>JARHVA010001913.1:782500-2177500 GCA_037957365.1 Torreya grandis
ATGTTTTTGGAATTCTCTACGTGCATTAATTGCTCCAAGTTTACACTAGTTTTTAGCTCAAAAAATCCCTCCTTTTACAAATAGTAATACTCCCTTTTATAGAATTCTAAGGCAGTATACCAATTAGTCATATCAAATTACAGGTGTACAAGTATAAGGACAATTGTCCTTTCTATAAAGTTTCTAGAATACACTAGATTTTTCTAAATAAATTGACCTATAAGTGATGCACTTTTACAAATTACACATTCCTTTATAAATTAATATTTTATTTTCAAAATATTACAAAGTTATACAAAATAATATTCCTAATTAGCTTTGTAGACCTTGTGTTGATGTTGCCTCTTTTTTTTTTGAAGGTTCTTCAATCTGTAATGTTGCTCATTGATAAACTAAATATCCACCACTGTCTTTAGGGAAAGCTCATTTCCATGATCCTCTAGGTCTTTAAGGTTATTTTCAATCTTCTATATATCTCTTTTGATGCCCTTGGCATCTCCCATTTTTTCCTTGGATGATAGGAGTAATCCCATGACTTTTTTGTTGACATCTGATGTCTAGATTTGCCCCTATTTTCTTACTTATAGCATGAACTAAAAGGTCCTATTTTTTAACTCTTCATCAATTATGAAACCTAGTGAGCTGAGGGTTATGGGTTCCTTTATCAAGCTATCTAAGATATGAGATGTTCTATCTTCCAACTACTTGAAGCCTTTGGCTAGGTCTTCCATTCTTTTAGACCAATTGTCCAGGGCCTCAATCTTGTCAACCAATATGGCCATGGTCATATTGAATGTGCCTTACTAATAGTTCTAAAATTTGGGACTATATTATTTGACAAGGCCTTAATCAATTCTTTCACCTGAAGACATATTTTTCTATTGGCCAACTTGACTTGTTGCTTTAGAGATTTGTTTCTCTATTTCTCTTTGTCTGGTCCTAACTACCTTTAAAGAGCTGAATAGGTCGGTCATGGTCTCCTCAAATTTATTGAATCTATCCTCATGAATTGATAAGACAATAGACTCTTTCAAATTCTCATTTTCTTACAATATGCCCTTGATCATTATTTGCAACTGATCATTTTGAGCCTAAACCACTTCAAGGATCTTCTCCTCAAACATCTTGTCTTGTCCTGGATTTTGCCCTGCCACTGGAGTTAGACCAAAAAAAGGTTTAATATTCTAAAAGGTGAAATATTCACCTTCAACCATGGATTTATTTTTAATTACTCTCTCCATGTTGGTCATCTCTATGTGGAACCAAACTCTCACTGATGATTCTATCACTTGAGTAGTAGGGATCTCAACTTGTGCTCTACTTGAAGTTCCAAGAGCATCCATCTATGTTCCCCTTGACTCTCCAAGGGTAGCGATGTGTCTTTATTTTTCATGTTATTGTAATTCCATAATCTAGGGCTTGAGTTCATCATATACATGGATGTTAAAAAACCTTGTAATAACCCAATGGTGGTGCATGGTTGGAACCTTTTGTAATTTTACATATATGAAATATTCTAGAATAGAGGGACCATAAATTGGATTATCATCATTGAAAATTAAATTTCACTCCAAGGTTGAGTGAAAGTTAACTTTGGCTTCTTTCCTCCTACCTGAACCAGAGCTATCTCATCTTTCCTTTTGGGTTGGGTTGCAATAAGAACTAAGTCTAAAGCTACTTCCTTCCCCTTTTCTTCCTCTGCTTCCTCCTCAGTTTGGGACTAAGCTTATTCCATTTGTACTTATTATTCATCTAAATAATAGGCACTAGCCAATGCCTTTAGGGCATCTTCTACTATATCCTTAGGGTCTAATGTAATTATGTCAATTTATTCAACTTGTGACTCTAGTTCTTTAAGTAGTGTTAAATATGAAGCTACTTCATCGAGTCTCCTCTCCACATATCTCTTTTCATCTTGCCCTTGTTTAACTTGTGCTTCAATTTGTTATGTCTCTACCTATGTCTACATGAGAAGAGGTCTAGAAGATGGCTCTAGTAACAAATGATACTACTTAGGCCCCATCTACCATATATCTCGACTTGGCTTTTACTCTCTTAGCAGTCTAGCTTCAAGCTTGATGTTATGTTTATTTAATCTTGCCAAGACTTATATGAATGAGGAAGATCAGATGTACATTAAATCATAGACACTAGGGTGATGTTCATAATTCATGATGATATGCTTGGCCTTCAAATTTTTTTCAACCCTTTCATAGGGATCCCTTGTCTCATTTCATTAATCTATATATTGAAGGAGGACCTATGATTGGAGATAGTCTCTACATGGTCCAAAATCTTAGAACACAGTCCTATTAATAGTTAAAGTAAAGGAATGGAGTAGTCATTTCCTTTTGATTTTACACATGTTATTTATGCCATGAAATAATTGGTATGTTACTTCCTACTCCACCAACTTTGTGGGTACATGGACTAGTAACCTAAGGGGTTGGCTCATAGTTCCTTCTATCTAGATTATATTACGATTTGGATATATCCAAATGTCCCCAATGAGCTCAACATACTTCTTGATCAAATGGCTAACCCTTATCATATGGATCCCTATAATGGATTCAACTAAATCTGGGTATATGCAATTACATATGAACTGAATATGGTCTATGTACTTAAATATATGCAATTTGGAATAATATTGGGAGACTATTTGTCTCCCATCAGGTGACCATTCTTTTATGCTAGGGACTTTGGTAGTGGATAGCAATCCATACAAAAGATAAGACATCATATAGAAATGGTTTCTAGTTTTCTTCTTTATTGTAGAGAATGGTTGTTTTAAGCAAATATTGATCATCTCTCTAGTAGGGGGAGTAATTCCTTTCTCAACCATGAAATACACAAAAGGGACCCAAATTTTGTTGACATAGGTGGTGGAGGAGTTTCCAGATAATCTATTCAATAATGACATAATCATCCTAATAACAACCCTAAATTAGGTGATTGGGATTCTTCCACTGAGGTCAGAGACTACTGGGTTTCAAGATATAACCATGGGGTAAGGATGATCTTCAGGTCATTCTTATTGGAACATTATCTAATTGTGGGTAAATCCACCTGAGGCTTGGGTAGCTTGTAGTAATTCTTGAAGGAAATAGGATATATATATATATATATATATATATATATATATATAATCAATTGTTCTAAACTATGCTCATGTAATAGCATGTCTTGATCAATTTTAAAATCCTTTAAAATAGGAACAATAACATTGATCCAATGTAATACCTCTGGCTTTACTACCGAATAATGAATACTTATCATTTGAATGGAGATTAGGTCATAGCATCTTCAGTTGACTGATGTAATATTTGCATCCTCTCTTGTAATGGCTAGTAGCTCCTCAATGGTCTAGAAAATCTTGGACTAGTTTCTGTCTCTTATGTTCAAGGCTACAACATCAAATTTAATATATTTGAATACTCTCCCTTCTAAATCTATGGTTAAATAGAGTTTTATGTCCTCTCTATGTTGTTTTTTGGATACCACGACTGTGAGTTATTTCAAACTACTCACTAGTGGTCTAAAATTCACCTTTGGATCAATTTTCACTTGCTCAAGTGATAATTTGACTCTCTCAGGCTTGACTATGGTTAATTTGGGATTGAATTAGGGATTTTAAAAACACTAGGACTTTTTTATGGGTCTTTTTGAGATTTAATGATGACAATTTTCTAAACTTGAGTGAGTTTGTGCCTTAAATTTTATTTGGACCTTCGTATTTATACCTTTTCCATTTTTATGCCCATAAGATCTTCAATTTTGTCACTTTCTACTGATGTGGCATCATTGTGGCACTTATGTGGTATTTTTGTGGTAGATTATTCATTAATGTTTGAAAACATGACCTTTACCATAAAATCTACCTTTTATTTTGCACTGTTAGATCTTCTTGCATAGATCAACATGGCTCATTGATCTTGATCCCAAGATTTGAATGTTATTGGCTGCCTTTACTATGTTTTCTACAGTTATGACAAGTGTCATTACTAGAGGTCTCCTAAGCTTTGTTGAAAAGTCTATCCCTATCTCACTCCATTCAATTAAATTCATTTGGTTAGACACAAGTCATTGATTATGATCCATGGGATGGACCACCATTATCTTCTTATTATTATTTGGTTGTGATCATGACACTTGTCACCTTGTCACCATCTTGGAGGTTTTATTGAGTCCTTGACTTGACCTCACTCTGTTGGATCGATCTCATCCACATGAATGTGAATCATAGATCCTGCAAAGATGTAAATGTTTAAGTTAGTATCGAGACATATAAAGAACTTAGCCTAAATACTTTAGACTATGGTTTTATTTCATGTTAATAAACATGAAATGAACCTTAGGATAAAGTATTTAAGCTAGGTTTGGTTCATAGTAAAAAGGGGACCCCGAATAATAAAAGGGACTTAATGTAAGGTTTTTTTAACCTAAGGTTTTATCATATTAATAAACATGATAAAGCTTTAGAGTAAAATCTCAAAGATAAATATTATAACAATAGGACCCTGCATTAGTTATATGGATCTAATAAAATTGACCAAAATATCATGGGATATATAGGGACCAAGCATAAGATTTTAGACTAAGGTTTGGTCAAATGTTTAAAAAACATGACTCAATCCTAAGATAACATTTAAGTTAAGTTTATGGTGTTTATAATTGTTCCCATGTAATTTTACTTAGTCTATGATAGATCAAAGGTGGATAAAAGATTAATTTCAGTATTAAGGTACAAAACCCTAATCATGTTTATTTTCCAAATGAAATTCCATTGATCCTACAACATGAAGATAAACATGTTCATTCATCCAAGTGAGATTGGTTCTTGAGATTGAACTTTGATGATCTCATGGACATCAATGATGGTCATGTGAACATCAATGATGGTTATGTGAACATCAAAATTAAGCTCTCATAATTAACCATAAGGACTAAAATTTGATGGTCTCATAGACGTTAATGACGGCTTCGTAGATATCAAATGATGGGTGAAAGAATGTCAAATTTAAGTTCCATGAAACATAGTGGGTCCCATAGAAACTTTTATTCACTACGTGTCATTTGATTGATCTTTCTAGAGTAAATGTAGATCATCGATTATGATCTGGGTAGTTGGAATTCATTGACTCCTACAATCATAAATGGATTAAGTGAGCTTGGGACCATGTAGAAATTAGACCAAAGTATAACATAAGTATTTAACATAGGTATTTAAAACATAATAAAATGAAGGCCCTTTGAATAATTAAAGTCATAACATAAGTTTTATCCTAAGGTTTCATTGTATTGATAAATACAATAAAAACCTTAGGATAAAACTTAGGCTAAGTCTATGTTATAATAAAAAGGGACCCATTTTGATCCATGATGACTTTGCTCTATTGGATCTTTAGCATCCATGTGAACACGGATCGTTGATTTTGATCCATACAGCCGAGAATAATTGGTCTCATGGGTTAAGTTTTTAGGCATATTAGGCTCATCTCACTCCATTCGATCAATTTCACCTAATTAAATGTGGGCCATTAATCCTGTAAAGAAGAACACAGTTTAAGTCAAGGCTTAGAGATATCTACGACGTAGGATAAAGTCTTAAGACTAAGGTCTTGTTCATTTTAATAAACATTAATGGGGCCTTAAAACTAAGACATTAATCTAAGTTAATAACATATGAAAAGGACCTTGTGTATAAAAGGTTAGACCATATTAAAATAAAATGGGATAAAGGGCTTGGGATATAAAAGAGACCTAGTATATAAGTTTTAGACTAAGGTTTGGTCATGTTAAAAAACATGACTAAGCCTTAGTATAAAAATTTAACTAAGTCCATAACATATTAAAAATTTCTCGCATAATTTTATTCCCACCAAATTTGAATTCGAATGAGGGGTCTAAGCTAGGGTTATGAATGAGGGTTTCAGGAAGCTTAAACATGGATTCAATTTAACTTTTAACAGACCAAAGGCTAGTAAAAAGTCAAATTAAGATAAAATCATTAAAATTATGAAACACATACATTATATACCTCCAATGGACATATGTTAGACATATAATCTGAAACAAGAAGATCCAAAGTTAGCAAACTTTAGACAAGGTTAAACCAGAGCCATGAACAAGTAGACCAACTAGAACATGGTGTGGATGATCTTTAAATCTGATTAATGTGCAAACATGGTAATGATGTTCTAATCAAATGGATTTTAAAATTTAAAGTATAAATTTGCATAATTTTAACATAAGGTCCTCATTTTTCAAGAATGGGGGTATGTTTCACTCAACATAAAACTAACACAATCCCTAAATACCTCTCTAATATCATTATTTTCCAACCATTCTAGGGATACCTCCTGATTCTAAACTATATCAGGCTTTGGAAATCCATAGTATCTCTCATAAGTAACACCAATAATATACACAACTATATTCTTCATTTTTAGTTATTGTATTATGTCATCATCACAAGATGTAATGTAAAAAACATTGTAAACTAGATCTACATAAGGAAATGACTCAGGTTTAGTTGTTGCATGATGCAAGCCAACTATTCCAATGCTCCTGATATTTGATTAATACTCTTGTTAATCCAAAATAATCCTATCATTATTGATTTCATCTTTATGATTGTCTACCTCATCAAAAATGGAATTGTAATGATTCAAGCCCATGCTTAATGCTTCATAATCAAATGTTGTTTTTGTGAAAATATAGTGTGTGCTAAATGAACAAAGATATTCAAAGTTAGTCTAAATGGTGAATTTGTATTGCTTTATAGTTAAGTTGACTATTCTTTTTACTTAAATGCATAGTTTAAGCATGTTCTGAAGTTGTAGGCAATGAAAAATAAGGAAGAAGAGTGTTGTGAGTTCACTTAACTGCATTGCATGATTTTGGTTATGTAATCACATCTTGGTGGATTTGAATGCTTTGAAAAATCCCTTTCCCTTGTGTCATTTAATTTATTTAAATGGTCTTTTGCTAGTTCATATTTTTCTAATTTTATTTTAAGCTATGTTATTTGTGGGGAAATTTAAAAGTAGACACGTGTATTTATTTCACACTCTGATAGGGTCATTAAGATGCTTAGTCATCATATCCTCTATATTTTTATTTTTATTATGATGAACCACATCCTTGGATATTCTTGAATTTTACAATTATTTGTCACCTTGTCTATCTTCTTTATGTTTATGCTATGTTGCATCATATCACATAATTTTGGCTCTTCTTTGAGTGTTCAAATACAAAGCTTATTTTATTTTTAAATAAATGTGATGATTTCAAGTGGCACTTTTTGATTGAGTTGTAGTTTGTAAAGGCATGAATATTAAAACCCACTACACGGTCCTTTTCAACCATATAACATTATGATGATGTGAAATTTTGACAAGTGGCAATGTAGGATAGGGTCACATTCCCATGGACTATAGCATTGAGTTTAAAATTATAATGAATAATAGAATATGAGGTTATGAGTGAATAATATGCTGACACCTAACATTTTTTGATTGACTTGGACCTTCACAATAATTTTTCAATGCAAATGTGATGACCATGGGTTTACATAATATGATTAGATACACGACTGACATAGAATACTATTGAATTCAAAGGCTTGAAAGGATATTTCATAAAGTGTGGTGTTGTAAAAGTGTGACATGTGAAATGTCTAACTTTGAAATGGATGATTTCGATGCAATGTCACTAAATTAAGTGTGAATGTCTATGACTAAGTTTTTAAGCCTACATACCAAAAGGATAACCCAAGATTAAATATGTAAAAATGAATTTAATAAATAAAGGTGTTATAAATATTTCTAATGAGGCCTTTTGACTCTAATCCAAAATCATAAAATGACTCAATGTGTAGGGATCAAGTCTTCCAATTTGTGTATATGAGACCTACATCCAAAGCACTTAAACATGACATTAGAATTCAAAATAAAGAAGAAAAAATCTTGAATAATGTGTTCTCTTCAAATTGAAAATAATAAGAGTTCAATAATTTATCAAATCAAATCCAAATCAAAATGTACTTGTTAAGATAAATGCATTTAGATTGAATGGATCTCCATTTCCAAAATGAATGGGGATGTTTTGGTGACAAAACTGGTGACTTATGTAGGGAAAAACTATAAATCATTAGAACATAGATTATCTAGTTAAGAAAAGAAAACAAATCAATACTATACTGTGAAATTCCATGTTAGTACTTGAACTCAAACCCCAAGCTAAAAAATTACCCAATGATAAATAAAGTTTGTACATTATAGATATAACCATACATGTGTTTGAAATGATTGAATTACTATTTCCATGGGTTTTATTAAGATAACTTAGGATTAATGACTCAAAAAAAGTTTTGATTATTACGATATTTTTATATATGTATTTTAAAATATTTTATCTTGAAGAGGAAGAATTGGGCATTGATTTACTACCAACCAAGCATCCATAGCCCTGATAGAGATTACCCAAATCACCTTCTTAAGAGAAAACTATGTTTTTAATTTTCTTTGAAGAATTTATTTTCTTCTATTTTATATGTTCATTGCTTTAAAGTCCTCTTGGATGTTTGGAACCAAAATATTTGGGTTTAGGGATTTGTCAGATAACAATATTGAAGTAATATTTCCTTTGTTATAAACTTCTACTTAGGCAATTTAAAAAAAAATCAAGTGTAATTAAGGCTCTTCTCCAATGCAAAAAATATTATAATATCAGTTGATAACTCAGTGGAATGAAATTTAAACATAATAAAACATAAAATGTTCAGAAATGGTAATTTATATGAATTAAAAAATTATTTAGATCATTTTAAGATCAAACATTTATCATTATTTCCAATTTATGTCATCTAATTTTTTGGCCTATCATATATATGAATTTTGATTTTGGAGTAAGCTCTTTGTTCAACTAAACTATTGTCCTAAAGGATTTATTCAGTAACTACATCTAGGAAAATAAAACTATTATACCAACACAAAGCAACATCTAAATGTAAAATCAGGAAAAATTAACTACAAAAAGCAAAACAAACACATAGAAAACTAAAATTAATTAATCTAACTACCTACTTATTCCTATTCTTAAACTATGACTTACAGTCACTCTAAAGTAGTTTGTGATGGTGCAATCAAGAAGTAATGTTTTATATATTTCCAATTCATGGTAAAGGCTAAATCATTGCCTTATATATCTTTTAATTTTAAATGATTCTTTTTGTGTATTCCATAATTTGGTATGGACCAATCCACAACACTAAAAAAATTGTCATGCTACCCTTTCTTCTCATGTGTCTTATCCCATAGTAATACTAAATCCAAGATTATGAAATATTTTATATTTGATCTCTTGTCAATCCATCTTTTAACAATATCTTGATGTATACTAAAGTTGTGAATGGATTCTTCACATGCATCCTCCATTTAGATGACATGTAACAATCTTGACTGAATTCTATCATCATCTTCTATGAATTCGTGCATGAATTGATAAGTAAAAAATTTTAAGAGTGGTTAGGAAAATTGGTTCTTACCCATATGTTAACATAATTGGGAATGCCTTAAGATATTGATTGTATTGAATTCTATCTATCCATAATACATAGTTTAGGATAGAATACCACTCTCTATGTTTCATATCTATAGACTTCTTTATTTCATCAATCAAATTTTTATTAATGTATTTTGATAGGCCATTTCCATATGGGTAATAGTTATAATAAAATTTAACTATTATATTATTATCACAAGTCCATTATATAAAATATATTGATTGGAAATCAGACCCATTATCACACACCAATGAAAATGGTGTACCAAATCTTACAATAGTGTTTTCTTACAAAAATTTGATAACATATTTTTCTCTACATTTTTTTTATAACAATAGCTTTGGTCCATCTATTACAATAATTAGTTTTAATTAGCATTAATTTATGTCATTTAGATGAATTGGGATTGATGATACCAATAAAATCTAGTCCTCATTAGGAAAAAAGAAGAGTTTTAATTACTAGTTGAAGTGGCATAGTTGTATACATCTCTCTTTTAAAAAATGTCTGACATTGGTGACATATTATCACATGATTTTATGTCTTTAAAAATCATTTGCCAATAGTAGACAACTCTCAAAACTTTATGTGTTATTGTGTTACTAGAGGAATGCCCAGTTCTAAACCTTCCATGGAAATAACTCAAAATATCTTCAACTTTTTATTTGGATATGAATTTGAGATATATTCCTTCATAATTAGTTCTATATTACATTCCCTTATTTATCATATAATGGGCTGATTTCAAATTAAGAGATATTTGTTCTTTATTAAACTTTGAAAGACAATTCCCATACAATAGATAAATATATGATGTGATCATATCAATCGTTACTTGATATTTTATCTTTGTCAACTTGTACGATAGTAATTCTAGGATTTACTTCCGATATCAGTTGAGTGAGACCTTGGCCTCATACCATCTTTGATTGTTTGATTTCAAGATCAAATTATTGAAAATTTTCCATTTATTTCCTTTGTGTTCACCTAGCTTATTTTTCACAAGAATGAACTTCATTTTTGGATTAAGAATGATTACATGGACTTTGTTTCTTAATATATAATGCCTAAATTTATTCAATGTTTTTCCCAAAGAATATGCCTTTCTATCAAGTATGGATTAATTTAGTTTTGCATCCTTGACGTTTGTACTCATGAATGTCATGGGATATTCATACTCATATACTTTTTGTGGATGCAAATTAATAAAGGAATAAATCCTTTGTAAAATGAGGGTTGACCAAAATTGGAGCTTGATCAATATCATCTTTGATATCTTGAAATTCTTTCTTGGCTTCTAGTGTCCATTCAACCTTATCATCATTCTTTGGAATAGTAGTCAGAGGTCTAATAATTTCAGCAAATCCAAAGATAAATTTACGTATAAAATTGATTTTTACAAAGAAATAATTTAATTACTTCTTATTGTTAGGAAATGGAATTTTAAATATAACATTGATTCTATATGTATAAGTATAAATAATTTATGTGGTGATTATACAACTAATTAATTTACCTTTTTTGACCAAAAAAACAATTTTATTTTCATTTAAATAAATCTCATACCTTATGCATCAATCAAAAACTCATTGTAGGTGATCTATGTATTCTAACATGTTCTTTGAGAAAATAGTCAAATCATACATATAAATGATGATGTAATTACCTATTAATCCTTGAAAAAAAATCCATGGCACATTGGATTGTTTCAATTACATAAATTAGACCAAAAGGCACTCTCTTATAAGCAAAAGTTCCACATTTAGCAGTGAAAACAAATTTCATTTTATCTTCTTTGTCAACCAAAATCTGATAACAACTCAATAACCCATTTTAAAAAGGCATCATCTCAGATCTACTAATGATATGTATTCCCTAATAAATCAAAGGAAAATGATAGTTAAATATTTTTTTATGCTTTGTTTAAATTTTTTAACTCAACACAAAATTTAATTTCACCATTCTTATGCACAAGGACTAAATTTGCAACCCAAGTTGAATGTCTAATTGAGAATATAACTTTGGATACAAGAATTTTTTAAACCTCTTTGTGAATGAGTTGTTATAGGATAATATTGAATGGTATTTTTATCTTTATAAAAGGTTTTTGATCCTCTCTAAGTGGTATTTTATGTGTAATAATTCTAGGATCAAAAATTTACAAATCATCATAGGACTAGGCAATGACATCCTTATATTGTTGCAATAAAGTTTTCAACCTTCTCTTTTTAGAATTAGAACATCTTAATCTAATATTAACATGTTGAGGGTATTATTCCATACCTAAATTAACTAGGGCAAACCCCTGATTATCCATTTTTTGTTTCTTTTTATTTTCAACGTGTGTATTTGGGTCAAAAATTCTTTCTAAAGACACCTTACCTTTTGGGATTTTGTTCCTTTTAATTTATAAAATGCCATTCTCTCTTATTCCATCTCTAACAATTAGGTCTATATCATTTTAATCAATAATTTATGATTCAAAAACCCTTGTATTATTAACAAATTGGATGACTTGTTGATCATCATCAAACACTTGAAAATTATAAATGTTGTTAGGAACTGAAGGACATGGAACAAGCTCAACTAAAAAATTTTGTAACTTCGAATCCTAAAGAGGATATAGGTTTACAGTAGAAGACACTAAATAATTTATATTCATATTTTACTCTCTAGGAATGGGTGTGATAATAAAAGTGTCGAAATATTCAATTAAATCCCAAGACCTATGTTTTTATGTCTTTACATCAGATAATTTGGATTGAAATTTACTCATCACTTGATTTACTACTAATTCATAATCACCATGAATTAGGAACTTTCTCACATTATGTTTGATGGAAAATTGTAAGCCTAAAAACAAAGCTTCATGCTCAAGAGGCTTGTTAGTGCATGGAATTATAATTTTTAAGTAGTAAGATATTGCTTCCCATGAGGACCAGTTAAAATTATTCCTAAACCTGATCCTTGTTTTGAATACGCTCCATCAAAATACATGGTCTACATTCTTGATAGGTCAACAAGATTTTATTTATTGGGAACATCTTTTATGGCAAGAAGGTAAATATTAATGTCAAATGAAATAGTTTACCTTTTAATTTTTCGCATTATACTATGAAATCATGTGTTTCATTATAGTCTCCCTATCTAATCTAATTTTATTGGCTACCCATCTCCAAGGTGGCCACATTTAACAATAATCAATACTCATATACTCACTGAGCATTTTTGACCAATCATGACTTATAAACGTACCATAAGCTTTAGGAATTTCAACCACCTAAAAATATATAAACTATTGCACTCTAGGTTTTGTTTCTAATTTCATGTGGAAATTGAGTAATTCCCCTACAACTGGGACTTATTTTTTGTCTAATTGAAGTATGACCCTGTCATATTTCAAGGGAGTCAAACCTAGGTTTTTGCATATTCTTGTAGGCATGACATTGGCTGAGGATAATGAGTCTACTAAAAAATTATGTTATTTATTTCCAAAAATTCTTACTATAAGAAATAAATGGGGAACATCAATATTATTCCTATGGATTACTACTTTCATTTTCCCTAATTTTGGCTTACCTATTCTAGGTTTCTCAGTCAATGATTTTAGTAGTAAACTGTGTTACAATGTGGTTTAGGATAACTCATACAAAATGATATTTTTAATGTTCTTCATATCTTTCATTATTTTTAACCACTTTTTCTATGAGTAATATTTGCATTTGACTAAGTACATTGATCATTCTATTTTGGAGGATATAAATTGTTATTTACTTTTGGATCTAGGGTTGTAGCATTGTTATTTAGAGGAGTGCAATTAGTAATAGGTTGTTGTTGTGTTTTAATTCTCAAGGCATAGTTATTCCTATGGTATTTATAAAAAACATGAATTTCATCAATTTTTTCCTTACATTCATTTTCCTCTTGTATTATAAAATTGTAAGTCTCAAATATCATAGCGGTATTGGGTGTAGTGGATGTGCTTACAACATTAGAGTGATTGGAGAATACTTCATACCCTGCCATCTCCTTATAGAATATATCAAATGCATTAAAATTTTTAATACATTCTAATTCCCCATGTTGAGTTGTGTTGTGCACCTTACACCAATTAAGTAAAGCTAAGTCACAAATATTGATTTTAGGAAACTTGTTTACTAAAGGATCAAGGTTGTTATTTGATATAATTAAGGGTTTCTTGTATCTCTAAAATGTGTAATTTATATTTGAACCTTCACTTCCTATATTTATTAAAAAATTAAGATTCAAGAAATTACCACTAATTTTTTAACCATGCATCAAATGGCATTGAATTCTCCCTTTGCAGAGTCTAAGTTAGTGTTATTTTTTACCTGGGTCAAGGTTTGATTAAGATTTTGTTAACTGGTATCAGTAATCAAAAAATTAAATAACCTTATATTATGATTTGGAGATGCATGTCTCAAGGGCAAGTGGTTTAACACTTGGGTAGGATTGGCTATTAGAGTGTTCAAATCAGAATTAGGGATGGGATTCAAAGCTGAGAAATTAATATTGACATTTGGGATACCTAAAGAATTATATCCTAATAAATTATATTTTATAACTACATTAATGGATTCTTCATAATCATCTGGAATATTCTAAACATTCAAATACCTATGCAAGAAGATAAATGTCATCAAGGTGAAAGCACTTTTGCATATCTCAATTATGAACACAACATCTGGTTGATATAGTGGAGTGACACAACTACACATATTATGGAATATTTTGTTAAAATATATAATTGATTCATTAGATTCTTTTTTTAGGTGAAAAATTGGTATAACACACCTAGATCAGTAACTTGTCCAATTTGGGCTATGGAATAATCATTGAATTGTGTGCAATTGGTAATTGAATTTTTAGGAAGGTTCAAAAACCAATCATATGTAGCATCTTATAGGATAAAGGGGAAGAGTCTACATGACACATCCTCATGAACTACATTGAGAAGTTTCAAAGAGGATTTAAATGATTTTATATGTTCTTCATTTATATGTCCTCAAACAAGAGTGAACATAGAAAGGTACTTCTTAGGATTTTAGGGAAGGGCATGGACATCTTTGGGTAAAATGGTTGATCATGAAAGATAGGCCATTGATATATGTTGACACGGTTTTAAATTGGTATGTTAGTTTGGTTATGTTCTTTAATGTCTTTGTTTTCCTTTATCATATTTGGGTATAGGGTGAATTTCTAAATGTGGTAATAATAATAATCTAGACTCAAAGTTGGACCTAGTAAGTCTATATGGCACATGTAGTATGTTTATAATTTATATGATTATGTCTACTCATGAAAATATTTAAAGGATCCCTCATTATAGCACTGGATAACATTTTGATTCAAGCTTATGACTCACTCTAATAAGACGATGAGATAAATCCCTCATTTTAGGATAAGTTTTAACCCACTCCAAGGTACTAATTGCGGGTATTCCATTTTATAATAACCACATGATGGAATATTGGTTTGAATAATGTGGTTAACTTCTACCTTTTGAACACTTTAGGATTTCCAAGAGGCTAATATATTTTATGACTTATTTACTATTACTAAACCTATAATGGGTTTATCACACATGAACTTATATGAAGATGGTATCGATCTAGTAAAAAAATTAAAAAGATGGTTAGGTAGGGAAGAAAATAATGTTGTATTATTAATATCCTTAAATTGTCTTATTAAATTGTTGGGATACCTAATTAATCACTCAGATACCTAATTGTGTAAACATGCTTTAGCAAGAACAATATCCTTTGCATAATTTAATTTTTTGAGATTGAGCACGCAATTTAAATTAATGTTTGCCTTGTACTAGTAATAGCTCAGATAAAAATAAACATGGTAGTGAGTCTAAGGATATTATTTGGAAATAAATTTTTTAGCCTTGACTAGATAGATTTTGATCTATAATAAATTGTTATCATGCACATTTAATCACAAATCAAAATTAAATCATAATATTTGCACGCAAAATAGTTAGAATAGATTTTGACTCAATCTAACTCTTGCAAACTATAAACACACATCAATCTCACAACATAATTGTAGTCACTCAATTTTGGTAATGAATACTTGATAATTTTAGTTTTGGCCCATGTTCACTTTAATTGACTTGAGCACTTATCTAGACCTATTTTTCCACCTCACTCTATCTTAAGTACCTATACAAACATATCCATTTATAATTTGTTGCCTTATGCTGAATTTTTTTTAATAATTTATAAAAACATATTCAAGCATATGTATGGACATCCTAGATTATTACTTTTAAACACTACCCTTTAGGAAAAAATTAACTGGTATGGGTCAATAGAAGCATTCAGTCTTGACCCATATGGGTCAATCATATCCTTAGCCTTAGTAACAAGTAGTTTTCAAATTTAAACCCTCCCTTATAGGTTGGACCATATTTTTAGAATAGGTAGTTTGAGGTTTTTTCCTTTCATAATTTTATAAAGGCACATCTAATTCACCTATTTTATTAGTTTGAAATTTAATTATCAAGGAAACTTACACTATTTCACATTCATCAAAGCTTCCTTATTCTTCCCCAATCTAATTCTATTCATTTGAACTATATTTTATCTAATTCAAGAAAATATTATAATGGGCTTGGTTTTTTTCTTTGGAGTTTTGAATATGTAGTCAGCAATTAATCATTACAGGGGTGATTGGGGTTAACTTAGCTAATTACACTCTAATGCAGGAACATCACTAACTTTGTAAATTTTTGTCTATTTTCACATGTTTTGAGTCATGAGTGAGTCAATATAGTCATTTTAGGTTTGAAATATTCATTCATAGGTGTTATAACTTTATCAAATTTGAATTTGACCCACTTAGGCAGTTTCTCACCTAAATGGTCATTTCAAATATTTGAAAAATCTTATATTGTTTCTCAAGTCTCTTGATGTTGTGAAAGGTCAAAATGTTGTGACCTTGTGTCTTAGGGGTATTTAAGAATGTTAGGGTTATTTTTTAATTGTTACAATTTTATGTTATGTTAAATTCCTAACCATACCTAAAGCATACTAATGGTAAACCATTATCTTATTACATTGGGAATCAATAGGTAGTTAGGATAGTTATAGAAGTTTTGAAATAGTAGATGTTTTTTATTAATGATTAATTCAAGGTAGAGTATAAGTTTTAAATAAATATGGTAGAGTATTTTTTAATAGGAAAAGGAGGAAACTCAAGAAGTAAGAAACTTTGTCAATCATACATTGTTATGCAACTATTTGTCAAAGAATCATGACTATAGAATAATAAAGAAGTCTTTGAAACTTGAAGAGTTAAATGATATATTTGAGAATGATAATATAAGTAATTTTAATTCCTTTATATTATTTAAGATGGTATGATTTTTTTTAAATGAAAAAGTTACCTTAAGTTTCTTAAACTTGTTGTAGATTGAGTTCTGTGTTCAAGGAGAAGTTGAAATAACATAAGTACAAGGAGACTATTCTACATGTGTTAAAGGAATATATGTATATATAAACTTTTAGGCACATTTTTTAATAAAAATAACTATATTTACATAAACTTATCTTATTTAAATACTTATGTGTTGAGTAAACTGTGTGCAAACTTGTAGGTAACTGTGTAACTATACATAGTCAATAGAGAATCTAATACAAGTTGGAAATAGGGGTGTAAAAAACCACTAAAAAAAGTGAAATAGATGAATACATATTACACATATCATAACCAAGTGTTACAGTGGGTGCCAAGCTATTTTTAAAACCTAAGAGCCAAAGTTATTTCTTCACAAGGTGAAACAGTCATAGAGTCATACATAGAACTTTGTGAGAGAAGTGAAAAGAAGTATCAACCAAGACATCAATGATTGGGGAAGGTGAGTGAAGTTTCTACAAACCCTAATAAGTTTACATAGTGACTTGAAAGTCTTTTGGTATCCTTAAAACTCAAACTAACCCTTCTTGGGTTACTCAGATAGTGACAAATCCTACATTAGGGTTTAAACATAAAATTCAACCTTACAAGTGTTTTAACCACCCAAATTCCATGAAAATTGGTTATTAGGTGTGGTTTAAGGTGAGAAAAAATATTTTGTATATTTTACATTTGTATGGTACCTTTTTGTATGATTTTTTATGACTATGTGTAAGTTAGAGTCAAAAGAGACCTAATAGGCCTAACAGAGCCTAAAAAGAGACTAGAAATAAGTCCATAGAGGGTATCTTAAAATGGTGTTATTTATCTAATATGAAATGCTACTTGTCTGTACCATGAGAAAATCCCTTAAAAAAGGCTACTAAATTGTGTGCTTAAAGAGAATAAGTTGCAGAGGTTAAGACAAGAAGTGATGAGGGGTTTTTTAATGGAATTACGAGTATAACAAGACTATCATGAGAACAAAAAAGGTCAAAATAACCAATGAAAAATCAATGCACCCTTGAAACATTTAAGGAGTAAATGAACCTTTGAACCAAGTATAACTATTAAGAAAGGTAGAGGGAATTACTAGAGAGGTAAGGTATTGAGATAATTTGAAATGGTATCAAGTAAAGAATGAGTTTTAATTGACATAGTTGCATGTAGGTTGTGTAAAGAAGATCAGTGTCCTTAAGGAGATGAGAGGAAAAAATAGCAAAGAAGAAAGAATAGATATCCTAAGAGACATCATAAAGGATATGTTGTAGGTCAGAGTTAAGTTGTGGTAGAGGTGAAGGGATTGTGATTATAGTTGCATCTATAATAGAAAAATTTAGAGAAGACATCTAAATCACACTCCCCTTTCTCTTCATATTTTTTTTAGTTATTTCAATCCCTATTAGGGTTTTAATTTTGAAGGATTCATTTTTAGATCATTTACGTACATTCAAAGGCCAAAGTTTTTCACATTTATGTTTGAATAAAACACGAGAAATTACACCCTAATTTTACATAGAAGACAAGATCGACCCATAGAGGAAAATAGTGGAAGACTATCCTATCCCCTTTTGGTATATTTTGAATTTAATTAGTTTTAGTCACATTTATATTAAATGCACATAATTCAGTCTAATTTGATCATTTAGTTGTGTCTCATTCAAACATAGTCATCCTATAGGAAGAAAATAAGTATTCTTGTGTTTTTCATTGTCAGTTTATTTCATTTGTGTGTGTTTCATCCATTTTAGTACTTTTGTTTTATTTTTCTAGTTACAAGTCATTTTTTATCTTTTTATTCATTTAATATTAATTAGACTTAATACCCAAGTTAATTATAATTTATGATAAAACATATTGATTACCATGTAAATTTTATTCAATCATTGCTTCATAAAATATCTTAGATTTTAGATAAATTCCTAAGCATCTAACACTTATATCATTGTTTTAGGGTTTAAATAAATCTTGGTTGAATTATCTCATCATCTTCTATTTATTATTACATGAATTGATGATTAATGATAGATTCAACACTCCATATACCTTAGCTCTAATACCAATTGATGGATTCAACACTCCATCTACCTCAGCTTTGATACCATTTGATGTGAACAAATTCAACTCTGATACTAGTTGATGTGGCCTCTACCACATGAAGGATTAAACAATCCTTACTAACTCTCACTCACATGAATAATCTCATAAACACATATGAAATCAATTCATAAATTCAAAATTCTCTCATTAATCTTCACAAATACAAAAGCTTTACCAACAAAACTTATCTCTCACCACATACACAACTTGGCATTCACAAGCTAAATAGGCTTTCAAGCTAATATCCAAATTTTTTTTCATAAACTCTCCCCATTCCCAACCTATCCTAATTAAATAAAAGGAAATGCATTCATTTATAGATTTTAAAAAGAAATAATGAGTGAAATAAACATAAAGGGGCCCAAAATTTGTCTCACTCATTCACATGAAGGGAATCTTATAAATAAATAAGGTGTACCCTAATATAATCCATGCCACATGATTAATGGGTCATCTTTGACCAAGTACAAAGCGTCTTTGAAAATTTGGAACCACCTTCAATCAAGGTCACATGGAAAAAGTAGATGCCAAATTGAAATAGTGATTCATGTCTCCCCACTTAGCATAGGCTTCTAAAAGAGGTAGGTGTGGCTTTTTGACCACTCTTTCTTGTCCCCACATGATAAATTTGACCCGTGCCACCTAAATACACAATAATAGTGTTGTTTACACCTCACTAAGATGAATAGTGTCCCCCACCTCATCAGTGAATAGTGACTTAGGAATAGTGCCCAGGAAAAGATGGATATAATTATATCCATGAGAGAGGAGTTACAAGTGGATATTTTTTGTGATGTGGAATATGATATAAGAGGTGGTTGGATGATATATGAATAAATATAGGTGGTATTTTGGTGGAGGTGGATTGTTAGTGGTGGGCCAGAGCTCACATGGGATGAAGAGATGTATGGTAGAGCATCTTGGTGGAGGAGGATAATTTGTAGTGGGTGAAATCCCACATGTGAATCCATTGAAATATGGATTATCATTTGGTAGAGGAGGATGGTTTTGGATAAGAGGTATGATCCCATAAAGATGGTTTTAGGTCTAGTACATAGATGGTGGAAGTGAAGAAGGAAAAAAAAATTCTCTGTGTGCACTGGTATGTTGGACGGGGATGCCATAATCATTACACTTCATGACCAAAAGAGTGGTTTTACAACTTACCCCATCCATGTGATTGGGAGATCACATTATCTACCTCATATCTCTAATACAAGATCATCCAAGGGTTTGGGCAATTTTGCATCACCAAAAAATAGAGTGTTGTGATTTCTTTATTTTTTTAAAATAAATGTCAAGGATATAATCAGGGCATCTCATAGGAGCTAAGTTTATTTCAACTAGAGGAGAATGATGTAGAGGGAAAAAACACTATACATGGGCACTATTCACTAATGAGATGGTAAACACTATTCATCTTGGTGAGGTCTCCATAACACTATTATTGAGTACTTAGATTACATGGTCAAATTTCTCATATGGGGATAAGAAATAGTGGTAAAAAAGGCACACCTACCTCTTTTGGAAGCTTGTGCTAAGTGGGGAGACATGAATCACTATTTTAGATCTGTATCTACTTTTTCCATGTGACATTGCTTGAAGGTGGTACCAACTTTCTAAATATTCTTTGTACTTAGTGAAAGATGACCCCATGAAGCATTTGGCATGGATTATATTAGGTTATACCTTGTCTCTTGACAAGATTGCCTCCATGTGAAGGAGTGGGAAGATTTTTGGTCCCCTTTGTGTTTCTTTCACTCATTATTTCTTTATAAAATCTATAAATGAATGTATTTCCTTTTATTTAATTAGGATAGGTTGGGAATGGGGAGATTTTATGAGAATAAGCTTGGGGATAATATTAAAAACCTATTGAAAGCCTCTTTGGCTTGTGAAAGCCAAGTTATGTATGTGGTGAGAGATAAGCTTTATTGATAAAGCTTTTGCATTTGTGAATATTAATGAGATTATGTTGAATTTATGAATTAAATTAATATGTGTTTATGATATTATTTATGTGAGTGAGATTTATTAAGTATTTTTGAATCCTTCATATGGTTGGAGGCCATATCAAGTAGGAAATTTAAGAGTGATTGAGAAAATTGGTTCTTGCCCATATACTAACAAAATTGTGGATGCCTTAAGAGTTTGATTGTATTGAATTCTATATGCCTAAAATTTATACTTCATCAAAGAATTATACAATCCAAATTTATTATATGCATACTTATTTATTGCATATATCAATTTTTTATTGGTGGATGTTAATATGCCATTGACATGTGGGTAATATTTAAAAGAAAACTTAATTGTGATGTTATTGTCATATGCCCATTTTTATAAATTCTACTTAATGGAAATCATGTCCATTATGACACACTAATTAAAATAGTATACCAAATATTGTGATAATGTTTTATTCAATAAATTTGATAACATATTTTTCTCCATATATTTTTAGTAATAGATTCAGTCCATCTTGTACAATAACTAGTTCCAATTATCACAATTGTTTGCCCTTCTAACAAATAGGGTGTTATAACACCAACAAAATATAATCCCCATTGTGAAAAATGATGGCCTTCAATTACTATTTGAAGTGGCATAGCTGCATACATCTTTATTTTAGTAAATGTTTGACTTTCATGATATGTTCTCACATGATAATGTGTGTCTTTAAAAATCATGGCCCAGTAGTAGCTAGCTCTCAAAATTTTGTGTGTTTTTGTGTTATCATAGGGATGCCCGCTTCCTAAAATTTAATGGAAATGATAAAAATATATATTTAGATTATTACTTGGATATGCATTTGAGATAGATTCCTTTATATTTATTTATATATAAAACTCCCTTCTTTATCATTTAATGATCTACTTTCAACTTGAGATCTCTTCTATGTTCTTTATGTAATTTTAAAGGGTAATTTCCATTCAAGATATAATTTATTATGTGATCATACCAACCGTTAGTTGATATTTTATTTTGGTCAACTTGTATGATAGTAATTATGGGATTTGCTTGCATTATCAACTACGTATGACATTGGCTTTGTACCATATTTTCTAGTCTGATTTCAAGATCAAATTCTTGAAACCTTTCCATCCACTTCCCTCTCTATTCACCTAGCTCATTTTTCCCAATCATGAGCTTCATTGTTGGATCAATGATAATTGCATGGAATTTTTTGTGTAGTATGTAATGCTGGAATTTATTCACCATTTTAACTAGAGAATATATTCATTTATCAATCTTGGAGTAATTTAGTTATACATATTTGATATTTTCACTCATTAATGATATGTTATGTTCATGCTCATATACTTTATAAGTAAGAACTATGACAATAGTGTGATCATATGTAAACAAATAAAGGAATAATGCCTTTGTAAAATCAGGGCTAACCAGAACTATAGCTTGAGCAATAACATCTTTGATACATTAAAATTCCTTCTCATATTTTGGTGTCCATTCAACCTTAGCATCATGTTTTAGTTTATTATTCATAATTCTAACAATTTTACCTAATCCAAAAATAAATTTACATACAAAATTGATTTTTCTAAGGAAATATTTTAATTCCTTTTTATTGTTAGGAAATGGAACTTTAGAAATAGAATTGATTTTATTTGGATTAGTATAAATACCTTATTTAGTGATTATATTACCAATTAATTCACCATTTATTACCTCAAAAATATTTTTTTTATATTTAAATAAATTCCATACCTTCTACATCAATAAAAACCCCTTTGCAGGGGATTATGTGTTTTGACCTATTCTTTAAGAAAATAGTCAAATAATCCATATAAATGATGATACATTTACCTATTAATCTTTGAAAATTAAAATCCATGACATGCTATAATGTTTCACCTATATTAATTATACCAAAATTATATGCAAAAGTTCCCCATTTAGTAGTGAAATCAATTTTCATTATATCTTCTTTATCAACCAAAAATTGATTATAACCCAAGAATCCATCTTAAAATGACATCATCTCAGATCCACTAACAATATGGATTACCTCATCAATAAAATTAAAGGATAATTATATTTTTATGATACTTTTTTTAGATTTCTAAAATAAACACAAATTTTAATTTCACTAGTTTTCTTATGCACAAGTACTAGATTTGCAACCCAAGTTGAATGTCTAATTGGGAATATAATTATGTCTACAAATAATTTTTGAAATTCATTATGAATGAGTAGTGTTTTACTTTGTCTAAAAAAAATTTCAGCCACTCTAAGTGGTATTGTATATGTAATAATTATAGGATAAAAAAATGTCAATCATCATAGGACAAGACAATGACATCCATTTATTATTGCAATAAAGTTCTTAACACTTCATTTTTAGAATCAGACCAACTTAACTCAATATTAACACATTTAATGTATTCTTTCATACCCAAATTAACTTGATAAAACCTTTATTTTTCAATTTGGGTTGCCTTTGATTTTCAACATGTTCATTTGGGTCAAAATTTATTTTCAATGACACTATACCTTTTGGGATTCAATTATCTTTGAGCTATAAAATACTAGCATCTCTTATTCCATCACTAAAACTTAGGTACACATCCTTTTCATCAATAATATGTGATTCAAAGACCCTTGTATAATCCATTTATTGGATGATTCTATTATCATCATCAAACACTTAGAAATTATCAATGTTGTCAAGAATGGAAGGATAGGAAACAAGCTCAATGGAAAACTTGTGTAACTTTGACTCCTAAAAAGGAGATAAATTTGTAGAAAAATATTCTAAAGAACATATAATTTAATTTTATTCTCTAAGAATAGGTATGTTATTAAAAGCACCAATTCATTTAATTAAATCTCAAACCCTGTGTTTATATTTATTCAAATAAGAAAATTTCCATTGAAATTTTATCCTCACTTGATTTACTATTAATTCAAAATTACTATGAATTATTAGCTTTCTAGTGTCATGTTTGGAGGAAAATTGTAAGCCTAAAATCAAAGCTTCATACTTAGCAAGGTTATTAACGCATGGAAATTAAAATCTATAACCAAAAAATATACTACTTTTCATGCGGATCAATTAAAATGATGTCTAAAATTGAACCTTGTTTTGAACATGTTCCATCATAATACATGGTCCAAAGTTATGAAGAATAAAAAACTTTTCTTTATTGGGAACATCTTTTGTGGCAAGAGTGTAAATACCAAGTCAAATGAGACAAAATTTACCTTTTAATTTTTTGCATTATACCATGTAAGCACGTGTTTTATTATAGGATCCCTATCTACTCTGATTTGATTGGCTACCCTTGTCAAAGGTAGCCACATATGATAAAAGTTATTAGCCTTATACCCATTGAGTTTTTTGACCAATCATGACTTAGAAACATGCCATAAGATTTAAGGATTTCAAACACTTGAATGTCAATAAATTATTGCACTCTAGGTATTTTGGATAATTGCATGTGTACATTGAGAAATTCTCCCTATAATTGGGAATTTTGTTTTCTCTAATTGAAGTACAACCCTTTTATATTTCAAGGGAGTCAAACCCAAAAAAATTCATATTCATGTGTGCATAACATTGGCTAAGGATCTTGAGTATACTAAGCAATTATGTAAAATTATTTATAAAAATTCTTATCATAATCAAGAAATGGGAATGTTGATGTTTTTTTATGTATTACAATGTTCCTTTGTGTTGATTTTTGTTTACTCAGTCTAGGTTTCGCAATCAATAATTTTAACATTAAATCAAGTTTGTTTGTTATTTGTGATAACTTGTGCAAAGTTATATTATCTTTAATATTCTTCATATCCTCCACTATATTGTAACCACTTTTTCTAGGAGTTTTTGCATATGTTTGAGGGAATTGATCATTTGATTTTAGAGGAAGAGGATTATTTTTTAATTTTGGATTTGGAATTGTATCATTCCACTCTAAGTTTCACCAACACATACCCTTTCAAGTCAATGCATTCCTCCTAGGTTCTTTACCATAGAAAAACACTTAAAATTTTGTTTTAATATGTATTCCAACTCTTAAGACTATCATATACAAAATATAAAATAATACCTCCACACTCTAAACATGTTATTACTCCATACATGGCTACAATTAACATGCTTGCATAGAGGTGCAATACCAAATGTGAAATAATTTAATCACAAGGATGAAACTTGAGCTTTCTTAAATGTTTGTGTATTAGCCTAATTTCAAGGAATGTAAATATGCAATTAAAGGGAAAAAATAACCACAAAGAGATATACATAATACATACCCTAGATAAATTCAACGCAATAAAATTTTGGAAAGATTGAATCCATATTTCCTCATCTCCACTATATTTTATAGTTTAAAATATTTTCTGTGTCTTGGGTCTACAAGAAACATAACCTCATACACTCATAGTGACCTATGAAATATTCATTTGAAGATTTTATTTACAAGGAATGAATAGCTACTAAACTCAACATTTCAACTATGTAGTCATAACTACTAAACTCAACTTAGTTTTTTAATCCTCCTCCTTGGATTGATCTTTTGTTTTGGTTGCTATTTGATCTTCTTTCTAGCTTCTACTTTTTTCCTTCCTATAATCTACCTTAAAGACATGTAATTAACCTTTCTCAACCTTAGAAACTACCAAGAACTCAACTAATTCACCAAAGTGAATCTAAACATTCAAAAAAATCTTCATATCCTTGGATCTAGAGGTCACCAATCATGGCTCCATAGATGAACATTCGAGCTACTGAGATCACCTAGGAAGAAAATATGCCAACTTTGAATGAATATAACTTTTGTATACAACCTCAAAATGGCATACCATTTTTTTAAATTTTTTATTTTTTTATGAGAATATAAATATATAATTTAAAATTAATTTTGAAGCCAAACATATGTTATTTTAGCCTATAAAATATAAACTAGCACTTTTCTAGGTCTCAACATTTCACAGATTACTCATATTTGATAGTTGGTTGTTTTACCAACTAAGTTAGATGATAAACATGATCAAAAAAATTAATACACACCATAAATATAAATTATTTTGGTTCCCATAAATTCTATAGAAGAATATGAATATTTACCTTCTATCACCCAAGTGATAAACCCATCTTATCATCCTCTTGGACAGTACCCATTTCAAGGTCCAATCTGATCATATTTTGGATGATACCATGCTCAAGTTTTAATATATATTTAAATCTCTAATTTTAAGATTTTTAGTCTCAAAACTTTAATAACCCTCAAGTGGTGAGGACTCCTTACCCCACTCCTTTAAAATTAAAATAAAAAGAGGCATATCCAAGTAAAAACATTCTTCCTAAAGATTCATATTGTCACCTTTGGAGTCTTTTATTTGCTCAAGTACAACCATAACCTACTATCACAAGGAAATTATGCTCAAATCCATGTTGAACATATCTTGATCTTCACTTCACAACTCTCTTAACCATTCTTTCTTTGGAATAGTAATTTATGCCAAGTTGAATGCTCAACATTTTTCATGTCCCTTATATGGTTGGTTCATCAAATACTTTTGGTAAATACCATCACATCACAAAATCCAATAATGTCTTGCATTATCAATAATAGTAGTGAAAATTTAATCCACCTTGTTGCCAATGAATCAAGATAATTTGTCCACTAGCACTTGTTAACTGGGAAATGGGAAACATATGCACAATAGTCACCACAAGAACCACTAAAATAAAACACAAAAAAAATTAATATATGTGGAAATATGTTACCAAACCTTTCATGACAAAAACTATAACCTACTCTGATACCAATCTGATTCATAAACTAGGTGGGCATTCCACTCTAAGTTTCACCAACATGGACCCTTTCAATTCAAGGCATTCCTCTCAAGTTCTTTGCCATATAAAAACACCTAAAATATTGATTTTATATCTATTCCATATCTTAAGACTATCATAAACAACATTATAAAATAATACCTTTATACTCTAAACACGCTACTACTCCATACATGACTACAATTAACATGCTTACATAGAGGTGCAATGCTAAATGTGAATTCCTTTAATCATAAGGATGAAACTTGAGCTCTCTTATATGTTTGTGTATTATCCTAGTTTCAAGGAATGTAAATATACAAGCAAAGGAAACAAACATAATAATCATAAAGAGAGATACATAATACATACCCTGGAGAAACTCGATGTGAGAAAACTCTAGTAGAAGTGAATCCATGCTTCCTCATTTCCACTATGTTCTATAGTCTACAATTTTTTTTGCCTCTTGGGATTATAATGAAAATAATCCCATACACTCATAATGACCTCTACAATATTCAATTGAATATTTACCTTACAAAGAAGGAATAACTTCTAAACATAGTGCTTTTTGTTGTGTAGTCATAACTATTAAACTCTGTTCAACTATGTAGTCCTCCTCCTTGGATGGATCTCTCATTTTAGTTTTTATTTAATATTATTTCTAATTTATGATTTTATCCTTGTAATCTAACTTCCAAGACCTATATTTAACCTTTCTCAACCTTAACAACTATCAAGAACTCAACTAATTCACTAGAGTTAATCCAAACATAAAAAAACACTTCATATTCCTGGCTTCAGAGGTCACCAGTCCTAGCTCTAAAGATGAACAATCAGTCTCTTGAGATCACCAAGAAATAAAGTATGCCAACTTCAAATGACCATAACTTTTTCATAAGACCTCGAAATAATGATCCATTTTTTTAAAACTTGTCTATTTTTTTTAATGGGAATACAAATATGTAATTAAATATTACTTTTAAAGAAAAAAAAAATTATCCTATAAAACAAAAACTATCACTTTTATAGGTCTCATCATTTCATAGATTACTCATATTTGATAGCTAGTTATTTTACCAAGTTGGATGATAAACATGATCAAATTTATGATGAGTGAGTAAGGGATTAAATTTAAGTTACTTAGGGAGTCTAATGTAGGAGAATCCTAGGTAAAGCTATAATCACGAATGGGCCAAAGTTTTAGAGGGGACAAGTGAGTAAACTTTAGGCGTTAGAGGACAACATTGACAAACACATGGGGAGACAATTGGGAAGCATGTGTGTATGGTGCATTGAATAAAGGCAATTATAAAATTCCTAAGTGGTCAAACCAATGAGTAGCAAGAGAGGACTATCTACAACACAAGGTGTAGAGGAAAGAATACACCTACAACAAGAGAGAGTTAAGTGAGGAACAAGGCCACAAACATAGAGCATGAGACTAGAAAG
The DNA here is from genome assembly GCA_037957365.1 of Torreya grandis. Lineage (NCBI taxonomy): Eukaryota > Viridiplantae > Streptophyta > Pinopsida > Cupressales > Taxaceae > Torreya > Torreya grandis. Next base: position 810,850 of record JARHVA010001913.1, read on the forward strand.
GACAAACTATCAAAAAAAGACAAGTCATCAATTAGCTAGCTAGAAAATATGAAACCTACAAAATTTGGAATTGAAATGATGAAAATGATGGTATATCTATAATACAAGATCTGAATTGATTAATCTCATAACTGCAAGGCTCGAAGTATGACTTAGCTAAGCTATCCTAGTATATGATTATAAATTTGGGAACCAATCATTCTTGGCAACAACTGTGAATCACTTAACTAGACGTGTTGGAAACTAGGCCACTAGTACTATAAAGAGGGCACTTGGGTATCATTCAAAGGTTACTGATAAATAAGGGTTATGGGATGATGTAGGATAGGGATAATATAAGGGCTAATACTCTATCAAAATATAGATCTAAGAGGGAAAGTGAGTGAGAAAAGAGTTGAGGGCTCTTATAAATGAGTCTAGGGACCCCTATCTAAGGCTAAGGAGATAAGAATACCTTGTAAATTTAGTCATAATAATGAAATTGTGTTCTTAATATGTTATGCATAGTTGATGGCTATGAGGTGAGGCATTCCCTCACTAGGAACCCATACCATGGATACTACATCAGTTGGTATTAAAGCAAGGTTGAAAGCCTTAAAAAATTTAAGAGGAGAAGAGCCTTCTTGTAGAAGAGTGGAAAAGTGATGTAGCAGGAGGTATTACTAGTAGAATGTTGACTTATGAGGCAGCTAACCAAGCATAAAGAGTGTTGAGAGAGGGTGAAGACTAGTAGACCATTGACCTATAGGCAACTAGTGAGTAGAGTGATGAGTGTATACTATCATACCACTAACCTATTGAGGTAGATAATGGAAGAGTGTTGATAGTAATGACCAGTAAATCACCAAAATAGTGATGTAGCCAATAGAGAACATAATTTTATAAAACATAAAGAGGTGGGTAGAGATAATATGAATAAGAGAAGGACACTGGAAGGAGGAGATGCATAAGATCATAATAAAGAGTGTAATAGTGCCTATGTATAATTGCACTAAAGGTCTCAATAGTGGATAGTCTAAAAGAAGAGCACAGACAAAAACATAGATTTGAGGAGTCCAGGGGTGTAGTGAAAGTGTGAGAGTGTGTTAGAGTCATTGATCTGAGGCATCTAATGTATAACTAATTTGAGAATAAGACATTAATAGAAACATTAATCATATGTAATCAAGCATAAAATAATAGGCCAATAGAATCCTCGATCATAGATAGTCAAATAAATAAAAATAGAATCATGGTAGAACCATCAATAAAAGGTATCCAAAGTGAGAAGAGGTGAAGAGACAAGGATCATCAATAGATTCTCCATTCTGAGGTAGTTAGGGTGCCAAGAACATCTTCCAACCATAGTGTTGGGTAAATGGTGTTGAATAAAAGGTTCTCCATCAAGCATAGATCGGTATAGAACAAAGATCATAAAGAATTAAGTAGGTTTTACAAAGTAGGATAGCGTTGAGAAAAGAATACCCAAAGGAGGAGATGAAGTGGGTCGTGGATATAGATCATAATTTCACATTAAAGAGTGCAAGGGACTCCACAGGATTCAAGAGTGTAGGGAGAAGAATGTGGACCTATACTCCAAATAAATGAAGAGCCTTCAAGGAGAAAAAGAGATGGCATGGCAAGGAAAGGAAACATGTGACTTTAGCACTACTATACTAAGTAATGAATGTATAGACCTCATTTAAGATAGAATGAAGTCATTAAAGCTAAAAATTATAAGGGGTGACCATGAAACCAACTAAGGAGGTCATAGACCCAACCCTGAAAAATATGCCTTGGAGAAACCAAGAGGCCAACTCTAAATAATCATGGTATACAAAAGTGAGTTGCGATAAAAGGTAGCACACACATTCATAAAGAAGGAGACTTGGTTTAAATAGAATGAAATGGGTGAAGGAAGAATGATATCAATCTACCAATATAGATTTAACTCTTAATAATGGGCTAAGACTAGTAGATGACCTACACAAAAGAGAGGGATGCAGGTATGAATAAAAAGACACAAGTGTTCTTGTGTGCAATATGGAGAATGCACCAAAGAGGAGTTATCTAGAGTGAAACTAGGAGTTGTGGAGTACATTAGGTGGTAGGGTAAATTAAATAAACATTTTGGAGAAGATTTGAATCCAACAAGGAGGTGAATACAAATAGTGCATGAAAGTGCAAGGAGTAAGAGGACAATTTTTCAATAAATCATAGAGGATTTTCAAGAGGAGGAAGAAGAGTCAAAAAGGAGACATTGAATAAAATAGAAAAGTGTCTAAGTGTATGGGATAAAGCTTTTAATACTATAAGTACAAGAGAAACCCAAATCTAGAGGGGAAGAAGACCATGGAATGGTGTGAGAGTTAAATTAATTTTTTATAGAAGAACATCAACATATGCACTTAGAAATGAAGAAAGCATAAAGCAGATGGAGAAGACAAAGGTGTTGTGGGAGAGAGCATTGAGAATGAAGAGTTACATAATATAAACTAAGGCTATCATATTATTTAACTTTTATGGTAGTTAATCATAATGATTTGATAGTTAGGAGACATTCCAAAAAGAGTAGCGAGTGCAACTCAAGGCTAGCAGATCGTCAAACTTTTGAGGTAGCCAACAGATAAGAGAAGGTATAAAGTTTCTAGAATGAAACTAAGGCTAGTGGAGCACCTAAATTTTAGGTCAATAGTATAACATAGGATGATCCAAAAGGAGGAGAGGTAGAGTGTATTTCAAGACTAGTAGACAACCAATTTTTGAGGAAACTAGCAAGGCGTAGTTAGTAGACACACCAGAAGAAGGGATGAGTGCAGTTGAAGGCTATCAGAGTGTTAAACATTAAATCAAATAGTAGGAGGAAAGGTTGTTTTTAATGTGTTGAGGATATTAGAGCATGGAGAAGAAGATTTGATCAAGAAGCAACTAAGTTATTAAATAGATGAACTATTAAGGTAGCTAGAAGATAGCTCCAAATTTGAAGTAGATCTAAGTGCGAAGAACAAATATCCTTGGAAGAAGCACTAACTATGGAGAGGATTATGAAAGATCATAATGAAATCAAAAGCATTGAAGGAACATGTGGATCATGCCTGGTAGGATTCATGAAGGTGAATAAATAAAAATTGAAAGGATGGAAGTGGGTTAGAAAGGGTAAAAGAAGAGAAAGTTAGCAAATAACTGAATTTGAGACAAGAAGAGTGTGATAATGGAGTCATGACAAGAAGCAGAAGGAGTGTATGAAAATGAATAAGGATGCACGATGAGAGTTTCAAAAAAATAAAAAAGGATAGAAGAAAGTGAAATTTCCCAAGAGACTAAGGATGGAGACACACAGTAAATAAATGTGAAAGGAATATGAGTAGGGAGTAGAGCTTGAGAAGTTACAGGGTGCATAAGGAAAGTAGTGTATGAAAAAGATAAAGAATAAAATAAATAGAGCAGAGTTTTGTGTGAAGCATTGCATAAGGGGAAAAAGAGTGAGAAGAAGATGAAATATATGCCCAAGAGGCTATAGATGGAGATGCACAAAGAAGAGTGTGAGGTGAAAAAGACACCAGAACAAAAGGAGGTGAGAGAGATGGATCGACCAATGAAGAGATCATTATATTTTTGCATGAGATCCTAAAGTAAATATAAGGTGGCTAACTAGATATCAACTTACATATGGGAAAGCATGTGAAGAGGAAAAAGAATAAGGAAGGCAAACATTGAATGATATTCTCATGTATGTCATGGAAAAGGCATGAAGGATGAAGAGGTGCATACATATCATGTATATAAAATGTATGCAATGGAGAGGATAGATGAAGTAAAGTGAATGGGTTCAGACAAAATAAATAGTGCAAGGGGAGTGAAGCTGGTGGGTGCATACCTATAAGAGATGAAAGAAAAGAAGAAGAAAATGGGAAGTGTGTAAGGAAGCCCTAAAAGGAACACACTAGGATATAAGTATAAGATCAATTTATGGAAGAATAAGGATAAGGTGGTTGCAAACCCATAGAGGATAAAATAGGTGAAGAGAAGAAAGCTAAAGGAGAAGATATGAGAAGATAAAATGGGAGACAAAATAAGAAGGAAGAAATGTCAAGAGATCCAAAAGAGTGCCGAAAAAGCATGTCTAAGTAGGAAAAAATAGAAGAAGATCACCTTGGCCAAGAATTTATACCAAAAGAGTAATTTCATCACTCATTCCAGATGTAAGCAAGGGATTACATTTTATTTACCTAGGGATTCTGATGTAAGAGCATCCCAGGTGAATCTATAATCTTACATGGGTAAAAAATTTGGAGTCTATTGGTGAATAAAATCTAAGCATAAAAAGATGGTGTATAAGGAGGTTTTTGAAGAGGCATATGGGGAGAGTCATTGAGAATCACATAAGGAGATAATTTGGAAGCATGCACATATGGCACACTTAACAAAGGCAGTTAATAAAGTTATGAGGGGATAAACTAGTGAACAACATGCAAGAAGGATTATCTCCAACACAAGGTGTAGAGGAAATAAGACACCTACAATAAGAGAGATTGAACTGAGGAACAAGGCCACAATCAACTCGCTAGAAAATATGACACTTGTAAAAGTTGGGATTCAAATGATGATAGAGGATGATAAATATACAAGGAAAGATTAAAATTTATTATTGTCATAACCGTAAGGATCAAGGTCTAACTCATATGTGTTATCTTAGCATAGGCCTTTAAATTTGGGTGCTAAGCCTATTTGGTGACAGCTACCATACACTTGACTGAATGCATGGGTGACCAGGTTATAGATACTATAAAAAAGGAACTTATATCCATTCAAAGGATGTTAATCATGAAGGTTTATGGGATACTATACAAGAGATCTAAGAGAAGGGTTGAGACTCTACCAAAATGCAAATTTGAGGAGAGTGACTCAAAAAAGAGCCAAGGGCTTTTATAAGGGAGCCAAGGAACCCTTATATAATGCTAAATAACCAAGAATACATTTTAATTCCAATAATAATAATGAAAATGTGTTGTTAAATCCATTTTACAAATTTGGTGGATACATGGGGAGGCACCCATTCACTAAGAACCATTGTCATGTCTATTGTGTCATTGAGCTCATTAATTTGGATTTTAAATGAGCACGATGAGATGCAACATTGACTAGTGATGGACATACTTTTAACCTCCTAATCTTGAGGGGAAAGGAATGCACAAGAGTATATTTGCTTCTCTTATAGTAACTATTTATGCCATGAATTATTTGATGTATAATTTTGTATTCTACCAATTTATCTAAGACAAATTTAAGTAGTGCCAATAGAACTTCCAATGTGCCTTGAACTTTGATTATGGTGCAATTTGGGTAATACCAATAAAAACCAATAGCTGACAATGACCTTCATATTTATTCTAACAATATGAGCATAAGTTTTTCATTGATTTCCCAATAAACTAGTGGGTAGAATAAATCAACAATAATTTGAATGTTCTGCCTGATTTTATGAATATATATCCTTGAGAAGGTTGAGTACACTAGTATTCTAGAATCAGAGATCCATATAAGGATGTTTATAAAATCAACTATAGCACAAATTACATTCATAAAATATGATAATTTACCCTACTTCTTGAATATTATAACCTATCATGTTAGATTATAACAAAATAATATCTCCCTAGCTAAATATTTTCTTGTCATCAATTTGTAATCGTACTTCTCGTGACCCTACTCTTCCCTATGATTACAAATCATCTCACATGCAAACTACTGACCCTGGTCATCCTACTTTGAGACATTCACCACATGATTGGACCTCTCTTGTATCATATTCCTATCCCCCATACATCCTTAGTCCATATAGGGCCTTTTGCACATAAAACAGGCCTTTTTAGAGACCTTCCCAGGCCTCATAAGAGCCTGTTGACCAGACCTGGACCTTGTTTGACCCACCATGGCTTGTGTGAAGGAAACCCATGGCCTAGGCTACACATTTCCTTCACTAAATCCATGGCCTAGGTAAAATGTGTCTAAAAGGCCCAAAATTAAGTCAAATAGAAGAAACCAGCTAGTTTTAGGTCATTTGGAAGATTTGGGTGGGGATATATGCCTCTTTCTCATTCATTTGAGCCTCTCTCTCCTATCATTTTATCTCTCTATTGATTCTCATTCCATATCTTGACTCTCATGCCTTATTTAATCTTTGTTGGTTCATTTTTGGCACTCTTGAGCTTGATTGGGGATAAAGTATCCCATATGTTGCCACAATCTTGCTTGGAGACTCCATTGCTGCTCTCAATTGTTCTAGCTTCCTTTTGGCTTGATCCCAAGCCCCTAAATTTGGAATTTCACCTAATTTGTGCATTTGGGTGGAGTTCTTACACCATTTCAAGTTCTCACTTCACCTCCTCCTTTGCTCTTGGCTTTTGGTTTGGACTTCAGCTTGCACATAGTTTGGTCTTCCTCCTGCATTACTTCCTTGCTTAGATTCCTGGTTGGTAAAACATCTGCACTTCATCTTTGAGCTTGATCTAAGGTCACTTTTTTATTAAAATTTAAACTCCATTATTTATGTAGTGTATATGCTAGGACTTGAACTATTTTAGTGAAATATTTGTTTTGTATATTACTTAGAGTAGTTTCCAAAGTTTATTGCAGTTGTATATGTTTAAAGAATACTTTCATTTCTTGAAATATTCCTTTGTTACATACCATTTCTCTCTTTTTAACCCTTCCTTATTGCATATTAGAGATATACATGCTCAAAACAACCTAGAAAACTTACTTAAACATTCTCTCTCTCTTACTAAACTAGAACATTGCATTGCTAGAAAATAATAGTATTAAATTAGAAGGATAGCTCAAATATAGAATAGGCATGCTCTTGAACCCTTTCTTGGAAATGTCTTTATTTTTTAAAACATCTTTCATTTGGCCTCAAATTTCCTTAGCTTCTAGATTTACATTTTGTTGGTTATCCCTCTTTATTTGGTATTATTGTTCTTGCTTAGTTTATGTGATCCATAGTCTAGTCCTAGCTACTTGCCTTATTATGGTTGGACCCATTGGAGTAATTATCAAACTTTATGTGCCTATTTAGGCTAACCCAAACTTGTTTTGTAATTTTTTATATATATTGGTGCAAGCCATAAAATTGGATAGCCATTATAGATCTCATGTAGCCCATATAACCCCTGAGCCTTCTAGCCTCTTAGTGGTTTGCTTTAGCACCCTACCAAACATTGGTGGTTATATTCATATTCTTAGAGCTACATTCTAGCATGCCCAGTGGAACCTCACATAAGGTTTCATATTAGTTCTATATATTTTAGATCTCTCTTAGCCAACTCCCCTCTGTTAGCTATTTGGCTTTGCTTTCAGTTGTGTTTCAGCTCTCACTTTGGTTGTTTTCTCTTGCTTTGGTTTTGTGGCTTTCTCTTAGTTGGTTCTCTAATGGTTTGCCTTTTATGTTGTCTTCTATGTTGTTCATATTACATTGAATCCATGGATAATCTCCCACATTTTGGATACCAATCCCAATGGATTCAGGGTCTCATCCTTGAGCTCACTAATGAGCAAGCTATATTTGCAATGGAATGCCATAGACACCATAAGACCTAGGAGCTTCCCTCGACCCACCATGGTAGTCTACACCCTCTCGCATTCAAAAGGGAACACAATTGGTAGGACTATAACCAATGGACTCAATCTTCTTTTAACCAGTCTAAGCTTCATCCATCTGAGGATGTTTTATCTCAGCATCATGCCATGCCCCATTCACCCATTCAAGGTTATGAGGATATCCTTTCATAACTAGGGCTTGAAGATTTATGTGTAATCATTAATTATTTATCTATATATCTTCATGTGAATGAAGTGATTATTTCTCCTCTAGGAGTTAGCAATGTGCTCCCTCTAGAAATAGAGCTAACACCCACTTAGTATCGATTACCTTGACTAGTTCTCATGTGAGTTCCCCACCTCTTTCTTGGCTAAATACTATAGAGCAAGAACACCCTCATATCCATGTTATGCATCATAGGTATTATAACTCAATGATGTGTCCCTAGCTTAGGGATGTCACCCATCCTCCTGGTCCTTATTTTAGAGTTTTTGATGAGCATGTTTATTTTTATTTCTACTTATAGATTAGAGATTTGTGGGATGCATATCGAGAGCATCAACAACCACTGGTTCTAGTCATGTGATGACACATGACTAGAACCATGGATATCTTGGTCATCATGAACATTTATAGGAGTATGCCATGTCTTCTCATAATGCCTATGGGGACCATCACACTTCTTGTGGTCATTCTCCACCCCATGGTAGACATTATTTCTATCATGAGCATCCTCCTTGTCAAGAGCCTCCCTAACATCATCTTCCCTATGATCATGGTCATGGTGATGCCTATGGGCATAGGCATCACCATAACTATCATGAGCCCCCTCTCAGATTTAGTCTCCAGCCCACTATCAATCATGCTTATGAGTATCTCCATCAGAATCCTCTATCCCCTTGGGTGCATGTTATTCCCCTTCCTACTCCTATCCCTAAACTACCTAAGTTCAATGGGATGTGGGACTCTAGTCCTACAGAGCATATCACAACATTCATGATGGTGTGTATGCATTGGGAATAGGATGAAGGAATGATGTTGAATCTCTTCACTCATTCTCTATAATTTGAAGCCCTTGTCTAGTTTTAGAATCTGCCACCATATTCTCTCTTTAGTTTCCATCTCTTTCTAGATGACTTCCTCCGATATTTTGATATTTTTAGACCCTTTAACCTTGGCATCCAATCACTCACTTTCATGGCATAGGCCAAGGGTGATTCAAACTTTTATTTTTTAAATAAATGGTGCTCAGTCATTCATATGTGGAGGAATAGGTTCTTGGATGACCATCTTTATGATATGTTTATGCAAGCGTTGAGGTAGGAGGTTCACCTTGAGGTCCTCAAGTGTGAACCTACCTTTTATGATGAAGTTGTTAATGAGTGCTTAAATATCAAAGTGTTTGAGGTGCGTGTGAGCATGTGGCTTATCCCTTCCCAAAATTCATCCTCTTCATGTGATCATAATCATAAAGTGAATAATGATGGTGTTACCGATCTCCTCTTGAGAAGAAAGACAAAAAAGATAGCCATGAGGCCAATGCTTGGAGTAATAAGCCAACTAAAAAGAAGGATTTTGAATCAAGCACAACAAAATAATAGATAGTATTTCCTTAGGAACCTACCAAGTTTTGAAATTTCCATCAAATAAGGGTGTATGATGATAACAATTATATTTCCCAGAAGTATAGTGTGCATGTTTTGCCTCCATCTCAAAGTTATTCTCTTGCAAAACCCAACCACAAGTTAAATGTTTTTCATGAGCCTCTACTTAACCACGATAAGGAGAATAAGAATAAAAAGAATAAATTAAAGGCTAAGGCCCTACATTTACCTTTTTATTCTTCCACCTTTTCTAACTCCTCTTCCTAGGTTGACCCGAGAGGGAAAGCCAAGCGTGAGAGTAGCAAGGTTATTATTGCTATCGATATAGCCTCTACTAGGTATGAGTGCTTTGTCAACATGCATTCTAATAAAAAAATTGGCCCTATTAGAGAAACTAATGGTGTTAGACCCCTAGTCCAAACTATGGGGGTAGGAAATCTTAAGGTCATATTTGACTATAGGCATAACATTCCTCCCCAGGCTAGACAACATCCTTATTCCATCATAAAGGAGTTGCAGAGCCTCTCGATTGAGATCTCAATTTGGGACCTTCTTTTTCTTTGCCCTAGAAAATGGGTCTCGTGTTTGATGAGCTTGGTCTTGTAGACACCTAAATTTGGCCACCAATGACCTCTAATCAAACTTTTAGCTAATTTCTACCTAAAATGCACAATTTGGCCTAAAAAAACTAAAACACGCTAAAAGATTTGAAACTAACATATTTAAGTGCCGATTTTGGCTAGGGTAACTCTAAATGGGGTAATGCAATTTATGGGCTGGCTAACTTTGATCAGATCATTTGGAGTTAAAATGTTGATTTTGTACCTGGGTGCTTTGGATTGCTCTTTCCTATCAAATCTTCTACACAAGACACATGCCTTTGTTATTTGTTGTTGATAACATCCTAAATGGGATAATGGATCTAATGCATTTGAAATTGACTTCTAATTCTAATCTAGTCAAATTTTGGACTAATAGCAAGGCATTCTAATCAATTTGAGTAATTTGTGTACAAAGTGCTTAATCATGCTTAAGAGCTAATTAATCCAAATCAAGGCCTAATTAAGAATTCCATGGAAACTTGTTGAATAATTTGTTTTGGAAATAAATATTAAATATTTGCATCATTAGGTGACCTCATTTCTTAGGAAGACATCCCTAGGCCATAAATGCCACAAATATTAGGATTCATGCCCTCCATGCCTCATCAATTCCTTCAATGATGCCCTATATGTCCCTTAACTGCAAAAAGAGGCATCATCAAGTGACCTCATTTGACCTTTTAATTATAAAATTGGATTAATCTTTAGCCACACATCTCAATCCTAAGATGGATGGTTCAGGTTGATCTAATCTATCTCAAAAATCTATAAATAGGAGGCCTTACCACATCATTTATAAGCTATTTTGGTGCAAAGTTATTATGCTCAAATATCTTTAGAGTCTTGATAATGCAAAGTTATAATGTATGATTGGTTCTAAAAGCTTCATGCAACTAGTGTTACCATGCCAAATTGATTCCAAGCCAAGCCACAAGCCAAAGGTGCCAAGGAGAGATGGAGGTAGCCAAGCTTTCATTGCTAAGGACTTCATGAGCACAAGTCGAGAAAGCCACTACAACAAGCATTTTGGAGCATCTAAAGAAATTAAAGAGGGGTTTTTTTGCATTTTAGTTATGTTTTTTATTCATGTTTGTTAACTAAGCTCTCCCTAGTGTCTAGGCCTAGAGATGTTATGTTAACTAGTGTGTTTCTTTCATTTTGTTTTCATTTTGAAACTAACACCATACTAACCATCCTCTCCTGAGTCAAATTATTAGATCATAGGTCTCCCTTATGAGGCTCTGTTACTTGATGATGTTGAAGTTTTGTTCAACTCTGATACAGACAAGCACCTTCATTCTTCCATATTATCTTTCAACCTGGCCTCTTTGCCAAATGCTTCAATTCTTGTAAAGAGGGCTTGTTTCCCTCTATACATCGAGACTTATATGGATGATTATCATGTCAAGTGGCATATTATCAATTAAGGAGGTTTGTTGAATATCATACCCCTGCGTGTGTTCAATGAGCTCAAGATTAGTTGGAATAAGCTCTCCAATTCTTACCACAACTATGTAGGTTTCAATAATGACATAGTTATGCCAATTGGGAATGTGAAGCTTTGGGTCAAGTTTAGCCCCAAGATTGTCAGAATAGAGTTCTATGTGTTAGACCTTGATCTTTCATACAACATGATTCTTGGTCATCCTTGAACTGCTACCATGTAAGCCATCGTGTCGAACACATTTTACATTGTGCAGTTTGTACATAAAGGTGAGTTTCATACCTTAGAGGTTGACCCTGATCCTTGGGAATTTCTCTATGCAAATACAAATCCCTTAGGTGAGGCTTTGGTTGTCTCCTCATGGGGGTTTATATATTCTCATACACCCCCTATTTTTGAGTCTCATTTCCTCAAGTATGAATGTTTTAATCTAGGTGAGTATTGATTAGCATTCATTCCTTTGGATTTTGACACACATCGATTGACTCCCTCTTCTACTTCATGACACCAAGCCAACCCATCTCTTTTTAGATATCTCTTCCAAGATGTCTCTCTAGATGTTAAGTTCCCCCTTATGTCATTATTGTTAGGGTGTGGAGCTAAAAGCTTCAACTGTTTGCAGACACAAAGAAGAGGATGCTGAAGACCCATAAGAACCGGCGTCAGTAGCATGACCGACGTCGGTCACAGATAGTGGAGAAGGAAACCGGCGATGGTAGAGAGTCGACCGACATCGGCAGCACCAGTCAAGCAGGGACCGACGTCAGTCGCCTGTGCGTTCCAGAACTGCTGTTGATGAACAGTCAGTTAAGTGAAGCGAGTGTTTGCATGTCAAAGGACTAATTTAAGTCACAAGCTGCGTGTCTAATTATTGTAGTTAGATTTCTATTTTTGTAACCATGGAATTCTATTTAAAGACCCATGAGGCATGTATTGTAATAATCAAGAAGGCAAATAAAAAGCATTGAAGCAAGCAAGGTCAAGGAGATCTACAGGTGTAAGGTCAAGGAGATCCGCTAAAGCATTCAAGGAGGGGTAATAACTCAGGCTATAGAGTTGTTGTGTTGAGAAAGAGAGAGAGGGAAGAAGGTCTTGAGGTGTGGCAAGCCTTTGAGGTAGAGGAAGAAGTGGCATCTTCCTTATTGTATTTTCTTCTAGTAATATCTAATACAAGAGTGTGTATTGTCTCTCAAATTCTTTGTTGTCTCATGTTTTTAGTTACTTAATCATTCTGGTATAATTCCGTGTTTAATTGCTTATAAGAAAGTAATCAATTGTGCTTCCATTGGATAAGGGGTCACCTAACAGTTGGTATCAGAGCTACGGTTTGCAGGAAGCAGGTTATTGTTTTTTATTACAGGTCATTCATAGGGTTTTCTGATTGAGTGGGAGTTCAGCAATGGCAGAAAAAAGTAAGCTACGAATGGAGAAGTTTAACGGCAAGAATTATCATCACTAGAGGATGCAGATTGAGGATTATCTGTATCAAAAGGATCTGTACTTACCATTGGGTGGGGTTGCATGCAAGCCCACAGATATGAAGGATGAAGAATGGAACGTTCTTGATCGGAAGGCTCTCGGTTCCATAAGGTTGAGCCTTGCATCGTCTGTGATTTCCAGCTTATCACAGTGCAAGACAACGGAAGAGTTGATAAAGTCCTTGGCGAATTTATACAAAAAGCCCTCGGCTTCTAATAAGGTATATCTTATGAAGCAGCTATTTACTTTGCAAATGCAGGAAGGTGGATCGGTACATACTCATCTCAGTGATTTCCATGGTTTGGTAAACCAATTAGCTTCAGTCAATATTGTTTTTGATGATGAGGTAAAGGCTCTCTTGATTTTATGTTCTTTGCTTGAAAGTTGGGACAGTTTGGTTATGGCAGTAAGTAATTTTGCATCTGCTTCTAAAATCTTAAAAGTTGATGATGTTGTGAGTGTGATCTTGAATGAGGAAATACGCAGGAGAAGCACAGGTGAATCATCAGGGAATGCTCTAAGTGCAAAAAGCAGGGGAAGGCAAAGGGAGAAGATTGAGCAAGGGAAATCAAGGTCAGGAAGGAGATCTGATTCCAAAGGTATTACCTGCTGGTTTTGTGGAAAGAAAGGACATACAAAGAAGGAGTGTTGGTTGCGAGATAAAGAGAATCAACCTGAAGGTAAAGAAGAAGCAAAAGATGTCAATATCATGGTACAGGATGCTCTCATACTTTCTTTGGATAGTCAGGTAGGATCATGGATTTTAGATTCTGGTTCATCTTTTCATGCATCCCCAAACAGAGATTTGTTTCATGAGTATGAACAGGGAGACTTTGGAGTGCTATATTTAGGGGATGGTATGCCTTGTCAGATAGTTGGCAAAGTGAAAGTGCAGCTGAGATTGCAGATTGACAACACATGGGTGTTGAAATAGGTCATGCATCTTCCAATTCTGAAGCAGAGTTTGATTTATGTAGGAAGGTTGGGTGATGAGGGATGCACAATAACCCTCACAGTGGACTCTTGGAAGGTTACCAAGGGAGCACTTGTTTTAGCAAGAGGTAAGAAAGTAGGTACTCTTTATCTATCTACTTGTATTACTGATTCTACTTCTGGTGTAGATTCAAAGATGTGGTCTAATAGGCTGGGTCACATGAATAGGAAGGGAATGGAAGTTCTTGATTCAAAAGGTATGTGTTCAAATTTAGAAAGCATAGATAGAGTTCATTGCAGGAAAAGGAAATTTGATGCTTTTGATAAGAACAGGGAAGTCTTGGTGTTTTTGGAGGAGATGAAGGCCAGAGAATAGTTACAGGCACTGAATAAATCTGAGCAGGGCAGTATGGATAGAGATCTGATTCAAGATGAGCTCGCGGATGAATAATTCATCACTCAGGAACACACAGACACCGACATCGATCACTTGGAACTGACGTTGGTCAGTCAGACACCGACATCGGTCATGTGCAGACCAGTAGGGTCGGTAGGTCTGGCAGGAGAAGTCCGATGTCAGTCATCAGGACTGACGTCGATAGGGGGGACACCGGCGTCGGCCAGGGGTAATGACGTCGGTAGTCAGGGTCAGTGCAGGGAATCGACATCGATCAGGAGCAGACTGGGAGATGGCCGAGATCGGTCACTGAAACGGATGATGGGTGGACAGTTAGCTGTCAAGGAGTCTCAAACACCCATATAGAGGTCAAAAAAAGTATGTGAACCTCATATTCGTTGTTCACCTTCTTTATATTGCTTACTGATAGTCAAGAACTAGGAAGACAAAGGAAGCAATGCAGGTAGAATCCAGAAACAGTGGGAGCTTGACATGGATGAGGAGTGTGAGTCCTTGGAGAAGAACCAAACAGGGATTTGTTGGTAGAGTTGTCAGCTGGAAGAAAGCACTGGATAGAGGGATGGATTCCCATTTTAGAGAAGAGAGTGGATGGACATCTGAGACAAAAGGCTATGGTATATGGTCTTGAGTTAGCTGCGAGACAATGGAGGTTTGACCATTGTTTTTTTATCTTTACCAGGTTGGATAATATTAGCTACATTATCCTGTTACTGTATTGTGTTACTTTTTGCAGGGTTTCATATACAGGGAGTTTTCTGAGCTAAGGGTAGAGTTGGTTCAGAAGTATGTCATGAAGAATTTGGGAGCAGAAAAATTCTTGTGGCATAAGTGACAGGCACAGCATCACAGGTTTGCGTGGTGGTTGGTCTTCAAGAGTGACTTTGAAGAGGGATACAGAGCCAAAGGAACAAAATAGATGGTGTACAGGTACAGGTATAGTAGCAGCTGTTTATTTCCAAGTGGGAGATTGTTAGGGTGTGGAGCTAAAAGCTTCAACTATTTGCAGACACAAAGAAGAGGATGCTGAAGAACCATAAGAACCGGCGTCGGCAGCATGATCGACGTCGGTCATAGACAGTGGAGAAGGAAACTAGTGATGGCAGAGAGTCGGCCGATGTCGGCAACACCAATCAAGCAGGGACCGACGTCAGTCGCCTGTGCGTTCCAGAACTATTGTTGACGAACAGTCAGTTAAGTGAAGCGAGTGTTTGCATGTCAAAGGACTAATTTAAGTCATGAGCTGCATGTCTAATTATTGTAGTTAGATTTCTATTTTTGTAACCATGGGATTCTATTTAAAGACCCATGAGGCATGTATTGTAATAATCAAGAAGGCAAGTAAAAAGCATTGAAGCAAGCAAGGTCAAGGAGATCTACAGGTGTAAGGTCAAGGAGATCCGCTGAAGCATTCAAGGAGGGGTAATAACTCAGGCTATAGAGTTGTTGTGTTGAGAAAGAGAGAGAGGGAAGAAGGTCTTGAGGTGTGGCAAGCCTTTGAGGTGGAGGAAGAAGTGGCATCTTCCTTATTGTATTTTCTTCTAGTAATATCTAATACAAGAGTGTGTATTGTCTCTCAAATTCTTTGTTGTCTCATGTTTCTAGTTACTTAATCATTCTGGTATAATTCCGTGTTTAATTTCTTATAAGAAAGTAATCAATTGTGCTTCTGTTGGATAAGGGGTCACCTAACAATTATTTTCCCATTGGAGTGTAGGATATCTCCATGTGTCTCTCACTGAGACCACTAGGATGGTCGAGTCTAATCTAGAGTGTTTTTTCATTCATGTTACAGCATGCAACCTATTCAAGGAGAGAAAGGCTTACACCAAGCTCATGTGGGCTTGTTATAAGTATCACTATCTCCTTGATCACTTTGTTTTGGATATTTATCTCATAGATGCCTTCCCATGGTGAATGTCCTGGTGATTGAACCTGAAGTGTTGGATGAGTTGCTCCTTCCTACACCTGAGTGTTTCAAAGAAGGTAATGCTATGGATGTTGAAGGATCCATAGATATCAACCTTGGCACTTCAAAAAGGCCTAAGATCATCAACATCAATGCTAGCCTTGCTCTTGAGGAATGGGATGTTTTGGTCACCTTTTTACATGAATTTTTAGATGTATTTGCTTGGGAACAAATTGATATGAAGGGCATGGTTCCTAAAATAGTTATTCATAACCTCATTATAGATAACGAGACCCAACCTATTTGCCAAAATCTATGGCCCATGGCTCTTAAAGTCTCCCAATTGGTCAAAGCAGAGATTGAGAAGCTCACCCAAGTTGGATTTATCCAAGCTATTAACTATCCCTGATGGATTTCCAACATTGTCCCCATTATAAAAAAGAATTAGGCCATTTGGATTTGCATCAACTTTAAAGATATCAATATGGCCTACCCAAAGGATAACTTTCCTACTCCTTTGATAGACTAGATTATTGATTCCATTACTAGTTTTGAGATCATGTCACTCATGGATGGTTTATCTGGGTACAACCAAGTTTAGATTGCACCCAAAGACTAGTACAAGATGATAATCACTACCCCATGGGGTAGCTTCTACCATACCATCATGTCTTTTGGTCTAAAGAACACTAGGGCCACGTATCAGTATGCCATGACCCACGTTTTCCATGACCTTATCCATAAGATAGTTGAGTGTTATGTCAATGATCTCATTGGTAAATCTTGCAAGTAGGATGAGCATGTGCGAGACCTATAAATCATCTTTAAGCATCTCTAAGATTATCACATCAATCTTAACCCTAAGAAGTCCATTTTTGGCATTTCAACTAGAAAGCTTCTTGGCTTCCTCATCTTGAAGAGGGGCATTGAAGAGGATCCCAAGAAGATCAAGGAAATCCTTGAGATGCCTCCCTCACATAACCTCATGTAGTTTCAGTCCTTCCTAAGAAGACTCAACTTTCTCAAACATTTCTTGGAGGAGTATGCTCAAAAATCCATATCCCTCACACGTCTCTTGCATAAGGACACTCCATTCTTATGGTCTACTGAAGTCCAAGTGGATTTCAAGGAATTGAAGCATATTATTCATAATCCTCCCATCTTGATGGCATCCATTGAGGGGCATGAGTTCATCTTATACACCTCTATCATTGATATTTCCATCAGGGGCATGTTGTGCAAAAGGATGGCACTGATAGGGAGAGATATATTTATTACATCTCTTGCACATTGGTTGGCCCTAAACTCAACTATTATCTTATTAAGCATCAGTGCCTCTTTATCATCTTCATTATAAATAAGTTATGACATTACATGTTAGTCTAGACTACTGACATGATTATCCAATCTGATCCACTTCACTACTTGTTGGTAGGACTATGAGGTGGATCATGTTTCTTCAAGAGTTTGACCTCTACATCGTTAACCAAAAGTCCATAAAGGGCTTGGTTGTGGTTGACCAACTCACTAAGTGTCTACTACCCAACCCAAATATAAATCTAGTTGATGATGCCTTTTCTGATGATATGGTCTACTTGATCAATCATGTTGACGTCTCTGAGTGTGATTGGTATCAAGACATTGTATGTTACCTTGTAAACCAATTTTTCTTAACACGACATCTTCACAATAATGTTATCATATCCATAAGCTCACCATTTACTATGTCATCATTGGTAGCATCTTGTTTAAGAGGGGTCTCAATGGTGTGTTTATGTAGTGCCTTGCCCATGAATACATCCCTCTCATGCTTGAAAAGTCCTATGGGAGCATTTGTGGTGGCCACCTGGGAGGGTAAGCCATTGCTCAGTGTATTATCAGGATGGGATACTACTAGCCTACTCTTGTTAAGAATGCATTCTAGTATTGTAGGATGTGTCAAGTCATAAGAGATGCTATCAATGCCCTAGCTGACCTATTATGCTCTATTTTGGCTGCTTAGCCCTTCTCGGTTTGGGCTCTTGACTTCATCAGTGAGTTCAAACCTACCTCTTCTAATGGCCATCACTGGTTCATCATTGCCAATGACTATTTTACAAATTGGTTGAGGTCATGCCTCTTAGCAGCATGTGTGGGAAGACCATCACCAAGTTCATCGTAAACCAACTTATTTGTAGGTTTAGGGTTCTTATTACAATTATGGTTGATAATGGCCTAGGCTTCCAAAGCCCCAAGATGTGTGAGCTTGTTGAATGCTTTGGGTTCAAGCTTTGTTTCTCCTCTACTCATTACCTTTAGGGAAATAGGCAAGCAAAGAAGATGCTTCTTTGTACCATTGCCTAGTTGAAGAGAGACTTGCATTGCATACTCTATCTTACCCTTTGGGCCTATCAGACTAGCTTTCAAACAACCATGAAGGCAACCCTATACTTTCTCTTGTATGGGTTTAAGGTTGTTCTTCCCTTAAAATTCTTAATCCCTTCATTGTGGGTTAAGATGTTTGGTTTGCTTTTTGATGAGGAAGAATGTGCCACACACCTTGCCAAGTTTGAGTAGTTAGATGAGAGATGCCTGACCACTCTTGAATACAACCATGTGTACAAGCACGATTAGTGCCACCAATTTGAGAAGTTGGTTCATCTTCATCAGTTCAAGGTGGGTGATATGGTCCTTATCTTCGACAAGGAGCATCGTAAGAAGGTTAAACTCACACATAAATGGTCTGACCATTTTGTCATCACCACCTCTCTATAGAATGGGGGTTTTTGTCTCTTGACCCTCAAAGTTGAGCCCTTATAGCACTCGATTAATGGGTTTTGCCTTAAGACATTTTGTGTATAGGGACCATGTGGCCCTCTAGGAAAGTCACTTATGGTGGTAAGGTGAGCCTTTCCTCTCTTCTATCACCACTAACCTCTGTGCCACTGGGATATGTGTATGCATGTGGGTTCTTTATTAGCAGTTCCTCTTATTTAATCACATGTATCTAGTAGTCTAGATCAGATGAAGCATACATATCACACACAAAATTATATACACATATGTGCTAATAATAAGAAAACAACTTTATATATTACAAAAAATACATGTTTTTCTCTAGGTACATTACATGGGCTCACAGTCCCTAAAAACTACCACATATATGGATACATATGTATGCCCAGTCAACCTATGAATAGGTAGTATCTATGATAGTCATGATTCAAGTGGAGATCTCAATCTCTACCTCTTGACCAGTCAAGCTAAGGTCTCCTCCAATTTATCCAACTAGCCTGCCCTTGCTCCATGTGCCTCATCTCCTTTAGTCTACTCTCGAGCTAGCTCAGCTCGTAGATAATCGATCTTGGCCTCTACTCTCACTAGTCTCACCTCAGTCTCTGTTATAGCTTCCTTATGGTTTTCCTTTGATGCCTCATGCCATGATGACTTATCCTCTAGCTTTAGAATCCTAGGTCATTCCCTCACCAACTTGAGCAAGGTTTATGTACCCACATGACATAACTGAGTATGTGGCTCTACTTTTACCAATAGATGTGGTACCCACATTGTCAGTGGTGTCCCCACTACATCAAGGAATAGCTCCCTCAGTATTAGGTCCACCTAGGGTCTAGTCCATCTAGGTTGATCTCCTACACACACATAGCACATATATTAGTCACATATATGCTTTTACTAAGGATGAATATCAAGATGAAGGAATATCTAACAAATACACTTGTCTTATCTGGTAGTGTTGATGGCCTATATGGCCCTATTGTTGGTCATGTTCCTCCTGTTGGTGGTGGTCCTTGTCATAGTTTCCTCTCTCCACTATCACCCTCCTCATTCTACCTTGATTGCCTATCAAGCTCACCCCCAATTAGCCTGGGTTGTGCCTGACTCCCTTGCCCTACCAGAGCTTGTCTCCTTGGATGATGATATGATCCTTGTAGACCTCAAAGTTCTTCCCATCCTAAGTAGGGTTATACCTCAGCATCCTTCAACCATTCTAAAGACCTATAGGGATCTTTGATGTAACTTGATAATACATATGGATCTAAGGTGGTTCACATGGGCCCTACCCTCTTTATGAACTGTACATCTAGTGGTATTCCCTCCTCTAGTGTAGGGTATACCTTATTACCATATGGTATCCTCAGATACATCATTGGAAGCCTCTCATAGGCCTAAGACATGAGTAGACTGGGTTGTGTCAATCTACCTGAACCTTTATGCTAGATATGATCTAGCTTCTAGTATAATCCTCCTAGGATGTACTAGCCCCAAGAAAATATCTATCCTCACGTAGTTTGTTGGACAAATCCTATCCATGATAGTGGTATTCATCCTATACTCTATCTGGCATAGAGCCTCCTGACCATGGTCCTTGCTATCATTATCTAGAGAGTGGGTACCCTTGGTGATGATTGTGTGATCTACACTCCATGTTTATTTCATTATGGGTGGGGTCCCACCAAGTAGAGCTCTATTACTGCTACATCCTACACTGATGTATCTCTATCTCTATGTTCATAGGCTCTTCCCTATAGAGTCTATAGATGTCCTCTATGTTGAGGATAGCCTCTAGCTTGGGTGCCAGCTAGAACATATGCCTCTCGAGTACCCATGTAATCACTAATGCATTTATTAGGTCTCTAGAATAATGAAGTGAGGGTACGTGTATTAGTTTCCAAAGACTTGTGCTCCACAGGTAATCCTTGTCCACCACTAGTAGAGCATCTATCTCCTTGGCTAACCATGCTATAACTCTCTCTTAGTTGGTCACCTCGCATAGCCCATCTAGCTGTGTTGGCTTCTCTCTTGCCTGTGAAGGTCCTCCCTCCTCTGGTAGGATAACTCCTTTGCATATTTACATAAGCAAGACAAAAAACAAATGGATTAGTTAACCAGCCAAAAAATGAATAAGAGCAAGTAAAAAACTAGCAAACTACTATGTTTTTTATCTACCTATTTTTTCTCCCTCTTTTTTCTTTTAACCCCTTTTGGGACCTCTTGGGCTCCTCCGAGCTCCCCAGAGGATTATTTTGGCCCCTTGTTGCCCAAGGTTATAGCTTTCTAGGCAAAGCCATGGCTAGGGTAGACCAGACTATGGCTTGGGCCTACCTAAGCCACAACTTGGGCCTCCCAGGTTGTGGCCTACATTGGGATGCCTTAGGGAGGCCTAGGGCTCCTTATTTCTCCCTCTATAGAGCTATGTTTGGACCCCCATTGGTCCTATTTCTCTATGTCATCAAGCTGATCATTTTTACTATTTGTTCCACTTGATTCATTTATCGAATCATCCAAAATGAGTCAAAATGCATTTAGGGCCTCCCAAACCCCAAAAAAATGAATAAATTTGACAAAATTCATTCATCAAACTTACTTGAACCATCCTATGCATCTTTGATGCCCTCTCATGTCCTCGTATGCTCCTCTTGGGATTTGATTACTTGTGGGCTCTCCTCTGGCTCTCTCAGAGTGAAAATGACCTCTTTTCTCTCTTTTCCCCCTCTTTTTAGCCCCTTTTCTTGCTTTTTGTGGGCCATTTTTGGGTTTTTCACCCATTTCTATGTTTCACACCATGAAACCTCCATCTTAAAGGTTTTGTCATGTTCTAAGCACATTGGTGGCCTCTTTTTTTTAATTCAAGGTTTCCTTGGGCCTGTTCTGGCCTCATTTTAGTTCTTAAAACCCTTTTCGAGTCCTTATTGAGCTCTCAAGCCCATGTCCCATCTCATGTGCACCCAGGGATAGATGTTACTTACTATACTTCTTTTAGTTAGTCATTTCTCTACTTTTTTATAGTCAATCTATTCTAACTCCCTCTCTCTCTTGTTTATCATGGTTATAGGTAGGGTTGTTAGTTGGTACGGTGGTTTGGGACTTATTCTAATCTTGTCAACCATTCTTCATCTTCTTTGAACTTCCCCCCACTTTCCCTTGTTACCTCTTACCATGGTTAGTCTTAGTCAATTTTTATGATTGTGTCTTGATTTCATTATTTGTTTCCCTCATGTAACTCACACCACTTCACTTTGAGATCATCTTTCTATAGTCATTAGTCTTGTGACCTCAACCCCCATTATGGTGCACCTCTGAATGGTGATTCACATCGATAGTGGAAGTCAAGGAAACCCAAGACCAATAGTTGTAGCTTGGGTTATCAATGATCAGTGGGGCCCTGAACTTGTTGTAGCCAATTTCTTCCTTACTAGAAAAACAAATAATGCCACCAAGTATCACATAATCATTGGCACCTTGACTAACACCCATGAGTTAGGCATGTGCGATGTGCAGTTATTCTCTAACTCACTCTTAGCCATGTCTCAACTCACCAGTGTTTAGGCTATCCTTAGCTCTAAGTTGCTCTGCCTCTTTGAGGTGGTGCACGATTTGCTCTCTTTCTTTAAGGACATCTAGTTCACCTATATCCCTCACAGGGAGAACACTAGGTCTGATGCCTTAGTGAATGTCATTATGGATAGTATGATTTGATTTGATGTCACTTATGTCCTTTTTTTTAGGAGCTAGAGATAGAGGTGGAGTTGGATTTTGGATTATGCAACCTTTGTACTCTCATTCATGGATCATGTTATCAACTTCTTCCACCACCATCCTTATCTGATAAGTATAAGTAATGTTTCTTTTTATCTTTTTAGTTTTTTGCTTCCCTTTGCTTTGGTGTGGCTTCCAGGTACTACACATCACTCCTTGTTCATTCAAACACCAACTACTTATACCTCAGGGGTATATGTAAACATACTTCCCATGACCCTACTCCTCACTATGATTACACATCATCTCATGTATAGACTATTGACCCTGGTAATCCTCTTTTGAGACATCTTTCACCTACTTAGACCTATCCTACATCATATTCCTACCCCAAATACATCTCTAGTCCATATTAGGCCTTTTGCACATAAGATAGGCCTTTCTAGAGTCCTCTTGGGGCCTCCTAGAAGCCTGTTGACCAGTTTTAGACCATGTTTGACCTAGGCCATAGCTTATGTGAAGGAAATCCATGGCCTAGGTTACATGTTTCCTTCACCAGAGCCGTAGCCTAGGTCGAACATGTCTAAAAGGCCTAAAATGAAGTCAAACGGTAAAAAAGTGACTAGTTT
The DNA here is from genome assembly GCA_037957365.1 of Torreya grandis. Lineage (NCBI taxonomy): Eukaryota > Viridiplantae > Streptophyta > Pinopsida > Cupressales > Taxaceae > Torreya > Torreya grandis. The sequence goes on from JARHVA010001913.1 coordinate 833,921, forward strand.
TAAGTTATTTGGTGGATTTGGGTGGGTATATATGTCTCTTTCTCATTCATTTGAGCCTCTCTCTTTATTGATTCTTCTTCTTTCTATTGACTCTCATGCCTTATTAAATCTCTTTTGGTTCATTCTTAGCATTCTTGAGCTTGATTGGGGATAGATAATCCCATATGTTGTTACACTCTTATTTGGAGACTCCATTGCTGATCTCAGTTGTTCCTTCTTCATTATGGCTTGATCACAAGCTCCTAAATTTGGCATTGCACCTAATTTGTGCATTTAGGTGGAGCTCTTACACCATTTCAAGTTCTCACTTCACCTCCTCCTTTTCTCTTAGCTTTTGGTTTGGACTTCAGCATGCACATAGCTTGGTATTCCTCCTACATTGCTTCCTAGCTTAGCTTCTTGGTTGGTAGAACATCTTCACTTCATCTTTGAGCTTGATCTAAGGTCACTTTGCTATGAAAAGTGAAACTCCATTATTTATGTAGTGTATATGCTAGGGTTTGAACTATTTTAATGAAATAGTTGTTTTGTATATTTCTTAGAGTAGTTTTCAAAGTTTATTGCATTTGTATATGTTTAAAGAATACTTTCATTGCTTGAAATATTCCTTTTTTTGCATACCATTTCTCTCTTTGGAATCCTTCCTCATTGCAAAGTAGAGATATACATGCTCAAAACAACCTAGAAAACTTGCTTAAACATTTTCTCTCTCTTCTTAAACTAGAACATTTCTTTGTTAGAAAATAATAGTATTGAATTGGAAGGATAGCTCAAATCTAGAATAGGCATGCTCATAAACCCTTTCTTGGAAATATCTTTATTACTTAAAAGATTTTTCATTTGGCCTCAAAGTGCCTTAGATTCTAGATTTGCATTTTATTGGTTATCCCTCTTCATTTGGTATTGTTGTTCTTGCTTGGTTTATGCAATCCATAGTCTAGTCTTAACTACTTGCCTTATTGTGGTTGGACCCATTAGAGTAATTGGCACACTTTATTTGCCTATTTAGGCTAGCCCCAACCTAGTTTGAAAGTTTGTCTATAGCTTGGTGTAAGCTGGAAAATTGGATAGCCACTATAGCTCTCTTATAGCCCATAGAACTCATAATCCTTCAAGCCTCTTAGTGGTTTGTTTTGGCACCCTACCAAACACTGGTGGTTCTGTTCAGATTATTGGTGATACACAATTATCATAGCAACGAAGGCTATCCACTTTTCATTTAATTGTGTTATATCAACAACCAAATAGTTTATTTATTAGGGCCATTCTCAATCAAAATCCTTGTCTAAATTATATCATATAAATGGATATGATCTCTCATTTGTAAACAAATTGATTTGTATCATCATCCTAATCCATAAAGAACTATCCAACATCATTATTTTTAAACCATCCTAGGAATATCACTTGATTGTAAACTATATTAGGCTTGGGCAATCCATAGTATCCCTCATAAAAAGCACCAACACTATACACAATTTGATTCTTATTTTTCAATGATTTTACTATGTCATCATTACAAGATGTAATGCAAAAAACATTTTAAACTAGTTATACATAAGGAAATACCTCAATTTTAGTTATTTCATGGTGTAGACTAGTTTTTTTAATGGATACAATATCTAATGAATACTCTCATAAATCCAAAGGAAGCTTGTCATTATCATTTTCATCCTTAAGATTTTTAATCTTGTCAAAAATGGCATTTTAATGCTTCAAGCCTATGACTAATGCTTCAAAATAAAACATGTTTGTTAAAAAATGGTTTGTGTTGAATGAACAAATATATTTAGCATTGGTATGCAAGGTGAATTTGGATTTTTGTACAATTAGGATGACTCTAATTTTTTCATTTGCTCAAATGCATAGTCTAATCATATTCTGAAGATGTAGGAGATGAAATATTGAGGAACAAGAGTGTTGTCAGTTTGCTTAACTTATTTGAATGATTTTGGTTATGAAATCACGTCCCAAAGGATTTGAATGATTTGACAATTCCCTTACCTTGTGTGATTTAATGGATTTAAACAACTACTTTCTAACTCATATTGTTTGAATTTTGATTTTAAATTGTGTTGTTCGTGTGTAAATTTAAAAGTGAACATGTGTCTTTGTTTATCACTATGATAAACTCATTGAGATGCTTAGTCAATGTTTTGTAACAAATATTCTACCCTTTGTATTTTTATTTATATTATGCTAAGTCATATCCTTGTATATTCTCATATTTGACAATTATGTGTCATCATGTCTCTCTTCTTTATGTTTGTGTCATGTGTACTCTTATCACATAGTGATAACTCTTCCTTGAGTGTTCAAATACAAAGTTTATTTTCTTTGTGACAAAAAATGATGATGAAAAATGACACTCTTTTATTGAGTCATAGTTTTCAAATGCATTAATATTAAAACCCACTATGCATTCTTTTTGAACCATATAGCTTTACAATGATATGAAAATTTAAAAAAAGGTAGCATAGGATAGGGTCACATTCTAGTGGACTGTAGAATTGTGTTGCATATTACTATGTATAATATACTATGAGGTTACAAGTAATGACACCTAATAGTTTTTATTGACTCAAACATTCATAGTGCATAATTTACCAATACGAATATGATGATCATGAGTATACATAATTCACAATACATGTGATCAACATGTGGAATATGTTTGCATTTAGAGGCTTGAAAGGATATTGTGTGAAGTGTGAATGTTGAAAACATGTGACACGTGAAATGTCTAATTCGACAATGGATGTGTTAGTGGGTGAATATGTGAACCAAACCACCTCATCAAATGTAATTTTCATGTGGATAGAATCATGGTTTATATTTTTTATACAAGTTATTTTATGTTTTTCCATGGTTAGTCTATTTTTCTATCGATGGCATTACAAAAAAACATAATATGAATTGGAACATGTGTGTGCTAAAAATGGATTTACAAGTTAGAATGATAAACAAATTTTAAGATATATATTTATTTATAATGTAATAAAATGGTTTCAAATTTTTCATAATTGTTTTAGTGTATTTATTAGTCCCTAGATCTGGTTTAAAAGATTGTAATAATTCTTTATGCTTAGAATATATGCATATATATGATCATGCTCCGATTATTATAAATAACTATCATGGAGAGTCAATAGAATATATAATATGATTTCCTTCTGTTTATCCTACATTTTATGGAATTCAGTGTATGAGAGTGTATTTCATGTGTAATCCTTTGGTTAAGAGTTTTGTTAGTATTTACTAGATGTAATTGTTCTGCAAGTGCATTTTCTTTAGTAAAACATCTACGATCTCAATCTAGATGTCGAAAACTAATATTTATCTATAAATCCCAATAAGTTATTCCTTAGGCTGTAGGGATATCCCTATAATAAGCATGTTCTAGTGAAACCTAGGAACCGCTTCTAATAATGGTGCAATGAGTTGGAAGCCACTAGCCAAGGAGATGCTTCAATAACTACCTAATCAAAGAGAGCTAGAATGTTGGATAGAAAAGAAGATTCATAATTTTTTAGAGGGAGAAGCACAAAGAATAGTGTACCATGAACTAAATTATACAAGAACACATATATGGTGATATTTATGAGATCTTTTGGTGTGAACTACCTATATTATTAGTTGATTGGTTGGCTTACTTAGAATATCACTATTTTTTATCTAGAGATATAGATGTTATTATATGGAATAAAGAGAAGATAGAGTGGTTGCAAAACTTGGACACTAGTTGGACTCATGTGATCGACCATTGGATAAATGCTACCATTAAAAAATACATCACTGAGTTTGAAGTGCAGGGGTACATAGCTTTTGAAGTAGTAAAGGATATGTTTATTAGAGGGATAAGAGGTAGATTATTATAGTGACTAGCATTTTTGATCAAAATCTTGGGTGTATAAAAGGCCATGGTGCATATTCTATCCATCATGGAGTATTCACTCCGGGCATTATGGGGATGTATACGATAAAAGGGTAAATGGCAAGATAATAAATATAGAGAATTTGAATATGAGTCCAGAATGGAGAACCAAGAGGAGAGAGATTAGAATAAGACTCTAGAGTTAAAGAGAGTTTCAACAATAAAGATGATGGACTAAATAGAGTGAGACTCAAGAAGTTAAGAATAGGAATTATAGTAGTATCAAAGATAAGATCGAGAGATAAAGGAGGGAAGATGAGTGGAGTAAGGAACTCGGACCTATTATGGACAGAGGAAGAGAAGAATAGGAATAAAATGTTGTATAAGTAGATCAGGTAATTAAAAGTTCATAGACATATAGAAGAGTATTCCATGGGAAATAAATAGGTAGACATAGCATAGGTTCAAGTTTTTAAAAATATTTTGTTGGAAGTACAGACCATTCACCATGGGAGCACACATCTCCCAAGCCTATTTTTTTTCAAAATCACAACAAAAATAATACATATTTGGAATATGAGTATTGGAAAAGACCAGTTACTAAATAAGTTCATCAAAAATGAATTGAGGCATAGAAGACAACACACTATGTAGCCGCACATAATTTTATTGAATAATAGAAAAAAATTACAAGCATTAATATTGATAGAGACAAACCCCGTGATTCTTTCACAAACAAAGGAGTTAATTATGCAAATTGAAATACTAGAACAAGAGGAAGAGGATGACTATACTTCTTAGTTTGAATCATCACTAAAATGAGTAGGAACACAACAAGCATCAAAATCATATGTTTTCCATCTATTATAACAGCAATATCAATATTTCCATCTATTATAATAAATTAAAAGACATTAGTTGTTCAACAACTAATTGTAATACCTATGACAAGCAATAGTATGGAACTTTAGTTGGGATCCTTTATCAATCTGACACCTTATGATGGTTCTACAGACCTAGAACAATACTTGATCACTTGTGGCATGGAGTGTTAGGCTAAAGGAATTACTAATGATGTAGTAAAGAAGTGAAAATTGATTGGAGATTTGAGTAGTTGTACATTAGAATTCATATACCATAGAGATATAAATCAAAAAAACCTACAACAAATAAAATGTATGCTCATCATAGAGTTTAAAATCACAAAGTGTTATAGTTAGACCATACAATATTTGAAATAAATCTATCTGAGAGAAAAAAAACTATCTATGAATATGATTGTAGGTTTTATGATGTGATGAACAAGGTAGAGTTTGTTCTAGAAAAAAAAGATAAAGCAACCTAGTTTATGGAAGGGCTACAGACAAGGATATGGTTCACCATTACACGAACTCAGTTTGACACTAAGGTGGATGCAAGGGAAGCTATGATTAGAGTCAAACAGTTTAAATACTATGGAAATGCATCGAACTCAACCTCAAAGGTAGAAAACACTATATAGACATTACTAAGAAGGTTGAATAAATATCAAGAGGTGGGAGACATGACTAAGTTAAACTTATGGTGTATAGAATGTGGGAAGGAAGGGCATTACTAAAATGAGTGCCTAAGAATCAAAATAGAGTTTTACAAAATCTACAATAATAGGATATATCTCACTATCATTTGTTATAATAGTATGTCAAGAATCCATAGAACCTATATTGTAACTTTTTCAAGACACCTAATCATGATGAGAATAATTATAGATCTCTCTAATAATTAAAGGAAGATATTACAAATAATGTATTTATAGTTGTCACTCAGAATATAGCTACTACGACCTAATCGACTCCCAATATAGAAGTGAGCATGGTCGATACAACATAGTTAGGTACACCATGGGTTTTACAAGAACCTCAACATCAAAATTTAGGTATGATTTGTTGGACATCACTAAGATAGACATGGACACTTCCATCTCAAAACTGGACACCCCAAATTCTTGAAACACAACAAACAACTTGGGCGCCATCACTTTTGTAATATCAATATAGTGGGTATAAGGGCCTACAAAAATAACATGGGTGGAATGTTCAACATGCCTCAAGGATATTTGGGACATAACAACCAAATGCCTAAATATTCCAAGCAAATAGAGGAGGTAATAGGGGAGGATACCACGATAATCCTCAAGGAGGTAGGGGAAATAATTCTCAATGAATTTTGATCCAGTGTTATTTATGTGAATAATTTAATCATATACAAATAAATTATCCCATGAACCCTCAATAATAGTCCTACTATACTTACTATATGGTATATGACCAACACAACATAAAGTATTATCCAATTTTGGAGAAACAACACATGGACAAGGCTATAAGGAAGGTGAAAATGGTTAACACACAACCCTAAGAGGATGTTGTTTCACAAGTTGTTATATGTTGACAACATACCGAATAAGGATTATGACCTTTGAATATGCCAAAATATCATTGGATAAGGAAAGCTCAACCAAATAAGTATCTTTAACTAGCTACTAAAAAGGATAAATGTGTGAAGTTGCATAGATTTTGAAGACAAACCAATAACAGGAGACCACTGAAAATAATGTTGTGGCTACTAATGTGTAGATATATGGATATATGGTATGTATTTTAAGACAAGATGGTATTGTCACTGCCCTAAAAAACCTTATGAAGTTAATAAGCACACTGTGTAATGAAGATGTTTCATAGCAAATCACCAACCTACTCCATAACCTATTAGAATGTACACAAAAAGGCTAACAATAGATCAATACAATCATTTGTTATATTAATACTAAAAAATATTGGCATGTTAATTCTAGGATGGATATTGAAATGGTAGGATATGAAATACCCAATGTAGTATTCAATTTTGAAAGCATAATTAACATGATCCCAAGATCAACATGGGTTGTTATCGGATGACATGTGCTAATTTATAGTCTTGTCACTCTTGGCCTTGTGGATTATGGACAAATTGAACCTATTGGTAACTTGGAGGATGTGGAAATCAAAGTCATAGAGTTATACCTCCATGGTGACTTTGAATTCATAGATATGAAGATAGATGAGAGTCATACCCTACGTTGATTAGGAAGAAATGGGCATATGATGGTTAGATGACCATACACATAATAATAAATAAACTAATATCTCATTAAGGAGATAAAATCATAGTAATTCCATTAAATAAATGTGGTCAAAAACCATATTGTATCTCCAAAGAGTAGGATTCACGCTATGTTTGTGGGGAAAGTAACTGGATGAAAGTGAACAAAGAAGATAAATAACTAGCTTTGTAAGTTCCTACATATAGTTTCCTCTATGACAACACCATTCCACAAACACAATCTCTAAATAAGGACCAATTATTATGAAAACTTGTCCCAAATCATCTAGAAATCATGTAATTAGAATTAGAGGAGTTGTAATCTACGTCTATTTAGTCACCAACTCAATATGACATAGATTTTATATACCATACTAGTCATACAGACAAAGATTACATAGATATGAATCTAGAAGGCATCTTACCATGGGATATAGCTTCTTTAATGAGTGGAGATTCAAATATGCACATTCTCAACTAGGTTAAGGGAGATCATGAGATACATCGTCTATGGATGGTCTTTGCAATAGAGTGTCATATACCTCAATATTTTGATACTAAGGATACTAACCAGTTTATTTTTTTATTCCAATAACATGTACCATATATTAACTAGAGAGTGAGCACTCTCAATTATTCATTGAAGAGGATTGTTGTGAAATAGTGGCTAGTTCACTATTATAAATAGTTGAGTTAGGATGCAGCATGCAAATTACTTTTAGCAAGGTTCTAGTTACAAAGATCATCAATAAATACCAGCCAATGTTCAAAGAAGGAGACTATCCAGAACTTCATATCTATCAATTCATTGAAATATCAAGATTAGAAGATGTAGCTATGAAGTACTAGTACATGTTTTCAAATATATATTAGATATTATTACAACCACTTGTTATATACATTATAAGTGTAGGTGAGAGATGAAGAATTGGACACAGTTTCAAAGTGACTTTATTCAAACATTCATCTTTGAAGATGATAACCCCTTGACACACAAGGCATTACAAAAAGTAAATATTTTTGTATGCCATGGATGGGCTAAGAACTTAGATGTTATAGTTGAATCATCTTTGTAATAAATCACAAATTGTGACTTGATTAAGGCCTTACAAACTGATAAAGTAGAAAAAGGAAGGATCCAATCTTTATTTAACCTTTCCATAAGATATAAGATCAGGATGATATAACATCCAATTTGGTAGTGAGGATGATATGACTTTAGTTGATCTATTTGAACTGGAATGGGATCTTGTACCACTCCCAAATCTAGTAGTAGAAAATAGAAGAAGAAAGACTACATCATATCAATATTCTAGAGAGACAAGCCTAGAAAAGACTATGTGACTCTATTCTAGAGGGAGAATGCAATATATATCAAGAACCTTTAAACGAACATGTGGGAAACATTAGAATAGAGGCCATTCCTAAGCTAGTGCATATTGGAGATTATTGGTCTCATGAAGACATATCATAAGTCTTGAAGCTCTTAAGGGATTAATAAGATGTATTCCCTACAAAATTCAAAGACATTAAGGGTGTGAATCCATCCTTAGGAAAAATTCACAATAAATTGAAGGAATGCACACATCCAATTAAGAAAAGATTCTACCGATTGAACCCAAACAAGAATATTAAAGTGAAAGATGAGTTAGATCACATGTCAGAATCTATTATCATCTTTCCTATAAATAAAGTTAATTGGTATAGTCCCATGATCATGAAATCTAAGAATGCTAGTGAGATTTAAATCTATAGAGATTACTGTATCTTGAATGAGGCATGTGACAATGAATTGTTTCTTATTCCATTCATATATGAAATTTTAGAGGTAGTTGTAGGACATGAAGTGTATACTTTCATAGATGATTTCAGTGGATATCATCAAATCCTAATCATAGAGGAAGATAGAGCCAAGACTACTTTTGCAATCGAATAGGATTCCTTCACATACAAATTAATGTCATTTGGTTTGAAGAATGCACCTATGGTTTTCTATAGATCTGTAGTCATTGCATTTAAATATTTTATCCATGACTTTTTGGAGGTTTATCTGGATGACTGGGTAGTATTTTATTTATCTATAAATCATTTGTCTAATTTTGTATTGATGTTGGAGAGATGTAGATCACTATGAATAGTGATAAATTTAAAAAAATGTTTATTTTTTACACCCTTTGGGTTTTTGTTAGGTCATATAGTTTGCAATAAGAGTATCTTGGTAGATCAAGCCAAGATTGCAATAATTGTGGGAATGCCACCACTTAATAGTTAGACAAAGGTGAGATATTTTCAAGGACATACAAGATACTATAGGAAGTTCATTAAGGGGTATGCAATTATATCATCCCCTTTAGAGAAGTTTATGTGGAAAGTAACATAGTTCATATAGATAGAGGAATGCCAAGTCACATTTATTGATTTAAAATAGAGACTAATGATTGCACCAATTATAATCTTCCTAGATTGGAATAAACCATTTCATATACATGTAGATGCATCATAAATTATAATCATATCAAAATTAGCGTAACCAAGAGAGGGGTTTAGATTAGCCTGTCTATTTTGTAAGTAGGAAATTGTGTGTTATAGAGAAAAATTACACAACAACTAATTGAGAGGCCTTAGTAATGGTATTCTCACTTCATAAATTATGGCACTACCTATTGGCTACACCATTTAAGCTATTCCTCTATCACCAAGTGTTACGATACCTTGTTAATAATACCTTATGGAGGGGACATATTTCACATTAGTTGATGTTATTCTAGGAATTCCAATTTTGGATTAATTTTAAGCTGGGTCAGGAGAATGTCAATTTGGATCATTTGAGTAGGCTTAATAACAGTGAGGAGCCAGAGGAGATCCTAGATGAATCTCCTGACACCCATTTTTTTCATGTATCTATGATTCCAGAGCAATTATAATAAATCACACAGTTCTTAAAATAGGGGACATTCCCTAAGCACTATATAGAAAAGGATAAGAAGTAGCTCATTACCAAGGTCCTTTCATATAGTATTATTTATGGATTCTTTTACTATTTAGGCAAGGATGAGGTGCTACATAGAGTCGCACTAGAGTATGAGTGGCCTCAAATATTGGAATAATCACATCAGGGGATAGAGGTCACTTCACAGGAGATTATACTATGTCAAAAGTTTTACATAGTGGTTTGTGGTGGCCTTACTTATTTCAGGATGCTCATTGAGTTGCACAACAATGCGATGTATGTTAGCGAATGAATAAGCCAAATTAGAGAGATGAAATGCCTTTACAACCTATACTCTCATAACATCCATTCAAATAATGGGGAATCAATTTTTTTGGGCCTACCAATCCACCCAATAAACATAGACATGTAAGGTATATAATCACTATGACACGCTATTTTACCAAATGGGTAGAAGCTACTATGACAACTAGCTACAACGTGAAGGACACTACTAAGTTATTATATGAGAACATCATTACTAAATATGATTGCCCCATCAAATTGGTAAGTGATAGAGGGACACACTTTTTGAATAAAATAATAAATACCCTCATGAATGAATTATTGATATTGCACCATAAAAGTATAGCCTATCATCCCTAGGTGAATGGCCAAGCTAAAGCTACGAGCAAGGTACTTGGTAAGATGCTCATCAAGGTCTTTAATGTTCAGTGCGATGACTAAGAGGATTGAATTCTTGTAATTTTATGGTCATATCACACACATTAAAAATTATCAATAAGGTTTACCACATTCTCATTGGTCTACATCTTATAAGTGGTCATGCCCATGGAGTATGTAATACCTAATCTACAGATCATAATCATTATGTGTATGGGTTACCAAAAATCCTTGACACACAGGCTACTTGAGATAAATTTCATCGATGCAGATAGACAAAAGGCATCTTAGACATAAGAGGTGCATAAACATAGCCCTTACATGATAAGAATCTACGTAAAAAATAATTTCATGTAGATCAATCAGTTTTGATTTATGATAATTAGTTGAGAGCCATCCTAAGTAAGTTCCATATCAGATGGAAAGGGCCATACATCATCTAGGAGTTACTACAACTAGGAACTATGGTCTTAAAGGATTTTTAGGGTACCATTTTAATTGTAAGTGTGAATGGTAATAGGCTCAAACCCTTTCACCAGTAAATTGTACACATAGACATTGACAAGTGTTAAAATTCAACCATGTTAGATTAGGATTATTTTTCAATTATGTTGTGTGGATTTGGTTTGTTCTTTTGTTTCTGTTCATAGATCATAATTTTTCCTGGTAGTTTTTTAAATTGGCTCAAGGACCCATATAGTAGGGAGCACCATTAATAGGGGAGTGTAGTGACCAAGTGAAGCATCATGACAAATTTAACTACATGTGTCAAAATTTAAGTCTAGGAAAGACATGAGCAATGAGATCATGATCAAATAACAGATAATGGTTCTTTAGGATTGATTAATGACAAAAGAAAGGGGAGGGGTCAACATTAGGGAAAGAATAATTAAGTATGGTAGGTGAGAAAAAAGGTAGCTAATCACGTCACTTAGTTACAAGCTCATAAAAGGAGTGATAGCTAAGCAAAAAGCATGCCAACTCATCCAAATGCAATCCTACTAATTAAAATATTATAAGATCAAGATCGTGAGACATTTAAAGCATCAAGATATGAAAGGGCACATGAAGATATATAAGTAGATCATCTGGTTAATCAAGTCACCATTTTTTTATCATTAAACTAGTAGCCCTCGAAGCATTGAGCCATTGAACTTGAGCCTAAAAATATTAAGTATTTGAATTCGAGAATTCGAGCATTGAGATTTATAATAGAAAGAGATTTATAGTAAAATTTTCATAGACACATATACACAATGGTTTATTATGAACATTTTTAGTTAAGGAGAGGATTCATTGTTGCGTAGTAGGAAGATATTGAAATTGGGGCTAATTTGTGTCAAACCATATTTATATACCTAGAGGCATATCCCTCCATTAATCTCACAAAAGAATGTGTATTTTCTCCCATAGGAATTCAATGATAAAAATCATTCGCAATCACACTAGTACACAGACTCCATAATATGGATGTCAAAAGGTTAATCTAGTTACCACATTCATTCAACTAGGAGATATAATGGAGCTTCTACTCAACTGATTTAATCAAGGAAAGATTTATCTTTCTTTGGACATCAAAATTTATGTCAATGAAACTGTTATGGAGTATGTAACCAGAATTGCGGCACAAGGAAGGCCTTTGGGACCCTACAAGTCTAAAGCCAAACCTATTTTTTTAGAAATCTATGATACTTATACTAGAGGACATTAAAGGATTCCTCTGGAAGACATTCAAGACCATTCCATTTGTATTCTCATCAAGTGCATCATTAATAGATTCTGGAAAATAACCAATGTCACTAAGGAGGAAACAAAGGGCATTATTGATATCAACCATTACATGATAAATATAAGTGAGGAATTAAATTGGCCAAATTTCCTAGTGTCCAAACTCATAAGTAACATCAAAAAAGTCATGACATCTATGAAGTAGACATTCCAGTACCAGTTCCTAGTTTTGTTATTGGTCTTTACATAGCGGAATTCTCTAGAAGGCATAATGCATCTTAATGTTGACTATTGTCTTGATGTCACATTCAAGAACCTAATATGGATGTGGGAGAGCACATACTTTGCACATCATCACCTGTTTAATATATGGTGGGATGAATTAATATAACTTATTGTCAGTAACCCATGTATTCCTCCTAATGTGATAAAGTATTTGGCTAGCATGCGGTGGTGACCAAACTCCCTTAAAGAATGAACATCTAAATTCATAAACTACCTAAGGCACTAATTGTACCTTTACCACTCTTCATTGACATGGCCATCACATAAATAGAGGTTGACCATTAGAAGAATCTCACCACACAATGAGTGACCCCTTTAAAAACCATACTATTAGGTGTTCCACTCACCACTACCACTAAAACCATAACTACAACACCACAAGACCATAGGAAATGCAAGGCTCCTACATATAATAAATTGCCTTCTCCTCCAAGGTGTAAGACAAGGAGTCAGAGGGCCTAGATGGATGATCTTCATATTCTTCAGATTGTGGCTTAATGTCATTGGTATGACATCCAGATAGATGAACAAAAGGTGTACCTCATGATGATGGTTGACATGGTCAAATATTTGTATGAGGAGGAAGAGAAGGAATTTTTCTTCTATAAAGTAGTGTGCACAGTCCAAATATAGAATAGGGTACCACAAGATCTATGGTTATAATTACCCCCTTATCTTCCTTAAGTTATTGTGTATATAGTTGGAGAGGAGGCCAAACTCCAGAAGATTTAAGAGGCAATTTCTTTAAAGGGAATATTTGTCATATCCTCTCAACCGCACCCCATTGATGTTCTCCCTGAAAGTCCTTCAGGAGCCCTTACATGTAATAAGTGGACACTACAATATTAAAAACCATATACCAAAGAGGAAGAAGAAACAACACCTCATGTAACATCTTTTTAAGAAGAAGTACCTATGCTAGCTTCATAAGCTACTCAACCCACACACATAAAAATGTCACAAAGGTCAGAATGGATACTCCTTCCCATTGGTCAAAAGAAATACTATGTTAATAATACCACCATGTAGGCATCTATCATTTCTTCTTCCTCATCATAGTTTAATTATTGCATCATCGACATTGAGGAGGTGGCTTTGGATGCACAAACATAGTAGGAACAAGAAGATGTGCATGAAGAAGTGGCAAGGGAAACTCAAAGATGATCTTGTTAGGAATAAATATGGCGTGCCAAGGAAGAGGTTAAGTTAAATGGTTGAATGGGCCCAAGAATATTATCACTTCCAGTAAGTGAAATTAAAATAAGTAGACATCTCACAAAAAATAGCTCAATCAATAAATGCAAAAACTATTCACATGCATAAACAAGTAGAAGAAGAAATTATGATCAGGGATTAATGCAAAGAGGAGGCCATAGCAACACAAGTGGTACACATGAAGGAAACTTGGGAGACACTAAGGAAAATAGAATAAGCTCATGAGTTAGCCAGGATTCAAAGTAATGTTGAAGAAGCATAAGATAAAACTACACAACCAACTAAGGTTACGTAGGACACAAAAAAATTTGAGGCCTCACAAGTAGAGTAGGCATCACACACAAAGGTGGCCAAGAAAACAACATATGATTTTTAGTCTACCACATATACGATGATGACCTCACATGATGGATATACCATAGCCATATCGTAGGCTATGACATCTCCACAAGACCAAGGGGAGATTATGGGATCTCAAGTAGAGGATGTGCTAATGGGACTTTAGAGTTTCACAATTTTAGATGTCATTATGATGTCCACTAGGTGGACCATTTTATATTTCCCCTTACTCTACTACAACACATTCCAATGAGCACCTTAATGACTACATCGGCTATGGCTTCACCTACAATTAAGGCTTCTTTGGATGTTTTGAAACTCACTTTAGCTAAATAAGTTCAAGGGTCATATGTGTTTTAAGAAGACATTACATAGATAGTGGTCTCTTTGGATAAGCAAGTCGCACAACTAGGCCAAAATAACACTGACCTTAGATGCTAGATAAGTAATGTCAATGCTCTCATTAAGGATATTTTCTCATCATTTTATAATTAGGTTGTCAAAACTAGCCTTCTCTTTGCTTCTAAAAGCTAACAAAGGATTGGTAGGCCCTCCAACCATTGTCCAATTCATGTAGTAGGTTCAATCCATTAAATTTGAAACTAGATTTATTTTCCAACTTCTTGTTATGTACTAGCTAGATATTGTAATTATATTTGGCCAAGCCATGTAGATGTATCAGTAAATGTTGGAATGGAAGCAGCAATTAGACATGATCTGGAGTAGTGCATAGCCTAAATTTACTACCACTACTACTTTGAAGGCCACCCTATATGACCAATCTTCCACTTCCATATGTATGGACATAGCTTTACAGGCCTCCCTTTATGATTGAGATTATATCATGTAGTAGTTCCAAACTTGGTAGAACCAAATGTTGTGGAACACTTTTATAGGGGCTTAAGCCCAGTGTTATGCCAATAAAATTGCACATATCCATGCAAACCTCACCACCAAGATGGATATTGCTCATGTTTCTTTTCCAAAAACTAAGGATACAAAAAAAAATTATTATCAAGTTCTTATGTATGAGTTGTTACATAGCACACATGAATTATTTCTTGCCTCACAATCTTATAAGACTGATTTAGCCAATATGGATAGTTATATTGATCCTTTGGTTGATATACCTTAGTTCATTCCACTTAGTAAATTACAACAAAAGCTCAAATAGTATAATACTACCACAATAAGTTCATCATAGGGCACACTACCAACATCTCATTCACCTTCCCTCTTTAAAGTATAATAGATGCCTCCGCCATCTAGATAGTTTCACTATAAGTGGAAAAGTTTTGAAAATTTCCTTCTTAGTTTTACTATAGATTGGATTACATTACATCACAGTGCCAGGTTGATTGAAAACCCAAAAGTATGACCCCCTTGGTTTTGATGGCTTATTGAAAACTCATAAGTACAGTAGGCTAGCTTACTACTTAGTTGAAAACCCATGAGAGTGGCTAAGTCATGCACTTCAGAATGAAAATTGACAAATGACACCATGATTAATTTGCAATTTATATGACTTCAACCTATTTTTTTTACCTCTATGACATTTGTGATGTTATCTTGGGACAAGACCATAGTTTAAGTCTAGAAAACTATTAGCGAGTGAATGTGTGAACCAAACCTCCTTGTCAAATGTAATTGTCACATGGATAGAATCATGATTTATTTCTATTATATAAGTTATTCTATGTTGTTTTGTGGTTAGTTTATTTTGATATTGATGGCATTACAAATAAATAGAATATGAGTTGGCACATGGATTAAAAATGGATTTAGAGGTTAAAATGATAACAACTTTTAGGCTATATATTTCTTCAGAATGTCATAGATTGAGTTTAACTTCTGCATAATTGTTTTAGTGTATTTATTAGTCCATAGATTTGGTTTAAAATATTGTAATAGATATTTACACTCATAATATATGCATATATATGATTAGTTCTCCAATTTTTAAAAATAATTATGATGGAGAGTCAATAGAATATCTAATATGGTTTCCTTGTGTTTATCCTGCATTTTATGAAATTTTGTGTATGAGAGTGTATTTCATGTGTAACCCTTTGGTTAAGAGTTTTTTTAGTATTTAATAGATGTAATTATTTTAAATACATTTTTTTTAGTAAAACATCTATGATCTTAATCTAGATGTTGAAAACTAATATTTATCTATAAATCCTAGTAAGTTATTCCTTAGCCCGCAATGTTATCCCTGTAATTAGCATGTTCTGGTGAAACCTAGGAATTGTTACTAAAAGGATGAAGTTTAATGTGATGTTGTATGACTAAGTTTGAATGCATGTGATAAATTTTTTGAACTTGTATACAAAAATGAAAACCTAAGATTAAATATTTCAAATGGAATTTAATAAATAAAGTTGATATAAATAGTTCTAATGAGGCATTTTATCTTTGATCACAAAATCATAAAATGATTCTATATATAGGAATCAAGTCTTCTAATTTACATATATGATCCCTACATCTAAATCACTTAAAAATGACATTAAACATCAAAAAAAGAAGAAAAAAGATTCACTAATGTGTTGACTTCAGATTGAATATAGATAAATATCATCATTTACCAAATCAAATCCCAAGAAGCATGTACTTGCTAAGAGAAATATGTTTAGATATTCTTGCTTCTTGATCATTTTGTCTATGTGTGTGTACACACACACACACACATGTATATGTGTGTGTGTGTATACATTTTCTACATGGATACCTTTCATGATATCTTATATAACTTATGATCAATACTTGCCAATAACAACCATCATGTGCCCTAAATGCAATCTTATGTACATCCTCCTTTACTCAAATTCAATGATATCTTGAATGTAAATATAACTTGGTAAAGAAAACAACACCATTTGATTAATCCAATAATTAATTAGTGATAGGTATAAGAAATTTATCTTTGAAAGTGAGCTTATTGAGATTACTGTATTTTGGGCACATTCTCCATGACTCATCCTTATTTCTAACCATAACCACCAAAGATGAATAAGAACTTTTTATAATATTGATAATTCTCAAGTCTAGCATTTTGATTACCAATTTTTTTAATTTTAACTTTTATTCATAAGGATAGTGGTAATGTCTAATGTTGGGAGGAATACTACTTGGAATAAATTTAAAGGCATGATCATGATCTTTGATTGGAGGTAGGGCTTGGGTTCTTGAAAAACATGTTAAGGTGTTCAATGATATCTTGAAGCTTTGGTAGATATTGAATTTTGACATCATGTGCTTCTAAGAAATGTAGTTGTGTCAATATGTCATAAGATCCTTTCTAATCAATTTCTCCATCCTATGATAATGGATAATTTGGCTTCATGTTGATTGCATCCCAAAAAGTATGTATTTTTTATGTTTTTAATAAATGCCATGAAAAAGTATTGAAATATAAAGAACATTGTTCCCAATTAGTTAACCCATTACACTCATAAAACTACATCAACTCCCCCTATATGGATGGAAAGCATTTATGAATACAGTTCATAGTCCCCCATTGAGAGATTGATATGATGATACCACAACAAGATAGTTTTCCCCATCAACTACCATGACATAAAATATAGATACTAGATACACAAATCAATTGAGATCATTAGTTAATCTTTTATCAATGAACTTGTGTGCACTATCTATATCCATAAAAATTGTAACCTTCATTTTCATGATATAACCAACCATTTTGAGTGTTTGTGGTGTGTTTATCCCATTTAATGCATGTAGAAATATAGTAGGATTTATTCCTCATAATTTTCATATTTTTTCTCTACATTTGGTTTCTCCATATCTATTTCTTCCTCTTCCACAATGTCACTCTCCATAATCATTAGTAATTTATTTTCATTGACACACTTGTCACCTTTAAACCACTTGATAGCACAATGATAACATAGACCTTTTTATATTTTTTGTGCCTCCTATTGAGGAGAGAACTTACATTTTTTTCTTGGTTTAAAATTCTTAGCCACATTAGTCACATTTCTATCTCTCCATCCCATAGTTTGACCTTATGTGAGCCTCTTAGTGGAAGTGTTTTGTTGTTCAATATGTAGTGTTTATTGCATAGCTTTCCTAATTGTACAAGATTCCAATATAAAAAAATTTGCTTAATTTGATCATTAATTCCATTGATGTATAATTTGAGCCTCTAATAAGGCGTCATACCTTGAGTTCATATTAATAATCTCATATGCTCAACATTATATTTAGCTACAGATCTTGTTTGTTTCATATTTTTCAATTGGGTGAAATAGATTCCCTTCCATGGTTGATCATAGTGGGTTCCTGATTCATTAATAAATTATTTACAACTAGGCACATGCCTCTACTTGTCACTTATCATCCATTGCTACCATTTTTAAGCTTCAAATTCTAAATGTATAGACCATATCAACCATTGCATTATCTGGTATATTGTGAAGCTTAAAATATTATTCCATGAGACTTTTCCAAAAAGTTACATATGTACCATCAAACTTGTAGATGTTTAATTTTTTGGGGTTCAATTTTGGGCCTTATAAAGGTTGCCTTATCTATTGATTTGGTATGTATGGTTTATGCCATCCAAGGTGGTTTATTTAAGTATGAATGGTTACCATTGGCATCAGTCCATGAGGTTGGTTATTTTGTGGATTCAATTCAAACAATAGTTCCTATGTAAATATGTCCAAACATTCCCTCTTGCTTGCTTTCATGACCCTCTTAGGCTTATTTTTACTGATTCCTAGTCATTTATAGCCTTCCAAACTTGGTCCTAGGTCACCTAGATTTCTCTTTCCAAGATAAATCAATCCCCCTAGGTCCCATCTACTTAGGATAGTAGCACCACACTTGGACTATAGTACCGGTGCCACTCTTGTTCACTTTTGACGCTCCTATCCAAGTCTATTTTTAGCCCCAACAGTCATTTCCTTCTAGTTCCCCATCCTTATTCTTGTCAACCTAATATGAGCACATTCAACCCATGACCAATAGATCCCTATAAAATCCAATGCAAAGATTATTTAGAAAGGGTTGGAAAATATCACTAAATAAATAAGACTACTCAAGCAATCTTCTCTCTTCTTTGCATACAACCAGCCAATATACTTACAAGCTTATTCAAATCCTTACACCAATCCCTAGCCACCTCAAGTACATCTAGTTTAGCATTTTACATATTCATACACTCAATTGCACAAAGCACATCAAGTGGGAGAACTCTATGTGTCTTGATCCCTCTTTGGAGTATTGGTATGTAGGCAATGTGCCCACACAACAGGTGTAGATACATATTCATTAAATAATATAAACACTAACCCCTCTTTTTCTTAAAATTGGTCAAAGAACAATAGAGTATAGGGTTTGAAGATAAAATCTTCTCTATATGGAGTTCTACAGACTTCCAACTACCAAAACTTCACGGATAGGGTCACACAAACCTGGCAAACAAAACCCAAAAAGCTCAGAGCCTTAAGACAATAGTGGCAGAGGTGGACTACAGCATCGATCCCACTCTTATCCACTTTTGGCACTCCTGTCTACTCATAAAATGAAGGTTAGATCTTAGTTTATGATAGTGTCCTAGTCTTTCATAGTGAATATTAGACACTTTCTCAGTCATATCAGTCAGTTTCTAGCTAAGTCTTCTTTTCCATATCTTATTACTATTTTTATAAAGCTCAAAATTACAATCTAATTTACACATTAATTATTACATATTTATTTACTAATTTTACTACTCAGATCCTTTAACTAAATTAGGAATAATACACCAATATTCCCAAAATTGTTAAATCATTTGGTGAACTCAACTTACTTCGTTTGCACATAAAAACTCCAAAAACCCTAGGGTAAATTTCCTACTGATTTTTCTTATATTTTTCTTATTTTTTCCCTGCATAATAAAATCAAAAATTAGCATTTAATTTTAAAATTGTGTAGTAATTTTAAAATAATTTTCTTTCAAACCCTAGTTGCCCATACTAGGCCCCAGTATTTTTCTAGTAATTTTTCAATCATTTTTTAAATTTTTACTAGCATATTTAAATCAAAAAATTCATTCAAATTTCAAAATTCAATAGTAAATTTTCAAAAACATTTATATTTCAAAACCCTAGTTGCATCTTTTAGGTCTCATTAAATCACTAATTTTCTAATAAATTTCTAATTTTTTACTTATATATTTCCCTCAAAAATTCACTTTCAATTTCAAAATTTCATAGTAAATCTCAAAATAATTTATTTTTTAAAACCCTAGTTAAATATACTAAGTCTCATTGCTTTTTTAGGTATCACCTTACATGTTTATGAGCTTCGTATCCTTTTTTCATAATTTTTGGTTCATTGTATTTAGGACTTTACATTTCCTATATTCAATACTTTCATTTTCTAGCACTTTGATTATTACAAATTATTTCAAAAACTTCAATCAAATCTCAAATTGTTTTTATACTTTAAAAATGGCCCAATATATTGGTTTTGATGAAACCGATAAAAGAAAACTTCAAGAACTCTTAACTAAACACCTTGACATGCAAGATTACATACTTAAAATATTACAAAAACAACAAAGGGTGAACAATGGTCAATCTTACTCAACCACAAAGCAACCAGTTTGAAAATGACACTATGGGGGAAACTATGTCTCAACAACCCCCTATAGTAGCCCAACCTACCTTTATGCCACTAACTATAGCTAGTATATATTTGTCTCCTGATGTGGCAAGCCTTGTGCAAGATATAATATCTCTTCAATCCAAGGTCCTACATCTTGAGCAAGGTGCCTCTAGACCTACACAGGCTTTAGATTATTTTGCTCTACTACATACACCATTGGCACGTTACATTGATTTTACACCCTTACCACCAGGTTTTATTCAACCCAAGCTTACTATATATGATGGCAAGGGTGATCCAAAGACATAATTGATAACTTTTCATGTAGCATGCTTAAACTATGTACCAAATGACTAGCCACTTACCAAGTTATTTCCATAGAGCCTAAAGGATTATGCTTTACAATGTTTCTATAGTTTATCAAATCAGTCGATCAATTCATTCAATCTTTTAGTCGGCATGTTCCTAGCTCATTTCAGCATTAATATTGGTGATAAGATTTCATATGTCCAAGTTGCATAATAGAAACAAAGGTCAAATAAGCATCTCACAAATTATGTTCTTTGATATAAGACTATTTTGGCTAAGATGACTAGCCCCATGGCCAATCAATAGTTACAAGATATCTTAAAATAGGGTCTTCTACCAGCTTTACATGAATCAATTATGTTCAAAATATTCTCTTCCTTCACTAAATTGTGTCACACAATAAAGGAAAGAGAATTCAAGTTAATTTCAATGCAAAAACTCAAGTACATAAGTATCTCAAAAACAACAAACAAGAGTAACAGCAAAGTCACATACAAAGTCAAGGTCAATGATAGCAAGATTCAGAATCAATTGATAGTTAATGTAGCTTATAAGCCCCCTCAGCGAGTGGTTTTATCATCACCTCCTTGGTGAACCTTCACCAATCTACTAGTTCTCCAGTCAGAGTTTTACAGTAGCTATTATATCTCCCCCTCATATTTGAGAAGTTAACCCAACAAAGCCTCTTCCATGGGGATATGATCAACATGTATTATGTGAGTTGTATAAGGCACCAAGCCATACAACAAATAGATGAATTAATTTATGACACAAGATATAGGATTTGATAGATGGCAATCATATTGATCTTGGCACTTCAGTGGAGCATCCTCAGGAAAAGCAAACACATGATAAAGCTTTAAAAATCTTCTTAGATCCCTTTTTACAACATTCTAAATAAGAGGTAGGGGACAATCAGGGGATCACCATGCATATCATGACTATCCACTACCAGATACATGCAGGGCATCTTCAGTTAAAACATATCCTTTGAGAAACATGATTGGTGTATATAATTCCAAAGTTCCATCTAGACCTTCCATCTCTTTCTTAGAGTAGGAGATAGTTTAGGATGATTCGGATTATCATGCACTATTTATCAGAGCTTACATTCATAATCATCCTATTCATAATGTTCTCATAGACAATGGATCTAGTGTGAACATGTACACTATGACATTATTAAAGCATTTGGGATACTCAAAGTAAGATATTACTCTGATAGACAAGTTAATAGTGGATTTAGTGGGCACATATAGAGTTCATTGGGTGAGATTGTACTTAATTTATAGGTTGGTCCAACACATGTGGACACACCATATACTATAGTTCCTAGTGTAGGATTTTTTGATATGTTACTTAGTCAACCATGGATTCAAAAACTTTGAGCAGTACCTTCTATAGTTCATAGGTGTGTATAACTCATTTACACTAATCAAGTTGTTACAGTTGGTGGATTTTTATATGAGTTACCACTCTCCACTTTAGATCCATCCTCTAAAGTACAGTCACCAATTTTAATTCTTTCATCAGTTCTAGTTTTTACACCAATTATAGTTCTTCCTCTAGTTTTGATTCAAATATAGTTGAGGCATCTATCACTAGCATAAAGAGTTCATACACCTTCACAACTTCAAGATTCTAGACAACTTCTAGCTATAGTGTTCACACCCAGGTTAGTATCATTAAGATCTCATAAATCTACTCACAGAGCACATGTTCAAATAACTTCTCCTACTACTAGATGGGTCCCTAAGAACCCTACAATTGTATCCACTTCTTTGAGTTATAGGGGGACTCTACACTCAGTTTATACTTTAGAGATTTTAGAGCATTTATAGAATATACAGCTTTCAGAGCCACAGTCTTAGCATTTTCATCATGCATCATGATCCTACATGATTCCTCTCCTTGATATAGGACACCATGATAGGGAGTCTCCCATGAGACTCATTGATTAGTATCATCCTTTCCCAGCTTACCTGTACATAGTTTCTTATGCTTGATTGTACATAGCTTATATCAAAAATATCAAAAACAATACAAAATTTCAAAATACCAAAAACATTTAAATATTTCAAAATATAAAAACATTCAATAATCCAAAAACACCAAAAATATTTTAATTATATGCATCGTCCATGCTTTACATTTCTACTACAATGCTAGACTTACATTTATTGTTCTATGTTATTGTTTGTCGATTTATCTACATTACCATGCTTCACTTGATTTTATTTGAGGGTGTACAATGACATCCAAATTCTTGATTTCTTTACTCTACCCATTGATGGGGCATCCTACTTCTACATTCAAGACACACATCAATATACATACCCACTGGGGGCATCTTCTACATGACGACACCATCTAGGTTATGTCATTCTTACACCATACACTCTAGTTACCATGATGATGTATATTATTTACTAGCTTACATAGATTACTCTATCAACACTAACTAGTATATAGCACTTGTGTATTTCTTAGCATATATCTAATCTTGTACTAAATATGTCTTGCATACTTTCACTTCTTGATTTGATTAGTTAGGTGTGATTATATTTCCAGTATTTAGATGCTTTATTTCCTTACTTTGTGTAGCTTGACGTGATTGTATTTTTGAGTTCTTGTTTGTCTCTTGTATGTGCCTTAGGACATTTTCCAATGTCCTTTGCTTCTATTCATATGTGTGTCTTAAGATATTTAGTAATGCCCTTTACATGTACTCTTCTATGTGATTTTGGCCCTCACACTAACCTTGCTTATTTTAATTGTATATGTGTCATTTGAACATGTCTTGTATGCTTGCCCTCTACTTTGATTGAAATGTGTCCATGTCCCTTATTGTATTGGCCGCCCTTATATGCTTCTTGCTTTGTATGCTTCTTTCTTATCTGTTTCTCATTATTTGTAATGCCATGATCCATATCATGCATTATCTTAATTTTTTGGATGTCATGATGGACATCATGCTCCATACCTCTACAACACCTATAAAATAACAACTAACCAAACTTCTAGTTCTAATTTAGTACATTACACATGTAATTACATTGTTATATCTATCTAGGCATACCCATGTTGATCTAAAAATCTCTCATTACAAATCATGTTATATCTTGAGATATCTTGTCGATTATCATTGCTATATCATGTATCTTTGTAGCATAACATACTTATAGGGCTCTTTCTTTTGAGGGTAGTCATTGGAAATTCATCATTCCTACCCTCAGAAGAGGGAAACAAATAGGAGTTTTTGTCATAGAGATCAAATCTCTTAACGGTCAAAAATCCAACTTTCAAAACACCTAGAACAACAACCAGACATCAAAATAGACTAGGTAGATAGTGAAAATGTCAGAATAGTCATCAGATTTAGCCTAGGACAATATCACCAAGATAAGACTATAGCGTCAATGCCACTACTATCCATTTTTAGTGCTCCTATCTAAATCATAGAAAAATCAAACTTTCTAGAAGTAGGCAAAAAAGTAGGTTTAGCTATAGTTTTGCACAATCAAACTAGTTCAAAATCAGTAGTTTTTAGTACACTTTTGCTTAGATAATTCAGATATATGGGTCATCATACATGGCATGATGGCTCTCACTTTCAATATCAAACATTGTAGTTAGTATAACTTTTAGATCAAAATTCATGTTTTAGACACCAATGATTGGGGGTAATGTGCACAACATATTTGTTTTCTTTTCATTCTAAGTTTAGCATTACCCAGGCATTATCAATAGTTACATGCCTTATTCCATCTACAGGTGGTTGGCATCATTTTGGAGTGGATTTTATACAAGCCTAACCTCTACATTTTTAGAGTGGCTTTCATATAAGACTAATGCATTAGTTTTGCAGTGGCTTTCATACAAGCCTAACCTCTACATTTTTGAAGTAGCTTTCATATAAGCTTAGTGCACTAGTTTTGGAGTGGATTTCATACAAGCTTAATCTCTATCTTTTGGAATGGCCAAGAGTGGACTATTTTTCATCATACATTTAACTATCCACACTAACATTGTCAGATCATAGTAAATCCATAGGCTTCAAGGTCCATCTCATATAAAATACATTTCATACTAGTATCAGTTCATAGCTTCACTTCATGGGGCAATGATGGAGCTAAAGGACTAGCTAGCCTTTGTATTCTTGAACCACCTAGTCAGAGAGATTAGATACATAGTCTAAACATTGGTAAACACATGCATGACCACCTATATTCACTTAGTTGGTGATAATGGAGCCAAAGGGCTAGCCTTTGCCTTCTTGAGCCACTCTCAAGGAATTGAACACTCAACTCTGTTCATGATATTACTCTTGGTAAAACATCATCCATCATTACTCAACATCATCCAACATCACAATAGGTCTTGTGTTGGTTAGCATACCCAATGAGGTGTATTTGTTTCTTCATCTTCCCCTCTCTCTCTTTTACCTAACTTTGTACGTTCTTATTTTAGATATAGTGTATCTAGTAAGAACTACTCTACTTTTTATTTTCATTATAGATTCATACTTCATATCATGTTTTCTTTATGCACACCTAGCATCACACAGCTTCATGAGCTTCACCCTTATAGATAAGTTTAAGTACACTTTTTATTTGTCTTTTATCCTAGTATTTTGCTTTTCTACATCACTAAAATAAAAGGGAGGCAAATATAGTCATATAAAATTCAAAAATTAGTAACTTGAGTATGGTTAATGACAACAAACCCTTAGGTCCTTCTTACTTACTTTCATGACCCTTTTAGGCTTATTTTCATTGATTCTCAATCATCTGTAGCCTACTAGACTTGGTCCCATCTCACCTAGACTTCTCTTTTCAAGACAAATCGATCCCCCTAGGTCTCATTTTCTCAGGATAATACTTTCATGCTTGGATTATAGCACCAGTGCCACTCCTATCTACTTTTGATGTTCATATCCAAGTCTATTTTTAGCCCCAACAATCATTTCCTTCTGGTTCCCCATCCTTATCCTTGTTGGCCTAGTGTGAGCACATTCAACCTATGACCAATAGATCCCTATAAAACCCCATTCAAAGATCATTTGGAAAGGGTTGGAAAATATCACTAAGAAAATAAGAATACAAGCAAGACTACTTAATCAATCTTCTCTATTCTCTGCATATAGCCTACCAATATACTTACAAGCTTATTCAAATCTTTACACCAGTCTCTAGCCACCTCAAGTACATCCAATTTAGCATTTTTCATATTCATACACTCAATTGCATAAAGCACATCAAGTGAGAGAACTACATATGACTTGACCCCTCTTCTAAGTATTGATATGTAGGTAGCGTGCCCACACAAGGGGTGTGGATACACATTCAGTGAATCTTACACACACTAACCCCCCCTCTTTCTTGAAATTCATCAAAGCATAATGGAGTATAGGGTTTGAAGAGAAAATTTTCTCTACAAGGACCTCTATAAACTTTCAACTACCAAAACTTCACAAACAGGGTCACATAGACTTGGTGAACAAAATCTAGAAAGATCACACCCTCATGACAACAGTGGTAGAGGTGGACTACAACATCGGTGCCACTCCTATCCACTTTTAGCACTCTTATCCAATTATAAAATGAAGGTCAGATCTTAGTTTATGATAGTGTCCCAATCCTGCATAGTGAATATCAAACCATCTCTCAGCCGTATCAATCAGTTTGTAGCTAAGTCTTCTTTTCTATCTCTTATTGCTATTTTTAGAAAGGTCAAAATTAAAATCTAATTTACACAAATCAGTAGATCAATTAATGCATATTTATTTACTAATTTTACTACTCAAACCTTTTAACTAAATTAGGAATAATACACCAATATTTTTAAAACTGTTAAATCACATTCCTAGACATTATTGTCAGCCTTAGGTTGGTACCATTTGATAACCTATTCTAATCTAGATGGAATCATCCCTATATATTCTTCTTCTATGTTTAGGTGCAATTAGGTGCACATATTTATTTTTCAGTTGTGTTTGTGATCCTAACATTTGATCTTATGTAGCATCTATAAATCTATCTCCTTCATCTGGATCCCTAGTTCTAATTATGAAGGGGTAAAAGTTGTAAAAAATCTTGGAAAGTATAATGGGTTGAGCTAACCCTAATCACCTTCTTTGATGATTAGTCACTTCCTACATATCTAATACTCTAAAAAATAAAGTCAAGCCACATGCAGTTCATCCTCTTAATGTGAATGTGCAATAGTGCTCCTTTTCTATATGAATGCACCTAGTGATATAGATTTCAACACTTGATAATGCTTTCTTTGGACTTGGCTTGCTATGCTTTAGACTTGTCTTATGAGTTCTACTGGGGATTGATTTAAAATTAGGGAGGAATAGGAAAATTTTACACAATGTGCAATAGTGATTTTAAGATGTCCTTGATAAGTGAAAGATGAGTTAATAAGCCTTTAATTATTTTTATTTTTATGTAGCTCTTTGGATGATTTCTGACTCCACCGACATTCTAGGTGAATGGGTTGACCCATGGGAATAATTTTATTTTGAAATCTGATCATTGCTAGGAAGATATTGAATCCATCAGATTTGGATGGTATTGTTTAAAAGTGATATTTTTTTTGGGATAAAAGAACATTAATATGATTATCTATATATGTCTAATTATTATAGTTTACTATCTTGGAACAGACTAAGGGAGTTCATATAGGTGAATGACACCAACATAGAAAGATTGGACTCATAGCTAGCATGTGGATGTGAGAGAATGGCTAATTAGAGGCATATATGTATGTGCAAGTCATGTAGGGTGAAAGTAGGTCAAAAATGACATTTTCAAGTGTCTAATACCATATTTCACTATCTAAAATATAAATAATTACCCTAAAAACATCACTAAATTTTCACATTGTTTATGGGATATGGCAAACTTTATTTTGCCAAAATCTTTATTTTGATGCCATTTATTATGAAATTTCTTTATAAAAATGCAAGAAACACTCAAATATAATGCACTTCAAGGGGGAAACTTCTAGAGATAAAAATAATAAATGAATGAATTCCCTAATACAATTTATGATACATTGGGAGAGTCTTGCTCATATTTATTTATAGACATAATTAAGAAGGGTCACACACCTTCATCGTAATTAGGTTGGCTTAATAAAATAACTATAACTAATAAATGAAAATATTAAGGTTAATTATGCCACAAGTGGGGCACCCATAACCTTAATACACATAAGAAGATAGAATATTATGGGCCTAACATTTACCTTATATCTTCTCAAGTGGTATACATGTTCTTCATCATCCTCTTGGACCATTTATTATTCCTCTCACTTTGAGTGTGATTGCCTAATTTGAAATCTATAAAACTAGGTTGGTTAAGAGTTCATGACTCTTTCCAATATCTTCCAACTAACCTTTTTGCACGTTCTATGGTGTTTTTTAACTCCTCTTAGACCCTTTTTTGTAATACACTTTCTTGTAGGCAAAGGTTAAGCTCTCCTTTAAGAGATTATTATACAACATCCTTCTTTTTGTCCATATTTTTTCAACAAGTGAATAAAATATATTTCCTAATTTAAGAGGTGTTAAAAAAAATCTAAACTTTTAGAAATCTACCCTTACCTTGGATCTTAAAATTTAACAAATGCAACATACATGAATTGGAAACACAATTCTATTTACAAATTTTTCATTCTGTTTCAAGTTAGAGTTTGCATAAAAAAACAAATGCAACATACATTGGATGAAATGTATGCAATGAAATAACATGGATGTCAAAATATCCATCCATCAAAATAATAGTCTTGTTGTGGAGTGATACTCACCATGGATACACTTATCACCATGTATCAATTACCTAATGTCATTCCACTTCTTCAAAATGTCATACCAATTATTTGCATACCCAAATTGGCTTTGGAGAATCTACTACAACTTTAATCCATGTGAATATAACAATTCAAAAGCATACTACAAACATTGTTATAATTGTTTATAGTTCATAATACACATACCACTACCAACATAAGCATGCTACAATCATTATGATTATGAAAACCATCCTATACCTCCATGTTACCATCATGTGAGTTCTCAAATATAAGATTCAACATTGATAGACAACTAGACATTTATCCCATGACATAATTTTGAGTTTGCATAGAGAGGAAAATAAAACCAATATGTTGTCACCTTTGTGATAACTTGGTATTTAGCCTATGCTTGGATATTTCTATCAATATATAGTGCCTTTTATACCCACCTTGTCATATCCTAACGAAAGTGGCAAGAAAATCATGCCAACTTGAATATTAACATGAAAATGAGAATGTTGAAAATGATACAACATATTTCATGCAATGGATTTCTCATACATTTTCTTCTCAAATTGATTGAATGGTCACTCTATATCCAACCTTAATGAGTGAAATCCTTCCATACGTGCTCATACAAATGAGGTAGTTCCCTTCTTCCTTCTTTTAATAATGGAACATAACAAGAAATTGTAGGTGCTTATATATGCATGCTTATCAACATATTAGCATTTCAAATACTATATCCATGAAACTAATAAAGAATGCTTACCAATGACCATTTTCAATGATGATAAGGAATCCGATATGGGTTGTTCCTTCTTGATGGTTTCCATCTTGGATAGATATTCAAATGAGTGCAAATCAAATTCTTAGCTTTGAAACCATCCTTCTAAGGATTGATCTCTTACCATTATTACTTTTCAATAATGGTGATGGGTATTCCTCTATGGTTTGTTCCCTTTTGATGGATTCTTCTTTAGATATTTTATCTTCTTCATTTTCTTCCTCTTAGCTTGTAGGTGTTTGAATAAATTCCCTCTTGCTTTTGATGCCTCTTCCTTTTTGGAATGTTCCTTGAAATACTTTGAGCAAAGTTGTGGATGAAGCTAGAAACATCTTTCATACCAATACCTTCTCATATTGTAATTATTTCAATGATTCTTACCCATTATCTTCAACAACATTCCCTTCTTTCCCTTCTCCACATTCTAATTTGGAGAGTGGTGTTTACAACTTGCATTCTTATTTTTGAATAACTTAGGCTTATTGGGGATGGATTTCCTATTCTATCACATGGACACATAATGGTTACTGATGTAGAGGGTATGAGAACAACCTACATTCCACCATACCTATCTCTAATCTTGGTCATTGATCTCAACTTGTAAACATCTTCCTTTGTTCTTAAGTTTCAATCTTCAACAATAGTCTTTCAACCTCTCACTAGGCTTGATAGCCTCCTCTTGCATGACCTATTTACTAAGCACCTTCGAATCATTTATCAATGTAATTAGACCCTTTATAAACCTCACACTCATCCACTCATCTCATTCCATTATTTTCCCTTCTCCTTTCATTCACTCACTCAATATCTTCACATTAGTTAATAGTTTCTTAAGGCTAAAAACCTCAAATATTGTTTTAGATCTTATGAATACAACCTTCTATCATGGATGACCTTTCCTAGGCATAACATAGTTTCCTCAACCCCTTTGAACCTCTTACTCACTCTCCAACATTTACTTGCCACCTCACACTCAATAGTGAGATTATTTCCTTGTAGCCTTTTTTTACACTAATCTCCTTAGTGAGAACATTTTGTAAGTCATCTAGAATATCTAAGCCCTGATTGGACACCCTTTATCTTCATCCTTCTTCCAAATAAGTTTCATAACCTCACTCTTTATGAAAATACCCTTTCTCTTATAACCACCTTACCAATTAGGCCTCCTAGCCCTTCCTTCACTTGCTCAGTCACTAAATCAATATTGTACAGTACTGTACCAATTAGAAAACTCTTGAATCCTTTATTATACCCCTAAAATAATATGATTACAAAATTTCATGAATTTCATAGGGTTAAAACTCAAGATATCTAGATTTCCATTCAAAACCCTAGCTAGTGGCTAGTGTAGACATGTGCATGGCCAAGAGGGGTAAAAATGCCATATTTTTGGTTTGTAATCACTTCAATATATTCTAAGACATTTAAAATTTATTTATTAACAAGGTTAACCTCTCTAAATAGATAATTATCTTTAATCGATCTTCTTATGGCTTATAACAATGCAAAACACAGAACTATAAGTCCTCTTGTAGGACTGTGTAATGGTTTTAGTGATATTTTTGTGCTTCAAAGAGGTTCCCAAACTCCAACTGGGCTATTCACAAGAAATTTTCTCCTTATACTCATAATAAATCTTAAACAACTCAATAACTACTCACTTTCTCAAATTTGTACTCCTTCCTTGGCATTTTGACTAGGTAGAAACATGGTTCTTTCTTCAAGCTAACTGTGTATTGGATATTTGTCAATTAACTTACATTAAAAATTAACCATATAGCATTCCATCATGAATTTTTTTGTATGTATACCATCTCAATCATAACCATAATCTTTTCATAATAAATACTTCAAGAAACATCAACTCACATAACACTCTTGACTATCTCAGACGTACAACAGGGTTTAAGGATAGAAATGGATTTTTTTGAGTTCCTTCACTCTAAAAACACTATAATCAATAACAATAAGGTCTGCATGATTCAATTATTCTCAAGCTTAATGTATAATGGGATTTATTTCATTATCAATCTTTAAATGCCTCCCAAACCATCCTCTTCTTGACTGCAACCCTACATTTAGACCTTAAACACACACAAAGAGTGATCTATTCATAGCCTCAAGGGTTTTCAAGGCAACATATAACCAAGAAAAATCCATATAAATTTCATAGGAGAGTAATCAAACACAAACAACTCTTTCTTTATTAATATGAACCATCAATAATTACATATGCAATCCATTTATGGACTCTACCATTCTTCTTGGAGAGGTTACATTCTTCTTTAATTTGTTCCTTCCCTCTCATATTCAGAGATCTCTCCCCCTTTACACCTACTCTGATCTCTTTCTCTTACACTCTATCCTCCTCTCATGCAACAATTCCCATTTTCATGCAACATCTATGTTGGATTTGGGTGGTTATAACCAAAACTCTTCCACCACCTTTTCTAATGACATGACACTTACATGTTAGACATTTTTAAGACTACCTCACAACTTACCTATCCATTTTACATCTCATTAGACTCACTTAAGACCACTTATGACCTTACCTATTCATTTGACATCCTTTACACTACTTGAAAACACCAATTACAACCCTCACTAGGTCCTTTACAATGTCAACTATTCAAAATATCACTTTTGGCTGGAAACACCAATAGGACCTCAAACACTCAAAATAATGACTCCTTAAGACTCCAAATTATTTTAAGGGACCATAAAATACCCCTAATAAGTATATGACTCTTCAACAACTATAATGGTGTTTATTTACTAGATTCTTCTGCATCATACTCCCCAGGAGGGAGAAAATTGAGGGATAATATAATATCTTTCTTCCTATTCTTCCAATTTCCTTCACTTTCATTTCTTTTCTAACTTCTTCATGCCTTTTCTCATGGTCATCTTTCTCAATTCTGACCTTATTATTCTTCATCATTTTATTCCTTGCTTTCTTCTTCCATCTTCTTCTCCTCAATTCTTTCTCGGTTACAAACATCCACGTTTCCTTTTCATTTTCAATCAAGTCATGGTTCTCATACTCTTATTCATCCTTCTCTTCAATTACACCTGTATAAACATCATCATTCATATGCATTGTATGAATGTCATGAGGCCAAACTACCTCTCCACTAGCTCCTTGAGCTTGTATACTTGCATTGAGCTTCTTTTTAGATGTATATGTCTTCATATTAGCTTGTTTGTCTTCTTCAACTAGCTTACCTCTTAGATACACTTCTTGAAATCTTGTTCCATTATCTTTCTCATGTTTTTGTTCTTTCAAATCAGTTACAATAACATGTAAACATGTAATTTTCTCACGTTATTTTGAACTCATTTGTTTGTATTTTCTATGCTTGATTATGAGCTCTTTTGGTTCATCCTTTCTCTTCTTCATTTGATTATGATATTCAACCTTCTCTTGATGCTCCATACCTTCACTATCCATATCATCCATGCTTGTCATTCTTTGTCCAAGAGTTTCGTTGATATCTTCATGGTTGTTATCACCTATACCATTAAAGTTTTCCTCATTTGACTCTTCTTTGAGCTCATTCATGAGCTTCTCATGTTGCTCTTCACTTTCATAAAACCCTTTTAATGGACTGAATAAATTTTATAGCATCTTCAATTCCTCTTTCAACGTGATATAGTCTATCTCTCTATGATCTTCATCAAATTTAGGACCTTGTTTTCCTTCATCTTCTTCAAAATTTTGTTCTATATTAATATGTGCAGTCATTGCTTCTTCATTCTCCATCAATGTTTCATCTCTATTTACATTTGAACTCTCACCATGCTTCCCATTTGTGCTTATTTACATTCTTTTCCATGCTTTATATTCTCTTTCCATGACCTCATTCATTGATTCCAAAAGTTCATCATCATACTTATCATAAATGACTTGCTTACCTTTCCATTTTCTTGTGCTCTCTTCACACTCTTCATATTTCTTATTCATTTGATTTCTCAGTTGCATCATCATTCCTTTGTATTTTTTTGGTTCCATAGCTTCAATTTGCTTCTTGACTTGGAAATTTTTTTTCCCCATGCTCTCTTGGAGTGTACCTATAATACTAGATTTTTGTATCCTTTCCATGCTCTTCATGACCCATATTTTGCCTTGCATATTATTAGACTGATAATGGCTTCTTATATCACATTCTTCATGCTTCTTTGCTTGATAACCTATCATGTTAACTTGATGTAACCTGCCCTTTATTTATTTCCTCCTTGTTTTCTCGTCTTCCACCTAAATTCTTGGCTTGAATGACCTCTTGATTGAGGTTTACCTTATTTATCTCATCAACTGATTATTTGAGCCACTTAGGCACTACATATCCATGTTCTTGCACTATTCTTGAGGGTTGTACTTTTCTCTTCACTTTGCCAACCTATATATTAGAATCTTTATTCTCATAGGCATAATTAAATTCAAGTCCTAAGCATTCATTTACCTCATTGAAGGATTGTTGCATGGTTATTTCATTTCTCATGTCTATATGGTTTGCATTCATGTATTCTTTGTTTTCTTTATTTATTTCTTCAGTTGCAATGCTTGTTAAATCATCATGGAATTCTTCTTCTATCTCATCCTTAGCATGTTGAGAATCTTCAATCTTCATCATGTTGTCTTCTATAACCTATCCTCTTCCCTTATTATCTTGATTCATCTTGATGTGTGATTTACTTGACCTATTTCTCATGAGATTTAAGGTCTCATTCTTGACCTTCATCCAACTTTGTTTTACACATGCATACACACTTTTAATTACAATGTTAAAATATAAAATAAGAGATCACATTGTCTTCATGAGTGCCTCTTTCATACACAGTCTCCTCTTTTCCTTGTCTACTCCTTCAAGTGCTTCTCTTGGCACTTATCTCTCCATGTTTTCCTTAATGATAACTCTTTTCTCAACTTCTCTTTCATGTTGACCTCTTGTAAACCCTTCACCCTTCATGCCTCTATGGGATATGCTCTCTTTGTTCTTCTCTTTCCTCAAGGCATTCATCTTATGTATTTTCTCTCTCATGAGTAGATCTATTGGCCACTTCACTCTCTTTCTCATATTATAGCCAAACCATTGGTTTTCTTGATCTTTCATGAGATTCACCATGAGCTCTATCTTCTTAAAAAATTTCCCCAACTCTATTCTTTTCTCTTTCACTTCTTTTATATCCATCTTCTCTATTTTTCTACACTTTATAGGCCTTACTTGGACCTATCACTTAGCAAGCTTACCTACTTGTCTCTTATACCTCTCTTGTGTATTCTTCTCTTTCTCTAGTCCTTTGTCTATGACTTATCTTATCTCTCTTAACTCTCACTTAGAGTCTTCCTCTTCTCTCTCTTGAGCTTCAATTCTCTTTCCACTCTATCTTCTTCTAGATCTTTCTTGACTAGTCTCAAGTCCTTCACATTAAACTTAGGGGATTTAACTTCTTTATTCACTAATATTCAATTTATCTATACTAACATCAATAGGTCATACCTTCACCACACTTTTTTCTCCCAATACCTCTACAATTTCACTTCGTGCAATCTTCATAACATTATTTGCCTATCTCAAATCAACAATCTTTGATAACTAAAAATAGAATTAAACCAAAAGCTTGCCTTGCTCTAATACCAAAATTACGCAGAGGGTATGAGAATAACCTACATTCCACCATATTTGGCTCTGATCTTGGTCATTAATCTCAGCTTGAAAATACCTTGCTCTGTTCTTAAGCTTCAATCTTCAACAATAGTCTTTCAACCTCTCACTAGGCTTGATACCTCCTCTTGCATGACCATGTTTACTAAGAACCTTTGAATCATTTATAAATGTCTTTATACCCTCTATAAACCTAAAACTCATCCACTTATCTCATTCCATTCATTTTCTAATCTCCTTTCATTCACTCACTAGCTTCACATTAGTTAATAGCTCCTCAAGGCTCAAAACCTCAAATATTAATTAAGATATTATGAATACAACCTTCTATCATGGATGACCTTTCCTAAGCATAACATACTTTCCTCAACCCATTTGAACCTCTTACTCACTCTCCAACATTTACTTGCCACGTCAAACTCAATAGTGAGACTATTTCCTTGTAGTCTTTTTTTACACTAATATCCTTAGTTAGAACATTCTGTAAGTCATCCAAAAGATATAAGCCCAAATTTGGGCACCCTTTATCTTCATCCTTGTTCTCAATAAGTTTCATAACCTCACTCTTTATTAAAATACCCTTTCTCTTGTAACCACCTTACCAATTAGGCCTCCTAGCCCTTCCTTCACTTACTCAGTCACTAAATCAATATTGTATGGTATTGTACCAGTTATAAAACTCTTGAATACTTTATTGTACCCATAAAATCATATGATTACAAAATGTCATAAATTTCCTAGGGTTAAAACTCAAGATATCTGGATTTCCATTCAAAACCCTAGCTAGTGGACTATGTAGGCATGTGCATGGCCGAGAGGGGTAAAAATGCCATATTTTTGGTTTTCAATAACTTCAATATATTTTTAGACCTTTCCAAGTTCTGTACTATCAATTTTAACCTCTCTAAGTAGATAATGATCTTTAATCAATCCTCTTAAGGCTTATAACAATGCAAAACACAAAACTTTGAATCCTCATGTAGGACTGTGTAATGGTTTTAGTGATCTTTTTGCACTTCAAAGAGGTTCCCAGACTTCAAATGGGATGTTATCAAGATATATTCTCCTTTCACTTGTAATAAAACTTAAACAACTCAATAACTACTCACTTTCTCAAATTTGCACTCCTTCCTTGGCATTCTGACTGTGTACAAACATGGTTCTTTCTTCAAGATGACTGTGTATTGGACATTTGTCAATTAACTTACATTCAAACCTAACTATCTATAATTCCATCATGAACATTTTTTATACATAGACCATCTCAAGCATAACCATATTCTTTTTTATAAGAAATACTTCAAGAAACATCAACTCACGCAACACTCTTGACTGTCTCAGACGTACAACAGGATTTAAGGATAGAGATGGATTTTCTTGAGTTACTTCACTATAAAAACACTATACTTAGTAATAATAAGTTCTGCATGATTCAAATATTCTCAATATTAATGTACAATGGGAGTTATTTCATTAGCAATCTTTAAATGCCACCCAAACATTCCTCTTCTTGACTACAACCCTGCATTTAAACCTAAAACACACACTAAGAGTGAACTATTCATAGCCTCAAGGGATTTTCAAGGCAACATATAACAAATAAAAATCCATATATCTTTCATGGTAAACACACATAAACAACTCTTCTTTATTAACATGAACCATCAATAATTACATATGCAGTCCATTCATGGACTCTGCCATTCTTCTTAGAGAGTGCACACTCTTCTTTTATTTGTTCTTTCCTTCTCATCTTCAAATATCTCTCCCCTTTTCCTCCTACTTTCCTCTCTTTTTATTACACTCTATCCTCCTCTCATGCAACAACTCCTATTTTCATGCAACATCTATGTTGAATTTGGGTGGTTACAACCAAAACTCTTCTACCACATTTTCTAATGACATGACACTTACATGTAGTCACTACATATGACATTTTTAAGACTACCTCACAACTTACCTATCCATTTTACATCTCATTAGACTTTTTAATACCACTTATGACCTTAACTATTCATTTGACATCCTTTACACTACTTAAAAACACCAATTACAACCCTCACTAGGTCCTTTACAATTTCAAATATTCAAAATATCACTTTTGGTAGGAAACACAAATAGGACATCAAACACTCAAAACAATGACTCCTAAAGACTCTAAAGTATTTCAAGATACCATACAAGACCCCTAACAAGCATATGACTCTTCAACAACTAAAATGGTTTTTGTTTACTATATGCTCCTGCATCAATTACTCATCCCACAAAATAAACATGGATATGTATACCCAAAAAATTTGAGCTACATGGCCACTCTTCTTACAATTGAAGAAAACAATCAAAAACTTATTCATTCCATACCTTATTGGGCTACCTTTTGTGCAATTATGATAAAGTGGTAATGTTTTACCACCTCTTTTATCAAGTTCTCTTTTTTTAGATGACTTACATTCATCCTTGATGATTTCTCTTTTATTGAAAGGTTTTACCTTGTCCCTTTCTTGGATTCAGCTTGCATGTGTATACAAACAATATTTTTAAACTTTATCAATTATTGATGTTTTCTCTCTTGTAAGAATCCGTTGAGTCTCAATCTCTCTGAGTGAAAGCCTTAAAAGGTGCACAGAGAAAGGTTTAGGCAGACCATTAGATCTTCACAAGATTATTGTTCCCTATACCACCACTTAAAATCAACACAAGTCCCTCCTATATGTTTCCCTAAGCTTTGATGCCTCCCTTAAATGGTCCAGCAATTCATCACCTCAAATATCCCCTACCTAAGCCAAAACTCTTTTTACCATCCTTCAAACACAGTCAAATAGGTCGACCCTGTTCTAAGAATTGAGCACGTTATGAGACTAAGTCAGCCCAGCCAACTTAGTCTTAGACCTAACTGCTTTATTTCCTAAACAACTAGGTTGATTTGGATGATTGTGTCAGCTAAAATTTTGGAATAGTTTAGGGTTAGATCCGACTATATAAACACATCTTTCACCTCATTCCCAATAGATAGAATAATTCATTTATATTTTTTTATGAGATGCTCTCCCACCATTCTACTTGATGAATCATTACTTAAGGTTTACACTTAGAGAAGACTATTATCTTGTAAAAATTTATTAGATGCATAGAAGAAGTCTTATAGCCTAGAGCTAACATATCTTTGTAATCATTAATAACCACAACAACCTCTTGCAAAGCACCATTGGCCAAGGGAGAGATTGACCCTCGACGAATTCATCTTCAAGGTAAGTATTCTTAAATTTTTTTCTATTTAGATATATATAAGTGC
This sequence comes from Torreya grandis, assembly GCA_037957365.1. Classification (NCBI taxonomy): domain Eukaryota; kingdom Viridiplantae; phylum Streptophyta; class Pinopsida; order Cupressales; family Taxaceae; genus Torreya; species Torreya grandis. The sequence goes on from JARHVA010001913.1 coordinate 872,579, forward strand.
ATAAGTAATAGATTATGAAAGTATTTATCTCTCCATGTCTAGGATTACCTCTACATTGACTTAATTAAAGTTATTTTTTTTATGTTTATTATCTCTCATTTGTCCCACAAGCTATGGTGAACACTAGATTAGATTTACTTTTACTTTGTTAGAAACCATAAGACCTAGCTAAAGTTATTATGTGGTATTATTTGACTAGAGGCTTTAGAACCCTCTCTAGTAATATTATATATTAAGAGACCCTTTATTTAGATCTAGCAGATCCATATTGGTCATGACCCCGATTGTTCAAATGTATCAACAAGTGAAATGGCTAGTTTGATTTATCTTCTCCGAGTTAAGATTGATTTATAAATCAGTTTCAATTTTCTTTATATATATCATGGTAAACTTGACCCGAACTAACCTTTACAGGTTTTCTTTCATACTTTCATTTATTTTTATTTCATTTTTATATCACTAGATAGAATCTATCGACTTAGTCTAACATTATGTACACATGTTTAACACATAGTCAATTCGATCGACTTTGTTTGGCTTTGCGCATGTCATCTTCAACTATAGACAACTAAATCAATCCAATTGACTTTGATTCTTCACATATAAGTTTTTAAACTCAGTTGAACAGTTAACTCTATTATCGGGTTAAAAAATCTTCATCTCGATGACATAGGATAAAAACAAGTACTCGACATCATTAAAATTATTAGGTTCATTCTCACTAATTTAGTCATTTATTTCTTTCATTTTAGTCCTATTTTTCATAGTTTTAGTCTATAAAGCTATAACCATATAGAAAATTAATTCAATTGGATCAACTTAGTTTTATAGTTATTTCTTATCTAGGAGACTTAGTTGATTTGTTTATGTTTCTTTGGATTTTTCTTTAACTGACAAAATCAATCAAGTCCACTATGTTTTATATTGTTTATATACTCAATTGACCCAATCCACTTTGTACTCTTAAAGTAAAAAGAATTAACTCACATTATTAGTAATTAATTTATCTTTCATTTTATTGCTTGCTTACTTAAAGTAGCACACATAGTCTAATTAGAAAAGTTAAATTTATCAATTTAGTCAAACTATTTTTTTTATTTATACACTTTCAAACCATAAAATATTAAAAACTATTAAACAATTCTATCCAAGGTCTACCTACTTAGATTTCATCACCAAGGGAAAAGTCGACTTGGTTTTCTAGTCAAGTGTAAATACAAGATTGATGGTATATATTGGCAAAACAACCGACACGCTTATAGTTATGAGATTATGAAGTGAGTGGGTAGGCCCCAATACCAAGCTAGTACCATCATCAATATAGATCTCTTTCAGTTTTAACAACTTGAAACCATCTTTAGCTTATCTTTTTCTAGTTCCTTTCTAAAGCCAAATTCCCTATCACATTTATTTTTAAAGTTATAATCTAAAATATTTATGAATAACTGCATAGATTAACATTTCTATTTTTAGTATTACTGCTTACTCTTTGTCAATCGTAGGATGTATTATAAAACTTGTATTGGTCAGTGCTGGTTCAAGGTTTGTGTTATGTGACACAACTGGATTGACGAGGTTAACCTAATTGCTTGTATGTTTATTTCATTTTTTTTACTAATTGATACTATATCATTTAAAGTCATAACTATCAAAACCTATCTTTACCTTTAGAACTGATAAAATCTATGTAGATAATAGTAATACACATAAAATCTAAGATGAATAATAACTAGTAAAGTATACACAAGTCAATTTAACATAACACCAAAATTACCACGAAAAAACCTCAAAGAGATAAAAAAAACCCACCAATTATGATTATTTAATTATTGATAAACTTCACACCTCAATACAAAGTATTCTTCCTCTTCTGACTTCTTCTATCAAATATCCTTCACAAGTTTTTAGGGTGAATATGATAACAGTAATTCATATTTGAATACTTTCATAATAGAGATAAAATTATATTTATAGTGAAATACCAAGGGATGTGACCGTTGTAAAAATAACGGATCCATCCATCCTGATAAAATAATTTAATTAAAATTTGATAATTATTAAATAATTATAACTTTATTATTTATTATCACAAGGTTTTCACTTCATAGTAATAAATAATATTTTATTAGTTGTTTAATTAATACCAAGGTTAAGAATCAATAAAACCCACTTAGAATTAAATGTTTTAACACTATCCATTAATGCTAAGTGGGGATAAGTGCCATAGTCACCTCAAAAATGTACATAATGGAAAGATTTAAAAAACCTTCATCATGTCAAACATTACCTTTTGAAACAAAAGAAATTATAATCCAAAAACTATTTGAAATTAAGTTTAAGCTAACATGATCGTAAGACTACATCTCACATTTTTTCTTGAATAATCATCTAAGCATATTTAAAGCCTTTTATAACATAAGGACTTCCATTACAAAAAATGATTTCAATGTATTAGAGTACAAAAGTAAAAATTCTACACAAAATTTACTCAAATCACATAACTTCCATAAGGAATTTATAATACTTTGCAATGAGAAGTATAAAGAAGAAAAAAAAACATATAGTCATTAGAAAGTGACATTTTCATGCACACTCCCTCTCAATGGCAACTCCAAGAGGCCCAACATTGCATGAAACTGATAAAACTTGGTAGCACCATGTAATTTTGTAAAGATATTTATCACTTATTTATTTGTAAGATAGAACTATAGATCAATATCACCATTGAGGACTTTTTCTCAGATAAAATGCACATGAACTGAAATATGTTTAGTTCTTTGGTGTTGCGCACATACACAAAACTTAAACACTTCCAAAAAATATTCATGATAGCATAATATGTTTAGCATCACAATAACCACATACATAAAAATATGACATTTTTTTAATGGTAAAACACATTTTAAAATAATAATATCATTTTTTTAGGCAAACAAGTTCACTACTTTGATTACAAAGTTAGTGAAAAAAATATAAATTATTATATATAATTAATTATTGGACATCTTCAATATTGACAAGATGAACATCCCCAACTGTCATGCGATACACATATAAGAATTTATTTTTAATATGATAATAAGTTTAACCAAACATTAGATATCTTATTAGCAATAACTCATTTTATCATTTAAGTTTTATTAAAAACTTTTCAAGTTTAATATGATTCACAAAATATTGACGTATAACCTTTCATACATCAAATATGGATAATTTTAGTATAAAATGTCATCAATCAATCAAACAAACATGAAACTGAAACAAATAAATTTAGAGATGCATGAATAAAATATTTAGTAAAATAAAAGATGAAGAGCTAATAATACATATTTTATTTACACTTTGCATTTTTTAATATATCTTATTATCAAACGAAGCATATAAAGATATTAGCATAAATAATTAAATGAGAGTATTTAAATAATTGAAATACAAAATATACAAATTCACTGAGCATGATCTTCTTACAAAAAGCAACAACTAAAATATGATCATTTTGTCAAATTAAACATGATGTTATGCATATAATATATTTTAATGCTAACTGAATTGAAAATAATCATAATATCTATATATTTTATTTGATTTATCATATAAGACAAATATATCTCTTGTGATATAATTATAATATGTTATTTTCGAGAATCAATACTAAATCATTTTACTAATAAATACAATGTAGATGAGACACTATCAATATAGTTAGTATCTCTAAAGTAACAACAAAATAATTTTATAAAAACAAATGAAATGATATATACATGTATTTTTGATATAGAAAAATAAAAAAGATTAAGCAGTGATTCTATTCAAAATATGCACAATAATATTTATGGTTTCGACCCATAAAATTTTAAGAACATTTACAGATTGTAACATGTTATAGCCATTTCTATGATTGTGTGATTTTTCTTTTCAGCAATATCATTTTGTTAAGGAGAATATGAAGTTGTTAATTCTTTTTTAATACCACAATTAATGCAAAAAGAATCAAACTCTTTACTAACATATTCACCAATATTATTGGTTCTTAATCTCTTAATGAAAAAATTAAATGTGTTTTCAACACATGTTTTAAATTTTTTATACTTAGAAAAAATTTCAGAGTTTTTTTAATGAAAAAATTAAATCATTCTAGTGTAATCATCAATAAAAGTAACAGTATACAAAGAACCATTAAGAGATATAACTTCAAGAGGTCCTACAACATCACTATGAACTAATTGTAAATGATGTGAGGAATCCACATCATGATTCTTGTGAAAAGGATTAGTATTTTACTTATTATGTAAGCAACCCTCACAAGTTTCATGATGAGAAGGAATAAAAAGAAGTCCAACAATAAGATTATTTGTAGACATATCATATAAACTTTTAAAATTAATATGTTTTAATTTTTCATGTTATAATTGAGATTCATTATTACTATGTGATGAAAGAAAACATATAGAAGAAGAAAAGATATATAAACCATTCTTTTGAACACTTTCAACAATCAAAGAACTAGAATAATTTTTAATGGATCAACTATCTCTAAGTAATGTTACAATAAAATTATCATTTGTAAGTTGAGAAAAAGATAGTAAATTTTTTTTAAGCTTACGTATATAGAAAACATCATTAATAACAACATTTAAAAAAATTATTTTTCCATATTTAGTTGTTTCTAAAAATGAATTATCTCTTAAATAAATTCTTTCTGAGATATTTTTAAAATCACATAAAATATCAGATAAGCATGTCATATGATGAGATGCACTGTTATCTAAAATCCACTCATTTTTATTTGAAACACATAAAGCAGCATATAAAGCAATAACATTTGAATCTTGATTGTTATTCTAATTAGGGTTTTGATTCTTCTACTTGTTTTGATTAGAATTCTTCTTTTTGTTATTTTTAAAAGTTTGATTGTTATTTATATCCTTGTTTTTCTAATATATTTTTATTTTATGATCAAATTTATCACATAAATTGTAATTTTCATTAAACTTAGATGTATGATTCTTATTACCAAATTTTTTATTCTCATATTTATCTTTAACAGAATTAAGATTAGATTTTTTTATTTTTATTGTTATCAAAAATATTTTTAAAAGTGAGAAGTACCTGAGTGACATTCTCTTTAGAATCAAAATTGGTCATCATTTATTTTTCTTGAATCAAGAGAATAGACAAGACCATAAGGTCAGGGATATCTTGCTCAGTTTGATACTTAAAATTCAAAATTGAAATAAAATTTTTAAACTTTTTATAAATATGTAATTGAATGATAAAATAAAACAACTAATCTTGAATCAGATTACAATTACATCCATCTAATTGAGCTTTAATATTTTTAATTTTATCGATAAAATTAACAAATTTTTCATCATATTTCATAGGTGTAGTTAGCAATTCAAAGATTAATTTAATGATATTTGAAAGGTGAGTACATTCATACATGGACTTAAGGAATTTCTAAATATCGGTAGGACACCCCTGATTACCAATGTGGAAGAGGAATTCATCCTTAACACTCTTCAAAATAATGGACATAGTTTACTTCATTTTTGTTGAAATGCATTGATAAGCTCAAGAGTTACATGTCCATAATAAATTTTTACAGTCTCGATGATAATATTTCATAATTTATAAGCCATAAATTCAGTTTTAACATGAATTTTCTGTATATTATAGTTATTTACATTATGCAATTGAGATTTATTTAAAGAAAAATGAGAGAAAGCCATAGCTTCCCTTTAAATAGGACAACAAATAAATGTTTAAAATGAAACTATTTTAAATGAATTTTTGAACTATTTTTAAAATAAAGTGAATTGCACATACAACTATAATTAATTACATAATTTATCTATCAAAAAATGCAAAAATTTGAATTAAAGTTATACAAATATAAGTGTCAAAAGAGTCGTACTCAAAATGATCACTTAAACACTATTATTAAAAAAAAATTTAAAAACTTTGAAAGGAGGCTTAAAAATAAAAAATATATCACTCCAATGCGTCTCGAATGTACCAAAACTTAGAGATTGACTAGTTACTTGACTATGTTTGTCAAAAAATTTACTAATTCGAAAGTCAAAATAAGTTTGACAAGTTAACTAAGGTTTTAAACGCATGAGAAATTGACACGCAAATCAAAAAATATATTTCAAAAATAATTAAATTTGAAAAATTAACTTTACCAAGTCAAATAAAATTTAGGTCAAATAATATTAAATTTAAGAGGTTTTGAACTTGGGACCTACTCTTTGCAAGTTTTTTAACCCAAAAAAAAAGCTACCAATTAGGAGCCCAATTAAGAATATGCATTCACTAATATATATTTGAATGTTTTTATATCTGATTTTTTTAAAATATATATATATTAATATAAAAATGTGCATGTAGTTTTAAAAGTAAATCAAAATTACTTTTTTTAATTTTTGGTAAAAAATAACGTTGTTAATGTGGGATCTGGGTGGCTTGTATGAAAAATTAAGAAATTAAAAAATAAAATATTTTTAAAATATTTTTTAAAATTATATGAAATAATTTTTCATAACTATAGAATAATGATGCCTAGGCAAAGGTTTTAAATTTTACAGCAACCTGAATAAGCCACAAGGGACCTCAAAATTTTGCCAACTTTCATAAAACCCTAATACAAGGCATATTAGACATTTAAAAGAGAAATTTTGATGGAGAAATCAATGTTTTAAAATGCTTGGAATGAAATATGGCGCCCCTAGAGAAGCTTTGAAGGGCCCAAAAATATGTGCAGACCACCAAAAATCTTGAAATTACTTTCAATTTTCAGATTTTTAATTCTAATAATGAAAGAATTTTAAAAAAACGATTTTGACTAAAAAATATTTTTTTTCAAATTTTATGGGTTAATAATGGCACCCCTGTGTTTGAGGAAGAGTTTCTAGATCTCTGAAAAATAGCTTCAGGGATCTGTGGTGGTGATTGTAGGTACAAATCAAGAAGATAACACCACTAAGCACGGATAATAAGAAACTAAACTTATCAGAGATTAAACCAAAAAAAAAACTTTCTTTATATCATACACATGTTTGAAAGAAGATTTTAAAATAGTCAATATATATATTTAATAAAATATCAATTATTTCAATTTAATGTAATAGTGTGTCAATTAAATCCACTCACTAGCTCTGAAATCATGATAAAATCCATGTAGATAATAGTAATGCACAGATAAACTTTAGGATGAATAATAACTAGTAAAGTATATACAAGTAATTTTACACAACACCAGAATTGCTATGGGAAAACCTCAAATAGGTAAAATCCCCACCAATGATGATTATTCAATTATTGAGAAACTCTGCACCCCAAAGCAAAGTATTATTCCTCTTCTCACTTCTTTTATCAAATATTCTTCACAAGTTATCAGATTGAATATGATAAAAATAATTCATATTTGAATACTTTTACAATAGAAGTAAAATCCTATTTATAGTGAAATACCAAAGGAGGTGACCGTTGTAAAAATAACGGATCCATCCAACCCGAGAAAATAATTTAATTAAAATTTGGCAATAATTAAATAATTATAACTCTATTATTTATTATCACAAAGTTTTCATCTCGTGGTAATAAATAATACTTTATTATTTATTTAATTAATACTAAAGTTAAGGGTCAATTAAGCCCACTTAGAATTAAATGTTCTAACAAGAACACAATTGACCTACTTGATTGTGTCTTCTACAGTTTTTATCTCTACAAAACACAATAGTTTTATTTGACCTAGTCTCTCATACGCTGATCTTTTACTCTTTTTTAGAACACAATAATTTTGTCTGACTAGTCCCTCACATGCTGGTCTTTTTACCTTTCTACAGAGCAGTCATTTTACCTAACCTAGTCTCTCACAAGTTGGTCTTAGTGCTTCCCCACATAACATAATTGACCCATTCGAATGCATCATTTTTCAGATATTTTGTTGGTCTTCCTTCCAAACTCAGTCAACTTGGTCAACTCCGTACCACTTGGCCGTTCAATTCTTTATCTAGAAATCATGTTTAACCGATCTAGTTTAGTATCTAGCGGACTTTTCTCCAATTCTTCACCTTTTCTCCTTAGTCTTAGATCCTCATTCTAAAAATCATGAAATCATTTATTAGAACCTTTTTGGACAACCTTAATCCATTTAGATGATACATGGGATATTATTTCCTTCCTACATTTGTTACCTAGGAGGATACTCACTCTTGGTGCACCTTCTCTCACCCTTCATCTCTAGACTATTATATTGTTCAAACCACCAAAATGATGACACCAATGGATCGGATCCATTTCACACTTCTCAAGATAATTCTCTCTAAAAATTATTTTATTACATTGTAGGAGCAATTGACACAAGCTTAACCAATAACCCTATAAAAAATATTTTAAATACCAATAATCCTCCACGTAACAATCTTCCCAACAACCCATCTCCTAATACTAATATAAGGAATGCTCCTCCTACCAATCCTAACAAGCCACCTTTAAATACTAATAATCCCAATCTACCAATTGATACCACTCAAATTCTTGTACAAATAGTTTAACAAATGAATAGTATGCAAACATGTAATACTTTTCAAGTGATGCAAATGAAAGATCATTTATGAAACATTACTAATCAACTTCTTAATCTCTTACCTTAAAATAATCAAAATTTTATCCCTCCACCTCTTAAAGATGCCATGGAAAATATCATTCCCCAACCCCTTAGGTAGAATAAGATACTTCAAAATATCTAAAATGAACATTTAGCTCCCTTCATTGTTTCTATTGATATTGAAAATATCTCTTCAACTATTAAATATGATGAGACTAAAGACCCTGTATCTTTCCTTAAATCATTTGTTAATCTCTACAAAGAGTGGATTCAAATCAATGCCTTTGCTACCACCAATCTTATAGGAGATCTATTGAAATAGTATAATCAACTCCCTCAACATTCCATATGGCAACTAGTCAATCTTATAGTAAGTTAATTTCAACACAATGATCTTCTTAAAAATTATCTTAGTCACTTTATCAATGCTAAACAATCCATTTCTGAATCAGCTCATGATTTAATTAAATGATAAAAATCTTTGGCTCAAAAATCTGACCATAACATGATTGATGATAACTTATTTAAACTCTTTATAACCGCATTAACACCTTCCCTTCAATATAAGGTTTGAACTTTTTTTCCACAAACTCTAAATGATGCAATTAATCAAGTTAAAAGATAGGGCTTTCATATGAAATAATTTGTTGCCAACCATAAATCCATCAAGGGATCTTTCCAAACTTCCACAAATACAATTACTAGCAATCTTCTTCAAACAAAAATAGTAGTCAAATTGAATAACCCAAAGCTTCCTATACACCATTAATAGTTTAACAAATGAAGTAATTATTATCTCCTTCTAAACTTTTCACCTATACTAATAATCCACCTACATGGTATGATCCTAAAAAAATTTGTTGGTTTCACGTTGATGTAAGTCATTCTCATGAAACATGTCATGGGATCCTTAAATTTGTTGTTTATTTTATGTTAGGAGATACATTCAACTATTATGTTATGATCAAAATATGTCATCATGATTATGTCAAATCCTCTCAAAACAAATAAGTCACCAAGCCTTCATCATCTAAACCTCAAAAAACTTTTTCTACTTCCAACCCACGACATTCAAATGAATATATGTGCAATTGATGTTGACTATGACCAATATTATACCAATTCTTAATATGTGAACGCAGCTAAAGTCAATTACATACGCAAACTTGCTCACAAAGATCCTATCACTAAGCCTAAAAACCATCAACTAAAGAACAACTCCTTTAAAATACCACAACTACCACTACCATACCTTATGAAACAAATGAGGAAACACTCCCATAACTAGAACCTCAATATACTTTTCATATTCTTACAAAAAACATTGTGCCTCCCAAACCTCATGTTGGTTCTTCATATTCTAAATCTCATTAGAATTTTTTGGAATAACTCAATTCAATGCCTTGTAAAATACCCCTCATGGAGTTAGTTTGTACTTCTCCATACCATTGTAAATTTATAATGCAACAATTACAAGACATTGAAAAACCACCATCCCTTAATGTGGAACAACCTCCTCAAGACCATTCACCTACAAAAGTACATACTATTGAAACTATTTTTAATTCTTCTAAACCTTGAATAAAATTTATTGAAGAAGACATGAATAATGAAGAAATTATTTTTCGAGCCGACGATCCACCTCTCTTCCTTAAAATTGCAATTAATACCACCCTTATCCAAAAAAAATTAGTAGATGAATGATCAAGAATTAATGTAACCTCCCTTTAATTAATTCGTATCACATGTCAAACTCGTATCACATGTCAAAAATTTGATAAAACAAATCAAAAACTACTTGGTTGTATTGGCTCCCCCTCACTATTAGACCCAAGAGATATGCACCAAGCTCATGGTCCTTGATTTACCATTATCTTACAACATACTCCAAGGTCACCCATGGACACATCATATGAAGGCTATTGCCTCCTCAAGTAGTCAATGTATTAAATTTATCAATAGTGGCAAACACTATAAACATGAGGTTGATCTTAATCCTTGGAGTATATAACTACCAAATCTGAAATCTCAATATCAGATTCCAACCATTCCAGACATTAACAATGCACCTCTACCTGAATTTGTTAAAATAAATCCAGATTTACAGGTTACTCTTGACAATTCTAATGATGATGAACCTAATGACTTATAAAATACTTGTAATCCCACTAAATTACCAACTTACATTCTGAGTGGATTCCTCCTTTACTTCCACATGATCGTACCATCCCTCTAGTTGATGACATCACTGAAATTACTCCTCCATGTAACACACACAAAGCTTCTTACATAGAAGATAATTTAAAATGTGATGAGTATGGAGTGGTCAAATTATTCCAATATCCTTTAACAATGTCTCTCAAAAAAAATAGCGATTTAGGTGCATCTAACTTTAATTCTCCCTTAAAAACAAATGCATACACTATTTCCCACACATATGATAATAATTATATTATGGCCCAAGCTCAATTTCTAGACTTAGATGTACAACACTATCAATAGACATTAGCCTTGATACATGCCTTCAACCATGATGTCCATGCCATTCACATATCCACTAATATTGAATAAAAACCTGAAGGTCATGTATTTCCCATTAATCCTCCACTATTAGACACCCTATAGGTACTTGAATCAATATCAACTCTAGAAAATTCAAAAAAAATTGACCCTTCTACACTTTCTGCACAACCAAACAATCTACTAACTTTGCTTCCTTCTCAATATTGTATAGATACCATTGAGGCTACCTACCTAAATACAATTGAACCTCCATCTTCAACACAACCTAACACAACTATCACTAACCCGGTTGACTCTACTCAACCTAAAATTGAACCTTCACCTGAAATTACCTTAGACATTAAAGCCATAGAAGTACAATAAATACATTCTAAATATCATTGCAACGGTAATAAAATCATTGATCTCGAAGTAGAATTTGAATACTATGGGCCATTACCCACACTCCCTAGTGATGAAGTTATACTTTAACTATTTCATGCTAGAGAACCTCAACTTCCCCTACAACATTGTAAACTTAGAAACTTCATATGAAAAGCTCCTTGTTTTAATATTTTCATTTCTAGTGTAGATTTTTTTAAAAACCTATTTCTTCTCTTCCTCATGTTCCATATCATTTCTAAGATGGAAATGCTATGCTCATTGAAGAAACCATAAGAATATAAGTGGTACACCAACATATCTTTGACCTATCACTGTCTCTAAATAACTCATGACAACAGAACATGATAACTTTAGCTTATTCTTTGACAAGTATCACGAAACATTCACTTGGTCATATGAAGATATTCCAGGTATTGATCCTAGCATAGTCGTACATAATAACATCATTTACCGAGATGCAAAACCTGTTAGACAAAAACAATGAAAATTTTTACCTGAATTTCATCCTTATGTCACAAAGAAATCATTAAAATTTTGGATGTCAAATTTATTAAACCTGTTGGCTACTCTAAACAGGTATCAAACATCATTTTTGTTCATAAAAAATTCACAATGGTCATTCGTATATGTATAAATTTTCATAATCTTAACTTAGCATGTCCAAAAGATAATTTTACCTTACCTTAAATAGATGTTATAGTAGATTCCACCACTAGATATGAAATGTTATCGTTTATGGATAGTTTCTCAGGTTATAACCAAATCCACATAGCTCCTAAAGACCAACATAAAACAACATTTACTATAGAATGGGGCACTTACTGTTATGTCAAAATGCCTTTTAGTCTTAAAAATGTTGGAACAACCTATCAAAGTGCAATGACCTACATCTTCCATGATCTTATACACAAGATAGTGGAAAATTTATGTCAATGATTTTATTACCAAATATAAAATCCATACAACCCACCTCACCAATCTAGCTATCATTTTCAATCGATTAATCAAATATAAAGTTAGACTTAACTCATATAAATGTGTATTTAGAATCACACCTAGTAAACTTTTAGGGTTCTTAGTCTCTCTTTAAGGCATTGATGTTGATCCGAACAAAATAAATGTTATCGTCAACATGCCTATTGCTCACTCCATTCCTGACATATGCACTTACCTTGAAAAACATGGAGCAATTTGATGGTTCATCCCATAAATGGCTTACCATATCGTCAAAAAAGGTAATGCTCTAGAATGGTCAAATTCATGTCAAAAATATTTTGATAACATGAAAGAATCTTTTCTCTATCCTCCTAATCTTTGACCACCTTCAAACGATCATCCCTTAATCTTATATACCTCCTCTACCCCTATATTAGTTGGGGCAATGCTTTCCCAATAAGATGATACTGGTAGAGAGCACACTATCTATTACATCAGTCATAGATTCATTGATTATGAAAATTGTTATACCAAAGTAAAACGTGATTACCTTGTTATCTATTTCATAGTTGAAAATCTTTGTCATTATATGTTCTACCAAATTACTTATGTCATTGTTCATTCTGATCCGCTTCGTCATTTCTTCTCTAAAACATTCTTACTTGAAGATAGAATTGACAAATGGATGGTCCTCTTGATGAAATTTGACCTTCAAATTATTACATAAAATATGTCAAAGGACAAGTCATTGCCGACCAACTTGCGACGACACCTTTATCATCCGTAAATCACCTTCAAGATAATCTCTCTGACGACAACATTCTTTATATTGGTCTTAACCAAGCTATCTCTCTCAAAGATTATTTTCATAATTTCACTGTTGATCTAGAAGCAACGACACCTTTATCAACCACAAATCACCTTCGAGATAATCTCCCTAATGACAACATTTTTTACATTAGTCTTAACCAAGTTATCTCTCTCAAAGATTATTTTCATAATTTCGCTATTCACCTAGAAGCAAATAATCAAGAAGATACCGACATCATTCCCGATACTACTAAAGCTAAAGTAGTTATCGAAGAACTCCCTGAAGTTACCATTGATTAGTATGAAGACACCTAGACCCTCCACTTTGATGGTGCCAAATGCCTCCAAGGAGCTGGGGTGGGATGTATTCTAATAAATCTTCATGGTAATATCATACCTTTAGTATTTTGATTAACTTTTGATGTCACTAATAACATGGCAAATGTGAAGATCTAATATTAGGCAAGAAAACAACACTCAACTTAGATATCCCATATCTACATGTTTTGGGTGACTCACAACTTATCTGCTGCTAGGTTAATGATGATTATTAATACAAAGTGAAAATCTAATCACATATCATCAAATGGCTATCGCACTTACCAAATAATTTACCTCTTTTACCATTGAGCCAATTTTAAGAAATCAAAATTCTATAACTGAATTTCTTGCTTCATCAACATCTCTATTCCACCCTCATCAAGTATTTAATGATGTCCAATTTCTTATCCAAATAAGAAAATCACCTTCTTATATCAAACCAAACGATTTATTCATTTGTCGCATTGAGGCTATCACTATTCGACAAAGCCCATGGTATAAAAACATAATCCAATTTCTTGAACATCAAACTTACCTTCTAGACATGGATTCTGGTGAAAAGAATCAAATACATAAACAAGCTTTCAAGTATGTCTTTCAATACAACATCCTTTACTACCATAATGCAAAAGGTACCCTACTCTGTTGTGTAATGCAAGAATAAGTTCCTACATCCTAGAACAAGCACATGAGGGTATTTGCAGTTATCACTGTAGCAAACATACTAAAACCCATAAATGTTTACGTATGGGTTACTTTTGGGCTACTCTAAAAAAAAACACTATTAATTTTGCTAAAAAATGTAATCCTTGTTAATTTCATGATGATCTAATCCACTCACCACCGGCTAAGATCCAAACAGTGGAGTCTCCTTGGCCATTCTCTATGTGGGGATTAAACGTCATTGGTAAATTACCTCGATCACAAGATGGCCAGATATTTATCATTACTTCTATTGAATCTTTTACCAAACGGATAAAAACCATGCCTCTTTTCAATGTCACGAAAACCTTATTTCAAAATTTATCCTTAACCAAATCATTTGTCGCTTTGGATTTCCCCACACTATCATCTCTGATAATGGTGGTAATTTCAAAAATAAAGACATGAAACAATTATGTGTTAAATTTAAAAAATTTCACAAATTTTCCACACCTTACCATCCTAAATGTAATGGCCAAATGGAGGCTATAAACAAAATTCTAAATAAAATCTTACCTAATACTATTCGATAAACTCATACCGATTGGCACTTTATTTATATCCCACACTTTGAGCTTACCATACTAGCATACGTATTGCCAATGGGGCAACACCGTTCTCATTGGTATATGGTTTCAAATCAATCTTACCATTAGAAGTCAAACTCCAATCTTTAAATATATCTCTTCATGGTATAATTCATGATAAATAATTATGTGAAGCTTGTCTTCATGCCTCAGACTTTCTTGATGAACACCATTTGACCGCTTTACAACATAACCATCAATATAAGGCTCACATTGCTAAACAACATAACAAAAAGGTCAAAGTCCACACATTTAATGTTTGTGACTTAGCCCTCAAATTATATTACACACATGAAAAATAAGGAAAATATGTTCAAAAATGGTGGGGTCCTTAGTAAAAAATATTCTTGGTCCTAGTACTTATCATCTACAAACTAATGAAGATTGTGTTTTCAAAGAACCCACCAATGCATGATTTTTTAAGAAATATTTTACTTAAATATCTCCTTTCTTTTTATAA
This sequence comes from Torreya grandis, assembly GCA_037957365.1. Lineage (NCBI taxonomy): Eukaryota > Viridiplantae > Streptophyta > Pinopsida > Cupressales > Taxaceae > Torreya > Torreya grandis. The sequence goes on from JARHVA010001913.1 coordinate 887,919, forward strand.
TTCTATATATTGTCCTAGTAACACTTCTTTCAAGACTTCTCCAATGATCTCACCTTTTCAATAGTCTATCCTATACACAAACCTTAGTCCCCTTCTTTGGTCCTTTGGTTTCTATTTTCATTTAATTATGAGTTGCACTGTAATACCATGGATAGGCCCTGATTTTCTTCATGAATACATTTTTATTTCATACATCCATTTTTTCATGATTTTACTCTTTGATCATAAGTTTGTTATTTTACAAACTTTTTTTTCATTCTCTTCTTTCTTTTGTTAGTTGCAATGTAAGACCATGGATAGGACCAGATATTCCTCACAAATACCATTTTTCATATTTTACACTTGGGTTTTTCTTTTGAATTACAATGTAAGACCATGGATAGGACTAGGCTCTCCCCATAAAATCTATGTATTCTTTCAAATCTTTTTGTAAAACGAGTGTTCTTTTTAGAATATTCAAAAATGGTTAAAAGTTTGTGATTTCATATTCTCAACCTCGATTTTTGTTTTTTTTAAGATATAACTTGCACAACAAATTATGTTAGCATGTTTCCCTACACTTACATACATTCTCATGATAAGGAATCATACTCACATGTCATTGTATTTCTTTCATTGTTGGGAATTTAGAGTTCCCATGGTAATTAGCTTTTTCTATGTGGTAAATAACTATTCATTGTTAATTGTTAGTTATCATATGGTCAATACAGTAAAGTTCTTATTGGACAAAATAGTTCGTTAGATAAATTGTTAATAACAGACAATATATCTTGTATTATTATTAGTTATTTAGTTAATAGATTGAGAATTTTTAGGGATCGAAACATCTCCAATTATAGAATATGTCTCTTATATATTTATATAAAGTTCGATTAATAAAATATGTTGGTTGATTGACTGACAAATTATATGTACGACCCTGACTCTGACCCGATATGGACTAATTTCATTATCTGGTATCAGAGCAGGCACCCTGATGGGACCTCTCTGTGTATTTCATTTGTTTGTGTTTCCAACAAAGCAACTCAATGACCAAACAGTATAGTGCACTTTTAGTAGTCATTGTTTTATTGTTTACCCCTACTTGAACGGTTTCCACGAAGTGCAATGAAGACCACGTGCACATTCGCTAGCTCCACCATTCACCTGCATCTTTCTTTTCTCCTTTCCATCATGTTCATTTATTTTCGTAGTTTGTCCATCCATTACGTTCCTTGTATGCATTCAAAAATTGGAAAAGAAAATTATATATATATATAAGATTATATTTTTATTTTCCTACGTGTTTTGTTTTGGAATTGTTTGCTTCCAAGAGTGTGGGAAATAAAAAAAATACAGAGTATATTTTTTAAAAAAGAAAAAAAACTGATATACATCCAAAAGAAAAAAGGATATATGTATATGAAAAATATGTGTGTGTGTTTCTTCTACAGATTTGGTAGTTTCCTTCCACTATCCAAATGACAGTTCTCTAGCATAGCATTTCTACACCATCAATGGCTTTCTCCACCTGGTAGATCGCCTCATATGGACCCTCCATCATCACGTTGGGAATCCACCTCAACTTTGTCATCCTTCTATGTTGAAATTCACATGACAATCTCTCCTTTTGACCACTTCCCCTGATCTGAACCAAAAGGCTTCAAATGGCGACATACATTTTACTCTTGGCTCAGACAAGTTCGATCTACGATCTCACAATCTACTCAAACACACAGTAGATCGATGACTTTGAATAGAGATCAGTCCATTCAATTTGCATGCATGCCTCAGATCTTGCCCCTGCTCGATCATGGATTCTCTCGCTGAGAACTCAGTGCCACCACACAGTACGCCATCCTCTATTAGTAACAAAACCCTGCATTTTTTCTTCAACATTATGTTTTTAGGTGTTTTATTTTGTTTCAGTGAAATTTTTTTAGTTTATATTATTTTTAAAGTCCACATTTTTTTTTAATAAAATAAACCCGTAGTTTTCATTTTTTATCCATGTTTTTTTTGGTTGTGTTAAGAATAATTTTTTTAGTTGGTTTTAATTCGTGGGGTTACTTTTTGATAAAATTCTTTAAAAAAAATGGTTTAGATTTTTTACATTGTTTTATCATTTTATGTAAAAGTAGTTTTATGAATTTAGTTTTTTTGTTTAGTATTTTTTTTTTAATTTAATGTTTAGTTTTTTATCATTTTATGTAAAAGTAGTTTTATGAATTTAGTTTTTTTGTTTAGTATTTTTTTTTTAATTTAATGTTTAGTTTTTATATATTAGATTTTAGTTTAAGGTTTTGTTTTATTTATAACTCCCATGCTTTTGTTTTTGTCGAGTAGTTTTAATATTTTGATTGTGTAAGAAAAGTAATATTTAATTACTTTTCCTTTTTTTATTGTTTAGAAATTATAAGTTTGGAGTTAGTATTTTTTAAGTCATGGTCAAAATATTTTTAGTGTGTATGTTTATATTTTAGATTTATAGTTGTGAGTCATCTTTTAATTTTGTCACGTTTATATTTTATGTCGAAAAATAAAAGTGTCAAAGTTATTGTAAAAGTCGTTTGAGAGTCAAAGTTATTATAAGAGTTTGTTTTATGTCTAGAGTCACGTCTTATCATTGTCTTATTTTAGTACCTATCATTGCCCTGTATTTAATATTTGTGATTCCTCTTCCCATGTAACCTATAAGGGAGAGAATGTTAGAAATTTAGAGTTCCCATGGTAATTAGTTTTTACTAACTGGTAAATAACTATTTATTATTAGTTGTTAGTTATCGTATGGTCAATACGGTAAAATTATTATTGAGCAAAATAGTTTGTTAGTTAGATATATTGTTAATAGCAAACAATATATCTCGTATTATTATTAGTTATTTGGTTAATAGGTTGACATTTTGTAGGGATCGGAGCATCCCTAATTATAGGATATATGTCTCATATATACTTGTATGAAGTTTGATTAATAAAATATGTTGGTTGATTGACTGATAAATTTGTAGAGTCTTCGGCTCTGACCCGATATGGGCTAACTTTATTATTCGCATTGTCACTTTTTTTACAATTTAATGTAATTCAAATCATTCAATATTCATTTCCCCTTGATTTTCCTTACTTTCATTTCACTTTAGATAAAACAAGGTTGAAGTCAAGATAGCACTTTTATTACCATGAATAAATAAGACTTTTAGACACCATGCTCTTTAAGTCCTTTTACTTAGCTATCAAGTTCAAAGTTTTTAAATAATGGTCATTTTTAGCAACCATGTTTGGTTCTCTGAATCCATATGGAGGAGGAATAGAAAAAGTCATCAAAAAGAAAAAAGCCAAATCATTAACAAAATACAATATAAAATAAAAAAAGTCAACATCACACCACAAGACATGATTCATAAAACATCTCCTATTCCTAATTGAAGCTCAAACTCCACAATTGGCCTCACAATACAGTTGAAATTCATTGGGGTGTGGTAGGCCAATAGATTGGGGTAAGAGAATTCAAAAGTTTCTATAGTGCTATCTATTTTCTCACACAAGTACCTAATCTTCATAGTAGACCGATGGCTCTCTAAGGGATCCTGAAGAACAGGGAACACATTGTGGGAAGGTAGGTCCATTTTACTTTTTATACATATAAACTTTATGAAATGATATTCATACTTCATTTGATAACCCAAGATTTGTGTAGTTAAGAGAAGTTCTTTAGAGTTCTTAATGTCAAAAAATCTCTTGTTTTGACATTTTTAATTTTAGTGTCTTGACTTCAATAAAGAGTTTATCTACCTTGATTTTTCCTACATTTTCCCCCACCACCCATTTCATTCCCTCTTTGACAAGCAAGTTTGAATCTAAATCTATTTCCCCACTTATATACTCCATCTTCTTCACATCTTACAACATGCTATCACTACTTTGTTTTATTTTTATCTATCTTTAGAATAAAATAATATGTTTGAGTGCCTCTAGATTATCTTACTTACACCATTGCTTTAAATTTCTAAAATTCCTTTGGTTTTATTTACAAATTTTTAAACATTCATTATCATTCTTTTTTTTAGACAACTGCATTTGTTTCTATTTTTCCATACTTTTTCATTATTGAGTCTGGATTGTTAATTCTCACTCACCAATGTTGTTTTCTCTTTCATGTACTTTTTCCATTGATGATTCAATTTGGATTTTTACTTCTCATTCATCAATGTTGTTTTACTTTATGTTTATTTCCCATCTTTTTTTAAGTAAAGATTGTTACTTCTTTCACATTGATGTTAGATTTTCATTTTCATGCATCCTTAGTTTGATCTAGTTTGTTACCCTTCTTACTTAAAGTACAATTATTTGAGTCTTTTAGTCACTTAGTAGCCTTGGATTTTTAGTTATCTGATTTGTTCTAAATTTTAGCTTGGCCATTTGGTGGTAACTTAACATTTATCACCATAGCTTACCAAATTTTTAAATGTGTCATGTCTACACACCTCAGTTATCTTGACTTTCCTACATTTGTTTGTCTTTGCTCTTTAAGTTTTGTATCCTTGGGGTTTGTTCAAACTAGCCTCTGTGTCCTCCATGATCAAAACTACAAACACAACAGAAAACCATTCATAGATAAAAGTAAGTTAAGGTATAGATATATTACTTATTTATTTTAGTTATTTCTTTTCAATTATTTACTTTGTCATTTTATGCTTTAAAACACTGTAATTTATTTAGCTCATTGTTGTGTGTTGTGTTATTTTTTTGAAGCACCATCTTATATTGTAACTACGTGACACGTGATGAGTTTTGAGTGGGGCATATGTATACACAAGATATTTTTAAACTTTGTCAATTATTAATGCTTTCTCTTGTAAGAACCCGTCGCGTCTCAATCTCTCTAAGTGCACACCTTAAAAGGTGTACCAATAAAGGGGTGAGTAGACCATTGATGCTTCACAAGATTGTTGTTCCATATACCACCACTTAAAATCGAAACAAATCCCTCATATACATTTCTCTAAACTTTGGCATCTCCCTTACACACTCTTCCAAGTAATTCACCACCTCAAATAGCCCCTACCTAATCCAAACCTATTTTTACCATACTTTGAACACAATCGAATGGGTCGACCCTATTTTTGGAATTGAGCATGTTACGGGACTAAGTCGGCCTAGCCGACTTAGTCTAAAACGTAACTACTTTATTTCTTAAACAACTAGGTCGACTGGGCCGACTATATCAACTAAAATTTTGAAAGGATTTAGGGTTAGATCCGGCTATATAAATACATTTTTCACCTCATTTCTAATAGAGATCATTCATTTACACTTCTTTACGATCTGCTCTTCCACCATTCTACTTGAGGATTCATTAATTAGGGTTTACACTTGGAAAAAAATCTTATCTTGTGAGAATGTTTTGGATGCATTGGAGAAGTCTTATAGCCTAGATCTGACCTATCTTTATGATCCTTACAAACCACAACCACCTATTTCAAATCACCATTAGCCAAGGAAGAGATTAACTCTCGATGGGTTCATCTTTAAAGTAAGTATTCCTGACTCTTATTCTTTTATTTTGGTAGATATAAGTGCATAAATAATGGCTTATGAATGTATTTATCTCTCCATGTTTAAGATTACCTCTACATTGACTTGAGTAGAGTTCTTCTTTACATGTTTATTATCTCCAATTTGTGCCAGAAGTTTTGGTGAGCACTAGATTAGATTTACTTTTACTTTGTTAAAAACTATAGGACCTAACTAGGGTTATTGTGTGGTATTGCTCGATTAGAGGCTTTGGAACCCTCTCTTGTGATATTATATGGTAAGATACCCCTCAGTTAGGTCTAGTAGATCCATATTGGTCATGACCCTGATTGTCTATATGTACTAACAAGTGGAATGGTTAGTTTAATTTATCTTCTCTGAGCTAAGATTGATTTATAAATATTCACTTTCTCTTATATACAAAATTCACTTACATAATCATGAAATGATAATGTGTTTTCTCCTTCATGGAGTTGTCCTCTTCTTGGAGACTTTTCTTTGATCCTTTGAGGTGGCACAACATTACCTTCCTCTTCACGAGAGGCATTCCCATTCTTTAGAGAACCAAACTCCTCATTAGATTTGACAAGATAAATTATGCCATTACCTTGAATAGGTTATTTTTGTTGAGATAATGGCTTGGGTTCTTTGTCTTTGTAAGCTTGTATTACTTCAATTATTTTGGAGTATTCTCCAACCCATTCTTGGCCACTAACATATCCCAAACATGTGTATCTAGGCCTTTACTCCACCTTTATGGTATTAATCCTTCTTTGGTCATTCATGCCAAGTCTCTTTCCAACATAACTCATCTTGGTTAGAAACTTAGAGCCAAATCCATTAGTATGCTTCTCAATTTTACTAAGGACTCATTTATATCTTAGTGGGAAGAAAGAGAATATCGTGAAGTGTTTGCTTTTCATTCCTCAATCATGGTTTGTGTATCTTCAATAGAGGATGGCCTCATTTGCATGGTAGACTCATCTCTCCCCTTCAATCTTTTACTATAATCTTGGACTATTTCTGACATCTCTTCCTTGGTTCGCAACTCTAGTTGCAACTCCTCAGTGATGCCCATGATAAATTCTGCATGGCTTGCCAATCTAGATTTCAAATCTTAATTTGTATTTTGTGTTGCAACCTCTTTCTTGCTTCTATGTTTTTTAATTTCAAATTGTCAATTTATATCTTCAAGGTCTTGAAAACTCGCCTAAAATATTTTCACACGGTCAAAAAACTACACTTGTTTGTCAAAAAACAAAAATGGAAGAATATATGTTAGCAAACCATTTCAAAGCAAAAAGAAACCCTGCTCTGATACCATTTGATATAGAATTGACGTGGACATTCTATTGTATGATACATTAAACACATATTACTTTCCCTATGTGTAGTCCCCAAGTTATATGTCATAATACCACACCTAATATGTTGTAATATGATGCTTTCCAACTCTTATGAATTCCATCTACAAAAATCACTTCATTATGCAAAAATTTATATGTAATCCCTACATGCTACATACATTGCATACCATCATTCACAATCTCTCCATGTTACTACTTGATGCATGATTGAAACTCGATTTCTTTTATAGAAGTGCAAAACGAATATGAAGTTAGTTAAGCTATATGAACAAGTACTATGTTGTGTTTGTTGATTCTTATGATCTCTTAAGTGTTTGATATGGTAGACTAGTTCCAAGGATTAGAAACATGCAATTAATGAAAACAAAATAGAACAAAAGAGAGACATACACTAGAAATTAGCCTGAAGGAACTCAATATGAGAAAAACCCCAGAAGAGTGAAGTCATGCCTCCTCATCTCCATTATCTTCTTGTAGTATACAAGCTCATTTCCTTCATTAGGCCTACAAAGAAACCAACATATCAAAGCATCCTCCACTTGCAATGATATTTGGACTCTTTGGTGGATGACTTTCTTCTTCAACAAGAACAACTACTAAAGATATCCATCTCAACTATGTAGTCTTATATTGCACTCTACTATGCATTTCTAACTACCTTATATGGACTGGTCTAAAATACCAAATGTTCAATTGTGCTTGATTATTGTCAATTACCTTAGCTTTGTTTGAATACACTCAACTTTGCTCGAATGCCTTCTCTAAACTTTCATGGGCTCATATATTACTTACAACATTCTCCAAGATTGAACAAGAAGCCCAAAAGTAAGAAAATGTGAAGCGCAACAACTTTTTGTTGATTTTATATTATTTTGTGTTACAAGTGATTTTAACCACCACTTTCTATAGGGAGAAACCATGGTGGAAGATATGAAAATGCCACACATTGCAATCCCATCGCGTCGATTATGTAACCATCATCTACATGAACTAGTTGTTTCATAACCATGAAAAGTCCTTTGACTTCCGAAGGAAGTGAATTTTGCATACAAACTCGAAATCACATGTTTTTTTTGAACTTGCATAACTTTTTAAGAGACACAAATATGTAATCTAAAATTAATTTTCATGCCAACCATATGATGTTTTAGCTCTTGTATCAAAAACTACAAGACTTCAAATGTTGTGGATTTCCTAACCCCTACTTAAAAGTCATTCAGTTATCTTACCAATTGAATTTGGTGATCTTCTTGATCCAATTTTTGAATCAATAATCACTAGTTGGAATGGCCCAGAAGCACCATTTCAACAAGAGAAGAGGAGAAGATTATGTAACAAATTTTAGTCTCTTAAAATGGCCCCATATTGGAACAATTAATGGTTAAGTGGTGTAATTTATGTACCCTTAATACATTAAATTATAATGGTTAAATAGTAATATATTTTATTATTTACCATGAGTTTATCATCGTATAAATAAATAATAAAATAATTAAATGACCTTTGGAGAGGTTGGAGCCATTAATATGGTGGTTAGAACATGTCACATTATAATGGTTAAATTACCTGGCTTATATTAATAAAAGAGTTTATATTATAAGATGCAATAGCAAAAAGTGAGAAGAGAAAGCTTATATTGGGTACATTTTGTTTCTCAAATAATGAATAATCTTGATGGATTTTTTACCTTTTCATGAGATTTTTCCACGGTATATATGGTGTTTCATTGTGAATGTCTTTGTTATTGGTCTAACATCTAGATCTGGTGTTCGTATGCAATTGTATTGCTTATTTTTTCATGGTATCAGAGCTAGTTGATGATGTGATCAAGTGGTAAGATTGTAAATCAGAGTTTTGGCTTATGTTCAAGCCTAAGTTCATCTATTTTCAAGCCATGGTATGTTCATGAGAATTTTTTGAAGCTTCTCCTTCAATAGAAGTAAGTTCTTTCATTTATTTCTCCTCTTAGAGCCTAGATATTTTAGATCTGAGCATTTTATCAAATTTCAAACTTATTTTCATAACATAAATCTCCCTGGGTGTCTTGAATATGCTATAAATGTTTTTTTGAGCATTAAAAATCATAAAAAAAAATTTCATGTTGTCTAATTATCTTTGTGAAGGTGTTTGAATATCTCTAGTTGCAGATCTGAGCAAACAGAAGCATTTCAAAGCAAGATCAGTCTTGGACACCATTTTTTGGTCTGTTGAAGGCCTAAATATTGTAAAAACTCAATAAAGATTTTATTTTTAAAATTTTTACAGCTTGAAATATATTTCTAAATGCTAGATCTCTATTTTACGACCTGTTAACACTCTTATAGAAATATCTGAAGCTACCAGTTAAAGATCTGGAAGTTTAAGTCATCTTGGGGTGCCATTTTTTAGCATAAAAAAGTTAAAAATGAGTAAAAAATTGTTTTTGGACATTAAATCTCTATTTTGGTCACTCTATCTACTTATTTTTGTCTTTTCCAAGCATTTTTTACCTTTATTTCACCTAATTTGGACCATTGTAGGTGTTTTCAAATTTTCTCTCTCCTTCCAAGTGTTTTTGTTCGACCTGTGAAGTAGAAATTTTTAAAAAAATTAATATCTGAATATTTTTTTATCTTTTTGTGACCTGGAAGGGAGAAATCAAGGAGATTTGGTAGTCTAAAGCCTCTAGAGACTCTGTGAAGCAATAGTTTAGCTCATTTTATTTTTTTTCTCTTCTCAAGTGCCATTTTTTTGACATATTTTTTGGTGTACGGCCCTTGAAAAAATCAATTTTTAGTCTTTTCAAATCTGTAAAAGGTGATTTCTCAATATTTTGGCCATTAAAAGCTATTGAAGAGGTCATCTGAAAGAGTAGAGAAGAGTTTTGAGTTTTTCCATCTGCCTAGGCACCATATGGAGCCATAGCAGCAGCAATAATTAAATATCATTGTGCAGGTATAAAATCTCAGATCTAATGCTCCATAATGCTTTGGAAGTCATTTTCAAGTCAGTTTCATGATTAATTCATCCAAAACTGTCCTCTAGTGCTCCTTTGCTCTCCACCTGCACCATGTTTTTGCATACTATGTGCTACAACTGAATTAAAACGATTAGTAAAGATTTAAATCAAAATATTTAAAAAAAAAAAAATTATTTAATTCTCTATTATCCACATAAGCATGTGGATCCCACCTATGTTCTTTTAATCATTGTTTCAATTTAAAATATTTGCATGTATTTATTTATTTTCATGCAATTATTTAATTATGTTTTATTTATTTTTAAAAAAGAACTTAAAAAGGATTAAAATCAATCTAGCGAATTTAAAATTGTTAACAAGGTTTGGTGGTGAGTTAGCTAGTCTAACTTTGCTAGTACACTTATAACAGGCTAATCTTGTGTTCAAATCTTCTCAATCCTTCCTTTTGGTCAAAATTAGTTTTTATTATAAACCATTTTTTTAAATTTGCGTGCTCATTCATGTGAGAACTTTTGTCTTGTTCGACATTTAACCCTATCAATTGTTTATCAACTATAGTCATCTAACCAGTCGATTTGTAGGTTTTGGCATGTTTTGGACACATTAAGAAGGTTCTTTATTTGATTTGAAACCTACTATTGATTTTACAATAATTTGGTTAAATAGTGTAATTTATGATATTATTTACGACAATTGCAACCACTTTTGTGACACTTGCAACTTTTGCCCTTGTTACAAATCTTTATGTTTTTGAATTATTTTACAGTAAATTAAAGTGACTAGTGTTGTTTACTCACTAGAATATATGTTTTTATTGTAAATTCAAGTATAAAACACTTTAAAAATTTTGCTTTATATTTTTTTTTGTTAGTTTAGTATAAAACGCAAACTTATAGTATCGACTTTAAAAGGAAAGAAAAATATTCATGATTAAAAAATTTATATGAATTATTCCTAATAAGATATGTAAAGTTTGGTTAGCTTAGTATCAAATTATTAATGAATTTATTGTATGTGCATCACATAACCTGCTTATTAAATTTAACATGTCTAATTGCAAGCTTACATATACTCTTATTGAAGGTTGTGTTAAAGTTTGATCCAAAAACTATGTGCGATAAAGCAAATCCTTATTTACAAATATCTTGTTGATAGTTTGATTTATCTAACCATTACTATAATAGATATTTCATAAGATGTGAGTGTTGCTTCCAGATTCATGCATGATCCATACTTGGATCATTAGAAATTAGTAAAACGAATGATTTGGTATATAAAAAGAACTGTAAACTTTGGTTTATATTATTCTTCATTTGATTATGCTAATTTATTTGGTTATTGTGATGGTAAGCATACTATGATGAGTCTACTTTTGGATATGTGTTTATGTTTGGTGTAGGTGTTATCACTTGGAGCACTTCATGTGGAAGTTGTTAAAGAAGTCTTGTGGCTATGAAGGATGATAAAAGAACATCGTGTAGAAGTTCATTATTGTACCTTCTTGGTGATAGTCAAAGTTGTATAGATTTGGTGAAAAATCCAATGCAACACCAAAAATTCATTCAATGTTGGGCCTATTGAAGTTGTCATTGAGGAGTGTGCATGATAATGTCACTTCTTAACAGTTGTGTGGGTCGTGTGTTTTCTTTTATCTCTCTATACTTCTCATTGTAAAGCATTGTAATATATCACTTTATGTGATTTTGATAAACTTTATATGGAAGTCTACATTGTACCTAACACATAGTAGTGTGGAAGTCTTTATGTTATAAAAGACTCCAATATGTTTGGTTGATTATTCATGATAAATTGTGGGATATAGTCTCGCGATCATGATAGTCTAAACTCACTCTAAGTGATTTAGGATACCATAGTGTAATTCCTTTAAAAGTGTCTATGGGGACATAGTGAAAAACTTTTAGGTGTCTATGGTTATGTAGTGTAATTCCTTTAAAGGTGACTATGTGACTGTGGTTACATAGTGTAATACCTTTGGGTATCTATAGTTGTATAATATAATTTTTTTAAAGGTGACTATGTGGTTGCGGTTACATAGTGTAATACCTTTGGGTATCTATAGTTAAATAGTGCAATACATTTGGGTGACTATGTTTACGTAGCATAGTTCTTTTAAAGGTGACTATGACATGATGAAAGATGTTAATTTCAATTATTACCTCTTAAAATTCATCATGTGGATGGTTCATGGAGTATAGCTTCATTGTTATAAAGGTGATTATGGCATGTATCCCCACTTAACATTAAGGGAGAGTATTGGAATAATTAATGGTTAAGTGGTGTTATTTATGTACCCTTAATACATTAAATTGCATTGGTTAAATAATAATATATTTTATTATTTATCATGAGTTTATCCTCCTGCAAATAAATAATAAAATATATTAAATGACCTTTAGAGAGGCTAGACCCATTAATGTGGTGGTTAAAAAATGTCACATTATAATGGTCAGATTACCTTGCCTATATAATAAAAAGTTTATATTATAAGATGCAATGAAAAAAAGTGAGAAGAGAAAGCTTGTATTTGGTACATTTTATTTCTCAAATAATGAATAATCTTGGTGGGTTTTTTACCTCTTCATGAGGTTTTCCTACGGTATATCTAGTGTTTCATGGTAAATGTCTTTGTTATTGGTCTCACATCTAGATCTAACATTCGTATGTAATTGTATTGCTTGTTCTGTCACCCATGGCCTTGTTTTATGTTAATTAATTGTTGGGATCGAGGAAGCACAACTGATTACCATATACAAGCAACTAACATGCGGAATTAAACCAAAATCACAAGTAACTAGAATTCAGAAATAACACAGAATATGAGAGACAATACCCAATTTTATTAATACTCTTCCAAAAAGAAATACAACAAAAAAGATGCCACAGTCTTCTTCCTTACACACCTCTAGGGCTCCCACACCTCTAGGGCATAAATAGTAAATCTCTTCAAGAGCTCACTCTCTCTTACGGTCCCAACACACAACTCAAACACAGAGTTGGTGTTCACCTCCAACCAGTCAGTATCACTACTGTCAGTACACCGAGTATACACACATACTCAACCGAGTACACAACGTTCTCCAAGTAGATCTCCTTAATCTTGCAACAACCTACAAATCAACTTGATCTTACTTATGGAAGGATCTACCTTGCCTTCCTCTATTACTCTTTGACCGAGTACACACCATACTCCAAGTAGATCTCCCATGATATTGCTCCTTGTTGTGTTGCTGACCTCCCTGATCTTGCACACCTGCAAATCAATCTGGTTCTGCACACCTGCAAACTTAGATCTCACACACACATACACCTACAAATCAATGATCTTACTTACCATGTAGATCTCCAAACGTGGCCTTGCACACCTGCCGACCAAGATCTTACATACATGAAGAACCCTTCTGATTCTCCAAACCAGCACCCACACTTGGCACTGCTGTGGAACTAGGAGGAGCTACCCTTGCTCTCTTCATACACAGAAAGAGTTAACCAAGCTCAACTCTAAACTAGCACAAATTACAATACATCCCATGAGTCTCTTAAATAGATTTCATGCAAATATTAATTAGACATCTAATTACAATAATTAGATCCGCAGCTCAAGTCTAAAATTGGCCTTTGACATGCAAACAACCGGTTCGTTAACTAACTTTCCGTGAACAAGCAGTTTTGGAACCGCATAGGTGACCGACGTTGGTCCCTGTCTGCCTGGAGGTGACCGACGCCTACCGATCGCTGACCGACGTCGGTTGCTCTTCTCACTGTATATGACCGACATCGACTGATCAGACCAATGTCGGTTGCTCTACAACTCAGCAACCTCCTCCATGTCTGCATCAGTGAAGCTTTTAGCTCCACAACCTAACATCAATTTTAGTTTAGCGAATTTGTTTATTTATAGATAATTTGGTCAAAATCAAGCAATATTGGTAATTTTATCGACTTCTAAAGCCTAAATATTCATCTTCATATCCTTGAAACAACCTCCATCTGACCATTTTTTAGTCTCCAATCACACTTATTGACCATATTGTATGATCTTGACAGATATTTAGATCGAGCCATACAATCCAAACAGTTTATTTTCTCTCTTCTTTAAATGGATGGTTTTTTTCACTCTTTTGTTTCTATTGGTTGGAAGTCAACATGCACACCAATATTACAAAAATTGAATTCAAAGTCAACCATAAATATACAGGTGTTTCAGTTCATTTAGGACACAAGAATTGTCAATACTTCTCTAGCCAGCATTTAATATGGAGCAATTTTGACGCATATTCTGAAATTATTTCCTTTATGAAATTCACCATTTTTTTACATCTTTCTTTCCCACCTAAGGTCCTAATAATCAACATCTCATTGAGAAAAAGCCCCTAAATCTACTTTATTTTCCTTAATGATTTAGGGAATAAAGAATCAGATGGTGTAGGTACACAAGAGTCACAATGTGAGATATGAGGATGCTAAAACAAAAGGTGAAACCATACAAACAAAACCAAGAAGTTATATTTTAGTTTTGTGCACTACATTTGGATTAGAGTTCGATACAAACATCATTCAGAATGAAGTGTATGTTCCCAAAACATGTTTCAGATCAATTCCAATTTTTTGGGTTGCAACCGTCTTGGCCCCAACTACACATTTGCAAGTTCAAATTATTGTGACAAGTATTGTACAATGTTGTACACAAAGATATGCCACTTTTATCCTTATATATTTAGCTTATTATTATTCCATTTATTTATTAAGTATTATTGTTGTATTGTACATATATTGTGATGATTAATTAAATTAGTGATACATTTATTTCAATACATTTTGATAAACTTACATTTTATTACACCTCATAGGGTTAGATATTATCTCATATTGTGTTTTATCTCAATTTGTTCATATGTACTAGGGTTAATTTTACTACATGCTTTTAGATCTAAAATCTAAGCTCAATTTTAGGTTTAATAAGCTAGATATCAACCCCTGGGTCATTCCAATTTCTAAAAATTCATAAACTCTAGAGTGCTTGTATGATGCGTTTGTTCATATTTGATTTATGACACCAAAATTACATGGATCTAAAATATCAACTAGAATAAGTGTTGGATTAAGTTGGAAAAATATCCATATTTTCATAAAAGTTCCTGCATAGTATCTAAATTATGCTTGAAATTGAAAATGGATTTGAATCGTGTGAATAATGTTCCTAAAACTCGAGTTTCTTTGGCAAATAATGTAAATGAGATTGGTGTATCCGATTATGATTTTGATAAAGATGAATCTTTGAATGCCCAAGCCAATAGTGATGATAGCCAACCATCTACATCCCAAAATGCCTCAAAATAAGCTATTAGTGTTTGATTTAGGATATTTTTATTGATAACCCTCTAGAGATCCCCAAAATAATGAATGCTTTGAAATATGTGTCTTTTTCTTATTTAGCCATTTATCATTCATCCCAAGATCCTCCTATTTCTTTTGCAATTTCTTCTTCAAATCCCTTAATTTCTTCTCAGAATCTTCGAAATTATTCTCAAAACCCTGCACTTGTTTCTAAATTTTTTTTTAAAAATCTCAAATTCCTTTAAGTATTCCTAAAACCCTCCAATTTTTTCTCAACATCCACTATTTTCTTCCCAAATTTCTCAAAATTTCTTAGTGTCTTCCCAAACTCTTCAATCTTCTTCCATGTTTCTCAATCACTCAGTTATTCAACACCAAGCTAATTATTTCCATCAACTATTACATACCTTTTTACCTCCAACATCTACCACCAACTATGTTACCCCTCCAACATTTACTTCCACTTCACATCTTGAAATGGCTACCATCATGCAAACCCTGAGTAGAATGCAAAATCATATCAAAAATATTTCTTTAGGTTGAACAAAAATATCAAAATGGTTACTTCAAATGATATTCTTCTAAATCGTTTGTCTTATGAAATTACTTTTCATCATATTCCATATGGTTTTGTTGATCCAAAGTTTGAGCTATTCAATAGAAAATCAAATCCATCACATCATATTTGTTCTTACATGCTTCTTGTTAGACATTGCTCATGATGATAGGTTGTTGACCAGATTTTTCCGTAGAAACCTATTTGACTATGCTCTTGATTGGTTTTATTCTCTCGCATGTGGATCAATTCATTGACTTACATCCCTTATGGAGGATTTATATGCTCATTTTCAAATTTATATTGGCATGAAGGTTGCATTTTCTAAGTTAGCTCAAATTATAAAATAAGCCAATGAACACATTAGTGATTATTTGCAAGGGTTAAAGATTGGTTACCAAGATGAGTTACAAGCCAACTAATAATGAGATTCAAAAAAATATATTATTAGTTTGCTTCCAATTATTAAACAAAAATATGTCTTCAATTCTAATCCTTATTTTGATGAGCTTTGTCTTCTTGTTATGGAATTTGAAATCAAGCTCTTAGATACCAATATGCTTAAGTACTTTTATAATATGACTTCTTCCAATGCTTCTAAATTTACAATCAGTTCAAACTTTAAGAATATGAGCAATGATAGTAGATTCCCATCCAAGAATGATCCTAAGAATGTACCAAATGTCATAGAACAACCTTGCAAATGGTCTTATCAAACCCTCAAAAAGAGAAGACAATTCACTAAGCTTAGTGAGATTCCACAACAAATGTTGAAGAAATTTCTTGAGTGAAACATGATTATTTTACCCCCAGTAAGGGAGCTTGATCCTTCAAGACCTTTGCCTATAGAGGAATTACATTCAAATGCATTTTTTTACTATCATAGAGTCATGGGGCATTCAACAAATAAATGTGTTGTATTGAATCATGATGTTCAAGGTCTCATTGAAAGTAGCCAAACTCAAATAGAAAGAGAAATTGATGATGTCAATAGATATGTAGCTCCTCAAAACCGATATTTGAATTTTTTCACATGCTCTCTTCTAAATCATAGCCAAGAAGAAGCAAACAATTTGAATGTCAAGACAATCGATGAAAGGAAAAAGAGTTACACCAATGTATAATTTGACTATAGTTGTCTTCCAAGTGAAAATTTTATTGGTACAATTGAAGCAACAAAGAAAACATGACTCAAATTCATTTTGTATTTGATGAGTTTGATTCCAGTTAATAGTCCATGCAATGATCCTTTGTTCATTATAATTTTCATAGATGCTTGATAAAATAATGGAATCGTGTTTGATAATTGTTCAAGTTTGAATATATGTAGATTGTACTTGATAAGAGTGATATTCCAATTAATAGTCGATGCAATGGTCCTTTGTTCATAATAATTTTCACAAATGCCCAAGAAAATAATGGAATCATGATAGATAATGGTTCATGTTTGAATCTATGCATTGATTAGTTCCTTTATAGTCTTGGATTTTCTGAAGATCTAGCTTATTTGAAAACAAATATTATGGGATATGATGCCCTAAAAAAAGAGCCTTTAGGATGTATAATCTAGCCTACTCAAGTTGGACCAAAAAAATGTTCAGAGCTTATATCATATAGTGCCTAGAAACAAAAGTTGCATTGGATCATGTGTAAAAATAATCTTGTATTATGCTCTACATCAGAGATGATGTTCCACCAAGAACAATTCCACAAAAATATCTTATTGGAAACATGGCATTAGATCGACCATCAAAATTTGAAATTACTCCTATTGTTTTCATAGCATTTCACCATTAAGTAATTTCCTCTAATTGATTTAGATTGTCATCTATATTGAGATACCATGGTTGAACAAGGACTGAAGATCTCTGCATCTATGTTATAGCAGGGTTTTCTTTTAATTCATTTTCCTTTTGGGTAGCACTTTTCCCATTAAACTCTATATGGTGCACCCCCTATATATCTTATCTTATCCCATACATATGTGTGTGTGTGTTTGTCTATATATATATATATATATATATATATATATATATATATATATATATATATATATATATATATATATATATATATATATATATATGTTGGACCAAAATCAAATGATGAGGAGGATTTGGAACTAGTTTTTGGTTTTTCCTCATTTCAAGCCAATCTAGGCTCTGCTCTAAATTGGATGGTTTTCTATCCATGTTGTATGCAATGTTAATTGAAGAATATATTATATTATATATGTCAGTAGTAGATTTTCTTATATATTGCACATCCCTACATAAATCATCAAAATTGTGCTGAAAATGGGAATTGTATCTTGCAACAATGTTCATTTGCTTAAATTTTGTTGAAGGCTCATTTTCTCCATGAACTATAGGTTGAAACACTAAGGATAAATATCAGATTTTTCATTCATCTTGCTGAAAATAGCCCTTTACAGGGGGCCATCTTCCACCCCTATAATTTGGTCTGTGTAAAACTCAAGTGTATCTTCCCTTGGTAGAGAATTAATTGTTATACTTGGGAAGACTTTTAGACCTTCATTTATTTGTTCATCTTCTAGTTATACTATTATATTTCCTGTCACTTGGCCTTGGTAGTTCAAATGGCCTAATCTTCTTGTGACTTTTAGGCACTACATTTTTTTACCAACCTAATTTCCATTCATTAGGGGTTTCTACAGAGGCAATAATCCCTTTCTCCAACAACACTAGTCCACTAAGTAGTTTTGCATATGGTAAATTTTCTAAATTTTTTGGATGGCTAGTATTGGTCATACTAAATAGTACTTGAATATTTACAAATGTATATTGGATTGGACTAAACATATATAATCTATATACAAAAAAACACATACCCCAACAATTTAAAGAACCAAACTTTATATATATATATATATATATACACACACACACACACACGTGTGTGTGTGTGTGTGTGTGTGTGTTTGTCTATATATATATGTTGGACCAAAATCAAATGATGAGGAGGATTTGGAACTAGTTTTTGGTTTTTCCTCATTTCAAGCCAATCTAGGCTCTGCTCTAAATTGGATGGTTTTCTTTCCATGTTGTATGCAATGTTAATTGAAGAATATACTATATTATATATGTCAGTAGTAGATTTTCTTTTATATTGTACATACCTGCATAAATCATCAAAATTGCGCTGAAAATGGGAATTGTATCTTGCAACAATGTTCATTTGCTTAATTTTTGTTGAAGGATCATTTTCTCCATGAACTATAGGTTGAAACACTAAGGAAAAATATCAGAGTTTTCATTCATCTTGTTGAAAACAACCCTTTACAGGGGGCCATCTTCCACCCCTATAATTTGGTCTGTGTAAAACTCAAGTGTATCTTCCCTTGGTAGAGAATTCATGGTTATACCTAGGAAGACTTTTAGACCTTCATCTCTTTGTTCATCTTCTAGTTATACTATTATATTTCCTCTCACTTGGCCTTGGTAGTTCAAATGGCCTAATATTCTTGTGAGTTTTAGGCACTACATTTTTTTACCAACCTAATTTCCATTCATTAGGGATTTCTACAGAGGCAATAATCCCTTTCTCCAACTATACTAGTCCACTAAGTAGTTTTGCATATGGTAAATTTTCTAAATTTTTTGGATGGCTAGTATTGGTCATACTAAATAGTACTTGAATATTTACAAATGCATATTGGATAGGACTAAACATATATAATCTATATACAAAAAAAAACATACTCCAACAATTTAAAGAACCAAACTTTACTTCTATATATCATTTGTCTATAACTGTTACTATTAGGTTCAGACATAACTCATAACAAATCAATCCTTCATTTAATTTTGATAAGGATGGTAGCTGATCAGCATGATCAAACTTTACTTACCTACAACCACAGATTTCTAAATATGAAACAAGCCTAAAATTTTCTAGTATTAACGGTTTTAAATATATTCTTATCAAACCAAAATATACAAATTTGGCATCCTCATGAGTTCTAATGTATTCAATTTTAGACTGAGGAAACAATGCTAATAGGTTTGTTTGATAAGATTTGTCTTTTTTATATTCTTAATAAATCTTTATAGACTTCGCATGGGGTTTTACAAAACTCTTATATGTAGATCATACAAAATTCTACTAAAAGTATTTTGACTTTTAAGCTCTTCCTCCTTATAAAGTTTCTCTAGTTTTATACCAAGAGGTAAATAATTAATAATAGTACCTACGATTGAATCGATTGTATGACAAATATTTGGATCAGAAGAAGAAGAGGTTTGGCCTTCATGAAAAGTTGATGGATTGAATTCTTGAGCAGGTATCCCTAAATAACCTTATGTTTCAATGTCATTTAGAACTTTGTACCTAAATTTCTTGTAGATGATTTCAGAAATTATACCATGGTTGATCTTTGTTTGTCAAAAAAGATACTTGTGTGCACGTAACTCTGGAAAATTTGTGAGAGTGGAATACAAACCTACTTTGCAAAAAATTATAAAAGTGGGATAAAATCAACACTCAAATGGGATAGAGAGATCAAGGAGGCATATGAATAATTTATGAATTACTGAAAGATATATTACAACAGATTATAAAACATATCCAAGAACCAAACTGATGGCTCTAATACCCATCTTTTTACATCAATAGATAATATAATATATAGACAATAAATATTACAAACTATAGAGAGAAATTTTGATTTCTAATATCATCAAAAGATGCAAAGAAAGAGCATATTCTTCTTTCTCAAATCCTAAAGATTCTACACCTAATAAAACTTTATGCTTCCAAGATTTTGATGCCCACCACGCTTCCAAAGAGAGCATTATATAAGGAAATTATGAGAGAGAGGTAATGGGGTCCTATTAGTTCATGATTGATGGTGTCTACCGTTAACTTCCCTTTACAACTAAGATTCCTCTGTACTCATTCTTTGATGTGATGTTGATGTTGAATTCCAAAGTAAATATTTTGCTTATTTATGCTAGCAAATCATCATGAATAATTAGATGGAAAAGAAATCTTATCTGATATACTTTTGGGACATTCCAAAAAAAAATTCAATGGAAAATATTGATGTGATAGGTTGATTCCCACCAAAGTTGTTGGCGAATGAATGTTTGGACCATAGTTTCATCATCAAATAATTCAAGAATGTGCATTATAGGTGGACCAATATTCCGCATGAATGTGGTGACATAATCATTATATGGTAGGGTCAGATTGAGCTTTATTTTTCACATCCAACCTTGTTATTGAAGGAGTGTGATATATTATTACACAAGAAGATCATTTTCAAGTTTGAATATGATGACCATCCCTTTGTTATGGTGTCTTATGATATGATAAGAACCTTTAGCTTTAAGGTTAGCAAAAGCAACATAAGAAAATATCATATATCTTTGATTAAGCCCTACAAGTGTTTCTCTTTGTATGGCAAATGACAAGTCTTCGAATTGGGTGTCTTGGACCCTTATCACCCTGAATCATGGCACATAAGTAGGTTGATTCATCATTGTTGTAGTTAGATGTCTACTAAACTAGTCAGCAACCACATTTTCTTCACCCTTTATATGTTTGGCAATACAGTTGAAGTGGTTGAAGTACTCCTACCATTTGCAATATTTGTCATTGCCATATTTTCTACCATGTTTTGTATTTTAAGGTCAAAAACCTAGTACAATAAATCATAATTAAAAAAGACCTAAGATGCGTAAGTCTAAGGGAAAAAATTCTAAGCACTTTTTTTACAGCGTATATTTCCTTATCACTAGAAATCCACTTACAAACATCATTTGCAAACACTCCACTAGCAAATTCAAGACAAACTCTTTACAGAAATTATCTACCACACATAAGACACCTCCCTAAGCTGTATCACATGCACCAGTGTACAAAACAAAATTCTCATAATCTGGTACATGGAGAGGAGTTAAAGTTTTCACTTTACTTTTGATTTTTCTTATAGAATGGGTACAAGGCTTTGTCCATGCATAATTTGTTCTTTTCTTCAATGAATCTTGTAAAAAAATTGTAGCTTTTCATAATTCAAGATAATTGTTAATATAATTTAACAGTCCAAGAAAGGCTTGGAGTTGTTGCTTATCTATAACATCAATAAATTTTGCAATCGTTTCTTTGATATGGTGTTGCACTTGGAGGTTGGAGTTCTAGAGTTTCATTCCTAGAAATTTGCATTCTTGTTTGCATAGTTGAAGTTTAGTACTAGAAATTCATATACTGGCTTCTTTTCCTAAACTGAAAAACTGGTGAAAATGTGCTTAATGTTATTCTAAACTATTACTGAAAATAAGAACATCATCAATATATATATACATAAGAGTTCAAACATTTCTTTAAAAAAATCTTCCATATGGACTTGAAACTATGTTGGAGCATTCATGAGGCCAAAAGGCATCACGTTCCACTGATAGTGCCCAAAAAGCATCAAGGGGCGGCGAAATGGGTAAGGGTACCTATTTTTGTTTGCTTATTTTTCTACAACATAATTTTAATATCTGACATTTTCTTCTGTCAGAACTTCTACGAGTCATCAGAACATAATTCCTCTTTGATTCTTTGTCCTAACTCTTCAATTTTATTTAGAATAATATTATTGTGCCATAGATTTAGGAAATTGTTGTGGCATAGGTTAATCTAGGAGTTTTGACCCTTTATTCATTAAGAGTGAATAAAACACACTTAGTGGTGCTTCCATAATGTATCAAAAAAAAATCCCCCTAATGAGGCATCAACAGGTATATTAATGTGTTGGAAGAAGTCACGGTAGAAATGCTTGTGTTGAATAACCATTGGCACTCGGTGCTTATATCTATTGCAAACATAAGTATTTCCCTAGACATCTAGAGACTTGTATGCAATTTTATTGTCCAATTTCTCCCAATTGGAGATAATTGGTCGCTTAGCAAAAGAGAGAGAAGCACCTGTATCTATTTGATTGTCAAGCATTTTTCCATTAATTTTAATTGTTATAAATTGTGCATTCATGCCATGTGTATGAGCTATGTTAGGTAAACTGGATTTGGTTCCTCAGAAATTGGAACAGTAGTAAAAACTAGTCTACATTGTGTTTGATCAGGGATATGTAACAGTATGATTTTTTCTTATTTTTCATATTTGACCTTGTACTCTATTTCTTGGTCAAATTATTCATCTTCGTCTTGATCATAATATTCTTCATCATCATCCATATTAGTTCATCCTAGACAAGTTCAGTATTGTAGGGTTTTGTAACACCTCTTGTAGCTAAATTTATATTTAAGCCATTCCTTGTCTAGCTTGAAGACCTGGTCTCAAAACTTAGGTGATGGAGTAATTGGTTTCATGGTATGCGACAATTTTCTAAATTCCAATTGCCTATCTCTTTCCCTATACAAATTGTTGTTACCTTTACCTTTGTATGCACCTCTATGGTCCTTTGCTACCAGAGGCTTCGTCTTGGTATTGTTTAGACCATGGGTGTTGCATCATTGTATTTGATTCTTCAAGGTCGTTTGCAAGTTGGTCTAATTCTTCTTCTTCTTCTTGAGGACCATTTCATCCTCTTCTTCTATAATTATTTCATAAATGTCATTCGGCATGTAAAGGTATTCACTTTGTAACGACCTTGAAGAATCAAATACAATGATGCAGCCACCATGGTCTAAATAGCACCAAGAAAAATTTCCCAGTAGCAAAGGACGACATCGAGGCTCATAGAGAGCTAGAGGTAACAACAGTCTCTATAGGGAAAGAGGTAGGCAATATGAATTTATGCAATTGCCGCCTACGATCAAATTAGTTACTTCATCACCCATGTTTGTAGACTAGGTCTTCAACCCAAACAATGAATGGTTTAAAGATAAATTTAGCTACAAGCCATGTGTCACAAAAGATTACAATATTGACCTTGTTTGGGATGAACCAATATGGGATGATGATGAAGAAGATGTGCAACAATATACCACATTCCTTCAATGAACAAGTTATATGTGGAAGATAAAGCTCAGCCTGACCCCACTGTATAATGATTCTATTGCCACATTCATGCAAAATATTGGTCCACCTAAAATGTACACTCTTGAAGTATTTGAAGATGTGAGACTATGGTCCAGACATTCATTTTCCAACATCTTTGATGGGAATCAACCTATCACATCAATCTTCTCCATGGACCAAACTTTTGGAATGTCCAACAAGTATTTCAGATAAGATACCTTTTTCATCCAATTAGTCATGATGATTTGCTAACATAAGCATAACTTTTACTTTGGAATTCAGCAACAACATCGTCATCAAAGTGCAACTAAAGGGGAATCTTAGTTGTAAAGCGATGTTCATGGCAAATGCCATCAATCATGCACTAATAGGACCCCATTACCTCTCTCTCATATATTCCCTATATAATGCGCTCTTTAGAAGTGTAGTGGGCATCAAAAATCTTGGAAGCCTAAAGATTTTATTAGGTCTAGAGTCTTTAGGGTCTGAGAAAGAAGAGTATGCTCTTTCCTCACATATTTTGATGGTCTTGGAATTCAGAAACTCTATCTATAGTTTGTAATATTTGAAGTGTGAATATTATGTTACTTGATAGCCCTGGAATATATCAAACAAAAGTTATTCCTTTTAACAATGCATCAATGTATGAAATTTTGACATGAATGACAAGTGGTTACAATTCATAGAAATTAAGTGTTTCCCAAAGCAATAAACAAGGAGCCAAAATTTGAAATGTCAAAACTAGTTCTCAATCCAAGGAATAACAAGGTGCAATTTAATAAATGCATTCCAATGAGAGTGTACATGGTTTCAAAACCAAATAAATTGTCTTCAATACTAATTGACAGCAGGATATCAATGGCATATGAAAAGTGATTCCTCTATACATACCAATATATTTCAGTATGATTGTTATGAAGATGATCTTATAGAACATTAGGTAGATTGGTCTAAATCATAGACACCCCAATGACAACATGTTTCTTTGATTTATCAAGATTCAAGTTTTGTTATTAAATGTATTTTATTAATTACATACTTTTGCTTGTTGCTTAATATTGATATTTGCTTGTGTTTTTTTATTTCAAATTTTTCATATAGGTTCATTATTTCAAAATTGTTGTATTAATTGATTTAGTTGTTAACCTATTTAAAATGTTTTGTAACTTTCCAATTCTCTTCAAATTCTAGTGTATAATAGTTTCCAATGTACATATTTTTTTAATTGTGGGTTGACATTATATACCTTTAATTATCTCCCGTATATTTAAGTCTTGTTCCCTTTATTTGTGTCAATTTATCCTCTTTTGATTATGAGCCCACCTCTTTCTTACAATTGTGTTTGTCTAAAACTTCCATCTAAAATTCGATTAAAGATTGTGTTTTTTTAATTTTATCCTACTTAATTCTTCTCATCACCCTATTCCTAAAAAACTATAATTATTTATAAAGGGTGAAAACATATTTGAGCTATTCCAAACACAATTGTATTTTGATAGAAAGTGGGTAAAGATCCTTTTGTTTTCCATGATGTTTGGTTTCCCCTTATCGCATCATTACTTCCCTTCAATTATTTGTTATATTTCATGCTTATGAATTATTGTTGCAATTGCTTTCCATGCACTCCAAATGCTATATTGTTACATGTATATCATGTTATGATATAAATTGAAAATTTATGTTATGAATTCTCTCCTTTATCATTCACTTATTACTTTTTTTACTTTGATTGAAAACATATCTAATTCATGATTGTATTAGGGCACACACATCTTCACGTGGAAATCTACACACACACATCGAAATATAGAAGAAAACGATATATATATATATATATATATATATATTAGACATCCATATGTAGAAAGCACATAGGGGGTACATTGCTCATACAACTCAGGTCTCAAGTGTAGGGGAATGATCTCCTCGCCTCTTCTACCTAGATTGTGTTGCAATAGACATTTTTCACATTGGATTCTATGTCTTTGTTTTTTCCTTAGCCCTAGAGCTAAATCCTAAGACAAATAGACTCTGATATCCCCTATCTTGGCCATGGCCTTCATATAAAGCCTTTACAACTCCTTGTGGTCAACATTCAAAACATACATAAATCCATCTACTAGGTGAATGCATCCTCACTTGATCTTTTTGTTTTTATATCCTCTACTAGTATAGGCTTGCACTGAGAAATGGGTGTCTATGCCTTTGTGATCTCCTCCCATGCATGAATAGTCTCTACTAATGCTTGTGCAAGATCGGTACTCAAATCCTATACTTTAGCAATTTATTATAGGTGTGTTGCCTAGCCCTACTCACTAGATCAAATAGGAAGCTTGCCTCCCCGCCTTAGAGTGAGCTCGCTCGATACCCTAGAACATCATCTAATGTCTCGACTCAGTTTCCAAACCATGGTCAAGATGATAAGGGTCTAATCCTTCATTGTCACTACAAAACATCGAGCAATTTACCCAAAACATTAATGTTAAAGATAAATAATTATTTATTTGACTATTATCTAATCCCCCTGTAATTAGGTCTCGTCCCAGGACTAATGATTGTAGAACCCCTAAGTGGCTCTTTCTCATGTGTCGTGATCTCATATATCTCCCTAAGTATCTATACAACCCCTTGTTCCACCTAATCAGAATCCTAAGGATGTGCCATACATCCTCCAAGGTGGAAATCATCTCCCCCATCAACATTCAAAAGGCAAAAATATTGTTGTTCCATGACTCGGCCAATGTCACGAGCATAACGGATTCAAATCACACAATGAGATGTGATGTGTAGCTAAGGCCAAACATATCTAAGTGTGCCTACATTGCCTTAATCAGTGAAAGCATGTGCATTGTCTTCAACACAACTTCATGACAGAGCTCCTACATGTGTATGTTGCCCTGCATCACAACAAAACTTGAGATAAAATGTGTTTTCGCTAATGGTATATGCTTTTAGAATTTAAATGTGTAGTTATAGGTACAAAAAAGTCATAACTTCTTAGTTTCACCAAGATTGTATAGATTTCACTAAGATCATACACAATCAATCAAGACCATACGTAAGAATGCTTAATAGTATAGTTTCACAATTGGGGCAAGATGCTTCCCTCTATTAGATTGGCATTCACAAAAAATCATTAAAGTGCAAAAAATTTTAAAAAAAATCATGTTAGAATGACTCGCCAACTATGGCTTAACCTTGATACAACATCCCTTACGCAGTCAAGTCATTGTGCCCGAAATGCCCTTTAATTTGCCATGGTACATCCTTTCTAAGCTTTGTTTTATAAATAGTAAAAGGCAAAAATGAGGCATGTTTCTAATTTCACTTTCACTTTATATATTGGTGTATAAAACCCTTGGAATTCATTCAGTTAAGTTACTAAAATTATTTTAAATGTTAATATCTCCATGATGATTCCATTTATAATTCCATTATTGCATTGTCCATTGGGGCAATGTTTATCTTTTCTCAAGATCTTATTATCATTATTTTAAATGCTCTGCTCATATCTCGAGTAGAAAATATATTTACTATTCATTTTCATGTCTTAGTATATGCAACCTTACAATGATTACGGGATTAAATATTTTTCACCAAATGACATAGGGTTTTGACTTCAATTTTTAGACATACAATAACCCAATGATTTGTATTTAAGGTCTGGAGGCTCGTCGTCGAATGATTTATAGGGTTCTGACTTCACTACACCTAGCTATCTCCTTCAATGATATGACAGACCCATGGGACTTTCGATGCATACTAAGGCCAAAGGAGGTATCTTGTTATAGTTAATTTCCATATCTAGAATTTATTATTTTGCACTTCCCCGCATTAGTGTTGGAAAGTGATTTTGCAAGTTTCGAGATTCATTATTTTCTATCCTAGAGACTTAGATTAACAAAATCCTTTTAATATATCCATTTTATGCTCTACTTTGAAGTGCATGCTCACACCACCTCTTTTGTGCCTAAGCAAGCACCTCAAAGTGGGGAAAAAAATTAATCTCTTAAAATGGTCCCAAGGCCTTATTTTATGTTAATGTTAGTTTAGAGCAATTGTCTATGTATAGCAAATTTGGTCCAAATAAAGTGATATCAATACTCTAGTCAACATCTGAGGCATGAATCCCCATATTTTGACCCAAAAACAACCTTTATATGACCTTGCAGTCGATGGTCTCACTATGCGACTTGCACTGTTTCACCTTGATAACTATTTCGACTGAGTGAAACGATGCAAGCAATCCCTTTCGTCACTCTCCTCTTTTAATGGATGGGCCCATTTGCTCTTTTCAATTATAGCCATTGGAAGTCGACACGTGTGCCAATATTGTGAAATTTGAATTCAAAGTCGACTATAAACATACAAGTGTTGTAGGTCATTTGTGACACAAGCATTATCGAATATTCTCTAACTAGTACTTATTGTAGAAAAACTTTTGGCACTCGTTCTAAAGTTATTTTTTTATATCATTTACTGTTTTTCAACATTTTTGTTTCCCAATTAGGGGACTAATAAATTACTGGCATCCCATTGAGCACATGTCCCTAAATCCACTTTGTTTTCCTTAACATTGTAGGGCAGAAAGAATCGGATACTGCAGGTACACAAGTCACTACACGAGATAGCAAGGGGGAAAATATGTTCAATCAGATTTTAGTTTTGCATACTTTGTCTGGATTGAAGGCTTAACCAAACATCGGTTGGAATGAAGTGTACAGTCCAAACATCTATCACCAATCATCTCCAAATTTCTAGGTTATGTTCATGTTAGCTATAGTTGTGTTTGTAGGTTCAAGTTGAAACAAGTCTTCTAGGATGTTGCACACAAAAAAATGCCACTTCGATCCTTTTGTATTTAATTTATTACAATTCGATTCATTAATTAGGCATTGTTGTTTTGTACATGTATTGCAATGCTTAATTAAATTAGTAATTCATTTATTTGAATGCACTCAACATAAATCAATATCCATTCACAAATTCAATAGTTCAAAAATCAATATGAATTCTCGTGGAATTTCATTTGGAAAGGAGATTAATCAAGACAAAAGAAACAGTTATAAAAATTTATAATTAAAGATCACAGGACTCTGTAATTAAAGAATCACACGAAATCTATTTAACTTTGTCATAAAGTGTTCCAAAAGGAGTAAAAGAAGCTCAGATTTTTCTTTGTGGATTTTTCAAGCTAAAATGTGGTTTTACATGTTCAATAACTCTCTCACGTGGACCCAGCATCTAACTGCATGTTTACCATATTTTCTGATTGTTTCCTTCACATAAAGGATATATATATACACACAAAAAAAAACTATAAGTTTAGAATCATTATGATACTCTAGTTTTGATTTAAAATATTTGTTTGGTGAATTGTGCTTCTATCTAATTCTGAATCAAAAAAGAAAAGTAAATACAGAGAAAAAAAATATTAAATACTGGTGAATTGTGCTTCGATCTTGTTTATTGCATTTCCTTCTCTAAGATTATTCAAAAGAAAAAGAAACTATTTAGATCAATAGATGATTAGAAATATCTACGCTGATTTACCTCTCGAGTCCTAAAAATGAAACGGCAAAATTAAATCTTGCAGCAACATATCTAAGACATATAACTGGTTGATTAATGCTTTTAACAATAAAAGTAACTAAATACGAATGAAATGTGAGCTGGGCTTGTTGGGACAAAGCTTATTATGGCAAGAACCCCTCAACTTAAAATGACCAAGCATCTTGTCAAACATCGTGGCCATGGAGATTGCCTTCTAAGAAAAATGTTTTGAGTCCCTTGGATACTTTTGAACTAGTTTAGCACTTAACTATGCATCATCGAGTAGCTAAGGTGACCACAAGTCATATTTTCTATAGTAACATTCTTGTC
This sequence comes from Torreya grandis, assembly GCA_037957365.1. Lineage (NCBI taxonomy): Eukaryota > Viridiplantae > Streptophyta > Pinopsida > Cupressales > Taxaceae > Torreya > Torreya grandis. The sequence goes on from JARHVA010001913.1 coordinate 917,536, forward strand.
ATAAGAATGCCAAGTTATGAGTGATTATCAAACAATGAAATTACTAAGATTTTAATATAGATAGGTACTACAATAATTCTCCTATGGTTTAATAACTATGTTTATGAATTGTTTGATTCTACGATATATGTGTTGCAATTGGTTTTCCCTCTCGGTTCCAATTTTGTTGGAGTAGATATAGCAGTGTGCATGCACAAATTCATCATGAGATCTGGTACCCCTTCATCCTTCTATTAATTTTTAGAAAGGTGAATACTCAATACATGTTTGAGGTTCATTACACTATACAAAAGCTTAGTTCTGCCTTGTTTTTGTTTAAGTATTTAGCATTATTTCTATTAATTTTTAGAAAGGTGGATACTCAATACATGTTTGAGGTTCATTACACTATACAAAAGCTTAGTTCTGCCTTGTTTTTGTTTAAGTATTTAGCCTTATTTGGATGATATAGCAATTATATACATAATTATATGCCCTAGGCATCTTGTGTATGTCCAGCCACAAATTCATCTTCATCGATGCAGCAAAAGCAAATTTAAACACAAAAATACTTTTTATCCTGTAAATTTTAAGATGCTATTCAAAACTTGCAAAAATGCAAATCCCAAAGCAAGGATCTTGACATAAAGAAAAAGGCATTATTTGGATGTTTCTTAACCACTCTTATTTCTCCTTAGTCCATTATTTGGATGTTTCTAAACCACTCTTATTTCTCCTTAGTCCAAGTCAATCCAAGTCTATGTATACAAAATTTATAGGACAAGGACTTGCTTATACAACACCAAGAGCACAAAATCATAACAAAAATCAAATTATTATCTGGTTACCAAGTACCAAAGAAATGTTGAAGACAGTACAATCAGGAAAATAAATTTATTGAAAGATGAACGTGTATGATCATAAAAATAATGAGACACTTGAGAAATTGATCTGTGGATAGAGAAGTCCATATGCTCCTTAAACAAACACTTTTCAATCCCGTGAACATTAGAAAAAAATTGGCCTCAGCAACATTTTATCCTCTGGTTTGAGGCAAAAAAATATTTGAGGAAGTGATATTTATGGTAGCTTAATGATACAATATGATTATCAGTTGCAAAATGCCAGCAAATTTCCACCACTCCAGTAGCATAATCACTTAAAAACTTCAGCATGCTAAATTTGTAGAAAAAGTAAAATAAAGTGGTGGAAACTGTCTGGGCTCTTGATCAAAGGTTCATTTAAATGGCAGTAATTTTTGGCATATGATCAAAAGAAATTCCTCTCTAGCTTGTAACAGCTTTCTTAAAGTTATCACGGAATGATTTTGATGCTAAAAACAAGACTGCAAAACACAAATACCACTTTCAGATTATTCAAACTTATCTTCAAATGAAAAACAAGAAAATATAAAGTCCTCTTATAGACTTATCATCACTTGATACCAAGGTCTATGTTTGTATACAAACAGCTGCATAAAAAAGTTAACTTTGAGAATCAAATCTCATGCGTATGGTCTTCAATAGTAATTATTTCTGGAAAATTGAGATCACACACAATGGCCCTCTAAATTTATTTATCAACAAGGATGACTTGTTAGCATGAAATGATTATTGCCAGCTACTTCGAAATGCAGATATACCAAATTAGAATCCATGATTATCCTGTGCATCAAAGAAGTCTATATCACCCTCATTCCGTTCCTAATGTAAGAATGAAGCTGCAATCAGTCCAGATGTGTCCTGCTTAGCATTTTTTATCCAGATTTCAGGGGTGGAGAGGGCATGGCCTCCACCACAGCACCTCAACCTTCATTTAAGGCTGCAGCAATGGGGAACTCTCCCAGATCTCTAGGGATGACCTGCTCAAATTTCCTCACCAACACACTAGGAAGACAGTGACTAAGCCAAATTTACCAGCCAAGTGGCCAATCGATGCTGTTAGAGGATGGAGAATCCTCCATGGATACATTTCCCAATAGAGGAGGTAGAACAGAGATCTCGGTACCTTATAAAAGGGCCTTCATTTTTAGGTTCACGTTTTCTTACAGATAGAACTTTGTGATATTCCAAAATAAAGGATTGAAAGTAATCCTAATGTAGACAGATTGGCAAGAGTTGCTTTTACTCCTAAACTTGGTCATGAATTCCAAGTCATGGAGTACAAAATGTAAACTATATATACAAGGTGAAGTGAAAAGGTCACCTTGTTCTCAAAATGAGGTTCCATACTGCTGGATAGGATGGGACATAAAACAGAAAGGTGACATTACACAACATACCCCTTACTGATTAGTTTATAATAATGGCACGTCCCCTAAAAGATGATGCCAATGAATAACTGTTGAAGTTTAATGTGATCTGACAATGAAGCTGTAAAGGCAAGATCCGAAGATCAACCAAATGCTTCAAGCAAGGTGCAAAATCCTAGGTACGACCACGATTTTCAGCACAATAGTACAAGACTAGACAAGTTCTCCTTAACCAAGTCATGGTATAAGGTCTTCCCACCACTATTGGCATCTTCTGACATTCATATGTAAAGGAGAAAAGCATCCATAAAGCTGCTGCCACTAAAATGGGATGCTTTCATAATAGCCAAGAAATCAACAAGCATAACCAAAGTTAAGTCTCCCAGAATGATCACGGTTATAAAAGAGTACTTGTTGAAGCTGACAGCCAATCAACAAAGCTGCTACAAAGGCAAGACTGTTGAAGATTGACAAAGTGCTCCAAGAAAGAAACAGCCAAAAGGTTTCATCAAAATCTGCCAAGAGGAGGCTGGTCATGCAATCCAACTGCCCTTGGAAACAATCGAACATACAGTCGAGAGAACTATAAAATAAGATGTCTTAAAACAAGCTCAAATGTCAACATGGCCAATCATCTATCCATCCACAATCACTCCTGATAATGGGTATCAATCTAATATTTTGCTATTTAGACTTGTTCATAGACAAAAATGAGCATAGCAGATGATGTACCAATATCATGTCTGGCTATAGGAATGACGTTACCTGAATGGAGAGTGAGAATTCCTTCTAGCTCCATAATGAGGATGTAGATATGGCTTCTCTCTGAATGGTGCATGTTCTGATTTTTGTAGATGAGAAGTAGAATCTCCCAATGTTTTGGGATCTAGTTCTTGTTCGTGAGTGGTAGAAGAATGAATAATGGTGTAGGATTTGATTTTTGTGTATCGGTGGTAGTAAAATCATGTAATCCATCATTTGATGATACCCTCTCAAGATATACAAGACCTGCTCCATCTGACCTCATCTGAGGCTCAATATGAGTGGTGATTCTCTGTCCATGGTCACCAAGCTAATTGCTTGTATAACCTGTATACCCTCTAAAAATGCATTAATAAATTTTATTTTGTCAAGGACTCTTTGGTGCATTAATCTCCCATATTACAGATTGAAAGGAGCCAACTTTAAGCCCACTCTTTCAGAAGTGTCTTAGGTCCTTATTCCCAAGAGTCTTCCTCAGTGCCATCCTAAATACCCTCTTTACACCTTCCTAATACCTCCGCAATGTCCACATAGTCTTCCTAGGCCCTTTTTAGCTTTCCTATAGGACCCTTTTGCTGAACCTTGCTTGGGCAACATCATTGGCCATGGACGGTGAAGCACAATATCTTGATTTTCAGCCTTAGCACCAGCCCACTTCACTGGCCACGGTTAGTGATGTTAACTATTTAGAATCATGGCAAAAACTACGTGCTTGAGTATTGAACCTCAGACCTCTAGATTTCAAATCCTTTACTACATGCCTTTTACCAACTCGCGTATGCGTGTTGTTGATACATGAAATTTAAGACTTAGTATATACCCCATCCTTAAAAAGACAAGCCTAATATATATATATATATATATATATATTTGCTATTTTTCTTGTTGGTGGACATTAGCAATAAAATAAACTTTGCCCAACCAAAAACTTAAATGGGACCCACTCAACATCAGAAACTTTCAGACAAAACCCACACCCTTTTATAGCTTGCAGCAGTAAAAAATAAAAGCAATTTTATTTTATGTCAGGCACATGACACTCCAACAAATTGCACTTCGGGTAGATGGCTCTTCAGGAAAAAAACAGATAAGCAAAACAACAGATCAGCCAAGAAGATCATGCCATAACAGCAGTTCACACGCCCCATGTTAAATTTTAAGCACCCCAAGCAGACGTTAGTGCCCCAGCAGCAGTTTTGAACACCTCCATGCTAAGATAAAGTAAAAATTAAATTCTTATTCAGGGAAAACTCTTCCACGACTTCAAGCTTCAGGGAGATCTCTGTGGCTTTTCCATGGCTTCAGGTTCCTCAAGGATTCATTTGACACCATTAGCTCTGATACCAATGTTAGGAAATTCAATAAAGATAAATATGGAAAAAGCAACTACATGATATTCTATTTTAAAGAAGCTTTCATAATAATTTACTCGGAAAAAAGCTTTTATTAACATCATAAAATGTTTGGGTATATTCACATTAATTGATTAATCTTTCACCCTCAAACTTGAATAAGCTTACACACGGTTTGCATACAGGACCCAATGGTCCAAACTACAACACCCGTACAATTACTAATATAAGTAAATTATTGATTAGCATTAATTTACTATCTAACATAACATTAGATGTCTAACAATAAAGTATTCTAACAATATACCGAGAATTCATTGCAGCCAAACAAGCACTCGATGCACAAAAGAAATGTGAAGTTGTACATCAAGGGAACACACATTTAGGAATTTACAAAAACCCATTTTTCAATCACTCTAAGAACAATCAACATTCCCCTCAAAACAACTAACATGTTCCTCAAAACAAACAATCCATTCCAATCAATAAACACAACAGAAACAACATCAAATTTCAGTATTCCAAATAATGAAGAAAGGGCAGTCCAAATGCAAGGCATGACAAAAAGTCATTGCATGTGTCGACAAGGGCTACCCTACTTACCAAAGCAATCTCAAAAACCTAGTATACTCCATGTTAGCTAATAATTTCGAACACAATGCAAGTATTTGTTAAAGATACCAAGAATTCCACAGCCAAACAAGCACTCAATGCATAAAACAAATGTGAAGTTGTACATCAAGCCAACACACATTTAGGAATTTACAAAAACTCATTTTCCAATCATTCTATGTAATGTCCCAAAATTGGGACAAATGACCAAAACAAGGGTTTTCCACAAATCCTAACAATTTTGAAAATGCACAATATTTAGCCCAAGAAGTAATCTGAAAATCAATGCCATAATTCTGGTAATGAATGCCCAAAAAAATTATGTTTCCTGCCCTAACCCTAGTGCCTAGGGTGTTTATCATAGAATGACTTTTATCCAACCAAAATGCATGAAACCACTTTCAAATTTTTGCAAATAATTCTCCCGATCAGTATCATAAAAGAATGAAATTCAAAATTCAAAATAAATTGATTTTTCCAGAATTTGCTGAATATGAAGAAATTTAATATCTCCCTCAATATAGAAGATTTCCAACTAAATAATAGCTCAAATCAAAGCTAAAAATGCAAGCTTTCAAATGAAATACAAATCAGAATTTTTTGTTGGGTGGAAGTCCCCGAAACCGAGTCCAAACCCTGAAAGTATACAGTCAATGCCCTCGATAAAAGTATGGAAATGCTCACAAATTTCAGAATTTAATGTACCACAATTGGCATCAAAATGACCTAAAATCAAGTGATAAACATTATAAAAATATAATAATAATTTCATAATTATTATTATCAAATTAGGGCATACTTTGGCCACTCAAAAAGCCTTACAATCCTTCCAAAACCAATCGCCCAACTTGGAATAAATCAACAATAAATCAGAATTAATATCCAAACCCTAGGAGAGGGTTTCCTTGTAAGGCATCCCTCAAAGAGTGGTCTTCAAACATCCATGCAATTTGCCACCCAAAGGATGACCTCCAAACACATCAAGCAACCCTTAGAAACAAATCGCCGAGCATCCACAATCTAAAATCCCTAGTTGAAGCACAATTTTGCAGTCCTTGATGTAGAGCCACTCACATAGAAGATATGAAGGTTTTTGTCTTCACACCTTATTCACACTTTGAGGGTTTCTGTCCTCAAAATGCTTTGGCCAAGCTTGGCATACTTGACATAGATTCAATATTCCAAAACATAACATATCAAAATTGGATCCCTTGCTTGCAATAAATACCCTCCCAAATGGGGCAAACCATGTGAGGGAGTCCAAAAATCATTGCCGACATTTAATTCCTCTTTTCCACTTTTGGATCCCACCCAAAGGGTGGCGTTCCAATTTGGAACAACTTAAGGCCAACAAAGTCACAATTCATTCTTCAATTATTAAATTAATTTGCCTTAATAAATAATAGTAATTAAAATTATTTTTGGGGCAAATAATCTAATAATTAATTAATTAAATTGCTCTATTTGCAAGAGTGATAAAAACCACTTTTTGAGCAATTAATTAATTGAAAATACTTTCCAATTTTTTACCTAAATTGCCTTAATTTTTGGAGTGGTAAAAAACCACTTTTCAAGTAATTTAAATAATTAATCATGATAGTTCCATTATTCTAATAATCAATTAAAATTGCCTTAAAATAACAAATGATTAAAATTACTATTCAGGGAACTCTAATTAATTATTAAAATAAATTTCCCCAATTACCATCCCTTAGCCTACGAGAAAACTTAAGCTAAAGGTCTTCAACCTGTTTTCCTTTACTTTGAAAAGGGGGACATTACATTCTAAGAACAATCAACATGCCCCTCAAAACAACCAACATGTTCCTCAAAACAAACAATTCATTCCAATCAATAAAAATAATAGAAACAACATCAAATTTCAACATCTTGTATAATGAAGAAAGGTCAGTCCAAATGCAAGGCATGTAAAATGTCTACCCTACTTAACAAACCACTAATAAGACTCGGAAAACCTACAAGAGTGTCAAAGCTAATACTTCCATTCTACAAACCTTTGAAACAATTCAAATTCAGAAAATATCCAAAAGCTGCAAATTCCCACATTGCCAGTGAAGAACAAACATCGCTGCATAGGGCCAGTGACAAACAAACCTCCCCAATAATGGTCGGTGAAACAAAAAAGGACCAAAAAATTTTAAAAAATGAGAACTCAAGTCCAATATAACTACCACTGGAAACATTATTGCCCCCACACCTAGTGAGAAACCAAAAACAAATCAGCCTAGCTTCAAAGAATGGGACCTCGTTGATCTATAAACTCTCAAATACAAGCTTCTTAGAATTCACAGTATCATAGTTTGTTATTCTACTTCAAAATCGGAGTTCAATTTACTCATGTGACTTAGAATCGTTGCAATGTGTTGTTGGAAGATATAAACAATACTTCAGAACTGAAAACTAAATGTAAAGAAACACGAACATAACTGCATAAAACATAGAGACACAGACAAATTTTGATGTGGAAAACCCTAGGATGGGGAAAAACCAGTGGGAAGAGGCAATTGCTCTGCTCCCTATATTTTTATGGTCAGGGGCACATTAAAATAAGTATATTAGAACAAGTATAATAGACTGCTATCTTGATCACTCAACTTTCTTTCACTATTACTTTCTCCAATCCTTCCTAAAAACAATTGAACGCCAACTTTGTTCACTGGTGCATTCTTTGTATGCATGTCTTCTTATCATCCTCAGAGATGTCCTTTCGTGCACTAAAAGATCTCCATACATCTTAGAATCTAAAGAGACACATTTTTTGTTGTTACTTGTTACTATACCTATACGATCACATCCGACAAAACCACCAGTTAATGTAGACTGGCGGCTTCAAAACACTGCTCTACAAGAATCGGTTGTTATGTAACCGCCACCTGCATGAAGCGGAGGTTAAAGCACACTGGCGGTTCGAAACCACCACTCTGCAAAAACCGGTAGTTACGTAATTGTCGCATGCATGAAGAGGAGGTTTCGTCACCATGCTTAGAACTCTCCCTTTGAAGCTCTATTGTTGACTAGAACTAGATTCTAATCTTCTTGTCTGATGGATGGATTATTTTTCTAGATCCTTATTGATTATACCTCCCTTTCTAAGAGGCTTTTGGTCACAAAATCTTCTTGAAGGAGATGTGGAAACAATTCTTCAATTTTCTCCTTGGAGGACCATCTTGTTTGTCTTGGTGTCTTCCCTTTGAGACCAACCTGCCAAGACTCTTGTGGCCCCCTATGAGTTTCTCTAACATTCCACTACAACACTACATCCTCTTCCAACTCTCCATGCGCATCCACAACCAAGTCTTCCATAAAGGGTAGTAATTGTCCTTCTTCCTCCTCACCTAGCATGTTGGTTTATACAAGTGCAAATTCTCGCAATTCACAACTAAATATATTCCCGTGAAGGAGGATAAATCAAGCCTAAAAATGTTCTCTCCAATCTACTCCAAGATGGCAAATGGCCCATAAATTAGAAGCTTGAGCTTCCTAGTTTGATCTTGAAATATTTCCTTGCTCAAGTACAACCATACCTTATCACCCACCTTGAGCATGTGTTGTTTTCAGTGTTGGTTATGTCTAGCCTTGTACTTGGCTTGAGACTTCTCCAATTGATCCTTCACTTTGAAATGGATGTCTAATCTTCTCAATGAAATTTTTTGTTCTTGTCACCTTAGAATCTTGTTTCTCTACCCCTAGTTGTTGTTCCATTGCAACATCAAGAGGATAGATCAGGGCTAAACACATTCTCTCCAATCTTCTCCAAGATGGCAAATGGCCCATAACTTTGAGGCTTGAGCTTCATGGTTTGTCCTTGAAGTCTTTCCTTGCTCAAGTACAACCATACCTTATCACCCACTGTGAGCATGTGCTCTTTCTAGTGCTGGTCATGTCTAGCCTTGTAATTGACTTGAGACTTCTCCAATTGATCCTTCACTTTGAGATGGATTTGTCTAATCCTACCAATGAACTTTTTGGCCATTACACCTTTGAATCTTGTTTCTCTACCCCTAATTGTTGTTCCATTGCAACATCAAGAGGATTGGTTGGCAAGTAGCCCAAACATGCTTCAAATTGTGACTTGTTAGTAGATGTACGTATTGCCTTGTTTTATGAGTGTCGAATGTAAGTCAAAAAATCATCCCAACTCTTTGGATACTTGCTGTTATTACCTCTTATCAATGGCACCAAAGTCCTATTGACAATTTTCATTTGTCCATAGGTTTGTCAATGTAAAGTTGTGCTTCTTTGTAGCTTGGTATCCATCTCACTCCAAAAGGTGGTCCAAAACTTCCCTAAGAATATGGAGTCTCTATCTAAAACCATGGACTTAGGTAACCCAAAATGCACCCAAACATTAGAAAAGAAAAGCTCAACTACTTCATGCTCTTTCAATGTTTTCTTACATGCAATCAAAACACACATTTTGCTGAACCTATCTAGAATAACATATAAATAGTTATAGCCATGCTTCAACATTGGAAATCCTCATACAAATCTATATAAATGTTTTCCCATCGTCTAGAAGGTACAAGTAATGGCATGTACAATCTTTTTTCCCTAACCTTAGGCTTGCTTTTACAACATAACTTATATTCTCTAATGAATTTAAATACTTATTCTTGCATATTGGGCCAATAAACAACTCTGTAAATGAGCCATGGTCTTAGCAACACCAAAGTGTCCTGAGACCTTTTAAGTATGTGTTTCCCTCATCAATAGAAGGTGTTCCCCTTTTGGCACAAATAGCTTATCACACTTGTATAATAGCCCATCCTTGAGGTAGCATTCATCTTTGCTTTCATTATAAACTTTTTGGGTTTGCAATTGCTGGAATGTCTCCCCAAAGTCTGCATCTTGTGCATATGCTTCCTCATAAGACTCTTTTGTGAAAGGCTCAAGTAATGAGATTGTTGCCAAAGATGAAACTTGATTTATTGGTGGCCTGGAAAACATATCTGCCACTACATTTGTGCATCCCTTCTTGTACTTGATCACCAAATGGAATTGTTGAATAAATTTCATCCATTTGTAGTGCTTTGCATACTGCAATTTATTTTTTCCTTGCAAATATTCAAGAGGTTTGTGATCAGCATGAACAATAGTTTCTTTACCCAACAAATAATGTTTTCATTTCTTTATTGCTTGAACTAGTGCATACATTTCTTTATCACAAACAAGACACCCCCTTACTACTGAAGAAAACACCTCTGAATGATCACAAACGGGCTTACCTGCTTACAAAAAAACTGCCCCTATAGCATACTGACTTGCATCCATTTTGAATTCGAAGGGTTGTTTCAAACTAGGAAGAGCAAGGACCGACGCATGGCTGATCTTATATTTCAATGAATTCAAATAATTATAATGTTTCTTATCCCAATAAAAGTTCTTACCCATTGTTGCAACTATATGCAGAGAAGCTACAATTGCATAGAAATTTGGAATGAACTTACTCATGTACTATACTACTATAAAGCTTCTTACTTCGGTGGCACCAATGTAGGCCAATTCGTGATAGCCTCAACCTCTACTAGATCTACTGTTAGTTCTCTTTCTCAAACCACATGCCCCAAACAAAAAAGTGATTGTTTTGCAAACTCACATTTCTTCATATTCAACAACTATTTTTCTTCAATACTTGCAAGACTTGCCTCAAATGTGTTAGATGTTCTTCCTATGTAACACTAAAAATCAGAATATCATCTAGATACACTATGACATGTATCTATAAAGGGTATCAATACATCATTCATTAACTTTATATATGTAGTATGTGCATTGCATAATCCAAATGGAAGTACTAACTATAAGATGGGCAAATAGAGTCAGCAATATTCCTCTAATATAGGAAAAGGGAGAAAACCATATTAAATAAAACATACATACAATTGGCCGCACCGCAAAGTAGGGCAAAGGCTATAAGTAAGAGTTGTTTTTGAATAAGGGATTAAGGATATAATTAGAAAGCCTATGCAAAGAATTGATGAACAAAGACAATCTAGATCCAAGATGTAAAAGAGATAAACTAAAGATAGAGAAATGTCATTGGACAATAACCAAGAAGTATCTAAACTAAGGGTTGTAACCAAGAGGTATCTAACTAGGGATATACTAACATGCAAAGATAACATAAGCTATGTTAAGCATGAATAAGAAAACAACATGCCACTCTAATATATGCATATAAACCAAATAAAAGAAAGAGTTTAGAGATAGGGATGCTTACCTTGAGTTGACTAGTCAACACATCAATCTCCCCCTTGACTCAAGTGGCACTTTATGAGAGATGTTGTAAGTGGAGGATTAAAAACTAAGGATGAAGACCTAAGTATCCTTAGTTGAGGACTCCAAAGACTAGGTGTACCTCTTTGGTTCAGCTTCCTTCTCAATAACTTCAAAAGAACTTGTGCAAACATCATAGTTACCATGTTCGAAAAGTTCGGATTGTTTGGAAGGCGAAAAAAGTTCGGAATTTTGCAAAATTTTCAGTTTGGCTTGAAATTTTTCATAAATTTAAAAAAATAAATACATCATACATATTTGCAAAGAAAATATAATATAATAACTATAAATTATAATTATTAAATTAAAACACATATATTAATATTTATATTCATATAATTAATAAATTAATATATATTTATATATTAACGTTTAATAATATATATATCTATAAATATAATATCATTAAATATTTTATAAAATATGATTATTCAGATTCCCATATTGAATGGGTATGTGGGAAAATCTTAATAAATCTCAAAATATTAATGTCGAGTATCGAGGAGGCATTCCAGTTGTTAGACCAAAAAAGTATGAGTTGTCCGGGTAGCCATGGTGAGAAATAATTACGGAGAGAATCCTTTTTAAGACTTTCTGCCAGATTTCGCAGGCCAGTTGTTTAGTTGTTTCGTGTGGCAGAGCCAAAGCAGGGGTGACCTTTGTGCTTCGCTAGGCTCCCCAAAAAATCTCAAGATGCTTAGATGAGTGACACTTGGGCAATAAAAAGGGATACATAATTTACTAGTGGATTCTTATGATACCAAAAAATCTACCCGTAGGCACCAATTTGTGTGGTGGATAAGCGGTTTCATGCACAGAGTTAGCACCTTTGGTCGCCTTGACCAGCAGGCAATGCTTCCTTTTAGGTTTTGTTTTCTTCATTTTAGGGTTTTTTTTCTTTCTTTCTGTTTTTTTCCTGTGGAGAAGAGATCTTACCTGTATATTAAAAATAAAACACTGATGAAAGTAGGCCACGACTCCAAACCGAACTAGATAAGTTTGGTCGGCCCAAAAAGTTATGTCCAAACCGAACCTAGTCCAAGTTCGGCCGAACATGGTAACTATGGCAAACATAGACCTCCACAAGTATAAGCTCTTATACTCTAATTTCTCTTCTACGAAAGGCAAGTTTTCATGTTCAAGTAGAGCATAGTGGTGTTTCTTGTAAAAATGAGATCTGGGAGCCCTATATCTATGAATTGAACTCCTATAAAGTGACCTATCTAATATGCTGACTAACTCAATCTAGATAGATATAGTATAACGATCATCATAGAAAACAGCTCTATGTTGGCCATGCCAATTTAATACAGAAAAGCAAACAGCCATATCGAGTGGCGCCAATAAAGTTGGAAAGGGACACATTCAGGGAAAGGAACTACATCGGCCATGGCCGATATAGTTGTAAACACAAAGGCCAAAATATAAATAACTCAATCAGGATCAGGTTAGTCAGGGAAAGACCTAAAACTAGGTAGAAGAGGTGAAAAGTAGAGAAAAAAGCACCAAAGAAGGCTAGAATGACCAGATAGCAAGATAATGAATGTTAAAAAGTATAATGGGTGATCATATGACAATCTCTCGTAAAGTACCATGAGCTGGCCCAAACCCGATATCACTCCTTAGGATGTGCGCTCAAGGAGAAAGATGCGTCGACAAATCCGGCAAAAGAAGTTTATGATTGAAACATATATACATATGCCCCACCCAAAGCTCATCACGTGTCACAATAGTATAACACAGGATAATGATTTGGGAAGAAACATAGTAACACGTAAGATAAAAGAAATTGTTGTAAATAAATGTAAAAATTGAAATGAAAGTAACATACATAACTCAACTTACGTTTCTGATAATAAGATTGCATGTAAATACCTTAATCTTGATCATAGTGGGCACATAAAATGCATTTGGAAACCCTAAAAATAAGAAGCTAAAAGTTGATAAAATCATGTGGGCATACGCAGAGGAATATAAAAACAGAAGTATGCAAAACTCTCAGGAAGGATTGTAAAATGGATGGAAATCCAAAAAGCCATTAGGTGAGGGCTAAATTAGGTCCAGAAGATCTAATGAAAAGAATAAAGAGATCAAAGGGGCTAGATAGCCATAAAGGGAGGGCTATATTAGGTCCAAGTGACCCAAGGAACAAGAGATGGTACTAAAGCGTCCTTGAATGATTCTCCAACTCCAGTAAAAAATTGTAGAAAAATTCATAATGGATTGCAAGATATAAGCAATCCCCAGAATTTGGGTTTCACCCACACTTTTAACCAAATCGAAGCTTTAATACCACTTGTAATGAAAATGCTTCACAAATAAAGTAAAATCATAGCAATAGATCACAATATGATTGAAATAGCGCAATATATATGTATAAATAATGAGCCATTTCAAGGGGGAAATCTCCACAACCATACAATAAAAATAAAAATCATCATATGATGATCAAACAATAACCACCGCCTCCTATGTATACCTCAATTATGTTATGGAAACAATCTAGGCTAACCCTACTACTAATCATAGATTCTAAAATATGGTCTTCAGTACTTAACAATGACAAGCTTGATACACATTTACGACACATGACTTGAGCACTCAAACAAAATCTTGAATTGTCATTCTCTCACACTTGCATACTATCGTATGAGTCAACCCATCCATTCTATTGTTATACACCTATAGGAACCTCATTGTTTGTTTCAAACCTGTTAAATGTCTTGCACAAACATCTCCAAATTCTAGTTCAATTTGCCTATACACAAGGCGATTCCCCTAGTTTGGTCAGTACTACCAGTCATAGTCACAAGATTCGATCAGATATCGGCCGAATCCGAGAAAATCTGCATTTTTTTGGGGGTTCGGATTGTGTCAGGTTTGGTTCATTTTTTATTATTAAATCTTGAAAAATTAAAAAGTAACAAAAACCCTAAAAACACCTATGCCGACGAGTGGAAACCCTAAAAAATGTTATAAAGTCGTAGTGAAACCGCAGAAGATAAACACACTGAGCAGTGAGGATTTGTTGAGAAGGGCAAGACTCAAGAGATTTAGTGAGAGGGCGGAACGAACACAGTCGGTGAAGAGAATGGCAACTGGCGAAGAGAACTGCAGACGAACTATTGTCAATCAGAGTCGCACCCTTATGAAGGTAGTTTCAGGGTTTCACAGTTTGCTGAAACATGGAAACAATCCTACACTATGGATGGCCTAATCGGCAAATTGAATCTCTAGATTCTAAGGGTTAGCTCTCTTTGGTGTATCAATTAGGATCTCTACTCTACGCTAAAAACTATCGGGAAAAAGGTAAGAAAGAAAATTCTATCTAATGATGGTGATACCCCTGTATTTTGGTTCATCCACTCAATTTGAGCTTCTAAAAACACTGATTAGACAAGAAAAAGATTGAGCTTCCAGCTCCAATTGACTCCTATGCATCAATATTTCATGAAAAGGTTTTTATCTGATGATCAAAGCTTGAGGAAAATGATGGAATAGGCCGGATTCAAGGCACTAACCAACCACTTATATCAACTGTGAACTCAGCCAAAAGACATCAAACACAAAACATTACCTGCATAATCTGATCAACTATACTGCTAGGCAAGAATCAGGACTTGACAAAGAAGAAAATTCTATCACATATGCAAATCACTAACATAAATACACTATACCAGCACCCTGGAATTTGAAAGTAGTCCTATTTATCTGAAAAAGGTTACAAAACTCAAATTTTGGCAGTCTGGTCTTGCCAAAAGAGGGATCATTAAAATGGCTGAAAAAGCCAACTTATATAGAAAAAGCATACAAAAGCCAAGAGATTGACGTTGAAAATAGAAGAGGAGATCAACTCCCACATCATCCCAAGTCCAACTCCAGCTATGCCAAGATATCCAAGCCTTCAAATAATATTTTGTCTTATGTCTTGCATGAAAAGCTCTTTGGCGTTGAAAATGACGGTGTGCCCATTTCATAATCCTTATTTAGAATAAAGATTAAATTCTTCAAACATGCATGGATCTTTGGTAATTCAATTCTCTTCATGCATGATGCTACACCAATCTTCAAAGAGAAAACTCCACTTGAAGCTGAGTTGGAAGTGTTTGAAAAGGCTTTGATTAACAAGATAGACAAGAGTGCATGCATGAAATTCTATGTTAAGCTCTCCTTGAACAATCATCCAACGTTAAACTCTTCAAGCCCTCCATGCATTCGAGTCTCCCTTTGTCTTTGAAAATGTCTTTTTCCGAAGAGCGGATACCCTTTGGCTTTTCTGAAATGCACTATTTGGAAGTTTGAAAAGTCCTTTCGGATTTCTGCAATAGACCCTTCAGCAAAATTGAAAGTATCCCTTCGAAAAAAATCGAATGGTCCTCTTGCCCTTCGAAAAAGTTGTAAAGGACTTTTCCGAAGGAAAAGAACCCCTTCAGAAAAGTTGTAAAGGACCTTTTGGATTTTTTAACAAGGAACATTTCTCGTGAAAAGTACATTTCGGAAAAATTGGAATGGTCCTCTTGCCCTACGGAAGAATCGAAATGGACCTTTTGCCTTTGGAAAGACCCTTCGGATCTTTTGAAACTGCCTTCTTGGAGAATTTCTTCGGACTTTTTTCTCGACGAAAAATACCCTTCGGGAAAGTGTCAAGTGTCTGTTAGAATTTTAGTAATGGTCCCCTTCTTTGGAAAATTTAAAAAGGCCTTTCGGGATTTTTGAAAATGTCAATTCCTTCGGACTTTTGGAAAAGCCTAATTCCTTTAGATTTGTTGAAGACGACCCTTTCGGGAAAATTGCAAAGACCAATTCTTGACACTTAGACAAAAGGCATGGTTATGCAAGTTTTGAATGATAAGGGTTGCAATTTGACCTATGGGGTCAAAATTGTGAACACGAACCACTGTTAGCAGAGAACGACGGGCGAACGCAGAGAACGACAGACATCAGAGAACATAGGCAGCACTAGCAGAGAACGCTCGAGCCACCAGAGAATGCAGGTTCGAGAGTCAACGACTCGGCACTTGGCAGCGCGCAGAGATAAGGTAGCAACTGGACCCTGGGACAATCGACGGAGTAAAGTGGGACGATTGGTGGAGGCTCGAAGCAAAGTGAGGTAGGCCATGTGTTTAAAATTTTAGGTTAAAGTTTATTAAAATAAAAGCATATTCGTTTTGTTTTTTTCTTGTTTATTTTTTATTTTATTTAAATTTTATATATTAAAAAATATAAATATTAAATCTAATTTAATAGATATTAAAATTATTTAATTAAATAAAATAAAATTCAATATAATAAAATTTAATTTTTTTAGAAAATATAAAAATAATCTGAATAAATAATATAAAATTTAATTTATAATTTAAAAATATATTTTATATTATAAATTATAATTATTTTATTAAATAAAATATTAAAATCTATTAATAATTTAATTTGTTTATTTATATTTTATAATATAAATGAAATTAAACTTTAATTTTTATTTTATAAATTTATATTTTATAAAAAAAATTAAATTATAATTTATTATTTAGATATATATTTTATATTAAAATTTGTAATTATCTTATTAAATAAAATATTAAAATGATAAAATTTATTAATAATTTTATTTTATTTTTATATTATAATATAAATAAAATTTATATAAATTTATATTTTATAAAAAAAATTAAATAATAATTTAGAATCTGGATATATATTTTATATTAAAAATTATAATTATTTTATTAAATAAAATATTAAAATGATAAAATCTATTAATAATTTAATTTTTTTTATTTATATTTTATAATATAAATAAAAATTAAATTTTTATTTTTATTTTCTAGATTTAAATTTTATAATATAAATAAAATTAAACTTTTATTTTTATTTTATAAACTTTTATTTTATAATAAATTTAAATTTATTTATTTATAATAAACTTGAATTTTATTATATAAAGTTTTCGTTTATTTATATTATAAAGAAATAGATATTATTTTAAGTTTATCATAAATATAAATATATTTTGTGCTTCTCATCAATAAATAAATATAAATTTTAAAATATATTATATTTATGTTTAAATTATAATTTATATTTTATATATTTATTTTAAATATTTTTATTTTTTTATTTTTTCAATTTAAATTTTGTTATTTATTTATGCAAATGATTATAGTTTTATAATATTATGGTAAATTTGTATATATGTCATTTCATTAAATTAAAAAATATATTTTTACAGAATTTTTTAAATGTGTATTAAAAAATGTTTATAAAACTTTTGCAGGGCAGCGAAAGACAACCTATCATCATGGCAAGTACTCCACTTGAGAAACAATACATTGTTCAGCGAGATGTGAATCTCAAAATATGAAATGCACTCTTTGTGATTCAAATATCACAGGGACTATAACAAAGGTTACAACCATTATCTTGGAGGCATAGATGTGAAGATTTGCCCAAGAACGGTGGAAAACCTCATATATGCACCATTTCTCAATCAATTCCGAAGCAAATATGAATTGAAGACAGTTGTATCAGCCGTTGAATCTTGAAAAAGGGCTAAAATTCAATGCAATCTAACATAGTTTGGCTTATTTTCTATATCGATGCGTTCCCCAACATCTATGGAAGTCAGTAAAAGTGAACATCAAATGTCCCACTCCCAGCGTTCTTTGAAAACCATGTGGAAGCCGTAGGAAAAACATTAAGTAGATAGATTAGTGGCCCATTTTTTTATGCAAATGCCATCCCCTTCAATGTTGTTCGAAATCCACATACGAAAGCAATGGTAGAGGGGATCGCCAATTTCAAGAAAGGGTAAACAATGCCATCTTCCAAAATTCTAAGAATTGCTCTGCTGAAAGAGGTGACATCAATATCTAGTGAACTAAATAAAATGAATAAACACTGAAAAAATCAGATTGCACTGTAATAAGTGACGGGTGGTCTGACACAAAGCGAAAGCCCCTCCTCAATATATTGACTCAATGCCCTAAAGGGTTTGTTTGTCAAATCAATTGATATAAGCAATGAGGTGAAGACTGCAAAGTTTATTTTCAAATGCATTGAAGCAGCTATTTTGAACATTGGAGAAGAATATGTTGTCCAAGTTATCATAGACAATGCAGCGAATTGTAAAGTAACAGGAACGTTTCTTATGGACAGGTTTTTTCATTTGTTTTGGACTCCATATGCAAATCATGTTTTGGATCTTTTGCTTGAAGATCTTGAAAAGTTAGAGTGGGTGAATATTGTTGTCAAAAAAGGGACACAAATTTCTAAGTTTTTACTTAATCACCACTTGACCTTGAGCTTGTATCGCTCATATGCAAAGGGTGAACTTCTTTCTCCAATTGAAACAAGATTTGCATCTAATTTTATCACTTTGCAAAGGGAGGTGGAGAAAATGACAACTTTGAGAAGAATTGTGACTAGTGAAAAATGGGTACAATCTAAGCTTTCTAAAGAAAGCGTTGCAAAGGACATTGAGAGAATTATCTTGGGTAGTTTATTGTGGGTGGGCGTTGAGAAGACCCTTAAGGTCTTTGAGCCACTTGTCCAGTTATTGAGATTGGCTAATGGCATAAAACCTTGTATTAGTTTTGTGTATTAAGGCATGAAGCAAGCAAAAGAACAAATCAAAAAAGCACTAGTAGATGAGGGTGATAAAGTTCAGCGCATTTGGGACATTGTTGACATCAGATTGAACATGTTACATCGACCTATGCATGTTGCAGGTTGTTATTTAAATCCTAAGTTCATAGAGGTGGATCATGATTCAGATAAGAGGTGAAGAATGGTTTATTGGCAACAATAGACAAGTTGGTTCAAGATAAAAATGAAAACCCTAAGGTGAGAAGACAACTGACTAAATCAAGAACCAAGAAGACATGTTTTTCCTCAAGGAAGCACAAAAAGACATTGGTAATATGGATCCCCATTTATGGTGGCAGACATATGGTTTTACTCCCGAGTTACAATAGCTTGCCATGCATGTCCACAGCGAGTGTGCCAGTGTTTCTGCATTCGATAGAAATTGAAGCACACATGATTTGATCTATACTAATAAAAGAAACCGACTAGGAGCCAAAAGACTCTCAAATCTTGTGTTTGTCCACAACAATTTAAGATTGTTTAAGCACAATCTTGCAAAAGAAGATGACAATCTTCTTCTTCGAGATCCATCCTTTGAAGGCACTGAGGAGAATATTGATAGTGTTGATAGCCGATTTGTTGTTGGTGCTAGTGCTAGTTTTGATTTTGAAACAGGGTTTAGAGTTGAAAATGTTTGAAACTTTTTAAGTTTTATTTCAATTTTGAGCTTAGGCTCTAAACTATGGACTATGGATATTTTGCTATCTTTTAATGTAATTTAGGTTTGAAACTCCTCTGCATTTCTTAATTTTGCAAGTGTTAAAATATGATTCATTCTTTAGTAGATTGAAATATTTTTGCATAATATATATTTCAAACCGGTTTTTTCGAGATTTATATTGAAATTTTTCAAAAAGCCCAGATTCCGCATTTTTTGGCCCTTCCAAATGCATTCAGATTTCCGAACCTTGTGACTATGCTGCCAGTCGATATTGACCATTTGTTGGAATATTGTCATTGACGTCAAAGGAATTGTCAACGGAATTGTCAACAGAAATATCAACAAAATTGTCAACGGATGACGGAAATGTCGATGGAATTGTCAATAGATAACGGAAATGTCATCGAAAATGTAAACGGTCACATCTTTTGGTGAAGAGGTGCCTCTTAGATGGGACACCTCCTTTGAAGGCTATTTAAGGTGGATGAAGATTGAGAAAGATATGAGTGGAAGTGTGAGATATGTGAAGAGGATAAGGAAGCAAGTGTATGGAGAATAAAAAGATATATCATACAAACACATGCAGATCTGAAGAATGGAATTAATTTTTTTTATCATTAGAGCATAAGCATATTTTTGTGGAGAAGAGAAGATTGAATTTGCCACTATTCGTTGATAAAGCAACAATAGTAAGGTGGAAGATTGTTTTGGTAGAGGTCGGTGCCTCAGATCAAAGAGATGGGTGTCTCTTGCTAAGTTGGTGCTTAGCAGTGGGGATTGGTGTATTTAGCAGGTTGGTTCTTACAAAGTGCTGAGCAGTGGGGATTGGTGTCTCCAGTAGGTTGGTGCTTACAAATTGTTTAGTGATGGGGATTGGTGTATCCAGTAGGTTGGTGCCTACAAATTTTGTAAGAAAAAATTTACTTGTGGCTGGATTTGGACGATAGTTCCAAGCAACTATTCATTTGTGGTTTTTCTCCAAAAGAGTTTCCACGTAGATCTAGTGTCAATCTATGTCATTTTTATGTGAATGCTTTGATTGTGGATATAAAAGTTCTTAAGTAAAAGATAAGATTATACTAATTCACACCCCCTCTCAGTATAAGCGTGTGCTCAACAATTGGTATCAAAGTGAGGTTCCTTTAGGATCAGTTTAACCATTAGAAGGTAGATCTCAAAAACACACATGGTCAATCATCAGGTTCAGGAAGGTTTCTCCACAAACAAGGCTCCATTGTTTGACCGAACAAATTATGCTTTTTGGGGTATAAGAATGAGAACCTATTTAATGGCTTTGGGGTTTGATATCTGGCAAGCAGTAGTAAATGGTTATAATACTCCATCTCCACCAACTGATCAAGCTGGAAAGAAGGCTAGTGAAAATAACACAAAAGCCATGAATGCTATTCTGTGTGGTTTGTCAGAATCTGAGTTTGTAAAAATAATGCAGTGTGACTCGGCTAGGGAGATTTAGGATAAACTTAAGACCATCTATGAGGGAGATAACAAAGTAAAGATGGCCAAGCTTCAAACTCACATGAGACAATTCGAAAGTTTGAAGATGAGAGAGGATGAAAACATTGCGACCTATTTACTTCGTGTACATGAAATTGTCAACATTATCAAAGGGCTTGGTGAAAAAGTCAAAGATTCTGTAATCATCCAAAAAGTACTAAGGTCTCTACCTTTAAGATTCGATGCAAAAAATTTTGCGATCGAAGAAATAAAGGATCTAAACAAATTAACAATGGATGAGTTACATAAAATTCTCATGGCATATGAGATAAGAACTGAAAAAGAAAAACCGTCTAAAATGGACGCAGCCTTCAAAGCCTCAAAAAAGGCAAAAAACAAAGAAATTGAATCAAGCGATGAAACCAATGATGAACTAGATGAAAAGGCTTTGTTTTTCAGAAAACTTAAAAAGGGGTCCGGAAAATACAAAGGTAAGTTACCCTTCAAATGCTTTAATTGTAGTAAGATAGGACGTTTTGCTACCAAGTGTCCTCATAAGGATGATAGTGAAGATGAAAAAAATAATAACGATGAAAGGAAAAAGAAGGAAAATAAAAACTTCAAACAAAGTGGGTATAAGAAAAATTCCAATAAGTACAAGAAAAGCCTCTATTCCAAAAAGGATAGTAGCTCAATCAGAGAGCGATGAAGAAATATCAGACAATGACAAGGAGAAAACCCTATTCATGGCAATAGAACAAAATCCGAAGCCTTTGTAAATATAGACACCTTGGAAGAAGAGGATGATGTCAATAATGGAGTGGTAGATCTTGAAGAAGAGCTGATTTGTGCCTTGGGAGAGATAAAATGCTGAAGAAAAAGAATTTGAAACAAAGAGTACAAATTCAAAAATATGAAGAGGAAGATATTGCATTGAAAACAAAGATGACACAAACTGTTGAAGAATCAGACAAGGTTATTGGTGGCTTAAAAACCCAATTACAAGAAATGAAAAGAATCGAGGAAATAAGAACCAAACTGAAAACAAAGGAGGACGAGTGCAAAACGCAAGAATCTGAAATAATTGCCTTGAAATTAGAATTGGAGAAGACAACAAATAAGTTGAACATATCAAAATTTGAGAAGAGTACCATAGTGTTGAGTAACATACTAAATAGTCAAAGGTTACCGTTCATTAAGTATGGCATTCGTTGTGATGAGAACCAAAAGAACACTGAAAAAGCGCAAAGTTCAAAATCTACAGACTCATCAAAGAAAGTAAATACGAAGAAGCCAAAGAGCTATGCGGATGCACTTAAGAGGTTTGTGAATATAAAAAGTGAAAAGATAGAGCATGTTAATCCTCCTCATAGAGAAAACAGAGGTAAGAACATCCCTGTTAGAAATCTCAGAAGATCATTTCCATCAAGATAGAACAATGTGATAAGGTACACAAGCTACTTCTATGGTTATTGTTATTCTTGCAATCAATTTGATCATAAAGCAATAGAGTGTAAAGCACATGCAAGAAATAAATGTGCATGGAACTATGGAAAAGGCACTTATGGAGTTTCCAATAGAAACTATAACCTATTTGCCCCACTATTGAATTACAATGAGAATAATACTATATGCTATAAGTGCAAAAACTTTGGACATACAGCATGCTTCTATAGAAGTGGTTTTATGAAACCTCCTAGGCCGAATAAGAAAGTGGAAGCCATGAGTAAACAAAAGGAAGAAACTTCAATAGTATGGAAAAATAAGCAGAAGCAAGAAAAGGAGAGACCTATGCTTATGCAAACTGCATTTCATGCACAAGAGATATCACTAAGCTCATAAGAAACATGAATTCAGGAGGAGCTAATCATTGCATTATCTTTCAGCTCCGTAGATTTTTTCATGATATGCATTCAGAAGACAGAGAGAAAGATCAGCTAATGAATGTTCTTTGTGAGAGTGATGATGCAAGTGATGGTACTGTTATTAGAAATCAGTCAGGATACAAAACATCTTACAACAGGCATGGGCCAACATCAAGTGTAGATTGCAGAAGGTAGGTCAAGTCTAGCAAGTGATAAAGCTGGGAATGTTAATGAGTATATGGAGCATGACATGTAGATAGAAAGGGAAGTGGAAAAAAGGAGTTACCATTTGAGCAGCTAGAGATAATCTAGATGGATGTAGATGATGTCAAAAAGCCCATATTTAATCAAATTTAAGGAGAGCAAATGAGAAAAGAAGTCGTCCTTATGCAAAAAGATAGGGAAAAGCAGAAAGACAATCATTCATTTGTGGTGATGTTGAAGAAGATGACATGGATATTTCCCATGATTTATTTGTGGATGCAAGTATAAAGAACATCCCTTTGCCATTGATGTCAAAGGGGGAGAATTAATGAAAGGAAGAGAAAAGAAGGAGAACTACAGCAAAGGGGAGTTTCTCTACAGATTTGCCATCAATGACAAAGGAGGAGATTGTTGAAATATTGTCATTGATGTCAAAGGAATTGTCAACGGAATTGTCAACAAAAACATCAACGAAATTGTCGATGGAAATGCCAATGGAATTGTCGATGGAAATGCCGACGGAATTATCGACGGGCGACGAAAAATGTCAACAGAATCGTCGACAAACAACGGAAATGTTAACGAAAATGTCAACAGAAATATCAACAGTCACATCTTTTGGTGAAGAGGTGCCTCTTGGATGGGGCGCCTCCTTTGTGAAGAGCCTTTGAAGGCTATATAAGGTGGATGAAGGTTGAGAAAGATATGAGGATTGGAAGTGTGAGATATGTGAAGAGAAGAAAGCAAGTGTGTGGAGAATAAAAGATATATCATACAAACACATGCAAATTTGAAGAATGGAATTAATTATTTTTATCATTCGAGCATAAGCAAATTTTTGTGGAAAAGAGGAGATTGAATTTGCCATCATTCATTGATGAAGCAACAATAGTAAGGTAGAAGATTGTTTCAGTGGAGGTCAATATCTCAAATCAAAGAGATGGGTGTCTCTTGCTAAGTTGGTGCTTAGCAGTGGGGATTGGTGTCTCCAGTAGGTTGGTGCCTACAAAGTTCTTAGCAATGAGGATTGGTGTCTCCAGTAGGTTGGTGCCTACAAATTGTTTAGCGATGGGGATTGGTGTCTCCAGTAGGTTGATGCCTACAAATTTTGTAAGAAGAATTTTTTTTGTCGTTGGATGTGGACGGTAGTTCCAAGCAACTATTCATTTGTGGTTTTTTGCCGAACGGGTTTCCACGTAAATCTAGTGTCAATCTGTGTCATTTTTATGTGAATGCTTTGATTGTGTATATAAAAGTTTTTAAGTAAAATTTAAGATTATACTGATTCACCCCCCTCTCAGTATAAGCATGTGCTCAACACCATCTTGGTCGGAACCAACCCACTTCCAACAACGGCTATTTTCTAAAATCAAACCCATCCTTAAGGTCAGCGCATAAGCCTAGTGTGTCAATGGCATGAGGAATTATTCAACTGGATCCATATAAACAAATCAAGGTCTCAATCAAAAGGGACTTGGCACTTACCTAATATACATCTATACATTATTGCACACTGAGAAAATTTGACCTTTTCTTCCCAATCTGCATACCTATCACTAGGAGCGGTCACAAGCCAAGTTTGAAACACTCACAAGCCAAGTCAAAGCAAGCATTGTCAAGTATCAAGACCAATCATTAGTTGCATACACAGCGAAGGAACACAATTGCACAATCACACTAGGTGGGAGAACTACGTGTGACTTGATTTCCTTCCTTCGAGTATCGGATACATAGACAACAACCAAACATCAGGGAGTGGTGATTGGGGTCAGCTTAACCCATTACACTTTCCCATTTTTATAGGTTTCAAGGTAAAGGACATTGATTTTTTTAGATTTGTGCACATCATCAAAGTTAGAGATCACAAACACAGAGCAAACAATGACAATTGTAGGTGACCGTATAGTCACTGTCATACTTTCGCACAGGTCAATACCAACCAATAGGTCAACCAATGATATTGACCCAGTCCTATGAAACTATCCCATCGCAAACAACGAATCAACTCCAAAATAGAACGAACTACAGGACCGTTTATCCTTGATTTTCACTTCCAGAATTCAGTCACATTCAGACAGTCAACAAAAAAAGCTCAGTATTGTGATCTTTTTAGTACTTTCTATATTTAGCATATGCCCTTGTCAAATCAAAAGAATCAATCTCAATCTTCTACATTTAGATGTATGCTTGATGCCATAACTATTGATCTGAATTACATTTCAAATTTATATCTTAATTAAATTAATCTAACCCATTAATCCAAATTAGGGTAAAAATATATTGGTGAACTCGTACACATTGATCGAACCATCCTTCCAAGGTCTTAGATTTTTTGTCCTGCCGTTTAAAAAATTCATTTCCAATTTCCATACGCAAAATAATCTTTTTCAAAAAAAATGACCTAGGGTTTCATGCTCTGATTTTTTATTTCTATACACAGAATCTTTTCACCTTCAACCAGCCTTCCATTGGGGTTTCCTCTATTAGAGTTATTACTTGATTGACTGATATTTGGATCAAATCAACTCTATTTTTCAAACACACTAAGGTTTTTGCTAACATATTTGGAAACACTGTACATATTTTGTAGAACCCTCATTTGGAAACACTGTACATATTTTATAGATCCCTCATTTATCCTCTCAAAGTGGAGTTGCTTTATCACCCTTGTGATACATTTCAAGCTCTTTGTTATAAGCCTCTTGCACTAGGAGAGAAGTTGACACCTAATCCTAATCGAAAGAAGGCACATGAAGACATAAATCTACAAGAACTTCCACATAAGGAAGCTAAGGCAACTATCCCACCTCCTAACGCAAAGATTCCAATTAAAGAAAGTCAAGTTTCTCAATAAAGGGAAAGAATCAGTTTATAAACCAATACACAATGTGAATAAACCTACTTTCAATAAGCAGTAACCACTCAGATTTGCCAATTTCAAAGATCGACCACATGATATTCTACAAACATTATTGGATAAGAAGCTAATCACTTTGCCTCCTAACTATTATCATCCTCCTCACTATCTTGAGAAAATCAAAGGCAAACCATTTTATATTTATCATGGTATTAATGGGCATCAGTACAATGATTGTTATGCATTATGACAAAAAATTACACAACTTGCAGATAGAGGGCATATTAAATTTGGAAAAGTTGACACTCAAACGATAAGATCCCCTTCTCCATCTATTTCTACTACTCATTCAATGAAGACCGAGATTTCCTAGGGCATTCCTACAAAGGAACCAATGGTTCACCGGACTTCTATGGATGATGTTTCTAGGAGAAGATCTTCTTATAGTTCACATTCTACTACAATCTATCTATCCCAGGATATTCCCATTGTGGAACCAATGGTCATTCGAGCTCTAACTAGAAAAGAACCTAGAGAAGGCAAAAATGCAAAAGATGAGGCACAATACAATGCAAGCATAGTTACATCTCCTTCCAAACAAATATGGATACCAAAGGTGAATCAAAAGACCATAGTTCAAAGGAAAGTGCAAGTTAACAGTAATACACAACAACCACAGAAAAAGAGATTTATTCAATTTGTTCCACAAAAGGATCAGCAACTAGCTTCACAAGATTATTATAACTTTTTATTACCCGATGGATGGGGTAATCAGTGTTGAGTATTAAGGATGACACATAGTAACACATAGTAAAAGAGAAGTTGACACCTAATCCTAATCGAAAGAAGGCACATGAAGACATAAATCTACAAGAAAAAGTTCCACATAAGGAAGCTAAGGCAACTATCCCACCTCCTAAGGCAAAGACTCCAATTAAAGAAAGTCAAGTTTCTCAATAACGGGAAAGAATCAGTTTATAAACCAATACCCAGTGAATAAACCTACTTTCAATAAGCAGTATCCACTCAAATTTGACAATTTCAAAGTTCGACCACATGATATTATATAAACATTATTGGATAAAAATCTAATCATTTTGCCTCCTAACTATTATCATCCTCCTCACCGTCTCAAGAAAATCGAAGGCAAACCATTTTATATTTATAATGGTATTAATGGGCATCAAGACAATGACTGTTATGCATTACGACAAAAGATTACACAACTTGTGGATAAAGGGGTTATTACATTTGGAAAAGTTGACACTCAGACAATAAGATCCCCTTCTCCATCTACTTCTACTACTCATTCAACGAAGACCAAGAATTCCCAAAGTGTTCTAAAAAGGAACCAATGGTTCACCAGATTTCTGCAGATGATTTTTTTGGGAGATCTTCTAGTTCACATTCTACTACAACCTATCTATCCCAAGATATTCCCATTGTGGAACCAATGGTCATTCGAACTCTAACTAGAAAAGAACCTAGAGAAGGCAAAGATGCAAAAGATAAGGCACAATACAATGCAAGAACAGTTACATCTCCTTCCAAACAAGTATGGATACCAAAGATGAATCAGGATACCATAGATCAAAGGAAAGTGCAAGTTCACAGTATTACACACCAACAACTGAAAAAGAGATTTATTCAATTTGTTCCACAAAAGGATCAGCAACTAGCTTCACAAGATTATGGTAACTTCTTGTTACCCAGTGGATGGGTAATCAGTGTTGAGTATAAAGGATGACACATAGTACTACCTCTTCAAGTAGGCTTCACCATATAAGCCACACCATTCCTAATTTTACAGAAAAAAGGGGTCGTTGACATCATGTTAGGATGTCCATGGATACATAGAATTCAGGGAGTTCCCTTTACAGTTCACCGATGCCTAAAGTTCATATACTACAACAAAGTGGTTACAATTCCAAGAGTACGATATGAGCATCACCTACAGTCAATGATATCTCCTCCTCAACCCCCACCACCACCGCAATTGGTAAGTACACATATACAAAATCTATCTATACAGCCAGGTCTTCAATGTTGATCACATTAGAGAGTTACTCAGAAAACAAAAAGGTTGCCAGCTTCTATAGTACATACTCAATTAGCAACACCTATGGTTCAGCGTGTTCCACAACGAACACAGGTAACAAGGCACCTTCCTACCATACAATGGGCTCTATAGAGTCCCCGGCCATCTAGAGTTGCTCATCATATTTCAAGTTCCATGAGCAGCAATCATGACAGATATCGTACACCACATTACTCCTTACTTGATCCTGAGCCGGCCACAGTTTGTATCTCCCATCCAAGACAAAGGACCCCTCTACCATCCAATACAGGGCCTTCCCATGACCCTTCCATTGATAAGATCATTGGTTAGTTTTTCCAAATTTCAAATATTTCAAAAATACAAAAAAATCGAATATTCAAAAAATCCAAAATCAGTTCCTCAACATGACATGATTGTTAGTTTATATTATTTATCACATGTTTAGTAGATAGCATATTCTTTACATACACATGCATTTCATGGTATCTGTGTTATATAGGACATACAAGTTACACATGGACATACAGATGTTGGTTGTCCCTCTACCTAGTGGCCATGCCTATACTTACATAACCATAACGGGTGAGTACTCGCCAAGAAGGAAATTTGTTTAACCGAAAAGTAATCGACAGGGGTGGTCGATTAACCGGGAATAATCGACAAAGTAAAAAAATGCTTATATTTATCACAAAAACATAAATTTTATAGAAATTACAGTTGCAAAATGTATCAAATGAGTCTGTAAAACGTTGAGAAAGTGTTTTCTATTAAAATAGAATACAAATTAAGTACAAAATCGCATAACAATGTGAGGACAACTATGGCATTGTTAAGTTGTCAACAACAAACTGATACAGTGATATTTATAGTCTTATACAAGAATCTACAAGTACAAATTACAAGAATCTAAAATTTTCTCTTCCCTGCTCTCTAGACAACTAAGGGAGACAAAAAAAGTCTAGAAACTCTCACTCGGCTGTCCCGCCTCACTCTGCGTATAAGGTTGTGCCTGGCCCTGTGGCTCCACCTTTGCCTTTGCCTCATCTTCAAGGATGTCCTCCAATCCAATCTCTCATTTTGCTGCAGTTACACCCTCCATAGCTTGCTTCTCGAAATCAGTAATCTCGTCCTCTATGAACATGGGGGCTTCCTCCTCCTATGCAATCCAATCACTGGAGGAATCGATCTCATCTAGATCAATAGGCTCCTGTGATGTGTTCCCCATATTTTTTTTGTGAAACGGAAGGTTGTATTGCACAAAAACTAGGTCATTGAGAGATTGTTGACTCAACTTGTTGCACTTCTTTGTGTGAATGGTGTCAAACAAACTCCAATTGCGTTCACATCCAGAAGCACTACAAGGTTGAGATAGAATGCAGAGGGCTAGCCTTTGAAGATTTGGGGTATTTCCACCCCAATCTTCCCACCAAGACCCAACAAACAAGATATTCAAAAGTCTGTAAGTGATTAATAATTGTTAATTTGTAACTTGTAGGATACAAGACTTTATTTTTTATTATCTAGTAACTGCATGCTTCTCCTTCGAATAGCTAGTGCTGAAAAAAAAAGACTCCCCTAGCCTACTTGTATTTCTACAACTCTAAAATAATGAAATCCCTCACCTCAATGTCAGGAGTCATACTCTTAATGCATGTTGAGAGCCATTCCATAACCTCTCCATTATCATTTGTGAAGCCATTCGAGTAGAAAAACTTGGGGTTAATGTAGTACCCCGTTGCATGGGGTGGAACAATCAACTCCCAAATGGGATCAAATCTGGCATGATCCCCGTATAATAGTTTTGGATGGCCTCTTTCGCCCTATCCATGGCCTCATAAATGTAACCCATTGGGTTTTGCTCCCCATCCACCAAGCACAAACCCTCACCAAGGGCTCTAACACCTACAAAGTTACAAACAAATTAAATTTACAAACTTATAAATAAAATCAATGCTTTTAAATTTAAAAATTTGAAAATAAAGGAATCGACTTAAAATTTAAATTGTTATTTCAAGTTATCTTGACGATCTTTGTAGCTATCTTTTCAAAAGTCTCACTAAAAACTATCTTTCCAACCTTGACTCCAACTTTCTTTGAATATGATGAGTCCATCCATACTTGACTCACAAACATCTGCTTCAAAGGAGTCAACAAACTACAAATACTTTGCAATGTAAGAAAATTCGTTGCAAACCTGGTGACACCTGATCAAACAAACTCTTTCTCCTTGGTGTGATCCCTCATCAAGTTGAGAATCCAAAGGTGATTGTATATATATTTTGTGATGTCTCTAGCTTCTACAATCGGTCGCACCCAATCAAGTTTGCCTATGTCTTCCAAACGAAGGTCAAGGCAATAGGCCATGCAAGGGGTCCAGAAGAGTGATAGATGTTTGTCCTTGAGAAGTCTCACAACCACCACATATGTTGTTGCATTGTCTATGATAACTTGGACAACATTATCAATGCCCACCTTTAAAACAACCTCCTCGAATATCAAGCTCAAAGTTTTTGCATTTTTTTATCTTGTTAAATGCATCAATGGACTTCAAAAAAACTAGCTCACCATTTGAAAGCGCCAAAAATTTGATGAGGGTGCAGTTCTTTCCATCAGACCATCCATCGGAAAGAATGGTACATCCGAACTTTTATCACAAACTCTTTTGATCTTCCACAATTACCTTTGCATCTTCAACTACATTCTAGAGCAACTTCCCACTTAAATCTCTTTGAAAGGGTGCCTTGTACACTTTCCCTGCAACTATCAATGGTGTCACCAAATATTCCCAATACAAGCTCCTCGCCACATTGAAAGAAAGGTTGTTGAAGTACCAAAAATTTGCACATATTTTATTTGCTTTCGCATGTGCTTCATTGTTTCATCTTGTACCTTGCAACGAATGTTGTGTTCCAGGAGTGTTTCTAGGCACAAAAAAATTGTGTATCTAGCTCGAACTCAATGAAGTTGATGTGCCTAGATGCTTGCATAGACCATGAATAGAGCCCACAATTTTTGTCATAGCAAACTCTTCTTCCTTTGCCGACGTGAGAGCAATGGTCGTTATAGTTGCTTGCATCCTTGTACTCTCAAATTTTTTTTCATCTAAAAACGCAAGCTCTGCAACAATCTCTCGTTTTGCCTCTTCCATTACATTTGGACAAGATGTGACATCACAAGAATGAATGCATGAAAGGTGGCACTTGAAGAGATTGCTGTCTCTTGAAATCTTTTTCGAGCAAAACGAATAAATTGTAGTTGACTGGAATGATTCAACCTGCATGACATACTTCCAAGCAACGGTGCAAGCATTACAGGGAGTCGATTGGCTACCATGACTAAATCTGACCTTGATGCATTATAAGATGCCATTGTTCACTAATGGTAAACCTAAAAACATGATCAAAACAACATTTAAAAAAATAAAAATAAAAAAGTTTAACACATTAAAATACAATATTTTAAAAAAATTAACTTTACATTATAAACTTGTAAATTTAAACATCTTGATGTAACCCTAGGGCTTATGCAATTGCAAACATTGTGATTGTACAACACGGACAAAATATTGAAAACATTTAGAATGATCTCTACAATAAACAAATTATAATGATAAATGGAAACCATAACAATAAAAAAACAATATTTTTATTTAAAATTTATAAAAAACTAAGCATAAATTGTAAATAACAATTACAGAATTGAATGGAATGCATGAATATTTATCAAACATGTTTAAAATTAAATTACAATTCATTTACATGCTCGGTGTTTGCTGAATTTTTCTCCTTCCAATTCACTCAGTATACTTCAAATGTTGTGTGAATCCAATGAGGGGGCGTGTTTGAATTTATAAGACAAAAAAAATGTGTTTTTACAGTATTTTATGTTCTGGACGCGTCCAAATGCATCTTGGTAGTCCAGACACCTATCTAGACATGACACATGATGTTACATACATGCCTTGATAGACACATATCCTACTATGATGACATATTCTCCACATGATCAAATGATATTACATGTAATTATCTTTACACATGACATGATATAGTTAATTCTTATTTTAAGATGAGTAACTTACAGGATATATCCCTCATCTCAAAAGGAGGGTGTATACACATTATATTTTCATTTTTATCATTTATTGATGCTTTCTCTTGCAGTGGCTTGTTGGCGCATCAATCTCCCAGAGTGCATGCCTTAAAGGGTGCACTAGAAATGGGGTGGGAACAACTTGTGGTACTTTGCGAGAGATGTTGGCATTATATCCTGTTACACCATCACTACTATTAGTTTGACCTCCTCCAAGTCTATTTTTTTTCCCTTCCATCTACTTCAAGTCTAGATTGGCTAGTTTCTCTATATCATAAGGTATCAGCCTGTCAAATACCATCTGTTTTGTGCCTTCATCCTTCATTTACTATATCGGCCTGGTTAATATCATACTATCCCATCTGACATCTTCCAAATGTATCAATCTGGTCAATACCGTCAATTTAGAGTTTTGGGTTGGTTTTGGGTATTGGAACCATATACATGGGTCATTTCATTTTTATCATATACATCACATTCATACATTATATTTGCACTCGCACTTCTACCCTAAGGAAGTATTTGGGAGAATTAGTGGTTTAAAGTCTTATTTTAGAGGTCTTGTCTTGTGGTGTCATTGAAGTTCAGGAGGAGTCATTGGGAGTTTCTAACTAAGGATATCTAGGAGTCATTTGAGATCTTCAACCTACAACATTCTCTTGCAAAGCTCCACTTGAGACAAGGGGGATATTAAAGCATCAATGGGTCCACCCCAACGTAAGTATTTTTATCCCTATACTCTTTCATTTACTTAGTAGATTAGATGTTGTTTATTGTTTTGTGGATGTATATGTGTATCCTTGCTTAGACTCTTCCTTATACCAAATAAGGTGGTATAGATATATGATTGTTTAGCTTGCCATTAATCACTTTAGGTTGCATAGACCCCCATTTGGTTGACCATTGCACTGTATCGTTTTACAACCATCTAACCCATCATTTATTTTACTGTGTACCCCTTTACAAACATTTACTTGCATCTTTACAAATATAGTTACAACCATTTACTCTTATTGAGGTCTAGTGGGAGCTATATCCTTATGTCATAGACTTAGGCTTTGGAACCCTTTCCTATTAACATTTGAGGTGTAAGTTATCCTGTGTTAAATTTGTGGATATCATTGGTCCTTATGCGATCGTCCAAGTATAAACAAACTTTCTTTGATTAATCTTATTTGAGTCCTAGTCTATTGAGAGAAAGAGGATAGTTGTAGGTCATTCTAGCTCATGCATACATTCTAGTAAACCCGACGTGAATTCTATCCCTCCTTTGGTTGGATCGATTTCATATTTTTCCTTCGAACTTCTTAGAAAAATCTTCCAAGCCATCATACATTTTCCAATCTAACTGTATCAGCCAACTCAATATCATTTCATGTCTGTTTGCCAATGGTATTTACTAACCCGATATCGTTCTATGTTTGTCCACATTGTATATGCTAGCCCGATACAGTTTTGTGTGTGCTTTTGATCATATCGACCAACCCAATACAGTTTTGTTTGTTCAATTTTTGTTTTTGATTGTTTCCGCTAGCCCAATACTATTTGGTTTGCTTGTTTAATTCATTGCATGCTAAAATTTTAGCTTTCAACATTAATCATTTTCAATCTTTATTTTTATGGTCTTAGATTGTGTTTCAATTGTTTTAAAACTAATAGGAGTTGTCATTCTAGGCCAAGCAGTGATCAATTTTACCTGAGCCATGGTATGAGAAGTACTACCCAAATACTCAAGCCATTAGATAACACTATATACGGATTTTAGTTTCCACGTAACTCATGGTAAATCGAGACACCGATAATTTTGTTTTTCAGCCTTTAGATAGTCTTTAGCCGTTTGATTTTGTAATGCACCGGTAAGTGGTTAACCCCAAAAAGTTATTCACAACATATCTTAGAGACTGGATAGTGCAGCCACAGGAACAGTGGAATCCTCTATGGTTAGTGCCTTCACAACTGTGTTCACTATTTACAACTAAGATCAATATTTCTAAGAGCCTATAGGTCAAACAAACCTTTGTCTAGTTATACTGGCCTACTTTGATTTTGCAAATAGTTAGTTAAATTTTAGTTTGTTTGTCTTACAGACTGTATCAGCCAACTCGATACCATTCTATGTTGTGCGACAACTGCATTGGCCAGTGCGATACAATTTTGTGTCTCTTTCCAATTGCATCGATCATCTCTATACAATTCTAAAATTTTGCCTAACTACATCTACCAAATTTACACAGTTCATTTCTTAATCTACCATCTAGCCTAGTATAGTCATTTTGCTTAGCCACCAATAAGGTTGCCTTTTTGCCAAACTGTAATGGCTAGCCCGATACAATCTATATCTTAGACTCAGTAAACAACTATATCGGCCAGCACCATACAATTTGTTGTTCAAATCCAAAAAATCATTGCATGGCCTGCTCGATACCATCAGTTTTCTAAGACCAATTTTTTTTACTACGCCAGACTTTCAATCCCCTTCACCATGATGTCACCTATTAGAATTTTCCTTGCAGGCCTTAACCCATTTAAATTCTATATGGGTTTCATTCTTGCCTTGACCACCATTGAGGAAAATTCCTCATGGTGCAATTTCTCTCAACATCACTCTAGATCTATCGAGTGTGACATGGTTGAAATCAACCAAACTAATGATCTTGAGGATCCTACACGTTTATTAAGAACCTTGATGACAATACCGTCTATACTCCAAACAAGAATGAAAGTTTTAACAAGCTTCCCTTATCTTCTACAACAGTTGGGGATATCCACACCAACATTGGGAATCTTCCTCCCAAGACTAATGTTGGGAATCCCCCATCATCTTCCAATCCTCCTACAACCAATTCTAATCCTAATCCACCTCTAGATCCATCACAAGTACTTGCACAAATGGTTCAACAGATAGCCCTTATGCAAGCTTCTAATAGGGATCAAATGCTCCAAATGCAAAACAACAATTTGCAAATAGCTAATCAATCCCCTCAAATCATCATGAAAAAACTAAATCAGAATTATATCCCCCCTCCTATTAGAGATGCCAATGGAATCATCATTCCTCAACCATCAATACATAACAAGATGCTTCAAAACCTTCAAAGCAAACATTTAGCTCCCTTCATTGTGTCCATAGATATTGGAAACATTTCTCCAACTAAAATGTCCCAAAATAGGACGATTTGTTGAATATTAAAATTATTTGAAAACCCTACCTCAAACAAGAAAAATTCTGATTATTGTAGCAGCAAACCCTAGTTGTCCAAACACCTTCAAATATAACTCAAAAATAGCTTTAAAATATGTCAAACCCTAAGCAATCTTCAATTGATCCAAAATAGAAGTTATGGCCCCTCAAAAGTGAATTTATTTCTCAAACCCTAGGCATCTTTGACTGAAATAATAAACTGAAAATTGCAGCTGAATTATTATGCAACATATCTCATAAAACCCTCAATAATTTGCACCAATATTACTAAAATGAAGGGCAGAATTTTTAGAGATTTTTCTAAATGTATGGGTGGTTAAAAAAAGACCAAAAAGCCAATCGCCCAAGCTAGAATATTATAGGAAATTTTTAGAATTATATTCAAGATAAATTAACCATCACACGGGGTCCAAACCTCTCCCAAAGCAAGTCGTCACTATACAGAAAAAGAGGATAAATCCCAGAATTGGCCTTAGGGCACAAAAAACCTCAAAAACATGAGAATTCACCCACAAACTAAGTCGCCACTCCCCAAAAGCAAGTCGCCCAACCTAAAAATGACAAAATGGTGTCTAAAACACCCTTGTAAGAATAGATGACTCCAATGGCAACCTCTGAATGGAGCTACCTCAATGAATAAAGAGGGTTTTCATCCCCTAACTCCGTTGATTGAAAGGTTTTGTCTTCAAAGCAAATGGTTTAGCGTTTTCATGCTAATAGACCAAGATTCAACATCAAAACATAACATGGCCTGTCCGAATGATTCCTTTTTTATTTTTATAGCCCTCAAAGTGTGGCACCCAAAAGAAAAAAGGAGGGTAGCTTAAATAATTTAAAAGACCTTTTCTTATGATCTTTTCTTAAAATCACTTAAACCTTCATGGCCCTTAAAGGTTCCCTCTTTAAGTGAAATAAAAAACATAAAATAACTTTCAAAAATGTACTCTTTTACAAATATTCAATTTAAACACTCAATACTTTTTCTCTTTATGCTTGTCCCTTAGCCCTTGGGAATAAATTAAGGCTAAGGGTCTTCCATGATGTCCATAGTAAAAGAGGGACATGACAATCCTCCCTATCCAAAATTGTTTGTCCTCAACAAATAGAAGTAACCAAAGTGCTATTTCCACCATGGGTTTTGTGCAAAACTCAAACCTAAGCCCTTATCAATGGAAAGACCATTCTTGATGAGGCCTTCTACAGCTATAGATGAAGTTCCCTTGTTGCTTAAGCAAGCTAAAAATGAAAAAACAGCAGCACCTCATCTTTTTACTTCTTGCCCTTGAGCCCAAGTGTTCCGAAAATACCCATAAGATGCTGAAAACAAGAAAATCTTCACAGTTGCCATCACAAAGGTGGCTAGAAAATTGAATTCCAGCTAGGTAGCCTTCAAGTATTAGGGCCTTGATTGCCCTTGTATCAACCCCTGCACATGAAGCAAACACATTAATCCAAAAAATTATCTTCCCCTTCACCTTTGTATTTTTGGCAATCTTTATGGAGTATGGCTGCAAACTCCTAATTGCTAGGCACAGTGCAGCCCCTAGCATCCTCCTTATCCACCCAAAAAATTATTTTTCTTTTTAATGCCTTGCTGCCCCAAGCGTATTCCATCTTATGCAACTCATAACAGCTGCATATACTCTTGATTCCACCCTTCAAACTCTCATTTTTGAATCTCCCAAGGGCTGGAAACTCATATGTGGAAGTGGTAACTCCACCCTTGGCCCACAAATTCACTTGTCTTCGTGTCTTGGAGCGAACCAACTCTTTTACAAACTTGAACCATTTGTTATGTGGGCTATTTTGACTTTGAACAACCCTGCAAATCTTTATTAGAGCCAACGCATCTATCACCAATGTGGTTTCCAACAACCCCTTCATGTTTATGCCATATAAAAGAGACACCATGGACATAAGCAAGCAAAAGAAATCAGAATTGGAAAATGTTAAAGAGCTGCCCTCTATATATACCTTAATGATCTTGAAAGAACATGTTGAGTCCCACAAACATGGAAGTTGCATACCTTGGAGGAGTGATGCATCAATTGGACCTTTGTCCCCAAAGAAAACCCTACACTTTCTTGCAAATTCAGACTTTATAGCATGTTGTTCATTGCTCTTTTTTACCTTGTTCCATGGGCATATGTTCAACTGAAGTTGCTCATCTACCCCTTCATTACTACCAACACCAAGTGTCCTCTTGGTTTGAACCCTTGGGGTGTGTTTAACATGCTGAGCTGACACTTTGTTCGCCACATTTTCAGAATGTATACTAGGCTGAAATGACATAAAAAACACTCAGAATTTTCTTAGTGTATTTGCAAAAAATTTCCCATGCAATTTTCAGAATTCCTTATTATTTTCATATATGGAATTTTACTCCTCCACAACACCAATTTTAAGCACATATTTTCAGAATTTGTAAGGCTTAGAGAAAAAAGGATTAAATAATTCTTTTCATACCTTGGTAACAAACTAGCATTGACTCCCTTCAACAAAACTTTGTTCACTTTAGCACGCCTTAGAAACCACATTTTAGCATACCTTAAAAACCAGCTCATGCAAAGAAGAATTTGAGAGTTCTTTTCATACCTTGGAAGTTGCCCTATGCCCCCATCATTGAATTTTTTGTATGGATAAATTTTTCCCACATTTTCTTCACCCAACATACCATGTGACTCATTTCCTTCATGAGAGTTGGCTGTTCCAACTCAGAAAAATCCATTTTCTTGCTGTCCCTACTTGAATTCCTCCATGCATTATGCTCTCCATCCTCTTGGACATTGCCCCCTTGGGTGCCCTATCATGCAAACCATGTAAAATCACTTCTTTCCCATTGGCATCAAATTTGAGCTCCATTGTTTGGTAATTTTGAGTGTATTCTCCAAGAGAGTGCAACCATTGTATACCAAGCACCAGGTT
The DNA here is from genome assembly GCA_037957365.1 of Torreya grandis. Taxonomy (NCBI): domain Eukaryota; kingdom Viridiplantae; phylum Streptophyta; class Pinopsida; order Cupressales; family Taxaceae; genus Torreya; species Torreya grandis. The sequence goes on from JARHVA010001913.1 coordinate 955,753, forward strand.
GGTTTCCCCAATACCAACCACATAAAAATCATCTTCAACGAGATGTATTCCCATCATTATGCTCAACTTGGGGATTTTAGTGGTACAAGGGATGGTGAAGCCATCTGCCATAGTAACACGAAAGCCACTAAATTCAATAGATTGAAAACCACACAAAGCCACTAATTTCTTATCAATGAAATTATGAGTAGATCCACTATCAATAAGAATAGTGACATCCTTACCTTTCAAACTACCCCTCACACGAAAAGGATAGTACTTAGGGGTCCTTGATAAGGAAGCAAAGGTGCCCTCCAAATCCTCTCCATCAAGTATTTCCAAATACTCTTCATCATAGGTGGCTGCCCCTTCTTCTTCATCCGAATGCACTTCAATGTAGTACACTTGACCCTTCTCACGACAATGGTGACCTGGTGTCCAAGGGTCTTTGCAATCAGAGCACAACTTCCTTAATTCGTTTCTTGTCTCAAAACTCCCTCTTGGCAACTCTTTTTGCTGCCCCAAACCCTGCTGATTTGGCTTTCCAAATTGCCCCAAACCATGTCGATTGGGCTTATCAAATTGCCCCAAAGGAGTTGATCTAGGTGGCCCAAAAGTGCTGCCCCTTGGCTGCCCCCATTTGTTGTCCTTTGGCTGTCCATAGGGCTTGAAAGAATTCGTTTTCTGTAAATTAAAGGGCAGAATTTTACTTTGTCACACTGAGGACTCAAGATCAAGGGTATTTTGAATGGCTCCTTGGAGAGTAGAAGGGTCAAAGGCCTTGACCAAACCCCTAATAGAATCAGTCAAGCCCTCCAAGAAAAGAACCACTAATCTTCTCTCTGAAACATTTGTCACCATGACTGAAAGCCTCTGAAATTCAGTCACATAATCTTCTACAATGTCTTTTTGTTTTAATTGTGTCAAATCTCTAAAATGCAATTCTGGATCAACCCAATCAAATCTTTCAATAATCCTCTTACTGAATTCCTCATAAGATGAAATGAGTTGGTGGCCTTGAGTAACCAAACCATGATACCACCATTCATGGGCAGCCCCTTCCAAGTGCAAGGTAGCAAACTGAAAGGCCTCATTTTCTAACATAGGCCTTAGAGAAAAATATGTATCCACCTGTTGGATCCAAGCCCTAGCTGAACTTTTGGGGGAACCATCAAAATTTGAAAGTGAAAGCTTATCCAAAGTATGGTGGAGTCCTCATTGGCTGCCCTTGTGCTTTTGGCCAGCCCTATTGCCTCCCATTTGGCCATGCTTCCATGAAGTAAAAGCTGAAAAATCCATTTGCTCCCTAAAAGGAGTTGGACATGTCGTATTCATCATAATCTCTCAACAAAGTGTCCCTCATTGTGAGTTGTGCTTCTCCATCCGAAATAGCAAGTCGCCCAACCTGAAAATGACAAAATGGTGTCTACAACAACCTTGTAGGAATAGATGACTCCAATGGCAACCTTTAAATGAAGCTACCTTATTGAAGAAATAGGGTTTTCATCCCCTAACTCCGTTGCTTGAAAGGTTTCGTCTTCAAAGCAAATGGCTTAGCGTTTTCGTGCTAATAGACCAAGATTCAATAACAAAACATAACATGGCCTCTCCAAATGATTCCTCTTTTACTTTTATAGCCCTCCAAGTGTGGCACCCAAAAGAGGAAAGAAAGGTAACTTAAATAAATTAAAAGACCTTTTCTTATGATCTTTTCTTAAAATCACTTAAGCCTTCATGACCCTTAAAGGTCCCCTCTTTAAATAAAATAAGAAACATAAAGTAACTTCCAAAAAGGTACTCTTTTACAAATATTCAATCGAAGTACTCAATACTCTTTTCCCTTTATGCTTGTCCCTTAGCCCTCGGGAATGAGTTAAGGCTAAGGGTCTTCCATGATGTCCCTATCAAAAGAGGGACATGACACCAACTATCAAATATGATGGAACTAAAGATCTTGACTTACATCTTAAAGCCTTTGGTAATCTTTATAAGGAATGAGTTCAAACAAACACTTGTGCTACTACCAGGCTTCTAGCCAAAATCTTTGTTGGAGATGCGCTATAATGGTACAATCAACTTCCTCGACATTCCATTACGCAAATAGAGGATTTAGTCAATGTTCTAGTTAAGGAATTCCAACATAATGAACTTCCTAAAAAAGCCTTAGCAACTTCATTAATGCTAAGCAACTCCCTAATGAATCTGCCCATACTTTCATCAAGTGATGGAAGTCATTAGCGTATAAAGTAGATCATAACATGAGTGATGATAATCTTTTCAAACTCTTTGTTACCGCTCTTAAAGCCCCTTTTCAATACAAGGTTAGGATCTTTTTCCCTCAGACCTTAGAAGAGGCCTTCTACCAAGCAAAAAGACAAGATTTCCTTATGGCTCAATTTGAACCACCTCAAAATACCAAATAAGGAATCTTTCCAAACTACAACCAATGCAATCACCACTAATACTTCTCAAAATAAGCCTCCCCAACCCAAAGTGGGAGCATCTAAATCAGATAACCAACTTCCCCCGCCCTCCCTTCAGTTTGCAAGAGATTAAGAAGTTGTTATCTCCATCCAAACCATAAATATACACTACTACCCCTCCATTATGGTATGATCCTAACAAGTTTTTTTGGTTCCGTGTCGATATTGGTCACTCTCATGAAACCTATCACACACTCTAAAAACTTGCAGTGAATACCATCTTGGGGGAAACTTCAATCATGATATCATCACCAAAGAGTGCCATAACGAATACCTTAAAGCATCTAAGAACCAATCTTATAATCATAAATCGACAAACAAAAAACCTCAAAAATCATCTCAACCAGCTAATCCCAATACACAACATTCAAATGAACTCGCTTGTACTATTGATGTTGATTACAATCATTAGTACACTAACTCCCAATTTGTGAATTTGGCAAAGGTTAACCATTGTCGTAAACCCACTCAAAAAGATCACATCATTAAACCTAAGAAGCCTTCTCTTGAAGAACAACTTCTTAAGGATACTACTAATACAACTACATCGTCTTCTAATCCGCAATCAAGTGATGAGCCTACTCCACCAGCGAAGCCTCAACCTAGTGCTTCCAATCCTTCTACTATAGTTCCTCCTAAAATCACTATCACCAATCATGCTAAAAACCATTATGGCTCTAACCCTAAATCACAATGGAATTTCCTAGATGAACTTTATTCCATGCCTTGCAAAATTCCTCTAATGGAACTCATGAGAACATCAGCGTATCATTAGAAGTTCCTCATGCAACAATTGCAAGACATCAAAGAATCCCCATCTAACAAAACCAAGTTACCTCTCCACCCTTCTGAAGTTCCCGCACCTACAAAAGTCCATGTTGTTGACACCATTTATAAAACTCTCCATAGAGTTTCTTGAAGAAGACATGATTAATGATGAAATCTTCTTTCGAGCTGATGACCGACCCCTCTTTATTAAGATTGTGATCAACAATACCTTAATATGAAAAGTTCCGTTGGATGAAGACTCTGGAATTAACATTACTTCCCTCTGCTTAATCCAACAACTTGGATATTTGGAAGATAACCTTAAGCAAGCATGACTCACATGATGTGGATTTGACAAAAACAATCAAAAGTCTCTTGATTGCATTTGGTTCCCTTTCACTATTGGACCCAACACAATACGCACCAAGCTGAGGGTTTTAGGTCTTCCACTCTCTTGTAATCTCCCTTTAGGTTGTCCTTGGATTCAAGGCATGAGAGCTATCACATCTTCAGGGAGCCAATGCATTAAGTTCAATCATGATGGCAAATGTTACAACCATGGAGCAGATCCCAACCCATGGGATCTCAAGCTACCTGATCGTAAGATGCAATACCACATCCGTACCATTTCTCATATTACTATTCCTCCTCGCCCTAAGTTTATCAATATGCATCTCGACCTTAAAGTTATTCTTGGAGAGTCTGATGATGACAAACCCAATTAGTTACAAACTATTTTTAATACTACCAGATTACCTCACTACATAGTTGAATGGCTCCCTCCATCTCTCTTACCATGAGAAAGGACCATTTATTTGATCGATAATGATACTGAAAGTCCTCCCCCATGTAATGCTAATGAGGCTTCTTACACAAAAGATGATTTTGCATAAAATGATTTTGGAGTGGCAAAACTCTTTCAAGATCCTCTATCTTTATCCCCTTGAATGTTTAGCAACATTGGCATATCCATAGTTTGCATACTTGACGAGTGCTCGTCGAGTGGACAAATACCTGAAAGAAATTGTGCAGGGAGAATACTCAATTTAACTCGTAGTTTTTTTTAAATACTTGCAAGAATTTACACAATACTAGCGATTACTCACTAGTATTGTGTAAATACTCGCCAAAAACACGTCCAGAAGGTCAAAAATGCGTCCAAAAGGCCAAAACGCATCCAGAAGATCAAAAATGCATCCAAAACACTCCAAAAACACAAAAAAACACAAAATTTTGTCCTTTTTAATTTATCAAGTATTGCAAAGTTTTGGCGAGCATTTGCCGAGTATTCATCAAGTAAAATTTTTGGGGGTTGGGCATGTACTTATCGAGTATGGGTATGCGAACTATGGGTGTATCTACCAGAGATACCTCCAATGAGAATTCCCAAGAAACTACTCATGCTTGTAACATCTATCCATCATATGATGAAGAATATATATTTTCCCAAGCCCAATCACATAACTTGGATGTAGTTCATTTTCAGAAAACTCTCGTTAAAATGCATGCCTTTAACCGAGATGTCCATTTAGTTTCTATCTCCTTTGATTCCAGTGATGATGAGAATGATCTAGAACCTCAAGGTCATGTCCCTCCTATCAACCCACCTTTGGAAAATACTCCCTGGGTTGTTCAACAACTTTTTTATTTTTCCAAAACTCTCACGGCATCGACCAACCCAATACCATTTAGAAATCTTTAACCCTGCTAACTGTATCGGCCAGCCCAATACAGTTCAGCCCATTCAACAACTTTACAACTATACTAGTGAGCGCAGTACAGTGCAATATTCAGTTCACAATTGTATCGATCAGTCATTACCAAGTGTTGATACAGTTCCATTATCATCTCCAACTCCAGCTAATTATATCGGCTAGGTCGATACAGTCAAAATCAATAATGCTTTCACTAACTGTACAGACCATGCCGATATAGTTCAACCTTGTTCTTCTATTCCAAACTATATCAACCAAGCCAATACCATGAAACAAAAATCATCTTCTCCTCTAGATCTTGAGATTACCTTAGATGCTGAAGCAACCATTGTAAGATAAATCCACTCTAAATTTGACATCAAAGATAATCAGATTGTCAATCTTGAAGTAGATGTCAAATATTACGGCCCATTACCTATGTTTTCTAGTGACAATGCTATCCTATAATTACTCCACACCAGAGAGCCTCAACTTCCCCACCAACATAATAAGTTTGGCCATTTTGAGAAAAAGGCTTGTCCATAATAAGTTCTGATGAATACCTTTTAAGGGAAATGCAGCATGCTTGTGACCTTGGGGGCATGATCTGCGCATGGTCCTACAAGGTGACATCAGATCGTAAGTCCTCTACTATGTATTTTCCTTTATATTATAGGCTTGGGGTTGAATGTGTACCTTTGCACCCCTACGACTTGTTAACTTTTGGTCACCGTGCACCCACCTTTAGAAAAAAAGCTTTGAGACCGTCCACATAGATTTCACGCTCTTCCAAGTAAGCACACCATCATTGGTAGGGCTATTGTAATCTCCCTTGTGCACAATAATGTCAATATTGTTCAAGTCTTCCTCAACATCTACCAAATCAACATATGTTGGTTGTTTTTTGGGTTCCAGGGGGGTTACTATGCAATTTTCTAATTCTCAATGTTCATATATTAGTGCTTCAACTGCATGTCAACATGCATCTTGTAGAAAAATGGCCTTCTAAAAAGAGATGAATAGTTATCAACCTCTAGGAGCTCTATGACCTCGAATCTTCCACAAACTTAACTCTTGTTATATTCAATTCAACTTCATGCAAGATCTCGAGTGATTGCTTGCTCATCTTGTTTTCCATGAAGAGAATTTGTAGCGATCGTTTAAAGAGGTAGTTTTCCCATGTCTCTCTAGGCCTCTTTCATACACACATTGACCTATACAATAGCGTCCACCAAAATATAACACATGTCCCATCCATTGATGATGGCATCTCTTATAAATGCTTTATCATAGCAGGCATTGCACATAATTACTATGTGTTGCATGTCGTTGTCAAAGCTCATATACAATGGTCTTTTGAGAAGAGTTGGATACTTCTCAACCTTTGTGATTGTGTCGTTAGAATGCATATCTTCAATATTCTCACAAAAGTTTAGTTAAGACAAGCAAAGTGATAACAAATATTAAAGACACACCTAGGACCTCAGAGCTCAACAAAATACCAAAGAGATTACAAATTGCATAGACTCACACCATGCAAACCGCCTTTGTAGCTTGATCGTTGTTGAGATGTGGCTCAGCTGTAGCCTTTAGATGGTCTTTGTCAATGCAAATTTGAAGTTAAGCATCTCCATAAAAGTTGTGGATCATGAAGACTTTGATCAACAAATGTCGATTGATGAACAATTTTAGTTTTATAAAATGCCAGGGCTTCGCTATATCACTTGAAAATGATATTAGTGATGTGAATGATCTTATTTATAACAAAACCGGATTGATGACGACCCCTCATCTTGAAATCAAGATGAACGGTTGTCAAAGGGTCCTCAAGTGTACACACAAATCAAGCACATGTATCGATGATGTAAACCCTTCATCTCAATCAAGATAAGGGTGGAGGATGACCTTTGCAAATATCAAAGATGAATGAAAATAAGCCCTTCATCTAAATCAAGATGAAGGGTGGAGGACGCTCCTTGTAACTAACAAAGATGAATGAAAATAAGCCCTTCATCTCAATCAAAATGAAGGGTGGAGCATCCTTTCCAAGTGAGCATATAGATCTCAAAGGTGGGCCCTTCATCTTGTTTCAGAGATGAAGGGTGGATAATAATCCCACTTTATTGCTAATTCTTGGCATAATAGTTGTGCTCTTAAGGGTATATCCTTAGGATCTCAAGATTCTTTCTTTGCATGAAGATGCCCACTTGGAGGGAAAAGAAGAATTAATTAATTGAAAGGAAACTATAATTCTATTTGTAATAGAAATATAATTAGAAAAATGCTTAACTAAATTAATCAAAGATCAATTTAATTAATACAATGTAGAGAAATAAATTAGAAGAAAGTTTGATTAAATTAATCAAAAATCAATTTATTAATACAATGTAGAGCATTTAATTAGAAGAATGATGTAGAGAAGAGGGAATTAATAGCATTAATTGATCAGAGAAGGGGGAATCAGTGAATTGACTAGAACAAAGTAATTGAACAGAGAAATTGATTAGATGGATAATTGAAGAGAAATTGATCAGAGAATGATGATTGACTAGAGAAATTGACTAGAGAATGACGATTGAACAGATAAATTGACTAGGGAATGATGATTGAACAGATCTAATACATCGAATTGGCTCACCTAGAGATTCCCCAAGGTGAATTCGAACATGTATATTGGATGAACAGATGATTTCAAACGAGAATATGTAAAATTACGAGAAGTCATTCCATTTTGCAACTTGACACGAAAGAGATAAAATGGAGTGTCTACAGTGAGCACTATGACCTTGAAATCTAACACAAACTTAACCCCCATAATGTTCACTTCAAAGTCACGCAAGATCCCAAGTGGTTGCTAGAGTGTCTTGTTTTCCATAAAGAGCACATGTGGTGAGGGCCTAATAAGTAGAATTTCCATTGCTCTCCACATCTCTTTCATCAATACATTGACCTTCGCACTAGTTTCCACCAAAATATAACACATAGCCTATCCATTGATGGTCACGTTTATGATCATCGCTTTGTCATAACCAGCATTGTGTGCGATTATTATGCATCAGATTATGTATTAGGCTAATGTGTAACTTATTGGCATATCTACATGTATATCAAAGAAAAATTATCTTCCGAGAAGAGTTGGGTAGTTATTAGACACCACGAGCTCTATGACATCGAAATATTACACAATCTTGACTCCCATAATGTTCACTTCAACATCATACAAGATCCAAGGGGTTGCTTGAGCATCTTATTTTATATGAAGAGAACATGTGGCGATGGCCTAATAAGCAAGCTTCCCATGGCTCTTCAAGCCTCTTTCATCAACATAGTGAACCTTGCACTAATGTCCACTATAATGTCACCCACATCCCATCCATTAGTGGTGGCATCTATGAATAGCGCTTTGTTATAGCTAACATTTTGTGTGATGTGAATATTCCGAAGATATAGAGGCTCTCACGCGAGGCCTTAGACTTCACCAACACTAAAATTGTTACCTATGCAGGTATACAAACATTCTCTGAAATATTCCGAGCCAAATTTTTTCAACTTTTTTTTTTTTGATTTTGGATTACAACATCACAAGCAAGTTCCGTCAAGATTAAAAGTTAATCTCAAATAAACTAAAATAACTTTGCCACTAGAATGCAAAAAATGGAACTCAACGTCCAGTATGTGCTACCCAGTCCAAGGCGGAGTAGGGGCGACCATAAGACGGAGTAATTACAAATAAGGAACTCTACGTCAAGTATGTGCTACCCATAAAGGGGCTACCATATGACGGAGTGAGCTTAATAACAATGCTTTAATGGAAATACTGAAAAGGAAACTACTCCACACCCAGCATGTGCTTGCTAACCCCGAAGGGAAAGTAGCGACCATAGGGCGGATGCTCTACACCTAGAATGTGCTTGCTAACCCAATAGGGAAAGTAGCTACCATAAGGCGGAGCTGTAAACTATTACAATATTTTAAAGGAAAATTGAACAAATAGAGAAGGGCTGCCAGTACTACTGTCAGCTTACAAAATTAAGAGAAATTTGCTCTAGAAAGAAGAAAAACCAGCCACCTATTAATTTCTTCAGATGTTCATAACTCATACAAGATTTGCCCAATCTTCCTGATTTCTGTTGCAAAGTCTCTTCTTAAAGATGGCACCCAAGCTAGCACCCAAGATCTGATCCAATCTGCATCCAATAATTAATACACGGATTCCAATGCAAACCCCAAGGGGCGTCCTAGCTGAAAGGGGCGATTTGCTCTAGGAAATAAATGCAAGCTTTAAAAATTCTGAAATTATGAGAAAAGGGGCGCCTAGGCCTAACCAAGACAATGAGATGATACCCAGAACTATTTTTTTTGCATTTTTTGATTTATGAATGAAAACCTAGGTCTGTCTTATACAAAATACAATATCTGAAACTCTAATAATACCAAAGGAACTGAGAATAAAATAACTGAAAGCAATACGTAAGCAAATACAAATATCAATGACTAATTCACCCCTAGATGTTGTCTTGCAAGCATGAAGAGATGCCCTTGCTAGGAGGCCTTCATTCCCCGAAGCAGTTCCAGAGCCAAAGCTGCAGCATAACAATGCATTAAAACCAAGATGAAGAAATGATAACCCAATGCCTTCTTTTATAGGCTTCAATTGGCTTTCCCTTGAAGCTTATCCCCAAAAGTGGCGCCCCTTTCCATGTCATGATGGCGCCCCCCTTCAAGTCCCTCTATTAAAACAACATTAAGTTGTTTTGGTCTAGGCCAAGGTCAACGTTAAAATATAACGTTATTATTAATTTTTTAAGTGAAATTCACTTATTCCACCAAGACCGAATTCTGAAGCCCAAAACTGAATGAGTCAACTTAAACGAGAAGGTTAACTCCTTGTGACAATCCTGCTAGCTGCCAAAAATAGAATTTACTAAAAATAGTAAATTCCTGGAAATGCTCCGAAAACTGAAACAGACATACCTCCGCGAAGCTCTCGAAAAACCCAGAAAGAATTTGCCATCAAAACTTCGAACAAAGACATCCTAAAAAATAGGAAACCCTCATTTGCACCTTCCAAATAGCCTACGGATTTCCAGGAATAGGCCAACGGTCATTATGAGATCAGATTCGAGAAGGGGTCATTACATTCTCTAAGCTTTGGGAGTACTCCTTTTTGGAGGAGAGCTAGGATGCCTTGTAAGACAAGCAACTTAGTCTCTTCCCTTTCGGTGTTGACTTCTTTTCTACTTGCTTGTGCAGATTTCACATCCTTTGTTCTTCTAGTTTCACTTGGAGATCCATGATTAGATGTGCAATCACCTATAGGATCTTGTTTAGCTTCCTTGAAGTGTAACTGCATATCATACCCAACCCTTGTGCACACATCTTTCATTTTAGAGTGCCTCAACCCAAGGATCACTTTCGATCTATTTTGGCAGTGCTACCTTTCTAGGATATTCTACAAAAGAGTTGTGCATTCTTGCATGTGATGATCACCCCCACATTCTCCACAAGTGGGGAACTTTTGGGCAATTGTCCAAAAATGGCCATGGTCTCCATACTTCTAATAGTGTCTGCACTTAGAAATTTTGGTGCAACTACCACGCTCGTAATGGCATCCTCCATGCTATTCTCATCACCCAAAGCCTTTTTTTTGCTTGTGCACCTCTATTGTAGCTTTCTTCAAACCTCTAGTTTCCACATCTCACAAAGTTTCCAACATGTGGCAGTCCTTTGTGTGTTGAGTATTGCTCTCACACTCCTCCACCAGCAACTTACTACCATCTTTTTAATTCTTTGGAGGACCATGCACTAGCCTTTTGCATTCTCCATCTCCTTGCAAACTTCGCACAAATTTGATTACGTGTGCTCAAGTTAGGCAATCATTATTGGTGCAACTCTCAACCATGCATTCCGTGCACCATCTAGACCATGCCTTGTATCCAAGGGTTGTGTTTCCTTTTGGGGGCTAAGTCCTAAAGACCTTTCAAGATCACCCATTGTTTCTAGATGCAAAGCTACCTCTAGCACTAGCTTTGGCATCTTCTAAGTCTTTTGGCCTGCGATCTTCAACCGTAAGAGAAAAGCTCCAATGAAACATTCCTTGTGCCGATTTGTGTGAATTTGGTAGGGCACTTTCGCCTAGAAGTTCCTAAACCTAGAATCATAGAAGCGCACATTTCTCCCTTTGAATTGCTTGATATCCATCAATGCTACTGCGTTGTTGCTCGGGCTTCAGATACTGAAACACTTCCAAGAACTTAATCTTTAACTCCTCATGGTTCATCACGGTCCTCATGGGATTGAACTTGCAATAGCATGTATGCATGCAACCATATAGAATCATGACAAACTATCTAATCATGTGCGCAAGGTCGGAAGTCCCTTCGCATGCAATATGATTTCACATCTCTGAACATGCTCTTCGTCATTCTCTATCCCTTCATACTTGGGAAAACTTAGAGACATCTGTCTATGATCGTAAGTGGTTGGGGTGGAGGAAGAGGAAGAGAAACTGGTGGCAAAGGTAGCAGTGGCAGGTTTTTGCCTCCGCCTGGTTTACCTTCACCCATGCTTCCTCCGGCTAACTTGGGTGTTCCAACTATTGATAATGCCACTCATTCCATTTTTTTGTGCAGCTTTAGGTCATGCAACTACAATATGCAATTGTATTGCATCTTGTACAACCTCTTGTCAGGACCACTATGTTAACTAACATAATCTCCTCTATATGAGCTCAATCGGTGATTGGCACACTTCTTGGCAAATGTCTTTTCAATCTTCACTATCATAGAAACACGTGAAATGATGCTTTGGTTAGGGTACCAAGTTCGAGCTCTTCTTCTAGTTGTATACCATTAATTGCCCCAAGGCTCCTTTAGGGGGGGAAAGGCCTATTCTACATTAGACCTTCCTTCAAGCGTCCACGCTGTCAACTACTACTATGCTCTCCTTCCATCACCCTACATGTGCGCAAACCCAAATGAATGAGGGTCTGCCATAGCAAACTCCAACAAATATTTGTTGAACATGTTATGCCAGAAAGCATCAATAGTGTGCATCCAAAGCTCGTCCACTACAGCCAAGATCTTCGCATTTTGTTTGGTCCACACTATGTGCCCCTAAATCTTAAACCTCGCTGCAATGCACAAGCTTCCAACCACTCGTACATGTCAAAGGGGAACTCCACAAAGAAATTTTCATACAAACAATCATACATATTTTTCTAGCTAATTTTTTTGGCTCCATGCAAGGGGTCATCCCTCACAAAATCCAGCACCATTTGATGTAGCCAGGCCTCCGGCATCTCATGAGTGATGCGTCATATGATTCCGCTTGCAACTTCCACAAGCACAAGGAACAGGGTCCCAACAACAAAACCAAAATGTTGGGCATATTTTAGGTACTGAGCATCGAGTCCCCTTCTATGTGTGCAAGTTAGGAGCTATGGAGTAAAACATAGCACTATCAAGCACACATGATGTTTTCTACCTCCACACGTAGACATGAACCAAAAGATAACATTCACATCTACTTATGGGTATACATACTTCTGCTCACCTAAACTTACTATTCATCATAAATAACCATGACAAAAAGAAAAAGATATTCATGAATAGAAGCCAAATCCTTCATTATTTTCATAACAAGCTTAGTAAATGCACATGAATAATACCTTTGCATGATAATGGTTGCCATGCCATAAGTAATACTAACCTATGACTGCTACTATCACCTAATCAAAGTTAATAAAGAGTTAACTAAAGATCATTACAGTGAAGCATAGCCTCTATTTATTAGCAATAGGCTCAAGGCCACTTCCTAAAGGGTTTCTGCAGATCCTGGAGTGAATCAAAATACTTAAGGCCACTCCTGTGATTCAAAAAGGAATTACAAAGTGATGGAAACTTTGTTGTATCTACATGTGGGAGCCTTGTGCACTCTTCTCTGCTAATGCATCATTGGTCCCTTCCGTTTGCTTTCATGCTCTTGTCGCATGCTTTCCTAGCTGTGCCCAAACCCTCTTACACACACCATGCTTTTGTGCCTTGGTGATCCAGCATGCAAGGATACTTCGACAAATTTTGACATTTTAGGGCCAACAATCAGGATTCTGCATCAAATGTTACGTTAATGGAAAATACTAACCTCTTCATATTTTTTTCTCAGTGTTATCTATTTTATGTGAAGAATCTATGCTAGAAGGGACATTCATGTCGGATAGTTGTGTGAAGTTATAATTGTACACCTTGTTCAAGGTGTGTTAGGGGCCATACCCTTCCCAAGTAACTCAGTTGTTGAATTTGCAATTTGTCAATAGCACTGCTATCTTTCCTCATATGACCACGAAAGTTTTCTAACATCATGAACAGACATGATATTTATCGCATGGCATCTAGGTCTATGATAGTCTTAAAGATATTTGAGGATTTTGATATGAAAAAAACTATGTAAAAATGCAAAATGTCATAGTGAGGCCATTACATATGCTTTCAAACCAGAAGACAGAATCGATACTTGATTATAGAACAAGATCAAAATCAAGAAAGTCTGATGAAAAATCATATTGTGGTCTAAAATGAAAAGCAAGATTTTGTCAATTGAAATTTTACAAAGAAGATGGTGAAATGATTACAATTTCTGCCAACCAAAAAAGGGAGAAAGAATAAAATCATATTTTTTTTAAAAAGCCTCGTCAAACATCAAAACACTTAATGTCACTCCCATGATTCATGGAGGGATTCCAACCTAATGGAAACTTTGTTGTGTCTACATGTGGGAATCCCGCGCACTCTTCTCTACTCATGTGTCGATGGTCCCTTCCATTTGCTATCGTGCTCCTGTCGCATATTCCTAGTTTGTACCAAAACCCTCTTGCACACACCATGCTTTTGTGCCTTGGTGGTCCAATGCACAAGGATACTTGGACAAATTTTGAAAATTTAGGGCCACCAATCAGGATTCTGCATAAAATGTTATTTAATGGATAGTTGTTTGAAGTTATAATTGTAAACCTTGTTCAAGGCCTCTGGTTACAGGACATACCCTTCCAAGTAACTAAGAGTTGTTGAATTTGCAATTTGTTAATAGCGCTCCTATCTTTCCTCATATGACCACAAAAGTTTTCTAACATCATGAACAGACGATATATTTATTGCATGGCATCTAAATCTATGATAGTCTTAAAATGTTTGAAGATTTGGAAATGAAAAAACTATGTAAAAGTGCATAATGTCATAGTGAGGCCATTACATATACTTTCAAATCAGAAGAAAGAATCAATACTTGAATCCAAAACAAGATAAAAATTAAGGAAGTCTGAGGAAAAACCAGTGTGGTCTAAAATTAAAAGCAATGTTGGCAATTTGAGCAAGAAGACAGTTGACAGTTTGAATATCATGATCCAGAAAGCAGTCTGAGGACTGAAGAATTGTCATTCCCATCTAAGGCAGCATGGAATTGTCATTGATGTCAAAGGTTGATGTCATTGATGTCATTGAGATTGAATCTGATCATGCATTAATGCCAAAGGTTGAGTTGAGCAGACTTGTGGAGTAAATTGGGTTTGTGAAGTGCTCTTATAAAATAACGCAGCCTCGAAACTCCGAACTAGTCTAATAAAGTTGGTCCGGTTTATCGAACAACTTTACTTCTTTCATGTTTTTAAGTAAAGCAAAGTCAAAAACCCAAAGTGGTCTAGAAGAGTTATTCGGGGTTCTAAAGTGACTTTACTTGGTCGGGATTCTAGAACGACTTTACTTATGTATGTTTTATAAGTAAAGTAATGTTAAGATCCCGAGTTGGTCTAAGTGGAGGCTATCGGGTTTCCAAGATAGCTTTACTTCTATGTTTATAGGCTAAGCATTGTGGAAAACCCAAAAGGGTATGGCGAAGAGGTAATCAGGGATTTGCAAGCACGTTACTTCTTTATGTTGGTAGGCAAGTAAAGGTAAAAACCCAAAAGGGTCTAGACGAAGTAATCACGATTTTGAAGAGGGACTGCTTCTCTCAAGTTGATAAGTCAAGTAATGTCAAAAACCTGAAAGTGTCTAGAAGAGGCAATCGGGATAAGGATGGAAAACCCGAAATAGTCTTGAAGAATTCTGTCAGAGGAATTCTTTCAGAAAAAATGGCAAGGACAATTCTTTCGGAAAAATTGTCGAGTCCTTTTCGGAAAATTATCCCTCAACAAAAGTCCGAAGGGTATCTTTTGAACATTCTGAAGGGCATGTGGACCTTTTTAAAAAGTCTGAAGGGTATCTTTTGAATGTTCCGAAGGGCAAGTGGACCTTTTCAAAAAGTCCAAAAGGTATCTTTTGAACATTGCAAAGGGTATGTGGACACTTGTAGAAAAGCCGAAGGGTAGATTGCAGAGAATCCGAAGGGTATGAGGACCGTTGGAAGATTTTCGAAGGACACTTGCAAATAGAAGCTAATGACGAATTCTTTCGAAAAAATTGGAGGACACTTCAGGATGAAATGGACCCGGACAAAAAGTCCGCGGAAATTGTCCCGAAGACACAAAGGCCCACAACAATTTGTATAAAGGAACCTTCTGAAGGAATTAAAGCAAGGTTAAAAGACAAGCAAGTCTTCAAAGATCGACATTGCAAGGAGCGTTACAAGAATGCCGAAGAAAATAAGATCACGCAAACATGCTGAAGTTTAACGCAAAATACAAAGTGTAAAGATCGAACATATCAAGGACAATCGAAAGGAGCGGAAGCGAACCCATGATATAGAAAGCAGCGAAAAGGGAAGAAAAGAAGCTCGATGGTTAATGGCAAAGCAAGAATTAAAATTCATGTTGCTTTAAATCCAATGGTGTGAAGCAAACCCAGATTACCCTCCGAGTGCACGCGCATTTGACAAGTGTCAAGAGGTCATAAGGAAAGATCCAACAAATAAAAGAATGTGAACTTGGCACGACGTAAGAAATAAAAAGCCCGCATTTAATGTCTTCTAACTATTTGTAAAGGAACAGCTAGAACAGGCGATGAACTTGATATCTCTTCATGGAGCTCGAGATTAATCAATCTAATTAATCGAGGAAGCGGCGCAGTTAAGAACAGTAGGAGTGCACATGCCAAAGATAGTAAAGACATTTGAACGTTGCCGTTTGAAGCATGAATCGAGACACGAAGTAAAAGTCACATTGAATGTAGATCAGAAGCTTGAACCGGTTAAGAGCAGTTGAAGTGTGAACACTTTATAGATAGAAACCCTAAAATGCATTTGTCTATGTATGCTATGAACGGAACATTCAAAAGTGTCTTTTGTTGTTGCTGCGATAATAATTAGAGTGTTAACTCAAAAATTGTCAAGGACATATGTAGATAGCATAAAAGGACAGCGAATAAGGTGTGTCAATATAGAAGATATCCAGACACAAGGAGATAGAGGCAGATAAGACAAGAAGGCACATAGTGTGAAGGTGCAGTTCCAGACAAGACTTGTAACAAAAAATTGAACAAGATTCATTTTGAATCTCTTTTGTATTCTGAAGTTGTAGCTTCATTTCTCTGATAGGTTAGTGCCATCAGAAAAACTGAGTTGGTGCTCAATTAGGAAGTTGATGCTTCCTTAGAGTGGGTGCTCTTGAATGTAACCAGCGAGATTTGTCTGTGAGACATCTTTTCTACGAAGTTGGATTAGAACAGTAGCTTCTAGTAGCTTTTCTCACCTTAGTTTTTCCCTTTGGGTTTCCACGTAAAAATCTAGGGTTGAGTATTCTTATGTGTGTGTATGATCTATGTTTTTGTTCTTTACTTTGCATATACATTATGTATCTTGTTTAAAAGTTTTAAGAACCAGGTTTTAGCTCATCTACTGATTCACCCCCCCTCAGTAGATAGTGTGTTCAACAAGCAAGATCTTATCAATTGAAATTTTATAAAGAAGATTGTGAAACAGTTACAATTCCCGCATACCCAAAGGGAGAAAGAATAAAATCATATATTTTTTTGAAAGTCTCATCAAACATGAATGGTTGAATGTGACCAAGAAGCAAAGGATGATGACTACATTCCCAAGATAAAGGGAATTGTATCAAATCTTCCAAGAACATTCCCTAGAAATAGAATTATGATTTTAACAATGAAAGTAGGAAAGGACGACAAAATGTTAAGCCCTATCAACCACTTTCTAATAATTCTAGTAACAATAAAGATGAAAAGTTGGTTAAATAAAATAAACTGATCATTGAAATCTTCATGAAATTCATGAAATCATCTCGAGAAATTATAATGCGAAATGGTCACGATAGAACACGATGTATCAAACATCATTTTTTATTATTGATTAACTTGAGACACAACTGAGGGCCTCAATCCTCATTGCAAAGCACCATTACACTAATTGCTACCACACCGCACCTTGATAATTTTGAGTGTCCCCCATTGTGGGTCACTTGACTAAAAGGGGGATTTGAACATGAGTTGCACCTATACAAATGTTCCGTTTTAACCATTACACTTCAACTCAAGCCACAAGTATCAATCATTAATTTTAATTTTTATATGTCTTGTAATTTTATTAAATCTTATCAACATGTGATGAATGTTATAGATGTTTCCACAACCACATCTAAAATTCAAAATCACCAATAGCAGTAAAGTTAAAATATCTCAAAAAACATCATAAGGTCAATTTCTTGATGCAAAGCTATAATTTTTAAACCGAGGTATGAACTTCCACCAAACAGTCTTGTCATCCATAATTTTTTGTAGCTCTTGAAAAAATGGTATAATCGATGGCATGACATGATGCCAGTTTGATAGAATCAATTTAATTTTCAGAATTTCAAAGTTAAGGAAATCACATGAAAACTTCTCCAAGTTTGTTCATTGAACTTTGTAGCACTCTATAAACCTATTTTTCCTTTAGCAAGGAATCCGTTTTGCTTGGTGGTTGAACTTTGTAGTGACCTCCTAACAACAATTTCTGAGCCCATATTGATGAATTGGGATGAACTGTGGTCACTCGGAGAAAGATTGCCTTTCATCAGAATTCATTTGGGTATGTCAAATCCAAAGGCTTAAGAATGGAAAAAAAGAAGTGAATCCATTGGAAATGGTAAGAGCAAGACTAGAAGATAAAAAAATATAGCAAATGATGATTTAACCACCTAAATGAACTCGATGATCTGAGGTAAAAAATCATTCAAAAGACCTTGAGAAAACATTAGACATAGTGTATAATTTTTTTTATTCCAAAAAAACATTTTCAAAAGGAAATTACGAGTCATTTTGTATAATCCTTGCACTCAACTTTCAACATACACAAAACAACATCATCAAACAAAACTTCCCAGCCAATAAAGCACAGCTGGCATAGGTTCCAGAAAAAGGAACCATAAATTATAAACAATAAGCAGCAAATTTAATAGAAGTGACCTTTAGTAACTGCACAAACTTGTTATATTTTCCATTTCCAGAAGAACATAGTTTGGATGAATGGGATTCGCATGGACTATTAACGTGCTTTTTCATACACCTTGTAGCCAATAGAAGAATCAACTACTAGATTGTAAAGTAGATGTTAGGAAGAATACCTGGCCACATAGCTGTGAGGCCAAATCGATTGACCACCGTGTCAGAGTAAGTTGTCCGTGAGAATCCTAATAAGAACCGGATAGCTACAAAACATGCAAAATTAAAAACAACTCGTGTGATTCATATGGTCAACATGAAGATAAAATATACATAATACAAAATCTACATGGGCAGCCATGAGTCTTTGGTACAATCAAATAAGAATAAAACCATTTTGAGCAAGTTAAAAATAAAGTTAGACCGCATCAGAACATGAATTTACAGCAGCATGCATAGCTCAAACAATTTTCTAATCTGTGGCTCCAGTTCTCTTTCAATTTCCACTAATAACAATAAGCTGACGATGAGTTATGTATCTAACATAATTTAATACATAAAATATTTCCGCTGCAGTTACCACCTAAAACTATATATCAAGTTACTTAAGATGCCAGATTAGCTCTGCAAGTTTCATGTGAAAAAATACCAATTAGCTTCTCCAAAATCCCCCCAACATACCAAAACACTGATTCCCCTCAACCAATGCAAGCTGAATCAGTTTTTAGCTTCCTTCTAAGAGGAGGCCATGGCCTCCTCGGATCACTTGATTCCTCCCTCCTCAGATCACTCGATTCCTCCCTCCTTGGATTACTCAATTATGCCCTCCTCAGCTGGGCCAGATTTCAAAACAGCCGTCTCACAAGACAACCTCTATATCAGCAAGGCAGAAATGCAGAAATTTCTGAAATATCCTGCATCACACATCAGAGCTGATAGATCAATTAGGCGGTGCTTCTCTCAGCATATCTCCACTACTCAGATTTCTCAGATCCCCCAGCATACTCTCCCTCGACACGGTGGCTCTACTTCTTCCTGTTGGCCTGGGTCTGCGCCTTTACGGCGACATGGATCTACTACTTACCAGCCGCCCCCCAGACCACAAGGGCAGACTCACATTACAAGTTTATTTTGTATGACGGGAAGTACATCAGCCTTGGATGTTAGGGGAGATTCTAGAGGGAGTTCTTTGCTTCCCCCTGGGATCTCCCATCTTGACCCCTCCCACATTGGATACTCCCTGACAAGCACTATCCTCTCTTCTCACAGTGATTGATGATGGGTCAGACGACTCTTCCACTTCAAGCACAGACAAAGATTTTCTATGAGGTCTTCTAGTCTTCATTGGCACATGTTTTGGGGGCTCCTGTTTGCCCTCCATTGATATTTGTATTGGTTCCATTACCCCCTTTATTAGAGGCACACTGGTCTACTTTGTCTTATGTACTTGTATTCCTTTTTTGGCTTCTTGGATTCTTTTTCCTTGAACTTTCTATTGCTAATTGTTGTATCCTCAAGTCCCATTGACCTACTTTTGGTCATTTGTGAACATTAATGTAATTTATTTTCTTTCTTGATGAGATGGAAAACAAATTGTCACGCTTCATGGGAGTGTTTCCACAACCCAAAACCCTAAGAATATGGGTATCAGGAAACCGGAAACCCTCTAGCTCAGTGGATATCTTTATGATGTCCAAAGGATATTTCATGGCTATTTTTAGCTCTACAACAAACAAAGATAGGGCCTTTCAAGGAAGGCCCTGGTTTATGAACATATCGGGGTTATTTATGAAGCATTGGTCCCCAGCTTTCAATCCAACCGAAGATCTTCCAAGTATTGTTTCTCTTTGGGTTGACTTCTATTACTACCCAATGAATATTGGCACGAATCTAGTCTCAAAACAATTGGATCAGCCATTGGTGAATACACCACAGCATCAGAACTCACAAGAAATCTGGGAGTTCTTAACTATACAAGAATATGCATCAATCTGAATCTAGATAAGCCACAACCAGACATAATAGTCATGGATACCGAAGGGATAGAATGGGAGCAGCCTATTGATTATAAAAATATCCCATTCAGATGCCGTCTTTGTCGTGAACATGTTCATCTTGCACTAGTATGATCTGCACAAAAAGAACCAAGTAAAGTGCAGCAACCACCTCAGGATAAACCTAATCAACAACATCAAAAATTTAATCAGACCACAAACAAGACAAGAAGGCAGCCAATCAAGCCATCCTCTAATAACTCAACACAGCTCAACAACAAATTTCAAATAGCATACACAAGGAAAGAAAAGGACAATCTAGTCAACCTTTCTCACTGACCCTCCATAACCCTTCGAAGCATTTGCAAGTTTTGAATCCTTAAAAACTCAAACAGCTCATCCATGTGAAGCAAAAGTAGAGAAGAAAGGGAAAAATGAGGTAAGCTCCCAGGCTGAAGGTTCTATCAAATTCTCTTCTACACCTTCCAATATTATTACAAGAAATCGAGGAAACTTCTAATCTTTCAATGCACATTCAAGATTCGAAAAAAAAAGAAAACCATCCAGGGAAATCATTGATACAAAGGACAAATGTATCACAACAATGGCGATAGCAATGATCAAAATTTGGACACCTGAAGCAACAGAAAAGACAGCAGCCTCAAAGGAAAGACCCATCCCCATGATTGACTCCTAATGCGGATTCTCTCAAGCAATATCAGAGGCCTAAGGGTGCCTAATAAATGCCTATTCCTCAAAAATATGATCCTACAAGAAAATATAGATATGCTTCACCTCCAAGAATATGCCTGTGTTGGATCTACAAAACAACTTTGTTTAAATGGAATCTTCAGAACCAAACAATTTATATCTCACACCACAATCAAAACCTTCAAAGTTTCATTGGAATCCAGCCAGGTATGCTTTATCTCTGACTAACTCTTTCCTTTTGGACACTGTGTTGTTTTTAACTCTTATGAGTGGCATGGTCAGATACATGTGTTGAACATATATCCCCCCTAGTGGCAATAATCATATCCAATTGCTCGAAATAGTGACATCTTGGGTCAAAAATCTCAATGTAAATAACCTCATCTTAATGGGGGATTTCAATTCCATTAGATACCCTCATGAAAAGAAAGGGGGTGCAGACTTTAATCATAGATTAGCCATGGCTCTAGAACATCTAGAGAGTGATGCTAATCTTATGGAACCAGAGCACCATCAAGGATCTTTCACATGGACGAACATCAGGAAAGGAAAAAAATACATAGCAGAAACTTTAGTCTGATCTTTCTCTCTGAAGACTAGAATGTCCTCAACAGGGAGATTGATGCCAAAGTTGCATATCTCTGCTCTGATTCACCGGGGCTATAGGAGATTCATGCTTCTTATTCACCCTCCTAATGGGGGCCCTATCTATATATGGGGAACTTGTCTAACTCCCCCTTGGCAGTTCTTCGAAAGGGGCCTCCTGACATCCATTCAATCAACAAAAGGACGACCCCTATACTAGCGAAGAGCACTCACCCGACTTGACAATACTTTGACTAACCATTGCCCTAATGTCTTAACTATTTCTCCACAACAACCTTTGAAAACGCAGCCACAGTTCAAGTTTGATTATACTTGGATTACGAATCAGAACTTTCAGCTAAAAATGGGTGAATGGTAAGAAAAAGCCCTGGATTGCAAGAGATTTCAGATGTATAAATTCATTAATAAATAGAAACATATTGAATACAAAATAAAACAGTCGCACAAAGATGAGATGAGCAGCCTTCATAGTCAAAGCACTCAGCTTAAGGACAGACTGGCTGGAATACAGACCCAGGTCCGTGATCAAGGACATAATGACAGCCTAGACAAGAAAAACAGCAAGCAATAAATGCATTGTCCAAGTTCCAGAAGTTAGAAGAGTTACATTGGCATCAAAAATCCCAGGAAAAATAAATCAAAACAGAAAAAACTAACAAAATAATTTCTTGCAATAGCACGTAACATAAAACGGATGAATACAACCCAAAGGCTTCAATTACATAATGGGAACTATATCGCAAACCAGGATGGAATGCTAACCTATGCCACTTCCTTTTATCATAGGCTTCTCAATGACCATCCTAATGCAGCTATAAGTTCAGCTGCTTGACCTACAACTATCCTATCTCAATAGACTAGAGCTCAAATAAGGTCAATCAAATAGAGTTTGTGATATTGGGCGATCGGGTAAGGAGCTATGAATTCCGTAGATATAGCAAAGTGTAACCTACGACTCGAATGTCAAGAGGAAAGGGTTCAAAAGCCTAAGCCTATGATACAATGATGTAGCTCTCACTAAACATCAACAAAAGTAAATGGTTGTAAAGGAGGCACAAATTAAACTAAGGATGGGTTAAAATGGTTGTAAATGGGTAAGGTGCAATTTTCAATCAAATGGGTGTCTATGCAACCTAAAGTGATTTATGGCAAGTCTAAGCAATCTTGTGTCTACACCAGCTTATTCGATATAGGGAAAGCCTAAACTAGGATACACATACTTTCATTCAACATGCAATAAACAAACCAATATCTACTCTACTAAATAATTAAATGAAAGAGTGTAGGGATAGAAAGACTTACCTGGGGGTGGACTTGTCGATGCTTCAATCTCCCCCTTGGCTCGAGTGGAGCTTTGCAAGAGATGTTTTAGGTTGAAGACCTCAAATGGTTGGATGAAGACCTAGATATCCTCAATTAGAAAATCCTAATGACCTCTTCTATTGAGCTTCAATGACACTACAAGACAAAACCCCTCAAGATAAGGTTCTAAGCCACTAACTCTCCCAATACTTCTTTAGGGCAGAAATGTGAGCGAAAGCAAAGCAAATGAGTGCGATATGATATGATATGATTAAAATATGACCCCTATATATAGTGTTCCAATACTCAAAACCAACCCTAAACTCTAAGCTGACAATATCAGCCCAATTGATACAGTTGGAAGATGTCGGTTGACACAATACGGTATCGGCCAGTGTGACAATACAAAGGCCAAAAAACATACTCAGAACTATATCGGGTTGGCCGATACAGTACAGGAAGGATAAAGGTACAAACATACGGTACCAACCAGGGCGATACCATAGGATATAGGGAAGCTAGCAAATCTGGATAGGAAGTAAATAGAAGGGATAAATGACTAAACACTTAAAAGGAAGTCAAACTGATAGTAGTAATGGTGCAATCAGGATAAAATAGCAACATCTCTCGCAAAACACCACGAGTCTTTCCCAGCCCATTCCCGGTGCACCCTTTAAGGCGTGCACTCAAGGAGATTGATGCATCAACAAGCCGCTACAAGAGAAAGCATCAATAAACGATAAAAGTAAAAAATATTAGATGTATATAACATCAAGATTGGAAACATAGTCATGGCAAATGGAGAAAGACTCAACAATGAAAATTGAGCTGGAGAAATCATAAGATCGATCCTAGTTGAGGCTAAAGAAGGAGATATTAATGAAGGGAGAAGCAAGAACTTCTACCGCACCACAAAGTGCCACAAGGCCCAAAATATGGCACACGGTATGTTGCACTAAAGGTCACATGTGAATAAAGTGCCACACATGGATATATCAAAAAGAGCGGAATCCATATGAACAACCACAACAAGGATTTCGACACCAACACAATAATCAATATACATGAATATATTATTGTTCAGTATTGTAGAGTATGGGATCAACATGACCAAAATATGTGCCCACTGGTAAAAGTAGCCCCACCAACCAATCAATTAATGTATTGCACAATATGTGGGTCGTTTAACCACTATAACCATCAATGCCCTAGGAAAGATGCATCCCTATCCAACAAATACCCCATGCAGCTCCAAATTACGTCGCGCCTCCATTGGCCCAGGGTTATTAACCCAAGGCACATTATCAAATGTTGCCTCCCCTAGAACTAAGCATGGTATAGGAGGGTTTGCCAGATAAGTATTACAACGGGTACCAAGGAGGATACCGGGGAAGAAACCAAGAAGGTTACTGTGGAGGATATGATTGCAATAATAAAGGCAAGTACAAAGGAGGTTACCATGATAATTACGAAGATAGGGTAAAAAGGAGGTTACCAAGGAGAAAGGGGATATAGCCAAGATAGTGCAACAATTACATGTTTTAGATATAGTAAGTCGGGGCACGTTGCTATAAACTATACAGAGGGACCTCAAATCTAGTGTGAAATTTGCCATGAGCCCAAGACACGTGACTCATTTGTGTCCCCTAAGGTGACACAATATTTTAAGAATGGTGGCACGAAGATGGAAGAACTTGCAAGTGCGTTACCCCCTAAGGTTGCACATCATTTGAAGAGGATGCTGTGGTCACAAGAACCAATAGGGAGATGTTGTGATATACACAAAACTAAATCCCCCAAGGTTCAAATAAATACACCAAAGAAAAGTGAAAGAAAAGAAACAATATCCAAAAAACTCCAAAAAGGTCATGAGGTAGTGCAAGACTCGAACTATCTAAAAAGATAACACTAAAAATTCTCGTTGTAGATCCCCAAGATGAGTTGGAGAGACGCAGAGCGGCAATAACCACTCAAAAAGGCACCAAAACTGGCAATGATAAAATAAGGATTAATGAAGAAAATGAAAACAATATGGATAGCAGCGACTATAAAAGAAGGATTACTGAAGAAAATGAAAACAATATTGATAGCAACAACTATACTAATACTAGAAAACATAATCAGATAGTTAAACAAAGTAGGAACATAATAGAGAAAACTCAGAAAAACAACAAAGAAAGTGGCATATTTTAAGGAGAAATAAGAGTTAGGATTTAAAAAGATGGTAAAGATGATAGATTCTCAAGGTTTGCTAGATAAATTAGGGCAGTTTTCAAAATATTGAAACAAACAAGAGAAAAAGAAAAGAGTATAACAAGTTCGAATTAGGAAAAGCCCAAAATAGGAAAATGTTTTTAGAATGGAAAGAAAATGCAAAAAAAGGAGGCCATACTCTTTGACAGAAAATTTAATGGCCAAGAAGTTAGAGATGAATTGTCAAATTTGGGAGTGGATATCAATGTCATACCACAAAGTACTTGGGAGGCAATGGGTAAACCGTCACAGGGGCTAATTATGGCATCACATTGGCAGATAGTATTCTCAGATCTCCAATAAGTGTATTGGTTAGAGTGGAGGTGGACTGCTTAGGAATAAAGAAGCTAGTAGATTTTAAAGTCATTAACATTTATGACAACAATATATCATACCCCGCATTTTTAAACTTGGAATCATTTGTGGATTGTACTAGGTCTTTGACTTGCATGAGGAATAAATAACATTTGAAGGTAATACCTTGATAGCATACCTACCATTGGAAACAAGTATAGTTGCCTCGTAGATAGAAGAGCCCTGGGATGGTGAAGAGGGAAGTGACTATGATGACATTCACGGTGTATGCACAATTGAAAGATCTCCAAATATTAATAAAGACTAGAGCGAATTAGGATGGACAAATTAGTATAGAGTGTGAATAGCTATAATCCAACTACGAGGAGGATATTGAAGCATGGTTGCATGGAGATCCTAAGGCAAGGGTAATAAATTTTCTTCATGAGGAGGAAGATCTTGATACTCACCAAAGAGACCACAACCAGAGGGGGCATATTGCAAAGCCATACAATAATATTATTCGAGGTTGAACAAGGAACTTCACATGTAAAGCTTCCCAAATTAAGTGGTATAGGGGAGTCAGTGGACTATCTAGTACATATGTGGAGGGTATTCCTTTATGAGGGTACAACACTGGAAGAGTTGAAAAATATTTCATAGCATTATAATGCAAAGGAGGAAGGGGGGAGCATATGGAACAAGATGACTTAAGACACCTCCATATAGAGGTAAAAGAAGGTAAGTGAGTTACTAGAAGCATCAAAAGAGAAAAAAACAATATTTCTACCAACTGCGAAAACTCAAAGAAGAAAGTAACAAAACTGAATAAAATCCAAAGTTGGAAAAAGTGGGGGATTATTGTAAAGCAACAGCAAGAAAACTAGTTCAATTGGTGCTGTCAGACTAAAGGCATATTACACAACTTAGAACCAGAAAATCAATGTTCAAAAAAATATAAAAAAGACAAGGGAAAAAAAAATTGAGATAAGTTTAGAAACAAATATTTTTTTTAAATATGGAAAAATGAAAAATAAAAACCAAAAGAAAATTGGAAAAAAAATGAAAAATATATATTATAAAAAAAATGGAAAAAATTGAATTAACTACCAAGTTAGAACCCAATGAAATGACGGCTTGGCAATGTAGGGTGGTGAAAACCTGCATAGGCACCTGTCTAATGAGGAGTTGGAGAGAAATTTGTGTTTTGCACTAGTTGCATTTTGTTTCAACAATTCAGTGTTTCGAAGTTGACTTGTCAAGTATCTTCATCAACTTGTCTAGAGGACGAAATAAATGTTTTAAGTCGAGGGATTATGTTAGTAGGATTCTTTGTCAAGGTCAACTATGTAATATCCCCTTTAGGGCTGAAAATTGAACAAAGGGGTTTTCCAACAAACCCTATTTAAATATGCAATTTTTCTGATTTTTATTCAAACCCTAATTATCCAAAAATCTCATTAAAGTTGTAATAAGATAATCCAAACCCTATCAGCAATTTATGGGATATTATAAAGAATATTAGGGTCTGAAATCAAGCCTCAAACCAATTCCTCAAGGTGTCAATATGCAGAAATTTTAGTGACCTTTGTAGATGCCTTCTCAACCCAAAGCTTGAATATTTTATGATCAAATAGTCACCAAAATTACAGAATAAAATAGCTGTCATAAATACCACTTTTCCAGAATTTTGGAGCAATAATTATTGGATAATTTCCAATAAAACAATAGAAATATCTGATTTTTAGGATAAATTAGCCCTAGATGGATGAATACAATGCCCAAAGGGGGTTGCCCAGCTGTAGAAGAATCAAATAATTATTATTCGCCAAACACAACCCTAAAGAGGGGTCTTCAACCTCCCAAAATGTAGTGGAGCCCTAGGTTAGGGGTCTTCAACACACACATGCAGTTCACTACCCTCAAATTGCCTTAAACCCTAGTCGCTTGGCTCCCCAAGCAAGTCGCCTCACCCTTGGACTAAGTTTCCACACCTGCAAAAGACAAATGGTGTTCAAAAGACCCTTAGGTGCCAAGTACGCTCAATACAACCTCCTCACGAAGTTGTCCAATCTAGGTATCAAGGGTTTCCATCCTCAATTCCAGTGACTTTGAAGGTTTTCGTCTTCAAATCAATAAGTCAAGTTTTTTGTGTTTTAACTAAGAAATTCAATTATCAAAATTCATGGTCACCTCTCAATTGATCATCAAACCACTTTTTATACCTCTCTTTCCCACAACTCTTCCTCAAAAGGGGCATTCCACTTGGGGGGAGAGTTAGTGTCATTTTAAAAGAGATCATGCCTTTTTCTCATTAATGGTTAAGTTAGCCCATGCTCAACAAGTCACTTTTAAGTCATAATTATCTTCAATCCATGAGGACAAAGTAGACCAATGTATAGAATGCTTTATTATATAATTATAGAATTTTTCACTAATTTACTTTTCCTTAAGACTTATGTAAGGAGGTGGGATATCTTAGAATCAACCATAGGAATAAATTAGAGATGTCATGTGCCATTATGGACTGGTAAAGAGACCATCCATAGTAGAGTGGTTGGTTGATCTAAGGAAAGAATAGACACATGTCATGTTCTGATTAGGTTGAAAGGAGAGAACACCTATTTGAAGAGGGTTAAACTCTAAGAAAAGGGTTAATGACATTTGGAATTTATGACCACCATAGGAAGAAAGGATGAAGAAAAGGGAAACAAGTAGAGAGCCTAGAGAGGGAGAGACTCAACTGGTATAAACTTACAAAAGATATATCAAAAAGGTATTTTTTTATAACTTAAAAATAAAATCAAAGTTTCCCCTTTGATTTTACGTTCCCTTAGCCGACGAAAAACATCCAGAAATTTGGCTAGGGGTCTTCTCTTATTCTATGTCCAAAAGGGGGATATAACAAACTAAGCATTCTTGTATATTGCAGAAACCCCAAATCTGTTGTAGCATCACTAATAGTGACACATACACTGAACAGGAAAGTGACAATCTAGGATCTATGCAGCATTGTACAAAACCCAACCACTAGTGCTCAGAGATGAAATTAATAGAGCTGAACAAAACCAAAATATGGAAAATGTTGGGGACTATAGTAAAAAAGAAGTAAGAAAACTAGTTGAGTTGTTGTTGCTAGACTAAAGGCATATTATACAACTTAGAACCAAAAAAATAATGATGAGCAAATATAAAAAAAATATAAAAAGTCTCGATAAGTTTGGAAACAAATACTACAAAAACAATTTTGGAAAAAAATAGGAAAACCAAAAAAAGGGGGGAAAATAAGAAAAATAAAAAATAAAAATAAAATTATATCTAGAGAAAATGAAACACAAATGAATTGACCACTAGGTTGGAAACTAATAAAACCACAGCTTGGTGAATTAGGGTGGCGAAAACCCGCATTGGCACCCTTCTAATAAGGAGTTGGAGAGAATTTGGTGTTTTTCACTAGTTCCATTTGTTTCGAAAGTTTGGTGTTTTGAAGTTGCTTGCCAAGTATCTTCATTAACTTGTATGGAAGATGAGACAAATGTTTGAAGTCTGGAGATTATGTTGGCAAAATTCTTCTTCGAAGGCAATTATGTGTTCTCGTATATCATGAAAGCTCCAAACCTATTTTGGCATCAATAATAGTGACAAATAGACATAAGAGGGAGGTGACAATCTGGGACTTATGCGGCATCATACGAACTGTGGATTTAAAACTCGCTATTACTCATCGAGAAGTGCCAAAACTCATAATAAATCTTGCAGAGTAACTCACCTACAACTGCATAATAACTAAGATACCAATTCATCCAGAATAGTAGAAGAACTCGACCTGGGGATGTACCTAATTCGAGTATGGGTCGGTTCCTCTGAATCCCTGGATTCGTCCTAGATGACCCTGCTTCATCCAGTTTCTTTTGCCCATAGATTTAAAACTCGCTATTACTCGCCGAGAAGTGCCAAAACTCATGAGTAGGAAAGCCTACTAAGTAACTCGCCTACTACTGCATAATAACTAAGATACTGATTTGTTCATGATAGCAGAAGAATCTTGCTTGGGGACATACCTAATCCGAGTATGGGTTTGGTTCCTCTGAGGAATGGCCTGTGTTCGTCTTGGACGACCTAGATTCGTTCGGGTTCTCCTATAGAAGAACCTAGGCGAACCCAAGTCGCCTAGGACAAACCCAAGAAGAACCCGAGCAGAATCTGAGTGTAAAAATATATTTTTATTAGTTTTTCTCAAATTTCAACATAAAGCAACGATTAAAAATAATTAAAAACACATTGCAAACCCTAAAAGTTAAGTGAAAGACAAAAACATAAGATAAAAGAACACAAATGATAAAAACAAAACACAAAAGCAAAAACACTTACCTCTCATTTTCTCATTGCATACTTTATTCCATTGTTGATCTAGGGTTGAAGCTTCATCAAGCAACATTGTAATCATTTTCCTATAGTGATTGAGGAACTCATTTGCTACCAAGGTAAGATTTTAAACTTTTAAGTTTTAACTTGTATTGGGTTTTTTTTATCCTTTTTTTCAAATTATTGCCCTAGGGTTTGTTTTTTTTTTTTTTTTGTAATTTTGTGTTGGTTTTTTAACTTGCAGTTAGATATACTATAATTACAACATGTTCTACCTCTGTGGGCCAAACTCATTTCAAAATCAATTCACAATCACCACTCTAAAAGTATGTGACAATAATAGAGCAAGTTCTAGATGGTGGGGGGTATATTTGGAAATGCAATTCTTGTGATAATCAATATGTTAGCTCATACAACTAGGTAAAAGTCCACTTATGTCACATACCTAGTGCGAGCATCAATGGTTGCAAGAGAAAGGATGGTAGTTCAATGACAAAATCAAAAATATTTGAATACACCAAAGAACTAGAAGATGCAGATGCAGCCCATGCCATGAGATCAACTCACCCTTTGTTAAAGAAAGCCAAATGATCAAGGAAGCCACTAGTTTCTCCAACTCTTCATGGCGGTTTCCCAGTTGTGACCGAAACACATCCATTTTTGGCAACATCCTCCATGCAAGAAGAGGTTTCTCCTCTTTCAAACAAAAGAACAAAAGGACCATTGGAAAGGACTTTTCAAAATGAGGCTAAGGATATCGCCAATGAATATATCGCACGATGCATGTATGCAAAAAGGATTGTCCTTCACTATGGTCAAATCACCATATTGGTAAGAAATGGTCAACAAGGCTCTCAAAGGTCCAACATTTGAGAAACTCCGCACCACCCTATTGACAAAAGAGAAAAAACATGTTGAAGATTCTTTGAAGCCAATTAAGGATTTGTGGGCTGAAATGGGGGTCTCTATCATTTTCGATGGATGGAAAGATGCAAAGAAAATGGTTATAATCAATGTAGTTGCAGTGTGCCCTAAAGGGGCAATGTTTTTTAAGGTCGTTGATTGTGAGGAGTGTGTAAAGGATGTCAAGTTCATCGTCAACATCCTCTTCAAATCTATTGAGGCGGTGGAGTCTCAAAAAGTTATCCAGGTTATAATGGATAACACAAAATAATTGCAAGGTCACGGTGATGTTGGTGGAAGCGAGGTATGGGCACATATTTTGGACATTTTGTGTTGTCCACTCGCTCAACCTCATACTACAAAAAATGGATAGAAAACTCTAGTGATCAAGCCAGCGCATGTCGAGAATGAGAAGATTCAGATGTTTGTCACCAACCATCACCTCTCTCAAGCCATCTTTAGATCCTTTTTGATTTTGGAGTTGCTAAAGGTACTTATAAATTTAAATTTTCATTTTATTTTAGTTTTTAAAAAAAAAATTGAATTAAAATTTTAACTTTTTTTAACTAGTACTTGTATATTTTTATAAGTTTTTTTTTTTTTTAATTATTTTAATTTTCTAATAAGTTGTTGAGGCTAAATTCGCTCCCACACAATCATCTTGAGACGACCTGTAAAGGTGCAAGAGGCACTTAGTAGTATGGCTATCAGCCACATTTGGAGTGTATGGAGGGAGTCAAGCAAAGAGTGGGCCTTAAGAGTGAAAAACATGATCCTAGATGATGATTGTGGACCTGTGTAGATTATTTGTTGAGTTTCACAAATCACATTATGAGTATGATTCATTTCACTAACATGGATCAGCCATGTTTGGGAGAAATATATGATGGCATTATTTGTTGAGTTTGGGAGAAATATATGATGATTGTGGACCTGTGTAGATTATTTGTTGAGTTTCACAGATTCCATTATGAGTATGATTCATTTCACTGACATGGATCAGCCATGTTTGGGAGAAATATTTGTTGAGTTTCACAAATCCCATTATGAGTATGATTCATTTCACTGACATGGATCAGCCATGTTTGGGAGAAATATATGATGGCATCGACTCAATGATTGAGAAGATGAAGGCGAGATCATTAATGCAAAAGAGCAAGATCCTGAGAAGACATTTTTCAAACAAGTGCATTCAATCCTTGTTGTGCGGTGGAAAAAAAAGACCACCCTACTACATCTCATTGCCTTTGCATTAGATCTTCAATTCTATAGCACAAAGATCTTTTATTTGCCGAGGAGGGTTCCACCATACAGGGATGTCGAAGTGGTTGAAAGGTATAAGTTGGCATTCTCTAGGATCTTTCCCAATCCAAGATCGAAGACATTTATTTGTTGAGTTTCACAGATCCCATTATGAGTATGATTCATTTCACTGACATGGATCAGTCATGTTTAGGAGAAATATATGATGGCATCGACTCAATGATTGAGAAGATGAAGGTGAGGTCATTAATGCAAAAGAGCAAGATCCTGAGAAGACATTTTTCAAACAAGTGCATTCAATCCTTGTTGAGCAGTGGAAAAAAAAGACCACCCTGCTACATCTCATTGCCTTTGCATTAACTCTTCAATTCTATAGCACAAAGATCTTTTATTTGCCGAGGGTTCCACCATACAGGGATGTCAAAGTGGTTGAAAGGTATAAGTTGGCATTCTCTAGGATCTTTCCCAATCTGAGATCGAAGACATTTATTTGTTGAGTTTCACAGATCCCATTATGAGTATGATTCATTTCACTGACATGGATCAGCCATGTTTGGGAGAAATATATGATAGCATCGACTCAATGATTGAGAAGATTAAGGCGAGGTCATTAATGCAAAAGAGCAAGATCCTGAGAAGACATTTTTCAAACAAGTGCATTCAATCCTTGTTGAGCGGTGGAAAAAAAAGACCACCCTACTACATCTCATTGCCTTTGCATTAACTCTTCAATTCTATAGCACAAAGATCTTTTATTTGCCGAGGGTTCCACCATACAGGGATGTCGAAGTGGTTGAAGGGTATAAGTTGGCATTCTCTAGGATCTTTCAAAATCCGAGATCGAAAACATGGTTATCAATGAGTTTGGGGGTTTCATTACCTCCCAAGGTAATAGTTTTGGTGCTCTTCGGAACAAATACAAGAACGATGCTCATATGTGGTGGTACCTCTATGTCATGACCTCTTTTGCAAATAAAGTAAAAATAATAAAATTAATATTTGTAAGTTGTCAAGTGACTTACTTTTTATTAAAAAGTGACAACTTACTTTATTATTATAAATAAAAAATAAAGGTGGCTTTCCAAATAACGCAAGTCAATATCAAATTAGAAGATAGAAGGTTACTTTTAGGGTTTTTCCTTGTGAAAAGTGTCAAGTGAACTTGTACAAAGGCATTGGGGACCATTTGGAAATCATCTTTTGCCATTATCTATTTTCACATTGAGAGTTTGAGCTGCTACTTCAACTTCTACTTTGAGGATGAAAACCCTCCATTGCAATCAGATTTGGGGACAAAAACCCTCCAATCTTCAATGGTGACTCCACCCAGGAGTTGCATTTGTGCATCTAGTCAGAGATTTGTAGTTTTCAATTCGGTTTTATCAGCTAGGACACATTTTTGACGTCATTGTCAAGATTTCCACATTGGGCATCATCTACAACAACTAGGGCATCATCTCAAGGGTTGACTTCATCATCCCAAGGGCTGACGTTACATTAAGGGTAGTATTTCAAGGTTGACATCACTCATAGTTGGTTTTCGTCACTTCTTTCAATCTACAGGGCCATCATTTGGTCTACTCTAACTATCTAAGACGTCATTGATTAGAAAATTGATGTATACATCTAGCTGGTTTTTTTTTATTTTCAATGTTATAAAATAAATAAATAACTCGATTTTAGTGTTTACGATACGACTATCATTATTTGCAACAAATCTGGATTTTTCCTAGGGTTTTGAAATTATTTCCATCACTTTTCAACATTTAAAAATTTTGCCATAAGAATTTGGCACTAAAAATCAGTTTTTATTAATTATGCCCTTGGGTTTTTGGTGAATCTGGGATTATTTAAAAATGTCAATTTAGGGACATTACAATGGTATCAGAGTTGTGATCTTGCCAACCTGTGAATCATGAGGACAGTGAAAGAATCCAAGAATATCAAAAGGATATAAGGGCATGGATAAAAGTAAAGGAGATGGAAAGGTCGAAATGTACGCCTAAAAAAATATGTTGACGCTATGGATTGCACCCTTGAGAGAAGGTTGGGCTTCTTTCTTCCACGCAGCACAATGGAAACTCCTCTCTTGCCTGTGGGTTTGGCAAAACTGAGGGGAGAGTCTCTAGATAAGGGCTAGCTCCCTCTGATGCATCTCTAAGTTATTCCAGTAATATTGCTAATACATATATATAATGTGGGGGTTGAAAAGAGAGAAAGATTACTAAAAAAACATAACCTAACCTAAGCTGGTGATGCACCAAACAAGTTTGATCTACTCATACTCACACTTTGAACCATAAGAACACATACATACACGTTATCTGATGAAAGGGCCAGACTGAAGGAGCTTAACAGGGAGGCTTTAATGGAAACACACAGAAAATGAACTTACCACAAGCGTTGTAGGAAAAGCACACTGTCTAGTAACCTTCTTTTGCCTCTGCACTCCAGATACAGCTCTTCTTGTTACCTTCAAGAATGGCGCTTTGTCTATACCAGGCGTGTTGGTATCAAGCTTGTGAGACCATCAAGAAAGAAATAACTGAACACAAGGTTAACACTCAAACACACTCCGAGATATATCCAACCAAAATAGAGGTAAAAATGCGTATTCTATTGATTCCAGGTGAAAATTGGCAGGGCTTCGTCTTACAACAATGAGAGATATATCTTCTCAAATAAGAGATTACAATATATATAGAGAAAGAGGAAGCGAATAGCACCCTTTTTTAAGTGGCCCATGTGCGTTGAGAGCATTGGGAAGAGGAAACCGCTTGAAAGAGAATGTTGTGTCGGCTCCAGTTTTGACTTTGGGCGTTTAAAATATATTAAACGCCATATGTGAAATCACGGACCGCGTCGTTTGTCTGCAAACAAGACCGCTCCTTCAAGACATTCACACGGTTTGTCTGCTCATTTAATGCAAAATGAGGAAAAACAGGCCGCGTTGTTCACTGTTCGTGCTCCTTGATGACCACTTGGCAGAGATTGTTTCAACTGCAGAAATAACTCGCCTCCCCTTTGCCACCTGGGCTATTTTGTCCATACTCATAATTTTGTCTCTTCCTGGCTTTGTCTTTTCTTGGAATTTGAGCTCTCGGGGCTATCTTATCGTCCTTTGCTGGCTCCTTGGGCTCTTTCATCGGCAGGTCGCTGAGTTCATTCTTAACTTTTATCTTTTCCCAGCTTCGTCCTCTCCTGGCTTTGTCTTTTGTCATCTTTTTTGTCTTTTGCTAGTCCTTTTTGGCTCCTTCCTCAGCGGTCTCTTCCCTTTAGCCTTAACCCCGTTGAATTTCCTCATGTTCGCACTCAAGCATTTGAAGATCAACGACTATTCCGTTGCCCCGAATTTGACGTCTGCGGGGACGCCATTTGACGTCTGGATTCCAACGGCTAGTTCATGATGCTCAATTTGACGTCTGCGGGCCCGTCACCCCTTTGAATTCCTTCGGCTTTTTCCTTTCCTTCAGCTTTTTCTTTTGGTCGGGCTTTTGTCCTTGAAACCTCCCGAAGGGAAGGTGTCCCTTTGGGCCTTGAGAAAGGTCCCTTTTGCAATCATCGAGAATCCCCCGCAAGGGTACTTGCCCTTTGGGGTCCTTGGTCCTCAAATCCTTCGGACCAAATGTCCGAAGGAATTCCTTCGGACATTTTGTCCTAAGGAAATCTTCATGTTTTACACTTGTTTTCTGTCAGTTTTCCCTTCGGTCGGGCTTCCCTTTCGAGCGAATTTCTTCGCGGATAAAAGTCCGAAGGAATTCCTTCGGACTTTTTGTCCGAAGGAATTCGCTTTGTTCACTTTGCCGCGAGAATTTTTCCGAAAGAATTCCTTGTTTGTTCTTTACCTTGTGAATTTCTTCGGACATTTTGTCCAAAGAAATTCAACCTTTGCCTTTTTTTCCATCTTTGCCTTGGTCTTTCTTCCGAAGGGCAAGTCCCTTTTGGCCCTTTTGACCAGCTGCCCTCCGCAAGGGCTAAATCAAACCCAAAGTTACCCTTCGGAGCTTGTAATGGTCCACTTTGCTCATCACCTGCCCTCTGCAAGGGCTGTTTGGTCTCCAAAATTGCCTTTCGGAAAAGTTGCAAAGGCCCTTTTTGTTGCCTAAGTGCCCTCGCAAGGGCTGCTACCCTTCGGGCTTTTGAAAATGATCTTTTGGCCCTTCCGACTTGAGCTAATTTCTTGAACCAACTACTTTAAACCAAACCGACTTAACCACCCGATTGAACCAACCGTTTGAACCAACCATGATTCCAAGTTCAAGTTCAAAGTTCCTGGAAAGATCATGCCGTTAAACCCTGACATCGAACTACTGAACTAGTTCCTCCTTTTGCCGAAAGACTTGTGCAAACCAAATTTGAACTAGCTCAGAATGGCAGGGGAAGGAGACCGATTTTGACCTGCAGGGCCAAAATGGTTAGCAAAATCTATAGAGAAGCAAAAGGAATTCAGCATGCAAGTCAAAGGTACGGAGATCTTATCTAAAAAAGAACCAAAGAATGTGGTTGAAAAGAAACTAAACACATTACAAACAAGCGCAAAGGATTGTAATGGTGGAGCATGAAGAAAAATCATATTTGCAAGAATTTGGAGAGGATTTTTTGGTTAATGCCAAATTTACGAGTCTTCAATATAGTAGAGTTGATGCAAATTTCTCTAAGGCATTGAAAGAAGAAGATAAGCTTTTGCATCATTCTTCTCATTCATAAACTTCTTGGTCCTCCTAGAACTCAACCTCATAAACTTCTATATGGATGGATAGAATACCATAAGTTTTTGATAAGCTTAAGAGGGTAATCATCACGTCTTGTATTTTTCATTTCAAATTTATCACAACCATTTGTGGTAGAATGTGGTGTTTCAATAGAAGGTATTGAAGCCATATTAATCCATAAGGGGGACTCCATTAAGATGGAGAGCATGAAGTTGAAAGATTCAAAAAATAGTTTCTCTATTTATGACAAGAAGATTATTGCCATTAAGCATGTTTTGATAAATTTCAGACATCACTTGGTTTATGGTAGGTGTGTGGTTGAGACAGATTGCAATGGCTTGGAGTTCTTCTTGGATCAAAATGATTTGAATGATGAACCACAAAGGTGAGAAAGGAAAATCCAAGGTTATGATGATATAAAAGGGAAAAAGAATGTAGTTGTTAATGTCTTTTCTAGAATGGCTGTTCGTTCTATTTTTATCATTTATGGTGATTGGAAGATTTCAATCATGGCAGATTATACCAAGAATACATTTGTTGCTAACATTTTAGATGGAAATGTGAAGGATGAAATATGTGCTAGCTGATGGTCTTATTTTGAACAAGGATAGAATCTTTCCAATACTTGAAGATTCTTTGCAATGGGAAATCATTTCAATAAAAAGATGTATTTCGAAGGAGGTAGGGACAATTCCATGGCTTTTGCAATTGCTTGAGGACAAGCAATTTTGAGTAGGGAGGACTATAATGTCCCTCTTTTTGAGCTAGTCCTTAGGATGAGACCCTTAGCTTGAGCATTCCCTAGAGCTAAGGATTAAAAGGCAAAAAAAAGGGAACATTAGTAATCTTCAAGGTTATATTGATAAAGCACTTTATTATCTAATTTTGGGGCCTTTTTAAGGGCCATTCTAAAAGTGCTTTTATAAGGAAGATTGATATATATCTTTTTATTAAAAGGAAAAGTAACTCTCGCTCTCTATTTTGGACGCCACAATTGGAGGAAGAAAATAAAAAGGAAGTGGCTCTTTTGGAAAGGGCATGTTAAACATTGATTTGGAAAATTGAATCAAGTATGTCAAGCTTGGTTTCCACCTTTTGAGGAGGAAAACCTTCAAGAAGTGTCATAGTGTAGTGACCCTCACTAGTAGGATCACTAAAACACTGATATTTCACTATGGAATTTTGTCAAACAGTTGGTAGGATCACCAAAAAACACTAATATTGCAGTATGGACTTTTGTCAAATAGTTGGCAAGCAATCAAATTATACTGCTGAAAGTAAATGTCTGATTGTAGAAATGGTTAAGCAACAAATTTACTTAATTCAAAATATGCAAAATAGTGCCCAATCTATATTCATTTCATGAGATGTAACTGATTACAATGGATTACAACTTTCAGACTTTACAAAGCATTTGGCACTTTTGGATCTACCACAACTTATGCAATGCAAGATAGTTCAAAACATTCGATGTCTTATATAATTGGGTTCAAATGATTGTAAGTCTAAACCTTTCAAACCTGAAGCTCACTGTTTATCACAAAGGAACACTACACCCTAGCTGCGCTGCTGACTAGCTGAGTTGATTCGCTGAGGTTATAGTGTATGGCAGTCCCCAAATTAGGTCTGCGAACTGATGTTGTTGTTGGCCGTTAAGTTTCCCCTGCTGCGCAATCTTTCTGGGACTGCTACAACCTGTCCAAGTCCCACGGTCTGCCCTAAAAAGCCGATTGGTGATGCCTTTTTTCAATGACTGAATGCTCGAATTTAGCCACTGATCAGCCACAGATTTACTTTCAAGCTCAAGATCAGACTGAATATCCTCCACTGTTTCCTTTGAGAAGCACTTGTCAATGATATCCAACCTATGCAGCGCACTACCATCTTTCACAGGTACTTTAATCAGAAATCCATCAATCACCGAACTAATAATATTTGGATCTGCAGTCTCCAAAAGTTTCTTCCAGCAAATGCAACCGCATGAAATGCACAAAGTGAGTTGAAAGACCACAAGCGACTAATTCTGCTCCATCCAATCTTGCACACGTGAAACCCGATCAGTGTGTTGTCCATACACTGCTGCAAGTACAGGCCGTACTGTACGGACTGGTACGATTTTGGTATTAATTCTAGTCTTCACTAGCAAGTGCCGGTAATGCCCTGAACATGGACGCCTAGGCTGGGGTAAACGCCTCCCACAATGTAAAAATTAATCTCCCAGCCAAATACGAGTTATGAACAAAAAATATAGGTTCAAATGTGAATCGCAGTATGCTGGAAATGCCACCAGACTTCCAAAATGATCTTCAAATGAAGCTCAACATGAAATGGTTGAATAACATTTCCAATGTGCAACCCTTCAGAAGTTATTTCATTTCCTCAGTTATGCAATCTCTTGAGAGGTATCGTTCTCAAGGATTATGCTGAAGATTTGCAGACTATTAAGCCCCACAAATGCTCAAGAAGACTCAATGAGAAAATAGACTCGGATGCCAAATGAGAGACCCATGGGGTCTATTTATGCACTTTTTGGAAACTTCTTCTAGAAGCTCCTTACTTTTTCTAGAAGTATCCATACTACATCTTATAAAATCTCATTGCACTTTTTAGATAAAAAGTAACTTTATAAAATAAAAGTGCACCTTAATTTAAAAATATAACATTTTGGCCCCATATAAAAAGTAATAAATAAATATAATGTCTCCAAGAGCATAATGAGCCATCCAATCACCAAATAAACGCAAAAATGACTCTCTCATCACCACCATCTGCCTACGAGAGTTTGGAATAGGCAAATCCACGTAAAGTGTCATGTCGTACTAGAGAGGGGACATGATAGATTCGGGGACGAAAACCTCCATTTCTTCTACTTGGGCAACTTTATTCAAGAGTTGTAAGTGAGCTTCAAATTGCATGTATTCATGCAAGGGATCTACAAAGATGTTTTTAGACACCACCTTCATTAAGAAAATATTGCAACTTCTATCGAAAATAGGGTTTTGGTAATTTAACAGGTTTGAAGAGGAGCGAATAATTTTGGGAGCTTGTTTGTGTTGTGGAAGACCTTCCCAAGGTGTGGCGACTTGCCTAGAGAGCTAGGCGAACCACTTGGAGGGGTCATTGGAGGCCAAAGAGGGTTGCACATTCTTTTATTGAATTTTCCAGCTAAGGCGACTTGATTGGAAAGAGGATTTCGAGGGTTTCAAGCTGATTCGAATTGCTTTGCGGTGTATAAAATATTGCTGATATTTTATACTACTAATCCAGCTTGGGCGACCTTCCCTAGTAGACCCTTGGAGGCTATTTGGAGGAATTTGGGGGTGAGTAAAATATTCTAATTTTATTCCTTATTTTTTTGAGGTAGGATGAACCAGTTGGGGAAAAAAAATGAGTATCTCGGAGGGTTTTTAGACTCCGTTTGGCAAGGTACAAATTGTTCTATTTTTTTATTTTTGTGGCAAATTATCATAGGGTTTGAAAGGAATTGGAAGGGAAAGACTACGGTTTCAATCTAAAAATTCTGCCAATATTTTATGAGGGGCGATTCACTTGTGGAGTATTTTCTGAGGTTTATAGGGTACCTTTAGCCCCAAAATGATTAAAAAAATAATATTAAATTATTTGTGTATTTTTGGCATATTTTTCAAGGTCCTGTGACATCATTTTGTGAGTAAATTCAAGGGAGAATTCTGATTTATTTAACACAATAAATTTCTGCACTTGGGTGACTTATCTGAAAGGGTTTTTGGAAGCTTTGGAGGGCTAACATTGGAAATATTTCATTCTGAAATATTTCTATATTTTTTTTTTTTGAGTTTTGCAAGGGTTTGACGGCTGAATTAACAAAGGAAAATGCAGCTGTACTTTCAGGAGAAAAATATAAATTTTGCAAGTGTATTCTCTCAAGGTACCTCCACCTTTCCTCACATAAATAGGTATTTGTTACAGCAAAAAATTCAGGGTTTATGTATACATATTTGTAGATTTAAAGTAAAATTTCAGCAGGTTTATGCTTCAGTAGTTTGGAATTAATTATGCAACATTGGCACCTAGAGTTTGTTTCTATTTGAGGTGGTTTTAAGCATCTATATATCATCTAGGGTTTGTTGATTTAAAATTTTCAGAATTCAGTTATTGGGGTGTTTAAAGGTTTTGCTGGGAAACCCTCTTTTATCATCATTGTCCCGATTTGGGGACATTACAATTTGCTTAAACACTAAAATCTATTTAATTTAGACATATCTTAGACAATCTGAATAGTTATAGTTTTCCACTTGTTTAGATACATTAATCCAAAATAAGGTAAAATAGGCATAGACAGAGTGTCAAGGCATTGATAGTTACTACTATAAGAATCAGTCGTGCTGAGTAATGGGAGTGCCAATGGGGGAGAGTGGATACAAAGTATGAGGTTAAGGACACCTAGCATCGAGAGACTCATCAAAGATGCAAAATGGTGGATTGACCTTTGACCATGCAGGCAAATGATGAGAGGCTAGCACTTGGTGGTTTCATGACATGGGTGTCTCAAAACATGAGCACACCTCTCAACCTACATGATCCATGTGTCAACCTTCTCTTTCTTTTCTTTCA
The DNA here is from genome assembly GCA_037957365.1 of Torreya grandis. Classification (NCBI taxonomy): domain Eukaryota; kingdom Viridiplantae; phylum Streptophyta; class Pinopsida; order Cupressales; family Taxaceae; genus Torreya; species Torreya grandis. The sequence continues at coordinate 997,037 of JARHVA010001913.1, forward strand.
CTATATCTAAATGTAATTACTCCTTAGAATAAGAGAGGAGAAAAAGGGGAAGCACTACCCGATTTAAGCTAGATTGTAATAGGGAATTCATAGATGGACTACATAGCAATAGGTTGTAAGCTATTTCGGCAAAACTAAATTGAGAAATATATATATATATATATATATATATATATATATAGTGAAGTGTTTATTCAATTTTGAATATAGAATGGCTTGAATGCCTTTGTATGTTTCTATGCGATGGATGCTTTGATTGGTAGTTAGATGGTTGTGGTGTGATGGATGCTTTGATTGATAGTTAGATGGTTGTTGTGAGATGGATGCTTTGATTGATAGTTAGATGGTTGTTGTCACCACTTATTAATGGGAAACTTAAGGAAACCTCTAATGCAAGAGATGAAACCAACTCGCCTCTCTGAAGTGCTTCGGGTGAGACATCCTACAAAGCATGGTGTCTTCCTAAAAATGATGACAGCCGATGTTTCCGAGTATCCACTAAATGTTTGGCTGTTTGGTTGAGAGCACAACTAGGTAGTTCTTAAATAGTCAACATTTTTGGTTTCGTTGTCAAGAACCATTTCTTTTGCTTGTTGAGGAGCCCTAGGATAAAGTTAGTCAATCAAAACGTAGGGTGACAAACCTTCACCGATGGAAGGCAAAAGCCTCAACTTTGGGTGGTGAAAACGTACGGACAGATGGTTTAGCAGAAGTTTAGACGAGCTTAAGATGGAAATATTTGCACTAGGATGGCGTAGGTTCTTGCAAGGGTTAAAACGGTTGGTTAGATGTCTCGAGGCGCAAAAGTGGATGGTGGTCAAGAGGTGATTTTGTTGACTTAGGAAGGTGCACCGAGAGGATGCTGAGAGTCCTTGCAGAGGGTAAGGAACGCAGGGATGCACCCCTAAGCCAATAAGGAGCCCCAAAGGCCGGGATCACTACAAGGAAGTCAAGGAACAAGTAATGAATCCCAAGGAAGATTGCATCGTGCAACCAACATGGAGAGGCAATGCGTGCAAAGCACCAAAAGTACCACCCTATGTTCACACTCTTTGCAAAAAAGAAGGTAACCTTTTTGTTTATTTATTTATTAATGCAAGATAAAATTATTGAAATTCAGATTCTATAAAATAGGACATCAACCATACAAATCTAAATATATAAGGTAGATTGAGATTGCACTAACTATTTTTAGAATTGAGAAAGCAAGAGGGAAGAGATTGCACTTAGCTGATTTTCTTATTTATGTTGCTTATTGCTTGTGTCACAATCTCTAAAAATGTTCTATCTAGTCTGTGACTACTCAAATCAAAGAACAGAGGCTCAAACCCTATGCAGACACTGTCAATGAAGCTCAGACCCCTATGGCAACTAGTATTGTCCAGGCTCTTCAGTTATTGTCCCAGTTGACTGTACAAGTTTGTGTCACCTGAGATCATTGCACTTGCACCTGTAGATGATTTTATATATGTTTGTTTGCCCTTGGTTCTATGTGTTGAACCTTGATTTGCTTCTCCTTACCTTGAAACCATAGTTGCACTTTCGACACAAGATGGCTTCGAAAAATGGATTAGAAAGATGGGTTGTACAAACCCAACCACTCCCCGCTAAGTGACTTAATGTTGCCTACATTCCAATACTCCGAAGACGGCTCAAACCACACTAGTTCTCCCACCTAGGTGTGTGTGTGCACCATCGTGATCGTGCTATAATGTGATGCAATACTTGGCTTTTGGTACTCGACAACATGCAACTTTGACATGTGTTTGCATTTAGACTTAGATCTAGGGCTATTCCTTTGAGGGTTTTTTGGATGTATATGCTTTCGTGATAATATCTCAAGAGAGTGCCGACGGATTTTTCAATGCAATTTCCAGGTAGAGAGCAAATGATCAAGTAAGACCTTAGGCTTGATATGTGTTTATAGATGACTCCAATATTTCCCCCCATAACCAACCCATGAAACATGTCTAGGCTGACCTAATGGAGACATCCCAATCCTAGACACTACTGGGAGAGGCAAACACCTACGAGAAACCGCAAACATCTGACTGTTGTTGGTACTATCCTGAGAGGGAAAATCAGTGATCTCAAAGATGGTGACAGTTTACATAGGATTATGGACTGTTTTAGCATAGGCTAGGGTGATCCTAAATATGTGTGATGGTAAATTGGGTTGGCCAAGATGATAGATGGGTGAACGGATAGAGGAAAGTGTGCACAAGAATCAAATGTATACGCACAAGTCCAAGTATGTGAAGATATGTCAAAATTGATGTTTTGAAGTGTCTAATACCAAATTTTGGTGTCTACAATAACCTTATTGTGGTAATAGAGAGTATAAGCAGGAAGATTGCTAAAAAAGTAGCGGAAATTCAAAGGGTAGCAATGACTCGATAGAACCTAAATATTACTCTGCCTCCACCTACACCCTTTTCAATGCAGAAGGTCGTGATGGACATACCATTTATACTACCAAACTACACATGTTGAGGAAGCACTAAGGAGCATGTTCACAAGTGTGAAATCATTTGGCGTGCACAAGGAACTGTGGCATCAGTGACAATCGCTTAGTTTGCAGCCACTCTGAAAGAGCATGCTCACACATGGTACTGCAAATTTGATGCTAATCAAACTTGCGATGATTACATAGCACTGAAGGCAACATTCCTTGGAGAAATCCTTTATCTAGGACACAGATAGAGATGTTGGCTGATTTGAAAGAGATCAAACATAACATGACAAAGAGAATCTGGCACTATGGTGCTTTTGAACAAGCTACCCTTCAGACTAGATGACAAACAAAACAAATAATGGTTTGTGGGTGGTCTAATAAAGGAGATTAAGTGGCAAGTGAGACTGTGTATAACACAAAAAGCAATGCTCTAGATGCAACACTGAGGACTAAAGCTAGAGATAATTGGAATGCGAGGACTAGTGTCTTTGAAGCACATATATCAAAAATGGCACAGTGCCAAAAACTGTTGAGCATTGTCGAACCCCAAGATTCAAGGCAAAGGCTATGGTGCATGGAATGCGAGGAGGGCCACAAAAAGAATGACTACTCAAAATGAAGGACCATAGCGTACTACACCATTTTCTAAGACGAATGACACTCAAAGACTCATTGCCTAATGTTGAGAAAATCTAGAAAGGAGCATGCTAACAAGTGGTGCATGGTTTGTGAAAGCAATACTCACGACACCAAGGATTGCAAATTCCTTCAAGCTTGTAGGGACAAGATCTGCAGTCAAGCCATGGTTAAGTGGAAAGGAAGGCACAGGCAGAATGAATGTATTGTTGGCAGGATCAAGGTCATAACTAGAAGCAATGCTAGACATTCTTATACTATGGAGCTTGTGGGAACAAACACAAAACCGAGGATGGTCAAGGATTCAATCAAAAAGATCTTGGAATGTGAGAAGCGAAAAGGGACAAGCATGATACATGTTGATTGGCAAGAGGTGATAGAGGCATCCGTAAGGACTCTCTTGGCCCCAGTAGCAAGAAAACCTCCAATGAACATGGCTACAAGTATGGTGCCAAGTATGGAGAATAAGTTGTGGTACTTGCACAAGCGCAACACCAGGGATTTTTGATAAAGCACAAAAGGAGGCCTTGGCTGAAGCAATAGGTATTATAAAAGGGTTTCAAAAAGAGTTGGCCATCACCAAGAACAAAGAAGTTTCCCTACATCAACCCAATACAACTAATTGTCCAAAGTTGGAGCTTATAGTGCTTAAAGAGATCTTAGTGCTATTACATAAGGAAGGAATGCATAGAGCTTCGTGATTGGTTGAAGTGTGAAGGCCAAGAAGGCAAAGTACCAACTCAAGTCTACAAGTCATGACAAGTTAGGATTGTAAGAAACCCAACATATGACAAAACTCGTAAATGACACGACAATCAATTGGTTTAATGTGTGTGACATAATGATAGACACCAGCACAAAAGTTAATGTCCTAACTAAGCAGGCTTGGATAACCATTGGTTGCCCGAATTTGAGCTCCTCTCTACATGTGATTTTTATGGCAAACAAAACAACAAAGCAACTACTTGGGATCTTGAAAAGAGCTAAAGTGGACATAATGGGAATGAAGTTTGTGGTAGATTTTGAGGTTATTAAGCTACTGGAAGTAGATTATTATCTTGCCCTGATCAAACAACCTTGGTGCTACTCAAACAACACAAACATATGCTTCAAGTAGTGCATGATGAGCTTTAAGAATGGCGCGCAAAAGGTTATGACCCCTTTGGATACGAAACGTGGATCATCTTGTGTCAACACACTTGACATGGAGGAAGAATTGAATGCCATGTATAATGTCACTGTAAATGCGTCTGGTTGCCCAAACCTGACTTAGAAGGGTATGCTACTATGGGATGATTGCACCTTGATAGAAGGGTCAGAAGTGTTGTCGGAAAGATGGATGGCAAGAGGCTATGAGTTGGCTAAAGAGGCTTGTGTGGAAGAGGTGCAACCAAGTAGCAAAGTAATGCCTTTGACCTCCCAACCCAAGGTGATTTGTTGGTGATTCTTGGTTCAAGGATTGGCACGTCGACCCATCCCAAAACATGCCCTACTCAATGTGGATCCAAAAGATAGAAGCACAAGCATTCACAAAGCGTGTTTTCAAGCTCAGCAAGTGTTGTTTGAAAAAGTTTACAAGATTTGACAGACTTATAGAAGTAATGGACTTTGTAGTCACCATAAGAGGAGCACTAAAAGAGAATGATCAACAATTTTCCCTAACCCACATGATGTAGGCCAAACCTGCAAGATGGTAGGCCATTCATAGGTCAGTGTTGAACACCTAAAACAAGATAGAGGAAGCCATGATCATAAGATTCAACATAATACAAAATGTGTGCCCTAGATATGATGGGCAATCAGAACCTATGGCCCATATACTTGCTTGTGAGGCCTTGTGGAAAAATGGCGAGAAGGTGGCATCATACCTATGGGTATACGAGTTCTGTGAGACTTTAGCACCATGAACACATAAGGGAAACTACACGTAATGGGAGTGGTTGAAGGTATATTTATGTTTAACCTTCTCCATTTATAGCATGACCCAGACTTCGATAAGCCCATCAAACTATCCAAGAAGCCATGTTGTTCTAGGATGCCAAAATGGAGGATTGGACGAGGAATATGTATAGTAATGGCGATTATGGAGTAAAGGGCCTATTATGGACTATGTATGGAATAGAATCAGGGGAGAAAAACCCGAAATGGAAAATCATAAATGCTCATCCCACAAGATTCAAAGCTTGGATGTGCTCGCAGAAAATCCCAGAGTCTATCAAGAAAAGTGTGAGGCAAATCTAGTCATCAGAGGATTTAGACTAGCATATGAACATCGGAAGGGAAAAGAAAGGCCCCCGTGGATGGTGCTAAATGGTGATATGTGGGTATACAACGACATCAGATTGAAGATCTCCAAGGAGAGCTTAGGTACTAAAATGAACCCCTGCAGACCAAGGAAGTAAACATTCGCATAGAAAAGTGCCCAAATTAGTAAAAGTTGGAGACTATTGGATAGATGAAGAAATGGCCAAGGTGGTAACTACTGAAGGAATACTTGGACCTCTTTCCTCATGGATACCATGAAATAAAGGACCTACATCCATTTTTTGGAAGATGAAGATCAAATTAAAACCAGACGTGAAGTCGGTAAAGAAGTCATAAAGGATAAACCCCAGCTTTTGCGCTCACGTGAAAGAAGAAATTGATAACATGCCGAAGGTTGGGATCATTTACCCAATGGAAGAATTTGTGTGGGTGTTGTAAATCATGATCTCAATTAAGGACAGAAAACTACGAATTTGCATAGACTTCCATGCTTTGAACAACACCTTTGTGGTGGACCCGTTCCCAACACCTTTTACTAAGGAGATTCTAAGAGTTGCTAGAAGAGAGGCCTATACATTCATGAATAGATTTTCAGAATATCACCAGGTACAAATTGATGAAGAGGATAAGCCAAAGAGCACTTTCGCGATATAGTGAGGGTGTTTTTCCAATAATGTGATGCCAATTGGGATAAAAAACGCATTGGTAGTATTCTCAAGGATTTTGGTCTAGGCCTTCAAGGATTTCATCCATGCATCATCCAATCTATTTTGATTCAAATACACCATGTGCCTTAATAAATGCATTTTGACTCACATATATCATTAACCTATTACATAGATAATGGCTCATAACCAAGAAGCAGGAAAATAAAATAAGACGAAGGGAAACATCTTGGAACGAGTCAACTAACACTCCCTCTTTGTGAGAAACAAATTCTCCTTCAAACTAAGTCGCTTTCTCAACAACCCAGCCTTCCCTTTAGGTAGTGATTTAGTGAGCAAGTCAGCAATCTGCAACTTTGAAGGAACATATTCAAGAACCAATGCATACTTTTGTACCTTAGGAAATGATATTGGATATCAATATATTTAGATCAATCATAAAAAATAGGATTTTCAGAGATTAATACCACTCTAATTGTCACCTTAGATAACTATGGGAGCTAGCATACTACCGGTCAACTCAGACACTAATTTACGCAGCCAAACAACTTCACAACTAGCAGATCATGCTCTAATATACTCTGTTTCAGCAGAAGTAACAGCAACTGCTGCCTGTTTCTGGCTAAACCAAGAAATCACATCAGTACCAAGAAAAAAAGAAATTATATTCATGTCCATGAATGACAAAAAGTAAGTCAATGGGACTCAATAATATATCCAATTATGATATAAATTGCCAAGGTAAAAGGACCCTAGGCTCAAAGAGTAACTAAATTAAAAAAGAAGGAAAAAACACTAAAAATAAATGAGGGAAACCCAAAGCGGTAAAGCACCAACCCATGTGGTCAAGATACCAATACAAATAGTCATGTGGGGGGACCTAGAATCCCCTAAGAGCATGGGCTGATAAGAGTCGAAAAGGCTGGATGATAGTCCCATCAAACATCTCTGACCATGCCCGTGACAAAGGAAAAACAGTACCTAGAAGTAGACTTTCGAGTCTCAACATCTCCTACCCAATCTAAATCTACATAACCATGCAGGCAAATCAGCCCCTTACCTGTGTACAAAATACCATTATGAAGAGTGCCCTTCAAATAGTAAATCACATGCTTAGCATCCCTCCAATGGAACTACCTCAGCTCAACCATGAACTAAATCAATCGGTTAATTGCATACCAAATGTCAAGCCGAGTATCAACAAGATAGATAAGTGATCCTATCAACTACCGATGAAGTGTGGGATCAACCAAATCTAAATTTTTATCACAAGTTAACTTTAGATTCGACGACATAGCAGTTGACATTCGCTTGCAGTCCAACATCTGAAATCTCTTCAGAATTTTCAGTAAAACATTCCTAGACCAAGGAAAACATCTCATGATACAAATATTGTCAGACTTGATCACATCACCAGTCTCTTTGTTCAACATATAATGTCTCAAGTGTTTCATGGCAAAGACTATGGTTAAACACTCCTTTTCGACCTAAGAATAATTATTTTTGTAGTCAGGGGGCGTACGGCTAATGAAATAGATGACCCTTTCGTTTCCATCATCATCTTCTTGGGCCAACATACAAGCAATGGAGACATCCATCGCCCTAAGGTAGAGAATAAGGGGAGGATTTGGCTTAGGAGGCATGAGTGTAGGGGGAGAGAGAAGTAACCTCTTAATGGCATCAAAAGCATCCTGATAATGTTGAGTCCAAGTTAGGTCGCTCTCCTTTATGATTAATTCATTGATGGGATGAGTTGCATAAGTGAGGTCGAGAATAAACCTCCTAATGGATCCAATTTTTCCAAGAAAGGACCTAATGTCATGCTCTTCTTTAGGAGGAAACATGTTGAGAACAACCCAAATTTTGGTGGAATCAATATCAATCCCACTCCTAGAAATGATCCTAATAATGTCTCAGGACCACTAAATAAGAGTAATGATTTATTTTCAAAAAGTTACGATTTTTTTTTTTAAATTCAGCACAACATTAATGGCAGATTTGGAGGTCTTTGAAGCTCAGAAAGCCTTGCAACACCACTTTAGTGGTGTGAACTTCTAGTTGGGAAGCCGAGCTTTCCAAAAAGATATTCTAGTCCAAAATCGAAGCATACCCAAAAAAGACGACCTTAAGGATTATAAAAGGCAGAGTACTCAAATACAGCATCAATATATCCAAACAAAGATGGGTTCCTAACCATTGAAATAATGAGAGTGGCCCATCGGTATGAAGCAAAGATCAAGGAAAAGTTCAAACAAAAAGGAAAATTTCTCGCAAGAAAGTAGGCACATTCAAATGATGGAGGCAACTCTAAGTATGGAAGCAAGCAACTGACCAAAGAGAAGGCCCCACAATAGAGGCAAAACTGAAGGTTCCCAATATCAAGGTTTGCTATGAGAAATCGCACAAATAAACCCCCCACATAAGGAGACTAGAAAATGGTGTGAGAATCATTGGAGCATAACTCACAACATAGACAAATATCATTCCAAGAGGACATTTTTTATCGAGGCACGTGAATATAATCCGATACAAGCATCTGATGAGGAGGAGCACTTCTTTCATCCTATCGACACAAGTAAGCAAAATATGGATTTTGGCCCCTATTCCACTATTGGTACAGAGCAGGTTGCAACATTATCATTTGAGGAATAAGAACACATTTTTCATTCACAGATGTGGGTGCAAGGCAAAGCTCTACATTTCATCATGGATAGTGGTAGTGAGAAGAATTGATCTCTATAGAATGTACGAAGGCTGAGTTGAAAAACAATACCTCACACAGTCGTACTCCATTAGATGGTTGAACCAAGACAAAGATACTTGTGTCAGCCAACAATGTTTTCTTCCATACCTAATCAAGCCATTCAAAGATGAGGTATTGTGTGATGTGGCACCCCTGGAGGTTTGTGATGTTTTTCTTCAGCATCCATACATGTGGAAACGAGATGGAATCTATCAGGTCATGACCAAGTCTGATAATAGCAAGAGGGAACTTGAAATAACAGATCAAAGAGGGATGTAAACAACAAATGGAGAGGGGGAAACACCAATAGCAAATGAGAACATGTTTTGCAATGAGGGCTCACATACATGAAACAAGCATAGAAGAGGAGGGTTTACAAACAAATAAACAAGATGATATTCGAATTTAAGGGAGTTTGAGATTAGCACTATAAGAAAGTGTAATATGAACCTCTCGTTTGGAGGTAGAGACACTTAAGAAGCCCAAAACAGAAAGATAAACCTACACAAAGTCAAAACTTGGATCAAAATGTGAGGATTGTTAGTGAGTATAAGGTGGAGACTATGGAGTAGTCTCACCTGAACCTCACAACCTCATTGAATCTAGTTCAAAAAGAGGAAGGGCAACTAGGACTGAGAGCTGCAAACAAGTAGAAGTTATAGACACACACAACAACAAATACAGGTATTCATCAACAACAACAAAATTCTACACTAATCTATTATATGTAATCAAAACTAATAATCATAAAATTCTGACCTGTCAAATGCTATATGACGCAAGATTAAGAGAGAGCAAGATTGAGTGTCCTCAGGTTGCAGCCTTTGGGTTGAATATGTCATGCAAATATCTCAAGGGAGACTCACAAAGGAAAGAGAAAAAACTCCATGAACTTAACTAAACCAACACCAATGGCGGAAAACAATAGAACTAAGGTTGAGGAACACTACATGACACAAAACGGGTTGCGATATACAATTTTTCCAATCCTAGGGAGTGGCTAACAAGGGTGTATTTATAGGCAAAGAAGGAAGAGGGACTTGTTGGGAGAAGCTAGAAGGACCTGGGAGTCTAGTCGAAGTGACAAAGCACATGAACCATTTCTCCTTCGCATCCAATCCCGTGGTTTGCACATACAGACGCACATTGCAAAACCGCCAGTTAATGCAAACTAGCAATTTATCAACCACCGCAAAACCAATGCAAGCAATTCAAAGGGGAAACATCAAGTGAAAAACACGTGATCAAGCAACTAAGCAGAGGCATATGCAAAGCAGGGTACCTCAAGCAAATGAACTGGTGTTGGGGAGAGAGACAAAATGTGTTTTAAAGTTTGGAAGTCTTGCGGGCATTATTGGACCAGAATGTCGCACCATGTCAAATTTTGGTGCTTATAGAATCATAAGAATAATTTTTTCTTTTCCCGTTAGATAATTCTTTCATTTTTTAATGCTTGAACAAGAGCATACAATTCTTTATCATACGTGCAATAATTGAAAATTGACTTGTAAAACAATTTTGAATGATAACATATTGGCTTACCTCCTTGCAATAAAACAACCCACGTAGCATAATCACTTGCATCCATTTCCATCTCATGACATAATATTATGTTAGGTAAGGTGTAGACACCTAAATTTGGTCTTTCGGGGGGCAGGGAGGCAAGTGGGTAGTTTTTGTTGTCAAATTGCATTGTTCAGGGTACTTGTGTGTTTGTCGACTATTGGTTCATATTAGGCTCTTATTGGCATGTTTTTCCCTATCTTTTGGCCCTATTTTTCCCTATTCCCTTTGTTTTCTCTTCTATGTCCTCTCTGTCCTCTCTACATGTTTCTCTTGGGATTCTAAACTTGTTTCTTGAAATCGTACATTGTACGGTTCTAGCTTACCACGACTGTACTGTGTGATTCTAGGGTAGGCACTTATAAACCTTGTTTTGGGTCTCCTATGCCTTGTGTTCCTCTTTTGTTGAATTTTCCCACCTATTGTGTGTCAGTTCTCACACCGATATGATCTTAATTTGAACTTGCAAATTCTATAAATACACAGGTGTATTAGTACATATAGGATAATGAACAAATGAGGCATGAAATGATAAGGAATGATTGAGCAAGATCCTATGTTCTAGGATTTATGAATGTGTTAGAGCAGAATTCAAGCATTTACAGCAGATTTGAAGCATTTACTTCCTTGTGCCACTTATTCATTGTAACACAAAAAGTCATAAGATTAGGGCTTGCATCCATAAATTTCTTGTAAAGTCCATATGGTAGACAAACCAAAGTACAACAATGTGCCTATGGAATATAAACAACATTCACTTGAGGGTTTTATTGGAGCAATTGATTCAATCAAGTAGAAAGCAACATTTGTTTATATTATGTTTACTAAAAAGGATATGCCACATGATAGTTCATAAGATGGACTCGTATTTATACAAACATTTATATAAGGCAAAGAAAAAGATGGCATAATGGTTGACAATGGTTCAAGTCTAAATATGTGCATTGAACGATTTATTTATAGCCTTGGACTTAGCTTGAATGATTTAGCCTACTCTTCTACGATTATCATAGGATATGATGGTATCAGACAAGAACCCCTTGGTTATGTTATTTTCCCTATTAAAATGGCACCAAAGACAATTCAAACTCTCTTTCACGAGGTGCCTACTACTGGATCATACAATGCTTTGCTTGGTCGGCCATGGATATATCAAATGCAAGCAATACCTTCTATTGTATATCAATGTTTGAAATTTGGACATCAAGGTCAAGTGGTTAGGATTTAAAGAGACACCACTTTTTAAAAGGAACAACCCAAGGATTAAGTGGTATACATAGAAGTGCCACAAAAGTCATTACTTCATTTACCTAAAGTAAGGGTGCATAAAATACAAAGGCATAAGTCAATTCTAATCAAGGTGTGATCATCATATACTATGTCTCCAAGACAAACGAATAACCATAAAGAACATCGAGATATGCGAGCTATGTGAATAAGATGACAAATGACTATGATGACAATGATTTATAATCACTAGACTCATGGGTTCCACCACACCTATACATGATGGTGGTGGTCTTGGTGCTTCAACTTTAATCTCTTATGATGATTATGATAGACCTCATAGCATTATTTTTTAGCTTTGTGCACAAATCTCTCATCATGGAACCTAGACACTTTCTATGTGCACAATGCTTAGATTACTTTGTCCGCTTATAGTGTTATATGTGGTTTCCTCTTACATGTGTATTGATTGCTTCTATGTCTCCCATGATTGTCATATCTTTTGAAACCCCTTTGCTTGTATCTTCTTGAGTTTTGATTTACATACAATTGGCATATTATGACTATGACGATGTATGATTCATGATATTCACCTAATGATAAAGGTTATTTTGCACCTATCACTTATGCACATGTTACTGATGAGATTGTCAACATAGATGCAGGATTTATATGCAACAAGGACATACACATTATTATGATTCGTAGTTGGCTGGGAGCAACTTCCATGCTCGTTATGGGGCATTATGTGGGGAAACTCCTCACAACACTTCAGGTTATATGTTTCGTGATTTCTATTGTCACATAGAACTCTTAATGTGATCATATATATTTTGGTCTCTCTTGCCAATTGCATATATTTATGTGCTTAGTTTTTTCTTGTGTGTTAGTATTCCTACTATACTTTCTATGATCTCAATGTTGCTTTGTTCTTAGTTATATGGATACTTTTCTTGTTATTGTGGCTTTGATGCTAGTATGCTTGATGTGTTTGCTTTATATGCTTGTTGTTTGGCATGCCTTCCCTATTTGCTCTATGTCAAATGTGATCCTTGCTTGTTTCAATATGATTTGTGTGTTGCTTGTACTTGATATATTGTCATTGTTTACTCTGTGTGACTTTATTGTTGTCTATGTTTACTTGGCATGTGATATGATTTCTATGATTTCTCTATATACTTTGAGCATGACATTGTTTTTACTATGCATAGTATATGTTACTTAATTACTTTTGTATATTCTATGCATGACATTAGCTGTTATGTATGTTGTTTCCCTTGCTTCCTTTGTGTGCCTTATCTAAGTGTTTTGTTTACTCTATGTGTGGTGTGCTGACTTGATGCTTAGTGTGCTTTCCTTGTTTGCCTTGTTTACTCTGTGTTACCATCTGATCGGTGCCATGATCTTTATCATGCACATCCCTCTTGTTTTTCCATGATCTATATAATGCAAATGCTTCTCATTGCTTGCCTACATTGCCTTGATTTCTATCATGCATCTATTAGGGGAAAGGCTACATTGCCATGAGATATGTGCTACTACATTGCTTATATTGGGGCATACTACCTTAATACTTCATTTATTACAATTTTCCCTTGAGGGGCCTATCATCCTTATGCTTATACATTTCCCACATGCGGCCCATTGGAGGCATATTTCTTTAGTGTTGTATTGTTACATGTTACCCATGAGGGTATATTTCTATTGTGCTTATATTGTCTATATCTTGCTCATTCAGAGCATCCTATGTTTGTGCTAATATAGATTACACTACATTCCCATATGGGCAATTTATCTATGACACCTTACTATGTTAGACATCAATGCTTTTATTTTATATCTTACATATGATACGTGTAATCCGTTCTTTCGAGATATGTGCTTCACAAGTTAGCCAATATCTCAAAAAGGGTGCAAAGATTATTCATTCTTATTTCTAAATCAGAACTCAAGACACATCCATACTATTTGCTCTTCCATGTGAGGACTGTGACTAATTGATGTTTCAAGATGTACATAGTATATGATACTTGTTCCCATCATGAGATATCTTTAGGACACTTTCTAACCCTACTCTCTCTTTTATTTACATCAGAATTACTTCACTTAGACTTTTTATAGGTAAAAAGTTGTATTCATAATGCATGCAAGAGTTAGCACAAGTTCCAAGATTAGGATTTCTACAGGGGCATCCCCACATTTTCTGACCACCCCTTGTTGCATCATTTCCAATTTATATTGTTGGATTTCAGCAGGCTGTATTCATAAACACTTATCCATGCATATGTTATTCTCTTACAACTCACAAGACACCTGCACCAGATTTTGAGAAGTTAAAGACACACCGGGATTTCAGACAAAACTAGGTGTGTCAATTTCAGTACTTCTTTTATTGTTTTCAGCAAGTCATTGATTGTGTAGACACTCATCCACATGCATCTTTGCATGTTTGCAGGGGTAAAGGTTTTTATATCCTAGGACACGGGAGCATGGATGTTTGTTCCAAGATCTTCATAGTCCTCCATATGGGGAATCATGTGATTTGTCTCTCATTTAGACTCTAAGTTCATTTTCACTCCTAAATTGACTTGAGAACTCTTATGATTTTTGACAATCAAGGCATCTTCTCTGAACCCTGTGGTTAAGTTAGTATGTTTACCTTGATATGTTTGCATGCACACACATCAAAGTGGACATTATGTAGATCAATAATTTTGGCATGCGGGTATTTTTTAATTGTTAAATTGCATTGTTCTAGGGAATTTGGGTGTTTGTCGATATTGGTCCATATTAGGCTCTTATTGACATGATTTTCCCTGTGTTTTGGCCCTATTTTGCCCTATTCCCTCTATTTTCTCTTCTCTCTCCTATTTCTCTCTCCTCCCTACCTCTTTTTCTTGGGTTTTGGGCATGTTGTCCAAAACCCTACAATACATGATTTTGGGATGAGTCTTCCCGACTCTTGTTTTAGGTCTCCCATGCCTTGTGTTCCTCTTTTGTTGGCTTCTCCCACCCATTGTATGTTGACTCGCACCAAGTTCATCCTAATTTGAATTTGAAAAGTCAATAAATACACAAGTGCATTAGTGCATATAGGAAGGCTTGGACCATTTCAAAATGGCTTCTACTTTCACCGGATCAATTTCAACTCTGCATCTTGAACCATATGCCCCAAATAGACAGGTGATTGTTGCGCAAATTCACATTTTTTCTCATTTAGCAACAGCTTGTTCTCCTTCAAAATTGCAAGTATTGTCTCAAATGCATCATATGCTTATCATAAGTAGTACTAAAAATCACTATATCCTCCAAGTAAACAACAACGCAAGAATATATGAATGGCCTCAATACCTCACTCATCAACCTCATTATAGAAATCATTCCATATTCAATGAGAGCCGAAAACTCAAAACACTCATGTGTTCTCAATCAGTCATTCAGAATTCAACATTAATGAATAATATGTTTTACATATAAATAGGTTGTGTATGGCCTATTATAACTCCATAAACCACTCTCCTAGAGTATATGTAAGTAGTTCTAACAACCTGATAACTACTAACCATTTACCATATTGCTACGTGATTTGTTCTAACAAATCATGTATAATATTTCACACAACTACAATTTTTTTGTTCACCTAATAATGCAAGCACTAACATAATAATTTCCTAACATTACCCCCCCTTTAGTGTGAACATGGAAGAGGAACTACATGTACTAACCATCTATCGAGGGGTACTTTTATCTTGCGGACGTCAGTACCCCGATAATGCATCCGATTTTACATTGACAAGAGATTATACAATATCGATTTTCCATCTTACAAAGGAGAGTTCTTGTACATGTTTTATTGACAAATATTTGCCTATCAACATAGGCTTATTTGCAACTTAAAGAGGCAATGACGAAAACACTAAAAAACTATAATAAAATACAATTACGGAAAAATAAAATCCAATTACAATTGGATTGACTAATCTAAAACAAATAATTAGACTCTTAAACCTTAAGATTTAATTAATAAAAAACTAAATATAAAAACTTATAACATAAATATTAAATTTTAAACAAATGGCACATATTTAAAAAGAAAATACTAAAATAATTCATGACTTTAAAAAATAAAACTAAACTAATATCTAAAATAAAAACAATAAATCAAAAAACCTTAAACGAATGTATTAAAACATAAAATTAAACAGTATAAAATAAAATAACCGGACAAAAAAAAAAAAACTAAACAACAAATAAGTTGAACTAAAAAGTAAAACCATGTGTAATACCACATGAAATAACTAAAAAAAAACATGAAAGGGTGCAAAACCGGAGGTTTTTTTTCAAAAAAAAATTTAAAAAAAATAACATACTTTAATTTAAAACCCTAATACCACTTATTAAAACCACAACATTAATAACAAAACATAAAACTAAAATACATAAACCAAAAAAGACAAGGGAGACCAAAAAAGAAAACTTATGAATTTGTTTGAGCCGCAGATTTAGTGAATGGCAGTGGACTTTGGATGGCAGAAAAGAGCTATAGAGGCTGTTTGGAGGAGTTTGTTGTCGAGTTAGAATGGACTCAGAGATCTGATTTTCAAGAAGGGCACCATAGAAGGCTGTTGATGCGTCAAATCTGAGAAGATCGGATCAGAATCAGAGGAATATTGTGTTGATCTCGTATGTTGCAGCCATTCATTTAGAAGCTCAAAAGAAGTTTGGAAGCATGGGAGAACAAGTTTTCTGCAAGCTCTGACATGGTGGACGGTTTGTTGGTGGAAAAGCCATGTAGCAAAGAGGTTTCGTCATGGATGCAACCCGGGGAGCTCACCTGAGAGCAAAATAGCTTGCCTCCAATGCAAACTCGAACCAAATATCAAACCTTCATTTATTTAGTTTTTTACAAAAATTGTATAGCTCTGTACGGATTTCTTTTAATAAAAAACCTTCAAAGAGAAAACCCCAACAACGCCTTGTGGAAATGCATTCTGATTTGTGTAACTTGAATGCAAGGAGCTCGGCCTTCAATGCAAACATGCCAAATCCTTTTGCAGAAGATGTACGCCCTGTACAAAAATATAGATATATATTTAATATACTACCAACAGAGTTTACAGTGGTCTACACTGTATATCTCTTGACAAATTAATAAGGATATACTGGAAAGAAAAGAGAATTGGATGTGGTCTTCACTCCAAAACCTTATGAAGACCAAGATCCAAAAACAGAGAAGTCCCTTAGGGTGCCTGCTCTGATACCAAATATAGAAATCATTCCATATTTAGTGAGAGCCGAAGGCTCAAAACACTCACGTGTTCTCAATCAGTCATTCAAGATTCAACATTAATGAATAGTATGTTTTACATATAAATAGGCTATGTGCATGGCCTATTATAACTCCATAAACCACTCTCCTAGACTATAGGTAAGTAGTTCTAACAACTTGCTAACTACTAACCATTTACCATATTGCTATGTGATTTGTTCTAACAAATCATGTATAATATTTCACACAACTACAATTATATTTGTTTACCTAATAATGCAAGCACTAACATAATAATTTCCTAACACTCATAAAAGTATCAGAAGCATTACACAACTCAAAAGGAAACTTACAAGCCACTCATATAAGCCTTGTCTTTAATGTCGTTTTCCATATGTCCTCCTTTATTCTCACCTAGTGACGCGTAGATTTCAAATCCTTTTTAATGAAATACTTAGCATGTTTAAGTCGATCCAAAAGATCATCAATCATTGGAAGAAGTTACCTATTCCCAATGGTTATTTTTTCAGAGCTCTATAATCAACACATTCTCCATGAACCATCTTCTTAGGCACAATAACAATAGAAGAACCAAAGGGACAACTCCTAGGATGGATTACATCTTAATCTAACAAAGAATACAACTACTTTCTTACCTTGTTTGCTTTCATCACCGGTCACTAATAGAGACTAATGTTGGGGAGAGGACAATCTAGCAACAATTGTATCTCATGCTCAACTTCCCTTTTCTGGTGGTATATCCATGGACTCTTGTAAAAATTCCTTAAATTGTTGCAACAAATCTTCCATTTGTCTATGCACTTTGTTAGTAGACATGCTATGAGGAGTCTTGTATTCTACTACTTTATTTGCTTGTTTATTCATCAAAAGAAGTAAAGCAAACTTCCCACTGGCATTAATCAACATTTTAACTTGAATGGAACTTAGCAAAGAGATCTTTGATTTACCTTCATAGGCTTTGATGATGTAGCTTTCCCCGTCCTTGACCAAATGATACTTGTTTTTTTCGTAAAGATAGCATCTCCAAGAGACATATATGGGCTGCCGAAAACTACACCACAAACATCAAGAGGCACAACATCCACCACAACTTCGTTAATAAAATGTTCATTTATCCCAAACTTGACTTTGCATTTTTTTGTTTACCACTTTTTTTACTCCTTTCTTCACCCAACCTAGAGAATAAGGACTGGGATGATAAGATGTTTCCAACCCAAGTTTTACAACTATTTCCTTAGAAATAAAAATTTGTATGAGAACAAGAATCAAAATGAACACCAAACTTTATCTCTTAATCTAAATTTTGATATGGAAAAGATTAGTAAGTTCACCCATAGTTCGTATAACCGGTTGGGGTGAGTACTCGCCGAGGGTCCAAAATGAGTAACCAGCGGTTATTCGACCCACTCGATTCAATAACCGGCAATAACTAGTAAAGGCAAAAAATACTTGAATTTTTAAAAATAATATTAGTTTTTAGAAATTATAGAAACAAATAGACGGAATAAGTCTGTAAAACATAGGGAAAGTGTTTTCTATTAGATTTGAATACATAGAATGTACAAAATCGCATAATCATGCGAATACAACAAAGTCTCAAAGTACAAAGTTATAAACTACAATAATACTTATAGACTTATAGTCTTATACAAGAATCTACAAGACAAAGTACAAATTACATAATCTATAATTTTCTCTTTCCTACCCTCTGAAAAAATAAGGGACGCTGAGAAACTATAGTCCTCCCACTTGGCTGACCCGCCTCGCTCTGTCTAGAAGACTGCACCAACCTATATGGCTCCACCTCTGCCTCATCTCCAAGGATGTCCTCTAATCCAATCTCTCCTCTTTCAGTTGCACCCTCCATAGCTTGCCTCTCGAAATCAGCAATCTCCTCCTCTGTGAACATGGGGGCCTCCTGTGCAATCTAATCACTATAAGGATCAATCTCATCTAAATCGATAGGCTCCTCCGATGCGTTCTCCAGCTTCTTTGTGCAAAGTTGAAAGTTGTATTGCACAAACACCAAGTCATTAAGCAATTGTTAACTCAACTTGTTGCGCTTCTTTGCATGAATGGAGTCAAACAAACTCCAATTACACTCACATCCAGAAGCGCTACAAGGTTGAGATAAAAATCCGGAGGACTAACCTTTGAAGATTTGGGGTATTTCCACCCCAATCTTCCCACCATGACCCTGCAAACAAGATGTTCAAAACTTTGTAAGAAATTAATAATTATAAATTTGTAAATATGTAATTGATAATGTACAACTACAAGTAAAGGCTTCATTTTGTATTACTTGGTGACTACGTGGTTCTCCCTCGGATAGCTAGTGCTGAAGAAAAGAGTTTTCCCTTTACCTACTTGTAGTTCTACAACTCTGCAATAATGAAGTCCCTGACCTCAATGTCAGGTGTCATACTCTCAACGCATGTTGAGAGACCCTCCATAACCTCTCCACTAGCATCTATGAAACCATCAGAGTAGAAAAACTTGAGGTTAAGGTAGCACTCCATTGCATGGATGGGTTGGTGGAGTTAATTTTTCCATCTCTAATCAATCAACTCTCAAATATGATCAAATCTGGCAAAATCCCCTCTATAGTAATGTTGCACTACCTCTTTAGTCCTATCCATGGCCTCATAAATATATCCCATTGAATTTTGCTCTCCATCCACCAATCGCAAAACCCTCACTAAAAGCTCCTAAAGCTACAAAGTTACAAACAAATTAAAGTTAGTGTTACAAACTTATAGATAAATTATAAAAGAAAAACTTTAAGTTTAAAAAATTGAAAACAAAGGAAACTTGAAATTTAAATTGCAATTTAATCTCTATAGCTCTCGTTTTGAAGGCTTTACTGAAAACTATCTTCGAAACCTTCTCTCCATCAGCGTTTTTGGAATAGAATGACTCCATCCATGCTTGAAAGACAAACATCTACTTCAAAGGAGTCAACAAACTACAAATACTTTGCAATGTAAGAAAGTTCATTGCAACCGTGGTGACCCCTGCTCGAACAAGCTCTTTTTTCTTGATGTGCTATTTTTTCTTGGGTGATTGTAGATATACTTAGTTATCTCTTTAGCTTCTTCGACAATTGGTCTCACCCAATCAAGTTTGCCTATGTTCTCCAAAAGAAGGTCAAGACAATGTGCTGCACAAGGTGTCCAAAAGAGAGATGGATGTCTCTCCCTAAGAAGTCTTCTAGCTGCCACATATGTTGTTGCATTGTCTGTAACTATTTGGACAACATTCTCGATGCCCACCTCTAAAACAACCTCCTCTAACATCAAGCTCAAAGTTTCTACAATTTTAATTTTACTTGATGCATCAATAGACTTCAAAAATACTAGCTCACCATTTGAAGATGACAAAAAGTTGATGATGTTGCGATTTTTTTCATCTGTCCATCTATCAGAAAGAATGGTGCATCCAAATTTACACAACCTCTTTTGATCTTCGACAATCAACTTTGCGTCTTCAACTGCATTATTCAGCAACTTTTCACTCAAGTCTTTTGGAGAGGGTGCCTTGTACCCTTTCTCTGCAACTGTCAAAGTTGTAACCAAATATTCTTAGTACGGGTTCCTCGTCTAGTTGAAAGAAAGGTTGCTGAAGTATCAAAAATTTGCGCATGTTTTATCTGCTTCTGCATGCCCCTGCTTGTTTCATCGCTTAGAATGAAGTTTGTGCCCTAGCTGTTTTTCTAGACACAAAAAATGAGTGTAACTGAGACGAAGGCAGTGCAAATGTGTCATGGCACTTGCGTAGACCATGACTAGAGCCCACAATCTTTGTCATAGTTGTCACTTTTTCCTTTGTTGATGTGGCACCTGTTGACCATTTTGGTCCTACAGGGCAAAATCGGTCCTCCCTTTTTTCCCCTGCTGTTCTGAGCCAGTACAATTTTGATTTTGCACAAGTCTTGTTTCTACGGACTCTGTAGGCTTTTCTACGGACTCTGCAGGCGTTACTACGGACTCTGCAGGCTTTTCTACGGATTCTGCAGGCGTTTCTACAGACTCTGCAGGCTTTTCTACGGACTCTGCAGGAAAGAGACAAGTTCCCACTTAGGCGACAAAAAGACCTTTGCAACTTTTGCGGAGGGCAATTTTAGAGGCCAAACAGCCCTTGCGGAGGGCAGGAAAGCGCTTGGAAAGAAGGCCGAAAGGGTAAGTTTTCTTCAGAAATTTGTACAAGGCAAGTTGGAATTCCTTCGGAAAAGTGAACAAGAGAATTTCTTCGAGCAAAATGCCCGAAGGAATTCCTTCGGACATTTTGTCCGAAGAAATTCATACGGCGAAGACAATCCTTCGGAAGAAAATCCCGCAAAATGAAAAAAGGACAAGGCAAAGGCATAAACTAATTTCTTTTGGACTTTTGTCCGAAGGAATTCCTTCGAACAAAAAGTCCGAAGAAATTCAGAGAAAAGGCCGTGGGAGGAAAACCCAAAGAAATGCCGAAAGTCGAACAAAGTGATCGAAACAATTCTTGCGGATTTTTTGTCCGCGGGAAAAGTAGCCGAGAGAAAATCCGCGGGAAAAGTGGCCGAGTGAAAAGACCCGGGGAAATAAGCAAAGGGAGAAATCCTTCGGACATTTTGCTGAAGGATTTCAAGACCAAGGAGCCGAAGGACCCCGAAGGGCAAGTGCCCTTGCGGGGACTCTCGGCCAAAATGAAGGGACACTTCTCCAAAGCCGAAGGGACACTTTCCCTTCGGGAATGATCAAGAGAAAAGAACCGAAGGAATTTTCAAGGACGGTGACGTCTCCGAAGCCGTCAATTTCAGGGAAATAGACTAGCTGTTGGTTTTCAAATGGTGATGGGCCTGCGAATGTCA
Source organism: Torreya grandis (assembly GCA_037957365.1). NCBI lineage: Eukaryota > Viridiplantae > Streptophyta > Pinopsida > Cupressales > Taxaceae > Torreya > Torreya grandis. Next base: position 1,018,727 of record JARHVA010001913.1, read on the forward strand.
ATTTTGAGGCGGTGAAATAGCCGTTGATTTTGAAAGAGCTTAAGGACAGGCCGCAAGTGAACTCAACAACCCGCCAAGAAGATAGCCCCTGAGGGCCGAAGGAGCCAAGAAGAGACAAAGTGCAGAAACGAACAAACAATCCAAGTGGCAAAGAGAGGTGTCAACTCAAAGATTTATTCCTGCAGTTGGAACAGTGCTTGCCAAGTGGTCATCAAACGGCGCAAACAGTAAGCGGCGCGGCCTGTTTTCTCCATTTTGCATTTATGAGCAGACAAACCGCGTAAATATCTTGAAGGAGCAGTCTTGTTTGCATAAAATAGGCGCGGCCCATGCTTAATGTTTGAACGCCAAAATCAAGATCGGCGATTACACAGCATGGTTTTAGCAAGCCTCTTCTAGAAGAATGATATCAGCAACAATGGCTTCCTCTTCCCGATGCTCTCAACGCACATGGGCCAACTTGTCAAAGGGCGCCAAAAGTCTTTTCCAAAGGGGCGCCTTTACTTCTCTTTCTATATATTGTAAAATTCTCATTTGAGAGGGGATCTATTGGCCCGTAAGGCAAAGCTCTGCCCAAAAAACCTCTGGGCTTGTAAGGCAAAACTCTGTCGAATTTTACCTTAAATCGAGACATAGCATTTTTACCTCTATGTGAGCTTGCACTTTTGTATGTGTCTATGCCTTTGTTCTGTGTTAAGTCATTTTCCTTTATGCTTTCGCAGGATGATTTCAGCATGTCTAGTGCATTGTGAGCTTTTTTTTTGCAGGTTTGCTAGAAGTGTCCCTAGAGAAGTATAGGTGCCTGTGAATAGACTGCCATAGTGTGTCTGAGAACGCCTCTGGTAGTTCTTCCTCCCTGTATATCCACGGACCCCTAGCTCACTGATGCAGAAGAATTTCTCGTGTCAAATGAAGTGTATGGGAGCTTGTTCTTGGTGAAAAGTGTATGTTCGAACTGAGTGGATCAACTTTTTTGGTGTATCACCTTTTAGTTTAGGTTTAAGTTCTGTTTTCAGCATCCTTCTCCCTTTTCATCCCCCCCTTTTTCATTTATTTGTTAGCAGTAGGGAATCCAGGACCTAAAAGATACATCGAAGGGAGCTAGCCCTTATCTAGAGACTCTCCCCCCAGTTTTGCCAGGCTCACAGGCAAGAGGGGAGTTTCCATTGTTGCATGTGGAAGGCAAGAGCTTAGCTTCCTGTCAAGGGTGCAATCCATTGCGTCAACAGTTTTTGGCACGCCTGGTGGGACCACGTTCGGACACTCAGAAAAGTTTCAGGATTGGTGTTGGTCCTGTTACAGCAGAACGAACCACTAATACAGCATCTGACCTTTAACCAGGCGATTGTGGGACAAGTTTTGTCCAAAAAGTTAAAGAATTTTGGTGTGTTCTTCAACCAACCAGCGTTTGGAGGCTTTTTCATCAACACCAATGGCGACTCCGAGTTGAATCAGTTGATTAAGCAGTCCAGGTGCCATCAAGAAATCACTTTTTTATATGTATAATCCCATTTCTAAGAATCATGGGCCTTGTGTTCCTTCATATTACCATGATCAAGCTCAAAATGTTCATGCAATCCCCTCAAGCAGCTCTCCTAGTTGCCTTACAACCATAAGGGAAGTAGCGCTGGAGTTTGAGAAGCAGGTATTGAAGATTGACAGACTGAATGAGCAATATAGATATCAACAGGAGCTGATGTATAAAGAGGAGTGTTTGTTCAGGCAAGCTCAGGCCTTGCAATCCATGGAGGAGGAGGTAGCAAAATGGAAGAATCTATTCATGCAAGGCAGTCAGCCTTGCGCGCCCCCTCCTATTCTAAAGAAAGCCCCCTCTTGTGCACCAAATCTTTTCTATCAGATAGCACTTGCTCATTCTAGCTCATCTGATGCATCAATCAATCCTGCTCTTAATCCCGTGCGCCTAGCTTTCCAGCACGCCTCTCTTCAGGCAGCTCTTCCTGTACATGAGCAGACCCTCCCAAATCTTCCCCAACCTCCTCAAGTCTTTCAACATGATCTCCAAATTCCAAGTTGGAAGAAGGAAAATCATGAACCAGCTCGGGACCTTGAAGAAGACAAAGTTGTTGCTTCTTCCCAAGAGAAAAGTTCCAATCCCAAGGTCCTGAGTTGGAAGCAAACAAGGGAATCATGGGGCAAGGAGGAGAAAGGTTTTGCTCAAAATCTCAAAGAAGATGAGGCTGCTCCTGCTCATGATGATGATTGTGACCTCCAAGAAAGGCTCTTTCAAGAAGATATAGCCAAGAAAATTGCAAAGTTGGAGTCCAGAGCGAGATTCCTCAGCCAACGTGTGATGGACATGTCTGAACACACCTCATCTACACACCTCCAAGAGAGCTATCAGGCCACACCTGATATAGATGAAGTGCTAGCCAAGTGGAAAGAGGAGAATCATTTGATTCTAGCTCAAGGACTGCCTCCTCTCCCACATGGTTTTTCCACTTCATCCCTTCTCAAGGAGGAACCTGTTTTGCAGGAGGCGAGTGAGGAAGAGAAGATCCAATCTGCAGCTTTCCAAGAGGCTATCATGAGCGACAAAGAAGATGAAATCATCATGGAGGCTCCTTTTGAAGACAACATCAACAATGGAGAAGACACAGGTCATGCATACATGCAGATGTTCCAGCAATACGAAGAGGAACATAAGCATGGTGAGCTCTCTCCCCCTTTGTTTGATGAACTTCCTTGTTGCTTCGATGAAGAGGATGACTATGCTGAGGAGCCCGAGTTGGAGGAGGATCAGACGGATGTCTTTGTACAACTAGAGACTCTGATCCTTGAGCAGGAAAAGTAGAGGTCAATCCATCTTGAGGACAGCTTTGAAGAAGAGAGCCTTGAACAAGAAGATGATGTTCTGTGGGATGAGCAATCAGTTTGTGATTCCATTTCAGACATCACAACAGTCACCCTTCTTCAAGAAGGCCATGAGGGAGCAGAGGATGAGTTTGACAGGGTCTTCAACGGAGCTGAAGGGAACGGGTCAAACCATGATGCACTGCAAAGGGACTGTACATATCAGAGGGCTTATGGTGATGAGCCAGCAGCCATTGATTTCTTGGTGAAATGCACCAGCATGAAGAACCAGTAGGAGGTAAGCTTCCAAGAACAAGAAGGATACATATGTGTTGGAAGCATGTTTGCCCCCGATTCATTTGGAGACAAGCCAATCAAAGTGGCAGGTAAGAGGAGCAGGTCACCAAGTCTCCATTTCATTCAACCACTTGTCTGGCACCGTAAGTTTCCTAGCCAGGAAGGGGACTTAAGAAATTTTTCTTTTGATCCAGGGGGGAGGCAAATATACCTGGTTAGCTGTATATAGTAGTTTGCTTTCAGTTTTCTTTTCTGTTTTCCCTAAGTGCAGTTTGCACAAGTAGTGTTTTTTAGCCTTGTGGGTGTTTTCTTTTGTGTCTGGGGTAAAAGGCTTCATGATTGATTATTGGGTCTATCGGGGATGTTGCTAGCTTTTAAGTTGCGTTCTGACTCCATGCCCAATGGACTTTTAAGGCAAAAGGCTTCTAAGCATAGGCAAGCATGCTTCCCCTGGGAGTCGCCATTTTGTTGACCATTTTGGTCCTACAGGCCAAAATCAGTCCCCCCCTTTTTTTCCCCTGTTGTTCTGAGCCAATACAATTTTGATTTTGCACAAGTCTTGTTTCTACGGACTCTGCAGGCTGAGAACTATGGACTCTGTAGGCTTTTCTACGGACTTTGCAGGCGTTACTACGGACTCTGCAGGGTTTTCTACGGTTTCTGCAGGGATTTCTACGGACTCTGCAGGGTTTTCTACGGACTCTGCAGAAAAGAGACAAGTTCCCACTTAGGCGACAAAAAGACCTTTGCAACTTTTGCGGAGGGCAATTTTAGAGGCCAAACAGCCCTTGCGAAGGGCAGGAAAGCGCTTGGAAAGAAGGCCGAAAGGGTAAGTTTTCTTCGGAAATTTGTACAAGGCAAGTTGGAATTCCTTCGGAAAAGTGAACAAGAGAATTTCTTCGGGCAAAATGCCCGAAGGAATTCCTCGGACATTTTGTCCGAAAAAATTCATAAGGCGAAGACAATCCTTCGGAAGAAAATCCCGCAAAATGAAAAAAGGACAAGGCTAAGGCATAAATTGATTTCCTTCGGACAAAAAGTCCGAAGAAATTCGGAGAAAAGGCCGTGGGAGGAAAACCCGAATAAATGCCGAAAGTCGAACGAAGTGATCAAAACAATTCTTGTGGACTTTTTGTCTGCGGGAAAAGTAGCCGAGAGAAAATCCGTGGGAAAAGTGGCCGAGTGAAAAGACCTGGGGAAATAAGCAAAGGGAGAAATCCTTCGAACATTTTGCCCGAAGGATTTCAAGACCAAGGAGCCGAAGGACCCCGAAGGGTAGGTGCCCTTGTGGGGACTCTCGGCCAAAATGAAGGGACATTTCTCCAAAGCCGAAGGGACACTTTCCCTTCGGAAATGATCAAGAGAAAAGAACCGAAGGAATTGCCAAGGACGGTGACATCTCCGAAGCCGTCAATTTCAGGGAAATAGACTAGCCATTGGTTTTCAAATGGTGACGGGCTTGCAAAAGTCAATTTTGAGGCGGTGAAATAGCCATTGATTTTGAAATAGCTTAAGGACAAGATGCGAGTGAACTCAACGACCCGCCAAGAAGATAGCCCTCGAGGGCCGAAGGAGCCAGGAAGAGACAGTGCAGAAACGGACAAACAGTCCAGGTGGCAAAGAGAGGTGTCGACTCAAGGATTTATTCTTGCAGTTGGAAGAGTGCTTGCCAAGTGGTCATCAAACGGCGCAAACAATAAGCGGCGCGGCCTATTTTCTCCATTTTGCATTCATGAGCAGACAAATTGCATGAATATCTTGAAGGAGCAGTCTTGTTTGCAGAAAAGAGGTGCGGCCCATGCTTAATGTTTGAACGCCAAAGTCAAGATCGGCGATTACACAGCATGGTTTTAGCAGGCCTCTTCTAGAAGAATGATATCAGCAACAGTGGCTTCCTCTTCTCGATGCTCTCAACGCATATGGACCAACTTGTCAAAGGGCGCCAAAAGTCTTTTCCAAAGGGGCGCCTTTACTTCTTTTCTTTCTATATATTGTAAACTTCTCATTTGAGAGGGGATCTCTTGGCCCGTAAGGCAAAGCTCTGCCCAAAAAACCTCTAGGCTTGTAAGGCAGAACTCTGTCAGATTTTACCTTGAATCGAGACATAGCATTTTTACCTTTATTTGAGCTTGCATTTTCGTATGTGTCTATGCCTTTGTTCTGTGTTAAGTCATTTTCTTTTATGCTTTCGCAGGATGATTTCAGCATGTCTAGTGCATTGTGAGCTTTTCTTTTGCAGGTTTGCCAGAAGTGCCCCTAGAAGAGTATAGGTGCTTGTGAATAGACTGCCATAGTGTGTCTGAGAACGCCTCTGGTAGTTCTTCCTCCCTGTATATCCACGGATCCCTAGCTCACTGATGCAGAAGAATTTCTCGTGTCAAATGAAGTGTATGGGAGCTTGTTCTTGGTGAAAAGTGTATGTTCGGGCTGAGTGGATCAACTTTTTGGGTGTATCACCTTTTAGTTTAGGTTTAGGTTATGTTTTCAGCATCCTTCTCCCTTTTCATCCCCTCATTTTTCATTTATTTGTTAGCAGTAGGGAATCCAGGACCTAAAAGATACATCAAAGGGAGCTAGCCCTTATCTAGAGACTCTCCCCCCAATTTTGCCAAGCCCACAGGCAAGAGGGGAGTTTCCATTGTTGCGTGTGGAAGGCAGGAGCTTAGCCTCCTGTCAAGGGTGCAATTCACTGCGTCAACAGCACCAATGGTCGTTGTTAGGACTACTTGCATCTTTGTCCTTTGTAGTTTCTTTTCATCCAGTGATGCAAGCTTTGCCATCATCTCTCGTTTCGCCTCTTCAGTGACATTGGAACAAAGTGCAACGTCATGGCAAGGAATGCATAAAAGATGATACTTCATGCGATTGATGTCTCTTAACATCTTCTTCGAGCAAAAGTTGCAAATTGAAATCGTATAAGACGTTCCAACATGCGTGGCATACTTCCATGCACCCGTGCAAACATGAGGGGAAGCCAACTGGCTACCACTGACTGAATCTGAACCTGATACACTACTGGATGCCATTGTTTGCTAATGGATAACCTGCAAAATGCAAACATGTTAAAAACAACATAAAAATATAAAAAAATAATAACATTAAATACAAATTATTAATTAAAATACGATAAATAAAATTTAAATGATAATTATAAACTATAAAACAGAAACTAAAATACATTTATGATTTACAATTTTAACGAACAAATTATAAATATAATCAATAACGGTTATTTAAGAGAATAATAAACAACAATTTTAAATAAATAATAAACACAAAAATTTAACCAAATGCTTGAAATTTGACGAAATGCATCAACTTTATATGCTAAGCATCAAAAATATTTATCAAACATTTATTTAATTAAATTACAAAACTTTACATGCTTGGAAATTTTTTTGTAAAATAAACAAATAAATGTATGAAATTTGACGAAAATTCACGGAATGCATATAATTAAAATGGAATGCATCAAATTTGTATACTAAGCGTCATAAATGTGTATCAAACATGTTTTCAATTGCATTAGAATTCATTTACATGCTTGAAAATTTTTAAAAAATAAATAAATAAATGCATGAAATTTGATGAAAATTCACGGAATGCATGCAATTAAAATGAAATGCATCAAATTTGTATACTAAGCATCACAAATATGTATCAAACATGTTTTCAATTAATTTATAATTCATTTTCATGCTTGGAAATTTAAAAAACAATAATAATAATAATGAACTAACCTGAAAATTTCTTGCTCAAATCTCCTCAATCTGCCTTAGAATGCTCCAAATCTTGTGTGAGTGAAGAGTGAGGAGGTGTGTTGCATTTTATAAGACTCCATTTAGCGTATTTTTCGTGTTTGAGAAGGAAAACCTGCGTTTCCAGCAGTTCTGCGTATTAAACCTGCGTGGGTTCTTTGGGACACAGAACCACCAGTTACTCGCTGGTTCAGAAAAAAAACTTAAACTGTTGGCTACAGTTTTGAGCAGCGATTACTTGCCGGATGGAGTTTCCGGTGAGTAACCGACCAACCGGCTGTTACTAGTCGGTTATTCCATCTATGAGTTCACCTTTCTCTTGAGCAACATTGTTACCCAAACATTCATCTCTATGAATGGATAACCAACTCTCATCCACATTGGAGCTATACCCAATCTCTTTTCCTTGAGCCGAAGTCATAGGCTCCCTTTTCTTGTTCTTGAACGGATGCAATTCCAGTTAAAATTTTCAACAAGTCTCATTTGTATGACCATCAACATCACAAAGCCCACAATGCCATTTAGAATCCTTTTGAGCAAAAGTAGAACTAGCATTACGCTTATCTTTCCATTTGCTTTTCCCTTTTGGTTTGAAACCACCCTAATACTTTGAAGCATTTAAATAGGACGACGAACCTTTCTTTTTATCCATCTCAAGTCAATGGGCTTGAAAACAAGCTTCATCTATATCCTTGGGCTTGGCCAACAGAATTGACCTCCTTAGATGACTATGAAGCCCTCAAACATACTTCATCCAAATGACTCTTTTGCCCATTCAGACCGCCGCCTTGTGAAACTCATTGGTATAATCCTGCACATTTTGGCCTTGTTTTTGCCTATAATATTACCAATTACCAAACCATTCGTCTTCATAATGAATAAGATAAAATTATCTTTTGATCAACATTTTAAATTCATCTCATTTAAAAATTGGTGGTATATTTCTTACAGTAGAAGAATTAGCATAACTCTCAAACCAAGTTAAAGCATGACTAGCTAGCTTCAATTTTGCAAAAGATATTTGTTGTTCTTCACTAATCTGATGTAAACTAAAATATACCTCTAATTGGGCTAGCCAATTATCAAGTTTCTCATTATTTACTTCACCTTCATAAGGCTGAATTTCTATCTTGGCCTCCACTTTGAATGGAGATTGAGCTTGATTGGTATGGGGTTGCTACTTCTCATGGTCTTGAGTCTTTAACTCTTCATTTGCTTTCAAGATCTCCATAGAAACTCCCGGCTTCCCCATTTGAGCTTCCATAATCTTTCCAGCTTATCAAGCTTTACCATGGTTTGCGAGAGGTTTAAAAAATCCTCTTCCAATTTGCAAAATATCTCTTCATCATCTTGAAGTATTCTCTCATCTTCTTGAGCCATGTTTCTTACTTCTCTATTCCACTTTCTTGTGGATATCTCATGCTACAAAGGAAACAAGACGTCTTCTCTGTTGGCACTAGCTGCCCTAGTAATGAGCATAAATCTGCAAAACAGTGACACCACACAAACTACACAACAACAAACAAAAACCGATTTTGATACCAATCTGACCTGTAATTAGTATGGATATTTCTTAGTTCATGAGCATGAATCCTAATTGTTCTTAACATACAATTGATTGATAGATTGTTGTTTTCTTATGCATTTTCATAAAAAAATTAATAATGTGCTTAGAAATGAATTGCTAAGTGTTTTAAACTGAAAATGAAAGCAGAGTAAGAAACTACTGCAACACAACAAGAGCAGAACCACACAAGACAATGTTTACCTTGGAGAAACCCAATGTGGGAAAACTCCAAAAGAGTGAGGGATCTCCTCATCTTTCCACTATCTCTTTCTAGTGTTATAGGTATACTAAATTCTTGAGGCCTACATGGACATTTTTCACAATAGCAACATGCCCAAACACCTGCACAAACTCTACAACTTGCTCACTCACACTTCCTTAAGACACTCTTAACTCCTAAGACACTCAACCAAGAAGAACTAATAGGAGACAATTAAATGCTTTATAATGACCCCCTAAGGGTGTATTTAATCATGTTTACATCATAAGAAGCTTGAATGGGAAGCTAAAAATACTCAGAGGAGGAAGAGGCACCATTTGCAACTGTTTTTCTACCCATTCCTTGTCTTCATGCAAAACCACCACTTTGTGCAGGACAAAACTACTACTTAATTGACTGGTAATTACCAAACAACCCCTAAAGAAACCGGCAGTTACATAACCACCACTTGTATACACTGGTGGTTACATAACCGTTTCCTGCATACACTGGCAGTTTTGCAACCATTCACAAGACTCTATTTCTGATTGGGAAGCCACTTCATCAATCTTCTCATCTAAGGTGTCTAGACCACCTCAAACCTACCATTGTCTTTTGTAGACCCCTGTACCGTCTAATCTTCAATCTTGATTGAAAACTACTTGCAAAGGGCTATAAGGTAAGTGCTTCAAGTTACATGTTTTATCTTCTTTGAGAATAGTGCACTAGATTGTTTGTTTTGCTAACACTTCATGATCCAATTTGGATCATGTTATGGGCATTATAAGATTCTAGAAAGAATAAGGCAGGCTGCATATACTCTTAAATTGCCAACAATGTTACAAGTATAATTCCACTCATGTCTCACACTTCTAGAAAGTGGTAGGTATAAAGGTTAAAATTTCAAATTCCTTGCATCCCCTAGATGATGAAGAATATGCTCTTTTGATTCAAGAGCACAATTTCGCAACAAGATAAGATGTTGAGGACTAAGGTACTGCCAAAATATCCCATTCAATGGAATGATTTTCCATTAGAAGGTACAACATGGTAAGGCCTTGAGGTATATGTAGCACTCGTTTGCTTTAGAGCAAAGCAACGAAATAAGGAGGTATTGTAATGATGCTTATGGATATTCAGCTTCAATATTTAGTTCTTAGTAACTTACCCACCCATTAGGAATGTTGATCATATAAGTTGTGTGACTTTTGATTAAAAAAATCTAATTATCCCACACACAAAATGCAAAAGAGATAAACTGGAAACTAGCTATAAATAGGCGCCTAGGGTTTACAGTAGGATATATTTTTGGGAAGTGGGTCTCAGTGCACAGGTTTATAAAGACTGTCTTGTTCAAATGCAGTAACCATACTGCATATGGAGAATTTCTTGGCCAAGGTTGGCACACCTCGAGAGAGATCCCCTCTCCTATGTCCTTGCTGAAGGTATTTCAATATGTTTTCTGTTATCCAATTTATGCTACAAGTTATTTGATAAAAATTCTGAATTTTCCAATCTTAAAAATAGAAAGAAAAAAAATCTTTTACAAAAAAATCATAATTTCAGATTTTAGTTCCTCAGTTAAAACTTCAGACTGAATTTTTCAGACCAAAAATTTCTTCCCTGGCCTTTACATCAGTTATAGCAAGTTTCAGTATGGCTCATAAGAGTGACCCACCCACACAACCTCCTTTAACGTGACCACAACTGAAAGGAAGATTTTGTGTATATGTGGAAAATAACAAGGCGTGAAAGAATAGCTCCACATTTTAAAATGAGCATGAAATCTATAACCTAATAAGGAGTGCAGTTATTAAACCAAGGTATTGGGATCTCATAAAAACTAAGTCTAGTAGGGTGGCCATATTTAGTGTGGAATCTCATAAGAACTCTAAGAACCTGACAATTTAATCCATATCTCTACAACTGGGTTCTCAAGTGTCATCCCTGAGGATGTAAACTTATACTAGGACATGTATCTTAAATATATCTAAAATGCCGAGAGAAATCAATTTGAAGGCGCATGTCTTGGATTTGTTACATACCACACTGATTAACAACTCAATTACCTTCTCCACAAATTTCCCTTTCATTGAAGATAGATAGCCTCAATCTAGCTACAGCACTATGTCGGGCTCAAAAATTCTTTCCTGGAAAAAAAACTATTGTTAACCTGGAGTTGCACCCTGAATCGAAGACGTGTTGAAATGGCCAATCCTCTCTCCGGTTGAAACAATGGGATCTTCTCACGAGGGTGGGTGCCTCAATGGTGAGAAGAACCTCTAGAGAAGGTTCGTTCCTGTAAGATGTATCAATGGATCTCTACTCTGTGCTGCGAATCTAACATGGAAAAGGGAGAAAGAAACTTGAAAGAGAAATCCTACCTAATGACGATGATACACCAAAATGTTGATCCACTCTACTTGGAACCTTGAACACTGAATCAAACAAGGGAAAAAGGAGACCTTCGATTTCAATTTATCACTATGCATAAATATTTCATGAGAAGGTTCGATCCAATGACCAAAACGTGAGGGAAAACGATGAAGAGAGGTCTGATACAAGACACTTTGTAGCGACCTAACATCCACTTACAGCTTCAGCAAAAGACATATAGAACACTGAATATGACCTGCATAATATGATGAGCTAGCAACTAGGTATGAATCAGAATTTGGGAAGGGAGAGAAATCTACCACATATGCAAATTGTTGAATGAATGTACACTATGCTAGCACTTGAAATCTGAAAGTACAATCCTTCTATTGATTGATGAGGTTACACAACTCACCAATGGCAGAGTTTGGTCTTACCAAGAGAGGGATACAATTCAAGGTTGAAAAGCCAACTTATATAGAAAATTACAACAGCCAAGAGTTGGCGTTGGAAAAATAGGAGAGAGGCTAAATCCGTCCAACTCAGCCTTTAAAAAAAGTCTATTTGTCTTGCATGAAGCTCCTTGGCATTAGAGGAAATGGACGGTGGGTTTGTTGAAAGTCAAACTCTTATCATGCAAAATGCTACGCCCACCTCCAAATATGGACCTCCTCTTGAGCTATTTGATCGTTTAATAGCTTTCCTTTGCATGAAATCAATGCAAATGCCAAATCAAGAATTACGTTTGAACCGTCGGAATGTTTCGAGCTTTCGAGATAAGCAATAGTGCGTGCATGGAATTTCTTGCTGTTTGAAACGTTCAATGCTTTGCCTGTTCATCATGCAAAACGACTCTATTTTCAAAACTAAAGCATCCTTGCTTTAGTTTAGACGCGTTTACTTCATTGGAGTCACTTCACGTCAATCTATGCATGATCTTTGTTTATCCTACCTTTGTCTTTATTTTGTGTTTGTTTTATTCGTTGTTCATGCTTGTCCATGTTCAGTTCTGCTTTAATTTTTGCTCATGCATTTATTTATGCGTTTGTCTTTCTTCTTGTTCAGTTCTGGCTCAGTGCTGTTTGTGCTTACGTCTCTGTTCATGCTATTTATCATGCTCAGTTCACTTCGTGTTTTCTCTGGCTTTTCTCTTTCTCTTTTTGTTCAGTTCTTTTGTGGATAAATTGTCCACGGAAAATATCTCTCTTTTATTTCCTTCAAACAAATTGTCCGAAGGAATTGTTTCCTTCTTTTGTTTGGTCCTTTGTAAATGTTTCGAGCTTTACTTTCTGTCTATTTCCTTTGGACAAAAAGTCCGAAGGAATTCTGTCTATTCCTTTCTTTTGGAGCTTTTCCTTGAACCATCCCTATTCATTTCCGGTGGCTTTTGTCGATTTTACTTATTCCTTCGGACAAATTGTCTAAAGGAATTCGTTTCCTTCTTTTTCCCCAAATTAATTCCTTTTATATGCCTCGGGCTTTCTGGTTTTCAAATTCCCACGGGCTCTTTTGTCTTGCAAATTCTCCGAAGTATTCCTTGAATTAATTCCTTTTATATGCCTCGGGCTTTCTGGTTTTCAAATTCTCACGGGCTCTTTTGTCTTGCGAATTCTCCGAAGTATTCCTTCGGACTTTTTATCCGAAGGATATCTTCCTTTAATTTGTTTTGCTTTGTGCATATTTCTAACCTTGCCTAAGGCATTAATTAATGTATTGTATGCAGTAACCCTATAAGAATAACCATGTTTGCGCATCACATGCAAAACAACCTCTGCCTTTTCAAATAGTCCAGATATGCAGTATGTCTCAACAAGTAGAACATATGTCTCTTCAATCGCAACCCAGGGCACCTATAATTTCCTCAAGTAGATCACCCCATGTTTTATGTGAAGGTTGTACTCGAAAACTTTCAACATGTATCGAGCCAATTTATGAGCCTTGGGGATAAGTATTGGAACCACTACACCAACAAAGCTTGTACCATAAATCCACCCACGTCCTTTTGTTGAACCACCTGGGAAAAAATCCGAAAAACTAAAACAGCATGATGTTGCCTTTGATCCCATGCTTTCATTGAAAGTGAACCTACAAGCCTGTAGGTTAATTTCAAGGATGGTTGTAGCTATTAATTCTTCATTGGCTCCTATACACCTCACAAAGTTGTTCCTTCTACAGGGCTGGAGCTTTAAGACTGCATGTGACATTTTGAATAAGGGATATGGCCTTTGAACGTGTTGTAGGTGTCTATTTAAGGACCCCAAAAAACTGATTAACAAGACAAACTGGTACCATAAGACCATCTTCCAAATAGTAAGGTTGACAATTTTGGCCTATGGGGGGCAAAAATGTCAACAAAAACCATGCTCCAAACTCCACCGTATCCCCAAGATATCACAATTTTTCGATCACCTTCTCAAAGCAAGAAGAAAAGCTTCTGTATGATGGTCAAATGGACATCAAATTCAAGATCAGCCATCTTTATTGACATCTCACACTATTACTTTCCACCACCACCACCTGGCTGCCATTGTAGGTTACGACTATCAGCATAATAAGTTATTTCCCTTGCCAGAGAAGATTTCATTTCAATGCATATTAAATATCCTTTATTTATTTAAGAGCAGATAAGATCTTTCTGTAAAAATGAATGAGAGAACTAAAGTTGTCAAAGAATTTAAATTTATGGACTTTTTGGCAGCATTTATTCTAAATCTCAATGCCATTGCAGATAGAGAGAAAAAAGCTCTAATAATCAGCTTTATCACTTAAAAAGTTAAAACTAATTCTTTGTTGCTTCTTATGACAATTTCGTAATTTGCAGTCTCTCGTTGCTTTCACTCAATCTTAATCTTAGTGTTAGCAAATTTCCCATTGAACTCATGAAAAAATTTAAAAAAAAAAAAAACAAAGATCAGCAAAAAATATAATCTTGTTAAAGTTCTCTTAGAGGGGGGGGAAAAAGCTTAGGCACTCCATCTCACTGAACCCAAGCAGTATTTGTTGGGCCAATACTTATTCATCCCAACAGACCACCATAGCCTAAAATAATTTTTACATGGAAGACCTCCACCGAAGAACAAGCACTGTAGGTAAGCAAGTTACAAGGCTTCTACTTTGAATTTAAATATAGAAGAGGATAGATTGTGTGGTTTCAAATTTTCTATTCCAGCTACCTGAGTTGTCAACAATATCTATAGCTGAACTCAGATGGAGCAGAGATAATGGTAAAATATGCTAATCATAAGAAAGATATTGCGATCTTACCAGATCCATAGAAGGCATATGAAGATGACAACAAATACACATTTCAGGTGATAAATTTTTCTTTAAGAACCACACATTCCTTGTACCTAATTCTATGTTCAAAGAAAAGGTATTAGTTGAATGTCATTCCTAACTTGCTGTTGGTCATACTAGCTTCTTAAGACTTACTACAGCATGACTAAATTCTTTCGGAAGGGGCTTTAAACTGTTAGGACTTTATTTCACCCTGTAAAACTTGCCAAAGGAGCAGAACAAATATTGTTAGAAATCTATATCATTGCCCATTTCCAAGCAGAAGTAGGAATATATTAGTAATGGATTACATTTATTATTTGCCTCGGGTGGAAGTGAAAATGTTATCTTTGTTGTTTTTCACAGACTAACCAAGTATCCTCATTTTATTGCATTGAATTTCACCAATAAGTCCTTACAACATGCTGTGTTGTTCATGCAATACATATACAAGTACACGAGCTTCCAAAGAATATTACTAGTGACTGATATCCAAAGTTTCTCAGCAACTTCAAGGATGAACTATACTTGTTTGTACGGCCTTGACTCCAAGAACAAGTTATTAATCTTAAATACCAAGGCAGGTAGAAATAGTAATTAAATATTTAGAAGGATCTTTCAAAAATAGATGGCTAAAATGGTTGCATTTGGGATGGAATTGATATAACACAAGACACCACATTTCCATTGTAATGGTGCCACTTAAAGCCCTTTATAGTTGCATTTGGGATGGAATTGGTACAGCACAACTATGATGCCCCCGGTGGGGCCCCTATCAAAAGAGTGACGTAGGTCCGTCCGAGCAGTTGGTGACCACGTGTTCCAGGGAATTGTGCCTCGACGGTCGCCAGTGACTGGCCATATGGGTTCGGAAGAGGACCCAAATCATCCTGGGACTTTTGGTGTGACGGCCAGTCCATATTGGTATCAGAGCTTTTGTCCTACCATCCTGTTGGGTAGATTGGACATTGAATTGGCTAGTTAATCATGGTTACTTCAAGTACTCAGAAGCAGTGGGACAAGAATATGGAGAAGCTTAAACAAAGTTTGAATAAGTTGGATGAAACCCAGAGGAGGATGAATGAATTGCCTTCACACCCTGCAAACATAGACAAAGCAGCTCGGTTTATGGCATCCATTTTTAAGGGGTCTACATCACAAAACAAAAAGGAGGAACAAAAGGTCTCTACAAGTGAAGTATCTAGAAACCTCTACAATGAATTTTCAGCAGTTAGTGACTAGCATTCAGTTGATCCTATGGAGAACAAAATGGACAAAGGTGATGAGCAGGGGATGCCTTCTTCTGGGTTACAGATTCCATCTTCTCTTCAGGAGGATAGCAATGGTATGGATTCTTTTAATGATTCCTTTGGGGCTGATGTTAAATGCACTCACGAAAATCCAGAGGGAAAACTAACCGGTGAAGTATGGACCAGTAGTATTGAGATCGGGTCTATTTCAGTTGATCGTCACCCAGTTGATGTTACAGAAGGTAGAGAGGACGAAACATTGGATCCTACAGGACAAGGTTGCACGGGTCTCCTAGTTGGTGACATGGAGGTTATGATTGGGGACTCTTTTGATTGTCCTAAGAGTGATCTTACCTCTCTGCATAAGGTTAGCAATTCATCATCCATTGAGTCTATTTTTTGGAGGGATGATGAGGAGTTAGGGTTGGGAACTTCTGCTGCTCTAGTTCCAAACCAGCATGAGGACACTTTAGAAGAATATTTTGATGAGAGGCAAGCTCTCCATTGGCAGCCCACAACTTCAACTAATGAATTTTCCTTGGTCCCTAAGTCTGATTTGGAGAACCAACTAAAGGTTGGTGAAGATAAGATTATTACAGCGCTGTCCCATTTTGATCATTCCCACAAGATGGTGGAAATTCATCTATGGAAGGTCCAGCTTGAGGGGAGACACAGAAGTGTTGAAGAGGCTTCATCAATTTCTGATACCAATATGGACTAGTCGTCACACCAAAAATCCCAGGATGATTTGGGTCCTCTTCTGAACCCATATGGCCAGTCACTGGCGACCGTCGAGGCACAATTCCCTGGAACACGTGGTCACCAACCGCTCGGACGGACCTACGTCACTCTTCCGATAGGGGCCCCACCAGGGACATCATAGCCCACCACACTCCGCGGGTCTCGACCTTGAGACCCTAGTTCTGATACCAATATGGACTGGCCGTCACACCAAAAGTCCCGGGATGATTTGGGTCCTCTTCCGAACCGATATGGCAAGTCACTAGTGACCGTCGAGGCACAATTCCCTAGAACACGTGGTCACCAATTGCTCGGACGGACCTACGTCACTCTTCCGATAGGGGCCCCACCGAGGACATCACAGCCCACCACGCTCCGCAGGTCTCAACCTCGAGACCCCAGCTCTGATACCAATATGGACTAGCCGTCACACCAAAAGTCCCGGGATGATTTGGGTCCTCTTCCGAACCCATATGGCCAGTCACTGGCGACCATCGAGGAACAATTCCCTGGAACACGTGGTCACCAACCGCTCGGACGAACCTACGTCACTCTTCCGATAGGGGCCCCACCGGGGACATCACAGCCCACCACGCTCCACAGGTCTCGACCTCGAGACCCCAACTCTGATACCAATATGGATTGGCGGTCACACCAAAAGTCCCGGGATTATTTGGGTCCTCTTCCGAACCCATATGGCTAGTCACTGGCGACCGTCGAGGCACAATTCCCTGGAACACGTGGTCACCAACCGCTCAAACGGACCTACGTCACTCTTCCGATAGGGGCCCCACCGGGGACATCACAACAACACACCACATTTCCATTGTAATGGTGTCATTTAAAGCCTTTTATAGTTAGAATCCTCCTCCACTGAATGATTTGGCTATTGAAGACACTCAAGTTCTAGCTGTTAAAGACTTTCTAGAGGAAACCAACAGACATTTAAGAAGCTAAAGGAGAATCTCAAATTGGCTTAACATATAAAGAAACCCCAACAAGACTTTGAGATTTCAACCTTGCGAGCGAAAGTCCCTCAACAGGAAATGGGTGAACAAACATGGGTATGGATATTATGGTTCGTATAAGATCCCAGTAAGAGTGGGACAGGATGCAAATACTCTTGAACTGTCAGCAAGGTTAAAAGTATACTGTATAACCCAACTCATGTCTCATGCATGAAGAAAGTGGTAGTGAAAAAGGTTAAATTTGAAAATCGTTTCATCCCCTAGATGACAAAGGACATGCTCTTTTGTTTTGAGAGTACATTTTGGCAGCTGAAGATAACAAGTTGATGATTAAGATGCTGTCATAGTATTCCCTTCAATGGAAGGATTTGGCTTTGGAGGACACGATGGCAAGGCCTCGAAATACATGTAGCACTCATTTGCTTTGGCACACAGCAATGGAATGATGGGTCAATGTTATGATGCTTGAGGATACTCGGCTTCAATACTTAGTTCTTAGTATCTTGCAAGACTATTAGGAATTTTGTTCATTTCAGTTGAGTGTACTTTTTATGAAGTGTCTAATTATCCCACAGATAAAATGCAAAAGAGCTAAACTAGAAACTGGCTATAAATAGGTCCCTAGGGTTAAAAGTAGGTAATTTTGAGGGGAAGTGTTTCCTAGTGCACAGGTCTAAGGAGAGTGTGTCAGCCACATGCACTAACTATACTGTCCATGGAATTCTTTCTTGACCCATACCCTCCTCAAGAAAGCTCTATGTTCTCCTATGTCCTTGCTGAACTGCTATTTCAATAGTACTGGAGTTCTGTTTTCTGTTTTCTGTTTTCCTTTTTATGGAACTAGTTATTAGGTTATGATTTCTGCATTTTTCAATCTTTAAAAAATAAAAAATATTTTTTTATTTTAGTAAAATAATATTTAAGATTTCAGATTTTCATTTAAACTAAGGATTGAATTTTTTCAGACCTACGATTTCTGCCCTAGGCTTTACAGTAGTTATAATAAAGTTTCTGTAGGGCTCATAACAGTGACCCACCCCCACAACCTGCTTTAAACTCCCCGAAACTGAAAAGAATATTTTGTGTATATGTAGAAAAATAACAAGTCGTGAAAGAACAGATCCACTTTCCAAAATGAGCATGAAATTTAAAATCTAAATAGAAGTGGAGTAATTAAAGGAAGGTATTGGGAACTCAAAAACACAAATTCTAGATGGATGGCTGAATTTGCTATGGCATTTCATAAGAATCTGACAACTTAATCCATCTCTCTACATCCGTGTTCTCGTCACCCAGCCCTAAAGATGTACACTTCCAGAGGAGATTTCACTTCAATCCATATAGAATATCCTTTAATTATTTAAATGCAGATAAGCTCTTACTCTAAAAATGAAAGAGATAACTAAATTTGTCAAAGCAATTACGTTTATGGACTTTTTGGAAACATCCATAGTATATCTTAAAGCAGACAGAGAGGAAGTATCTCTAATAATCAACTTTATCCCTCTAAATTAGTTCTTTGCTGCTTCTTATGATAATTCGGCAGTTTGCAGACTCTCATCGCTTTCACTCAAGACACTGTAAGTAAATTTCATATTGAGTTCATAGAAAAAAACACCAATGATCAGCAAAAAATATAATCCTCTTAGTGTCGTCTTAGAGGGGCAAGATAAAGGTCAAGAACTCCATCTCATCGAACCCAAAGTGGGAATATATTATACAAGGATCCTGATAAAGTGTAAGAATAATGCCAAGTTATTGATTCATGTTTGTCTGACATTTATGGAATCTATTTTTATGAGATGAAAAGATAAATGATAGATGTGGTCTGATCCCAGACAAAATTTGGTGAACAACGCTCTAAATTGTTGGAACTTAGATGTGTTAAAAAGGGAAGCAAACTATAATGCAGAAAATCAGAAACTTGACAAACCAATTTCATACCTTTTGCGATTCTATATTTTTCAAAATCATCATTATAGATATCTATGTGCAATCCTGGGGCTAAAATTTATGGATTTGCATTTTATTAATTTATAGAATTTTGATTTTTATATTGTCTCACATAAAAATTTAGAAGGTCGCTAATATGTTTGTAAGATAACACTAGAAAATAACATTGCTTTATAAATTAGGAACAAAATATAGAACTCCAAATGAATGAATGGAACGTCAAACAAGAACAGAGAGTTGTAATGTCCCATTTTCATATAATTCTAGTAATTAATAGAATTGCCCGAATAGTGATTTTAATCATTCAAAAATATAAGGGAATTTAATTAATTATCAAAATAGAACTATCTTGGATAATTATTTAAATTACCGGAAAAGTGGTTTTAAACATTTGAAAAATTAAAGTAATTTTAATTATTATTCTAAGGAGTTTTATAATTAATAAATTGTTTGAAAAGTGTTTTTTATCACTTCAATTATTAGAACAATTTAATTAATTATTGAAGCAAGAACCTAATATAAAATAATTATTTAATTTGCCAAAAAATAATTTTAATTGCTAATTTATTGAGGCAAGTTATTTAATTAATTCAAAAAAGCCTAAAGTGAAATTATAAGGAATGTCATTTTAAAGTTTTGGAAATTAGATTTATCTAAAAGGAGGTTATAAAAAGAAGGTAAGCTATCATTTGATATGCATGGAATGGATGATACTGATATGGATTGATCAAGTATGTCAAGCTTGGTTGATTTGGACATAGTTTCTTGAGGAATGTTACCCTTCAAAGACTATAATGTGTTGATTCTCTAAACAGTGTTTTGGAACACCACTTACTTTTGAAAATTTGTGTGAACCCAAGGTTCGAGGAAGAAAATTCTGAAAACTAGGGTTTTTTTAATTTTAGAGCAAGTTTTGGTGACCTCCATGGAAGGAAAATTTTAAAATTATTTTTATTTGATAGTCACTAATTTTGTGGTTAGTTTGAGCTCTTATTTGCATCATAATTCCAAGAATTGAGGGAGTCATGAATTTTTGAAGCTTCAACCTGTTTGTAGGAAATAATAATTGTTGTGGGCAACGAATTGTTTGGAAAGAGCAATGAAATTGCAGGTTTCTATCTTGAGTGAATTACTTGGAGGTCTTGGGGACTCTTTTGGAGGGTCTTGCATTGAGGAAACCCTCTTCTAGGGTTTGAGGTATTTTATACAAATTTTCTATGGGTGGGCGAATCATCTTGATAGCTTTTTGAGGCCATTGAGTGGTCAATTTGATGTCCTAAGTTATGATAATAATTCAAAAAATTATTATTATATTATTTTGATTTGAGGACTAATTGCAAAGTGAATAATTATGAATTATTCCCATTATTTTTTTGAAGTGGAGCGATTCATCTAAGGGTTTTTGGAGTGTTTTTAGGCTATAACCTTGAAAGGAACAATCATATATTTTCTGATTTATACTTTGAAATTTATTGCATTAATTTTCCAACATTGGCGACTTGTTTTGGGAGACTTGGAAGCTTGTTGAAGGACAAGTTGAGGTTTTCAGCATTTTGATTTTATTTTTTATATTTCTCTAAGTGTGACGACTTTATTTAGAAGTATTTGTAAGGTGTTTCACGGTGTTTGAAGCATATATCAGTTGGTTACAAGCTCAAATTAATTGTATTGGAAGGGACAACAAAAGAGGTATTTTATTTACTACATTTGTGAATTAAGTAGTTGTTGATTTTAATTTCAGAATTCAATATTATTTTCATATTTGTTTGGGTTTCGTGGAAAACCCCTTTTGTGGTCTTTGGTCCCAAATTGAGGACATTATAGTGGTATCAAAGCCCCAACCTTGTCCAGCCTGTGAGGGTTTGTGTTTGCAAATTTGGATGTATAATCTATGAATCATGTAGTTAACAAGTGAAGATGAATTAAGAACAAAGCTTCGTAGATTGGATAAAAAACTTGAGCATCCACATCATTTAGTCAATGTTTTGCTCAATATTTTGGAGGAAGTGGCAAATTGTTTGTCCATGATAGGACAATCAGATTCTAAGTCTATGTTTTGGGCAATGAACTTTTCGTGGTTTACTTGGCTAGACCCAAGTTTTTGAGACATCTGAATCGTAATTATCACTTATATTAGTGAAATTACAAGGATAATAGCTCCAAAACAGCCATACAGTGACGACATCATGAAGAAAATATTTTAGTTAATGGTGGAAAGTTTTGAAGGTCTTGGTGACATCACAAGTTCTTTTGCTAAAAGGGTTATTATTCTGAAAACTATGGCAAAAATCAGATCATGTGTGCTAATGTTGGATCTAAAATGTGATCATCTTACTCGCCACATGTTTGGACATTTCTTTGTTGTTCATAAAAATCATGTAAAAAATGTAGTAGTTTTAATGCAAACCATTATGACTTTGGACCTGAACGAAAATGATGATATTTCCCAACAATAGTTATCCATAGTAATGGCGGGTTTTGAGCAGGAAGCCTCACTAGTTGCACATACACTAGCTAAAAATGTTGTTAATCAGTGTTCAAAAAAGCTAAAGCCATATGTGACAATTGAAGGACATGAAGATGTGTTGCTAAATGAAGAACCAGAAAAAGTGTTAGATGCAATAGAATCTCCAAGGAAAGAAGGTAAGCAACAAAAAGGTAACACTTTGGGGCAGCTTAGAGTGGGAATTCTAGAGTACCAAAAATTTGAGTTTTTGGAGCAGCAAAGAAGGCTGCAAAAGATGGATGAAAATGGGGAAAAACTAAATGTTTTGGGGCAGCCAAGTACCCCAAACCTTGAGATTCAAAAAGATGATTTTGAAGAAGACAAGGAAACCAAAATATGCATAGAAAGGTATGTTGTGAATAATAAATTTTTTTTTGTCCCTAATAATTGTTCAAATTTGTTGCATGACTCTAGAGCAGGTGAAAGGGTTTGGAAAAAACAAATTTTAATCACAAATGAGAAGGAAGTGCAAGCCTTGACTAGGTTGGATGGCATTACAAGGCTTCTTGATGAATTAATGCACCATGAAAAGAAGGAAAGCTTG
Source organism: Torreya grandis (assembly GCA_037957365.1). Lineage (NCBI taxonomy): Eukaryota > Viridiplantae > Streptophyta > Pinopsida > Cupressales > Taxaceae > Torreya > Torreya grandis. Next base: position 1,040,973 of record JARHVA010001913.1, read on the forward strand.
AAGGTAATGATTGTTGATTTTTATTCAACCCCAATCAAATATGCAATGGAAGTAACAAAATCAGTTGTTGCAAGGGTTGATATTGATATTGCCAATCATGAAAAAGAGACAAGGAGCACTAAGAGAAGAGAAGAACTTTTCGTTATCAATTCGTGGGTTGGACATGACAAGTTTCTATTATGGTTGTGAGATCCAGGTGAGCACTATAAACATGATTTTGTTATTTTGTTATGTTGTGAAACAAATGACAAGGTTTGGATCCTCATGGAAAAGGGCATAAGCAAGAAGCACCATGATCCAAGAATCAAGGGAAAGGCTGTAAGTAATACATTCGTTGTTGTTTTTCACATTTTCAGTTTGCTTGTCACTAAGCTTTTTGTTGCCATAAAGAGTGTTGGCCCTAAGAACATGTGCCTCTCACACCCCAACACCATGGAAGTGATTTCCACATGTATGAGTGGTTTTCTAGCCACTATAAAGGGAAGGTTGAAGGAGAAAAAAGCATGATACAACCATGATATGAATACACTAAGTCACCACAAAGGAGCTCTTGTCATGCTCATGAGGCATGATGAAGTAATTACAAAAGTGTTGCTAGACACTAAAAATTATCCTAACATGTTTGTTCCATGTGTAGGTTTATTTGAGAAAATTGAAAATGTAGACATGGATGAAGGCTTGAGGACTACCATAGAGTGGGCAAAGGCCCAAATCAAGAGCAACCTTGGACAAAATAATTTGGTGAAGGAAAATTTGTTTCCTACCTTTCCAAAAAAATCAAAAATTCGTTGGCAACATGTTGGGCCATTGGACCCCAATGGAGAAAGCATGATTGGCACATGGCGGTCAACTAGGAGGGACGAAATTCTTGTTGGAAGGTATGAAGATGTTGCTTCAAAGAATTTTGAATTATTCCCTCTTTTACAGCCACCTAGTATGGACAATAAAATTGATTTCGGAGGTACCTTATCACCCATGACAAGGAAGGATGTGGTGCATAATATTTCTAATTATATGCAATCAGAAAAATCAAAAATTTTGCCTGTCACAGCCCCTTTGTTGGGAAGAAGTGACTGATTTTTGTCCTCTATCACAACTGTTATGTACTTGTGATTGTGAGCTAACAATAGAACGGAACTTGTGGCTAAGACTCGACAATGATGCTCATTTACAACAGTTATACAAATCTAATTTCTCTTCACTACAAAAATCAGAATTTTGGCTTCTCTTTCAGCCCTGTTGTTGGCAAAAATATCTTATTCTCATGCACAATTACAACTCCTTGGGTCTGAAAACAACTTCTTGAAGCATCACAAAGGGCACATGGGAAGAGAGAAACATGTGAGTATGGTACATCGGTGTTTGTCTGTAATGTCCCCAAATTAGGATGGCAACCAAAAAAGAGGGTTTTCCAACAAACCCTAACCAAACCAAACACCAAACTGAATTTTGAAATTTATAACCAACCAAACCCTAACTAAAATAAATTATGATATTCAACCTAAAGAGCATCCAAATAAATCAACAAGGAGCTGAAAATTATTTAGAAGATTGAATACCTTTTTAGAGTCCAATAATATGGCAAATTGTTAAAAATACCTCACAAAAATATTTTGATTTTTTTTTTAAAGTACAATTATACTTTCCATCCCTTGAATGCCTCGAAAAACTCCCCAAGAGGTTCGCCACACCCAAGAAAAATAGAATAAATAAATCTGGAATTTATTCCTTGATTTTCTCTAACCAAAACACCTCCCGAAGCTCGGCACACAAGTCGCCCAAGTGCCAAAATTGTGGGAATAATTACTAAATGTTTTAGGGCATTGAATGACCCTAAAAATCCTGCAAAACCCCTTCAACACAAATCGCATAAGATAGAAACATGCAATCAGCCTTTTCCAAACAATTCACTGCCCACAATAATTAATTTTTCTTACAAACAGGTTGAAACTTAAAAAATTCATAACTCCCTCAATACTTGGAATTATGACTGAAATAAGAGCTCAAACTGACCACAAAATTAGTGACTCAAATAAAAATAATATCAAAAAAATTCTTCCATGGGAATGCCACAGAAACTTGATTTAAAATTTTGAAAACCCTAGTTTCCATAATTTTCCTCCACAAACCCTAGGTTTACTCAAATTTTCAGAAGTAAATGGTGTTTCAAAACACCTTTGTACATCCACTTGCATGAACACATGCAATTTAAAACTCACTTACAACCCTTGAATAGAATTGTCCAAGTAGAAGGAATTAAGGTTTTCATCCCCAGACTTAAAACACTTTTTGAAAGTTTTCGTCCTCAAGAGGTGGAAACCAAGCTTGACATACTTGATTAATAATTCCAATATCCAAAAATGCATAATCTTCAAATAAATTCTTCCTTGCCTTTATATGCCACTTCTCCAAGTGTAACACCCAAAATTGGAGGGAAGAGTTACCTTTCTTTTTTCAAATATTAAAAGATCCTCTTAATTTCACTTTAGGCCTTAAGTTCCCAAGACCTATAAACCCCACCACTTAAGTGAAATAGAAACATAAGATACTTTTTCATAACTCAACTCAAAATTAGAAATAGAAATTACCTTGTCTATTATTAACTCCTCACAAGTGGCCCACAATGCTCATTTTTCTTCCTCTACCCTTAGCCATTAGAAACAAGAATAGGCTAAGGGTCCCATGAGGGTCTAGATCAAAAATAGGGACATTACAGTCCTCCCCACCCAAAATTGTTTGTCTTTGTAAAATCCCCAACCAATAGTAACTGAATTTGTCAAATTTTTCTGAGTTTGATGCTTGGGAATTTTGTCAAACACTTGTTGGTCTGTATTTTCAGTTTGCTGGTCTAATTGATTTTCAATGTGTTTTGTAGAGATTTTTACTAGTCTTGAACAATAGATTGATAAACAAACAAGTAGACAATATAGCAATAATAAACAATGCAAATTGTAGCCAACTCAATGCCTTTTAATTCAATTTTCTGAGTACAAATCAGTCTGATATAAATGTGCTTCAGACTTACAATAAAGGGCAAATGATCACATACAAGCAATAAGATAAGAGGAACCTGATTACAAATGGTGTAGATGAGTCCCCTTCAACACAGAATGATGAATGCCTCCAACTGATGTAAATTTCTAAGTTGTCTTCAGACTTGCAGAGATCAGATCAGACCCTAATATTGTCACAAATCATGCACCAAATGCCACCAAACTGAATGGGAAGGTTCCTTGAGGTTGGCCGCTCCTTTTGGGGTGTATATGATATTTTTTGGAAGCCTCTAAGACCAAAATCGACCCCTCACTAAGTTGCAGATCTGAACTTTGTTGAAGGATGAAATATAAATAAATTGCAATGATATAGACCCCCAAACTGCCCTTAATATCTTCCTCTATCCCAGCCGCTCCTCCTCAAATGGTTGGATGTTGGAAATATGGCTTCATCAAAGCAAATCAAACCAATGGAGAAGTCTAAAACAAAAATTACAGTCAACCATAAGTCATCATACCCTTACCAAAATCGACCTCCATTGCCAAGCAAATCTTCTCCACACTAGGCTGCCTCAAATGGATGTCTTCATTGCTTCAAATGGCACCTAGAACGAGAGGATCGAACCAAATACCATAGATGTAATAAATCTTCAAATTTTGCAATGAAACCCTTATTCTTCCAACCTGCAAGTGATCTCAATAAAGCACAAGTTGAGCCTCAAAAGTGAAGCCCACAACTGGTAACAATTCGGTTGATATTTCACAACTTCAAAGTCACACAACCAAGAGGGTTTTTGTCCTCAATGGCTATTATGCAGAAACCCTAGGTCTCCTCAACCACAAATCAATATCAAAACATAAACTTGGATGATAAGAAATGAGCCCAACACCTCCTTATATACTTTTTATGTCTCCACTTTTGGCGGGGGCTAGAAACTTCTAGAAATAAATAACTTTATTTCTTTTATTTATTTTTAATTTTTTTTTTTAATAAAATAATTTTATTATAAAATAAAGTTATAATTCATAAAGTAACTTTATAACATAAAGTTATAAAGATACTCTCTCTAGGTGTCGAAACGCCAATACGCCCATGGGAAACAACTAAATGTGGTAGAGAAAACCCCTCGAAAGGCCAGGTAACTGCTAAAGTGACCCTCTAATCATCCTGTCTTGGCCTACGAAGGTCAATGATAGGCCAATCTCATCGAAAATGTGATGACTAGGAAAAATGGGACATTACAGTCTTCAAGCAATTGCAATCTCCAAAGAAGTGTCCCAACATACCTTATGATGCAATGTCAACCTGTGATTCCATCTCAAGGAAAAGAATCCTCAATTGGCTCCATTTTGTTCTACCTGTATTTTGAAGGTTTCCCCCACGTGCTAGAAATGTCCTCATAGCCTTCCAAAGGCTCCATATGCTCCTAATCAACCACCCTTTCCAAGACCAAGTGATGGATGAACAAACTCCCTTCCTTAATACCTTCCAAATGGGTTAGATGTGACTAAAAATTGTTAAGTAAATCACGAGGAAACCAAACTACCTCATTGTCCCGTGTGCAAAACCCTCTCATGTGCTGGACCATGACCCACCAAATTTGCAAAAAGAAATCACCACTGTACCTTCCAAGAGGTGAAGCCTCCAAGACATATTTGTCACCATGTATGGGCATCCAAATGTGAAACACAACCTCAACAAGAGGTTGATCTTTGTCACTCGTCTCAAGCATGCATAGGATCTTCTTCAAACTTATCAATAGCTTCCAAACATTCTCACAAGAAGGTTGTACCTTCCCATTATGAATGCTTCTTACATCACTTACCCAAGTTGCCAACATAATTATGTTTCTAGAATCTTGTATGAGCTGGACCAAATCAGTTTTTCCTTTATGGTAACAAGGCTGTATATACAAATAGATTACTGATTTTTCATGTGGATAAACATGGAAATAAACATACTCATACCTTTTTTGACCCAAGCGCTGTAATATGTCATAAAATTCAAAATTCTCCCCTTCCATACATGGCTGTGTTTGACCTCTTAAATCTAATTTTTCTGGGTGACAAAGTTCAGAATTAATATATGGATTCATCCATCCTCCCATGAGCTAAAGAATGCCCCGGTTTTGCAATTTTGTGACCACACTTGGTGGCTAGAATTGCTCACTTGACTCAGAAATTTTTGAGTAACAAAATTCAGATTTTAAACTAATTTTCCAGCTCCTATACTTGGCTGCCACATGCAAAACGATTTGTCCTTTATGCCCAAAAAAATCATGAATATGCCGATTTACTTACAAAATTATTTGGTGAGAGAGAGGACCAATTTTTATTGAAATTTGTAACTTGTGAACAACTGCTCACAACTTGGGCTTGTTCCAACCTCAATAAGGGCCTCATGCCCTTCATAACACCCTCCTTATCACCTTTGCAACGTGGGATAGGGTGCTGCCCAAGACAACTTTGGGGCTTTCCTTGAGAAACAAATTCATTGTCTTTTATTCCCAAACAAACATGATCAAAATCGGATTTAACCAAACTTACCAGTGGCCTTGTAGAAAATGTTTTCATTGAAACATAGGGCTCATCATGATGTCTTATGACAGCTCTATCTTTAATTCCTCTTTGCCTTTTCCTCATGCTCATGAAGTAACCTCTCACCATGCTATTGGTTGAAGATGAAGGGGGTCCCTTATCACTCAACCCATGCAAAATGACCTCATTCCTAAGGCTGCTCATGATTTAGGTTCTTGCCCAAACTATGGTAGTCCTCAAATCTTCATCCATGTCTCCATTTTCAACTCTACCAAAAGGTTGCCCATTTATGGAGACCAGCTTATTCCTAGCATTGCTCTTTGCAAGGGATCTCAAAATTAATTTTACACATAAAACAAACGAGTTAGAAAAAACATCGGTGTTTAATAACACACTTTTGATCCCATTGTCACTTTCTAGGATCATAAGGTACATCCTTCTTTGTGGCCTTGGTCTTTCTTCTTTATCCATTTCAAACAATGGACTGTCCTTTGCATTCCACAACAAGTTGGAATCTTGATCTTCTCCCATATCCATGCAAGTCCATCATGGTGTTCTTTTCCTTCAAGCATTCCCTCATCTCATTGTACATTGATCCATCAAGAAGCCCCCTTATGCCATCCAACCTTGACAAGGCTTGCACCCCTTTCTCATTTGCGATCAGAAATTGTTCCTTCTAGCTCTTTCATCAAATCTAGAGTCATGCAATAATTTTGAACAATTATTAGATACCAAACAAAAAACATCATTCAACTCATACCTTTCTATGAATATCTCGATTTTCTTGGCTTCTTCAAAATCATTTTTTCGAATACCAAAGTTTGGGCTACTTGGCTGCCCCAAAGCTCCTAGCATTTTCTCATTTTCATCCATCATTTGCAGCCCTCTCTGCTGCTCCAAAAACTCAGATTTTTGGTCCTCACAATTTCCCACTCTATGCTGCCCCAAAGTGTCATCTTTTTGTATCTCACCTTTCTCTTTCAAATCTGACTTTTTCGTTTCTTTGGCTCCTTTATAAAAACCCTCATGAAGGGCTGTCCCTTCATTTTTTCCTTCCAACTACCCATGTAGTTCAATGAACTTTACTATGTCCCTTCTTGTTAGCATATGCTTCCTTGACAAGACATAACGAGTGTTTCTTCCACGCTTCCTCTTGCAATCTGAATTTAGACAACGAAATTGATGCATGAAAAGGAGCAATACAAAAACTATTTTTCTTGGCATACTTTTCCATTATGATGTCTTGTTTCGTTTTGATGCATTCACCCTCCATTTTCAATTTGTTTTTCTGTAGAGAGCTGCCCTCCTATGCTTTCTTCTTGTGCCTTTGACTCTTCTAAATTTTCTGCTCTTAAATTCAGTTGATTGCTTGTTTCCTTAAGTTCATTAGTGGCCTCTTTTTGATGCTCTATCATTAAGGTCTCTCCATTAGGTGGTTGCCTTTCAAAATCAGCTTCCTTGGCTAATGATTTCTTCAATTTTTCTGAATTAATTCCCTATTGTTCGTACCTCATAGAGGGACTTTGTTTGACTGATTTTTTAACATTGGCAAGCTCATGAAGTGGCTGACCCTTGTACAATTGGAAATCCAATTCTGCCACTTGTTTCAATGGCTGCCTTTTCTTTGAATGAAGTGTTTCATCATGTGCCTTTGTTGTTATAGGCTTGATTAGTTCCTCCTTCCTTTCAAACTTCTCGATTATCTTTTTCAACATATCTTTATGTGTTCCCATCATGCTAAGAATTTGTGTCATCCTTTCTTGATGCCACCACTTATGGGCAGCCCCTTCCAAATGTTGGATGACGAATATTAGAGCTTATTTTTCACCTCTAAGCCTTAAATCAAAGTACTCAATAACCTTGTCCACCCATGTCTTAACCGAAGTGCTAGGTGTTGGAAATATTGTCATTGATGTCAAAGGTCTAGCATTGGTGATAAAGGCCCCATAGCATTTCTTGTCTAAAGGTGTTTTTAATGTTCAAATTTTGACTAAAATATGTTGATATTGATTTAATATTAACGAATATATTTTTTGTTGCATAAAAGTCAAAAGAGGGCCCATGGAGAAGTCAAAAAGTCACGGGGTAAAGACAAAAGAGAAATGGGACGTATTGTCCCATGAAAAGTCATCTTGAGGAATTCCAAGAGTCACCAAGTGAAGACAAAAGAGGAAGGGTGCAATTTCTCATGGACACTTTGCGAAATTCGAAAGGTCACCAAGATAAAGACAAAAAGGGAAAGGACGCATTTGCTCATGAAGGATCACCATGTGACTTTTCCAATGCAAGAAGTCAAAGGGTCATACAATTTTGGCGCCATTTTCCATGAAGAGTGAAGGGTCACAAAGGGTGAATGTCAAATGTCATTTGGAAAGCTATAAATAAAGGCTTGAGAAGCCATTTGTAATATGCAAGAGAGTGCATGGTTTGTAATTGTTTTATATAAGAAAAGAGGAGAGAATAGAAAGAGATATTGTAGAGTTCTATCATTTATGGAAAAAGCAACATTGAGAAATAGTTGTGTTTTATACACAAGAGGGGTTGGTGCTCCTGTGGATTGGTGCTCACAAATCTTTGCAAGGGGTTGGTGCTCCTGTAAGTTGGTTCTCACAAATAGTTGTGTTGGTGCTCGACAAAGGGGTTGGTGCTCTTGCAAGTTGGTGTTTGTGAACTTTATAATTTGGGTTGGTGCTCATACATATACTTGAGCATGTTCTCCATGGTTTTTTCCACATTGGGTTTTCACGTAAAAATCTGGTGTCTCTCTCTCTCTCTTGTGTGATGCATGTTATTGCTTCAATTTTATTGCATATCTTGAATGTATAATTAATTGGTTAAAGAAAAAAATTTGATTAAGTAAAAGATTTAAAAGATATATGATATATTGATTCACCTCCCTCTCAGTATATCCCGTGCTTAACAATTGGTATCAGAGCAAGTTCTTTTCGAAAGAGTTTAACAACTTGAAGGTAGATCGAGAAAGCACGATGGTTGGATCACATGAAGGTTTTTCTACAAATAAGGCACATTTGTTTGATGGAACAAATTATGTCTTTTGGAGCATAAGGATGATGACTTACTTGATGTCCTTTTGATTCGATATTTGGCAAGCAGTGGTGGAGGAATACGAAGAGCCACAGACACTTGTAACTACTCCAACAAAAAAAAAGGCAAGTGAAAATAATACTAAAGCTTTAAATGCTATTTTATGTGGTTTATGTGAATCAAAATTTGTTAAAGTTATGCAATGCAAATCTGCACATAAGACTTGGGAAAAGCTTGAGGATATTTACAAAGATGATGGAAAAGTTCAGCAAACTAAGCTCCAAACTTTTAGAAAATAGTTTGAAAGTTTGAAGATGGAAAAGGAAGAAAATATAGTAAGTTATCTTTTACGGATTGATCAAATAGTTAATCAAATTCAAAGCCTTGGAGAAAAATTGAAACAGTCAACGGTGGCACAAAGGGTTTTGAAATCTCTACCAATGAGATATGATGTAAAGGTTTCAACAATCGAAGAGATGAAGGATTTAGACAAGCTAAAGATGGATGAACTACATGGAATTCTTACGGCATATGAGATGCAGACCGAACAAAAGAAACCCTCAAAGAGGGACGCTGCTTTCAAGACATCAAAGAAAGACAAGGCTAAGATTCAAGAATCAAGTGACAGCGCTAGTGATGAAGAAGATGACAACAGAGCTTTATTCATCCGAAAGCCTAAAAGGAGCATAGATAAATATCAAAGAAAGTTACCATTTAAATGTTTTAAATATGATAAGATTGGACATTTTGTAGCTGTCCAGACAAGAACAATTGTGACAATGAAGAAGGAAAGTCTACATAACAAAAAGAATTTCAAAGGCAAATACAAGAAGGGATTTGAGAAGAAAAGTTTAAATTCTAAAGATCCTAGCTCAGTCAAAGACAGTAGAGTCAGTGACTCAGATGAAGAAGTTATATTCATAACCATACAGGTAGATGCCTCCGCAAGCAAAAGTACAGATGATCAAGAAGAAGAATATGATGAAGCTGAGGTGAATTTGGAAGAACTCAGTTGTGCCTTAAAAGAATTAGAAGCTCTTGAGAAGAAGAATCAAAGATTGAAGCGCTAGATCTAGAAAAATGAAAAGGAGTCAAAGAAAGCTATTGAAGATCTACAAGCACATATTGAAGAAGCCAAAAAAACTGAAGAATATCTAACATCTCAATTGCAAAAAATAAGTGAAAAATGTAAAAGTTATGTTGTTAAAATTGCCTCTTTAAAAGTAGATCTTAAGAAAACAATTAAAGCAGTCAATGATTCAAAATTTGAGAATAACACTAACATGTTGAATAAGATATTAGAAAGTCAAATATCAATATCAGACAAGACTAATAGTAGATTTGAAAAAGAGGAGAGGCCACTACTTTCACAAACAAGGTTAACATAAAAAAAAAAAGAGCTATGTTGAAGCTCTTACAAAAGAGGAAATGAAAAAAGAAGTTAGGAATACAGAGGTTAGCTCAAACAAAGAAGGTTGAAAGGAACAAAGCTACAATAGACAATCAGGTCAAAGATACATAAATCAAAATATGGTCTATTTTCATGGTTGTTTTTATTGTAATGGTTATAGTCATAAAAAAATAGAATGTTGGAAAAGAGCTAACAATTTCAAAAATAAGGAGAATAAAACTCATGCAGAGTCAAGTAGAAACCACAACTCTTTTGTTCATCTATCAGGGTTTTGATGAAGAGGCCATAGTATGTTACAAGTGCAATAATTTCGGACACATAGTCCGGTATTGCAAAAATGTGTTCAAGTCAGTCAAAAATGACCAAAGTTTCAAAGCTCCATTCATGAAGAAGATTCAGACAAGTTCATAGAAACACCCTGAAAAGTCTATGTTAGTCCAGACAACTTTGCATGCAAGAAATGAAGAAAAATCATGATTCATTAACAGCGGGTGTTCGAGGCACATGACAAGAAACAAGGGCAAGTTCATAACTCTAAAGAAGATAAATGATGGCATAGTGAAATTTGGAGATAACACTGCCGCTAGAATAGCCGAAAAAAGTACATTAAGTTTGGATAATGATAGAACTAAGACTGAAAATGTTTTGTATGTAAAAGATCTTAAGCATACTCTGTTGAGTGTAAGTCAAATGTGTGATCAGAGACACTAAAATTTTATGCAGAAGATTGTGAAATTAAGAGAAACAATTAAGATATGTTGATTGCAGATGCTCAAAAAATAGACAACAATTTATATATGTTATCAGGTATCAAAGGTCAAAAATGTTGTATGAGTCAGGTTGAGAAAAGTTGGCTATGGCACAGGAGAATAAAACACATAAATTTTGACAATCTTGTCAACATCAACAAGAAACAAGCAGTTAGAGATCTTTCAAAGATTACAAAGCCCTCCAACACGCTTTGTAAACCATGTCAGCATGGGAAACAAGTCAGAAGACGGTTTAAAACAAAAAAATACTCAACCACTCAGATGTTAGAGCTTGTTCAGACTGATTTGTGTGGACCTATGAAAACTCAAAGTACTCAAGGCAACAAATATTTCATGTTGCTTATTGATGATTTTACACGTATGACTTAGATGATATTTCTTTTTAAAAATCAAAGCTTTCAGCCACTTCAAGACATTCAAAGCTTTAGTTGAGAATGAAACCGATTTGAAGATTAAGTGTCGGAGATCAGATCAAGGAGGAGAATTCATGTCAAATGAGTTTATTGAGTATTGTGAAGACAATGGGATAAAGAAACATTATTCAACAGTCAAAAATCCACAACAAAATAGAGTAGTTGAGCAAAAAAAAGAACAATTCAGAAGATGGTGAGGACAATGCTAAATAAATCTAAGATATCAGATAAATATTGAAGAGAGAGAGTAAATACAGCAGTGCATATTCAGAACAAAGCGTTATTAAGAGTCAACAGTGACAAGACTCTCTATGAGCTATGGAAAGATAAACCAACTACAGTGGATTATTTCAAAGTTTTTGGTAGCAGATATTTCATAAAAAATCGATGACAAATTAGATAAGTTTGAATCTAAAATAGATGAACGTATATTTTTTGGATATTCTTGCAAAAGTAAAGCTTATAAATGTTATAACAAAAAAACTAAAAAGATTGTTGAAAGTGCAAGTGTCAAGATAGATGAAGATATAGCACAAAGAGCCAATGAATTAGTGGACACTCCTGAAATCATTGAAGAAAAAGATATTGAAGAGTCAGATGAAGATGAGAAGGAGAAGCAAAAGGACACTAAGACCTCATTCAAATATGTTTAGAGAAATCATAATAAGAGTGACATCATCGGGAACATAAATGAAGGAATTCGCACCAGAAGGATGATGATAAGTGAATTTGAACAAGTAAATTTTTTTTTGTTATCCAAAATTCAGCCTAAAATTTTTTTAGAAACTAGACATGATGAACATTGGGTTAAGGCAATGGATGAAAAATTAAATCAAATAGAAAAGAATGATATTTGAAAATTAGTGCCTAGACCAAAAGATCAAAATGTGATAAAAACAAAATGTATATACAAAAATCAATTGAATGAAGATGGTAAAGTTACCAAGAATAAAGCAAGGTTAGTATGTAAAAGATATGCTCAGATTAAGGATATAGATTTTGAAAAAACTTTTGCACCAGTGGCAAGACTAGAGGCTATTAGAATGTTTCTTGCATATGCAGTGTTTAAAATTTTCAAAGTGTTTCAGATGGATGTCAGTTTGCCTTCCTGAATGGGAATCTAGAAGAGGAAATCTACATTGAGCAGTCTGAGAGATTTATTCTCTCAAATGATAGTAGCCATATATGCAGATTGAAAAAAGCACTGTATGAATTGAAACACACTCTCAAAACTTAGTATGCAAGACTTGATAAGTACTTGCAAGATCAAAGTTTCAAGAGAAGTTTTGCTAACAGTAATCTATACATCAAAATAAAAGGTGAGCATCAGTTGAATGTTGTGGTATATGTTGATGACATAATATTTGGAGGTAACATTGAAAGAATGACAAACAAAAATTCTAATAATATGCAAACAAAATTTGAGATGTTTATGCTTCGAGAATTATCATTTTTCTTAGAGTTGCAAATATTTTAGTCAGATAAAAAAAAATTATATCTCAAAATAAGTATGTCAAAAAAATGTTAAAAAAAATTGGTTTTGAGGATTGTGCATCAATTGGAACCCCAATGGGTACAGAGAACAAGGTGACTAAGGATGAAGATTCACCTATTACAGATCAATCTTTGTATAGATCTATAATTGGTAGTTTTTTATATTTGACAGCATCAAAGCTAGACATCATGCATGTAGTAGACATGATTGTGAAATATCAAGTAGCTCCGAAAGAGAGTCATGTTCAGTTGGTGAAGAGAATATTTAGATATGTCAAAGGGATATTAAATTATAGATTGGGGTATCCCACAGACAGAGATTTTACTTTGGTTGTTTATACAGATTCAGATTAGGCAGATTGCTTGGATGACAAAAAGAGTACAAGTGGAGGAGCTTTCTTCCTCGGTGATAGCTTAGTATCATGGCTAAGCAAAAAGCAGAATTCAGTGTCACTTTTTATAGCTAAAGCAGAATATATTGTAGCGGTCTTGTGTTGTACTCAAGTGCTTTGAATGAAGCAAACTTTAAAAGATATCAAGGTAAAATATGATGAACCTATTTCTATTTTTAGTGACAACACAAGTGCTATTAATATTTCTAAGAATCCAGTGATGTATTCAAGAACAAAACATATTTTTATCAGATATCACTTTTTGAGAGAGTAGGTGACAGATCAACAGGGTAAAATGGAATATATCAATACTATAGAACAAATTGCAGATATTTTCACAAAGGCACTACCAAAAGACAATCGAGTATTAGCGGAAGAAGTTAAAAATAATTTCTTACTTCTTGTCATTGAGGATCAACATCGGTTGAGAGGTGTTGGAATATTGTCATTGATGTCAAATGGAACTATTGCCGGAAGCGAACGGAATTGATTGCCAGAAGTGAACGGAAATGTTGACAGAAGTGAACGGAATTGTTGCCGAAAATGAACGGAGTTATTGACGGATGTGAATGTAAATGTCAACGGAAGTGAACAGAATTGTTGCCGTAAGTGAACGGAAATGTCGACGGAAGTGAATGGAATTGTCGACGGAAGTGAACGGAATTGTCAACGAAAATGTCGACGGAATTGTCAACCTTGGCCGACCTATTGGGAGGAGTTGTGACCGTTCGAAAGGACCTTTTCACTTGAAGAGTCACGACCTTAATTTGTGGCTTTCCGTGGGTTATAAATAAGTACATAACGAATAGCAAAAGAATAGATTCGAAAGTGAAAGATATATAAAAGAAGAGCAGAATTTTTAAAGGCAAATTTTTGTGAGAATATTAAAAAGAAAAAATCAGAAAATATAAGGAAGAGTATAGCAGCGAAAACACTCAAGTGTAGATCGAATCTAAAGGAGATAAAGCAAGTGTTCTATCATTCGTTGTTTTGACAACAAATTTGAGATAGAAGAGTGATTTTTTTCTGAGAAGGTTGGTGCCTTTGTTTTGAAGAGATTGGTGTCTCTTGCTGAGTTGGTGCTTGGTAAAAGGGGTTGGTGTGTAGGTTGGTCCCTACAAAATTGTTTTTGGGGTTGGTGCTCCAATAAGTTGGTGCCTACGAATATTTATATTAAAAGAATTTCTCTGTGGTTTTCTCCCGAAAGGGTTTCCACACAAATCTGTGTCTATTTGCATTGTGTGGTTTTGCATTGTATTCTTTGATTGCTTTGAATATATTAATAGCGAAGTAATTTGAGGTTTTGGATTTAAGATTAATAGTCGAAAGCGAAAAAAATATCTTATACTGATTCACCTCCCCTCTCAGTATAAGCTTGTGCTTAACAATTGGTATCAGAGCCGGTTCCTTCGGTGTTAGCACAACTGCTAGAAGGTAGATCTTGGAAAGCACATATGGTAGGATCTCAAGTGCTAGATGGTTTCTCCACTAACAAGGCTCCTTTGTTCGATGGAACGAATTACGCATTTTGGAGCATAAGAATGAAGACTTACTTGATGGATCTAGGTTTCGATATTTGACAAGCAGTGGTAATCGGATACACAACGCTACAAATTGCACCAACGGATGCCACTGGAAAAAAGGCCAGTGAGAACAATGCGAAAGCTATGAATGCAATCTTATGCGGCCTTTCAGAAAATGAGTTTGTTAAGGTTATGCATTGTGAATCTGCAAAAGAGATTTGGGATAAACTCAACACTATTTATGAAGGTGATAGTAAGGTTAGAAAAGCAAAACTCCAACCCACTGGAGGCAGTTTGAAAGTTTAAAAATGAAGAATGATGAAAACATTGCTGGGTATCTTCTTCGTGTCAATGAGATTGTTAATGTCATTCGAGGACTCGGAGAGAAAATTGAAGAATCTGTGATCGTTCAAAAAGTCTTGAGATCCCTACCATTGAGATTTGATGCAGAGGTCTCCGCCATTGAAGAAATGAAGGATTTAGACATGATGAAAATGGACAAGCTCCATGGAATTCTTACGGCCTACGAAATGAGAACTGAATCTGAGAGACAGTCGAAGAAGGAAGCATCATTCAACGTTTTGAAAAAAGAGAAGATCAAAGAACCAGAATCAAGTGAAAATTCAAGTAATGAAGAAGATGAAAATGAAGCTCTATTCATTCGGAAGCTAAAGAAAGGATCGGGCAAATATAAAGGAAAGTTACCATTTAAATGCTTTAATTGTGGTAAAATTGGTCATTTTGCAGCCAAATGTCCAAATAAAGGAAATAGCGATGATGAGAGAAACAAATCAAAGTACAAAAAGGGATTCAAGCCGAGCAAAGACAAGCAAAGATTTGAGAAACAAAAGAAAAGCCTATACTCCAAGAGGTATAGCAGCTCATCTGAAGAAAACAAAGAAAGTGATGTTGAGAGTGATAATGAAGAGATTCTGATCATGGCTACAGAAGAAAATGCCACCACCAGCAAAGATAATTTGGAGGAAGACGAAGACATGGAAGAAGGTGAAGTGAACCTTGAAGAAGAACTTATTTGCGCGTTGGAAGAAATAAAAGCATTTAAGAAGAAGAATCAAAAAATAAAGTTACAACTCCGGAAATATGAAGAAGAGAATCGAGACTTCAAAGCAAAGACATCACAAGTCTTTGAGGAATCAAACAAGGTAATTGCTGATCTAAAAATCCAAATCGAAGAAGCAAAGAAAATTAAAGAAGATCTAACAGATCAGCTAAAAAAGAAATGAGAAGACTGTGAAAGGTATGAATCTGAAATAGATGTTTTAAAAAGGGATCTAGAAAAGGCGAATTCTAAAATAGCAAGTGAATTGAAATCTGAGAAAAGCACTCATGTTTTGAATAAGATTCTAGAGAGTCAAAGATCACCATCTAACAAGTCAGGTATTGGGTATGTGAAGGCAAAAGAGAAAGCTAAGAGCTATGTTGAAACTCTTAAGGAACCAGTGAAAAAGGAGACCAAGAAGGAAGAAGCCTAGGATACAAAAACCAGCTCTATCAACAAAGAAAGCAAAGGAGAGCAAAACTTCAAAAGACCATTTGCTCCAAGATATGCAAATAAAACCAGGTTTGGTAATTATTTTGATGGATATTGTTATTATTGCAATCATTTTGGTCATAAGAAATTAGATTGTAGAAAGAAAACCAAGGATATTGAAGTCAGGAGCAGAAACAAAGGAACCTATGGAGCTTCGAACAGAAACTACAATTCGTTTGCTCCCTTATCAAACTTTGATGAAGCTATAGTTTGTTACAAGTGCAACAACTATGGACATATAGCATGCTATTGTAGAAGTGTTTTTGAATCTGTAAGACAAGATCAAAAGTTCAAAGCTCTAGTGATAAAGAAAAGAGAACCATCAAAGACTTAGAAGAAGAAGCAAGAAGAATCCATGATTGTTCAAACAGCGTTCCATGCTAGAGATGAAGGACAACAATGGTTCATTGATAGTGGATGTTCGAGACACATGACTGGAGATAAAAGCAAATTCATCTCGTTAAAAAATGTCAATGAAGGTACGGTAAAGTTCGGAGACAACACTACAGCCAAAATAACAGAAAAAGGTACACTTAGTCTCGATAATGAAAAAACCAAAACAGAAAATGTGTTATATGTGGAAGGGTTAAAACATAATCTTCTAAGTGTTAGCCAAATGTGTGATCAATAACACACTCAAGTTCTTTTCTGAAGGTTGTGAGATCAGAAAAAGAGACACAGGAGAACTAATTGTAGATGCTCATAGAACCACAAACAACATATACATGCTTGGAGAAATGAGAGGAGAGAAATGTTGTCTGAGTCAAGTTGAAGAGAGTTGGCTAGGGCATAGAAGGTTAGGGCACATAAATTTTGATAATCTTGTGAAAATCAGCAACAAACAGGCTGTGCGAGATATGCCCAAGATAACGAAACCTTTAAGCACTCTATGCAAGCAATGCCAACACGGGAAGCGAACCAGAACAAGGTTCAGAACGAAGGAATATTTGACCACCAAACCACTAGAGTTGATTCATACGGATCTTTGTGGTCCTACCAAAACTGAAAGCATGCAAGGTGAGAGCTACTTTATGTTGCTCATTGATGATTATACTAGAATGACATGGGTGGCCTTTCTAAAAGAAAAATCAAAAGCATTTGAAGAGTTTAAAGCTTCAAGGCATTAGTAGAAAATGAAAAAGAGCTGAAAATAAAATGTCTAAGGTTAGATCGAGGAGGTGAATTTATTTCAAATGAATTCATTGAGTTTTGCAAAGATCATGGAATTAAGAGACAATACTCAGCTGCAAGGACTCCACAACAAAATGGAGTGGTGGAAAGGAAAAATCGAACCGTTCAAGAGATGGCTAGAAGTATGTTGAATGAATCTAAGCTATCAGATAGATTCTGAAGAGAAGCAGTTAATACAGCAGTATATATCTTGAATAGAGGGCAAATCATAGTTAATAATGACAAAACTCCTTACGAATTGTGGAAAGGATGACCAGCTTCGGTCAAACATTTCAAAGTGTTTGGAAGTAAATGTTTTATCAATAGGAATGAAGAAAACTTGGGCAAATTTGATTCAAGAGCTGACGAAGGAATTTTTCTTGGTTACTCCATCAAAAGCAAAGCCTATAGATGTTATAACAAAAGGCTACAAACTATCGTAGAAAGTGCTAGTGTTAAAATAGATGAGATCATGAATCAAAAGGCAAAAGAACCTTCAGAAGAGCCTCTAGAAATACCCAATCTTGTAAAAGAAGAAGGGGAGGAAGAAAATGTAGAAAAATTGAGTGAATCTGAAAGGCAAGACACCAAAGCACCATCTCACTTTGTTCAGAAGAATCATGTTGAAAGTCAGATCATTGGCAACATTGATGCTGGGGTGCAAACCAGAAGAAGAATTGTAAGTATACCTGAGCATGTAAATTTCTCTTTGTTATCCAAGGTAGAGCCTAAGAATTTTTCTGAAGCTTGTCATGATAAACATTGGGTAAAAGCAATGGAAGAAGAGTTAGATCAAATTGAGAAGAATGAGACTTGGGAACTTGTGCCCAGAACAATGGATCAGAATGTAATTGGCACTAAGTGGGTTTTTCGAAACAAATTGAATGAAAATGGCCAAGTCACTCGAAACAAAGCAAGGTTGGTATGTAAGGGGTATGCTCAAGTAGAAGGTGTATATTTTGAAGAGACTTTTGCTCATGTTGCTAGATTAGAAGCAATTCGAATATTTCTTGCATTTTCAGTATTCAAAAATTTCAAAGTTTATCAAATGGATGTTAAATCAGCATTTTTAAATGGCAATCTAGAAGAGGAAGTTTACATAGAACAGCCAAAAGGATTCCTTTTATCAGAAAACAAGGATTATGTGTGTAAGTTGAAGAAGGCTTTATGCGGATTGAAACAAGCTGAAGAAGGCTTTATGCGGATTGAAACAAGCTCCTAGAGCATGGTATGCTAGGCTTGATAAATACCTACAAGACCAAGGATTCAAGAGAGGATATGCTGATAGTAATCTTTACATCAAAACTGAAGGAGATCACCAGTTAATTGTTGTGGTGTATGTAGATGATATAATCTTTGGAGGAGACAATGAGGAAATGTCTAAGATATTCATCGAAGATATGCAAAAGGAATTTGAGATGTCCATGTTAGGTGAGATGTCATTTTTCCTTGGTTTACAGATCTCTCAATCTAACAAAGGAATATTCATATCCCAAAGCAAGTATGTGAAGGAGATGTTGAAGAAATTCCATATGGAGGAGTGTGCCCCTATTAGCACACCTATGGCTACAGGTACGAAGTTGAGCAAAGATGATGAAACTCCGAATACTGATCAAACTCTTTACAGATCAATGATTGGGAGTTTACTATATGTGACGGCATCTAGGCCAGATATCATGCAAGCAGTAGGTATGATTGCACAATTTCAAGCAGCTCCAAAAGAAACACATGTGCAAGCCGTGAAACGTATATTTAGATATTTAAAGAGAACCTTGGATTATGGGTTGTGGTACCCAAGAGGTAAAGATTTCACATTGGTAGCGTACACGGATTCAGATTGTGCAGGTTGTGTAGATGATAGAAAAAGTACAAGTGGAGGAGCATTCTTTCTTGGAGATAGCCTAGTATCTTGGTTGAGTAAGAAGCAGAATTTTGTATCTCTATCCACAGCAGAAGCAGAGTACATAGCGGTAGTGCTATGTTGTACACAAGTTCTATGGATGAAACAAACCTTGAAAGATATCAAAGTAGAGTGTAATCATCCAATCTCCATATTCTACGATAATACTAGTGCGATAAGTATTTCAAAGAATCCAATTATGCATTCCAGAACTAAGCATATCCCTATACAATATCATTACTTGAGAGAACAAGTGGCAGAACAACAAGTAATTGAAATATGTTTCCACATCCGAACAGATGGCAGATATCTTCACTAAGCCACTTCCAAAGGAAACATTTGAATACCTATGACAGAAGTTGGGAGTAATTTCTTTTGCTTCTTGCCACTGAAGGGAAGCATTAGCTGAGGGGGAGCTAAGTACTAGCTCTTGGATAGACCCTTTGCCATTGATGTCAAAGGGGGAGAAGTACAGAAAGAGAATGTCACAAAAAGGGGGAGCTACAGTAAAGAAGGATTCAGACAGAAGAGACAGTGCAGCAAGGGGGAGCAGTTTCAGTTTGTGGTTGCCATCAATGACAAAAGAGGAGATTGTTGGAATATTGTCATTGATGTCAAATGGAACTATTGCCAGAAGCGAACGGAATTGATTGTCAGAAGTGAACGGAAATGTCGATGGAAGTGAACGAAATTGTTGCTGGAAATGAACGGAATTGTTGACGGAAGTGAACATAAATGTCGACGGAAGTGAACGGATTGTTGCCGAAAGTGGACGGAAATGTCGACGGAATTGTCAACCTTGGCCGACCTATTGGGAGGAGTTGTGACCATTCGAAATGACCTTTTCACTTGAAGAGTCACGACCTTAATTTGTGGCTTTCCGTGAGTTATAAATAAGTACATAACGAATGGCAAAAGAGTAGATTCGAAAGTGGAAGATATATAAAAGAAGAGCAAAATTTTTAAAGGCAAATTTTTGTGAGAATATTAAAAAGAAAAAATCAGAAAGTATAAGGAAGAGTATAGCAGCGAAAAGACTCAAGTGTAGATCGAATCTAAAGGAGATAAAGCAAGTGTTCTATCATTCGTTGTTTTGACAACAAATTTGAGATAGAAGAGTGATTTTTTTCTGAGAAGGTTGGTGCCTTCGTTTTGAAGAGATTGGTGTCTCTTACTGAGTTGGTGCTCGGTAAAAGGGGTTGGTGCTCTTGTAGGTTGATGCCTACAAAATTGTTTTTGGGGTTGGTGCTCCAATAGGTTGGTGCCTACGAATAATTATATTAAGAGAATTTCTCTGTAGTTTTCTCCCGAAAGGGTTTCCACACAAATCTGTGTCTATTTGCATTGTGTGGTTTTGCATTGTATTCTTTGATTGCTTTGAATATATTAATTGCGAAGTAATTTGAGGTTTTGGATTTAAGATTAATAGTCGAAAGCGAAAAAAATATCTTATACTGATTCACCCCCCTCTCAATATAAGTTTGTGCTTAACGAGAGGGAGCTAAGTGTTAGCTCCAGGATAGGCCCTTTGCCATTGATGTCAAAGGGAGAGAAGAACAGAAACAAGGACAGAAAGCAAGTACAAAAATGGGTATAGGGAACAGATGCAAAAATATGTACAAGATACTACAGTAAGAGAGTTATTATATGTGCAGGTTGGCATATGCAATACAGGTTTCAAGATGTGGTAGTTTCAGTTTGAGATTGCCATCAATGACAAAAGGAGAGATTGTTGGAAATATTGTCATTAATGTCAAAGGTCCCATAGCATTGGTGATAAAGGCCCCATAGCATTTATTGTCTAAAAGTGTTTTTAATGTTCATATTTTGGCTAAAATGTATTGATATTTATTTAATATTAACGAATATATTTTTGGTTGCATAAAAGTCAAAAGAGGGCCCATGGAGAAGTCAAAGAGTCACGCAGTACGACAAAAGAGAAATGGGACGCATTTTCTCATGAAGAGTTATCTTGAGGAATTCCAAAAGTCACCAAGTGAAGACAAAAGAGGAAGGGCGCAATTTCTCATGAAGGGGCACTTTATGGAATTCAAAAGGTCACCAAGATAAAGACAAAAGGGGAAAGGACGCATTTGCTCATGAAAGGTCACCATGTGACTTTTTCAATGCAAAAAGTCGAAGGGTCATACAATTTTGGCATCATTTTTCATGAGTGAAGGGTCACAAAGGGTGAATGTCAAAGGTCATTTGGAAAACTATAAATAAAGGTTTGAGAAGCCATTTGTAATATGCAAGAGAATGCATAGTTTGTAATTGTTTTAAATAAGAAAAAAAGAGAATAGAAAGAGATATTGTAGAGTTCTATCATTTATTGAGAAAGCAACATTGAGAGATAGTTGTGTTTTATAAACAAGAAGAGTTAGTGCTCCTATGGGTTAGTGCTCACAAATAGTTGTGTTGGTGCTCGGCAAAAGGGTTGGTGTTCCTAAAAATTAGTGTTTGCGAACTTTGTAATTTGAGTCGGTGCTCATACATATACTTGAGATTGTTCTCCGTGGTCTTTTCCACATTGGATTTCCATGTAAAAATCTGGTCTCTCTCTCTCTCTCTTGTGTGGTGCATGTTATTGCTTCAGTTTTATTGCATATCTTGAATGTATGATTAAGTGGTTAAAGAAAAAGAATTTGATTAAGTAAAAAATTTAAAAGATATATGATATATTGATTCACCCCCCCTCAATATATCATGTGCTTAACACTAGGATCCCATCAAAGGTAGGGAATACAATCTCCCTCCAAATCATCCTGAATAACCTCTTGGTTATTTTGTCTCCTCCTGGACCTTGCTCTACCATGCTTCCATGCCACAAACTCATTGAAGCTGATTAACTTTCTAAGTTGAGGTTTGCATGTCAAATACTCATCATAGTACTCCATCAAATCCCAACATACAGAGGGTTGTTCCTACATTTCAAGGGGTTGGTCCCCTTTCATGTCCTTCATTGTTTGAAGGAAAGTAGCCATAGTTCCAATCATCCGATCTTGGGCTTGAATAAGCCTCTCCAACCTAGCCCCGTGCATGTCATTGTTTGACATATGCCTCTCCATCCCACAATTAGTCAAGAAATTGGCTCTGATGTCACTGTAATGTCCCCAAATTGGGACGACAATAAAAAGGGTTTTTCAACAAACTCTAACCAAACCAAACACCAAACTGAATTCTTAAATCTATACCTAGCCAAATCTGACCTGAAATAATTTATGATATTCAACCTAAAGAGAATCCAAATAAATCCACAAGACGCTGAAAATTATTTAGAAGATTGAGTACCTTTTTGGAGTCCAATAACATGGCAAATTGTTGAAAATACCTCACAAAAATATTTTGATTTTTTCTTGAAAGTACAGTTGTACTTTCCATCCCTTGAATGACTTGAAAAACTCCCCAAGAGATTCACCACACCCAAGAAAAATAGAATAAATAAATATGAAATTTATTCCTTGATTTTCTCTCACTGAAACACCTCCCGAAGCTTGCCACACAAGTCGTCCAAGTGCCAAAATTGCGAAAAAATTACTGAATGTTCTAGGGCATTGAACGACTCTAAAAACCCTGCAAAACCCCTTCAACAAATCACCCAAGATAGAAACCTGCAATCATCCTTTTCCAAACAATTTGCTGCCCATAATAATTATTTTTTCTACAAACAAGCTAAAACTTCAAAAATTCATAACTCCCTCAATACTTGGAATTATGATGCAAATAAGAGCTCAAACTGACCACAAAATTAGTGACTATCAAATAAAAATAATATCAAAATTTTCCTTCCATGATAAAGCCACCAAAACTTGATTTAAATTTTTGAAAACCCTAGTTTCCAGAATTTTCCTTCACAAACCCTACTCAAATTTCCAAAAATAGGTGGTGTTTCAAAACACCATTGTACATCCACGTGCATGAACACATGCAATTTAAAGCTCACTTACAACCCTTGAATAGAGTTGCCCAAATAAAAGGAATTGATGTTTTCGTCCCCAACCTAAAATACTTCTTAAAGGTTTTCGTCCTCAAGAAGTGGAAACCAAGCTTGACATACTTGATTAATAATTCCAATATTCAAAAATGCATGATCTTTAAATGAATCCTTCATTGCCTTTATATGCCACTCCTTTAAGTGTAGCACCCAAAATTGGAGGGAAGAGTTACCTTTTTTTTTTTAAATATTAAAAGATCCTCTTAATTTCACTTTAGGCCTTAAGTGCCCAAGACCTATAAACCCCACCACTTAAGTGAAATAAAAATATAAGGTGTTTTTTAATAACTCAACTCAAAATTAGAAATATAAAGTACATTTTCTATTATTAACTCCTCAGAAGTGGCCCATAATGCTCTCTTTCCTTCCTCTACCCTTAACCATTGGAAACAAGAATAGGCTAAGGGTCCCACAAGGGTCTAGATCAAAAATGGGGATATTACATTGTCATTATATTTTGGTCATATGATACACATGGACGGAACCATCTAAGAAGGATGGCATGTGGTAAAGGGTTCCTTCCAAGGATGTTGTTCAAAGCATTTAATTTTGTCAACTATTTGCAAGCTTGAAAAGTAACACCATGGTATGAAGGAATTCATGAGAGGTCATTGGGCATTAACTTCATTTGCATGCATTCTCCAAGGAAGGATCAAGTAGGTTACTTCATTTGGGACAAAGAAGTAGCATTTTTCGGATGCATTTGTTTATTTAATTGGAAGGACTCCACTATGTACAACTTGGTAATGAAAGAATTGTTGACATGGAGGCATGGGAACCCTGTGGAACGTTGTTATGTCACCTTTTGCACTTAGGGGCAGCCACCAAGCTACAGGTTTCATTTTGATGCTTTCCCCCCTTGGGAAGCAAGTACAGATTTTGGTTGTATTATGGGACACATTGGCAAGGTCGTATGGCATTCTTTATCCATTTGGGGTATGTCACGCTATGCTTTTTGGAAAAAGTTGTTCCACTTAACAAGTACAGGAGCAAGGCTTTTTGAGCACTACAACAAATTTTACCACTTGGGCATGGTAATTGGGCATATGAGCTTGCATTTGCTTGAAGGCAAGCAAATTCGGGAAGCGAGAACTGTAATGTCCCATTTTCATATAATTTTAGTAATTAATAAAATTTCCTGAATAGTGATTTTAATCATTCAAAAATATAAGACAATTTAATTAATTATTAAAATAGAACTTTCTTGGATAATTATTCGAATCATCGGAAAAGTGGTTCTAACTATTTGAAAAAATAAAATAATTTTAATAATTATTCTAAGGAGTTTTATAATTAATAAATTGCATGAAAAGTGTTTTTTATCACTTCAATTATTAGAGCAATTTAATTAATTATTGAAGCAATGACCTAATATAAAATAATTATTTACTTTGCCAAAAAGTAATTTTAAATGTTAATTTATTGAGGCAAGTTATTTAATTAATTCAAAAAAGCCTAAAGTGATTATAAGAGATGTGCTTTTAAAGTTTTGGAAGGGAGGGTTGTCTAAAAGAAAAGAGGATATAAAAAGAAGGTAAGTTATCATTTGATATGCATGGAATGGATGATATTGATGTGGATTGATCAAGTATGTCAAGCTTGGTTAATTTGGGCATAGTTTCTTGACGAATGTTACCCTTTAAGGACTATGATGTGTTGATTCTCTAAACAGTATTTTGGAACACCACCTACTTTTAGAAATTTGAGTGAACCCAAAGTTTGAGGAGGAAAATTCTAGAAACTAGGTTTTCTAGAATTTTAGAGCAAGTTTTGGTGGCCTTCCCATGGAAGGAAAATTTTAAAATTATTTTTATTCAATAGTCACTAATTTTGTGATCAGTTTGAACTCTTATTTGCATCATAATTCCAAGTATTGAGGGAGTTATGAATTTTTAAAGTTTCAACCTGTTTGCAGGAAATAATAATTGTTGTGGACAGCGAATTGTTTGGAAAGCGCAACGAAATTGCAGGTTTCTATCTTGGGCGAATTACTTGGAGGTCTTAGAGACTCTTTTGGAGGGTTTTGCGTTGAGGAAACCCTCTTCTATGGTTTGAGGTATTTTATATAAATTTTTTATGAGCGGCAAAACCATCTTGGTAGCATTTTAAGGCCATTGAGTGGTCAATTTAATGCCCTAGATTATGATAATAATTCAAAAAATTATTATTATATTATTCTAATTTTTCTATCAACTTTGCATGCTGAATTTGGGTAATTTGAGAGTTGATTGCAAGAGGAATAATTCTGAATTATTCTTATTATTTTTCCTAAGTGGAGCGATTCACCTAAGGAGTGTTTTTGGGCTCTAACCTTGAAAGGAACAATCATATATTTTCTAATTTATACTTTGAAATTTATTGGATTAATTTTCCAACATTGGCGACTTGTTTTGGGAGACTTGGAAGCTTGTTGAAGGACAAGTTGAGGTTTTCAGCATTCTGATTTTATTTCCTATATTTTTCCAAGTGTGGCGACTTCATTGGAAGAGTTTGCAAAGTGTTTCAAGGTGTTTGAAGCATATATTAGTTGGCTGCAAGCTCAAATTAATTGTATTGGAAGGGACAGCAAAAGAGGATTTTATTTACTGCATTTGTGAATTAAGTGGTTGCTGATTTTAATTTCAGAATTCAAATTTGTTTGGATTTCATGGAAAACCCCTTTTGTGGTCTTTGGTCCCAAATTGGGGACATTATAAGAGTAGATTAACATATACAAATAAATGAAGCGTTAATATTATATTAATTTAGAACATGGACAAGTACGTCTAGTCATAGCTTGCCATGCATGCATCAAAGGATAATATGGAATCTCTGTGCTGAGTGCTCCATCATTGAGATGTGCCTAGACAATGTGAGTTAATCATAGTTACCAAGTTCGGAAATCCAAATCCATTTGGGAGGGCAAAAAATATTAGATATGTGACAACAAAGTTAAATTTTGGATCCTTTTGCAGCATAGTTGATAGCCCACTCCTCGATAGGGGGTTGTGAGGGGCAATGCCCCCCCAACATTGTCGCCACCCCCCAAAAAATCAAGGAGTCAAACCACAGTTTCTAGGAAGATGAATTCTCTCAGATTCTATTTTTTGAAAGAAAGACTTAATGGCGATTTTCCACTCTATTTTTAAGAGGAATCCTAATGGTGTTTTGCCAATTAGTCATATTTGTCTTTGTGGAGTTCGCATGTTATCTACACAGTGAGTTTGTATGTAATTTGTTCATCTTGGAATTAATAAAGCTTGATATCTTGCACCGTGGATGTTTCCTTAGCTTGCTAAGGTTTTACCACCTAGATCTTGTGTTTTGTCTCATGCGTGTTGAGGATTTGTTTGTTTAATTATCCATGTAATTGCATTCTGTTAATTTTGCATAGTTGTAGAGTATGTGGTTTCCTAACAAAAAATCCGAAAATCGAAATTCTTGAAAAAGTTCAGAAAAATCCAATCTGGAATATATACTTATATGTGTGTGCGCGCACATGGAGTTTTATAAATATGTAATTTTGACAAATACAATGAAACATATTAATAAAGTAATATAAAATGTTAATATTTATAATTGTTGGGCATTTTTTCCAAAAAAAAAACCTAAAAAATAATAATAAATAACTAAATAAAAAAATAAAGCCAACCCAGACTGAACTTATCCGGGCCGACCAAACAATCCAGATTTGACTAGAAATTGTGCAGATCCGACCGGATTTGGTAACTATGGAGTAAACTCCCCAAACAAATGAGTGGGTTGCATATGTGATGCTATGTTGAATATTGTTTTCTCTCCTTGAAGAAGGGCAAATATGATTCTCTAATAGAATATGAGGAAATTGACTGCGGACTGACTCCTCTGCTCTGCACTGTCATATTGTTCCATAACTGATGCATACAGGTGTATAAATCGTGGAAGATGAAGAATAATTGCTACAGAAAATGAAACGGTTCAAATTTTGCATGTCTCATGTAGCACGGACATTGAAACATCTTGGTTTGTCTTTTGCCGTTGTGGCACAAAATAACGGTTGCTCCTAGCAATTCTCCACTCCACACAGAAGGGGATGGAAGTGCATAGAGGCTCTAGGGTGTTACCACAAGATGCTAGTGTGACCAAGTGTATACGCATGATGTATGCATCAACCACTGGATGCTTGTTAGGACCAGTGGTAAAGTCTGTTAGCTGCTGTCAACTAGGAGATGCTACCCAATGTTGACTCCCATTATTGAAGTCGTGCATACACCTGGGTCACCAGATCTTCCTAGCATTAAACTGATAAGGACATGATACTGTTTTATCATGGCACACTCAGCGAAATTGATTAAAGAAACTGTACAAGAGTAGAAGCAGACAGCATCTACACCTACTGCCAAAAAAGACATGGAACACATAATTGAGGAACTGAAAGAAACTGTAAGAGATAGATGAAGAAGCAGGTTGAGACATACTGAACAGGCTTCCAACCCACGCAGCATGTCAATTAGGGAGAAAAAAAAACTACTCATTAACAGATGCCACACGTGCTTCCCAAAAGCAGAGATTTTCAGCTATCTTAAAGGTGTTTGTATGTGAAGTAGGTCCCCTTGCCCTGTGATAATTACAAATGAGCATGAGGGAAAAAGTCATTAGTGTAATGACTACTTGTTGAGGTCATTTTGAGATGACTCAAACACACATGGGTCAAATCCGACAAAAATAAAAAATCTAACTTAAAATGCCCATGGAAACCTTCTATTACTTAAGTTTCAAAAAAATCTCAACTAATGTCTTAGAACTGTTTTATGGGCTGTGGTCTACTGAAAAGTTGGGGGGCTTATCACAATAATGACCCAAGTTCAAAATTAGGATGAACAGTGGCATGCATGTGTGTTAATGTGACTTTTAACAAATGCCTAATTTGACAGTGGTATGGCAAATTAGCTGGCTTCTCATTTAAAGTGGAATACTTTGCTCTGAAGAAAACTCTAAACTGTAATGTGAGGGCAGCGCCCTCCCACATAAACATGGGCCCAGCTCCCTTAAGTTATAGATGAATTGTCATGGCTTGGTTTATTCTTGAGCTTGATCATGAGGTTGAAACCCAAGCGTTACAAAATTTGAACAATATACGTAGGGTAAAGTGAAAAAGTCCGCTTCTTCCAAAAAATGGGTTCTCATTCAAGGCAAGCTGGCCAGGATGTATCGTAATGTGTGTGTATATAGTCACAGAGAGATAGAGAGAGAGAAATTGTTTGTAAGTTGAATTGCCTTTAACTGACAGAAAATTGTCAAAGTGCTATACAATTTTGTTTGTGGCGTAATGATTTTCTGTAACGAACCAACGAAAGAGTAGGAACACAAGGTTCATGATATGCAGGTAGCATCCTATAACTTTGATAAGATTGATGAGAGTGTGATATACATAGTCAGAGAGAGAACAGAAACTGTTTGTAAGCTGAATTGCCTGTTACTGACAGAAAAATAGTCAAAGTCCATCCAGCTTTGTCTGGGGAATAATGACTTTTTGGTAAACAATTAATGAAATAGTGGTAACACTAGGTTCATGATATGCAGGTAGTGTCCCATAATTTTGATTAGACTGATGAGGATGTGCAGTGCAGATCCGGCTATTCGTAGTTTTGGACAAAGTAAACAATAAGACAAAAAATGATAATGGGGTGAAAAGGAAAGAACCGGAATCAGGTCCTAGAGAACTGGAAAAGAACTGGAACACATATTGAAACCTTTAATCACTTTATCACTTAAAACTCAGCAAGACCAGATGCATACATTAAAATGCAGCATATACCTTCTTATATCATATAAAACCATATGCATAAATTAAAATGCAGCATATGCCTTCTTATATCATATGCATTTTAATGTATGTATATGGTTTTATATGATATAAGAAGGTATATGCTGCATTTTAATGTATGCATATGGTTTTATATGATATAAGAAGGTATATGCTGCATTTTAATGTTTGCATATGGTTTTATATGATATAAGAAGGTATATGCTGCATTTTAATGATAGAAAATTTATAAAGTTAAAAATCATATACCTTCTTATACCATAGAAATACAATTAAAAATCGTAAAAGAGTTGCACCAAGTGTTTAAAACAACCCCAGACAGCAGCGATTTAAAAAAAATTAAAAACATTAAAAAGCTTCACCAAGTGTTTGACAAAATGTCTACAAGACAACAACCCCAAGACAGCAATGCTTAATTATAAATTAAGGACCTGGCAAAAACCCAGAGGACTCCCTAGCTCGACCATAATGTAAAAACACTAGACAAATACGAAAGTTCAAGCTTCCACAATCCATAACAACTATTTGAAAGATTTTGGGAAAGAAATTGTGTGGCAAAGAATCTCGTTCACGTTATTCAAAACCCATCATTACAAATAGTGGCCTGTAAAATCGAATAAAATTTTTCACCTGCACAATTTCTTTGATGAAATCTTTCAAACAATTGTACAGAGAGCCTAATAGATACAATGAAACATATGCATATTCGTACGTGAATCTTACCGCCAAAGACATAAATTGCAGTGAGCACGGTGGGATTTACAACAAAGTTGACGATGGGGCCCACAACGGGAATGCTCGACACCAGCGGCAGCCCAGCTCGAATTTGAATTATTTTGTTGGTTGGCCTCTGACTCCCCTTTTTATCGACAATTCTGGGTGGAATTACTGGAAGGCTGCAGTGTGCTCTTCGTTTGAGGTCTCCAAATGCTTTCATGGAATCGAACTTTCGATGTTGTGGGGGATAATTGTGGAGGATGGGAAATAAACATGACACACCCAGACTCATAGCTTCTTGATGGAGACGGTACTCTCAAATTTTAGAATGGTAAATACCCATGGGAATAAATGAAACAAAACAAGCTTTTATCAATTTTTAATATGCAAAATAAGATTTTATCAATTTTTATTATATTAAGTGGCTAATGAGATTTAGAGGTGGGTGAATTGGTTAAGTGATTTGATTAGTTAAATTTCAGTGAAAGTATATGAGGTTGGTTATGATCGTTACTTATATTTTTTGTACCGTTAATGAGTATTGGTTATCTACAAGGTTAATGGTGGTCATTATAGTAATATCCGGTATACATATAGTATTCATATGGTTAATAAATTATATGGAAATTTGGGTTTCTTATATTCATCATAGTTTATGTTTTAGTTAAAAGCCATTATCAATCAAAAAAATAGTCAATGAGACCAAACCTTCTAATAAAAGTGGGCCAAAAGAGTGATTTAAGCTTAGTGTTTTATTAAGTCTGAAATTTTATTTTTTTTTAAAAAAAATTGAAATGTTTTTTAAAATTAGGAAAAAAAAGACTGTGAATTTATTTTGATTTTTTTTTAAAAGGGTATGTGAATTTTTATTTTTTATATTAGATATTTTATTATGAATTTTGATCAAATAAATTGACGTCTTATCTAGTCTAGTCTCTTCAATTAAAGCAGTGAGAGTATTAACTTTCAAGGATGTTTTATTTTTCCCACTCTTCTTTACACATGTACACCTTGCCATTTTCACATCTAAAATGATGTGAGCTAGTTCTTTAAGCCATCAATATTTTTGACTTTCACTTAATTTTTGGTCATATGTAGGTTTTTTAATCATGATTACAAGTGAGATTAAATTCGTTGACATAGTCTATTTTTTTTCCATATTAGTTTTTTTGTCCACATAGTTACCCTAAGTTTTTTCTCTCACATACATTTTTATTCCCTCATTTATGTTTGAGCACTCCTGCATGCCAATACCCCATTTACTCATTCACTTGTTTCATTTAATCTATGTGTTCTTCTCCTACTTAACTCTTCCACCACTGCGATCACAAGCCAAATATGAGTCTCCATGTTTTTTGTCTTCTTTACATAACATAGTATCCAAATCATAGTTGATGACTCCAAAGAAGAGTACTTGTTTTAGCGAATAAAATCTCATATGGAATTGATGTTTTAGTTTTGATAAACTATATTTTAGAATTCCAATTAGGTTCACATATTTTTGTTCTACTTAAACGCTTTTGCAATTTTGTTTCAAACTAAAATATATATTTATGTAGGCACCTAAAAATTGCCCCTTAGGCATTAATTAGTTTTAAAATTGCACTATCACATGGTATTTGGTAATAATTGGTCCAAAATAGGTGTTATTGGTGTTTTTCGTTGTGTTCCCCTTCTTTCTTCTCTTTCCGCCCTTTTTCCTCTCTTTCCTTTCTTTCCTTTTGTTTATAGTGTTCCCCCAGAAACGTAAGGTTTTTTATTATTATCAAGGTCGCCTGAGGGTTTGTGGTCCCATCTTGTCCTCTTTTTTATCTGTTTGATTTCGATTTGTGTATCAAAGAGGTCCTGATTTGAATTCAATAAGACTTTAAATACACAAGTGTCTTAGTGCATTTAGACATCCAATAAAATCAAGGAAATCTAAAATAGCATCTAGCATTTTTTTGTCACAATAATATATTAAGCATTAAAAACATTTAGAGAAATCAAGTAAGCATGTAGAATTATTTATTGCAACACTAAATTTTATATTAGTGACACATTACATCACACTGGTTTGCCTGGTTGAAATATTATTCCATTTACTTGGTGTATTATTTTTGATGTTGTATATTATTGAAGGGCCTAATAAGTAATAAGCACTTAAAAACCTTGTTGACCTTAAACATATGCCCCAAAACAAATCCTTTTAGAGTTTCTAGAGAAATCTAAAAGAACATATAATATTTATTCTTATAATAATCTATTGAACATTTACAAACATTCTAAAGAAATCAAGCAAGCATTTTGAGACCATTTATCATAAGATCAAAGTTCATAGTAACAACACATTGCATCACATTAGTTTCACTGGTTGGAGAATTATAGCATTTACTTGATGTGTTGTTTTTGATGTGGTATATTGTTGAGGGGTCTAATAAGTAGTTAATGATTAGAAACCTTGTTGACCCTAAACATAAGCCCCAAAACAAATCATTTTCCTTATCATTTATAGGTTCACTTGCCTTAATAAGATTTAAAAAATAACTATAATTTCATGGTGATCAATACAAAGTTACAAAAAAGGAAGCAAGGTTTTTGGAGCCTCAGATTTGACAAACATAATTTATAAAAAAATGGCACCTACTTGTCACTTCCTAGAATCTTGTTTCCTACAATCAAAGGCAAAAAAATGTATTGTGTTACACTTCTAGGGAGGTTCTTTGTTAGCTCTGAATTTTTTGGATTGGATTTATTTTGTTGTTTTTCCCTGTTTTGCATTGTCAAATCCTAATGATTGTTTCAAAATCAATCACAAATTAAGATACTCTTCTAAACCCTATTTAGTCATTTATGACTCTAGTTTCAAAAAATTAATTAAACCTTATTTACTTTTTTATATTTGTTTGAGCCTTCTAAAATGTTTGTGGGTATATGTGATAGAATTTAATTGAAATCCATTTATTTGTATTGCATTTTGGTGAACCCATTAATAAGGGAAGAAGTGTTAGCATCACATAAAGCAAGCTCTAAAAAGATGGACTTAGACTTAGATGTGCACAACAGTGTTTTTTCTCTACAATTTGATTTCTCTATAGAACATGAAAAAACCTAACACAAACTATAGTGGATCATGTGGATTTAGATGCATGTTATCATGTAGAGATCATAGTTTCTTCTTTGAATGCCAATGATGGTAAAATGTGAATGTTAAAACCTATCAAGTTAATTATTGGAATGAAAATAAAAAATATTTTGACTATAAGACTAAATCAGAAGCACAACATAGGGATGAAAACATTGACAATATTAAGAAATGTGTTGCAAATAATCATGTTGAGATATCTTGAGTTATGAATATATTTAAAGAAGTTGTTTATCATAATTTACCTTCTCATGAATTCATTTTAAGAAATCTGTGTAGAAACGTACCATTATCTATATTGTTTCTAATGTTCTTTGTTCTCAAAATGTTATGTTTTCAAATTCTAAAGATGTTTCCATTACTATTATTTCTTCTTAGCATTTCATTCCTCGTATTTCTCTATATGTTTTTATTCCTTCTTATGTGTTTCAAAATCCTCCAAGTGAAAATATTCCTCCTAAATTACTTGCTCACTACATTCCTCCAATTGTTTTGCATGTTGTTAACCCTTATTTTATGCAAAAGTATTATATTTCAATCTATTATACTTCTTTGCCTTTTATTACTATGAAAAACCCTAAAATGACTACTATAATGCATACATTATATGACTTGCAAAATCATATTAAAATTATTTCTCAAGAGTCTCGAAAGCTAAAAATTAGGGTCACTTATAATTATTTTGATGAATTATGGGTTAGTGGTAATAAAAATATGCATACTCCACCAAGATAAGTGGCACAAGGCAAATTAGGTAAAATATAATTAACTAAAGTAAATCAAACATGTATAGTGCCTAAATAAGGGATGAAAGTACAATGAAATTATAAAAGATCAATAGTAATGGAAAGCAATATAAATATCTTAAATAAGCACTCCTCAATTTTGGAAGTGAATTTTGATGTTAAAAAATAGATTTTGAAGTTAATCAAACTGAAACCCTAAAAATGACTACAATCTAGAACGTGACTAGAATTAGTTATTGGCAATAAAGACAAATTGGAATCATATAGTTGATAAAGACATTTTCACCTGATTATGGAATATTTCTATGATTATGGAAATTTGGCACTTCTATATCTAAAAATTCTATGTGATGCTTTGATAGGGGTAGATGACTAAGATTTTGGATTTGCTTCGCACAATTTTTATGTGAAGTCCATTAAATTGACTCTTCTTTGATAAAACCTTAATTCACCAGAATGTGACAAGAATAGAGAATATGTACAAGGTTATTTACCAAAGACCTATGAGGGTTCCATATACATATCTTACATGCTCAGAATGAAGGCTAAATATAGGTCCAGTGTTTTGTGAGTGTTCCCAAATTAAATGAGAGAAATGACTTCAATTACTCTCCTAGATAATCAAATGTAGCTATATGTTTTTCTATGATATTATTTTGGTACAAGTGTATTGGCACAAGCCTTGAATAAATGATAAGGGAAGTATAAGATCAATGTGCAAGCTCCTTCACAAATGTAAAATGGATATACTCATTATGCAACTCAATAGGAAATTCTTAAGTGGAGTTGAATGATGGGAGATTTTGATTGAAGATGTGATTGACTTAGGGTAAGTTTGTATATACATAATCCATAAATTTAATAGTGTACATAAGAAAACCATGAAATGTAGTGACAATCAAAAATACATGCACGAGAAATTAGCTTAGGGTGAAAAGACCCATAAAATCTGAGTGACCAAAATCGGTAGTTGTTGATTATGGTCATACCAAAATCATGGACCACCGATGTTGTAGAAAAGTAAGCTTTCTGGACATGGGCCTAGTCACACACCTACCTCACTATCTAGGTCAGATTTAGGCTTATTCTCGAGGGGCACAGACCTTGACTATTCCTATGGTGCTCAACATTTAGCAATCGACTATGTTGACATCAATATACATAAGGCACAAACCTTGTGTTCTCACACAAAGCACAGTAGAGAAGGGACCGGGGTTTGTTGGGCTAGTTGTGTCATGACACAACTTAGTTCTTAAAGGGGCTTGGGTTAGCACAATTATGGTTAGGAATTCAGGGGCACAAACCTTGGGTTTCATAGGCTCAATGCCATTCAAGCACTTGAGGGCCAACGGGGTGTCAGGTTAAGGGACTTATGCATGGTCTTGCCCTTAGGTGCAGATTTTTGTAGGGTCTTAACCACACTTAGCATATTTCTTATTTTGGGTGCAAGACTCGTTGTCATCCACAGGTCCACCATGAACAAACCAAGTTGGAAGCTTGCGAGGACTCAATCACACATTTGACATAATATAACATGCACTCAATAAACATTCAAAAGGCTTAAACATAAGTCCATTAGATATTCGTGCAAAGCATTCTTCATGAATATGTTATAGAACAATACATACATAGTCCATATAAATTGAGCAAGTGCTCAACCTAAACTGCTAAGGCCCAAGCTCACAGGCGAGCTTGGGCATTACAAAAGGGAGCAACAAAATGCATTCTGAGCTAAGTTCTAAGCTTAAGATAATCTTCTGGCAGCGATTCTCTACAGCTTCACTACTCCAGTTTACCTCTCCCTCTTTAGCTAAACTTGGCTTTCTTTTATAGGCTTCAAAGCATCCTAGGTTTATGGGGAATGGGGCACATTGATTGTTGAGCTAGTGTTAATGGTACACATCCCACTACCTCCATTACACTTTGTCTTGAATGTCCAGTCATTGTCTTATGCACCCACTTCCAAATACTACATTATTCAAAAAGGAGCTATTTGTCTTTAATGGTCAGTCACTATCTCATGCACTTGATTTTTGATGGTGCTTGGAGTTGTTAGTTGCCAGCCAACTGGCATTGCTAAAAGATAAAACAACCATCCACTAAGGTTACCTCATGCCTAAGTGTTTATCGAGTTGGCACAGATCCACTACATAGCATGAAATGTGGCCCAATATTACCCCATACAAAATTGTTAGTCCACCCTCAGACTATCCTTCTAGCACCTTAACTGTGCAAAATTCAAATGCGTTCTACTGTAGTTTTGCCTTGAAGTCTTCAAAGCCCAAGATTATGAGCTTGATTTCTTCGATGGCGTTATCAATATCCGTAGAGGTAGCCTTGAGAATAAGTATGTTAGTGTTATCTAGTTCCTTACATAAGGCCTCTAACCTTTCTTTAGCCTTCAGACCCCACCATCTAGGATGGCTCACTACTTGCTCGCTTTCCTTTATAACGCATGGAAAAGCTCCTCCAGGTCTTGCTCCTAGGTCTTTAGCTAAGCACTTAATGTGTTGAACTGTGCCATTATTTGCATGCACTTGGCCTTCCTAATAGTGAATGCTTACTTCATCAATGCATCCTTCTCCCCCTTCACCTTTTGGAGGCACGCATTGATAACTAACATTTGGGTGGAAAATTTGTAAAAGATGACATCGACATCATCTACACGCTTCTCTAGCCTTGCAAATAGGTCCTCTACCTCATCGAGCTTTTTGTTTAATCATTATTTAGGGCTTCGTAAGGGTCTTCTTCCTCTTTATGTACTGACTTCATTTGAGGGAGCATTTATTTGACCAACATGTACACCTTATCAACTTCAGATAGATTAAAAGTGTCAATATCATCCAAAAGGAATGGCTCTACTTCCTCAATGCACTTGACCAACTGCTTGAGCTTGAGTTTCATAGTGTTGAGTTATTCTTCTATCTTAAGCACAATATCTTTCTATTTGGTGGTATGAACATCGTTAATGATATTCTTTCATGCTACCTTGGTGGCCATCTTAAGGAGGGTATTAGCCGACCTTATTAGGTTCATGTCCTAGGGGTTGACTAGTTGGTAGTCATGCCCCTCTTTTGGCTTCTCGATGCTTTGTATTGCCTTAGTTGGTACCTCAAAATGAGGCTCATCCATATAGTAGTCAAGTTCAAAGGACACTTGATGACACATTAATGTTGTTACAACTCTAGAAGGCATGTATTCTAACATGTAGAAGTCCTCATCTGTGATAAACCCCTTCTGCACCTTTTCCTAGTAGCTTGGCTCAAATTCCTCTTTCTTAATGGCCAACTCCTTCTGCCCCTACTCTTCTTCACTTGCGTTATTGCCCTCTTTGGAGCCTTCTTCTTCTTATCTTTCCTATAGTGGTTCGTCTTCTTTGAACTTTTCCCCTTTGTTTGCTTCTTCTTCCTATGGCTCCTTGGTGCAAAACTATGTAAGTTCCATCTTAGTGTCATCTTGTTTTTCCCCTTCCCTCTCTATTTGTTCCTTTAAGATGCTAGCATTGCCTTTTTTATCTCTAGGTACCCCTTCAATACTAGGGCATGCCTATTGTGTAGCTTCTTCTACTAGGCTAGTGTGGGTGCTAGGTGCCTCTACTATTTTGTCTTCAATGGGTTCCATGCCTACAATAACCCTCTTCTCTTCCTTTTCCTTCATAGCCTTATTTATTTATGCCTTCCTCTTTTTGATGATCGTGACAGTCTTCTCCTCTTACACCCTTGTCTCCTCGGCCTCCACTTTATTAATTTTTGCTTGAGCCATGCCTTTGGCCCTCATAGCCTCTCTCTTGTGATGCAACTCTAGCATCGCTTCACTATGATCTTGAGCAAGGCCCATCTTCTCCCATTTGTGCTTCAACTCCTCTCCAGTTGGTGCATTTTATGGTCTTAATTTTCCAAATGTGGTAGCAGTATGGCATTGGAGAGCCTCATGTACTTTTACCATGTTAGGATCTTCCTTTGTTTCTCTTTTTATCAACCATATTTCTTTGGATTCATCTTTCTCAATCCCTTCCTCCATAATTTTGTCCTTCCTCATTTCCTCTTTCCTCTTCTATAGCTCTCATGCCTTCTATATTTATGTGTCATGGAGGCCAAGCTTCTTCCATGCTTGTTCCTGCCTCACTTTTTTACTTCAAGGTGATGGGGAAGTTTCCTCACTAAATGAGGAGTCTTTTTTAGGCATAATATACACACCCTTTCCTAACTCAACCTCTTTCTCTAGTTCTTCCTATGCCTCTAAGTCTATGAGGATGATAATGGGCATCGCAAATGGGAATTCTAGCTTCTTTTGCTTCTCCTTTAAGATAGGAGAAGTCTTTGATGTGAACTTCACGTGATTCTTAGTCGGGACCGACAAGGGGGCTTCATCACCTGAGGTGATTTTAAGCTTTATGCACTCCTCTCTTTCTTCTAGTGTCTCCCCTTTTTTTCTGGGGAGAAATCTTTATTTTGACTAGCATCAACATTCTTTCATCATCGATTCTGATGGGAGGGTCATTGATCTGCTCAGCGCTGGAGTTGGAGTCCTTCCTCCTAGG
This sequence comes from Torreya grandis, assembly GCA_037957365.1. Taxonomy (NCBI): domain Eukaryota; kingdom Viridiplantae; phylum Streptophyta; class Pinopsida; order Cupressales; family Taxaceae; genus Torreya; species Torreya grandis. Next base: position 1,079,080 of record JARHVA010001913.1, read on the forward strand.
CTTCATCTCATAGTAAATATTATGGATGTACCAGAGTATGGTCACTTTTTAGAGAGGGTATATGTCAATGTGATTTGAGTCATCCCTTGTTACCCTCCTATCTATGTGTATGAACTAGCATCGTAACTGTTTCTTTCCATATCCAGTTATCTTACTAGAATATCCAATTATTGTGCATTAGGGATCCCCTTGAGTAAATCCCTAAAATACTTGGTCAAAAAAGCACATGGGAGCTTTAACCAATCGAACTTGTTTTCATCAACCAATCCCAGGTGGACTACATAAAAGTGTTACATAATGATAAATGTTGTCATCCCATACATGCTCTTGGGGAGCTCTTGGGAGATGCACCACTCAACCCTGAATGCCTCTATGTATTTTTGCACCACCTCATCACATACACTTTGTATTTTGAATTGAAGGAATTAGGGTAAGTGAAGTCCTTATATTTCTACGTCAGGGAGTCATTGCACTCTGTAAAAACCTAGAGATTATCCTCATCCCCGTTCCATATGTTGATTTCCTCCATGATTGTCAAGATGAGAATGAAACCCCACTTGAAGGTCCCCTTTATTATGTGGCATTCTAGCTGGTTCTTCACAAGTTCCTTTTCCATACATTTTATAATGTTAAACTTCATGCCATGTACCATATGATATGTGATTTAGAGGTGAGTTTTGTTACATTGGTCTAACGATCGTCAAGGCAAAGTTTCAAGCTCATGAGGTGCAAGGCCACCCTCGTGCCTGGGTCCTTACAATATTTGATGGGGAATGTGAATCCCCCTTGTAACAACTCAGGAGCTTTGTCACATGATCCACCTCTTCATCATCATTCATCATCTCATGGATGTCTTTCCTGATGTTTGGTAGCCCAGTTATATTTCTAATGAGGCACATCAATATCCTCATGATCCTCCCCATAAAGTATATATGGTCATCATAGATGCATGATAGAAGGAATTGAATGAGCTTTTATGGCTTTCCAAAACAAGGTAATTTATATAGTTGAGTTGCACTAGAGGCTATCAATCTATCTTGAATGGAGACGTCAAAAAGTGTTGTGCCCTACTTTGTCTTGTTCCCTATATCCACCATCTAATCTAATGCCAAGTATTGTGCATGGTTGGAAGTATGATGGTCTTACTCCTTCAGTTGGCAGGTATGTGAAAATGAATTCTAGTTTTCCCCTATTAAGACTTATGAGGGAAATTGCATGACTTGATAGTACATCTTGATCAGTGCCTCGGGGTCAACTTACGTGACTCTGACCCCTTCCACAAGTGGCACTGTTGTTCTTATAGGGGCCACTTCTACCACCATGCATGCCCTCTTTGGACTTTGTTATTGCAGACCCATTCCCTTCCACTTCTTACAAATCTTCAACCTACTGGTGTTGAGGCGTGGTAGGTTGGGTCTACCAAAACCTCAAATTATTACTGGCACTTTATAGTCATGAGATCTGTGATTGTACCTTTAGCTCTAAGATTTGTAGACCATTAATGGCATCTTTGGTGGTAACTCACTCTTCTATCAACTATTTATTTTTAAAACCTATTTCTACACCTCTCTACACCAATCTCACTATGAGTGCAATTTATCTAGTGTCATAATCATTCACTTTGGATATCTGAAGGTGTTCAAATTATTGTTCTAGTAGGGTTTGTGTGCTTTGACTCTCTGGTTCATTGGTTTGATCTAGTTTGCTTAACATCTCAAGTTTGCACAAAGTTTATTACAAAAACCAATCGATCACATGATTTTTTATACCCTAGCTCCATCTACCGTCTTTAATTCAAGTGTGTTAATGACATGATGATATTTAAATTATTAAACTCCATGAAATCTGAAAAAATCCTTTGCCACCAACTTTATTTATTGCAAATCTTTGTGCCTTTTCCACCACCTCATTCAATGCTCCTAACAATATTTTGGCGAAGTGACTTATGGTTCAAACAGTCACTTTTTGCTCAAATATGGGTAGATGCCAGTTATCTATGACCATTCCCCTTCTGCACTTTGTTTTATTGGTGAGACCTTCACCTTCAATATGGTAACCTAGGTGTAGTGTCTCACATGCACACGAGTCAACCTCCTCGATTCTATCTTCTCTTCTTACTGCAATTTTATTTTAAGCACGCTCATCTATCTTGCTCAATTTCTTATACTTCATCATGCCTTGGCCTGTCCTACCCCATACAAATCCCTTGCACTGGCCTTCTAATGCTTAATTCTCCTATTCTAATTCTCTTGTGCACAATCAAGTTACATGTCTTCATTTTCTTTCTTGCATGTTATCATGTTGTGCATCTTCACTTGGTTCTTATCTCGTCTAAGTCTGACAACCTCCTTGTGCTTAGAAACTTAGGTGTCTGGCCCTAGGTACTTAGAAAGTAAATGGGTTCAACTCACACAACTAGCATTATGCATAGAATCGTTAGAGTAGTTCCCCCTTAGACCTTCAAGGCCATGTAATCTATCTCTTGCACACTCAAATTTTATGCATCTTCCTCTATGTGTCTGAAAAATTTCATGCACTCACCAATTAAATGTTTGGCCTCAAGCATTTTTAGAAAGCACAAGGGCTCGACTCACCTGATTAGATTTATGTATGAAAGGTCAAATGAATGTCTATTTGGGGCTTGAAATTGCCCTTCCTTTAAGTCCCCACACACAGTGATCTAGTGCACTTTGTTGTCTAATGTTGGTAATCCTCATTTGTCCATAACTTAGGTGTCTAGCCTCAAGAACTTAATAAGGCATAAGTTCTCGACTCACCCAGCTAAATTTATGATTGAAGTACAAGCATATTTTCCCAATGAGCTTCAAAGTGTTGTTTCTTTAATCTTTATGCTACTACCAAAGAACAAAATAAAACAAAAAGGAACCATTTGGCTTGTGTCAAACATTATTTTGGTCATCTCAACACAACCGACTAGTGACCAAAAAGTCAATGTTCTCATGATGCAAGTGCCACCCTATTGTTGATATGGCTTAAGCTTGTTGCCATTAAAATGCCAAGGGAGCATTTTGGTGATCAATAGGGACCCATACACCTTATCTATAGTTTACTTGGGTGTTTGAAATACTTGGAGTCATAGAACAACATGAATGCTCCTTCTGTTAGTACCTTGTTCTTTATATGCTTATCATGTCAGAGCTTCTAGCATATCTTCTATATATGTTGGCTTCACTTGGCTTGGGTGTGTGTCTTAGCTAGGCACTCCAAGTCCTCTAGCCTTTTATAGTGATTTTTGGTCATCTAACTAACCAATTCACATGATGCACAATGATGGTACTAAGAACTCCATTGGCAGGATTACCTCAATGCCAAACACCAGTTGAGATGGTGTACCCTTGTTCAGGTGCTTGTAGGTTGTGTAATATGCCCAAAACATCACTGAAACTCAATCATCCTAATCCTTGTGACTAATGTTGCATATCTTCATGAGGCATGTTCTTAATATTTTGTTAAATGCCTTAGTTGTGTTGTTTGCTTGTAGATGATACAGAGTCATTTTGTGGTGTGCCATCATATACTCAGTTAATAAGATGTGCACTATTTTATTAATAAAATGAGTGCCCCTATTGTTGGTTAGATTGATTGAGCACCTATATCGATTGATTATGTTTCCCTAGATGAAGCTCATGGCTATGATGACTATGTAATCTTTTGCTAGCACAGACTCAACCCACTTGGTGAAATAATCTATGGTCACTAGGATATACCTTGCACCTATGCATTATGTTGCGAGAGTTATCAACACAACAAAATCAATGGCCCATTTCACAAATGGCACATAGGAAAGAATGGGGATGAGGGACATCTCATCTCAATGGTTAGGCTTCTCTGTGTGCTACCATATATCACATGCCTTGGTGTAGTCCTTCACATCTTGGAACAAGTTTGGCCACCACAAGCTTGACTGTAAAACTTTTTTTGTCATTGCATTTCCAATGCAATGCCCTCTTGATATGCCTTCATATGCTTCTTGAAGGATGGAGTCTCTTTCATGCTCTAAGACACATCGGCACAACACTTCATCTCTACTTAACTTATATAGTTCTCCATTGATCAGTTAAAATGGTGCAATGCGAACTGCTAGCTATTTTTTCTCCTTATTTATCATAGTCTGGGGCATAACTCTAGACATTAAAAAGGTGGTGATCTTTGTCAAATCCTCAGGGACATGTTGGATTCTCTATAGTTGTACATCCATCATGTCATCCTTAATAAGTGCCATTGCATCACCAGAATTGATGTGAGACAAATGGTCTGGCCCCAAGTTCTTCTTTCCAAGTTTAACCACAATGAAGAACTATAACTCCTAGAAGAGAACTATCCCCCTATATATGTGCTCATGTAAAACAGGCTTGTTCATAAGGTACTTGAGCACCTCATGATTAGTGAAAAATATGAACGGGGTTGCCAACAAATATTTTTTGAATTTTTGCAAGGCATAGACCATGGCAAGCACCTCATGCTTTGTCATTTTATAATTTTACTCTATTGAGGTCAACGTTCCACTGGTGAAGGAGATGGGATGATCCATTTTGCCTTTGCTAGGCTGCACCAAGATTGCACTAATCACAGATCCAAAAGAATCAACATGAACATGAAAAGGTGTTATCCAGTTGGGGAACTATAAGATAGGTGCACTAGCCAATCTGAGCTTCAGCGTCTCAAAGGCATCCTCTTGCACTTTACCCCAGTAGAATGATCCATCCTTATATAGAAACTCTTCAAGTGGCATCACAATATTTGCATAACTCCTTATAATTTTTTTGTAATATCCATAATGGCCAAGAAAAGCATGAACCTCTTTCTATGTGGAAGGAGTTTGCATCTAAATGACGATGGTGATCTTCACTGGATCGATAAGTAAATCATTCTTACAAATGATGTGCCTGAGCAGGGTTCTAAACATTATTATGAAAATGCACTTTTTAAGGTTCAGGGATATCTAAAGCTGCTTGCACCTCTCAAACATTAAGCATAGAATGTCACAATGGTCCTTGATGAGGCCATACACCATCCAATCATCTAGATAGATTTGGAGGAACTTGTGGATGAAATCTTTGAACATGATGATCACTATTTTTCCCGAAATCTGTCACTCTTTTTGAGATAACATATGCACTGTTTTGGTTCAACAGACCAAAATCCTCTCTTCCCTTTTCAAAATTTGTTCTAAGTATTCAAATTCTCCATTATTCAAGCTTTTTTAGAAAACTACGGACTCTTCAGGCTTGAAACTACGGACTCTGCAGGCTTGAAACTACAGACTCTGCATGCTTGAAATTAGCAAGGATTAGTAGGTTCAATGGCTTCAACAAGAAAATTCTCACAAAGGAGCAAATTTCCAGCACTTAGACATTTTTAGGATTGGTTTAATGTCTTGGTTCAACCAAAAAATGTTCATCGACAAGCTTCAAAGGAAGGATTAAACCATTGAACCATTGAACCCCACTTCCAAAAAGGTTCAACGATTCAACAGGGTCAACATCGTCAGCAGGAGTTAAGCGCTTTGTCAAAGGTTCAAAGTTCAACCACTTCAGTAAGTTCAATTCTTTCAAAAGACTTAGCGAAAAATGAAGGAATGAACCGTTGAACCAATGAACAGTTGAACCTTGAACCAAAATGGTTCAACGGTTCAATGGGTTTAATAGGTTCAAAGAGATCAAAAGACTTTTCCAATATAGAAGCGAAACACTGCCAAAATTGAGAGGCGATTTTATTGAGACTTTGAGCTCAGATGTCCATCATATTTCTTTGTTTTGAATGAGAAGCGAGTTACTTTCAGACTTTGTGCTGTTATAGCTTGTATCATTTTAGGAGATTGTTCTTATGTATATTTTCTGAATGTGTTCTTGTCCAGTTAATGAAATAAGCAGTTATTGGAAGTAATTAGGAAGGTGTCCTAAAGCCAACTATGAGAAAGACTTTGTGCTGCCTATAGTTGTCTTTAGTGTTTTTGTCTACTTTCTATTTCTGTGTGAAGGATCTTGGGATGACTTTGTGCCCCCATTATCCTTTGTTTTTCACTCTTTGGGTAGCTGAGGTGTAGACTTTGTGTTACATTTTATTTTGTTGGTTACTACACTTTGTTAGCAGTTTTTTGTCACTACCTGAAAAAACTCTTGTTGTTTCCTACAAGATCACTTCTGAAATAAGAGAAGTGCCTTTAGTGTTTTCACCAAGATTTTCTCCTCTATTTGTTAACATCATCTCTGAAAAAAGAGAGATGGATGGCATTATTCTACCCCTGAGTGTTATTTTTTGCTTGTAGATATAGTATATAGCTCCTACATATTTATAAAGAACCTCCCCTTGATGAGAGGAGAGATTTGTCCACCTCTGATGTAGTATACCTACACATTTGGCCAACCAATCTCCCTTGCTGTGGTTGATAAGACTTATTTTCCTCATCAGTTAGTTGATTGACAAAATATTCACCTAATAATTTTTTGACAACTCCATTGGGGATTCTAACGTGCAGTCTGAAGCCTCAAGTTTTAGATTGAAGAAGTTCCTACCCTTATCCATTATAGACTCTAGCGACTATGGTCTATCTTACCCATTATCATTATAGCCTTATCCATCTCCATTATATAATCTGGCATCTCCATGTTATACCAGAAATCAAAGAGCCCAAGGTGTTGTTGACCCTATTTTTGAGTTGGTGCAGCAGGGCAATTTCGATTTGTTCCCTCTGCAACTTCAAGTTTAACGATCTAGGAGTGTTCCTCCTACTCGTACCAGGTCACCAACACAAAGCAGAGCTTCATTTTCTGTTGTTACCAAAACTTTGCCTATACAGATTTGTTATCCCCCTTTTACATAATCCAATCATGGTGGCTCGAGGCCTATGGGGTAACTCTTTTGGCCCACTCAATCTTACTCCACCTCTACACGAGCTTCCATGCAGTTCAAAGAAAAATTTCCCCAAATTCTTTGGTGATGGGAAAGTTCATCTTAATGAACACATTGCAGCCTTCAACATTGCTTGTGGTGTGATAGGTGTGGGGTATGAGGACATAACAGTTAAGCTATTCATGTAGACACTACAAGGTGCTGCTGCAGACTAGTTCTACCATCTGCAAGCTCGATCAATGACAACACTCTTAAAGCTAAATTTGAAGCCAAGTTCAAGCTTGTAGAAGTTGCACATGCCTTGCTGGCCTAGCTCATATAGATGAAGAAGGAACTTCATGAGCCTATGAGGGATTTCGTAGCAAAGTTTGACAAGCTGAGGAATAGGATTCCTATAATTGCTCAACCAACACCTGAAAACCTCAAATGTTTTTTCATCAACTCACAGCTGCCTAAAATGAGTTTTCTGCTAAGATGTGCTGGCCACATAGACCTTGTTTCTGCTCAAGATTTGGCTACTGAGGTAGAATATGACCTTATCTTGGCAGGAAAGATAAGGAGAGATCCTAACAAAGGTAAATCCTCTTCATCTTCAGAATACTCGCCTACAGTCACCAATGATCCAATGGTGCAGAAGCTAGCAAAAGAATTACTAGCTCTTAGAAAGCAAATGGCGCAAGGGATGTCATATGCTTCTTTATATAGAGATATACCAAGGAGGAGATTCCCTAATCAGTCATACCAAGGCAATGCTGCTAGGAATCAAGGGCAAGCAAATCGTCTTCCTCCCCCACGAGGGAACCTTGTCATTGAAGCACCTCCAACCAATTCAACAGTTGGATATCTCGAGGCAAAAATAGATTTCTCCTTCCAACCTAAATTGAACCCTGAAGATGACGCTAATCTCTTCATAGAAAGAGAAGAAGAATTAGTTGGCAACTCCAACATTAGTTTGCTGAATTAACAGGATGAACCCAAAAGTGAAGGAAAAGCAGATGAGGGATCATATGCTGTGTTCACCCGGTCCAAGAACTAGTCAGCCCAGCAAACTGATAAAGAGAAGACATTGGAGCAACCTCAACCTGAAATTTCAATTGCCAAGCGGGGAACCACTCTGCCTTTCCAGCTAAAGGACTCGGTGATTGCAAAAAAGGTAAGTACATCAAATATCCCTACACCTTCTACTTCAAATCCGCAGACCAGTCCTCCCCCTTCCAAAAATCAAAATGATGAACTCCCATTCTCTATTCCTAGTTCATTTCAAGCATTTGATATAATTAACCATATAAAGAAAACCAAAATTCAAATGTTTGAATTTGAATTCCTGCAGTCCAACCCTGAGTAGTTGGACAAGTTAGTTCAATATGTAAAGAACAAAATCGTCTCTACAAGACAAGATGCTAAGAAGGTAACTCATGATCCCCAAAGAACATGTCCATACCAAACAATCTTGTCATTACTCCTCCTACTGCCCCTGAGAAAATAGAGAATTTTCATGTTTTTCTGTTGATACACAATTACAAGTTGAACAATTGATTCTATAGCTTCAGACAATGTCATGCTTGCCAAAGTGGCGAAATCCCTTGGTCTCACACTAACCAAGACATTTGGGAGATGTTTCTCCATGAAGAACAAATAAGTGCCACTGCTGGGACAAATCAAGGACGCCTAATTTGTATTTGTAGCATTTCCAAATAAGAGAATCAAGGTGACTGTCCTCGTGGCCAACATCCCAGCATCATATGGCATCCTTCTTGGGTGAAATTTTTGCAATGATGTTGGAGGAGAATTAAGTATGGACCTATCTCAGGTAAGGATCCCTGTTAAAAGCGTCATGAAGAGGTTGCTCCCTGAAAAGGAGGCAAAATTTGTTGTCACTCAAACATCAGCGCCTGAAGCTCAAATTTTATTTGAGTCTTCAAGCATGGGTAATTATTTCTTGACCACAGAGGATGTTCATGTTTCATAGGATGAAATTTTTAGAAATGACAGTTTGAAAATTGGTTCAGATGGAATAACAAAAGACATGATAGAGCACAGTGCAAATGTAGAAGAATCTCCCCCTCTAAACAAAGAAGGATCCAAGGAAAGATCAGTGTTCGAGGAGGTATGGATTATGGAATTTAATGGCAGCTGCTCCTCTATCGGTTTAAGAGCCGAGTTTGTGTTGATATCTCTTCAAGGAGATATCTTTCCTTCATCATACAAATTACAGTTCAGCAACACCAATAATACAGCTAAGTATGAATCTCTATTGCTTGGATTAAATGTTGCTCGAGACAAAGGCATCAAGCTCCTTCATGCTAAAAAAGATGTTGAACTGGTGGTTTGTCAGGTGAGAAACCTGTATCAAACCAAAAAAAAATGATTGCGCTACTACCATAATTTAGTCTGGGATGAGATTGAAAGCTTTGATGCTTTCAGCATCTCTGCCATACCCAAGGAATTTAATGACAGAGCTGATGCATTGGCTATTTCAGCAACTCTCTTAGTTCCTCACCCTAATTTTAAAGGAGATAGGTACACTATTGAGCTGGTCTTTCTACTAAGTGTGCCTGATAATGCCAGTCATTGGTAGGTGTTTAACAATGACAACTAAATCATTGCCTTTTTCGATCAAAAAGACGGCTTTCAACGACTGCATTTCGAAGGCAGTGAGCCTCAGAAGCTTGAAATAGCCCCTAAATCAAGTGCAGATGTAGGTGAAAAGTGATTACAACTTAAAAGAAATAATATTCCCAAAGGCCTAGTTTTTATTGAGAAGTTGTTTGACAAACATGACAGATTCATCAAATAACAGCCAACCAATTCAAGCTCCTCCCAAGAGTTTGATAAGATAAATTTGGGTACTCGGGAAGATCCCAAGATGATGAACATTGGGAAATACTACACTCTTGAGGAGAGATTCAAGTTTACTGATCTACTCTGCCAGTACATGGATGTCCTAGCATAATCCTATGACGATTTGAAGTCACTTAAGCCTGAAAATTTTTGCCATGACATTCCTCTCAAAAGTGATTCAATGCCTTACAAATAAAAATCTAGATAGTACAATCTGAAGATATCAAGTACTATTTTGTCTGAAATACAAAAAACACTGAATGCTAAGATAATTTCTCCAATCCATCATTCCACATGGATTACAAATATAGTCCATGTGAGGAAGAAGAATGGTGAAATTAACCTTTGTATAGATTTCAGGAACTTGAATCAGTCATCCTTAAAAGATAACTAACCTTTGCTTATCATGGATCAAGTGCTTCAGAAAGTGACCGATTCAGAGATGTTATCAATGTTGGACGATTTCTCAGGATACAATCAAGTTGAAGTTGGTGAAGCAGACCAGTACAACACTGCCTTCACCACACTTTGGGGCACCTTTGCCTATCTGAGAATGCCATTTGGCCTAATAAATCCTGGCGCCACTTTTCAGAGAGTAATGGACCTTGCTTTCAAAGATGAAAAAGGTAAGTTCATTATAATTTATCTTGATGACTTGATCGTCTTTTCCAAGCATCGCCCTGATCATATATGCCACCTATAACAAGTGCTGGAACGTTGCCGCCAAAATGGCATTTCTCTTAATCCCAAGAAGTTTATCTTTGGAGTATCAGAGGGAAAACTTCTCGGACATATTGTATCCCGAGATGGCATAAAGATTGACTCAAAAAGAGTCAAGTCCATCTAAGAGCTTACTTTGCCAACAAGTAAGACTGCAGTTCACTATTTCTTCAAAAAAGTGATTTTTTTACGAAGGTTCATCCCTGAGTTCACTAATAAAACTTGTCATATTGTAAACATGATGAAGGGAAAGGCTACCTTCTGCTGGACTAAAGAAGGCAAATTGGCATTCTGAGATATCAAATTAGCTATTATTCATGCCCCAATTCTGGTTTGTCCAGACTATACTAAGGATTTCACCATATATAATTATGCTTTTGAACACACACTTTCAGTAATTTTGGTTCAACAGAACCAAGAAGGTATAGAATCTCCCATATCCTTCGTGAGCTATCCTCTCAAATCTCATGAGCTGAAGTACTCAAACATGGAGAAACATGCTTATGCAGTGATAAAAGCAGTGAAGCGTTTCTGCTTTTACATTTTGAATTCACACACTATTACCCTAGTTCCTAACACCACAGTCAAATCCATATTAACTCAGTAGGAGTTTGGAACCAAAAGAGGGAATTGGATTGCTAAAATTTAGTAGTTTGATCTACTCATCAAACCAATAAAGTTGGTGCGTGGAAAGGGCCTGTGCCAATTGATTGCTGATAACAAACCAGAAGGAACAAAGCATGGAAAAGAAGAAGTGGAAGACATGTCAACAGTCCTCTTTATCTCCACCACGAATGAGTGGTATTCAAGTATTGCTCATTTTCTTACTTATGGTGAGTGTCCTGCTCATCTATCTCATAAAAAAATGAGGACTATCAAGTTGACAGCTGTTAATTTTGTCCTCTAGGACAATGGCCTGTATAAGAGGAGCCTTGATGGAGTGTTGCTTTGCTGCGTGGACAAAGAGCAGCAGAACCATCTTTTAAAGTCCTTCCATAATCTGGCCTATAAAGGACATTTTTATGCTTCTATAACTACCCATAAGATTCTACGAGCCACGTATTATTGGAATACTCTTTTTCAAGATGCAACAAATGGGTACGTAGATGTGAGCTATGCCAACAGTTTGTTGGAAGACCCAAATTGGCTGCTTTGCCTCTTAAGCCAATGGTGATAGAAGAGTCATTCCAAAAATAGGGAATCGATTTCATTGGTGTTGTAAACCCATCTTCAAGTGTTGGACATGATTATGTCCTCACAACCACATATTACTTCACTAAGTGGGTATAAGCTATTCCAACCAAGCAGGCCACTTCAGAAGTAATGTACAATTTCCTCAAGGAGAACATCATTTCAAGATTTGGGGTCCCAACCAAGATTGTCATAGATAATGCAACTTGTTTCTCTTCACAAGAGATTACTCAATTCTATTTTTACTATGAGATTACCCTCTCCCACTCTTTTGATTATTTTTTACAAGGGAATGGCTAAGCTAAATCAAGCAACAAGAATCTGGTGACTATCATCAAGAATCTGGTAGATGACAACCAATGAACATGGCATAAAGCATTGGTTAATCTTTTATGGGCAGACAAAATCACACCCAAGAGGGTAATTGGTATGTCCCCTTTCCAACTTCTTTATGGAATCAATGCTGAAATACCAATCACCCTGGAACTGCTAGCATTAAAATTGGGTAACGCAGTTGAAGATCAAACATATGAAAGCTCCATCGATAAGAGGATCATGTGTTTAACTGAGCTGGATGAGTAGATAACTATGGTGGTGGACTGAATTGCTGCCCATCAAAGTCTGGTGAAGAAACTCTTCGACAAGAAAGCAAAAGACTGTGATTTCCAGATTGGAGATCAAGTCCTGTTGTGGGACAAGAGAAGAGAATCAAAGGGGATGCATGAGAAATTTGATTCCCTTTGGCGAGACCCATTTACTATCCATCAACTCAATGATGAAAACAACTTCCTGTTGATGTATCAAGATGGCATGCCCTTCTCTCTACCTCACAATGGGTAACATCTGAAGCACTTCAAATCTTGAAGTATCACATAAGTTCACCTGTACATATGTATATTTATATAGTTTTTAGTTCCATTTTGTGTTATTCATTTTCATTTTTTGACACCTTTCTTTTTGGGTAGCATGACTCCATAGCCCAATGGCATACTTCAAGGCACTAGAGATTCTGGTTTCTACTCCTCTTAGTTGTTTCAGGTTTTCAACTGAAAGAAGTTTCTCAACTGGACCTAGCTGTTGTTCCCAAAATTTGTCACTCATTTTGAGACAACATATGAACTATTTTGATTCAACAGACCAAAATCCTCTCTTCCATTTTCAAAATTCATTATGAGTATTCAAATTTTCCATTATTCAAGTTTTTTCAAAAAACTACGGACTCTGGAGGCTTGAAACTACGAACTATATGGGATTGAAACTACAGACTCTGCAGACTTGAAATTAGCAAGGATTAGCAGGTTTAATGGTTTCAACAGGAGGAATTATCACAAAAGAGCAAATTTCCAGCACTTAGGCATTTTCAGGATTGGTTCAACCAAAAAATGTTCATCGGCAAGCTTCAAAGGAAGGATTGAACCATTGAACCATTGAACCCCACTTCCAAAAAGGTTCAACGGTTCAATGGGTTCAAAGGTTCAATGTCGTTGGAAAGAGTTAAGCGCTTTGTCAAAGGTTCAAAGTTCAACCGCTTCAATAAGTTCAATTCTTTCAAAAGACTTAGCAAAAAATAAAGGAATGAACCATTGAACCAATGAACTGTTGAACCTTGAACCAAAATGGTTCAACGGGTTCAACGGTTCAACGAGTTTAATGGGTTCAAAGAGATCAAAAGACTTTTTCAATATAGAAGCAAAATTTTGTCAAATTTGAGAGGTGATTTTACTGAGACTTTGAGCTCAGATTGTCCATCATATTTCTTTGTTTTGAATGAGAAGTGAGTTACTTTCAAACTTTGTGCTGTTATAGCTTGTATCATTTTAGGAGATTATTCTTATGTATGTCTTCTGAATGTGTTCGTGTCTAGTTAATGAAATAAGCAAAACTAGTGGAAGTAATCAGGAAGGTGTCCTGAAGCCAACTGTGAGAAAGACTTTGTGTTACCTGCAGTTGCCTTTAATATTTTTATCTATTTTCTATTTCTATGTGAAGGATCTTGGGATGACTTTATGCCCCCATTATCCTTTATTTTTCACTCTTTGGGCAGCTGAGGTGTAGACTTTGTGTTACAATTCATTTTGTTGGTTACTACACTTTGTTACCAGTTTCTTGTCACTACTTGAAAGAACTCCTACTGTTTTCTACAAGATCACTTTTGAAAGAAAATAAGTGCTTTCAATGTTTTCACCAGGATTTTCTCCTCTATTTGTTAACATCATCTCTGAAAAAAGAGATATGGATGGCATTATTCTACCCCTGAGTGTTATTTTCTACTTATAGATATAGTATATAGCCCCTGCATATTTATAGGGAACCTCCCCTTGATGAGAGAAGAGATTTGTCCACCTCTGATGTAGTATACCTGCACATTTGGCCAACCAATCTCCCTTGCTGTGGTTGATAAGACTTATTTTACTCATTATTTCGCTGATTGACAAAATATCCACCCAACAATTTTTTGGCGACTTCATTGGGGATTTTAGCGTGCATTCAGAAGCCTCAAGTTTTAGATTGAAGCAATTCCTACGCTTATCTATTATAGACTCTGGTGACTCTAGTCTGTGTCTTACCAATTATCATTATAGCCTTATCTATCTCTATTATATAATCTGGCAACTCCACATTATACCATAAATCAAAGAGCTCAAGGTGTTGTTGACCTTGTTTTTGAGTTGGTGCAATAGGGCAATTTCAATTTGTTCCCTCTCCAACTTCAATTTTAACAATCCAGGAGTGTTCCTCCTACCCGTACCAGGTCACCAACATAAAGCAGAGCTTCAATTTCTATTGTTACAAGAACTTTGCTTATACATACTCCACCCAGATTTGTTATCCCCCTTTTTCATAATCTAATCATGGCGATTCAAGGCCCCTGGGGTAACTCTTTTGGTCCACTCAATCTTACTCCACCTCTACATGAGCTTCCACGCAATTTAAAGAAGAATTTACTCAAATTCTTTGGTGATATAAAAGTTCATCCTGATGAACACATTGCAGCTTTCAGCATAGCCTATGGCGTGATAGGTGTGGAGTATGAGGACATAGCAGTCAGGCTATTCATAGAGACACTACAAGGCACTGCTACAGACTTGTTTAACCATCTGTAAGCTCGGTCAATGACTGATTGGGACACTCTTAAAGCTAAATTTGAAGCTAGGTTCAAGCTTGCAGAAGATGCACATGCCTTGTTAGCCTAGCTCACATAGATGAAGAAGGAACCTCATGAGCCTATGAGGGATTTCATAGCAAAGTTTGACAAGCTAAGAAACATGATTCCTACAATTGCTCAACCAACACTTGAAAACCTCAAATACTTTTTCATCAACTCACAACTATCTGAAGTGAGTTTTTAGCTGAGACATGCTAGCCACATAGACCTTGCTATTGCTCAAGATTTGGCTACTGAGATAAAAGATGACCTTATCTTGATAGGAAAGATAAAGAGAGATCCTAACAATGGTAAATCCTCTTCATCTTTAGAATACTCCCCTACAGTCACCACTGATCTAATGGTGCAGAAGCTAGCAAATAAATTGTTAGCTCTTAGAAAGTAAATGGTGTAGGGGATGTCATCTGCTCCTTCATACAGAGATGTGCCAAAGAGGACGTTTCCTAATCAGTCATACCAAGGCAATGCTGACAGGAATCAAGGGAAAGCAAATCATCTTCCTCCCCCATGAGGGAACCTTGCCATTGAAGCACCTCCAACCAATTCAACAGTTGGATATCTTGAGGCAAAATCAGATTTCTCCTTTCAACCTAAATTGAACCCTGAAGATGACGTTAATCTCTTCACAGAAGGAGAAGAAGAATTAGCTAGCGACTCTAACATTGGTTTCTTATATTACCAAGATGAACCCAGAAGTGAAGGGAAAGCAGATGAGAGATCATATGTTGTGTTCACCCGGTCAAAGAACTAGTCAACCCAACAAGCTGATAAAGAGAAGACAGAGGAGTGACCTCAACCTGCAATTTCAATTGCCAAGCAAGGAACCACTCTGTCTTTCTAGCCAAAGGACACGGTGATTGCAAAAAAGGTAAGTACATCAAATATCCCTACACCTTCTACTTCAAATCCACAGACCAATCCTCCCCCTTCCAAAAATCAAAATGATGAACTCCCATCCTCTGTTCCTAGTTTATTTCAAACATTTGATATAATTGACCATATAAAGAAAATCAAAATTCAAATGTCTAAATTTGAATTTCTGTAGTCCAACCTTGAGCAGTTGGACAAGTCAATTCAATATGTAAAGAACCAAATCGTCTCTACAAGACAAGATACTAAGAAGGTAACTCATGATCCCCCAAATAACATGTCCATCCCAAATAATTTTGTCATTACTCCTACTGCCCATAAGAAAATAGAGTCTTTTTATGTTTTTCTGTTGATAAACGGTCACAAGTTGAGTAATTGCAATGATTGATTATCGAGCTTCAGACAATGTCATGCCTGCCAAAGTGGTGAAATCCCTTTGTCTCATATTGACCAAGACATTTGCGAGATGTTTCTCCATGGAGAACAAACAAGTGCCACTACTGAGACAAATCAAGGACACCCAATTTGAATTTACAGCATTCCCAGATAAGAGAATCAAGATGACTATCCTTGTGGCTGACGTCCCAACATCATATGGCATCCTTCTTGGGTGAAATTTTTGTAAGGATGTTGGAGGAGAATTAAGTATGGACCTGTTTGAGGCAATGATCCCTGTCAAAGGCATCATGAAGAGGTTACTCCCTAAAAAAGAGACAAAATTTGTTGTCACTTAGACACCAGCGCCTGAAGCTCAAATTTTATTTGAGTCTTCAAATATGGGTAATTATTTCTTGACCACAGAGGATGTTCATGTTTCAGTTGATGAAATTTTTAGAAATGACAGTTTAAAAATTAGTTCAGACAGAACAGTAGAAGACAAGATAGAGCGCAATGCAAATGCAAAAGAATCTCTCCCTCCAAACGAAAAAGGATCCAAGGAAAGATCAGTGTCTGAGGAGGTATGGATTCAAGAATTTAATGGTAGCTGCTTTGCTATCAATTCAAGAGTTGGATTTGTGTTGATATCTCTTCAAAGATATATCTTTCTTTCATCATACAAATTATAGTTTAGCAACACCAATAATTTAGCTGAGCATGAATCTCTATTGCTTGGATTAAGGGTTACTCAAAATAAAGGCATCAAGATCCTTCATGTTAAAGGAGATGCTAAACTGGTGGTTTGTCAAGTGAGAAACCTGTATCAAATGAAAAATGAATTATTACGCCACTACCACAATTTAGTTTGGGATCAGATTGAAAGCTTTGATGCTTTCAGCATCTCTGCCATACCCAGGGAATTCAATGATAGAGTTGATACATTGGTTGTTTTAATAACTCTCTTAGTTCCTCACCCTAATTTTAAAGGAGATAAGTACACTATTGAGCTGGTCTTTTAACCAAATGTGCCTGATAATGTCGGTCATTAGTAGGTGTTTAATAATGATAACTAAATCATTGCCTTTCTAGAGCAAAAAGACAGCTTTCAACGGCTACATTTTGAAGGCAGTGAGCCTTAGAAGCTTGAACCAGCCCTTGAATCAAGTGTAGATGCAGGTGAAGAGTTCCTACAACTTAAAGGGAATAAGATTCTCAAAGGCCTAGTTTCCCTTGAGAAGCTATTTGACAAACATGACAGATTCATCAAACAGTAGCCAAGCAATTCAAGCTCCTCCCAAGAGTTTGATCAAATAAATTTGGGTACCAGGGAAGATCCTAAGATGGTGAATATTGAGAAATGCTGCACTTCTGAGGAGAGATTCAAGTTCACTTCTCTACTCTGCCATTACATGGATGTCCTAGCATACTCCTATGATGATTTAAAGTCACTCAGACCTGAAGAAATTCACCATGACATTCCTCTCAAAAGCAATTCAGTGCCTTACAAAAAAAATCTAGACAGTACAATCTGAAGATATCATGTACTATTATGTCTGAAATATAGAAAATGTTGAATGCTAGGATAATTTTTCCAATCCATCATTCCACATGGATTGCAAATATAGTCCCTGTGAGGAAGAAGAATGGTGAAATTCATCTTTGTGTAGATTTCAGGAACTTGAATCAGTCATCCTTAAAGGATAACTATCCTTTGTCTCTCATGGATCAAGTGCTTCAGACAGTGACCGATTTAGAGAATATTATCAATGTTGTACGGCTTCTTAGGATACAATCAAGTTGAAGTTGGTGAAGCAAACCAGTACAAGACTGCCTTCACCACACCTTGGGGCACCTTTGCCTATCAGAGAATGCCATTTGGCCTGATAAATGCTAGCGCCACTTTTTAGAGAGCAATGGACCTTGCTTTCAATGATGAAATGGGTAAGTTCATTATAGTTTATCTTGATGACTTGACCATCTTTTCCAAGCATTGTCTTGATCATATACGCCACCTACAACAAGCGCTGGAACGCTGCCGCTAGAATGGCATTTATCTTAATCTCAAGAAGTTTGTTTTTAGAGTAACAGAGAGGAAACTTCTTAGACACATTGTATCATGAGAAGGCATAAAGATTGACTCAAAAAGTGTCAAGTCTATTTAGGAGCTTACTTTGCCCACAAGTAAGACTGCACTTCACTCTTTCTTCAGAAAAGTGATCTTTCTATGAAGGTTCATCCCTGAGTTCGCTGAGAAAACTCATCATATCATAAACATAATGAAGGGAAAGGCTACCTTTAGTTGGACTGAAAAAGGCAAATTGGCATTCTGAAATATCAAAACAGCTATTGCTCATGCCCCAATTCTAGTTTGTCCAGACTATACTAAGGATTTCACCATATATAGTTATGCTTCTGAACACACATTTTCAGCAATTTTGGTTCAATAGAACCAAGAAGGTATGGAATCTCCCATATCCTTCATGAGTTGTCCTCTCAAAGCTCATGATCTGAAGTACTCAAACATGGAGAATCATGCTTATGCAGTGGTAAAAATAGTGAAGCATTTCCACTTTTACATCTTGAATTCACACACTACTGCCCTGGTTCTTGACACCACAGTCAAATCCATATTAACTCAGCAGGAGTTTGGAACCAAAAGAGGGAATTGGATTGCTAAAATCCAAGAGTTTGATCTACTCATCAAACCAACGAAGCTGGTGCATGGAAAGGGCTTGTGCCAATTTATTGCTGACAACAGACTAGAAGGAATAGAGCATGGAGAAGAAGAAGTGGAAGACATGCCAACAATCCTCTTTGTCTCCACCATGAATGAATGGTATTTAGGTATTGCTCGTTTCCTTGCTTATGGTGAGTGTCCTACTCACTTATCTCATAAATAAATGAGGACTATCAAGTTGAAATCTGCCAATTTTGTCCTCTAGAACAATGACCTGTATAAGAGGAGCCTTGATGGAGTGTTCCTTCGCTGCATGGACAAAGAGCAACAGAACTAACTTTTAAAGTCCTTCCATAATCTGGCCTATGGAAGACATTTTTTTACTCATGTAACTGCCCGTAAGATTCTACGAGCCAGGTATTACTAGCCTACTCTATTTCAAGATGCATACAAATGGGTACGTAGA
Organism: Torreya grandis; assembly: GCA_037957365.1. NCBI lineage: Eukaryota > Viridiplantae > Streptophyta > Pinopsida > Cupressales > Taxaceae > Torreya > Torreya grandis. The sequence continues at coordinate 1,098,262 of JARHVA010001913.1, forward strand.
TGTGAGCTATGCCAACAGTTTGTTGGAAGACCCAAATTGGTTGCTCTACCTCTTAAGTCAGTGGTGATAGAAGAGCCATTCCAACAATAGAGAATCAATTTCATTGGTGCTATAAACCCATCTTCAAGTGTTGAACATGATTATGTCCTCACAGCCACAGATTACTTCACCAAGTGGGTAGAAGCTATTCCAACCAAGCAGGTCACTTTAGAAGTAGTGTGCAATTTTCTCAAGGAGAACATCATTTCTAGGTTTGGGGTCCCAACCAAGATTGTCATAGACAATGCAGCTTTTTTTTCTTCCCAAGAGATTACTCAATTCTATTTTTACTATGAGATTACCCTCTCTCACTCTTCTAATTATTTTCCACAAGGGAATAGCCAAGCTAAATCAAGCAACAAGAACCTAGTGACTATCATCAAGAAGCTGGTAAATGACAACCAACGAACATGGCATAAAGCATTGGTTGATGCTTTATGGGTAGACAAAATCACACCCAAGAGGGAAATTGGTATGTCCCCTTTCCAACTTCTTTATGGACTCAATGATGAAATACCAATCACCCTGAAACTACCAGCATTGAAATTGGCTAAGGCGGTTGAAGATCAAACATATGAAAGCTCCATCGATAAGAGGATCATGTGTTTGACTGAGCTGGATGAGTAGAGAACTATGGTGGTGGACCGAATTGCTGCCCATCAAAGTCTGGTGAAGAAACTCTTTGACTAGAAAGGAAAAGACCGTGATTTCTAGATTAGAGATCAAGTCATGTTGTGGGACAAGAGAAGAGAACCAAAGGGGATGCATGGGAAATTTGATTCCATTTTACGAGGCCCGTTTACTATCCATCAGCTTAATGGTGAAAATAGATTCTTGTTGAATTATCAAGATGGCACGCCCTTCTCTCTGCCTCATAATGGGCAACATCTGAAGCACTTCAAATCTTGAAGTATCAGATAAGTTCACCTATACATATGTATATTTCTATAGTCTTTAGCTCCATTGTGTGTTTATTGTTTTCATTTTTTAGCGCCTTTCTTTTTGGGTAGCATGACTCCATAACCTAATGGCATACTTCAAGGCACTGGAGATTTTGGTTTCTACTCCCCTCAGCTGTTCCAAATTTTCAATTAAAGGAAGTTCCCCAACTAGAGCCAAATGCTGTTCCCAAAATCTATCACTCATTTTGAGATAACATATGAACTATTTTGGTTCAACAAACCAAAATCCTCTCTTCCCTTTTCAAAATTTGTTCTGAGTATTCAAATTCTCCATTATTCAAGCTTTTTAAAAAAACTACAGACTCTATAGGCTTGAAACTACGGACTCTACAGGCTTGAAATTAGCAATGATTAGCAGGTTCAATGGTTTCAACAAGTAAATTCTTACAAAGGAGCAAATTTCCAGCACTTAGGCATTTTCAGGATTGGTTCAACGTCTTGGTTCAACCAAAAAATGTTCATCGACAAGCTTCAAAGGAAGGATTGAACCATTAAACCATTGAACCCTGCTTCCAAAAAGGTTCAACGGTTCAACGAGTTCAAAGGTTCAACATCGTCGGCAAGAGTTAAGCACTTTGTCAAAAGTTCAAAGTTCAACTGCTTTAGTAAGTTCAATTATTTCAAAAGACTTAGCAAAAAATGAAGGAATGAACCGTTGAACCTTAAACCAAAATGGTTCAACGGGTTCAACGAGTTCAATAGGTTCAAAGAGATCAAAAGACTTTTCCAATATAGAAGCGAAACTCTGCCAAAATTGAAAGGTGATTTTACTGAGACTTTGAGCTCAGATTGTCCATCATATTTCTTTGTTTTGAATGAGAAGCGAGTTACTTTCAGACTTTGTGTTGTTATAGCTTGTATCATTTTAGGAGATTGTTCTTATGTCTGTCTTTTAAATGTGTTCTTGTCCAATTAATGAAATAAGCAGAACTAGTGGAAGTAATCAGGAAGGTGTCCTGAAGCCAACTGTGAGAAAGACTTTGTGATGCCTGCAGTTGCCTTTAGTGTTTTTATCTATTTTCTATTTATGTGTGAAGGATCTTGGGATGACTTTTTGCCCCCATTATCCATTATTTTTCACTCTTTGGGTAGCTGAGGTTTAGACTTTGTGTTACAGTTAATTCTACTGGTTACTACACTTTGTTACCAGTTTCTTGTCACTACTTGAAAGAACTGCTGCTATTTCCTGCAAGATCACTTCTGAAAGAAGAGAAGTGCTTTAAGTGTTTTCACCAAGATTTTCTCCTCTGTTTGTTAACATCATCTCTAAAAAAAGATAGATGGATGGCATTATTCTACCCCTCAGTGTTATTTTCTACTTATAGATATAATATATAGCCCCTGCATATTTATAGGGAACCTCCCCTTGATGAGAGGAGAGATTTGTCCACCTCTGATGTAGTATACCTACACATTTGGCTGACCAATCTCCCTTGCTGTGGTTGATAAAACCTATTTTGTTCATCAGTTAGCTGATTAACAAAATATTCACCCAACAATCACCACTCTAGATAATAGGACTAGTGCATTCTTAAGTCCAAAGGGCATCTTGTTGTAAGAAAAATAACCCCATTCAATCGTAAAGATTGTTTTAGACTTGTCTTCCTCCTCAATCTGGACTTGGTGGTAGCCAAAAATCCCATTTGTGAAGGTGTAGATCTTATAACCTGTGATGCCTTCCAGGACTTCATCGATGAATAGAGTTAAGAAAGGGTCATTGATGCAAGCAACATTCAACATTCTATAATCAACGTAAATGCAAATACACCCATCCTTCTTGATACTTATTACCATTGGGCTCATCCACTTAAACTCCTGCACAGGGTAAATGACCCCTACGGCCAACGTTATGTTGATATTTATTTTTACTTTGGCGCAAAGGTTGGGATTCATTTGGTAGGGGCACTTTTTGATCGATCTTGCATCAACAATTAACTGTATGCTCATCTTCCCTAGGCATGGGTGGATGCCCTTCATATCCTGATAAGTCTAAGGGAACAAATATTGGAATTCCTTTAGGAGGTATATGATTCGCACTAGCTCTGCATTAGACCAATAGGCACCTAGAGTAGCCATTTTTGGTTTTGATTCTATGTTGATATCCACTTTAATGGTATTAAGTGGGGTGTAGTATGGCTCATTCTTCTCTTGGTGAGAATATTCAACTTGTCAGGTTCCCTCTATTATCTCAACATAAAGATCAGTGGGGTATTTTTCATTAGGAGTGCTATCATCTACTTGGTACACGAGCTTTCTTCTGGCGGTCAATGTTTTTCAGTAACACTCCTTCCAAGTTTCATCAACTTCCTCGTTAGAGTCAGTGTTGAGTGTTTATTCCTTAAAGAAGGTCAGGAGTGCCGACCCCCTTTCTCCAAACATGTCTTTTAAGTGCTCTTCAAAGATGGCAGTGTCTTCAAACACTACCCTCTGAATTATCTGTAGTGGTTCAACCAACTCCAAGTTTTGTGAGGAAAAGGAGAAGGTGTGCACATAATTATCCTTAAGAGCCTCCCAATCGAATATATTTAAATGTGTTTCATTGACCATGTACCATAATCATGCCCATATCTTCAGAGTTTTGTAAAAGACATGCACCCATAAGTTGTTTAGGGCAGTTGCATCGCATTCAGTCCATGTCTCTTCGTATAGGCACATATGCACCATGGGGTCAGAGTCACTAGAGTATGTTGAGATATCCAAATTCTCATTGCTCTTCCCAAACCTAGTGCACATGGCCACCTTTATCTCTGGCCAAGTCAACAAATTAAACCTTTTTGCTACCCACCAATGCATGGTAGTGCTCCTCAAGGTGTACACAAGTGCACCAATTCTATCTATCTCTTTGGGGATGCATGCTTCAAGGTCATGGACATACATTTCGATTAGGTTGCTCCCTTCAAATTTTGGGAGCATTGTAAGATTACCTTTGCTTAGTCAAAGTACCCTCTTTTCCTTCTTCTCCTGTTATAAGACCCATTATTTCAGAGTGCACTTAATTTAGACCTAGCTAGTCCTAATGGGATTTGACTTCCTTGCACACACCAAATGGCATTTGTGGCTAGTGGTCTCATAAGCCTCTTTAATCCATCAGTCATAAGTGACATTGGTGGTTCTTGAGGCTGACTTCCCATCCTCCCAAAAAATAACTCTCTGATAAGAAGAATGGATATTCTCAATGCCTTGTGTTATGATGTTATAAATATGATTGATCTCATCCTTTAGATCAACTCTCTCCACATAGGGGGTCCTTGGTCACTTGAAAGGGGGATCACTACCCTTTCTTTGCCATCATTGAAGGTCACGTAGCACTTTTTAAAGCACATATCTACGTTGTTGGTGTAGCACCAAGGCCTCTTTAGAAGCATTGGGTAGTTATCCTGTTCAGCCAACTCAATAACCTCAAAGTCAATGTGGAATTAGATTCCCATAATATCTATAATGGTGCATTTTTGATTAACTATGCTTGGGTCTTGTTGGCCATGAAGAGTACATGGGGAAAAGGTCTCTAGGCTGGCCTGCCCATCTTCTCCCATGCATTCTTTGTCAAGATATTGACTTTTGTGTCAGTGTCGATCAATACCTCATAGACGGACCAACCATCAATGGTGGTATTCACTAGCAACTCTTGTTCATAATATGCATTCTGAGTATGCCTTACTTCACACACCCACTCTATATGCAATGTAATAACTTCAATTGCATGGGGCTTAATAACTTCATTTGGCTTCTTCCTCGCATGTTCTAAGAGAAACTTTTTAAGTAGGGGGAGCATCCCATCCATTTGTAGGAGGTGTAGGATCTCTATCAACTCCTATACTTCAACCTCCTAACTATCTTACTTTTTGTATGAGGTGATAGTCTACACTTCTAGATGTCTGGCCAACTGTAGTTCGCCTTGCAAATTTTATATTATGCTCATGGCTTGTTGTAAGATGTCCTTTTGAGGTGTTGGGTCGGGATATGACACAACTTTTAGCTCAAGTTATGTGATGCACTTGGTACAGCTTGGTTCACCATACTCTAGACATAGCTTTTGTATTAGCGATTTGGCAGCTAAGTGATGAACCCACTCCTTATGGTTACCTGCACCTTGATCGGTTATATACGTGTTAGTTACACCTTTGAAGCCCATTTCATATCTTTAGGCTCACACCTTATCATCCTTGTACCCCTGTTGGTGCCCATTTTTCCTTAGGTCAATTTTTTATATAAGTTGGGCACTCTTCGACTACATGTTGTCCTCGATAGTACCCACGTGTTGGATGCATTGGGCAGTTGTGATGATAGGGTTCAGTTGACCTACACTTGTAATATGATCGCGATGGGAATCTTTCTCCACTACATCCTCTACCTCACCCTCTTGTACCTTTTTGGTTCCCATAGCCAACATTTTATTGGCCATAACCCTAATTTCCTTGGTTTGCCTGCCCTCCAATGATTGTAGTTATCTACCATGCACCTCTCCATGTTTTGGCACATTTTATCAATTACTTAGTAGTCAACTATGTTATGAGTATATGCATCACATAATTTACAGTAGATGGTCGCGCTGACCTATCTTGTGCATTGCAACAAGGGTCAGTTACAAACATCATGGGCCTAGTGAAAAAATTCATAGTTGAGAAGTAAAGTGCCTCATTCCTCTTAGGGTAATTGTTTCTATTATGACCCTCTATTTTGTAGTTGGTGCATCACAACTTGCTTTGAGCATCTTATGATGAACCAACAATCAGCTTCTATAGTTGGGAATCCATATACATAATCTACATCTTCATGAATGGGCTAATGTCTGTGTCAGTACTCCCGACCACCTCAGCTCTGAGCATGGCTTCAAGTGCTTCTTGAGGGTCTGTGAATGTTTTCATGGATAACACCCTTCTAAAAGGCACTAACAACCCCCCAATGAACCATTGTGCATGTTGGGATGGGTGAATGTCGTAAAGGATCTTAGAAAAGAGGGTTTTGAATCTAGTATCATACAAGTGCATGTTCTTTGATAGTCCTTGGTTTATCTCCTTATGCATGATGATGTTCTACTGCTTAAACTCAGGTATATCAAACTCCTTCAAGAAGGCTCCCTTCAAGGTGTCATAATCAACCATAGTTTTGTTAGGATCAAACTTCATATACCAAGTATGGGCACGATCAAACAATGTTGTTATGAACTTGGTTGCCTTACACTCAAACTAGGTTATTCCTAGAACGTGTTGTTGTAACTCACACTTGAGCACATGCTCTACAATATTCTCCACACCTCGATACTCTGGTCGGTGCATGGTCATCTCATAATAGATTTGGGGCTAAGGAGCAGCTAGTGCTTGAGGTAATTATCTTCCTAGTGCTTATCTTAGTGTTGGTCCTCTAACACCTCTAGCCACTAGGCCAAGTGATGGTCTGGTGATTACTGCTGGCATCGTAGAAGATGATGGCACCATGCGACTGACTATTAGCACAGGGCCACTTCCCACAGGTTGTTGATCGAGTTGTACCACTGACATTGACTAAATTGGGGTGTTTATGCTTAGGTTCTATCTAGTTGGGCTAGCGTTGTGCGGTCTAAAGGTATATTCACTCACCTCTTCATATGAGATGAGTCTTAATCACAAAATTCTAGTCTAAATTTTTAAATCAATCAAAGTCTACATTGATAACGAGGTCAGTTATCAATCTTTTGTTTTCCTTTAGGCAATCCGACACATGCGCCCGTGCTATAGGTTCAAAGGGGGTAGGTGCATTTGGCACATCTCTAATGGTCAAGTTATGAAGGAACCTCGAGCATTCACCTATCAACTATGGAGCTTGTTCCAAGGCTCCTTCCTCTGGGCATGACTGCCAATCAAGAGATCTTTTCCCATGCCCTTCCCACTTACTACACATCCTCTTAGAACTTTTAGGTTCCATATTCTCTATCAGTATGTGCTTCCTCTTATTATAAGCCTATCTCCTGAGCTCTTAGTTATCAATCTACTCATCTCCTTCCATTATACTTCACCTACATGTCCCCTTCTTCCTCGTTATGTTGCTCATACATAAGAGGGCTTTAGCCTTCCATCCTCGCTATTTCAAAGCTGTAATCTACCATTAGCTTCTTGAGTTTGGTGTTGAGTTCTTTCATAAATGTGCCTCTAGTCTCACACAAGAATTGGTACTCTACTTCTTCAAGGCAGGAGTACATCGAGACTGTGAACTCAAACATATAGTTGTTCAATGCCCCTTGCCACCATTTGTTTATGACTCTAGTCCAGGTGGTGTCCAAGTTCTCAAGTTTCTCTAGGCATTCTTCCATCCACTTGAGGTGCCATCCATAACTTCTACTTCTATGGGTTGCATAAGCATCCAACCAATGGTACACTTACTCTGACAATTCACAAAAGAACACCTTGTACAAGGCATTATACAAGTGGTTTTGGACCCACTTCCTTGGGTTATGTCCTCTACAAGTCAGATGCCTCAATGCAAAGTTATCTTCCCCTCATTCCAGCCAACACTTAATATTCTTGAGGGAGAGTTAGAGCATTGTCCTGGTGCACCATTGCAATAACAAAATTCAATTATCCTGGCAACAGAACCAAAATGTTCTATAAAAATAGGCTTTATGGTCATGGGCATAGTCACATACCTATCATGCTATCTAGGTTAGATTTAGGCTTATTCTAGAGGGGCGTAGGCCCTAACTATTCCTATGGTGCTCAACATTTATCACTCAATTGCACTGGCATCAATATACATAAGGTATAAACCTTATGTTCTCACTCAAAGCACAATAAATAAGGGATTAAGGTTTGTTGGGCTAGTTGTGCGATGGTGCAACTTGGTTCTTAAAGGGGCTTGGGTTAGCACAATGATGGTTGGGCATTATGGGGTGCAAGCCTTGTGTTTCATAGGCTCAATGGTATTTAGGCACTTGAATGTCAACTGGGTGTCAGGTTAAGGGACTTAGGCATGGTTTTGTGCTTAGGCATGGGTTTCATGTAGGGCGCAGGGTCTTAACCACACTTAGTATATTTCCTATTCTAGGTATATGACTTGTTGTCATCCATAAGTCTGCTATGAACGAACCAGGTTGAAATCTCATGAGGACTCAATCACACATTTGATAGAATATAGCATGCACTCAATAAACATTCAAAAGCGTAAACATTTGTCCATTGGATATTTGCACAAAGAAACCTTCATTAATATTTTAAACAACAATACATACATAGTCCATATAAACTGAGCAAGTGCTCAACCTAAACTAATAAGACCCAAACTCATAGACAAGCTTGGGTGTTACAAAGGGGAGCAATAAAATACATCTCAAGATAAGTTTTAAGATTAAGACAGTCTTCTAGCAGCAATTTGCTAGAGCTTCGCTCCTATAGTTCACCTTTCCCTCTTCAGTAGAACTCGATTTCCTTTTATAGGCTTCAGAGTGTCCTAGGTTCATGGGGAATGGGGCATGTTGACTATTGAGTTGGCATTGCAGGTACACATCTCATCACCTCCACTACACTTTTTCTTTAATGTGCAGTCATTATCTCATGCACCCACTTTTTAATGTTGTGTTATTGAAAAAAGAGTTGCTTATCTTTAATGGTTGATCGTTGTCCTGTTCACCCAGTTCTTAATGCTACTTGGAGTTGTTAGCCACCATCTAGATGGCACTACTAAAAGACAAAATAATAACCATGCACCAAGGTTGCCTCATACCTAGGTGTTTGTCGAGTTGGCACGGATCCACTACTTAGCATGAAATGGGGCCTAACAATTGACTATGGTCATGTCATAGAAAGGGCTCAACATAGACATCAAGCAACCCTAAGGATGCATTCTAATGTAGAAAATTGAGATATTTGAGATGTATATGAGGAAATTTGAATGATGTAAGGTTATGAAAGGTACAATGTGAGGGAAAAGTGTTTGAAAAGATTCATATGTACACAAATGGTCCATGTGCATGATAGCATGAAAAAACATAGTGATAATACAACTTATAACAAAATTAGGTGCCTATATAATGCCCCACTTTGATGTGTGTGTGTGAATGCATGTGTGTCTATAAAATTAAAACAAAAATTAAACACATACTTGAGTATTACCTAATAAGGATGGGAAGATGAAGACTTTGTATTTATGAATTTGGTTCACTTGTGGTCCAATGTCAACATCTTGAGTGTTTATGCAAGCAAATGGGAATGCATGCAAGCAGGTCAATGTTGTAACGAATTGGCATGAATTTAATAAAAATAAATAAGTATAGCCAATAAAATGAGCATAGGAAAAAATAAAGCTAGTGGTATGGGAACCATGTTGTCTCTCTAGGAAGTATGGTGCTAGAAAATTGGAGTTGGAAATATAGGATTCAATGATGCAGTAGAAAACTTCTACTTCTTGATTAGGTAAGTAGACATCTTGGTCATAACTCTGGTGACTCCAGTAATATCTCTGATGAATTTATAAATCCAAAAATTTGGTGGTAGAATATGCATATAGATGCCCCCTTTTTGAGGAAAAGGATAGTCCTACAAACTGCTCATCTCAAAAGAATATGATTAAATGTACCACGTGTAAAAGCTTAAATTTGGTACAAGCCTCACTATTATGATTATTTTATCATTAGTATTTACACATGGATATTTGTCTTGATTTCATTATTTATTGACATGTGTCTTGGTCTAATGTACTCTTGTATTCCCTGTGTAGACCTATGTTGGCTTTGGGGGTTCCCTCCTCTTTCCTCTTTTGTCTCATTATTCTCTCCTCTAAATTTCCTGTGTTTGATTTTGTCTTTGGACATACCCATACACTACATGGGTCCATCCTAGAAAAACATGTGTTTTCTATGGGTTTGTCTCTTTTAACTTATTATGGGTTATTTGACCGTCCCTTTTCTTGCACTTGTTTGGGCTTGGTTGGTTGTACTCTTTCCCTTTTTTTTTGGTTTGTGTTTCAACAAGTCTTAATTCAAATCAAAATAAGTATATGTGTGTGTGTGTGTGTGTGTGTGTGTGTGTGTATGCACACACACAAATGTCCTAAAAGGGATTAACATGTGAGGAACATAAGGAGCACAAACATCTAATAATCATTATCATATACTTTAAGATTAGTCTTGGAAAACTCATAAGGATCTAATTGTATTCATAAGGACTACTTCTCAAGTTTGTAAATACATTTTGTACAAAAGAATGCTAAGCAAATACTATCCAATTGCATCTCCACTTCGGAAGAAGAGGTTGAATCCCTACCTCAAATATTCACCTACGCCTTGTATGAATTATAAGGGGTGTAATTTTCAACATTATGAATATATAGCTTTTAGCTCCACCTTGGTGGTTGCTCAACCCAACTACTTCTCCTTTCTCCTTTTTTGGATTGACACCTCTATGTGAAGCTAGGTGAAAGACAAAGATTAATCTATTTTGCACATTCTTCTCGACATATCTACAAAGTGAGGCTACATGTATAATAAGAGAGTGATAATACATAGGTCACATAAAAATGAAATTACAAAACCCTAGCAAAATGGATGTGATTACAATTAGACACTCACAAGCATACAAGTCTACCTTGACAGGGTCAATGTAAGTACGGGCCTATCCTAGAGTATTGCATAATTTCTATATTTTAGAAACAAGTTACACATAATCTGCATATTCTATCTACATTTTCAAATTTCTAAATAACAAATAGGTGTGATCATTCCTTACCCCTTTGTCATTTACATTTACTTAGTGTAGTTTCATTTGTGGCACTTGGACTTATTTATCATCATAGCCTGTTAGATAGATATTAATTATGTACTTTCATTCATGTATGCTTAGATCAATTTAATTGCAACTAGTTTATTCTTTATTTTGTATAAAACCATAATTAGGGTAAACATAAATGGTTAACGTCAACTCTTCACACATTCAGCTTGGGATTTTACAAAACCCCATATCCTTAGGATTTCATTCCTTTCTTCAAATTTTACTCTTAATTTTGATTCTCACATCAGGGTTTATTATGTTATTGCCTAAACCTAGGGTGTTATTTTTTTCTTAGCCTGATTATAGTTATGATTCAAATTAATAATTTCCACTATACTAAGTAGTCAATAAGATTTAAAGGTGGGTGAGTTGGTTAAGTGGTTTAGTTGTCTCAAGGTTCACTCAAGGTTAAATCTCATGGAAGGTATATGAGGTCGATTGTGGTTGTTAGTTGTATTTTTGGGGCCGTTAATGAGTATTGTTTATCCTCGAGATTGGTGGTGGCTAATGTCAGTAATATGTGGTATACATGTAATATTCATATGGTTAATAAATTATATGGAGATCTGGGTTCTTATTAAATCCCAAGCCGGTCTACGCTCTGATAAAAAGCCATTGTCAATTAAAAAAAGTAGTCAATGAGAACAAACCTTATAATAAGGGTGGGTTGAAATAATGATTTAAGACCCGTGTTTTATTAAGTTTATGAGATTTTATTAAAAAAAGAAAAAAACTGAAATATTTAAAAAAAACAGAAAAAAGAGCGAGAGAGTCTCTATGGTAGTAATAGAGGTGCTGTAAAGGTTGCTATGAAGATAAACTTGTGCAAAAGTCCTTATTGTCATACACTACCTCAAGATGTGCCAATTGAGTGAAGCATCAAATAAGAAAGGTTCATCATGATGCTACTGATTCGAGGTAAGCCATTCAGATGGCACAAGCCAACTTGAGGTGGCACAATATTTTTGATGCTTTACAAAATTTATAGCTATTGTAGTGTATTGCCAAGCACTTTCAAGGTGACGTAATGTACTGCATAATACCATGAGGTTGCGCGAAAATGTGCAAGGCACTATACTTGTTTGTTAATCCAGATATGCTTCAGATCATTTAGCTGTGGAGTAAAATACTCTACGTGACTAAATACCGACAAGAGTACCACAGTACGAAGGTAGTCATAAGGGACCCCTTTTGTACTTATATCAACCATGATCTTGTTTAGATTACTTGTCACCTTAATGGTCCTATATGTGTGTGAGATATGGAGCAATGACACCTCAGGCTTGAAATGGAGTGAAATAGAAAGGATTTAGAAGGGCTTACTTGCAAACAACTTCAAAATCAAGGCTTTTGTTCCTTATGGAATACTCCTTGCAGAAATACGAACTTTCTCTTTAGAGACAATATTATGTTAAGATTCTTATGCTAGTTGAAAAAAATAGAAAACATGGAGAATGATAGGTGGTCTAAAATAACAAAGGACAAAGAGTTACATAGTAGAAAGAGCACATGGATGAAACATAACCACAAATGGACAAGTAGATGGGATTTTGTTATAAATGAAGGTCCAAACCTTAACAAAGAAATAAAAAGGTATGCGAATGAAATATTAAGAATAATCATGTGGAAATAGAAAATAAGTAGAGACTGAAATCAAATAGAGGGAGAATATACTAATAGCTCAAACAAGAACTAGCTTCCCATAGGCTCAAATGTGAGACATGTAGATGGATGACCCCTAAGAAAAAATCTGAGGAAATGATATGTTTGTTCTACATCACATGAGCAATAAAAACAAAGAAGCACTTCATCTTACGATGCTCAACGTATAATCACATCCCGATCAGGTACTTAGAAATATTAAGAGTAGACGTCATGTTAGAGTTTTTAGAAGAGACATGAATTAACGTGTTGGGGAGTCATGGACACAAATCAATAAGAGAAAGAATGATTTTTTTAAAGAAATAACCGAGCCCTTAATTTATGCATCAATAAACAATTAAAATTGTTGCAACAAATTGTAGTCCCATAGACTTTTGGGTCTTATAAAAATAATTAAAACCATTTCATTTTATTTCACATCTAAAAATACTGAAACACATAAATATAAATTCCACATAAATTAATAATATATGAAAAAATTGTATTAGTCCCAAAATTGAAATGTAATAACTTAATGAATTATTACTCCAACCAAAAATAAAACTACCCTGAAGAAAATTATTGGAAACTTGATGAATTAGTATTTAAATATATTATTGCAAAGTTGATGAATTACTATTTAAATGTATTTGTGATACTTGGAACTAACCCCAATTTGAGTAGTTGTTAGAAATGGATCCATTCAATCCCCATTAATAAGAAAAAAAACAAAATAAAAAACCAAAAACCAAAATCTAAAGAATCATATATTAAAGCTTAACCACATACTTACTGACCATCCCAACCTAACCACGACTCCCATGTTTCCAATCACCATAAACTTTTTTTTTCATTTTTTACAAAATAATAAGAATTCTTTTGTCGGAAACATTTTTCATTCCAAACGCATAAAACATATCCACAATAACAAAAATCCAAAAGCAGGAAGAGCAGATTTAGAGCTCGAGTTGCAGAAAAAACATGGCTCAATCGGTGCTATCAGCTCGCAATACACCCACGTTGTTTCCTTCTTCGGCTGAACTGCACAAAAATTTCAATGGAAAACCTCTCGCGATTTCAATAAGGCTTTCACCGCCTCGTTCGCCTCTCAAGTAAGTTTTTTTTTTTAAATTTTCCATTTTTTTTCGGTCTTAAATTTTCTGACTTTTCTTTAAATTTGTTTACTACGACTGTAGATGCGCTAAAGAATCCTATGTGCTGACATTCTTCTTATTATTATTTCGGGCTTCATGAGATTTATGGTCTGCATCTCCATACATTGCCATTTGTGAAGGTTTTCTGAGCTCGTGCATACTGGGGGCGAATATCCAGGAATTATAGCAGCAGTCACCTTGCATTAACTTGAAACACGTCTTGGTTTTGATATAAATGTTGTTGCACATATATTTTTCTTAATTTTCATGGACCGTTTTTTTGCTGGCTGTTTTCCATGATGTGTGAAATGTTTGAGAATATGTCTGAACGAAAAGGAAAATACAATTTGTGCGTTTTCCTTGAAATAGACGTTTTGAAACAGTTGGCCCCCATATAGCTAAAATTTATAACGAGGTATTTTGTATTTACAGGCATATAAACGCAAAACTTAGAGGAGCCCACTGTTAGAATTTCCCATGTACAAACGCCAGTGAGAGGTGTACTGCCAGATGATGGTCTAGACTCTAGATGATCCTTGCAGCATTGCTGAAAGACGTTCATATTCGGCAACGATACCATCTGCTCACAATTGCTATCCTGGTAGGCAGGTCAATATCCCCATAGAAATGGAGGCCTTCAAGTTATGCCTTCCTTTGAGGTCATCTTGCGTGTTTTGCACACCCAAATTTAGTACTCTTGATAATAAAGAGAAGGATGCCCAGGAAGAATGCCATTACAGTCAATAAAGTTCCTAATCCTAGGTCTATAGAAAATATCCCAACACAAATTTACTATAATACTAGGTCTATCAAACAGAAGTCCTTGATCCGCATATCATATCATTAATTGGTTGCGATCGTGAGCAGTAGAAATATCCCCTGTTCTACAACTTGTTGCTTAGAAGGATCCTGAAAATGAATCTTATGATAAGTAACATGCCGGTTGTTGCACACTTTGCATTTTTGTCTATTGCACCATAGATATTTGTTAGTAGTTTTAGGGAAAGGATAGAGTCTAGACCACTAGTCCCTTGGACTGAGAGATTGAAAGTGACCATTGGAGTTGCTAAAGCATTAAATTATCTACATGATGGTTTCAACCTGAAAGTTTCAAGTGTGTTCGTTTGTTAAGTGTCATTAGGTTTTGTAGATATTCACATGGCAGGGTTAACAAAGTAAAATAATTTCTAGGCTTCAGGTTAAATGCTATTTATAATTTTAATTCTACTGAAGGAGAGCAACGAGACCCTGGTTTGGTTAAGATTCCTTGGATAAACAAAATAATGGAACTTTTGACTATGTTCTCTTATTAAATGTAGGGTTGGCAAGATAAATGAAAGTTCAGACTTAAGGTAAATATATATGAAAGCTTACAGAGGCTGTAAAATTAACAGTCCCTGAACTGTATGGATTATGTTTACTTCAGTATTATTATTTTTTATTTGGTAAATAATAAATTATTGTTGCGTTGCAAACTTTGGCGACGCATGCCATGATCGAGCGGTATCACTTCTGTCAAAATTACTTGGGACTTGCACTTGGCCTTGTACATTGGGTTAAGGCGAGCCAATGGTTGGACCGAGGGTTATCTTAACTGTGAAAGTCACCCAGGACCTGCACCTCCCCTTGTATGTTGGGGTTCACGGAACCCATGGTTAGGTGCCTTCGACTTAAATTCTACAATCAAAGTAACCTCGGACTTGCACCTGAGGTTGTGTGTTGGATACATGTAAATGCCTTCTTTGGCATAAATGCTATGGCCGAGGGGTATTTCTTCTGTCAAGTCACCTGAGACTTGTATCTAACCTCATCAGTTAGGTTACCCAGAGATGGATGTCGTATTGTACCCAAATTTAATACTTAGCATTTAACATGTATCTCGAAGATTTGAACCCACCAATCCCACAATTATCATGTATCAAAAAACATGTCTCTCAGAGATTTGAACCCGGGGTCCACCATGAAAGTCCCCACGATCTACCACTTACTCTCATCCCATTCAACATGTTTTATTCAATATTATGCTGCCATGATTTACCAATTTAGCTCATTTATTCAACATGTTGTCTTCAATATTTCACCAGAATGTGTACTGTAAGTTAGTATGTGGGTTGGGTAGAGGAGTTGAATTCTGGAACTCAAGGGATAAACAAAACTTTACAGATTTACCTTATATAATTATTGATCAAATTTGTACCTCCTTGGGGTTTGACCCTCAGTGAAAGCTTGTAGTAAATCATGCCTTGCCAATCTGTCCAAGCTAAGAATAATATAATATTATCTCATATATATATATATATATATATATATATAGGTCTAGCACACACACACTCACAGCCACACACACCCTTATATATGGGGTATAATATATAAGGTGGATTGGCAAAATTATGGCAGACTGTAGGATATATGAGTCAGGTCCATAAGGCTTGGTTTCCTTCTGAGCCTGGTCATAAGGACAGAGTGTGAGTGATACAAAATTTGAATTGTATATAAGTTAAAGAGGAAAAGCTCCCTTGTTATTGGTATGGGTCTCATACGGCCAGAAGGCATGATGTCTAGGCTGATACCTAACAAATTACCTTTAGCTTTTACCTTTGCATGAAAATATGGTTAAATAAAATGAGAAAAAAACATACAACACTGTCTTTAACTGGAGTCAGGGATGCTTGGCAACTGAAAGCTAAAACAACCTTAGAAATCCATTCCAGGAGGTTGAGTACTCTTTTCCTAATTTAGCAAGCATATTTGATACAAGATACTTTTGAGAGCTTTGTTGAATGAACTGAAACTATGGAAATATCTTTTGCTAACCAAGATCTTAATTTTTACTTAGGGTAAAAGGTCTGGTATATAAGTGGGAGCGGTTGAGCAACGGCAAACCTGCTGGGATTTGAACATGAGTGTTATGCATACCTTGCCACTAGATCGCAACATAATGGAATAGATGTTTTAGGGTAAACATTAGTGCAGAGCTCAAAGAGTACATGAGGTGGGCTTGGTTTTGTAATATTCTTATGTGGTACTTCTGTTTTTAATTTTGTTTTTAGCCAAAGTTTTTGATGACATTTTATATCATTTCCAATGTCGTTTCTCTATTATTTTGTATTATTTTTCAATGTTAAACCAAGCTTCCTGTATGTCTAGTCTTGGTTTAGGGTTGGCTAGAGAGTAACCCCAAAATTTGGGGATGGCACAGGTCTTGCAGTCCTCAACATTTATAAAAACATTAGGAAAATGTTTAATTTTTAAATCTTATGATAAATGAGATATTTGCAATGAAATAATAAATAATTCAAAGAAATGAGGAAATCACAGGGCAATATGAAATTCACTATTATTGGAAGTATTAAAAGCATATGGCATTAGCAGAGTTACCAAAGCTAACAATGCTTACAAAACCCATGTGATTTGTCATGTCCCCTCTTTAGCTCGGTCTAACAGAGGCATGTGAGTCAGCTTATTATGGGGTCTTGTAGGTTGACATTGTTGGATAGAGACCCGGTATGGCTATACAGTGTTGGGGACTTGGTGTTCTGGCCGTCGCTGATCAGTTTGGAGACGTTCCTATTTTTTATGAGGCAGTTCCTAAAATTATGGGGGTGACCCCTACTTTTTAGGAGGATATGATCATACCCAGGGATGGGTCTCCATGAGATCATTCCTTGAGTTCAGTTTCAGAGGATTTGGGTTTGTTTCCTAGTTTCTAGAGGCATCCCTAGATTTTAGGAATGAGACTGTCAGTGAATCTTCGATTTCCGACTTCAGTCACAGGCAGGTGGCAGGGTGACTTTCTGGTTTTTGGAGTCATTGGTTCATTTTGTTGCTACTTGGGTTATATTTTTAATATTTCCTAAGTTTTCGTCTTTTAATTAAATAAGGCTAAGTTTATAGCCATTTTGGAGTAATAAAGGGTTTTTGGCCTCATCTGGATGCGTACCGTAGGGTGTAATAGCTCGTTGGAAAGGTCTTGGACTTTTCTAAATATTTCTTTCTTGACTCAGATCCTTTCGGTGGACGGATTTCTTGGTATGGGAAAAAGGGTCAATTTCTATGTACTTGACCACTTAAAAAAGGGAAATATAACATGTTATGACTTAAACGCCCCATGGGGTGCTTTTAGGGTTCGAACTATTTGGAAAGGGTTATAAGGAGGACAAAAGAGGATTATGATTCATTATTGACATATTATATTTTGGGAATTGCGCTTTTGGCTCTGGAGGAGTTTATAGCATTGGGACGCCAAACCCTAGTGTTGGCCTGTTTGGGACGTAGCCCCCAATTCAGTGGATTGTTGTTTGTTCAGTTTCATTTGGAGATTGTTCAGTGTTCTTCTGGTAGGCGCTAGAATTTGTGACAGAATTCAGCAGATATACAAGGGTGATTTCAGAGGGTGAGGGTTTTACATTTGTACGGCTGTACCTGACAGCCAACCTCTTTACCACAGCAGCGCATTAACAGGGATCTTCAGCTTGCCGCGACCTTCTTCTGGTTTTTAACTTCCCTTCAGCGATTCAGGTTGGGTCTGTTTGCAATTGTAATCTCCCTGAATTATTGAAAATCTGTAACTGGTTCACTATTTGATTCAATATTCAGAATTCTGCCCATAAACAATTTATTTGGCTGTACTTGGTTTTTAATCTCAGAAGTTACTTATGTTCTTGTACTTCCTTATTTATCTGTTGCAAAAATCATTAAAACACAAAAACAATTAAACCCTACTGCAACTTCCGTCTATTTCGGAAAGAAAACATTTATAAACAGGAAAACCCAATTTAAAATACAAAAATTACAGCGCATCAGCCAAAGGGATCCATCAGGGATCTTTCATGATTGTGGCAAAGGGCAAAAAGATATTCTCGAGAACAAAACAATGATAGGAATATAAAATACAATAAAAATCCTTGTGGATGCTCAGATTATGGATGTGGAAGATAAAATTGCTGTTGCTCACAGAAAAACAGACTGCAAAACTAGAAAGGGGACTGCTTCAGACAAAGGGTATGCTGTTTCATCACTTGAATCTCAATGTTGATACAATGATCCCTGTAGTCTTGGACGACATTCAGATTTTGTTTTCAGGACAGGCATATCCCATTTGTTGGGTTAAGGGACATATTGGTGTCCTGCACCACATGGTGTGCCAGGGGAATATCCCTGCCATTAGAAATCCTGGGAATATACGACCTCATGGCTCATGACACCCAAACTTGTCCCTTGGGTTCTCCTTGATTTGAATTTGTCTTTTTTACTTTGTGAGGTTTTACTTATACAACTTCAAAGTTTGAAGCTTTTACAGTTCAAGATTGGCAGTTGCCGACAATGTGTCATGATTTTAACGCGTTTGGAGTTATTCAAAACATCATTTGAACAAATAATGCAGGCCCTAGCAGCACAAGTGGATATACTTGGCAATTGAGAAAAATATCTTTGTGACTTGCATTGCCTAAACTAAATATTGTTACTGGTATCCTCCAATCTGAATTTGGTTTTTCACTTTTGTGAGTTTTTCCTCTATTATTGTTACAGTTTGGGATTTGGCAGTTAAACTACACAGTCTCATTTGCCATATCATTTTCTATATCCATAAATAATATGTCCATTGACATGTTTAGTTCATAAACTATAACCCTTATCCATGTCAGTTGGGGGCCTAAACTTAATGTTGTTTCTTTCTGATCATCTTATCTGGGAAAATGCTTTTTTTAATACTAAATCATGTCTTCTATTATGGGAGCTCCACCTAGCAACATATTTACAGGTGCAAATTAAATTTTGTCTGAGGATCCTAACAGAAAATATCCGAAGGACAAACAGTCCATGCAGATCTGAAAATAACAATCAAAATATCTGACACTTGATGTTTATTCCTTTAGTATTTCCGGTAAGATAAAAAAAGTTCTCTACTGCCATATCATTTCTAAAATTGAATTCTGCTTTCTAATTGATGCATACTGTCACTGTTCCTAGAAAGCTTCAAATTTCTGCATTGACCATTGGCTGTTATTAGGCCAATCAGCCCCATAGTAATTATGTGTAAATTCTATTTAATATACATTGAAAACTGGAATTAGACTGCTGAACATAAAGTAAAAAGAACTCCCGTTCATTTTAATATCATCCTCCTGGTGCCATTTATAAATTGTCCAACAACTGCATCTAACAGAAGTCAGTCTGCCCACCTTCTTTTCATCATCTACATCTTCACTGAATTTAGGAGAAGATCATGCCCACTGTTCCGAGTCATTTTTGGCAGGATGGAATCCACTTTTTTCTGTTTGCAAAAAGATTTCATCAAGATTAAGCAGTACTGTCAAACTGAGTATTCACTTCCTTACGCAGAATTTAATGGATTTATTCACAATAAAAGAGATTCCTCACAACAATGGTCTTAGCTACTGTTTGACAGTCCTCTGGCAATGAGCAGTTCCCAGATCAGATATTGCCTCATCTACTTTCTGGCTCAGATAGGTGTTGGATTTCCACTGATACCTGGCATCCAACTTGAGGTCCAGAGGGAGGTTATTTACTATCTATATTAGGACTTTTCTCCCATGATATTTGAGGTGCATAAGTTACATATAAAGCCCAAATTAACTACAACCACCTGCAGAATACTACTTATTTTGCATGAGATTCACTTGCCTCTCTCATTGATTTTGCTAATTTTCATTGTGGTTTCAAGAAAACACTGCACTCATGAATTTTCCAAGCATTGAGAAAAGTTGTTTAATGATTCTGGTTCAAAATCTGCATTCTTGATTCCAATGTGTGAGCTGTTGGTTATTTCTTATTATTTGTTGCTCTAACTTATCTTATATAAAATTTGTTGCAGAAAATATAGATCGGTTTGCAGTGCTACAAACAACCATCATCCGTCTTTATCTTGCATACGGTCTGAATATTTCCAGAGTCCACAGTTCACGGTCAACTCTGGTGTATGGTCCATAAGGTTGGTCATTCCTGCTGTTGTTTTATGTTATTAATATTTTGCTTGTTATACCTTGTTTTTATGGTCAATTATCCTTCTAATAAGAAAGGGCATTTGAAATCAGGAGAGATTTAGAGCTTCCTTCTTCACCATATTGTAATACTTATGCACAAGGATCGCAAGGTCCGCCACCCATGTTGTATGATCGCTTTCAAAGTGTTATTAGCCAACTTTTTCAGCATGTAATTTTCTAATCTATTTTCCTTTTCTATAGCATGAAGACCTTTCTTAGATTATAATTTCATGTTATTTGAAGTTCACATTTTGAATATTTTGAGAAGTATGGATCATAAATTGGATGATCTTACCCATAGATTCATAAAATTTTACTTCCAGAGAATAATTCGCTGTGGTGGACCAGTGGATGATGAGATGGCAAACTTTCTTGTTGCTCAGCTTCTTTATCTTGATGCAGCTGATCCCACCCGGGTTTGTTTTTTTTTCCTTTGCTTCAACATTAACATATTTTTTGGTGATCTTCATAACAGCATCATACTAACAGATTGGTAGAAATTGGGAGTTACACTTTATAATTTGCCAGTATTTTATGCTGTGTTGGATAATGTGTGTTAGGTAATTGCATTTTCAACTTTTAAGTTTTAATGTATGTGTCCGTATGAATAATGTTATGAGATAACTTGTGATGTTGTAACGGGGCTCTATCAAAGTTGCCCAACTGAAAGGATCTACTAAGGGGGAATAACCAAAAATAACAATGATAGAAATAGGAAAAATATTACTAATGATAATGGGCAAATTAATTTTGTGAATTGGTTCCTCTGCTGTTTAAAGCTGTATAAATGTAAGAACTAAGTGCTCAATGAAAGTGTGTTCTTGCATCTCGAGTCTTTGAGCATTCAGAAAGGATTATCTTAAGAAAAATTTGTGTATCTTTGAATAGTTTAATAAACATTTGTAGAATAGCTTTATTAATATTTTTAGGAGCTAGAAGGTGCTGAAAAAGAGTTCAATAAAGTTCGAAACTGGAAAATTTATAAACATTCATAGATTAAATAAAAATGAAAGCATAGAGAAATTTCTGAAGGTAGTAGATATTCATGTTGTGATAATGATATGCTATGTCTCTTATGTTCACTGAATGTTTTTGTCATCTGAAAGAGGTTAAAACTTTAGCGAACCCAGTCATCATCCTCTTGCTTGCCATTGAGTGAATCCAAAAAAGAATTAATAAAGTGATCTTAATGTAAACCTAAAGGTAAAATTTCTAGCTTGACATAATACTTTTTATTTATATGCTTATCGAATGCCTGAGATTGTAGTCCGTTTGATAAACCCATGAATATGTTGTGATAGACCCAAGATACGGTGCTGGAGGGGGATGATCAAATGGATTTGAAGGCCGAGTCCTGCTTAAGAATGCCATTGATAGTTGAAAGAATTTCAATGCTATATCAGCCCCTATTCTGCAATTTTTCTAATTTTGAAAGTATAAAGTTCTAAAAATTCTGCTTATTTATATCTCACTTTTACATATGTTATATTTTTGTGTGAACAAGTGATTCTACTATCTATGTCTGTAAAACCTCATTACTAATGTTAAGAGGGAGAAGTTCCGATTCCAGTGGAAGGACTGGTAATCAAATTTCAGGCATACAACCAACGACCCAACCTTGAGATAATCATAGTGAGAGCTTACATGACTTAAGTTTTGCTATTTCCATAGATATATGGTTAAAATCCAGATGCTGGTCTGCTGTAGCTGAAAATATTTAGCATGCTCAGCTCATTGGGACTGAATTACTATTGGCCATGGTCTTTTGTTTTGGACTAAGTGAGGAGCTTCTGATTCCTAGTGCTACAGAAACAATCCCTGCTTTTGAAATTAGTTCTGTAATAGTTTTCTAAGATCTTTTCTCTTACTTGTATATTCTTTACCCATTGAAATTATGCCTATTTTTCATTATTTTAGTCACTGAATCAGTTACTTTTTTCTCAATAATGTGAAGTAGATCACAGACTGCCCCGTGGCCTTGTTTCTTATCAGCATTGTTCGGCATTATCTTACCTTTGATTTATTTCCTAATAGTTCCTCATAGCATCAGCTGTGTTTCAGATTTATGAACTCTCTTTCTTTGGAAGCCCGGGCTTCCTCTATTTGACCATGTTTCCTTATATCTTCCTGTTTTCGTTTAATAAGGAGTAATTTATTTTGAATCCTGTCTTTTGTTTTGTTTCTATGAAATCTATTGCATTGTTGATTTTTTTTTTGTACGTTGTTTCAAACCTACATCTTTCGTTTTTGATAGGCATTTTTTTTTTAAATAACTACAGGGCTACATGTTTAATAAAGGATCATTGTATGGTGTAACCTACCCTACCTTAAGGGTATTCTTGTCATATCCTCTAAAAATCAAACCACAATTTATGTGGCTCAACCACAGATATTTAGGGTTTGCACATAATTTCCCAACAACCAGAGGTGGGTTTACTAAATTCAAGCGTACCTTTACAACACTTACACACTTAACTCAGCGTGGCATCAACATGCCAACTTATCAGCATGTACCTTACTTCAGAGCAGCAAGCAGAGCCATTGCAGAAGCTGACTTAGTCCATGTCCAGTCCCAAAAGATAGTACTCAAGGTTAATCTAGGGTTTCAATAATCATCTCACAGAGCTGAGCATGAATGTAATGAACCACCTGAAAACCAGCCTAGAAAGTTTTTTTTTGCACAGTGACAAGATGCAACGCCACCGTCATACCTTGACATCTTTGACAGTTCTCATGGGGCAGAGTTCCTGTGGCAGCGAACTATCTTAAAGTTCGGGAATAGATTCCTGGACCTTTGGATTATGGGCCCATGATGTTCTCCCCTGTTCCAACAGAATACACTCCACCCTACCAAACTAATACGTCAAGG
Organism: Torreya grandis; assembly: GCA_037957365.1. Lineage (NCBI taxonomy): Eukaryota > Viridiplantae > Streptophyta > Pinopsida > Cupressales > Taxaceae > Torreya > Torreya grandis. Next base: position 1,121,665 of record JARHVA010001913.1, read on the forward strand.
ACTATGACTTCTGAGTTGAGGTTCCTGAGAAGAGCTTATTCCACTAGGGGCAAGTTCATGCTCGAGTACTAGTTTCAACTGGGTTCACACATATGTTTTGCATTATATGTCTGAATGGGCATATACTACCTTAATGGGCCCTGGTCTGAATTGAGAACCATAACTGGCAATAGTATTCATAGTAGGTAGGCTCAGTTTCACTCAGCTACCTTGTAACGGTTGGTATCGTAACTATCTTCTGCGTATTATGAATAATTTTGTAATTAATTCTAGGGCCTTTGTTTATAAATATGGCTTTCTGCGAGCCTTCCCAATTTTCTTTCCATTGCTCAGCACTTAGATGGGTTCATTTAGACGAGAAGCCACAAGTCATGAGGCTAACGGGAGTGAAATCACAATGGATAACATTAATGAAGAGGGCAGAAAGATTATGGAGAATCTGGCGGGGAAATTTAACAGAGGAGAGCAGCAGATGAGAAAGGAAGAATGATTAGGAATCAATGTGAAGAGCTAATGATCACAGGGGAAGTTGGAAGTACAACAACGCCATTGTAAAGGAGGTGGCGTGAGCAAATCATCTCATTAGCTTTCCTCTTCTTTGAGCAATAATTAGAAAGGCTGCCTTGGGACTGCAAAGACTGCGTTCCTTTGGCAATAAAGCATTTTACTTCAGGAAGTGGTGAAAATGCAACTGTTTCCCATACTTTGGAAATCTGTGCTTGAAAAATGAGGGTGAGGGAACTTGAGGATGCTACTAGGATTCACGGAATTCATGTTTTAATCTTTGCTATTAGCTATAGTGTGGGCAGATTGGGGACAACTAGCACTATGTTTAGTAGCATGGGCTTTTCTTCTTAGAGTGTTATCCGTAAAGCTTTTCTCCATTTGTGAATCCCTCTAAGCGAGCATATAAAGCATAGTCCAATCCCCAATATTTTGCTACAAAGCTCAGATATAGATAGCAATTCTGATGCTTTCTTTCCAAGTAAGTCTGATACACAGTTTGTTTTTCGTGGGGGATGTAGGTAAATATTAAATCTCATGAATTTCCCGCTGATCATACATAGTTCGTCCACGAGGTTTCTCATTTTGTAGTCTCTCAGGAGATTACTGCAATCAGGTTGGAGGTAATTAGCAAGGTTTCGTAGTCAATTTTGATATAAACGAAGCTCATATTTTCTTCATGAGATTTCCAGTAAGCCTTGGCGATACCACTAGCCTTTGCCACACTGTTCTATTGGACACCCAAGCTGACAAGGAACGAAAGTATGGGCTGACTAGTGCGATTGCTAATAATCCTTCTAGCCCTTTTTTGACCCGGCTTACTCTTTGAGGCACCGTCTGTAATAATTTTAACCCAACCTTCCATTTCGGTGTCCATTTCCCTTGTTGATTTGTCTTTTTAGTTTCACCCTTATTGGGGATAGAATATGCTATCCTTATTCTTGTGTTTATGATTAAGTTTTTTGCTCAAGGGATGTGGGGACAATATTCTCTTGCTCTTCAGATATATTGGTTCTTCCACGACAACTTGCAAGCTATAAATCATAATCAATCTCACCACTAACCAACTTTTATTCAATGATATGATTAATTTTATATCATATAGACAAATGAAATAATGATCCTTCCAGGAGGCTTGAGAGCCATATAGAAGAATGAGCTGATAATTATTCCAAGTAAATAGACTTGAGAGCCTTGGCAATCCATAATCAAAAGTTAATGAAAAAAATCTCTTTGTTTTTTCCAAATAAAGGTTGATAATAATTCCTTGACCAAAGATGAATGGATTCCTATGTTCCCACTGGTTGCTATAGACAATGATGGTAGGGATGTTTAATTCGAGAGCCTTAGGAATAGGCTAGATGATATATTGACTTATGAGCAATGTGAGAACTGTTTGAGGCAATGCCCATTCAGCTAGGGCAAACCCTTTTGCCGAACACATTGAGGTGAGACTAATGGTCCTTTACCATTCGCACGGTTGGGGTGATTCCTCCTACGATATGGGGTGCTACCTAGGGTGGTTGAATTGCATACGTGTGATGTTGTGTGAGCGCACATTAGGGATTTCTAATTGTGGTGGCAGCTCAGTGATTGTCTGTAGTGGCTGGGGCAGTAACCTGGACAAATGAAGAAGTTTGTTGCATGTTTTTGAGCCTTGAGCCTTGCTGGCTCACAAAAAATAGTAAAAAACATCAAAAGTGAAAAATCATGTTTTTTCTTTTGTTTGTAGGAATAAAAATGCTCCTTTTTTTTGGAGAGAGTGGATCAACATTGACCCACACTCTAACCATAATTGACTTCAAATTGTGAATTTATTGCCCAAAACAAAAAATTGTATAAAAAGGAAGTTTAGAACTTGGGATATTTGTTTGGAAACAAATCTGTCATCATTTTAGTTTTTCCCCAATTTTTTTTTGTCAAATATATATCAAGTTTTTTGTTTACTTCTCATAATTCATATATTTACAAACATGGCTACTATGGTGAGAGCTAACCGTTAGCAATGTGCATGATTGATGAATCTCGAAAAAGGCTTTTATTTTTTTTTAAATTCATATAAATATACATGTAGAGGAATTCATGATATGATATTTTCTGTTCATTAGCAAAGTCATGATCAGGTGAAGATTGAAAACATGGCGAATGATTAAGAGAAATATATTTAGTCCTAATTGTTCTTCCTTCCTAGTTTTACAATCCCCCTTACTAGTTTTACAATCTCGTGGTAAACTGCAAGAATTGGTAACAGTCTCTTTAATAAAATTTTAGTGTTGCAGTAATCCTTCATGAAAAAACATACCTACGCTCTTAAGCTTACCAATGTAGCAAGTACTTTGGCTTGTATTTAAGTAGGGCCCTCTTTGAACTCCCTGCCCATGTACCAAACTATCGACATTTTAGTGTATTTAGATACACTTCTCAAACAAATGCTTCTTATCTTAACATAGCCATGGAAGCTTAAGAGTCAAATACAACCCATAGACCAACAACATCATGTATAAAACATCTTGAATGCCTAATGGGGCACAATTTATCTTTTATGCACTATATTTTGTGATACGTTACTTCACTCAAAGCTATGATGCCAATTAGAGTCAACCTTGAATAAAGCTAACTAACATGTTTGGTGATGTTTGTGTTTGCTTTTAGTTTTTAGGGCTTTAAGGCCCATGCACTGTAGCTGTATGCACTATGTTCCACCCAGGTGCTCTAATTGAGTATGTAGTTGTGGCTGGGCTACACCTGAGCCTACACCAAGGCACTTGTTGTACTGGTTATGGCTTGAGAACTCTTCAGATCTTATGCGCAAACCTGGTAACCATAGCATTGAGAAAAGGCATTGCAAAATCTCCATTATATATGTGAGTTATGATGTCGGCTCTAATTGTAAAGCCATAATTATAGTTTTATAGCTGTTAATGCCAAGGACACATGTCAAAAGACAGAAGAAAGGGCTTCCTTTACCTTGTTATGATTTTTGTTCTTCTTGAGAGTATATATTCATTCTCAATGACATCAGTTTTAGAAGTTCTTGTAATGTCACTTTGACCCTTCATTTCGTAACATTCTTTTAAAGTTGTTTTAGTTTCAAAAAAGATAAATGGTTTGTATCTTTGTAGATATTTTCATGTCCCATGTACCATGGGATTGCCGAAAGCCAGGTCGGGGTTAGGGGTTGGAGATATTACTGTTTGGATAAAGATTCAAAAGGTTCTCTTCCACCTTATATTATCCTTACTAGAAAGAAAGGAATTATATTAATGCTCATGAGTGACCAAAATAAATTATTGGAACTTGAGATTACAAACAAATACAATAGAAAAGCACTGGGGCAAGGACCCTACGATCAAAACTAACTAAAAACCTAGAATTAAACTTTAAAGTAATGAAAATGAGCAGTTGGGGGTAAGCCGAAAGTGGTAAAACCCAAACCATATGACCAAGTACAGGTACAAAATAGCCATATGAGGCAAGGACCTCCCAGTGAAGCACAAGGTATGTGAGTGGGCCAATACAGGATCTGTAACAAAGCTCGGGCTTGAAGAATCTTCAGTGCCATCACCAGTCAAATCTGTAACAAGGCTCAAATTAAAAGCCTCAGTGCCATCATGTATCACTGTGAAAGAGCTAATGCAGGATATAATAATGGTCATCGGGGGGTGCCTAGGGCTGAGGGGGTTAGGTTGGGTAATGCCAAGGGGAAGTCGGAGATTCCTCCTAGAACCTCTCCTAGCATACAAGGCTGAGGAAGCTCTGGTGGCAGAGAAGAAACTAGTAATGTGAGTCTGTCCTTGTGACCCGTGAAGTGGGCAAGGGGGACTAAGGAGCTGATCCATGATGCCGAGAAAGAGTGCATTGGGGCACCTTAGCAGCAGTAGTGTTGCACAGATAAGCATTTTGTCATTGACCTATCCTAGTATGTGTGTGAGGCACCAATATCCAAATGGCATCTGACACCTCCAACCTTCATGATGGGAGGAAAGAAAGAGGTGATCAGCTTGGTAACTCTAGAGGTGATCAGTAGTAGAGATGGTTGCCCCTTTTACTTTGGGAGGTTGTCACTTTCAGATGTAAGGTATTTTATGTTATCTCTAGGGATACCAACTGAAAATGTCCTTTCAACCTATCTCGAATGTTGGGGATGCTAAGCGTCCCTTAGATGCGGCTGGTTCACATGAATGGTGCCAATTTAGTGAGAGAATGTCTTCCTCTATGTGCTGCTACTCGGATATCCCAGTCCTCTTGCTCACATACAAGACATCTTGAATTTCATTCTACTTGACATCAAGGGCCATCTAGTTCTCTTGGGCTACTGTTGAGGATTAGTATTTACATTGGGTATTTATCGTAGAGTAATTGATACTTACGGTTATGTTGTTATGTTAGTTATTAGAATATAATAGTTTAGAGTTATATTGTTATATGTAACAACAATATATTGTATATAGGAGATTGACTATTATAGGGATATGAGGAGATTGTGGTGGAGATATGAGCTCCACGATTATAGGAAAGACTTTTCCTATATAAATGTCTTGTCCCATATGAAATAATATGGTGTGAGAATTATAATATTATTCTTTGTCTACTCTCTATGTATTGTGTTCGGTATCATTGTTGATTGCTTGAGTTAAATCACTTGTATAAGCTCTTTAAATACCTATGAGTGGTATCAGAGCGGTGCTTGATCTTTTTGTGATGGAGGATTAAAAGAAAAAGAGGAGTAGTTGTTTATTACTTCGCTCCTGTAGATGAGAACAAAATTGTTGTGAAGAATTTTGTAATATAGGCTAAGCTAAAATTAGTTTGGCATGCAGATTTGTTAGTACTGGCGTAGCTGTTTTCTCTTCCTTAGCATTGATAGTAGGGATTGTTGCATGTCCTGAATAAGTGCACTCGTCCATACGGCAATTTGTCACAATGGACTGAGATTTGTTCAATACGCAGGCTGACTTTGAAGGAGATTTGACGCCTCCTATCTCTTGACAACGTTATGATAGCTCTTCAAAGATTTTACAACAATCCACCTGCCGTCATAGTGAAGATTTGGTAATCATTGAGTTGTATACTTATTGCATTCCCATCCATTGCATCCTTTGGTATTCTTTGTTGGCTGTGTTTCACACCAACGTTGACTGGATCTGCATCTCATCGGCTCACACACGCTGCTACGCCAACCAAGGCTTGACGACATGCCATTAGGTTCTGGTGATATTTGTATGTAGTTTGAGTATTTGCGTTGGAATTTCACATTGACAATGAAGATCTTCGTTTTATTTTGGAACGATCCCCCTGAGCACATGCAAAACCGTCCACCTATTTTCTACATGTTGGAGCTGCGTTTCAATCAATTCGGCTCGTGCATCTAATCCAACCGTGTATCCGCCCCGGGTTCCTGATTTACCATGCAACAAGATCTTAGGCTTGTCCTCTTTGCCACTCCTCAACACCTACACGGGAGGCGACCTGAACCATCCAATAGTTTGCATATGATTGTGCATTCAATAGTCTAGCATTTAGTAAGTTGGTATTGATATTTTAGGTTTGAGTTTGGTTTAGGTGTGCTTCACATCTATTTTTGGGATTGTTATTGTTGGTAGTAGAGGGATTAATGTAATAGTCAAGGTTAGTCAAAAGTCAATTAGCATTGAGTAGTGTCACAATAGAATATAAAAAGTTTTTGTAGGTCAATTTTTTTAATATTAGCTTTATGCTATATTAATATATGAGTATTGTTATCAAGTCTAGTTGTCACTTTATACACATTTAGTCTTTGGTTATTAGTTTTGTCATAGGTGTATCATTATTTGATTTATGTCAAATAAAATTTGTATAATCAATATGATCAAATAGTTTAGGAGTTTTTATTTATGTCCGTAAAAGTGTCTTTGAGTCTGAGTATGTACATTATTTATCAAAGTCCTTCAGTTAGGGGTTTTCTAATTAGTGTATGTCGTCATATTAAGAGTCAAAATCAAAACAAAAAGAGTTGTGAGTTTCATAGTTACCAACTTACCACTTACCATGTTCGAAAAATTCGGTTTGTTCGGAAGGGGAAATTTTTTCGAAAGTTTGGAATTTAGAAAAAAATTCAGTTCGGTATGTTCGGTAGTTCGGTTAAGATTTTTTAATAAATAATAAAAAATAAATATATTATGCATGTAACATATTTGTAAACAGAAAAATATAAACATAAATAAGTTGATAAGTATCTGACATCTATATAACAGATAGCAAAATCCAATAAAGTGTTAAACTTAAACTTCAATGTTCAATCATCAATGTTCATTGTTCAACATCATACAAATACTTAAAGTTTAACATAAACGTTTTCAGCATTAACTAAAAATAAGAATGAAATTTAAACATCTGCAACATCAAACCCTGCATCTACACCAAAATCACTACTAGCAGTGGCATCATCATCTAATCCTACACTAGTAGGCTCATCAACATCAATATGTTCATCTTCAAAGCATGGTTCGCCAAGGTGAGAGTTGTCATCTTCATTTGCAAGAGAGTGAGTAAGCAATCGTAGATTGCTATGAACAAACACAAGATCAGAGAATTTTTGAGTCCCTAATCGATTCCTCTTGTTGGTGTGGATTAAGTCATGTGTACTCCAGTTTCTTTCACATGCAGAAGCACTGGAACACTGGCTGAAGATTCGCATGGCAAGCCTCTACAATTGTGGAGTAGAAGCCCCATAAGTCTGCCACCATTTAGATGGTTCCCACTTCGCCCTGCTTGCCTTTGCTTCCTTGATACCAAACATTTTGAATTGGTTCTTGAAAATAGTAAGTTGCTGGCTTGTTGCTTCTCTTCTTCATCAATAAGCAACCTATCTATTGTTGCAAATACACCTCTCATTATCTCTTCATCTGCATCATGATTTACCTCTACTAATTTAGGATCTAGATAGCAAGCTATCGCATGTAGAGGACGATGTAGCATGAACTATCGATTGTCCACAATTTCCCAAATGCTTTTGATTTTTTCAACATTCCCCGCAAATAACTTTTGAATTTCTTCCTTTGCTTTGTCCATTCCCTCATACACAAAGCCCATGCAAGGTTGATTGCCATCAACCATTCTCAAAATTTTAACAAGAGGCTCAAATACCATTATGATTTTCTTGGCCCCCTCCCAAAATGTGTCCCCTAAGATTATTCTTTCAATATCTTTTGAATGGGCTTCCTTAGAAAGCTTTGACTCTGTCCATTTATCAGTAACCATTACTTTTCTCAATGCTGTCCTTTGCTCTACCTTCCTTTGCAAAGTAATGAAATTGGTGGCAAATCTTGTTTCGGCAGGGGATAGAAGCTCATGCTTTGAAAATGAATGATACAAGTTCAATGTCAAGCGGTGATTGAGGATAAACTTAGATATTTGTTTGCTTTCAATCACAATATTACTTACCCACTCCAGTTTTGATAAGTCTTCAAACAAAAGATTCAACACATGTGTAGCACATGGTGTCCAAAAGAGATGAAGAAATCTATCCATGAGTATATCCCCTGCTCCTTTACAATTCACTGCATTATCTGTAATGATTTGAACAACATTCTCTCTGCCTATCTCTAAAATTGCTGATTCGATGCATTGGGAAATGAAAAGAGAAGTTTTTTGTTCATTACTTGTATTGATTGATTTTATAAACATAGCACCATCAGGAGATTTGCCAAAATATTTAGGAGGGGCCTTTTTGAATCGGACCAGCGATCACTTACTATTGTGCAACCTGTTCTTTTCCAATTTTTTTTTATTTCAGCTAGTTCAGTGGATATCGCTGCCACGTCCTCTTCAAGAAGACTAGTTCTTAGTCTTTCATAGCAAGGCAATGTGTAACCCTTCCCAAATTCAATCGCTGCATCTACAAAAGTTTTGAAATGTGGGGAACGAATGACATTGAAAGGAATGGCATCAACATAAAACAATCTCGCTGTCAACTTATCTACGTCATGCTTTTGTTGTGGCCTCCACATGGACTTTAATGAAACCTGTGACTTTTCAGCGTCACTTGCACTTCCACTGGTAAATGGTGATGGAGCACCACTTGAACTATTTAATGAGCCAATTTGTAAGATAGAGTGTTGGATTTTAGCTTTCTTTGCCTCTGAAGCAAATGATCCAGCACGACTCACATCATATTTAGCTTTCACCCATTTTATGAAACCTGCATACTCCACTTCTTTTGAATTTTCATTTGTTATGGTACAACGTTTCACATCTGTAGATCCTCCAAGGTAATGGTATCGAACTCTAGTGACACTGCCTGTGATATTACCATTGCATAAGGTGCATCTCATATTTGTTTTTTTATCATCTCTCTGGATGATATATTTCATTTCTAATGGACGGCTAGACATGCTGCCCCCTGTATCCTGAATCTTGATTCCTCACTGCCCAATGCCCACCGCTCAACCTTGCATTCACTGTTCTGAATTTTCTCAATGTACCTTGGTCCCGAACTGCCCAATGAATCCCCCTTGCATACACTGTTATGAACCTTTGATTTCTGCCCTAAAATTTAAAAAAACATATTAACCTGTAAATGTAACATTCTATACAATACAATATAATATAATTTATACTTAATAATATTTTATTATATTAAACTTTAAAGTTTAAAAGAATAATATTAATAATGAATTAAAAAAAATAATAATAAACTAATTGAACTTACACATGTATATTTAATATTTATTATTAACAAAATTATTAAATAATAAATCTAGTAAATAGTTACTAAATACTAATAATAAATTACTAAATAATAAAATATTAAAAATTTAAAACAACACATTAAATGGGATTAAATAATAAAAACTTAAAAATTAAACTAAAGTTTTGAAAGTATACTAAATATTAATAGTAAAGACTAAAGACTCAAAGAGTCGAAGACTCAGCAAATAATGGGAAATCCAGATTCCAAACCCTAACTGGCGAATAGGAATGGCGAACGGCGATGCTGAATCTCGGTGACTGTGAATCCCGGCGAGCAAACTGCCAAACAGGGAAACACTGATTGCGAATGGCGATGGTGATGCTGACGTGTGACTGTGAAGTCAAAGTGTGAATCATAACGAGCAAACTCCCAAACACTGACTGTTAGTGTTAATTGTTCCACCGTTTGTGACTGTCTTCTTAGCGTTTGCCGTTCGTTGATGATAACTGATAAGCGTTTGCCTTTTTGGCTTTGCGGATTAGGGTTTCCACTTTCCAACGCATTGTGTTCACCGTTGGAGTTGTTTTAATCAAAATAATTAAAAATTTATTCGGTCAAATTTGACCGCACAAATTCGGTCAACGCCGTTTGTTCGGTTCGGACTGAACATGAGCCATGTTCGGTCGAACATGGTAACTATGGTGAGTTTAGAGTCTTTTTTTACGTCAATAAAGTGTATCGACATTGTCAAAGTCAAAAATCTCTCTTGTATGGACGCATTATCGGGCGACCCTGAGATACTGAGTCGTATCTGTCAGTTATGTGTGTGGGAGAGTTTGTCTTCAAAAACAACATACAAGGGTTGATCTTCAAAGCCATATTCATTAAGTATCCAATGAAGGAGGTTGGAGGCAACGGAGGAAGGAGGTCAAAGAACAATCTCTAATCAATCATCAATGATGGGGCCGCACTTCTGGTATGATGACATTTGTTTCAGTTGTGGTGTGGATTTTAGTTTTTTTCAGCTTTTCAATGTGATGTGAAAATAAGCACAAATGTGTATTCCTGTTCACTTGCGAGTATTCCTCATATAACCCCTTTTGTAGAAACATTGTAGAATGTTGATCAAAATATTTTGTAGCAATCATGATGTAAAAACCATTTGTGTAAGGTTATTGGTAAACCTGGAAAACCAATTGTGTAAGTTTTTTGGTGAACCTGGAAAACCAATTTTGTAAGGTTTTTGGTAAACTTGGAAAACCAATTGTGAAAGGTTATTGGTACACCTGCAAAACCAATTGGGTAAGGTTGTTGGTCATGGTCAGGGAAAACCATCAGTGAAAAGATCATGAGCACATAGAGGTGGCACGCTACAATCAGAGAACGGAGTATGTTTTACTATGTAAAAACTAAAGTGGGGAATGTTGAGGATTAGTATTTACATTGGATATTTAAGATTAAATAGTACTTACGGTTATGTTGTTATGTAAGTTAGTTATTAGAATATAATAGTTTAGAGTTATATTGTTGTATGTAACAACAATATATCGCATATAGGAGATTGACTATTATAGGGATATGAGGATATTGTGGTGGAGATATGAGCTCCACAATCATAGGAAAGACTTTTCCTATATAAATGTATTGCCCCGTATGAAATAATAGAGTGTGAGAATTATAATATTATTCTTTGTCTACTCTCTGTGTACAGTGTTCGGCTTCATTGTTGATTGCTCGAGTTAAATCACTTGTATAAGCTCTTCAAATACCTATCAGCTACAACCCAAAGCATAGAGACATACAAATATCACTAGTTATCTCTCTACTTGTGGCATTTCGACAATATTACATGTTAAGAGAAGTTCTAGGGTAAGTACATCAACCCCTTCTTGGATTGTCCACACTGCCTTCCTTACCCTAGGACATCACATACAGTGGATGATGATGTTGTTTCTTCTACTTTCAAGTGTTTAATGCAGACATGTGATAGCATTGGTTTCCAGCTTTGTCCTTCATCTGCTATCCCCCTCTCTTGACCGGCTATTTGTATTTGTACTATATCGACATAGTTAGAGTCGACTTCCTCCAATTATGTTTACATTGTTTTAGTTACTAGTTACTTATAAAGAACCTAGGGTTCATTTTACTCTAGTACTTTTTTGTTATAACTTTTATGTACTTTTAAGTCCATTGACCATCTCTTCTGGACATTATTATAATTTCTTTCTTCTTTCTGATATTGGAAATATCTCTTCCATGTGAATACCTGTCTCCATTTTCTTCAAACATTCGTTTGTATTCTCTGCTTGCTATCAGTTTTTCGTAAGTTTAAAGTGTCCCAGGTACAAGATCAAAATTTAATGACCATTGTTTCTTGGCTTGTCTTTAGTATTTGCTTTAAAATTTATGTGTTATGTCTAAAGTAATTCATTGAAGAGAAGGATTTCCTTGTGATAGACTTTCGCAATTTATCTCTCCTTGTTTGATGATGAATTCTTGGAGCATTGTTCCCTCCAGTTCTTTTTGATGGGCTTATTAAAACTGTCATCATTTTGAACAAGAAGACATCATGCGTGAAATAATTCTCTAGGAATAGATATTCCAGTCTAAGTTATATATATGATTTTGGAGTGGAACCAATTGAGCTTTATAATTTGGTCATAGTTACATAAGAATATAATGGGTGAAATCATATGAATCGTTTGATGATTTGATCTATGGTTTTTCTGGAAAATTTTGGAACCTATCATTTTGAAAGTATTTATTGACTGTGAAATAGTGTTGGGCCATGAGCAGTTTGTTAGGGCTACGTAGTGAACATTTATGTTTTTTTGAACAGGAGCACTTCAGTTTAAGTTGGACTAATTTTGAGCTGTCGCATTTTTCATAGGATATCATAATGTACGTCAACTCGCCAGGAGGATCAGTCACTGCTGGTATGTTAAGATGAATTAAGTGGCTGAATTATGGAGCATTCTTAAGAGTGACAAACTGTCCATTGCAATCGAAAGTGCTGATTGCTGGGGCTTATGCTGTTTATTTGTATCATAGTATTTTCTCACTTACTCTTGGGTATTTTGCTTTTTATTCTCATAACAATTTGTCAGGTATGGCCATCTTTGATACCATGAGGCATGTTCGCCCCGATGTAGCTACAGTTTGTGTTGGGCTTGCAGCAAGGTACGGCCTTCTTTCTTCAATGAGAATCGGATATCAAAGAATTTCAAATGGTTTATTAATGAATCATAATGAATATCTTTCTAGTTCACTGGTTTTTGATCTACAACTAACTATAGTAACTCTATCCCTTATATTAATTATTCACAGTGAATTTTTATCTGATTAAAATGTGTTTTTAAAGGATCATTACATACTGAGAAACTTTCTGAACAACTTCCATGTACGATACACATTTATATATCTTGCTTGCAAATCAGGATAGGGCAAAGTTGTCGGTCACATTTTTATTGATTAATTTATTACGATATTGTAAAAGTCAGGGTGCTTTTGATGGATCTTTCTTGTTGTGATAATCAGTGATGGAGATAAATTCAGGCGGTATTTAGATTTTAGGCACTGAACATTTGAGATTTTTATTCTGATTATTAGTTATGTATTGATTGTTTGGAATGTGATTCTCATGAATGAGTCCTTTAATGGGCATATAAATGAGAGTGATGTATCAAGCCTTAAATCTTGGAAGGTACTATGATAAAAGGAGATAGTACCTAATGAGATGAGAACAAGTTGAACTTTTGACTGCCATTAATTTGCATAGGTTTTTGGAATGGCAAAAATTTCCTGGATTTTGGGGACACGTCCCCCCCATATTTGGCAAGTCTTGGATGTCCTAGACGCTTCCAGGATTTGGGGATCCCTGGGAAATGTCCCCCTGGCATTTATGGAAAAATGAAAATCTTGGGAAACGTCTTGAGGACGTTGTGGCCTTTTTAGAAAAGTTCTAGAAACGGTCTATTTTTTGGAGCTTGTAGAGGACGTCTTGGACATCTAGGACGTCCAGGTTATTCTTAGGACTGTCGAGGCTAGGGAGGTGTAGATGTTCATCTACAATCACCACACATCACTGGTACTCTTTCAAAGCTTTTTGAGGAAGCAATTCCTCAAGCCAGTTGACATCCGTTTTGCATCCTACTTTGTTTTGCTAGTTAGGACGTTTGAGCTACAGGAGCCCTTGCAACTTATGATCATGACATAGGGGTGGACTCGGTGGTTGGAGTCCAAGATAGAGCAAGGGAAGAGGGTGAAGGAAGTGGTGGTGGGAGACACATTTTGGGCCAATGCAAAATACATCCCATTTATTATATCTCTAGTTTTCAGTGTCATCAAATATGGGGATTTTGATAGCCCAAAACTTGGTGAAATATATGAGTGCATTGACAACATGCTTGGTCGGATGAAGGCTGCTATTCGGGTGAGGAACCCCACCCTAGACTTTCGCAATGAGCATATTCAGCCCATCATTTAAAAGAGATGGGAGAAGCTAAACACTCCACTACATATGGCCGCATATGCCCTTAATCAAAAATGGTATGTGGCCAGACCTGGTAGATGCACCCCTTGGGAGGACGATAAGGTGAAGGGGGGCTTAATGAAGGCCTTGAAATAAATGTATACTGCAAAGGAGGCTTCACATCCCAGGATCGAGTGGATCAAGTTTACAAAACTTGATGGCAACAAAACATTAGCGAGGATAAACAGGGCAACATTGGCACAAGAGAAGCCAGTGAGTTGGTGGCGACTGTATGGGCATCCAAGACAGCTATGGACACTTTCTCTGCTGTTGAGAGGAATTGGTCGACATATGGTTGGATCTACTCTCTTAAGAGGAACAAACTTACCTCGAAGAGAGCGGAGACGCTTGTTGCTGTACATAGTACCTTGCGTTTGATGGATTGCAAGACTCCTCAGTACATGCAGACGCCAACATTATGATGGGATGTAGATGCTGAGGAATCGGAAGAGGAGCATAATGCGCAATAGGGATTGATTGGGATCCACTTCGAGGATGAGGATGAGGACAACAGTTGCAACGAGGAGCAGTTCATGGATGTTGTTTCAGATGATGATTCTGATTTTTGAGTTGCATACTTGGATGTTCATGGACTATGTTTTTTCATTTTGTTTTGGCGTCTGGGCAGTGTGCTGAATAGTTTATGTATTGATCAAAAACTTTAAAACTATAGTGTATGATCATTTAATCTATCATGATGTATCTAGTTCTACTTCATTTGTATATTTAAAATTTTAAATATTTATATATTATTTTAATTAGCCGTTCCCCTGCTGTCCCCAAAATTTTGGATTTTTTTTTGTTGTCCCGGAAACCCTGTCCCCCTGCCCTAGAGTCTTAGGTAACAGGTAACTATGCTTTATTTAAAGTTTTTTAGGGTGCTTTCAGGGTAGGGTTTAATGTTTTTTTTATTTTTTGGGGGTTGGGTTTGGGGGCAGGGGTGGTGGCGAGAGCGAGGGAGAGGTCTGTTTTGAAGTGAAAGCATTGACAAATAGTTTTCCTCATTTAGTTTTAGTAAATCATGTTCATTTCCACTCTATGGGTAGGGTGCAAAATCTTCCATAGGCTGTCCTTCTTCATTTTATGTTGGCATCTCCAACCATATGCTGGCATCTTTCATTTCATCCGTGGGAGCCCCTTCCTTAGGCCATCCTCTTTCATTTCATCGGTGGCAACTGCGTTCAGAGGCTTTCCTTTCTTATTTCATTGGTGGTGGTTTGCCTCGGTGAAACTTCTGTGGGCTATCCTCTCTTCTTATAGGCACAATCAAGAGGTAGAAGTGAAGGTTCAACTAGGCTATCTAATTATAAATTGTCCATGCAAAGGCTCACAACTAGATTTAGAAAACTTAATTTTAGAAAAGCAAAGTAGGTGGTTTACATGATTTTGGTCAAGGAGGTGCACCCTGACCATCAACAGTCAAGGTGACCATCGGTGGTCATCCTGACCATTGATGATCGAGTGCCAATGGGTAAAAAAGGATAAAAGGTAAGGTTGAACCCATTAAGTTAAACCAACTATGGATTAGATTTGTCAAGGGTTGAAGGGTCAAATGGTCCCAAGAGGGGTCCTAAGTTGTCCAAGGTTGTTTTTGACATTTGGAATCATAGTGTGCAGATTTTTGATGTCTACAGCATGGACATTTGGGGGCTTTGGTTATGCATTTTGACCGAAAATATGATCTTTGTTTGTTAAATGAATGCCGTCATACACCACTTCAAAGACCAAAGGAGCTAAATTTTAGCTTATAAAGCATCTTCATGCCAAATTAGAGGCTGTTACTAACATGAAACATCTATAAATTCAATTTTAATATGTGCTTCTTTTATGGCTCTTTGCTCCAATTTCAATCTATATTGAGCTTGCTAATTTTTCTGGTTTCAATGCTGATATACAGGCAGCCGAGATCTTGATTTGACTTACAGGAAGGTGGATGTAGAATCTACTAAATGTTTTTGACATATCCTTGGTAAAAAATCAACATGTATCTATCTTTTGTAGCTTGCATCACCAAGTATACTCCCATTCAAGTGCAAAGTGTCTTCCCTGGTATTGATCCCTGGAATGAAAATTAGAATGTAAGATGATGTTTATGCTGGTCACTGCTGGCTTTGATGTTTGTTCCGAAATTTCAATTCAATATTGATCCCCTACATATGCACTCCATCCCTGCAGCCTATAGGTTGCCTGAATCCTTATGCACTCAAGAAGTTGTTTCGAGATATAATGCCACAATTTATTTTTTGACATTGAAACTCATTTTCCAAAGATTTTATTGTTCCTTCCAACATTGTCTTTTAGTCACTAGAGGATGATTAAAAATTAAGGTAGAAAGGCTAGGATAGTCTGGAATAGGCAAATTAAAGAGCCCGCAGTCCTTTAGAAGCAGTACTCACTGCAAAAATCCTGTGTTGCAGGAATCGCCCTCCCTCCCCCATGTTTCACGTCTCTGTACGCCTCGGGTACTGGTATGTCTCGGGTCCTGTTGGAGATGTCCCGGAGGCATCCGGAAAGGAACCGACAGGGAGAAACAATGGAAGTCAACAAAAAAATTTAAAAAATGTAAATCCAGTCCGAACCCAACAGTATATAAATAAAATATAACTTAAAGTGTAAGTTTACATTTAGATATGGAGTATAAGTATAGTTATACTCCATATCTAAATGTAAACTTACACTTTAAGTTATATTTTATTTATATACTTTCAGGATGTTTGAGAGGGGTTTCGGACTGCTAGGAGCTATAATGCAAATTCTAGGTTTTGGAGGATCCTATCATATTTCAGATTTAGTCAGATTCCAGGGTTTCAGGGTTTCAGACTTAGCCATATTTCAGGGTTTCAAGATTTCAAGGAGACATCATAGGAAGTACTTATACTCCATATCTAAATGTAAACTTACACTTTAAAGTTATATTTTATTTATATACTTTCAGGATGTTTGAGAGGGGTTTCGGACCGCTAGGAGCTATAATGCAAATTCTAGGTTTTGGAGGATCCTATCATATTTCAGATTTAGTCAGATTCCAGGGTTTCAGGGTTTCAGACTTAGCCATATTTCAGGGTTTCAAGATTTCAAGGAGACATCATAGGAAGTATGAAGGCTGCATGAAGGGATGTATGCGTGATAGATTAGATGAGAATATCTCTCGCTTAGTGCCACAAGCCGATCCCACCCCATTCCCTGTGCACCCCTTAAGGCATGCACTCTGTGAGATTCAATGCACCGATGAGCCCTTGTGAGAGAAAGTGTCAGTAAATGATAAAGGTGAAAAATAATGGGAGTGGCATTCATGATTTTGTGGGCAATCGAGATGATTTATTCTAGATTTGAATTTACATTTTGTCTTTGAAGTAATGAATGAATGAATGTTATATATTTTTAAGTGTTTTATCATTTATAGACAAATATTTTCATGCTATGTAGTTTCAAGTGTTTTACTAAAAAAATGAGTAACATATATATATATATATACAGACGTACCCACGATGTATCCCAATCAAGGTTTTTGAAAAATGGCATCCCCGCGTACCCGAGACGTTCCCGTATCCGTACCCGTACCCAAACAACATAGCAAAAATCTTGTTTAAAAGAGATTCTAGACAAATGAATAACAGCTTAAAATTTCAAGCTTTCCAAAAAGAAATACAACTAAGGTTTGGGTCAGGAGCAAAACCCTCTGCAGCTTGTTTGGCGAGGCAGAAATCTTATTCTCCTCAAGTTTGTCATGTAAGGATCACACCCAGACCTCAGGATGGTAGGCTTGGTTTATCTCAGTCCAGTGTAATTATAGCAAGGAGATGAGATAGCAGGATATTTCTTTTTCATGGAAAAAGAATGTTTCTTTAAAGAAATTTGTCATGGCGGATAGTCTGACAAAAAACTGACCTGGTCAATGTTGACTAGAAAAATTTGATCTGCTGACAGTTACTGAGCAATTCTGGGGAAATATTCTTTGTACAAGCTCACCACCTGAGTGATGCTGATGGTGTATTCACTTGCTGAGAGAACAAGTGCAGACTGTTACGTGTAAAGAAATTTTTCTTTCAGAATCTGATGAGAAATTTGCTACTGTGCCAATGAGAAACATGATGGGTAGAAAACAGCTAACGAAAACAGAGGTTAAAAAATTTAAATTCATATGTGAACTTAATTGTTTTTAATTGTTATTTGAAGTCCAGTCGATGATTTACTAACA
The DNA here is from genome assembly GCA_037957365.1 of Torreya grandis. Lineage (NCBI taxonomy): Eukaryota > Viridiplantae > Streptophyta > Pinopsida > Cupressales > Taxaceae > Torreya > Torreya grandis. Next base: position 1,139,569 of record JARHVA010001913.1, read on the forward strand.
AAGATCTTTTCATATGGATGTTTTCCACTGTTATAACATGGCCAGAAAATATAAAAGGAAAAACATTGCGAGAGAAGATTGACATTTTTCAATAATATATTTTTGGTTATTGATGTTTGTGAAGTTCCAGAGTTAAATGCAGTCCCTTGTAAAATCTGAAACTTTTAAGTCTCTGATACATGTCAGGTGGTATATCACTTACCTCAATAATCAAAATAATCTCGAGCCGGATGGAGATAATGTGCTGTATATCTATCTTTTTGTTTGGTAATCTAGGGTTAATAGGGTTCCTCATGATCGGTATATCATAATTGTACTTGTTATTTGAGTATTCATTTCCACAGTAACAAGCTTGATATGGTTTGTCTTTATAGCAAATTTCTACTTCATACTTTTGTGTCACCTTCCAATTCTCAAATTAATTAGCTGTAATGGTTCTAGAATGTTGAATGGACAACTAAAGGAGCTAGTATGACGTGTTTTCCTGTTATATGAAAAATAAAACTAAAGGGATCTCTCCTTGCTGCCTACTGGATCAGTGGTATTTTGGTCAAGTATTTTCCGTCGTTGTCAATGGCTTTTAGCTATGTTGGTGTACAAATCTTTTTCCAGCACCAACCTAGATTGCAGCTTTATCAAACTCATATGATTTTGTTGCCTGGTTAGTTTCCTGGTAGTTTGATGTTTACATTCTAGTTTTTTGGCTTTTCAAAATGTGCGATAAGAAACAGACTGCTTGATGGCTAGAAAAGTGTTGTGTATGTCTTGAAGGCGAAGATGATACTGGTAATTGTCACTAACATCCAAGCCGGTTTTCGCTTTCTTGCAGTATGGGTGCATTTCTTCTTGCTGCTGGTACAAAAGGTACTTAATTTATGTACTCAATCTGCTTGTTTCAAATTACTTTGACTGGGTTCTGTTCCAATAGAGAAATTTGTAATGCATTCTCTTGTTTGAGTTCTGCTCAGGTATTGTCTTTAATATTGTGAATCTGATAATTTTATCATTTCATTGGTAAAGGTAAAAGATATAGTTTGCCAAACTCCAGGATTATGATTCATCAACCTCTTGGAGGCACACAGGGTCAACAAACAGATGTGGAGATTCAGGTAGTGATTGGCAGATGTTCCCTTACGTTCTTTAGAACTTTGTTATGTTGAAGTCTTAGGCACTGAACTGTGACTTATTTTGAGGTAATGCTTGTCAGTAACCAAATAATGCTTCGAGGCTGCAGGCAAATGAAATATTGTATCACAAAGCTAATCTAGCTGGTTATCTAGCTTACTTTTCGGGGCAGACAGTGGAGAAGATTAACAGTGATACTGATCGTGACTACTTTATGAGTCCAAAGGAAGCAAAAGATTATGGTCTTATTGATTCTGTCATTATGAATCCTTTAAAGGCTCTTCGACCATTGCCCTCGCCGCCTCCTGAACCAACTCCAGTTCCTGCTTGATTTAATAAATTTACCTAAATTGATTTGATAGGTCCTTATAGTTAGAGATGATAGTCCATGCCAGGGCAGATTAATACTACTGCCTATGTATTATAAAGATTCTTTTTATCAAGGAAAGAATGGAGTTTGGGATCTACCATTATGGTTTCAATGAGTTTCTTTTTATTCTTTTATTTCTCCTTTTCAGTGAAACATGTTTTACTGGCAGGCGTGTTTCCTCACAGCTGATATGCCTACCCACATCCCCTGTACAAGAGACCTGTATTGGATATGGCTAAGATGTATCCTCGGGGCGTCCCGAAGGTAATTTTTTAAAGGCTTTTTTCTTGAAGATTATCATGTTTAGAAAGTATTTTTTAATGAAGATCACATGTCAAACAAATGGATTCCATTTGTTTCTTGCAAAGAAGAAATTGCAGAAAACACCTGGTAAAAATATTTTATGTAACTCGTTTGGGTGCAGCCAATGTTTTTTGCCCTTGTTTTCCACCTAGGATTGAATTCATGACTATTTTTTTCTATTAGAATATTAAGTAATTGAAGGCCTGCACAAGCAATTTTAATTATATTGTTAATTCTTGTGGGAAGTGTTCGTTTAAGCCATCCCAAGATGACCTCCATTAGCAGTCATTACCCTAATAACATTTTACCTCGTGCATTTTTAGTAATAATTACTGAGCAATGTAAGCATTTGTTAGTAAGGGAGAGGGCATTCCACAATTGAGAAGGCAGGCATTCTTGACAACCCTGACCACCTCTTAACCTTAAACTAAACATCAGGTTTAATAACCCTGCATTACTTTATTTGAATTAGGAGAACCTAGGAGTATTAAAAAATTAGCTTTAGAATTGAAATTAGACCTTATGGATAATAATTTTTTAGATCAGAAAGTGCTAGACCTTTTTAGCTCTTGCTTAGAGGAATTAGGGAGGTTTTGTGCCAAATGAAAGCATTTATATGGTAGTAGGTGGTTATGAAAAAACTTTAATAGACCGGTTCACCTATAAAGAGTCCTTTAAAGATCAGACATAATTATATATATTTTTATTTCATTGGACCATTTATTGCATATTTGTTCCCTAAAGAGTCCTGGAAAAGAGCAGACATAATTATATATTTTTTGGTTTCTTTGGACCATTTATTGCATATGGTTCCATTTTTTTTCTTGCCAACACTGGCAGAGAAAATTAGGGTAGCCCTCTTCCATGGGACCACTGCCTAACTGCCATTGAAGTAAACAACATAATGACTTGTTTTGTTTGTAGGTTTTTCAAAAACATATAAGAGGTACTATAGGTCCTCTTGAGTATGAAGAAGTAAAGCAAGATGAAAATTTTAGACTGTAATATGGTTCTAGCTTGTAACGTTTTTTTTCCATTCTTATTTATACCGTTCATCATCAGAACTTTGGATGACCATTATTTAAATTGTTTATATTATTAAAAAAAAATGTTAATTAGATGATAATGGCTTATACATATAATCTTGGAGTGGCTTTACGATTCCCCTCTGATTTATCTAAGCTGGAAACATTTATCTCTTAAATTGTAGGAAGGATTTAACTCTAACCCATCTTCTTCACAATGTCAAGTGGTTTGTGTTGACCAATTTTTGGTCCTGCAGGCCAAAAATTGGGCACCACTCTTCTTTTTATTGCAAGAGTCTTTCGATCCAGGTTCTGGGTAATTCATCCCTCAATTGCCTTGTGCAAATTTTCTCTATCAGGGCATTTCCCATGAAAAAACCAAGTGTTTTCCTCTTTTGCTTGCCAGGTGCGTTTCGGGTCTGACAGGGGACTTTACTTGTAAAAAATTCATAAGTGAAGCCACTTGCAAATCTCGATTTGGTCTTGGTAGATCAAATCGGGTTTTCTAAATGGCTTTACTCATGTCTTATAAGCAAGAGTCGACGTGAAACTCAATTTGCTCTCAGATGCTTCACAAGGCAAGTTAATTACTTCGGAGGGCTTTTTATCGACAAAATGGACCAAGTTCAAAACGCCGAAGGGTCATTTGCAAAAAATTCGAAGGGTAGGTGCCCTTGCGGAGGGCACTTAGGCGGCAAGTGGGACCTTTACATTTCTTCCGAAAGGCAACTTTGGAAGCCAATGAGCCCTTGCGGGGGGCAGGGGATGAGCAAAATGGACCTTTTAAAAGGTCCGAAGGGTAACTTTGGGCTCAAATTGCGCTTGCAGAGCGCAGTCGGTTGGAGCAAAGGGGCAAGGCAGAAACTCGAAAGGAACTTGCCCTTCAGAGAAGGCGACAGGCCAAAAGAGGATTCCTTTAGACTTTTTGTCCGAAGGAAATCCAAAGAGGAAAACTCAACGAAGAATTCTTTCGGACATTTTGTTCGAAGAAATTCGACAGTCGTAGAAAGTCCGAAAAAATTCGGAAGACCGAAAGTTTGAAGGATAGGTGTCCTTGTAGAGGGTGCTTGGCTTTGAAAGAGGACCTTTTCAATTTTTTCGAAGGGTCACTTTCCCTTTGGAAAAGTTTGTGTGCAAAATGTCGAAGGAATTGTCCTAGTGGGTGACGGGCCCGCGAACGTCAATTTCAAGGTGATAAGCTAGCCGTTGGCATTCAAATGTCCGGTGATAGGGCTGCGAACATCAATTTCAAAGTGATAAGCTAGCCATTGGGAAGTAATCAAAGGAGAATTCTTTTGGACAAAATGTCTGAAGGAATTCAAAGCTCGAGAACCCGAAGTATGGATGAGCGAGCAAGCAAGCGAAGAAGGGAGCCCAGGGAAATAATAAGCACTGAGAGCCCGAATTGCCAGGGAAAGAAGGGGAAGACAAGGTGGGTAACCTAGAATGCGGCCACGCGCACATAAGACAAAAGCTCAAAATGCTTCAAGGGGCAGAGCAAGTCAAAGCGCAGACCCAAGGATGAACCAGACCAAGGCAGGTGGTACAGGAGTCGTCAGTAGAAGTAAATGCACTTAGGTGAAATAGTCTCCACCGAAAGCCAATAAAAGGATTGGTTGCGAACATTGAAGAAAGCGGCCCATGTTTTCTTGCTTTGCCATTAATGAACAACCAGTTGCGTGAGCATGGCCCAGTCAACATAATTGGGGATGGCCTTGTCGGTTGCTAGGAGAAGTAAACCATGCTCTTGCAGGCCCAGACAACAAGGACGACTTAAGTACCTACAACATGGATTTTTCATACACAATTAAGGAGAGACGACAACATGGGGCTAATTCTTCGCTGTAGGAGTGTTTAATACAACATGGGTTTCATTCCCTTGACTGGGCAATGATCTTTTTCCAAGCTCTCTATATAATTGTAACTTCTCATTTTGAGAAGAGGATCTCTCAGCATTGTATGGCGAAGCCTTGAAGAAATTTACCTTGAATCAAAAGAAACGTTTTACCTCCATTTGAGCTTGCACTTTTACATATGTCTATGGTCTTATTTTATGTTCAGTCATTTCCTTTAATGCTTTCATAAGTTCATACCAACATATCTAGTGTATTGTGAACTCTTTTCTGTAGGTCAACAGGAAGTGTCCAGCGCGGAGTATAGGCGTAGGTGAACAGACTGTCCAATAGTGTGTCTTTAAAACACTTCTGGTAGTTTCTTCCTCCTTATACCTCTATAGGATCCCCTGTTGAGATATTGATGCAGTCAGTTTCTCATTCGAATGAAGTGTCTGTTTGCTTTTTTTGGTGTAAAGTGTAGGTAAAAGCCGAGTAGACCAATCAGTTTGGTGCATCACCACATTAGTTAGGTTTTGTTTTTTAGTATCTCTCTTTTTTCACACCCCCATTGTTAGCAGTAGGAAATCTAGGGCCTTAAGGTGCATCAAGTGGAGCTAGCCCCTGATCTAGAGATTCATCCCTCAAATTTGCCACCCACAGCAAGAGGAATGTTTCCATTGTGCCGCGTGGAGGAAGGGCAATGAGTCTCTTTTCAGAGGGTGCAATCCACAACGTCAACAGTTTTTGGTACGTTCGGTGGGACTAATTTCTGAGCCCTGTAAGTTTCAGGATTGGTGCTGATCTTAATATTTATTGAGTTGCCTTTGAACTCAGCAAAAACGCTGAGGTTTGCAAATACTCGCCCTTACATAGCAAGCCACTTTCCCAAACCAGCCATAAAATACACCTACTCAAGGAGACCCCGGTTGAATCCTTCCACAACCATGGCTTTCCCTTTTGTGGCCTTCAATGGTCAGAGTCCCTTGAACCTTAGCAGTATGACCCAATTTCAGTGACAATGCTAAAAAATGTTCCTCCTTTTAGTGGAGAGGGCCCAATCACTGCTATCGAGCATATCATAAATATAGCCAACCTCTGCAACATTCATAATATCACTAAGGAAAATGTAGCCATAAGATTGCTAGCCTTGTCCTTCAAAGAATTTTTTTTGGACTGGTATGGGACCTTGCCTATGAACTCAGTTGGCTCATGGAACGAGTTAGGGACCTTCTTGACATATAGGTTTGGAGAAAAAAGTGACCATTTGTCTCTAGCTGAGCAATTGACCACCATGAAGAGAGCCCCACATGAATTTATGCAAGATTTTAACACCAGGTTCCAAAAGACGTGGGACAGAATCTCAATTCTCATGAGGCCAACCCCAAGCTATGCCTTCCTTTACTACTTGAAGGCCCTGAATAGCGACATTGCTATCATGATACAATCCATGGGTGGACATATTCTATCCGCTGCTTATGATATAGCCATAGCTACTGAAAATTACCTTGTTCAAGTAGGAAATATAGCTCCTAGACCTCATATGCCACTCTTTCTTGATTTACAGCCCTCAGTCTAGCCTGCTACGCCCACTCTAGTTCCTCTGCCTAATCAAAAGAGGTCGACGGCTACCCCTGCAAATGATCTCCATGAAGTTAAGAGCCTACTGCAGAGTGTTACCAATGAATTAGTTGCCCTCAAGAGACAACAAGCTCAGAATTATAGGTCAAATCAAGGCTACCAACAATTTGGGCAAATAAATAGACCTCTATTCCAAAATTACAATCAAGGGCAGGGTCAAATTATACAAGTCAAGTTTTATCAGAGCTATAATCCAAATGCTCCATCTTCCAAGGATTTTGTCCCCATTCAACATAATTTGGTGCAGGAGCATCCCAATTATCCACCCTTGGGGCATGGTCAAGAGCAGGTTGCTTATGGCAGTGAACTGCCAAATCAAAGCATGACTGCACAAGGTGATTAGGGAACCCAATTCTCAAGTTTTGAGATGTCAACACAACTTGGGATGGACAATAGGTAGGCTCAATCTGATTCCACTCTTATGAATCATCTGGAAGGGGAGTTCTATGTAGTGAACTATGTGGGGAACACAAGTAATCAAAATGATTGTGTTGCAGCCAACACCAGGTCAAAGAGGAGGGCTATGGATGAAGATCAAGAAGCTACGCAAGCACATGCAATGTCTCTTTCATCACAAGCAAATCAAAAGTTTCTCAATTACAGATCGTTGGTTGTAGCATCAACTCCTCAGGTTGCACCACAAGTTATGAATGTCCCCAAGGAGAGCTCCAATGGTGGCAATCCTTCAATCAATGTAGTGGACCAAATGAAGAAGCTGCACATGAACATCTCATTGTGGGATTCTTTAGCACTGTCAGGGCGAAAGAATATACTCCAAAAGGAACTGCATGGGCTAGGTGAGCAAATTGTCCCAACGAGAAACGATAATGTGTTGATAGTAAATGGGGCTCCTCCCATGGGAGGTCAAGCAAAGAAGGATGAGAAGGTCCCTCCTTTATATTTGTTCCTGATTATTGATGATTTCGTGGTCCACAATTGCATTATTAATAGTGGAGCGAGCACCTCAGTTATGCCCAAATGCATCGCTGATATGCTAGGCCTCAAATATGAGCAAATGACCAAAGGTGTTTTGCAGTTGGATGGATCACTAGCCAAGACCTCGGGAGTGGTAAGAGGCTTGAATCTGACTCTTCATGCCTGTCCGACCTTCTCAATTCCCCATGATGTGGTAGTCGCAGATGTTCCTCCTTACTTCGCTCTTTTTGTTTATCAAGGGATTTCACATCCAAGATAGGTGGATACTTGACAACTAATTGGTCTTACATGGTTTTTAGGACAAAGTATGGAACTAAGGTGAAGATTGAGTCAGAGCCTATTCACAAAGATCACGTGGAGTCATACTCGCCCAAAACGACGAATGTGAACCACGCCATCATTGATGAAAAAGAGCACCAGGTGGACCAATCTCCATCATCTTCCTTTGTAGGAGTTGCTGACCTGCTCCTAGATGAATGTGGGAATGACAAGTTTGAGCATGATCCCTACAAGTTCATTGAAGAGGTTGGTCTTGGAGTCTACTGCATGCATGAAAAAGATGCTTTCATGTCGAAATTAAAGAAGACAGAGCTTGAGGACTGTGGTTTGTGGTAGCGATTCTTTGATGGATCTAGAAGCAAGTTGGGAGCTAGGGGTGGAGCAATACTGATTTCACCTTCAAAGGACAAATACTTTTCAACTTTCAGGGTTTAGTTCTCCTGCACTTGCAACGTAGCAGAGTATGAAACTCTTGTTCATGGCCTAGAATGGGCAAATAAGCGAGGAATCAAAGAATTGCATGTATTTAGAGATAGCGAGTTGATTGTGAACCAAGTGAGGCGTCAAAGCTAGACCAAGAACTCCTTACTCAAGTCTTACAAGCACAGAGTGTGGGACCTTTTGGAGAGTTTCACTGCTTTCAACATCATTTCCATTTCAAGAAAGGAGAACCAACATGCAGATAGACTAGCAACAGTTGGTGCTCAGTTTGATATCCCAAAGGGGGTGAGACAAAGCAAGAATCAACACCATTTAAAGGTGATTGTGAGGCTTTTCATACCAGACAACGTCACCAATTGGCAGGGGTTTGAAAGCGACCAACAATTAGCGCTTTTCTTGCAGGAAGAAGCTGAGTTCGTTTTTAAAAATCAGTCCAAGCTGCAGCAACAGTATGATGGGCATATTGTTTGGATAAAGACCAATAGAGTTCCCAAAGGTTTGATAACTCTTGAGAGCATCTTCAACGGAGATGACCAACTCAAGGACAAAGCAAGCATGTCAACCAAGAAGGAAAATTATAAAAGGGTAGAGATCTACAAGGATAAGTTGCTTGCACTTGGGAAGGTATGTACAAAAGAGGAAAAACATGCTTTCATTATGTTATGCCAAGAGTTTGTTGATGTCTTTGCTTGGGAGTATAGTGATTTGAAGGGCTTTGATCCAAGCTTGGCCCAACACACCATTGAGCTGGAGGAGGGTGCCAAACCCATCAAGCAAAAGCAAAGGCCAATCAATCCAAAGATTGAGCCTCTCATGAGGAAGGAACTCACCAAACTGATCGAGTCCAAGATCATCTTCCCTATCAAACACTCTTCCTGGTTGGCCAATTTGGTCCCTGTTAGGAAGAATGGAGAGATCAGACTGTGTGTGGATTTCAGAGACCTGAATAGAGTCTCACTAAGAGATCACTATTTCCTCCCAAGTATGGAGCAGATTCTTCAGATGGTGATAGGGAGTGAAAGATTCTCCCTCCTAGATGGCTTCTTCAGATACAATCAGATCCTAGTGCAAGAATGTGACCAATACAAAACAATGTTCACAACCAAATGGGGAACATATGCACACAGGGAGATGCCATTCGGATTGTCAAACGCTGGAACTACTTTCCAACGTGCTATGGATATGGCTTTCCAAGGTTTGATCAATGACATTGTGCGGGTTTATCTTGATGATGTGACAGTCTTTTCCAAGGAGGCCACTGAACATTTGAAACCCCTGAGGCAAATCTTTGAGAGGTGTAGAGAGTTCGGCATCTCTCTTAACCCAAAGAAATGCGTGTTTGTCATCCATAAGGCAAACTTTTGGACCATGTCGTTTCAAAAGAAGGCTTGTCCATTGATCTAGAAAGAGTGCACACCATCTTCGCATTGTCCTTGCCTAAACACAAGGACCTGCAAAGTTTCTTTGGCAAAATAAATTTTATTAGGAGATTCATCCCTAATTTTGCTGAACTGGTCAAGCCACTAACCTCCATGCTGAGGAAGGACGATACGTTCACATGGACAGCAAGGAGAAGAGAAAGCTTCGAAGATATCAAGCAAGCTATCGCCTAAGCTCCTACCTTGACAAGACCAAATTTCTCCAAGGACTTCAATCTATACACCTTTCGAAATGAAGAGGTAATCTCTTCTATGCTCACTCAAGCGAATGGTGATAATATAGAACAACCTCTCGCTTTTTTAAGTCAAGGCTTAGAAGGCTACGAGGTTAGATACACGTATGTTGAGAAGCAGGCACTTGCAGTCATACGAAGTCTGAAGAAGTTCAGATATATGTTGTCTAACAACAAGATTCACATCATGGTGACACATCTTAGTGTGAAAGACTTCTTGCTGAGCCGAGACTTGAATGAGAAAAGGGCAGGGTGGATCACCAAAGTAATGGAGTATGACGTAGAGATTAAGCCCACCAAGCTGGTAAGGGGAAGAGGGTTGTGTGAACACCTGGCTACAGAGTACAAAGAGCCGAAGGAGAACGTTTTGGTACTCCACGATGAAGCTGCAACAGCACTACCTACAATCATGAACTTGGCACAAGACATGGCTCATTTCTTTCAAATTGGTGAGTGTCCACAAGGTCTTGATAGGACCAAGAGGATGTATTTTAGACTCCAATATCTTATGCTCTAGTTGATGGAGTGCTGTTCAGAAAGGACTTTTAAGGGGTACTCTTGAGATGCATTGATTTAGACCAAGTCGACAAGGTACTGTCTGAGTTCCATGGCAGACTAGCTGATGGCCACTTTGCTCCCAAGGCCACAGCTGCAAGGATTATGAGGGCTGACTACTTTTGGCCCAATTTGTTTAGAGACATTCACGCTTGGGTGAGGAAATGTAAAAAAATGTGCTTTCTTTGATGGGAAGCAACGACTGGCTACCATGCTTCTTCAACCTATTCAAGTGGAACAACCATCTATGCAATGGGGGTTGGATTTCATAGGGTTGATCAATCCTCCTAGTGCTGGCCACAAGTGGGTTTTGACTACCACAAATTATTTCACAAGATGGGTAGATGTCGTAGCTTTGAAAGAGGCCAATGAGAGTGCAGTCCTAGACTTCTATGAAGGCATATTAACGAGATTTGGGGTCCCAACCACAATCATCTGAGATATTGCATTGGCTTTTTTGGGAACAAAGTCAAGTGAGTGGGCATTAAAATATGGCATCTATTGTAGCACTTCTTCCAACTACTACCCACAAGGGAATGGGTTGGCCGAGTCCACAAACAAGAATTTGAATATGATCATAAAAAGAACAATGAAAGAAAATCAAAGGACTTGGCATGCTCAATCCAAAGAGGACGATTGGGAATTCACCATACACACTTGTGTATCAAAGGGAAGCTAGATTTCCTATTTCATTTGAGTTACCGGCCTTGGATCTTACCCATCAGCTGCAATTGGTGGAGAGCGACAGCCTGGAGGTCAGATATTGTGAGCTAATGGAGCTTCAAGAAGCAAGAGACCAAGCCATGGATGCAATAACTAGTGGCCAACAACAAACAAAGAAGCATTTTGACAAGAGGTCTACGCCAATGAGCTTCTCAAAAGGTGACATCGTCTTGAAGTGGGATGAGGACTGAGCCAAGCCTGGAAGGCACACAAAATTTGACGCCTTGTGGAGTGGCCCATATGTCATCACCCAATGCAAGCAAAACAATGCTTTCCAACTCTCCAAGTTGGATGGTGAAGAGCTACATATCCCAATCAATGGGATATATCTTAAGCATTGCCACTAGCTTTTTTTTGTCATGTACATGGTTTTCTCGTATTTTCGTCATTTTCCCTAAGTTCTGTTATGCATGTGTGTAGTGTTTTTAGCCTTTGTGTGTGTTTTCTTTATCGTTTGGGGTAAAAATCTTTGTTGGTTCTTAGGTCTTTACAACGTTGTTGCCAACTTTTTAAGCTGCATCTTAACTCCATGCCCAATGGACTTTTAGGCGGCTAGTCTTCTCAAGCATAGCAAGCATGCTTTCCCTGTGAATCGCCAAATGTGTTGACCAATTTTTGGTCTTGCAGGTCAAAAATTGGGCACCCTTCTTTTTATTGCAAGAGTCTTTCGATCCAAGTTATGGGTAGTTCATCCCTCAACTGCCTTGTGCAAATTTTTTTTGTTAGGCCATTTCCCATGAATTTCTCTTTTGCTTGCCAGGTGCTTTTCGGGTTTGACAGGTGACTTGTAAAAAAATTCGTAAGTGAAGCCACTTGCAAACCTCGATTTGGTCCTGGTAGATCAAATTGGGTTTTCTAAATGGCTTTACTCATTTGTCTTATAAGCAAGAGTCGACGTGAAACTCAATTTGCTCTTGGATGCTTCATAAGGCAAGTAAATTACTTCGGAGGGCTTTTTATCGGCAAAATGGACCAAGTTCAAAAGGCCGAAGGGTCGTTTGCAAAAAATCCGAAGAGTAGGTGCCCTTGCGGAGGGCACTTAGGCGACAAGCAAGACCTTTACATTTATTTCGAACGGCAATTTTGGAAGCCAAGGAGCCCTTGTGGGGGGTAGGGGATGAGCAAAATGGATATTTTCAAAAGTCCAAAGGGTAACTTTGGGCTCGAATTGCCCTTGCGGAGGGCAGTCGGTTGGAGCAAAGGGGCAAGGCAGAAAGTCGGAAAGGAACTTGCCCTTCAGAAAAGGCGACAAGCCAAAAGAGGATTCTTTCGGACTTTTTGTCCAAAGAAAATCCAAAGAGGAAAACTCGAGGAAGAATTATTTCGGACAAAATGTCTGAAGGAATTCCTTTAGACATTTTGTCCGAAGAAATTCGATAGTCACAGGAAGTCTGAAAAAATTTGGAAGACCAAAAGTCCGAAGGATAGGGGTCCTTGTGGAGGGCACTTGGCTTTGAAAGAGGACCTTTTCAATTTTTTCGAAGGGTCACTTTCCCTTTGAAAAGGTTCGTGTGCAAAATGTCGAAGGAATTGTCCTAGTGGGTGACGGGCCTGCAAACGTCAATTTCAAGGTGATAACTAGCCGTTGGGATTCAAATGTCTGGGGACAGGTCTGCGAACGTCACTTTCAAAGTGATAAGCTAGCCTTGTGAATTAATCAAAGGAGAATTCCTTCGGACAAAATGTCTGAAGGAATTCCTTTAGACATTTTGTTCGAAGGAATTCAAAGTCGGAGAGTCTTAAGAATGGATGAGCAAGCAAGCGAAGAAAGGAGCCTGGGGAAATAATAAGCAACGAGAGCCCGAATTGCTAGGCAAAGAAGGGGAAGACAAGGCAGGTAACCCAACACGTGGCCACGCGCACATAAGACAAAAACTCAAAACGTTCCAGGTGGCGGAGCAAGTCAAAGCACAGACCCAAGGATGAACCAGAGCAAGGCAGGGGGTACAAGAGTCGTCAACAAGGGAAGTAAATGCACTTAGGTGAAATAGTCTCCACCAAAAGCCAATAAAAATATTGGTTGCAAGCATTGAAGAAAGCGACTTGTATTTTTTTGTTTTGTCATTAATGAATAGTGAGTTGCACAAGCATTGAAGAGAGCATGACCCAGTCAACATAATTGGGGACGGCTTTGTCGGTTGCTAGAAGTAAACCATGCTCTTGTAGGCCCGAACAACAAGGGCAACGACTTAAGTACCTACAACATGGCTTTCCCGTATGCAATTAAGGAGAGACGGTAGTAGCATGGGCTAATTTTTCGCTACAGGAGTGTTTAATACATCGTGGGTTTCATTCCCTTGACTGGTCAATGAACTTTTTCCAAGCTCTCTATAATTTTAACTTTTCATTTTGAGAAGAGGATCTTTCAGCGTTGTATGGCGAAGCTCTGAAGAAATTTACCTTGAATCAAAAGAAGCGTTTTACCTCCATTTGAGTTTGCACTTTTGCATATGTCCATGGTCTTATCTTATGTTCAGTCATTTCCTTTAATGCTTTCATAAGTTTATAACAACATATCTAGTGTATTGTGAATTCTTCTCTGCAGGGCAACAAGAAGTGTCCAGCGCGGAGTATAGGTGCAGGTGAACAGACTGTCCAACAGTGTTTTTAGAACACCTTTGGTAGTTTCTTCCTCCCTATACCTCCATAGGATCCCCTGTTGAAACACTGATGCAGTCAATTTTTCATTCGAATGAAGTGTCTGTTTGCTTCTTTTGGTGTAAAGTGTAGGTAAATGCTGAGTAGACTAACCAGTTTGGTGCATCACCACATTAGTTAGGTTTTGTTTTTTAGTATCTCTCTCTTTTCACCCCACCTTTCCCCTCCCGCCCGACCCCCCATTGTTAGCAGTAGGAAATCCAAGGCCTTAAGGTGCATCAAGGGGAGCTAGCCCATGATCTAGAGATTCATCCCTCAAGTTTGCCACCCACAACAAGAGGAATGTTTCCATTGTGCCGTGTGGAGGAAGGGCATTGAGTCTCTTTTCAGAGGGTGCAATTCACAGCGTCAACAGTTTGATACTTGAAAAGATATTCTTGTAAGTTGATATGGAGTTTACACTTTTATTTCCTTTGTCAAGGTGGTTTTGATATTTGAAATGAGATTATTGTAAGTTGGTATTGAGTGTACAGTTTCATTAACTTTGTCAATGTGGTTTTGATACTTGAAAAGAGATTATTGTTAAGTTGGTATGGGGTGGGCAGTTTCATTTCCTTTGTCAAAGTGGTTTTGATATTTTAAAAGAGATTATTTTAAGTTGGTATGGAGTTTACAGTTTCATTTCTTTTGTTAGATGAGCGTTGATGCATTTCCTTTGTTAATGCATTGATTACCTTGTATGTTTTTTTCTCCTTTTCTTCCCAAATTTAAGAAGTATGTGCAAAAGTGCATTAGTTGTGTGTGTAGAATGCATGGTCGGTACAAGCATGCATGTGGTGAAAATGGATATTATCTGATATCATTATAAATTTTTTTAATAAGTTGCATGGAGTTTTTGCTCTTTTGTTAGAGGACATTGTAAATCTTGCTAAAGCTTACATCCTTCTAAGGGATATTGCTTTCATTTAAATTATACAAATTTCTTTTATCTTAGCTGTTGTCTTTTTATACAATCTTGGAGTCAATTCATGCTTTAATATATAAGCAAGTTAAGGTATATTAAATAATATATTAATATTCAAGAATAATCAAGGTGACTGTGACATTAATGTAAGTCAATTGGGTTGTTATTGCAAAGGCCTATGTCAAAATCTCTGTTATCCTGCATTTTATGATAGATACAACATTAAAAGACATCTAATAATAGGTGTGTTGCACCCTTGGTGGAGACTATTCTTCCATTCCATTGGTGGTAGCATCTTAGTTGAAGGTAACGCTGTGTTGTGGTTAGAAAGGTAGCATTTGATCAATTAAGATAAGTCTTGGAAATGGGGTAGTGTACTAATAAAATAATACCATTCACAAATTAAAAAAAATGCTTAAAGTGTACAAGCATGGGTAGAACTTGGAAAGCAATGATGAAAGAAGTATACTAATGATGGTAAATAAATTCGAAAGCTATGGCAAAAGAAACAAGGACCATACCATGGCATGCCATGGTGAAGTTTTGTTTATATCAACAAAAGTATATTAAATATTAATTTATAATTTTAATTGTCAATAAATTTTATAATTAAAAAAAAAATATTGAAAAATAGTGTATATAAAATGATTATAATATGTGATAATAAATAAATTTATAATTAAAAAAATAACAATATGAAAAAGTAGTATATAAAAAGATCATATTATGTGATACATAATAATTATTAATGTCTATAGCATATCGTAAAATAATTTAATTGTTATGAAAGTTTTAAAATGATTTTAATTTTTAATTTATTCTTATGAAATGAGATCTTTTGTACTTAAAAAAACATAAAAAATTGTATTTAAAAAATATATATTTTAAATAAATAATTTTTTAAATTAAAAAAATAATAATATTAAAAAGATGTATATATAAAAAAATCGTATTGTAATACATAACAAATATTAATATCTAGAATAAATTGTGAAATAATTTAATTGTTACAAAGGTTTTGAAATGATTTTAATTTTCAATTTATTCTTATGAAATGAGAAGATCTTTTATACCTAAAGATTAACTTTAAATTTTTTATTTAAAAAATAATATATAAAAATTTGAAATCCATATGATACCTTGTTCATTTAAACAAGGATGATAAATAAACATTGCTACTTGAATTAGACTTGGGAGGATTTTAAAAGTTATTTTATATGGAGTCTTGCATGTTGAGATGGAATATTTAATGTAGAAGTTAAGCATAGAAAATGGTCACAAGTGGTCATCTTTATAGATTGTGTATATAGATTGTTAATGATATTGTGATAGATGGTTACTACTTATATATGACCCCAAAGTTCTATTGCAAAATGGCTCTTTTCGATGTTTGTGGTTTATTTGGAACAAAAGAAGGGAGTTCATACATTCTTTATAATTTAGATTCATTCATGATTTCTACTGTGGATGATGTTTGGGATTTATTAAATTTCATGGTAGGAGATTGAAGTTCTGGTAAGCGAGAAAATTCTGGTAAGGAAAATAGAGATGCAGAGATAAAAGGGCCTAATACAATTTTAAAATGGCCAGGGACTCGATGCAATAAATTTTTCAAAGAATTTTACAAAGCAGAGAAACTCAGAAGTCTTAATGAGAAATTCTTACAGACAATTTCAGTAGAAGATATGTGGTTGCCTAGATATTGAGATCACTGAAGAAAACTTAGAAAAGGAAAATAGCCTTTACAAACCTTCGACTATCAAAGCTTCACAGGTATATAAGAAGTCTGAGCTTTTAAAGTCAAAGTTTGTGTATAAATCTATCTATTTGTCATTTGTCAAGCCTATAATCAAATTTGTCGAATTGACTCTCAGTTATAAGCTCAAGCAAAATTTTCAAACAAATTTACTATCTTTACTATTTGAATCAGAAATCAATTATATCAGGTCACATGAAGATGTAAAATTTGTACATTATGGTCTTATAAGAGTCCACATAACTCCATTGATTCTTGGCAATATTAAACTTGTAATATACTTAGCACTGTGTGATAGACGCCAAGTAAGCTTTTGACATGCCCGTCAAATATCAAGTCTTGGTCGTTTAAATGATGAATCATTTGTTTTGAGTTTTGTCTAAACCTCTTTGTCGCAGTCCGCGACAAAAGATGTAAACAAGTCAAGTTTGGTTCTTTATATTGTTGGGGTTTATTCACATCTTTTTTTGGTTTAAATATGTTTGGTGAATTTAAGAATGCCTCCATTAATATATCTGTTGTGTATAGTATGATTAATACGAACCACCTAATTTTTTTTGAAAATTTGCTATATGTTAGACGACTTAGTGGTACTGTCCAACTTCAAAAAGGTCATAGAGTTCGTTGAGATACCTTTTGATTAGAAACTTGACTGGTTGCAACATGTTTTTCCCAGAATCAAAGGTCAAGTTTCAGTACATAAAAGTGATGGTAGAACTGTTAATATTCTTTCCAAATTTTGTTTGTAAATTCTTCTGTTCTTTCTCTTTTCAGACCATCAACTTTTTTCTCTCGCAGAGCTGTAAAAACAGGGCATATTTTAATTGAAGATGAAGAAATTAACCAAGGACTTGATCTGAAAGATCAATTACCTTGTACAATGATGAATCTTTTGAGAGAAGATAGTTTATAATTTTATACAAAAAATAAAGTAAATTTGTATAAAGGTGGAAGGTGGCCACCACATAAAAGAATCCATAAGTACCCTGTAGGTACAGTACAATACTTTTCTACTGCTTATCAAGGGGACATTGAACCTTCTAATGAGTTTAAACACATGAATTATATATCAAGGTTCAACTCTCATCTGTCAGAATTTTGATGATCTCTGCAGAGATGTTTTGTACATTAAGAATAGTATAGATAAACTAACCATTTTTTAAGACAATACTAATGCCCTCTGTACAAATATACAAAGTCAATTGTCTTCCATTGATTCTAAGTTAGTAGCTTGAAAGTCTTGAATGGCTTTCTAAACAGGTCAACAGGGAAAATCTTTTGTTAGCCAATTAACCTAAAAAATAGATCTCGGTTCCAATTTTAAGCCCAACAAAAAGCACTCCAATACTAATTTCATGCAAATGACACATGTCCAATTACAGTCTTGGTACCTCAATGTTGATGATTTGTTAAATCCCTTAAATGAGATTTTAGCATGGTGCAACTCCATGAGAGTTATCACCATTAATTTTCATTTAGATCCAGCAAGTACTACTAATTTTGCTTCTAAATTTTTTAGGGGTATTGTAAATCAATGGTGGGATTCCATGCCCGAAGCAGAACAATTTGAAAGAGTCCATAACCAGCGTGATCTTCTAGCTACTTTATTTCATTTACTAATTAATGAGTTTGCACCTTCAGTCGCAAATCGTGAACTGGAATCAAAGGAATGGCTTCTCAAAAAGGAGCTTTGCAATTTAAAACAATTTGATGCTTTTGCCAAACAATTAAGAGAATTGGCATATGAAAGTAAGAGCTTTTCCTCCACAAAAATCAAGATCAAATATCTACATGCTTTACCATATAATCTTATTGATAGGGTAATTGTTTATATTGATCTTAAGAGTCTCACCATCGAAGACCTATCACTCTTTGATGTAATTGATTTTGCTAAGCAAAAGGTTATGTGTTTAGTCTTTGAGATTAAATCTATTCAAAAGCTCACCAAGCATCAAGCCTCCCAGATCGCTCCAGCTTTTCTTGAAACAACCCCTTTTGGCTGTCGGCCATTTGTATAGTGTCGCAAGCAACAAAAGCAACGTCACAAGCATTTTTTTTTGGCGTTGCTCTTTTTTTCACAAGCACTCTTATGTTCCTCACCGTTTTTCAAGAAATGTTGAACTGCTCGTCCTCCGTCCAAACAACCTATTTGCTACATTTGTCGCAAATCTGGCCATATTGCTTCTCAGTTCCATTGCAAAAGTCCTGCAGTCAAAGCTGTTTTTACCTTCAACGCAGAAGTGTGGTGGGATATCGTTGATTTTAACGAAGACCTCTACCTACATGATGACATCTATGAATCAATTCTAGATGATCTCCTCGAAGAAGATTCAGATGATAATGAATATGCAGATGCTCTCGAGTCATTAGTCGATGACTTGGAACAACTGCTCACCAACATGCAATGACTATGGTATTGACCTCGGCACCATGATAATTCACAGCTGTCATATGAGGCACATGGTACTTGGTCTCGTCATCACCATGAAGTACCAGAACGAGACACAAAACTAAGGACACGAGGATACTCCAGAGGAGAAGGATCAACTAGAGGGAGACAACCCTCAATGCCTCAAATACCTCTAACGTTGCAAAGGCCTCAGCATCCTCTTTTGCAATTCCAGAGCTCTTTCAAGCCAAGTGCCTCTTGGATCAAGAACAAGTTCACCAGCACAGATTGTTCAAGAGAAATCTCAGCACCAAAGATAGAGCCACAGTGGAATATATTGTTGCCCACAGAAGAAAAATAAGAGGATGAAAAAGTAGAAAGTTCTTTCTACTCAGATCAAGATTACTATCTAGGTGACTGCAGTAATCTCCAAGAAGAAGCAAAGCAAGAAGCAGAGGACATCTACCTTGAACAACCTCTTGTTCAGGGTCTAGGGAGACAAAAATTGGTATGTACAAGCATTCCTCTCTTAAAAATTCCACAACCAGCGTATCTAACACAACTGATTAATGGAAAGTTTGCCCAGTTTATTACTCTAAAAATTAATCGCAAACTCGTAGATGCCCAAATTGATACACGAGCTTTTCTCATTTGCCAAATTTCAATTCATCCATGATTGAAAGATATTGGATGATGCCATGGCTTACAAGAGCCTAGATGTCCAAGGGAATAGTTTCATTTGTAATAAATATAAACATCAGCAAACCCCTCGAATACAAAATAAAATCTTCCATGCTGATTTCTTTGCCTTAGATAGGATGCCTGTAGATATCTTACTAGGTGGTGCCTTTATAGACAAATATTCACCTTATGGTTCAACCACAAAGAGTATCATGTTTACTATAGAAAATGAAAGGCTTAGGATTCCTCGCCTCATTTATGCCACTGAACAATTTCCTAGTTCAATGACTCAAATACCTGTTATAATAATCCCTGTTGAAATTTAAGACAGGTGAAAAGATCAAGACCACTATCTGTTCTGATAACCCTCAACAATTTTGGTTAAAATCTATCTCTGAAATGGATATTAAAATCATTGAAGGTAAACATATGAAGATTGAGAAAATGATTCCAATACCAGCACAGGGTTATAATGATATGAAACTCCAGATCAAAGAACTGGAAAGTAATGGTTTTATTGAAAAATCAACTTCTCCCCACTGCTGTTATGCATTTATGGTTAACAAACACTCTGAACAGAAGAGAGGAAAGAAAAGAATGGTCATTAATTATAGACCATTGAATGCCATTATCCAACCATTTTCATATCTCATTCCAGATAAAAGCTATCTGTTGGAGTAGGTAGCAACATGTAAATACTTCTTCCAGTTCAACTGTAAATTTGACTCTTATCAAATCAGAGTCAAAGACGCTGACAGGGAAAAGACAACATTCAGCTGCCCTTTCGGTCATTTTCAGTGGACAGTGATGCCATTCGACTTGATGAATGCCCTTGCATTCTACTAGGCCCATATGGATAAAATATTTTAAGGCACTTCTAACTTTTTGTGTGTACATAGATGACATCCTAATTTTTAGTCATTCGCTTTCTGACCATTTTACTCATCTCTCCAGATTCTTTGAATTGGCACAAAATGTAGGAATCATTTTATCAGAGACAAAAATTTAGTTATGCAAAACTGAATGCAACTTTCTTGGAATGGTGATCCAAAATTCAAAACTGCAAATTCAGCCACATAGCAAAGAAAAGGTCATCAGTTTTCCAGATATTCTGGATAAACCCAAGCTCCAAGCCTTTTTGGGATTATTGAACTATCTAAATAGCTTTTATCCTAACTCTGGTGAAGACAGGTTTCTGCTTCAAAAATTTCTTCAGAAAAAAAAAGCTTTTAAATGGAAGGAAGAGCATACAACTGCTATCTGCAAAATCAAATCTAAAGTGGTCTTACTTCTTGATTTGTATGTCCCAAAATCTGATCAAATGATAGTTTATACTGATGCCTTCGATGCTGCATGGGGATGAGTACTTGTTTGCGTACATAACAATAAAAAATTTGTCTGTGAATTCTTCAATAGAGTTTTCAATACTGATGTGCTTAAATGGATTTCGTCTAATAAAGAAATCTATGCGGTAAAAAAGTGTTTAGAGAAGTTTATGTTAAAACTATTGCACTTGCCCCATTTTATTGTAAAAATCGATTGCACTAGATTTCTGACCTTTAGAGAAAAAAATCATGGTCGGAAAGATGGTCGTGGTAAATATTGTAGATGGCAAGCTTTTTTCAATCAGTTTAACTTCTCAGTAGAGAACATTAGAGGTACTGATAACATAACAACAGATTGGCTCAGTCGGAATCCACCTGCTACGCTAATGCACCATCCTGTTCCTGGCTTCAATCTAACCAGGATCTATAATTAAGGATTTGCATCTTTAAATATTTTTGTCCAAGAAGAAATCCCTCGTGAAGGGTTGCATCCAAGGTACACTCGGATATCTTATGCAGCATGACATGATTTGCAAATGTCTTTCACATCAACCATTCAAGCAAACCGTCATCAGAACACTGGTGTGATAATAATCAAAAGATTAAACAGTGAATTTTTTTCACCAGTTCACTGAATTAGTAAAACGTCCCCTATGGACATGGATGGTAAAAATCAGGGCCTCACACAATGAACACCTTTACAGATGGGTGGCAAGATATGGTCCTCACCGTATACATGAAGATTATGAACAAGATACAGTTGTCCATATGATTATCAGAAGACAACTAATGAGAATTTTACTTCTACATCAATCCTCGCCATCACGCATGTGAAGCTAGACCCCACCATTGACATCTTTCCAACACATTCCAGATAATGTGTCTTTTCCAACCAATCAGTGAAGACGACCTGCTAATTGAAGCGGAAGCAATGTTGGACCCACAAAGCCAGACGTCTTCATCCAGCGCCTCCAACATCTCACTGTAGCCTAACTTTTACGCTGTAAAGTATGATGTGACATGACACCGCCTTGGCAAAGATTCCAGGCATGACCTCCCAAAATACTATAAATAGGCCTCTCCTCCATAGAGTTTTCATCGAAAAATTTCTAAGCCTTCTATAGAAATCTAGTAGCCTTGTTTCAAGAGTATGCTTTTTTTTTGCCCTTTTCGAAGGACCCTGAGAATTAGAAATTCAAATAAGTGTTTGTATTAAAAGTGTGTGATTTATTAATATAGTGAAGCCGTAGCCATTCGGCCCCTGCCCACTGTCGCGGGTTTTCTACAAAGAGAATTGTTGAAGGAGGAGGCATCTACTGACGATAAAATAATTGTAAATAATTACAAATTTATGGTGACTTATAATACATTTAATTTGACTTATTCTATTGGCATGGTTATGGATAGTAACACAGAGTCCATTAGTCTCTCTTGTCATATGATGTGTTTTCTAAAATTTATTATCTTAATGAGAAATGATTTTTGTGATGTACTTCTTGGTTCAATTTATGTTTATTTTTTCATTTATGTTCTTGTATGTAAAGAATATTCACCTTTTTAATAATAATAAAAAGTTTATTAATACTACTAATTATAATTATTATATCAATAATTAGTATGTTAATATATTAATAAAATAACAATACACATCATACTAAGAATCAAGTAAATTTTGAATTGAAATGATTTCATTATTAAATTCAAATTAACAATAAATACAAAGGCACATGAATGAGCATGATCTTAAAGTTTAATTTAGAATAGTAATAGATTATTAAGAGTTGAATATTGTTATGTAACTAAGTCTTGTTAAGATAATTGAGAGTGTTGACAATGTAGTTTTAAGACTTCACATAATTGCCTCTAATCAATAAAGAGTTAATTAGTTTGAAGACAATTAAAATAAAAATTAATGTTATAAAATTTTGTCAAATTTTAAAATGTAAAGTCCCTTTCTCGGGTTTAGTGTTTTTTGGAGACCCTTAGCGTATTATGTGGTTCGCTGTCGATAGGGGATGAAGAAAAAGGGGAAACATTGTTCTTTTCTTTTCTAAGTTGCCAAAAGTAGCTTCATGTTGGCAAATTTTGTATTTTGAAAGTAAAAAGGGTCACTTTTTAAATATATTATTTTAGCCCTTGAAGCGTCCCACTTTTGGACTTGGATTTGAGGGAAAAAAGTATAAAAGGTGATGATAAGGTTTGTTTTTGGGGATGATCATCTACCATTTTATTTCATGAGTTGAGCACGTTTACTTTTACTTTCAGCTATTGAGAACGAAATCCTTCTTTGGTAATATGATATTGTGGACAACAAGCCTTAGTATTTAGCTGGTGGCTTTATTTGAAAGTCACATTTGATCAAAAGATTGTTTGGAACAAAGGAAAGAGGTCTAAATTAGTGTGGCACAATAGTTAGGGCATATTCTAAGGTGAATGTAGCAACTGGGAGACATTTTAGAGGTTGGGGACTTGCTTGAGAGGGTTTCAAAAGGATTACATCACCCCTATTAGGGCTGGGATCACCAAATGAGGGTTATTGTGAAGGTTATGCAACTTCTAGTTCAATCGATTGGTCATTTCTTATTTAAATTTGTATTGATATATTCAACTGTGAATTATTTAATTTGTAAGGTTGGAAAATTATTATAATATTCAGATTTGGGGTTTAAGAGCTCTATCGTTGAAGGAGATTGAATCACCTTATTTTTTGAGGTTCTTATATGGTTCACTTTGTCATATTATATATTGTGAATGATTTTTTTAGATTTTTACAATTTCTTGTTAGGGTTTTAGTAATATACTCAAAATTGTGTAAGGGTTTTTTACAAATTCTAGAATTGTTTAATTTGGCCCCAAAATGGATATTACAGTGGTATCAGAGCATTTTCTTGCCAACCTATGAGCCATGGGGTCAGTACATAAGGATATTATGGCTAGTTTTGATTTATTCAAAACTCCTCTAACAAAGATTTGAACAAAAATATATTTTACAAACTTTATGAAGTTGGAGTCACGGAATGGAAAATGGCACTATGAGGAAGTGTGGTCAGAAAAAGGGAAGAGAGAGTCAAGTTTCGAATCTCAAAACCCTACTAAGGAGCAAAAGGAATTCCACATGTAGATTGAAGGCAAAGATCCTTTGATAGTAGAAAATATTTTATTGACTTTTAATGATTGCATGTATGATAAAAGAATGAGGAAGCCAAAGAAGAAATTGTGAAGGGGAAAACACCATCACTGAGTTCCCAAAGAGTTTAACTGAAAAAATATGCATAAATCACATATATGAGGGAAAATTTAATGATCCACCATCAACGACAAAACTAGATGCTAGTGTTGAAATGAAACCAACTACATTGCAAGCAAGTGCAGAGGATGTGATAAGGACTCAAAGGTGTGATAAATGGCTAAAATGAGCTAAGGAAGCTAAGTTGATAACTATTCAATCAAAACAACACTTAAGAAATTTAAGGAGGAAGCTAAGCTCTTGAATCATTGTTATGACAGTTCTGAATATGAAGAAAAAATAGATTTGCAAGAGGTTTATGAAAAGGAATTCCAAGAAGACTTTGTGTGAGGCATGCACATGAAGAAAGTGCCTCACCAAATACTTATGTTAGTCTTCAACTTGTTGGAATTGTCAGACCAACAACTAATGATAATTTTTTTGATTATCTTCATGATTATAGCAAGAAGAGTGAAAGTATTGATTTTTAGAGAAGCATTAGGGATGGATATGCATTTGAGATGAATATTTTGATTAACCCTAATTTAGGTGTTTTGAGTCACATTGATGGTGGTGTTGAGGTTATTTCAACAATCTCTCTTCTGGAAAAACTGGATGAGTATTTTGACTTCAAACTAAGATATGAAAATATTGTATATTTGTTGCTTCCTATTATGCCATTACAAGATTCTTGCCATCATGGAAAGCATTCTAAAAATGGTGATAGGGTTATGGATACAACTTGCAACATAGGACATATAGATTGTTTGATTCAAGTTCAAAATTGCTTTGGTATATGGGATCTGAGTGATCTTTTGAGATTGAAGAAGATCATGCCAAAATAACAGGTTGAAAAATATAAGAAAAATAAAACCCTTTCAAGTTTCTTATAAAAAAGGGCATTATACAAATAGATTTTGGTAAACTTAACACAAAGAAGCTTAGAGTGAATAAGCTTGATGAGGATAGACTCCCTTATATTTTGACAGACCTTTATAGCAGTGGTGTTTTGATTGGGAAGGGATATCTGGTTCAAATTGTAGTGTCAAAATGAAGCATATTGAAAAGGAGAGAGTCGATCAAGTTCTAATTACAATTAATGATTGATGGCATACAATTTGCAAGAGTAAGGTTAAGAAAAATAAGATCTCTATCACTTGCAGACAAGTTTTCTAGCATGCATGGTTAGAAATAACTCCTGGGTTTTATAGAAGAGCAAGAAATATGCCTTTCACAAAAGAAGGCATTGTTTCAAATCTTATAATCAATCCACATGCTTTTCCTTCTATACCAACTCTAGGCAACTTTATGAATTTGCCATATCCATAGTTCTTTCTTCAAGTGATGTTGGTGATACTACACCTCTTAAAACCTATAACCATTGAATATATCACTGACCAACTTCACAGGTGTGGTTACGAATAGTGGGGAAAAGAGAGAATGTATAATGGGCGAACAAAGGAGATTGAGAATGATCTGCACATCTCTCAAGAAGGAGAACATGATTGGGTGATTGAAGTTGAAAGCAATATAGAAGAAAATACTGCACATCATAGAGTCATACCATAATCAACCCTTAAAGTTGTGGAGCATGCTTTTAGTATCCTTTCTAGATATTCGGAAAATGCTAGCATGGACAATGTGGCTACAATTGTGTTGCCTTTAGATTTTGCTAGTCATTCTGCTGAAGGTTGCTTTCGGAATGGTTCGTGCCCTGAGGAAAAAGTGAATTTCAAAATGGGCAGAGAATAGAATGTGGCTAATTTAGATTTAGCTGTCATGAGTTCTAGTGAGATACTCAAGAGGAGCAAGCATATTATTTGAACTGATGTGTGGAGTGCTGGAGTTATTCTATACATTTTATTGAGCGGAGTTCCACCATTTTGGGCAGAAATTGAATAAGGCATCGTTGAACAAGTCCTACGCGGTGAACTTGATTTCACATCAGATCCATGGCCTAAGATTTCAGAAAGTGCAAAGGATTTAATTAGAAAGGTGCTTGTTTGAAATCCTAAGAAGAGATTGACCACTCTTGAAGTCATTTGCCATCCTTAGATTCAATAGGATGGAGTTGCTCTAGATAGACCTCTTGATTTTATTGTGTTATCTTGACTGAAGTAATTTTTTGCATTGAACATGATAAAAAAGATGGCTCTACAGGTCATATCTAAACAAATGTCAGAAGTTGAAATTGTTGGTCTTAGGGAGACGTTCAAAATGATATATATATAGACAATAGTGGGGCAATCACTTTCGAAGAACTTAAGGATGACTTAAAAAAAGAGTAGGTTCGGAGCTCATGGAGTTAGAGATATGACAACTCATGGACATGACTGACGCAGACAATAATGGTACCATAGAGTATGGTGAATCATTGCAACTACCATGAATTTAAACAAGACTGAACGTTAGGACCGTTTATTTGTTGCCTTTTCCTTCTTTGGTAAAGATTCAAGTGGGTATATCACTCTTGATGAACTGCAAGAAGTATGTAAAGAATTTGGTATAGATGATGTTTAGCTTGAGAAAATGATCCAAGAAGTGGACCAAGACAATGATGGGCATATTGATTACAATGAATTTGTAGCAATGATGAATAAAGGAAATAATATTCTTGGATGTGTATATGTTCATGGTATCTTTGACTTAGAGGAGTTTCCAAAAGGAAATGGGTTTGGTTCCAATGATTGTAGTGAAACTCACAAAGGACTACAAAAACACGTAGCCAATGGATTAATAAGCTTGCCAGGTCACATATCTGAATCAATGAGGATGAAGGTTCAAAACATTGTTGATCAAAGTTTTCAAGAGGACATAAAATGGCAAATTTCGCATGGGAAAACAAAAGATCTTGACAGTAAGGACATGCTTTCAGAAGCTGAATCTATATTCCATGATCGCTTTGAGTCTATAGTTGACCCTAGTATAGGTTGAGGTTTGTTTCCTTTGATGCTTTACAATAAAAGTATGAGAGATCAGGATTTTGGAGGAATGTATTCTATATTTTTGACAATAAACTCAGAGGTTGTTTCAGCTACCATTTTTTGTGTATTTGGACAAAAGATTGCAGAGTTGCTTCTAGTTACAACAATGGCTAACAATCAAGGACAATGTTATTTCCATTCTCTATTTTCATGCATTGAGGAAATATTTCCCTCCCTGAATATAAAGCACATTGTGTTGCCTGCTACTGAAGAAGTGAAGTCTTTTTGGACGCTGAGGGAAAAACATCTAGTTTTGCAAGTAAACATTTTTTGAAGGAAGTGAAAGAATCAATAGATGAATCACAACAAAATTTGTCATCACTTCATGATGAGATAGAAGCCACGACTCATCAAGGGGCTGCACCACATGAGGATTTCAGAACATGGAATTACAAATTCCTCACGGTAAGTTGGGAGATCCAGGGATTACAGAGATAATCAGATTGGGTGAGTCAACGAAGTTGAGCTTGCAATTGCTTGAATGAATGAATGAAAGATTTTAATGATGTCCACGAGGCCAAGCATCCTAAGGGACCCGGGAAGAAACCTTCAAGATATTCTTAACCTCCTTTCGAGATCAGATCTTCTGCTATGAATCTTAACTAGTAAACTAGCTGTATTGGGGCACTGAGGCTCCTCGAATAACTCACTAAGGCTTCTCACATTCTAGTTGTTATCAAACTGACCACGAATATCCACATATGAAGCACACTCAGTGATGTAATGCCATTCCGTTTCAACCACCCCTTTGTAGCAAAAAATGCATGATCTTTCGGCCCACTCTTCTTTGGGAATCGTCCACCTACCCGTCTCACATCTAAGATGATGGGACCTAGTGCTCAGCTGAGCCACTAAAATCCTTGCCTTTCCCCTAAGAGCATCCCACATATATTCCTCTTCCCCATGCTCCCTCGAAAGATTGAACTCTCTAATATAAGGCTCTTTTTTTCTGCTAATCTGATTTGACCACATCGCAGTCATAAATTTATCTAACACAAACTTTTTTATTTCTTCCTTATTGTCAGGACAATCAAGCAAGCTAATGTTCCACTTATCCATCCACTTCTTGTTTTGCTTCATCAGCGTCTTTTTCCTATGGTCAAGTCTCTCCCCCAACACCATTTTGGGCCAATGATGCTCATCCATATTTTCCACCTTTTTTAAGTAACTTAAAAGTTTTATAATTGTTGATGCCTCTAGTGGGAACAAACCCGTTTCCAATAAAATAATCTCATAGGGGACCGTCAATTTGACTTTGAAATTGTTGGTAATATGGCGATTTTGAATTCTTTCAAGCTGTTTCCACTTGTGGTTTGAAATGCTGTTCCCCCAAACCTCACACCCATAAAGGACGACCGACGTGACCAACAACTTGAAAAGGGTTTTCTTGGTTTTCCAATCCCAAAGTTTGGATTTCCTACACCTGTTTTGGAGCAAGTAAGATGCTCTCCACCCACCTAGAATCCTGCTATCCCTACAAGACTCCCAATTGAGCCTATTGTGAAAAATAATTCCCAGGTACTTGTACTCTTCCACTATTTCCAACGTGTTCTCTTCAAGAATGAAATTAGACTGTTGTTTCTTTCTTTTCAATGAAAATATCATGATCTTGGTTTTGTTGGTATTTCCCTGCATCTTGACCTCTTGGCAAAAGAGTTCAAGAGCTTTCAAATGAGTGATCAAACCTTTGGCAAATTTTGCCATTAGAATAAGATCATCTGCGTACAAAAGGAGCTTCACCACGTAACAGGACAACTGAATGCCTTCTCCACCGATTTTGTTTACAAGTAACAAATTGAGGACAAGCAATTTCAAGAGGGGAGGACTGTGATGTCCCCTTCCCGTGTTTAGCATTGTTTGGAGACCCTTAACCTATTATGTGGTTTCCCATCGGCTAAGGGGATGAAGGAAAACGAGAAACATAGTTTTTTTTTTCGAAATTGTCAAAAGTAGCTTCATGTTGGCAATTTTTCTATTTTGAAAGTAAAAAGGGTCACTTTTTAAATATATTATTATTTTAACCCTTGAAATGTCCCACATTTTGGGTTTGAGGAAAAAAGGTATAAAAGGGGATGGTGAGGTTCGTTTTTGGGGATGATTATCTACCATTTTATTTCATGAGTTGGGCACATTTGCTTCTACTTTCATTCATTGAGGACGAAAACCCTCTCCATTAAATATAATATTGGGGATGAAAACCCTCAGTATTCAGCTAGTGGTTTCATCCGGGAGTCACATTTGAGCGAAAGATTGTTTGGGACAAAGCATAGATGTTTGAATTAGTGTGTTGCAGTACCTAGGGCATCTTTTAAGGTGGGCATAGTAGTTGGGAGACATTTTAGAGGTTGATGACCTACTTGAGAGGGTTTCAATAGGCTTACTTCCCTATTAAGGCTGGCGTCACCCTAGGTGGGTTATTATGAAGATTATGCAGCTTCCAATTCAACTGATTGATCATTTCTTGTTTGAATTTGCATTGATATATTTAGTTATGAATTATTTAATTTGTAAGGTTGGAAAATTATTATAAAATTCAAATTTTGGTTTTAAGAGCTTATTGTTGAAAGAGATTGAATCACTTTTTTTAGGGTTCCTATATGGTTCATATTATCATATTATATCTCGTGAATGATTTTCAGATTTTTACAAGTCTTTATTAAGACTTTAATAATATATTCAAAATTGTGTAAATTTTTTTAACAAATTCCAAAATTATTTAATTGAGCTTTAAAAAAAATATTACATAAAATATGAAGAAAGCCATAAAAATAAAAACATGTCTAACCAAATATATAATGTTAACGTCTCAAAAAAAATAGATTTGACATATAAACAAAAGTAATTTCCAATATTAAGGAGGCTAGATTATTCCCCCTTTGAAGTTTGTTTGAGGAAATGTAGATTTTACATGATACTTTAGCCATACATAAAAAGGATAAAAATGGGGAATACAATATTTAAGTATCTTTAATAAACTTTGAGGGAGCCCATCAAGATATCCTTATAAAACATGTTTGCATGTTGTATGATGCAATTTACATCTCATATCATATATATAAAACCGTTCCTAACATGCATGGGACAAATACTTATGCCTTGGTTAGTGGAGTTGATTGTATACTAATATATTAAAGGAGGACAATCACTTAGTCTCATTTTTAAGATGTGAGTTAAACACTTTAAATAATTGTGATATGGACTACAATGTATATCAATAAAATTCATTACTCACCTTATTTCATACATTAAAATTTGGATCTATGTCTATTAACACTATTATTTAATTGATGAATTGTCTAATTTTAAGTTCTTTTTATTTTTCTTTCTTTTATTTAAAAGTTATTATTGGAGATGCTTAACATAATGGAATAAAAAAACTATGTATGAATCATATTTTATTGATGTTGTTCTAAGTTTAATTTGGTTTACATATTTATTTTAACATAAATATTAATATTATTAATTTCAAAATAATAAATATATACCATTTTTTTTTTAAATTGTTGAAAGTTCCTAACCAATTTGCAATGCCATCGCTGCATAGATAAAAATGTTTGTATAAAAATAAAAAATATATGTATCATGTTTTCCATTGATATCACTTTTGTCCTCACAATATAATTATTTGCACATTTAAAAGAAATAAATATGATTGTGAAAGAATATAAGTTTGGTTTAAATTATTACAAGAATTATAGATATGAAATTTAGCTTGATTTCAATGCTAAATTAAACAAAATTAATTTATAATAAAGATGTAAAAAAATGATCTATTATCTTTTTAATGTATTGTGTTTTAAAGGACATTTTGTAAGAGCATGATTCAGATTCAAATTCCTTTCATTATAATAATGTGATAATACATATGAATTGGTTGTGAAGTAATGACTTTGAGATAAATTCAAGTGACCCATGTTTACAAATCATAATAATGTGGTTTCAATTTTCCATACACTATATTAAGGACAATCATAATAATGTGGTTTAACAAGTTTATATTTTAAGCACAATTCATTTGTCTTTCAGCTATCAAAATCGATTTTATAGTAATTTCAAGGGAAATATCTAATACTTTATGATACTAAATATGTTGAAATTTTACTATAACATTACAAATTTACATAATCAAAACTATGTTCAAAAGACCAAAATAATATATTTTGACAAACTTTATTATATTACACTTTTTATTAAATAATATAAGAAAATCAAATCAAAGAAAATAATATTGCAGTCCTTAAAATTTCAGTGTTAATATATCTTAAAATGTTGTGACTTTTTTTTGAAAAATAAATTCATCAACATTTAAGGTATCTCAGAGTATAACTATGACTTTTTATTGAAGAATAAATTCATCAACTTTTAACATATCTCAAAGTGTAAATATGAATTTTCGTTGAAGAATAAATTCATCAACATTTATTAAAGACGAGCAAACATTTAAATTGAAAGCACCATTGTTGCAGATCATTGATTAACATAAAATATTTATTTAGAGTGAGTAGTATGACAGTACACCTCACAAATGTTGCCACCAAAACAAGGCATACAAAAAGGAACGATATCATCCCTGATGCAATCCCTAAAAGAACATAAATTTAGGAATATGAATTGTCTTTTTTCCCCCTTCTTTAGGCCAATCTGAGATGAAACCCTTTAACATCCTCCTGTATGATTCCATCATTAAATGCACTTGAGTGTCAGTAAAGGAAAATGAATACTTCATATGATTTACATTTGGAAGTTGTGGCTCTTGGTTTGAGTCTAGCTTGGTCATTTTTGCAAGATTTTGACAACATGCAACTCTATAAAGCAAAACAAGTAGAGAGAGTATTAAAGACTGTAAATAACGTAATATCAAATTCTTACAGGTGAAAGATTTGTCGTATTGATTGGGGGATCCTGGAGTAGCGTTCAAAATCCACTGATCAAGTTTTGTATTAGATTAATCATCTGTCTATAGTCAACTCTGAGAGAACTGTGTTAAGAAATTGTACAGTAGACCCCAAATTTGGGAATCCATGTGAATACCGTAGGTATATATTTATTCATCCCCTGTAGGCAGATCAATTGGTATGATAACCAATTTTGCCAGTGGGGCCGATGGACGTAGGGATCGATTGGTATCAAATCGTGAAGGTTATGAAGACAATTTGCAATATAGGAGGCATACCATTGCGTGGATTTTTGGAGACTGGTAAACGTCTGAGAAATCCTCGTTCATAGGAGTCCGAAACGGAGCACAGGAAGATGTCATGAAATCCTAGAGAAAGTAGTACACAGAAGCAGGAAGTATCTGAGAAGAGGTTTACCCAAGGGCAGAATGTACAGAAGCCCACAGGAGTTTTGAAAGCCAACAATTATGTTGGAACTGATGTCGACAGATAGGGATGTGCTGGTGAAGTGCATTGGTTGTGAACATCCGTACATCAAAAGGAGTTGGTATTGTTTGACACCAAGACCTGAGAAGATGCATGTGGGAATCAACAAAAGGCCTGAAACCTGCCATTGTATTGTGTAAGTTCACAGATTGCAACGAAAAAAAAGGCAATAGAATCCACTCCAAAGTTCTTAAGATGATTTGTATGCCTCACAACTATGTTACAGTGTATGGCTAAGCAAAGGAGAAATGTTATCAAAGAAACGTCATGCCAATATACGGCTACAAAACGTTGTCACCAAGTTTGCTCGCAATTGGCAACTAAGGCAGCACAAAACATTGATCCTCAGTAAGAGATGGGTGGGGTCAACGATTAACAAGTTACAGTTGGCCCCTAGTTTTTGTTTTTTTGTATTAGAATCTGCATGATGAACAATCAGCTTAGTATACAACCCTCATATTATTCATATGCTTGATTCTACAGCCAATTCAATTATACTTTTACTAAGTTTAATACTCCACAATCACAATTGTATGGAGTCAAAAAGTTAGTCGAAAGCTGTTTTGGGTCTTATGATTAGATCATTTCAGATTAAATACAAACTGTGGATTGATAAATTAAAATGGAAAAATAATATTAATACAATTTTTCAATTAAAAATATAAAAGAAATAAAATATATAATTTTTAAAAAATAAAAATAAAAAACTTAGTTTAGAATTTTTTTTATTGTATTAATTTAATCGTTTAAATAATATAATAATGTATTATCGAGTTCTCTATAATATATAATAATTTTTTATTGTATTAACTTAAATATTTTCAATACAATAATACATTCTCTAAATTCTCGATATATATATATTTATTGTATATGTAAATATATATAAGCACATCAATAGATAAATCATAAGTATTAGAATTATATATTTTAAAACTATAAATACTAAAATCATGAATACTAAAACTATCGTTTTCAAAATTATATGCATATAAATCATAGTTTCTAAAATCATGAATACCAAAACTATGATTTACATAAACAAAATCTTGGTGTACAAAAATATGAGTACCAAAAATTATAAATACAAAAATATACAACATATTTTTAATAATAATTGGTTGTTTAGTGATGAATCCAAAATAAAATAGTATTTTTTATGAATATACATTGAAAAACTATGTATAATAAAATATAATTTTATATTCCAAAAAAAATGTTAAATTATTTGAAAAATAAACAAAATTTAAAAATACTCACATATATATAATATAATGTAATTAAATTAACAATTCTAAAAAATATTATGTTACAAATAATTTTAGAAATAACATTAAGTGGTTCTATTAGAAATGACACTACAAAAACTTTAAAAATAAATTAAGTCATTCTAAAAATGACACTATCATAATTCTAGAAACAACATTCAAATAACTTTATGAGTAATATTTTTGGAAAAAATATTAAAACAACTTTAAAAATAATGTTACATTATATATATATATATATATATATATATATATATATATATATATATATATATATATATATAATTTTCATTAATAATATTGTTACAGTAATAATTGAACAATATAATATTAATTTAAAAATAAATAAATAAATAATACTAAAATGAGGCAACACTATTATTTATTTTATATATTTTCATTATACAATTTTTATTTTAAAAAGAATAAAAAAGAGAAATAAACCTTCTTAATAGATATAATTGATTTAAAAAAAAAAAAAAAAAATTAAAATAGCCCTGCAATCATGTGATAACTGAATCAACATAATAAATATAACATACAATGTTAACATGGTTGACATAAGGATTTTGAGTAAGGAGACTTGCAAACCTAATGGATCCTCTATCTATTAATTTGTAGCTCTCCAATAATGGATCTTCTATCTATTAATTTATATTTCTCCAAAGTTTAACATTTAAGTAAAGGAATATTTAGGACTTACAAGCCAATTTATTATTTTATTCAATTTTTTCTTTTTTCTCTTTTTTAATGTAATATTAATTATTTTTTAAAAGTCTCTTTTAATAATTAGATAATCGATTTTAAATGTAATTAGATAACTGATTTTAAATGCAATCAAATTATTGTAATTTTTAAAAATAATTTTAAAAAAATATTTAATTTTCATAATTTTTTTAATGTATGAATAGTAAAAATGAATTTTAGATAAATTGTAATTCCAATTTTTGATAATGATATTAATAGATCACGAATTGTAATAAAAATATTGTTATTTTTTTGCACAATTTATCCAAAAACCATCTTTATTATCCAATTCTCTTATTTTTACAACTTCTATATTAACACTATACACTCACTTCAAACTATAACATTTACAACAAAAAAGTCACAAAAAATTTATTTCCTCAAAAATTGAAAATTTTAAAACTTTTGTAATCATATTCATCACTGTCTTAGTTTATACGATCCGTCTAGTGATATCATTTAAAGCTTACAATTTGTTTCCAAACATGTAGTATCTTTTGGGGCATACCACTTTTAGGCCTAACAAAATGATACGCAGTTCCTTAGTCATTTTTAGTAAACTTTATGGAAGAAGTTTGGCATAGAGTTGCAGTGCAATTATGCATATAACCTTCAAATGTATGGATAGATTAAAGTGTCGATTGAAGTCTATGTAATATGGTCATATATTTAATAGTAAGCAAGCTTGGACAGTGTGATAAGGGTTTAGCTCAAGCATTGTTTGTCTATAATAACTCAATGAATAGATCAATTGGAAATACTTAATTCTGGATTATATATAGAATGTCACGCAAAGGTGAAATTGATTTACAAGGTTTGACATTGACAAACAAGAGTTTTGAAGTAGACAAATTTGCAGGCTGTATGCATTAAGTGCATGAGAAAGTATTGAAGAAGTTTAAGAGAAACAACCAAAAGTATAAGGAGAAAGAATATGATGAGCGTAAAGTGAAGATCTTTGCAGAAGGAGATTAAATATTAGTACATATATAAAATGGAAACAAGAGCAAGTTTAAATTGTGGGGCCCTAAAGGGTCCTAAAACTTGATTCATGCCATGGAGGGACCTATTTCATGCTAAATTATTGCGTTTCTATTGAGCATATTTCCTTCTGGATGTATCAAAAAAGTATGTGTGTTTGAATATTTTTTAATTCAATAAACACTCTACTATTTAGAAAAGACATAATTTAAATAACAAATATCTCATAGTTAATATGTCATATACAATCCAAAAAATTCAGACCAATACATTCTTTCTATTTATTTTTTATTTCTTCCTCTTTTTCTCATGAATAAAATTGATCTAATACAATGCATTTATCAAATTAAATGTAAACATATTTTTTCAAAAAAAAAAAGGTTGTTTTAAATCTATATAAAATGATAAAAATAAAAATAACTTGCTTTAAAACAAAGTAATCTATTTTATAATTATTGTATTGCTTTATTCTTTTAAAAATAGCGCTCAACAACATTTATTCAATATTCTCCCCTTGATGTTGAATGGATTAATGATCTCAAAGTTTCAAAAACTAAAGTTTTGCAATAGCTTTAGTGAAGATATTTGTACGTTGTTCTTAGGTCTTTATATACTTCAATTTTACCTCTTTATTCTAAACTAAATCTAGAATAAAGTGGTACTTCAAATCAAAATGCTTTGACCTATTGTGATGGACTGGATTCTTAACGAATTTGATAGCACTTACATTATCACAAAAAAATATTGTAGGTTGATTTTGTTTCTCCGTATTTCTTCTAGAACTTTGTAGAGCCATAATGCCTATGTACTAGATAAAGTGGTTGCAATATATTTTGATTTCATAGATGAAGGGCAAGTGAACTCTGCTTCTTTGCGATCCATGTAACCAAACCCAAACTAAGTGAAAAATAATTGTTGGATGTTGAATTCTGGTCATCCAAACTACATCCCCAATTAGAATCACTAAGATTAAAAAGTTCAAAATTTTTAGGGGCATAATAATGAATATCAAAATTGATAGTACCTTTCACATACCTCAAAATTCTCTTGACTACCTATTGACCATTTTTTGCCCAACAGGCCAAAAATCGGTCCCCTTCTTCCCCTGCTGTTCTAGGCCAATTCATTTGTTGATTTTGCACAAGTCCAGGAATTTCTACGGACTCTGCAGGTCTATTTCTATGGACTCTATAGGTTTATTTCTATGGACTCTACAGGTGACGTTTCTACGGATTCTGCAAAGAAGTTTTTATACGGACTCTGTAGGTTAGTCTTTGGCGCATGAAGAATCAGTTCAGAGAGTGCTGGGTTTTACAAGGCTTCTTCAGGCTCTTGTCTGAAGAAATTCACAAGGTTGGCATCTTTGAACCATTGAACCATTGAACCAGTTCAATGCCTTGGTTCAACGCCTTGGTTCAATCGGCAGGTTCATCGCTCAAGTTCAATGCCTTGGTTCAATCGGCCTTGGTTCATCACTTGGTTCAACCACTAGGTTCAATGCTTCGTTCAATCAGAAAAGTTCAATGGATTGGTTCAACATTTAAGTTCATCAGCAAAGTTCAACGCTCGGTTCAATCGGCAAAGTTCAATGCAAGGTTCATCAGCAGGTTCAATCAAATGGTTCATCGCATTCGGTTCAGCGCCTTGGTTCAACAACTGTTTGAACCGTTGAACCAATTCAATGGATTGGTTCAATGGTTGGTTCAAAGGAGTGGTTCAAACGGGAAAAGTTCAAAGGCTTGTTTTAAAGCGGCACAGGGGCGCAGTGTTGAACTGTTGAACCGTTATACCATTTTTGGTTCAATCGCTCGGTTCAACGTCTTGGTTCAAGGGAGCGTCCTAAAGCCGAAGGGAAAGTGCCCTTGCGGAGGGAAGTTCTAAGTTCAAAAGCCCTTGCGGAGGGCAGGGAGCACTTCAAAGGCAGTCGAAGGATTTCCAAAAATGCGAAAAGACTCAAGGCATCGAATGAATTCTTTCAGACTTTTTGTCCGAAGGAATTCCTTCGGACAAAAAGTCCGAAGGAATTCAGAGAAAATCCGTGAGCTCAAAAGACCCAAAGAAATCAAGGCAGCCATTTTTCGCGAACTTTTTGTCTGCGAGAAAAAAACCCGTAGAAAAGGCCCGAAGGAATTTGCCAAGGACGGTGATGTCCCGGAAGCTGTCAATTTCAAGGTGACAAATTATTCGTTGTTTTTTAAGCGATGATGGGTGTGCAGATGTCAATTTTAAGACAGTGAAATAGCCGTTTGCTTTTAAATTGCCTGAGCGCCAACCATGAAAAGAGCCCAAGGAATGCAACGACCCGCCAGAAGATTGTCCCTAAGGGCTGAAGGAGCAGAAAGAGATAAAACCAGGAAGAAGACAAGGTGAAGAAAGAGACAAAGCAGTTCAAGTGGCAAAGAGGAGGCAAGTTATTGCCAGATGGTCACCAAACGACGCGACCTATTTTTCTTCTAGTTTGCATTTATAAGCAGACAAGCCACGCAAATGCCTTGAAAAGAGCAACCTGTTTGCAGAAAAGCAGCACGACCATGTTTTTCACATTAATGTGGGATGCCAAAGTCAAAGCAGGAACCGACAATCAAACGGCTCCCTCTTCCCAAGGCTCAGAACACACATGGGCCAGCTTGCAAAAAAAAAAGTGCCAAAATCTTTCCCAAGAAGCACCAGGTTCTCTTCCTCTTCCTATATATTGTAAACTTCTCATTTGAGAATGATCCACTCTCTTAGCCTTAAGGCAAAACTCTGCCCAAAAATATCTCAGGCTTGTAAGGCAGAGGCTCTACCAGTTTTTACCTTGAATCAGGACTTAGCATTTTTACCTCTATCTGGACTTGCACTTTAAAGTATGTCTGTTTTATTCTTTTGTGTTAAGTCATTGTCTTTCATGCTTTTCACAGATCGATTACAGCATGTCCAGTGCATTGTGAAGTCTCCTTTCTGTAGGTCTGCCAGAAGTGTCTACAGGAGAATGTAGGTGCCTGTGAATAGGCTGCCATAAGTGTGTCTGAGGACGCCTCTGGTAGTTTCTTCCTCCCTGTATTTCCACAGACCCCTAGCTGACTGTTGTAGAAAAGCTTCCCACTTCAGATGAAGTGTATGTGCGCTTCTTTTTGGTGAAAAGTGTATATTCGGGCTGGGTGGGTCAACATTTTCTAGTGTATCACCTTTTCATTTTTAGGCTTAGCTTCTGTTTTCAGCATCTCTCTCTCCCTTTGATCCCCCCTTTTTCATTTTATTTTTTAGTAGTAGGAGAAACCAGGGCCTAAATGATACATTAGAGGGAGCTATCCCTTATCTAGAGACTCTCCCCTCCAGCTTCACCGGTCCCATAGGCGAGAGGGGAGTTTCCATTGTTGCGTGTGAAAAGGTAGGAGCTCGGCTTCCTGCCCCGGGTGCAATCCACTGTGTCAACACTACCTTCATATGAATTTCAAATGGCTTAGACATATACCTTGAATCAAGAGAATATGAATAATCAATACATGGTATTATTTAAATTAGAAATATTAAGCTTCCAATAATACTTCTATAAGTTATTTCATTAACCACTTCAATGCCATCTTCTCTACATGAGTAGTTAGAATGGAGACTAGTTTACAATCAATCAAACTTGTTTTAGTCAACATGTCATTTGCATACTTTGTTTGAAAAATGAAAATTTCATCCTTACTTTGATGAACTTCCATCCCTAGGAAATATTGCATGAGACCTAAATATTTTATTTTGAATTCATTCATCATAGCAATTGTGAGTTCATCCTTCATGTTAGAACTGTTGTTCACATACAACAAATCATCAACATGAAAACTAACAATAAGGAAATCATTACCTTTTTCATTATGGTAAGCAATAGGCTCACTCTTGCTTCTCTTGAAGTCATTCTGCTAAAAATATCCATCAATTTGGGCATACCATGCTCTTGGTGTTTGCTTGAGGCCATACAAAGTCTTCTTCAACTTGTAGACTTAGTCTTCTTTACCCTGTACTACAAAACCTTGTGGAATAGACTTCCTCTTCTAAGTACCAATTTAAGAAGGAACTTTTCACATCCATGAGATGTATGCTACATTAATTTTGAGATGCTAGTGACATCGCCATCATAACGGTCTCTTGTCTTGACACTGGTGCAAATGTCTCTTTGAAATCTATGCAATATCTTTGAGTGAAGCCTTTTATAACTAGACATGCCTTGTATCTTTCAACACTACCATCACTATTGTCCTTAGTATTCTATAGACCCATTTAATACCAATACATTTCTTGTCATGTGGAAGATCTGTAAGTTCCCAAATATCATTCCTATGAATGGAATCCATTTATTCTTATATTACTTACACCCAAACATCTTTAGTACATGCATCTTCAAAACGTGATGGTTCAAAATCAGCTTGTGTAAACAAAACATAATTTACCATTTCACCTCTTGGACCTTCTTCATGTGCTTGAATTATTGCATTTGAATAAATTTCACTTAGGCTTCTTACCTTCTTTTAAGAACTTGGACTTGCACTTGGAATACAAGAACTAGATGAGGGGTTTCTTGGTGGACTTGCAGCAATTGGAACTAAAATACTAGTAGGTTGCTCGTTAGAAATATCATTAGCAACACCATTACGAAAAAAATTAGACTTGTCAATATGGCCTTTATCTTTGTCATGACCATATGCTGGACCCCTTCATAAAAAATAACATCTCCTAACATAACAATACTACTTTTGAGGGGATTATAAATCCTATAAACTTTGCTTTGTTCACTTTAATCGAAAAAAATACAACACTCACTCTTTGGATGAAACTTCTTTCATTTTGGGTCAACTACATGAACATAGGCTAAACGACAAAAAACTTAAAAATATTTGACATTAGGTTTCTTTTCATAGCATGCTTCATATGGAGTCATCTTGTTAAGTACACTAGTGGGACTCCAATTAAGAATATATACTAATGTAATTATCAGAGCAGACCACAATTGAGGATCTACAGGAAATGATCGAATGCACAAGGTTGAATCTAATTGGAGTAATGAAATATGAAGAATAACTCACAAGAGGAAGAAGCTTGTCTTCACAACAAAAAGTTGTATTAATGAGTATTAACCAAAAAATACATAGGAAGGTACATTATATAATGAGAAATTAGGTCACCTAAAAAGGTAATTAACTCAATTCAAAATTAGAAAATGA
Source organism: Torreya grandis (assembly GCA_037957365.1). Lineage (NCBI taxonomy): Eukaryota > Viridiplantae > Streptophyta > Pinopsida > Cupressales > Taxaceae > Torreya > Torreya grandis. Next base: position 1,179,957 of record JARHVA010001913.1, read on the forward strand.
CTTAAAACACATTTCTCCTAATGACCTATTATTAACCTAAGCAAGCTAATTAAACCATGTAGGTAAGACCATAAGTGGGAAAAACTTACACCAACACTCCCCTTAAGCATAGTTTACATGGGTAAAAGAGAATTGGGTCCCAACACAAAGGCCTAATGAGGTACCCAAGTACATAGAGATGACCCCTAGAGGAGGAAGAAGACAAAGCTATCCAAAGCCCAAGAAGAGCTCATAAATAAAGATGCCTACTCTTAGTGAAGGGTTTGGTGAATATATCAGTAACTTATGCTACGCCATTAACTTATAGTGTGTCTAGAAATATGTATGTCCGATTTGTGGCTTACACACCTTTATATTATCTTATTGCATTTATTAATATTCTTAGTATGGTCGGCCTATGGAATAACCATGACTAAATAGAGTATATATAGGAGGTAGTGGTTAGTCCTTTAGCATCATATTGTGAATTCTGTTCTTATTACGTTATTGTGGAGGTTGGCCCATCGAAAAGGCTTAGTCATAATATTTAAATATTTTGCTTTCACTAATTGTTGTAGATCTATTTAATCTATTTTTAATTCTATGATATATAATTCTATTGTTGTGAATCATCTAAGTAATTTCATTACAAGTGGTATTATAGCTTCAATTTGGGCAAGTTTCTACGACGTAGTTTTTTCAGATATGGCATCTAAGAACTAGAAGGTTGAAAAAACATAACTTGTGATCCAGGAAGAATTGAAATTTTTCATCACCATAAGTTTGTTCATGAGTTTTTTTACCAAAAAAAACTAGTGATAAAAAAAAGGTTTGGAATTTTTTACCTTGTGGAAATTAAAAATCATTGGATTCATCTTTATGAAATGATTGCAATGGTATATTTTATTGATACACATTTTTGGGATAAATTTTTTTACCCTTGTGCACATTAGCAGTCATTGGATTTGTCTTGGTGAGATGATCACAATGGTATCATCTACTAATACACTTTTTTTCAGAGTTGAAATCCTCTTAGGGTTTATACACGATTGTGACTAAAACTTGTAGACATGAGAAAGAGCAAGAAATGCCCAAAACTCCTTACCCGAATGACATGGAGTCCAAAACTTCAGACTCGAGTATTTTAATGATAATTCAACACCTTCAATTAGAGTTACATGGCATGGTGTTGAAATATGATATCCATGCAGTTCAAGGGGAACTCATGGGGATGTGAGGGGAGATGAATGGCTTGTGGGATCAATTACAACAAATAATTGGATAATTGGCCAACTTGGTAGCTTAGCCTTTGTAAAATAACTCTCCAGCACTCCAGTTTGGGTCTCCCAATGTAAACAATTATAGTACCAATCTAGGCCTGAATCTGATGTTGCCAAAAGTAGACTTGAACCAGTTTAATGGTAAATATCTGCTCACATGGCTTACTCAAATTGAAAATTTATTTAATCTACATCAGACTCCCTATTCACAAAATGTGGGCATGGCCTCTTTGTATCTGAAACCTGAGCAGTTCAGTTGGTATCATTGGTTGTGTGTTTAAAATAAAAAGAAGGGTATCCTAGTTTCATGGTTAGTATTTTATAAGGAATTATAGCTCCACTATCACAAAAATGTCTCTGAAAACTACTTTGGCCATCTAGGCAAACTATGCCAAAATGGGATTGTAAAGGTTTACACTCATCAATTTTAGAATCTCTCCATATGTGAGATAGACATCACTGGAAAAAATTTGACTGACCTATTTTTGAGTGGCTTCAAAGATAACATCCAATTAGAGGTTCGCATGTTTCATCCTAATAATGTATCTAAAGCCATACCAAGGCCACACATGGCTGGAAAAAGAGATGATTCGATAAAGACCTTTCACTAATGTTTATGAATGCATTTTCCCAACACCATCATTTCTGTAGCCTATCAGATTGAGCCCTCAATAATTTGAAGAAAAGTGTGCAAAAGGTTTATGTTTTGGATGTGATAGTAAATGGAGCAAAGAACATTGATGTGCTGAAAAGAATTTGTTTTACATTGAATGTGCCAATGAAGAGTAAGAATATGACGAGGATTCAGGTGAAGGTTAGGAAGAACCCAAGGATGAATATGAAGATTCTCAACCTACTATTTCCTATCATGCACTTTCATGCATTAATTCTCTTCAAACTCTTAAGGTGATGGGTTTTATGAAGAAACATAAGGTGACCGTGTTGATTGAATTTTGGAGTACACATAACTTTATCAGCAGTAAGCTGGCTACTTGTTTGAATTGTTTCATTTACCTAAATTTAAAATTTTTGGTGATAATTATATATGGAGGTACCATTAACTATTTGAGAAGATACCATAGATTAATATTGTTATGGGAGACTACTTGTTAGATCCCCCTATGTTTTTTATTCCTAAGGGAGAAATTGACATTATTATGGGAGTGCAATGTCTTACTACTTTGGGAACTATTTAGATGAATTTATAGGAACTATTTATAAGGCTCCATTCAGAAGGCATGACCTTTGAACTGCATGCATTACAGGTTAAATCTATACAATTAGTTAGTTTCCATTAGATGAAGAAGATTCTTAGAAAAAGGTATTGAGGGATTTGTGGCATGCTTATTTTCCATAGAGGTTTAACCAACTAATAAATCTACACATTCTGATTTGTAAAGAGTGTTGGATGACCATTCTATTATTTTGAGTGACATTCCAAAAGGAATTCCTCCAAACTGCACATATGATGATGCCATCAGGCTCATTCCAAGAAGTACACCACCCAACATTAGACCTTACAAGTATCCCTATGCCTAGAAGAGTGAAATTAAAAAGATGGTAGTGGAGATGTTGGAGGCAAGAATCATCTAAAACAGTCAAAGTGAATATTCCTCCTTGATGGTCATGGTGCAGAAGAAGGATGACATTTGGAGGATGTGCCCAAACTATAGAGAACTCAACAATTATAATATCAAAGGTAAGTTTTATATTCTAGTAATTGATGATTTTATAAATGAATTTCATGGTGTTATTTATTTTATCAAGTTATATCTTCATTCAGGGTATCATCAAATTCAAATCCATGACCTAAAACAACTTTTAGAACTCATGAAGAACATTATGAATTTATGGTCATGCCTTTTGGCTTCACAAATGCACTTTCTACATTTTAGAGTTTGATGAATACTATTTTTAGGCCATTTTTGATAAAAAAATGTATTTTTGTTTTTGATGATATCCTCATCTACAACAAAAATTGGGAAGACCATTTGAAGCATGTGAAATAGATACTTTTAGTTCAGGAACAACATCAACTTTATGCTAGACCTTTCAAATGTACTTTTGGTGTCCAAGAGGTAGAGTAATTAGGTTGTATTATTTCACATGGAGTGAAAGTTGATCTTAAAAAAATCCAAGCAATGGTGGAGTGATAGGTTTCCAAGACACTCAAGAACCTCTGAGGATTTTTGGGGTTAACTAGTTACTATCACAAGTTTGTCAAAAATTGTGATAGAATTATAGCCCCACTCACCTATTTATTGAATAAAAACTCCTTCTATCAGAATAATTCAACTACCAAGACATTTGAACAATTGAAAATGGCTATGTGCACAACTCCAATTTTGTCTACTCATGATTTTTCAAATTTTTTTGTTGTGGATTGTGACACATCAGAATATGGCATGGACGCTGTACTCATGCAAGAAGATAGACCACTAGCATTTTAAAGTCACCAATTTAAGGGAAAATATAGGTTTAAACCAATCTATGAAATAGAGATGATGGCTATTTTTCATGTAATCAAGCAATAGAGACCTTATCTGATGGGTCATCACTTTTAAGTTTAGACTAATTATGATAGCCTCAAATATTTTTTGGAACAATGATTGTCATTTGAAGAATAATAAAAATGGGTAAATAAAATGTTAGGATGTGAATTTGAAATAGTATGTAAGAAAATAAAAGAGATCATGGTGGCAGATGCACTATCCCAGAGGGATGAATCAATTGAGGCATTGTTATATGTAATGACTATTTGACAGGTAGATTGGTTAGAAAAAGCAAGATAAGAATGGGATAATAATAGTGCTACCCATGATTTGATTTAAAATATTCAGCAGGTTTTTGAGGGATTTAAAAAAAAAATTACATGGAAGGGGAATGCATTATGGTATAAAGGTAGATTAGACCTCTATAAGCATTCTCTCCTCAAACATAAAATACTTCAAGAACTTCATGCATCTACAACTTAGGATTTTTAAAAACATATTATAGAATCAAGCAAGATTTTTTTTGGGAAGGACTAAAGGGGGATGTACACAAATATGTGGCTAAATGCATTGTATGTCAATAAAAAAAGGTGAAACCATTAAGACCCCAAGTCTTTTGCAACCTTTATCCATCCCCAACCAACATTAAGAAGAGGTTTCCATGGATTTCATTGATGGACTACCATGGTCTGAGGGTAAAATTTTTATCATGGTAGTTGTAAATTGACTCACCAATTATGCTTATTTTTGTTCCTTATCATATTTATTTTTTCCCAGTACAGTATCTTATGATTTTCTTAATATGGTTTATAAATTGCATGGTACTCTAAAGAACATTGTAAGTGACTGAGATCTCATATTTACTAGTAATTTTTGGACATAATTATTTGCATGTTTGGGAACCCACTTGGATCATAGCTCGTCCTATCATCCACAATATGATGGACAAACAAAGGTAGTCAAAAAATGTCTATAAGGGTATATTTATTATTTTGTTTATGACAAACAAGGTAAATGGGTTAACTGGTTGTCACTTACTAAATGGTGGTATAACACTTCTTTTCACAATTCTTCTAAGATGTTTCCCTTTGTGGCATTATATGGGTATCACCCCTCATCCATCACTTCAGCTTTGACAATGCAGACTAAGTTTTGATTTATTGAGGAAACCATTCACCATCAATAAGAGGTACTAGTTAATTTACGAAAGAATTTAACACTAGCACAAAATATAATAAAGTAACGAGTAGATCAAAATAGAAGTAAGCAACATTTTGACATATGTGATTGAGTCTTTGTATGTTTACAACCATAAAAGTACATATCTATGAAGCAATATAAAATTAATAAGTTGTTACCTAAATATTATGGCCCTTATCACATCTTGCTAAAAATTAGTAGTGTGGCTTATAAGCTAGAATTACCCACGTCCACTTGCATACATCTAGTATTCCATGTATCTTGCATGAAGAAGGTAATTGGGCATAGATTTTACACTCAAATTGAGTTACTTAAATTAGATGAATAAGGTCGAGTCATTCTACATCCTGAAGAAATCTTTCACATGTACACTAAGCAATTACAAACCAAATCCATTAAAGAGTATTTAATCAAATGGAAGAACCTCCATTATGAATATGCAACATGGGAGGATGAAGCGTTCCTATTGAAACATCTTGGTTTGATTCAAAATTTAGGACAACATTGTTTTGAATGGGAGGGGCATGCTATGCCCTTAACTTAGAGTGTGTCTAGGGATATGTGTGACTGAATTGTGGCTTATACACCATATTATCTTATTGCATTTCTCAATGTTCTTAGTATAGTTAGCCTATGAAATAACCATAATTAAGTAGAGCATATATAGGAGGTAGTGGTTATTTCTTTAGCATCATATTGTAAATTTTGTTTTTATTGCATTGATGTGGAGGTTTTCCCATTGAAATGGTTAGGTCATAATATTTAAGTATTATAATCTTTCACCAATTGTAGTTGTGGATTTTCTTATTTTATTTGAAATGTTGTGATATACAATTCTATTATTACAAATCATTTAAATAAATTCATTACAACTTACTCCATTATCTAAATGTAGCAGAGATTAATGACTTGGTCATAGATGATCCCCTGAATGAAATGCATGTGAATCTTGATATGCTTGGTCTGTTGATGGAGAACCAAATTCCTACAGATTTGGATTATGCTTTGGTTTTTTTTAAAAATGACTATTTTTCATCAAAACTAGATGTCAAACTTAGTGAGAATCCCATGAATCCAAATAGCCTCAGTGGCAACATTAAAAACTCCTCTGTATTTTGCCTCTATAAAAGATAAAGCAATAACATTTTGATTCTTGCTCAACCAACTAATTAGACCTGAACTGAGGTAGAAATTGTACCATGAAGTAGACTTATGATTATGAATATCATCATCTCAATTTGATTCTATATAACTAATAAAGTTGATGTTGATGCCTACTCCATAGTGAATCCTAAAACTATTAGTACCCTGAATGTAGTGGAAAATCTACTTAGTTGCTTTAAAATACAACTCATGTGGTTCATGTATGGATCTTGTGACTATGCCCACTACATATGAAATATTAGGTCTAGTGTACATAAAGTAGATGAGACTACCAATAAGTTATCAATACGAAGTAACATCAACCAAAAGAGATGGACAATTAGCATCAAGCTTCACACTAGATAAAAAAGGTGTTAGAGTTGGTTTACAGTCAGCCATGTGCAAACAAATCAAGAGCATACTTGGATTGTTCAATAGTGATCTCAGAGTTAGATTGACAAATTTTAATCCTAAGGGTGTAATACAACAAGCCCAAGTCAATCATTCAAAACCAATCAGACAAAGCAATTTTCACTACTATGATGGTAGATGAATAACTCCATGTGATCAATGGGTCATCCATGTAGAGAATTAGAATCAATAGTAAATCATTATGTCACAAGATGTAGACATTCATATTAGAATGGAAACTAGTGAACCCAATCGAAAGAAAAAAGGAGTACATCTTGGCATACTAATCTCAATGAACTTGTTTGAGGCCATAGGTAGATTTATGAAGTTTGGAAACTAAAGAGGAATATTTCACAAATCCTTGTGGTTAATCCATGTATATTTCATCTTTAAGGTCACTGTGAAGAAAGACACTCTTCACATCCATATAATGAACATCCAAACAATGTGTTATGATAATGGCAAGAATGAGTTGGGTTGAGTTCATTTTGGCAACTACGATGAACCTTTCGATATAGTCAATGCCAAGTACATGAAAAAAACCATTTTCTACCAAATATTCTTTGAACTTGGCTACATACCTATTTGTCACAATTTTTATTTGGTAGATCCACCTACATCGAATAAGTTTTCTTTCCTTAGGAAGATGGACTAAATCTTAAGTGTTATTCCTATATAAGGAACTATACTCCTCTTCCATATCAATATCCCACTTTAGAGTGCTTGATGCCTCAAAAAATGATCGTAGATCAGAAGTAGATGCAATAGAAGCATGTGGGGCATCTTAGAATTGTGAATAGGTTTGCCTAGTGTCTGATGGATCTCAAACCCATTGGCCAACACTTTGTAGTGTCTATTAGCCCAAAGAAAACTAATGTTTAGAGAGTCAGGAGGAGATTCTTTATATATATATATATATATATTCTGGGAGAAGGAAGAGGTGAATCATCATCATTACTCTCATCATGAAAACTAGAAGAATTTGGATCATTAGGAAGTTGATCAGGCTGATCTGAATCGTTAGAATTGTCATTAAATCCCAGTGCATCTAAGGAAGAGTGAGTGGTGTCAAATGTGGAGTCTAAAGGAACCTTTGAAAAATGAAGACTCCTCTCAATGAACAACTCATGAGTGGTGGCATGGAGAACTTTGTATCCATTAATACCCTTAGGATATCCAATGAATATGCAAGATTGACTTTGAGGTTCCATTGCCTTATATTTTTTTTTGGGAATACGAGCCATAACAGGAGATCAGAATGCTTAAAAGTGCTCTACTATGGGTTTTTGACTACTCCAAGCTTCAAAAAGAGTGACTCCCTTTAATGTTTTATGAGTAACTCAGTTTTGGATATAGTAATCATAGTTGATGGCCTCGGCCGAATACTTAGGTGCAAGAGACTTGGAGTGTAGCATACAGTTGGTCATTTCCTTCAAAGACCCATTATTTTGCTCTATAACACCATTCTACTGAGGATTATATGGAATTATACATTGTAGTTTAATCCCCTTTGATGTAAAAGGTTGTTAAAAATGATTATTGACATACTCATCACCATTATCGGTGTGCAAAATTTTTATGGCTTTACCTAAATATTTTTATACAAGCACCTTGCAATTCTAAAAATGATCAAAGACCTTTGATTTATACTTAAAAAAATACACCCAAGTATACCTTGAAAAGTCATCGATGAAATTAAGCATGTACTTTATCTTATTGAATAAAGGTTTTGGAAATGGATAAACAATGTCACTATGGACAATATCCAATATCTATTGAGCTCTTTGTGATTTGCCCTTGTCATACTTCTCCTCAAAATTCTTACCAAGTATGCAAATCTAGCAAACACTATTAGAAAACTTTACTCATGGTAACCCTGAAATCATGTCTTGATGTCTCAGTTACTCCAGGTGGCGATAGTTAAAATGGATGAATCACTCATGTCATAATTTACTAACCTCATCTGAATGAGTGAGAAAGGTAGTAGAGGTTGGATTAGGAGCAAAATGTGCGAAAGTATACAATCTAGATTGGTGATCTGTTTTCTCAAATACAACAATGGAGTCACTATTTACATAATAACCATTGAATTAGGTGTGAACTCAACTTTGTTACCCAAATGGATGTGAATGATATGATAAATACATAAGATATTGTTGGATAATGAGGGATCACATAGATAATCATGAAATGTTTCATCATTCACTTCTATGAAAGTATCATCACCCAACAAGATGGAAGGTATAAAATAAGGCTCCAAGGATGAGAACATATCGTTGACTTGTTTTTATGAAATCTGATTGAAAGAATCAGGGACACTGATATTGTGCTTCTCGATCATCTTAGTCAGTTGGTCAACTTGTTTATTCATTCATTTGGACTCATCATGGCCATATTTCTTACAATAGTCACATGTGAGTCATTCTTTCTTAGGTTTCCCATATTAAGAGGACTCTTTTGATGATTTATACTTAGGACTAGATTTCTAATCCTTTCTTTACTCTAGGTTCTTATTTTATTTCTTCTCCTTGCTACCAAAAACCTTCTATTTTTTATGACTCATAATTAAGACATACGATTTAGATGACTTAAGTGTACCCATTTTAGTGAGCTTATCTTGATCTAGAGTCAAGTCAGTAGCAAAGTCATCCAAAGATGACATGGTTCATGTAACTCTAATGGCACTTTTAGAGGTGTGGAAGGTAGAAATGAAGATAGAATAGTCAAATCCTAATTTGGCAAGGATGGAAAGAATCAATTGATCATCCTTTTTATCAATGCCACATAGTTTCAAATGCACCTTGAGTGATTTAAACTTTGTGAAGAAGTTTTTCATTATATCAAAATGACCTGGGCTTAAATTAATGAGCTCGTTATCCAATTCATGACTCCTCATTATATCTTGCTTGCTAAATAGTTTTTACAATATGGTCCAAACTTCATTAAGAGTAGTAGCAAATTTAATATGAAATAATAGGTTGAGAGAATAGAAGACCGTAGACTTTGTCACTTCTATTGTACCATTTCGCCTTCTCTACCTCATGTGTCAGTTATTTTTCTATACCCAGCATGATTTGGTGTAAGCTTTTTCTCCTCAAAATAATTTTCACTTTGACTTTCAACTTGAGATAATTGAACCATGTAAGAATTGAAACTGAAATCATATCCATGATGCATAAAGGAAGTATGTGCTGAACAATATGTGCTAAAAGAATATGATGTGCAATCCCCCTAAGTTTATAGAGGTTCAAATTTACAAGGCAAGAGAATATTACCAATATGTATAGGTCAAAAAAATTTTCACTTTAAAAAAATGGCACATGAAAAGGAGCAACACACTGAAAGTTATGCACATTTGAAGTTATGGATGGCAAGGGCAATCTCCACTTTGAAAAATTTGAAATTTTTGGGTGTGTAACATTTGTGATTTTTTTGGAATCAACTTCCCCACAAAAAACTTATGCCCCTTTGAATAAAATTTAAGCACTTTTAGGCTGGAAGCAACCAGGGCCTTAACTCCCATATGATTAGGGGATAAGACTTATTTTAGGTACATCATCCCAAAAATGGCTCTATTTTGAAAATAAATAGTATCACTCTCCACTATCTTAAATTTAATGGTCTCTAGGACGTCACTGTGTGTACAAACTAGTGGGCAGAACCTGTAATGTGTTTTTACAGGTGGTAGAACTTGAAATTGGCTGAGTAGGTGGTGGATTTCAATGCATGCTTGAAAGTCAAAACCCACGGTGTGTTTTGGTAGGCATCAAAATTTGAGGATTATCCAGGCAGGTGTCAGAACCTGATAGGTTCATGAGAAAACATCGAAACCTAATAGGTGTTATAAAAATATTCAAAACTTGATAGGTGCACGAGCAAGTGTTGAAACTCAACCGGTGTTTGAGCAGATATCAAAACCTGAGAGGTATTTGAGCAGATGTCATAACTTAATAGGTGCAAATGCAGGGGTCAAAACCTGATTAGTATTTTTTCAAGAGTTAGAACCTGATGACCGTGCATTCAACCACTCAAATTTACAACAAGGTGGAAATATATGATGAGACTTGTTTTCTGATGATAAAAGTTTGATAACTATCAAATTTTATTTGTGAGGGGTCAAAATCTTGTCAAACTTGGAAACCTCTAAAAAATAAAATTTTGAGCAACCTCTTCAAAATATAAGAGATACCCACTTGGTTTATTGAAAAACCTAGGAAAACCCAAAAATGGTTTTTCCTCAAAGTTAATGAAAAGTATAGATTTTATATAATTTAAAAAATGACCTTGAAACCCTCAAAAAATGGATAAAAATAGACTGTTACAAAACTAGGTTGTGTTTATAGCCATTTCTATAATTTTTCAACCCTCTGAATTTAATGGTACTATTATTTTTCACTCAGAGACTCCAAGTGTGCACATTTACATGGATTATAAGAAACCCCACCAAATCTTAAAAAACTAAAATCACTAAAAATTTGGAATAAGTAAGAATGCAAGATCTCACAATAGAATCAATGGATTCATCTTCCAAAATAGCTATGATACCATGTCAAAATGGGTCACAATCAAGGATCTATTGGAAATGATAGAACACACGAGGCTAAATCTTTATGGAGTAGTGAAATTTGAAAACATCTCACAAGAGGAAGAAGCTTGTCTTCATAACAAAAAATCGTATTAATGAACATTATTTAAAAAGTACATAGGAAGGTACATTATATAGTGAGAAATTAAGTCATTCAAAAAGGTAATTAACTCAACTAACAATTAGAAAATGACTCAGAGTATATTTTCCCTAATGACGTATTATTAACCTAAGCAAGCTAATTAGACCATGCAAGTAAAACCACAAGTGGGAAAACCCTACACCGACAATAACAAATACATCTCCCAAATTAGATTTACTCAATCCCTTTGATTTTAACATGGTCCTTGCCATTTCAATAATGTACAAGTCTTCTTTTTAACTACACCATTTTATTGAGAAGTGTAGGCAATTGTGAGCTACCATTTGATGCCATTTAAATCACAATAATCCTAAAAATATTTTGAACAAAATTCACCTATACATTTAGTGTTTAAGCAATTTATTTTGTAACCACTTTCATTCTATACGATGGATTTAAACCTCTTAAATGTATCAATTTTTTCACTTTTCTACATCAAGAAACTAATCTCGACACTTTTGTGAGAAATCATCAATAAATGTAATGAAGTATGATGGTTTACCCAAATTTTTTGTTTATACAGGACAACAAATATCAAAGTGAAATTTTTGAAGTGGATGGTAATCCCTCTATGCATTAGCTTTTTGAAACTTTTATCTTGCATGTTTGCCTTTAACATAACCTTCACAAAAATCCTTGTGCTCTTCAACCTTTGGCAAACCATATACCAATTCTTGTGATGTTAGTAACTTCAAAATTTGAATTTTTAAGTGTCCATAACTGAGATGTCACTACCAACTCTTATCTTCATATGCCATATTGACGAGGTTGATACTATATTATCTAAAATTCAATGGGAGCATGTTATTATTAGACAAAGGTATAACTATAACAACATTATTTACTTGATTCTTATCATAGATTGTATATTGATTACCATCAAATACCACCTTATAGTTCTTTTCACATCACTGTCCAACACTCAACAAATTATATTTTAACATTAGAGTGTAATAAATATCATTAATACATTTATTAACTTATTTAGTATTCACCTTCTTAGTTCCTTTGGCTCCAACCTCCAAATTTTTGTCATTGCCATGTTTAATATTGGTTTTGAAACTTCTATCTATTACATAAAATAACTCATTAATCCCAAACATGTGATTGAAACAACTTGAATCTAGGTACCAAATCTCTTTAGGATTGTTTTCAACTTTGTCATATGCAAATAACAAATTATATGGAGAAGCATCCTCATACTCATTATCATAATTAGTACTTGTGCCTTCATTTCCCACTTTAAATCTACATTCCCAATTAAAGTGACTATACATGTGGTAGTGATAGCATTGAATATTTCTCTTATCAAACCTACCTCTACCTTTTCCTCTTGTGGTTGGACCACCTCTTCTTCATCTATTTCCTCTTGAATAATTTTGATTCCTATATCTTCCTTGTCCTTGGTTACTTTTGTTATTTATTTTCCATGTAAGTGGTTGATTTTGTTGCTAGTGTTAATACCTTCACTCTTGATGATCTTTAATTTTAAGGCAAAATCATTCTCATCACTTTCTTCAAATGTGTCTTTTAGTCTTTCTTCATGGGACACAAGAGATCCAACCAGGTGATCAAACTCAAGAGTAGTCAAATCTTTGATTTATTTAATGATAATGACAACATGGTTCCACCTTGATGTTAGAGACCTTAACATACTTTTCACCACAATTTTTTTGTTCAATATTTATCTAAGATTCATCATATTATTGACCACAAAATTTAATCTTATGTAGAAATCACTCACACTTTCAACATCTTGCATCCTCAAATTCTATCTTGAAACTCCAAAACTTAACCACTTTGAATTTTTCACTATCTTGTTAAGCTTTTTATATAGTCTTCCAAGCATCCTTAGTTATCTTTTGCACTTATAATTAAATGACTTAAGATATTATCTTAAGTTGTCTAAATATGAAACAAATCTTGTGAGTTCTTCTTAACTTCCTTCTTGGCTTATTTATCATTAGTTGGAACAATGTCCTAATCGACTGGATCTTCATAACTACTTTATACAATCTCCCATAAGTATTTTCCTATGAAAAGAGTTATCATCTTGATGTTACAATAATCATATTCATTTCCACTAAATTTTGGAATGGAAAGTGTTGACCAAGTTTGACTATTAGGTCAAAGTTGGACCCCTATAGATAAAAACATGTTTTATTAGATGATATATGGGTATAAATATATTTTCATGGGATTATTTTATGTCATTTGATGTTATTCAATGCAATTTTAGCCTTGGTCATAGTTATATTAGTCAATTTGTTAATTTGGAGTCATTTAATGTGCTTTTAAAAGTCATTAATGCAAATGACACATTTACGAAAGTGATCAGGTGTCCTATTTTCATATTAAACCTATAATAATTTAATTGAGATGTCATGGATGTTAGTTACATCATAATGTTGTAGGTTATCTAACTGAAACTTCAGAAATTAGTTGAAAAAGAGGAAAAATGGCACTTGTATGGCACATAGGGAAGTGTGCCACATGTGTAAGATCATGGGTTGTCTCCTAATATTTATAAAACTCATACACATGATTTTTTGATCTTAAATTACCATTTTATATCAAAAACTATTTTGCTCATTTTTGGGTTTCTTAGACACACTGAAGTGACATTCAGGTTTTTGCTTGGTATGGGAAGCATAGGTAGTTTTAGGGTAAATTATTTTGAGATGTTATTTTAAAATATAATACTTTAATTTTAATATAAGTAACTTGATAAATATGTTTTATGAACAATCACTAACAAGTTGATTGTGCTCTTTTACTAGCTATTTCATGCACCTTGTAGGTTTTGATCCATTTATGCCAAATACATATGCACCAATTGGTGATGTTGGATATAGAGGATATTTGATTCATTGTAATATGGTATCCATTATTTTTGTCATGATTCATGATGTTTGGATGAGTAGATTAACCCATGATGCAAGGAGGTGTCACCATGTGTAGTTTCAGTTGGAGTGCCTCTGTTTGCTGATTGTTTTCTCTTATAGGTGTCTAATAAATATTATAAATGATGTTATACAAGAATATAGTTCATGTGACCATATCCTTTCATATTTTAACTTCACCATGTCACTTCTTGGATTGCTTACTAACTTCTTTCCCTCCATAGTCAGCGCTTTGCACAATTCCAGTTGCAGTCTCATGTATAAGCTAGTCTATCATGTCTATGAGGTTGCAATGGAAATATATTATATTATAAAATACTTTAGGAGTTTAATGAATTCCATTTGTATACTTGGGGAGGTGTAAAGTTTGATTGTATGCTCTCATTCCATGCTAAGACAATCAATTAATGCTTTTGTCTTCTCTTTTCTCATGAATGCAAGTGTTTTCAAGTTGGAAAAGGTGATTTGAAGTTGGTTTCAAGGTAAAAATAATGGAAATCATGTGTTTGATGAAGTAAAATTCATTTTGAGCTATTTTAAAGCTACTCATCATCATGTTTTGCCTCAACTTCATACTCTACCTACATAACTCACTAAAAACATTCATCTACAGACCTTTACTCACATCATATTGACGTATAGAGAAATGGATGCATGTCACAAATTCTTGGTTCTACTTAAAATGCATTAGAAATTTTTTCAATGGTATATGAGTTTCATTTTTCACTCATGGTTTCTATTTGTTCATGCCCACTCCACTGTTTGAGCATCAAAACAACCATCTACAGGTGGCTGAGCATGGGTTGGGGTGTTGTATGGAGGGGTTAAAAAAAATGTCACACTCCCTTTTAATTTCCATCAAAATAAATCCTTGACAGGCACATAAAAATATTCCAGAAGGAAAAATGGAAGCATGGAATCATTTGAGGGTCAAGGACTGAGTTTAGGGATACAATCCTTAAAAGAGCGAAACAAAGTTCCAAGAGGTTTGGGTGGGCCTTCTAAAGCATGTTTTCAAGAGGTTTCAAAGTGTCTAAATGAGTGGAACTTGTAGCCCCTAACATAGACAACACCCATACCAAGATTTAAGATCAGACAATGAGGTAAGGTATGTTGTTTGAGACCTCAAACATACCTAAAAACACACTGAAAAGCTTTAATGATGTCTACAGCCCTGTAGTGGTGAATGGCCTTTATTACCTTGAGGAGAAATATTGAGCATAAATATATGAAGGAGATGACTATACTAGTATAAAGAGACAAAATGGAACTAAAGACATCAAGAAAAGGTTGAGGTGGAGCATTGTACATACCCATGTCCACCTACAACCCCGCTTTAAGCATGAATTTAACATCTACAAGGGTTAGACAAGTAGAGCAAATAAATAATGGTTTGTGCATATTTTGTGTGGTTTGAGTCCATACAAAGTGACTGTGAGATCACTAGACAATGTTGAGATATTCAAGGTGGATTCAAAAGACCTTTTTCTAATTATAATCACCCCAGCCAAGCCCTATGATGACCTACAACAGGGTATTATGAAGAAGTGTCTCAGTCAGGGGAGAGAGATACAGTTTGGGTTAAAATGAGGCATGTAGGTGAGTCCAATATAAAATATGCATTTTATGACCTTCAAAATATGTTTCAAGGATCAATGGACACCATGAAAATAAACAAAACCTTTGTATACACATACAAGTAGGGTTGTGAACGTAGTACCCCCAAGCTAAACGGTAACCAAAATGTTTATGCAAGATAATGCCTTGAAGGCTTATAAGGAGGGATATTGTTTGAAGAATAATAATGTTAAGCTCAAGTAAATATCAAGGAATTTTCCTACACCTCAGACAAGTTCCAATCAGCTCTGTGTTGACCTACAGTAGACCCCAAAGGAGTGTTTCAGTCAGACAGGCAGGGACCTAGTTTTAGTGATTAAAGGTGTACTAGCATGACCAATGGGAACTCAATCTTGGAAAAATAGTGAAAAATCACCTCAATTATAATGTTATTTTTGTCATGTATCTTTCTTAAAAATTAAAAAAAGGC
The DNA here is from genome assembly GCA_037957365.1 of Torreya grandis. Taxonomy (NCBI): domain Eukaryota; kingdom Viridiplantae; phylum Streptophyta; class Pinopsida; order Cupressales; family Taxaceae; genus Torreya; species Torreya grandis. The sequence continues at coordinate 1,196,139 of JARHVA010001913.1, forward strand.
CTACACAAGGTCCTAAAACTCTATACACAGTCATGAAGGAGTTCAAGCATGTGGAGGTCAAGATGGAGCATAAACTTTCCTAGAAAGGGAGAGAGGGTGGAAATGACTAAAAAATGATCCATGATGGTCTAATAAGTGTCTTAAAAATCCCCATACCCCATTAAAATTATCATATGCCTTCCCTACCTAAAAAATGAGCAATAGTCCGTACAAGTGACTGGGAAAACTCTTTGTCCAATGGGTGATTATGAGAAATCCACTAAAGAGGGAGTGTTTTAAATGGTTTTGAAAACTCCAAAAGCATTAATTAAGTATGGTAAACATGTTGAAATAACATATAATCATGGTGTTGGCTTGAAAGAGTTCAAGCAAGTGGATTTAGAGAAAAATGCAAGAAAATAGGGGTTTTAAGGTCCTTTTTTAGACAACTTGAGTTGGTTAGGTACCTAAATGATGGAGTCTAACCTTTAAATTTGGTAAAAACCTCATTAGGACCTTATAAAACTTAAAAAAATTTAATTTTTCCATGGGGATGAGGGATATCTTTCTCTATTTTGTCTCATAGGTCAACCAACCACGAAAATCAAAACTTTGAGAAGACAAGCAAAAGATGCTAAAATGAGTAAAGGACCTAAGATGAGGCATTGAGATATTCAAGTAACATTAGGTGATGTTTATGAAATATGGATGGATGTTGAGGAACAATAAAACAATCTCTAACCCGTCAGGGTGACCTAATTATTCATGTACACAGTCCAACATGACAAACTTTCAATAGGTCTAGTTGGCAAATGAGGAAAAAGGATCAAGAAATATGATTGGAGGGATATGAAGTGGCTTGGTAAGATTAAAGAAAATGTGAATGTGAATAATAAGACAACCCATATACTTGATATTAGTCCTAACATCTAAATTCTTTAAGATGCTTAGTAGACCTATTGAGCCTTAATAAGGCCTAATGCCAAATGGTGATGCATTTTCACTTATATTATTTAGTAGTCTATAAAAATATTTGAGACATGTTTTTGAGGTCATAATAAATGTGTGAGAACTTATGGAACGCATAGGAACAATAGGAGATCCATTTTTGAGCTCAAACTAACACTAGATTTGCAGGAAACAAGGGAATAAGCTCAATAAGAGGAATTTGATCGCTCATATCTTTGATAAGGTTTTGCATGGGAGATAAAGGATTTAAGGGAGGTTATTAAATTCCCTAAATATCATATTTTTATATTTTTTTGGTAGGTTAGATGTTGGATTTTTATGAACCAACCTTAAGAATCAAAACTGCTCAAAACCTTTCTAAAACCCTTGCAGTGACCTGCTGTGGAAAATAAGATTATAAAGTTGATCTAATAGAATATTTTGGAAATGAAAACTATTGGATCATGGATAAGGATCCAATAGGCTCCACCCCATGCAAATGATTTGTACAAAATTATATGGACAACATGCAAAATAGGGTTTTTCTCACCATTTTTTGTGTTTTGCAGGCTATAAGAAGAGTTTGAAAGTGAATTCAAATTTGAGTGGAATATTATGAATTATTCTATCTAAATATTGTCATTTTATTCCAATAATAATTTTCTAAGTTTTCAAACAATTGCCTTCCTTTCAGCCAGTCAAAAATGGCATAGTGAACACAAGGGGGAGAAGGGTGAAAAATCTAAGTGTGAGACTTTTTAAGGTGTACCTAAGTAGTCCAAGGACATGGATAGATTTTAAAAGTGTCATTAAATCCCTTCCATGAATTTTCATGGAAAACTGAATCCAATTTTGAGGCCAAGTGTGAGGGGTGATAGAAAAGAGGAGTTTTTAGACTACTGGTAGTGATGGCTTCCTTCTAGGAGTTTCTAGATGATTAAGATTAGAACCAATGCATGAATTTGTATGGTTTAAGGCCTTAAATATTATACCAATCATCATACCTATCCCTAGTCAGTGGTGGGATGTTCAAACAACTCTAAATGATGAAGGCAGTTTTCTGAGCCAGGATAAAGAATTTTGTGACAATTTTCATAGGTTACATGATTTGTATGGACAATTGGACCTCTTAACATTGCATGGTTCACCCAATGCATATTTTTCATACAAATTTTAACCCATTTTTTGAGATTGACAAGTGTCCAAGTGACTTTTGGACTTCTCTTGCCTTGCTCTTCTCTCAAAGGCTATAAATATTGGCTATTTTGGCTCTTTTGAGAAACCTCCATTGTTTATGGTGAAACCCTAGACAAATTTGTACTTTTATGACTCTTGAATAAATTAAAAAATATTTTTGACTACTCACATGCTATTTAATTGAGTGTTAGTGTAATCTTGTTGGTCTTGTCTAGTAGAAGAATATCTTTTCTAATATGTTATCCTTGATTGTTCACCAAGTGTGCAGAAGAGTGATTATTACAGGTCTTTGTTAGTATTTTTTTCAAGTGTATAAGTGTATTAGAAGTGGTATATGACTTTATTATATCAAAGAATCATTCATTTCTCTCCTAAGTATCAAATACTTTCTTGAACCTAACTTATGAAACACTGATGTGACAATACAACTTAGATTATGAGTTTTGTGTAAAAGAGATCTTGTTTGACTCTAAGTGGTCAAATTTCAGTCAATAGGAGGAAATATACTATTGGTGCATCACCTTTTTTAGATTTATTAGTTGTTTTATTGATCCATTTTCATCCAAAGTTTATAGGCAAGAAAGTGTTTTCAAAGATTGCATCAAGGGAACTAGCCCTTTTAGAGATTCATCTCAACAAACTTATCACCCATAGCAAGAGAGATGTTTCCATTGTGCCACTTGGATGAGGAGAGTAGGCATCTACTCAGGGGTGCAAATCCAAGTGACAATAGGAAGATGGTTCTAGTTTGACATGATCAATTAATATAGAGGTCTGAAACAAGAAAATGCAACCCAAACCTTCATTTGATACTAATTGAATATTAAAAAAAAAACACTTCATTTTTTAACAAAGATAGAATTTAAATAACTGATAACTCATAACTAGTATGCCATACACAATTCATAAAATTTAGACTAGTACACTCTTTATATTGATTTTTGACTTATTCTTCTCCCTGTTAATTAAATTGATCTAATATAATGTTTTTATAAAAATCTATGTGAACATGATTTTTTATAAATGTAGATTTAATCTAAATGTATATATAAAAATATTTGCTTTAAAACAAAGTGATCTATTTTTTAGCCATCTCATGGATTTATTCTTATAAAAATATCCTAAAAATAACTCTCAATAACATTTATGAAATAATTTATGGTTGAGGAAGGAGGCCATGACCTCAGCTTCTTCCCCCACTTCCTTCAAATTGGTAGTAACCCTGGATACTATTCAATCATCTAAAGATGAATTGACAATTTTTTTCCATCAACATGCTTAACAAATAGTGGTCAAGCCTAGTTTCCTAGTAAGATGAAAAATGGATGCTACTTGAAAATGGATAGCCCATCTAAATTCCAATTCTCTATGTATAAATGGAGCAAATATTATGTCATCTCAAATAAAGAGATTTGATCTATCAATTCATGGGAGCATACCCAAGCCCCAAAACCTTGATAAATTGGGTTCATCTAAATTATTAGCAGAAGGGATATGTTGATGTTATGATAATGCCAAAGGGTTACTAATTCATGAATAAACTAGATCTATTATAAATTCATGATCCTAAAAAAATATTATCCTTTTCAACCTTGGAAAATGGGCATACCACATGTATTTATCCTACTACTCCTCAACCAAAGCCTATTGGGGAAGGGATTATAGTGGACGCACAAACCCCACAAGATAGTGTCATTTTATAGGCCTAGGTCAAGCATATGAATAATAATAGACCAAAAGATTTTAACAATAATAATTCTCAAAGATTGCAGTCTACACCAAAGGAGAATAACCAACAAATTCAATATTCATTGGATTCTAAAGGAAAATTTGCAACATAAGGTGTGGAGAGAAGATTTTTTAATAAATTAAATTATTCACTATTTAGGAATTATAACTTTAATAAATAAATCACAACCAGTATGCCATACATAATGTATAAAATTCAAACCAACACATTCATTCTTGGGTAAGTACAAGGAGATGGGAGGCCACAAAGTGAACACAAATTAATGTTTGGGGTGTTGAAAATGGTTATATGTACATAGTTTTGAAAAGTGTGTATGTAATTATGTGACATAGCCTTGATGATCACTGAGCCTAAACCAATTAGGTAGTTTAATTTATTAAAATTGCATACATTGTGTAATACATTAAAACCACATATGCAATTATATAGCAACAAATCATGTGTATGTGGTTTTGTTGATTTATAACTAAAGATAAAGTGTTGATGCGATTCATTTGGCATCGATAAAAATCAATACTAGGATAAAGGAAGAGGAAATACGTGGTTGGTAGTGAGACCAAGGCAATAAAAAACACTCTATCAACCTGAATTCGACAATGGCACGTTGAAATAAAGGTATGCAAACACATTTTAGTGTATTTAGAAATAAAATTAGTTAATTTTGTTGCATTTTTCTTAATTTTTTTAAATTTTTTTGGCACATGCAAAGGCTAATGTGCCAAGTGGAATTAAACAAAAACTTGACCCTCCTATCTATCCTAACTGAAAAAGCCCTCCTATCCCTCTTCACCCACAAAACCCTCCTAGCCCTCATGTAGTTCCTCAAACACCCCAAGGTAGTCAAGAGGATCTAACAACCCATATAACTGAAAATAAGATTGAACTTGAGAATTTGATTAGGACATTGAGGGATCCCCATGCAAACAACCCCCACTAAATTTATTTGGCAAACACATTACAAACATTATTAGGTGAAATTGACTCGTTAATGGGTCAAATTGATAGATGGGCTGAGTATACAAATAGATGTAGGACATACTATTACAAAAAATTGTCTACAACCACTATGAGAGATAAAAACATAACCAAAACCCAAATTTATGCCTTAATAAATGATGGGAAAATTGGTGCACTCCTATATGTGATATCTAAATGGATTACAATCCACTGGTACACTCACATTTTGATCAAATAAATTTTTTTGGACTGATGGTGAATGGTATTTGATCACCTGCCTTGTAACAATAATAAGTTCCCAATGTATTTTTGAGAAAACTATATTGTGACTTTGTGTTGAATAAAGTTCCAAACTATTCTAACTTCTTGGATATCTATGGTAAAGGAAAGGGCTCTGCACAGGATAGGCCATGTGCATGTCATGCACATAATAATCTTTGTAGAATATGCATCAACAAACCACATCCTATTGAGATCCTGCCCTTTACAGTCAATAAGACATAAATATTGATACTTTGCATACACTTAAGGCACTTACTAACATTCTTGTTTAGCATATGAGCCAAGTTTCTCATACTCTGCTGGTAAGGGTGGACATGGTGGGCTTCATCTAGAATTGTTACTTGGCGACCTCACTATTATAGATCATATGGTGTTATATGCATTGGAACTAAAGAGGAGGAAGATATCATGAAATCCACTCATGGTGGTATTTCTATGGGCCTAAATGATATTGATCTCACTATGTTTCAGTCATCTACATTTTATCTAGACATCTTGGCCATAAATTCCCATGTATATTTAATATTTTACTTGTTGCAAAAAATTGTCAAACTTGTTAAATTTAAAATATTTGTATAATTTAAAAGGTAATAATTATTTTTCATGTAAAAAACTCAATAATGTATATGATTTTTTTATGTTTCAATAGGATTTTGGACACCACACGAGCATGTGTGTTGCTGCTACTATGCCTATATATACCTATACAGAGGTGATTTTTAAGTATTAATTAATGTTATGGTTCATTGTACATGTATGTTTTTGTATATACATGCTGAAATGACTAACAGTTATATTTTGTTTGTTTAGTTGATGACCACACTAGACATCTTACCATCTATCTAGGAGGGAGCAAATGTAGGTGCTATTACTATGATTTCATCTGCACAACAAATCACTGAGGTACATAAGAGTTATTGTAATGTATAAGTGTAAATATGGATGTGTGTTTTTTAATTTTCATTTGTACTTGTGCAAAAAGTTGATGCACAAAATAATTATCTATGCAGACTCCTCCGACGATGTCTTATGTTCCTTTTGAAATGTTAACAAGTGTGACATGGTACAATTGACAATTTAATTTGTAAATTTTCCTATTATATTTCAATGATTTAGTCATTTGTCTTAGATATTTATGAGCTAATTTTGAAATTTTATTTTGTATATATATGTTTGTAGGGACCCATCTCTTCCATTATCATGAGCATGTCACCGAATCCTAATGGTGATCTGTTTCACACTCATGTTCACTAACATGAACCTATCATTCACCGTATTGAGTGCTAGTCGTAAATTGATTGTGACCACCAACTTGTGATAAATGCACCTATGAATAATTTTTATATCATTTTAAAAACTTGATTTTTGATTTTTTAAGTATCTTATTTCAATACATGTTAAGTTTATGGCAATATTTTCATATGAACAATTGGATTTATAGGTGAGTTTTGAGTGAAAGGGGACTCGTAGTCATCTAGATCAGACACCTCTAGTTGTGAGCAAGGCATCCAAGGGAGAGGATTCTACAAGAAAGGCAAAGAGAGTGATGCATTTTGATGATTAGGATGTCTTATGATGTTTTTTTATATGCCTATATGACTTGATGTATAGTTCTTTGGCATTGTATGCCTATATGACACTGACCCATGATATTGTATTGTGTTCATATTTTGTACACCTTTATATGGATTTTATGGATATTATATACATATATTATTCAACATTTCACTTTTTAAATAGTCTCGTTGATTTAAACTTTTGGATTTTGTTGTAATTTATCACATATTCTATTACATGTTCACATTAAAAATATACCTTGCAATCTATTTAATGTTGTTGAAATGTATAGAAAATTTATGTATAATTATGCTACAAATTTATTTAAAAATGTGTGGTAAGTGATCATATAATACATTTTTTGAAGTTGAAACAACTATATACCAAAGAATCATAAAAAATATTTAAGTTGTTTGAGAAAAAAATAGTTGGGAATGAGAAGGATAATAATTTGTGATGTAAGGGTTCCAATAGGTCTTGTACTCAACTAGGCCCTTGTCTTCTTCTTAAGCACACTTATAGCCTTCTTGTAAGTTTGATATTAAACTCAATTAATGAGTCCAAATTTAGATGCCTAATTATTTAATATGGTTATTTGCCTCTTTTTGGTGCTTTTTAACTCCATAAACATGATGTACCTTCCTTAATACTTGACTGTTACAAAAATACAAGAAATACAAACTTTCCTAGACCTTATAAAATAAGTTTGTCACCTTTTCAACTATATACTTCATGAATTAAAAGGGTAATTGCATTAATATCAAGGGTATTTACTTCCATTACTTATCTCTTACGTCTCTCTATGTGTGATTCTTGCAATAAAATAGAATTATAGGGTTTATAGACCTTACTATCAAATCTACAGACTAAGAAAAGGTGATAACTTGAACTGTAGGTCATCTAAAACCTTGAAATCACCTTTAACACCTCATAAACATATTATTTTACCTTTATAAAAAGTATCATCACTTTTCCATAGTTTGTTTACCTAAAAAAATTGGTTCACTAGATCTTCACTATAGGTCTGTCTTGTCTTGAATAAGATTGTCTTGTTCTTGAATTCAATCTTGAAACAATATTTGATCTAATTAAGCTTCCTTATGACTTAAAAGTATTATTTTAATATCATTAGTATTACATAACTATATATATAAGCTTCACTCTAAATTTTTATTAATCTTAGAAAAAATATTAAACACACACTATTTTAGACCTTATTTCAAGTCTATCACCTTATGATGAAAATTAGAGTCACAAGGTCTTCAAAGTCTTATTCATAAACTAGGATTGTATCCTTTATGATTGATTCCAATTACTAACTCTGAATTTTATCATTATTTCAAGAGTTTATTATACTCCTAATAGCTTTCTAACCCAACAAGATAGCTTCACACTTCACCATGTTATCTTTTTTAAGACAACATGACAAAATAGGGTTCTCTCTCTAGGACTATTTTTAAGGTCTATAACCTTATTGGTTTACAATATCACTAAAAAGTAATAGTAATATTAAATTTAAATGATTTTTACATCCATTAATATGTTGTATAATAATAATAAAAAAACTCTCTCTTTTCACTGAAATGATTCTTTACCAAAATATAAGAAACATGGGTTTTATACCTTATACACATGCCTGTAGACTGAGTTTTAAATATATATTCCTCTATAGACATCCAAAACACTTTGAATGTATTATAAAACTTCAATTACATTGTATTTTAGCCTTATACAAAGTTTCATAATATTTTTGTGGTTAGCTTTCAATTTATGGTAGTTCTAGTTGATGCACCGAGAGTCTTATTCTTTTCTAGGCTAGTAACCTGCTCAACTAGAGTCTTAAACCAATTGTAACACATTTAAAAAAATAATTTATTAGTTATAATGGAATATAATATCATTAAAATTTTAATTTGACTCAATTAACATGTTTCTCACTCCCTTAGGTTTTAGGTTTTTCAAAGAGAATTGAAAATAAAGGGGTTTATGCTTAATCTATAGGCCCGTAGTCATAGATTTTAAAATAAATTGAGTTATAGGAACCTATATACAATTTAAAAAAATTAAAAACATATAACCACACATTTATACAATTTTAAATCTTATTTTAAGTGTTAATTTTTTATTTATGGAGGTTTTTGTGTTCTAAACCCTAGTTTAAGGGTTTTAGAACTATGTCAAAACAACAAGTATGAATACTATGCAAATTTGGATTTGAAAGGATATATTTGAGAATTTATGTTTGGTGGATACTCTTCACACCCTCATATATACATATCACTTACTTTTATCCCTTAATCAATCTTCAAACATGATAAAAGACCAATTTTTGTTGACTGTCAAACCATGTGTACTACCTTTCTAGACCTACAACTTAAAGAACACAATAACTATGTTAAAATATTACTTCAAGACAACATAAACATTTAATTTAAAAGTAATGCATGATTTTTATTGAAACAAGAACCTCACTAAATTAGGATGTCATTGATTATAGTATAGACTGAGTTACAATAGTTCTTGTTAAAACTTTATCGTAAGAGATTCTTTTCCTTTCTTTGAGTCCTTGAAGTTTATTATCACACTTACAGGTTATTAGAACTATTATATTTATATTTTTTGTCTCTTCATACCTAATTTTTTTTTTCATGCTCCTTATTTCTCTCAGCTAATCCAAAATTCCCTCCTAATGTAGACAAAATTGAAGCTACTATTTACATACATGAATCTCCTTAGTTGATGCACCTGCATCACCTTACTCAAATATATATGCTCAAAAAATTAGATTATTTAAACATTAAATAATATTTATCTATCCCTTCAGGTGTATTCTATCTCAGTTAACATATTTATGACTTCTTGTATGCTTATTTCTTGAACCAAATATAGTTGTAAACCTCATACACAGGGTTGTAGACTAATATGCAAGATGCAAGCTATAGTTAGAGATATCTGTCTCTGGGGACTTATGACTAAAAAAATGGAATAAAAACCATGTTGGGGGTGGTGATTAACCTATATGACCACATTTTTGGCATTTGAGTATTCCTAGTTAGGGAATAAAGCACCCATTCCAGCCTCAAGATGATATTTCCTAGATACAAGATGCAAGACACAATTAAATATCTCCATTTTCAAGGCCTCATTGTTGAAAATTGGCATCAACACCATATTGGGGGTGATTATTAACCTCTAATAACACATTATTGGCATCTCAATATGCCCAATTAGGAGATGGAACACCCATTATAGCCTTAGGATGACATTTACCTAGATAAGGTAAAATAATCAATCATCTAAATGAATTGAAAGCTTCTCTTACCTTTGAGAATATGGAATTATCTACTATCATTGCCAACCACATGAAGGTGGATGTTAATTTAGCACGACTAACCTCCAAAAAATATGTTAATATGTAATTAAATTGAAATTTATATGTAATACCTAAGAAATAAATAAACTTTGATAAAAGTTAACACATTTATATTTGAGAAGTTAACATACCTTGGGAGTTCAATCCAAGGAACCACTAGAATCGGCTATACTCTTTATAGTAGTAATAATTGCTTCATGATCAGATTCACTAACCTTTCATAGAGTCCTTTTGAATGACTTACCTTGATATTTATGCAACTAAACATTTGTTACAAGAACCAAATTTGAATAGTGGAGTAACTTCCTATGTACTTGGTAGTCTTCAAACAACCATACATTTGAATTTTTGATAGGATAGAGTCAAATTCAAGTTATAGTAACTACCATAGACCCAATGGGATAGTGAATGTTTTCCGCATATGTGACCGTAGAAGTTAATTTTTATTTTTCCTTAACACATCAACACAAGTAGGAGTCTATCCCCTCCTCATTATCTCATCTGAAATAATTACATAAACATGCCCTATATTTTAAAACAAAACATGATTTAATAAGATGATATTTTGATATATTTACAAAATTTAGTACATGAAACACATGTTAAATATATGGTACCTAGTTTTACTAAATTAGATACATGGTCAAAGTCATGTGATGATGTCAGCTTTGTAATTTATAATTTTGGTGGAACTTGATAAGTGCCAATTGGAACTAGATGCCTACAACTCCATTCATCCACCCATTGTTATGTCTCACACTCATTCTAAACAAATTCAATGCATATAGAATAAAAGCATGCCATGTGCCTTTTATGAACCATCTAATAACTTGTGTTTGAGATACAAAATAAGTGTAACTCACTTGATCCTGTTATTATCATACAATATTCATATCTTGCCAATTGTTAATCCTTCATAAGTTAGAAATATCTACAAGAAGTGGACTTTTATTGAGCATGATGGCCCATATTTTCGTTACACTATTCAACTATATTTTTTACATCTATCAAATCAACATCTTCAAAATTTAAATCCTCTCTTGCAAGCACTCTTTTGACACATATTCCTGTACCACCATGCTCCCATTCTCCATGGCCTATTTAAGTGAAATTCCAAATATGTTGTATACTAGTGGTCACATACATCCTACTCAGCCAATAAATCATTCATGCATTTTTAATTGTGGTGTGCAGTTATCTGATAAAATATAATGTTGATTGAAAGTAACATTCCTTTTACTCAATTTTCCATAAAACATCTGAAAAATAACCTTGCACATAATTTGAAGAATGTGTTTAATCACACCTAACATAGAAGTGGTACTCCCTTAATATTTTCAATTATGCTCTGTAGTATTAGGTGAATGCATGAATGTTATATGCATAAAAAAGGGAAACCTGTAATGAATTGTAGTATTGTGACTAAACCTCTTTTTGTGGTTGCAATGTGTAATTATTTACAAAGTCAACTACTTTAAAAATAGTACCAAGTGGGAATGTGTCCTTACTTAACTCGAATTGTTCATCTAGCCATCAAACTCTGTGTGTGTGTCTTACATACTCATATAAAATTTACTCCTTGAATTTGTCCCTAAAATTGGAAATAAGTATTTGTTCTATAACAAGCTTACACCTTTTAGATTCATTTCGATCTTTTAATTGATATGTCATAGATTTATATTTACTAAAAATAACCAATTCTTGTCCAATTTCATGTGTACTCTCCTCATTGTTACAATTTTTCAATTTTGAAAATCCACCACAAATGCTACAAGTTCCATCCAAACATGCCCTGTTATAATAAATTATTCATCTAGATTTTCAAAAAAAATGGCTAGAATAAATTCTAGTGGGGATTCCTCTCCATATTGTTGTAGAATGTTGTCATTATGAAAAGTATAATAAACATGATGAAAAATATCATAATGCATCATAAAAAATTCAACATGTTGCCTACAACAACAAGTAGTGAGTGTGTGATTGATTTTCACATAGAAGGGTTTGGCCATTTCAAACCATATTTGAATAATAGAAATATATGGATATTTATTAACAGATTTAGAGCATAATTGTGTTTGATTCATATCCAAAACAAATTTAGGATGTGGTTCATGATTATGTGAACCAAATTTTATTTTCACTACATGTCTCTAATATCAAACAATACCATTGTGTTATCTTTCCAAAATTCTACAAGTAAATCTTTTTAGGCATCAAATATAGCCTTGTCTTTCCATGGGAGTCTACCAGAGAATACCCACAAGTCATTGTTACTAAAAAAATTAAGTCTTCTACATCTTCCAATTGCTTTCATTAAATTTTTAATGTTTATGTGCAATACTTATCTTGTTTATCTAATCAATCATTTATTATTTGTTTGACAACTTACCAAAGAAGTTTTAATAATGTGTCGGGTAGTGTTACCATATTTGGTGAGTTTATTCACACTTATTTGAAGCTATGCAATATGAAAAATTTCAATAATTTCCTTGTTTACACCATTAATATTAGATGTTCTTAGTCCCAGGGTGTTTATTATAGGTCTCAACCTAAGTACTTTTATTAATGTAATAAACATTTGGCATCTTTAAGTTTGGTTTGTTTTTTCAAAGTGCCAATCCCAAATTATTTCAATTTTCTTCTCATATGGTACTTGGACATCTTTTTAGCCATTAGTTTCAAAATGTTTTCATCAATTTCAATTAAATACATGGGTATTATTTTCAAAATCCTAGGAGGTGTTCTTAGTGGTATATTTGATTGATTTGGTGTTTCCATATTTTTTTTCATTATTAATTTTTTAATTCAATGATGTTCCCATATTGTTTTCTTGCTTATTACTTTCACCAATCGGTATTTCCATGCAATTTACATCATCATGCATATTATCATCATCACCAAAATTAAAAACCATAAAATTTGAATGTGGACTTGCACTATAATTTGGTAACTATAAGAGTTGATAATAGTACTTTCAAAATTTGATATACTATCATTATTCATTTCATCATTATTTATGACATTCAATTCATTTTGGATAATATACTTACTTGCATGAAGGTTTTGCATTCATTACCTTTGGTTTTTTATTTGAACTTCTAATTCCTTCAACATTTTTCACTTTAACTTATTCTTCTTTCTATTTAAAAATCTGTCACCCATGATTGCACAAAGTTGTCAACTTTTGAGGGTGGGGATAATAATTCAATTATTAAAAAATAGACATGCTTGATGTGCAGTACCAAGTGGGGGAAATGATTAAATTATTAAAAAATAGACCTGCACTTTTTAATCAACCATGAGTAGATTTTTTTTATAGCTTTAGGGTGGTTACATACATCAAATCAGTAAAAAATAGACCTACACCATCCTAAATATAGAGGAGACAAAACTCTTGATGCAAAAAAATGACATTGGTATATTTTTTTAGTACTAAAAAAGCCATATACATGTTAATAATACGTATGTGGTAATACCATGTATACAACAATACCACATTCATGATATTAGATGTATGCATAAACAACCCTAAACCTAAACCTTTAACACTAAAAATTTGATCTCTTGGACCTTATACCCTTAAACCTAAATCCTAATCCCTAAACCCCAAGCCTCAAAAACCCTAAACCCTAAATTTTAAAATTTTAAAACTCTAAACCAATCATTTTATCCCCACTTAACATCATTTACACTAAGAATTAGGTTCACATGGTTAAATTTGGCCTAAATCACACCATTAGTTTCCACAATTGACTAATTCACTCAACTTGTGATGACACGGGGACTAATCAAACCCAAAAATATATTATGTGCTTACACATACGTTTAAGCAACTCAAATTATCCTCAATTTCCTTTATGGTTGGATCCTAAACCCTACATCCTATACCCTAAACCTTAAACCCTAAAACTAAAACCCTATACCCTAAATTATAAATCATGAGCCTTAAACCCTAAGTCCTAAGCCCTAAACCTTATACCATATACCTTAAATCTTAAACCTTAAGCCCTAAAAACCTTAAATCCTAAATTGTAAACTCCTAAAACTCTAAAGCAATCATTTTAGCCCAAATTGCCATAATTTAGACTGAGAATTAGGTTCACATGTCTGAATTTGTCCCAAATTGCACCACTAAGTACCCCAATTAACTAATTCACTCAATCTGTGATGACATGGGGACTAAATGAACCCAAAAACACATTATATGTTCATAAATATGTTCAATCAACTTAAATTATCCTCAATTACCTTTGTGATTAGACCCTAAACCCTAAACCTTAAACCCTAAGCCCTAAACTATAAACCCTATACCCTAGATTATAAACCCTAAGGCCTAAGCCCTAAACCCTAAACCTTATACCCTAAAATGTAAACCCTGAGCAATAAAAACCCTAAACCATAAATTGTAAAATCTTAAAACCCTAAACCAATAATTTAAGCCTTGAATACCATTATTTAGACTTAGAGTTAGGTTCACAGGGATCAATTTGGTTCACATCGCACCAATAACTACCCCAATTGACTAATTCACTCTATGTGATGACATGGGATATAATCAAACCCAAAAACACATTATCTAATCACAAATAACTTTAAGTAGCTCAAATTATCCTCAATTGCCTTCGTAATTAGACCCTAAACCCTAAACCCTAAATGAATTGAATTAGCCTAAATTAATATCTTTTAGAATAATAATTAGGTTCAAAAGGCATAATTTGGCCTAAATTGCATCACTCATTACCCCAATCAATTAATTAACTCAATTCATGATGACGTTGGTGCCAATTGAACCCAAAATCACATTTTTTAGTCACAAATAGGTTAATGGAGCTCAATTTAGCCCCAATTACTTTCATGATTAGACCTTATATGCTAAAACCTAAACCCTATATACCCTAAGACCTAAACCCTAAAATCTAAATCATAAACCCTAAACATTAAACCAATCTATTTAATCTCACTTAACATCCTTTAGAGTAATAATTATGTTCATAGGGCTCAATTCAGTGCAAATCACATTACTTATTGGCCTAATTGATAGATTGGCTTAATTTATGATGATGTTGGGGTTAATTTTGGCCCAAATCACATTCTATAGTCACAAATAGGTTCAAAAAACTCAAATTATCCTCATTTTCCTTCATTATTAGATCTTAAACCCTAAACCCTAAACCCTATACCTTAAACCCTAAACCCTAAACCAATCAATTTACCCCCAATTAACATACTTTAAAGTAAGAATTAGGTTCACAAGGATCAATTTGTCCCAAATTACATCATTCATTACCCCAATTAACTAATTGGCTTAGTCTATGATGATGTAGGTGCTAACTGAGTCCAAAATCATATTCTATAGTCATATATAGGTTCAAGGAGCTTGATTTGGCCCCAAATACCTTTGCGATTGGACCTTATATACCCTAAAACATAAACCATGTGACCTAATCCCTAAAACCTAAGCCCTAAACCCTAAACCCTAAATCATAAACTCTTAAAAACCTAAACCAATAATTTTTTCCCTAATAGAATAACATTTAAACTAAGAAAATTAGGTTTACATGGATCAATTTGGCCCAAATCACACCACTGATTGCCCCAATTGACTAATTGGCTCTATTTATGATGATGCGGGGCCAATTGAGCCCAAAATTACATTTTGTAGTTACAAATAGGTTCAAGGAGCTCAATTTGGCTCTGATTGCCTTTGTAATTGGACCTTAAACCCTAAAAAATAAACTCTATATACCATAAGCCCTAAACCCTAAACCTTAAACCAATAGATTTAACCCCACTTAACATCCTTTATGATATCAAGATTATAATCTCAATTACTTGTTTATATTTTTTTGATGTACATAACTTTGATGTTAATAACTATTTAATCTACTAAGGTCATTCATTAAGTTTGGGAATTAAAAAAAATCTATAACAAAATAATAAGATGGTGAAATGCATATAAACTATTCCATATGTGTGATAATTCTACATATGCAGCTCTTATATTTGACATTTTGAAACACATGCCTAAAGGCTCAGGAATGTCTTGGATTCCTAACCCCAAGGCATGGACCTGAAAACACAACAAATACATGTTTTTGACTTTAAAAAAATGCATCTTCAACCATGCTAAACACTACAAATTTTATCAAAAATTTTCATGAAAATATTACTACAACATCGACTACACTCTCCTCTTTCTAAATATATATGTATTTTATATTTTTATTACTTTATGGTTTTATATATATATTTTTCTAAGTATGTATTTTTATAGTGCTATATGCCATAACGATACATGTAAATATTTGTTTATGTATATTTTAATTTGTTGATTCAAACTAAAAAAAATTTATGGTTTCAAATTAGATTTAATTCTATATACATTAAAAAAAATTAGTTTTAGATATTTTTGAGGTAGTTAGGAGGGTGACATGGTTGGCTATACATTATTGATCATATTTTAGTGTCTATTGACTTGTGAAATTAGTAAAAAATAAATATTTATCAATTAATTTAAAATAAAAATAATTTACAAACTAGATTATCCTATCTAAATTTCCACCAAAGAATTAAAAAATAAATAAATGGTGATTAAAAAATGATGGGCAACATGAAAAGCTATCTGCTTTGATTTTTATAAAAAATAGTACTACCTCTTTGAATTTATGATGTTTGACCTACTCATAGTTGAATATTTCAAAAAAGAATTAGTAATTTAGAAACTATACTCAAAATACTACAATTCATGTTCCTATGTCATCTTCAAATTTGAGTTTAGGTGTCTCAAATAATCTGTACAAGTTGAGATTTCTTGTTTTTCATGAAAAACATGTCCACTTAAGACCCTTTTTTGCCTCCCAATTCTATGCACTTACCCTCTTTTATACTTATTCTTCTCATTCTCCTTAATAAAATTGATCTTACAAAATGTATTTATAAAATTACTTGAGAACATACTTTTTCATAAAAAATATATTATTTTAAATCTATCTAAAAGATAAAAATAAAAATTACTTGCATTAAAATAAATTAATGTTATATATAGCCATTACATGGCATTATTCTTCTAAAAATAGCCTAAAAACACACTAATATGATCTCGAGCCATTACATGGATTTATTCTAGTCCAAAATTAGTTCTCAACAACATTTATATAAATTTATCCCTTGCATGTTGAGAAAACTAACAACTTGATCTTGGAGTTTCAAAAATTATACTTTTGTAAAATATTTAGTGAAGATATCTACAATATGTTCTTGGGTGTTTACATACTTCAATCCCACCTCGTTCTTCTAAACAAAATCTTGAATAAAGTGCTACTTCAAATCAAAATACTCTGACTTGTTATGATGGAATGGATTCCTTGCCAATATTATTACACTTACATTATCACAAAAAATCACTAAAGGTTAATTTTGTTTCTCCCCAATCTATTATAGAACTTTTCGAAGCTGTAATGTTTGGGTACTTGCTAAAGTGACTACAATATATTCTACTTCTATAGATAAAAAGGAAAGTGACATTTTCTTCTTTGAGATCCATGTAACCATACCCGAACTAAGTGAAAAAATTTAGATGTTGACTTTTAGTCATCTTGTTTTATCAAATTTTAGTAAATAAGTGAATTAATTTCTTGGATAAAATAAACTATTGTGTCAAATCAAAATTCTATAAATTTGTAATAAATGACATAAACTGAGTTGGAACTTACTAAATTTAGAAATATACTAAAAAGGAAGGTACAACTTAGCTGAAAAAATAAAATGCATGATTGTATTTGAAGGCAAAAACACTATTGAGCTATGTTGATTGATTGCATATTTGAAATAGGGTTTTATAGGATATATGGATAAGAGTGTTGTATCTATATAGGGGTGTAGGGAGTTGTTGTCCTTAAGGATCACTAATGTCTTATAGATGATAGGATTTTGAGTTTTATATGACATGTTTGCATTTACTTGTATGTTATGTTGACTATGAAGGAGTCATCGGTACTTTAATAAAACCATTGTATATCTTATCATTCACTTGTAACCATAGCTCAATAGATCAAAAAGACACATACAAATCATGGGGTAAAAATGGGTTAGTGGTTGAAGTTGTGATTGACCTTAGCACACCTTATGTTGAGCGTTACCTATATACAAATACTTTGAAGAGGGATCAAACTCAATGTATTTCTCCCATGCTATGGTTGTGTTTGTAATAGACTGGTGAAAAATGTTAAATACTAGTTCAATCTTGGTCTGATTAAACATTTCAACCATGACTTGTGACCTTAGAAGTGTATCCATAATTGAGATAAATAGAGAATTTTACCTCAATGTGCAATTAGAATTCTAGTGATTTTTAATGTGTGAGCCTATTGTGTACAAAATGGTTTGAAATGTGGATTTATAGTGATATTTTTGGAGTTATTTTAGATTGGAGTTTCTAAAATTATGGGATGACCCATTATATGAATTTAAATTTAAGCAATTAGATGTTATTTGATATAAGGACAAAAGTGGTGGAACTAGATACTCTCATTAAGCATTGTTATCCAAATAGGGCACTATTATCCTAAAAACACAAGCAATTGATTTGAGAATATGAAACATTTTTTGGATAAGCCTGAAGTGTTTTGCATGAGGGATAATGACATTTTAGGATCATTGGTCTACTTATGGGAATGGATCATCCTCATGAAAAATGAAGGAAAGTGGTGAAAAGCTCATGGAATAATACATGAGATACATGTGTAAAAAGGGTGGTCACAAGTGCATTATTTTATCTTAAATGTTAATTTATGTGTCTACACATCTAAACTACCTCCCTAATCAGAATCACTAAAATCAACAAGTTCAAAATTTTTAGTGGCATAATAATGAATAATAAATTTGATAGTACCTTTCACATACCTCAAAATCCTCTTGGTTTCCTTCATATGAATTTCATATGGCTTAAATATATACCTTGAAATAAGAGAAATTGAATAAGCAATATCTAGTCTTGTGCAAGTTAGAAACATAAAGCTTCAAACAATACTTCTATAAGTTATTTCATCAACTATTTTATCACCATCTTCTCTACATAACATAAATCCATAAGAATCTGGAGTGGAGATTGGTTTACAATCAACCATATTAAATTTATTCCTTTGCATACTTTATTTGACAAATAAAAATTTCATCCTTATTTTGATGAACCTCCATCCCTAGGAAGTATTACATAAGACCTATATCTTTCATTTCAAATTCATTCATCATAACAATTTTGAATTCATCCTTCATATTATAACTATCACCTATATACAATAAATCATCAACATAAAAATTTACAATAAATATATCATTATCTTCTTACTCATAGTAAAGAGTAGGCTCACTCTTGATTCTTTTGAATCCATTATACTTAAAATGTCCATCAATTCGGGTATACCATGCTCTTGGTGCATGATTGATGTCATACAAAGCCTTCTTTGAATTTTATACTTGGTCTTCTTTACCTTATGGTTGTTGTACATAGACTTCCTCTTCTAAGTACCCATTCAAAAAGGCACTTTTCATGTCCATGTGATGTAGGCTCTATTTCTTTTGATTTTCTAGTGAAATTTCACATCCCAATTTCTCTCTAAGCTTAATAACTTGTTTGATCCATTGATTATCATGGTTGATAAATTGATTAACTATTGTTTGATAAAACTTTATATCATATGATTATTATGGTATAATTATATGTTACTTAATTTACATGATTATTTTACTATGAGTTAACAATACTTTTATATTCTGTATATTGTAATCATATTTTTTAATTATACAACATTATTTTATGGATATAATGATGTTTAAGGATAACTACCTTCATTATTGTGAGGTGGATACAAGACCGATTCTTCCTCAGAGTGTGATGGAGGGAGAGCATCATCAGAGAGGGTGGTTTAAATGGAGACGTTAGGAGATGATGAGAATGAACCCAAAAACCCATGCACACACCACAATAGTATTTAGTGTTTCATGATTAATTATTTGATAGATAGGTTTTGTATGCTTTGTTTTATATTTGAATGACTAATGTGATATTTTATGTTCTTAGATCATTTTATATGATTATATGATTTCACTAATCTATTTGCTTTTGATAATCATGTTGAATTGTTTGAATGATTTCACTAATTTTATGGTTGTACATAGCTTATCTTGTATGATGTAACTGTTTGGTTGAATGAGTGAATCTATTTATATTTTTACTTACCTTACTACCTTATAGGGTATGGTTCTATATTATAATGATATGATGTTATGTATGCATTAATAAGTATAGACAGATTTCATTGTTGTTATTTGATCTATAACATTTAGGTAATAATGATTAAATATTATTATTATAATATATGTATATCCTAATGTCAAAATATATCAATAACATTATTTTAAAATGTCTTTTATTTGATTAAATGTTGACCAAAGGTTTGATATTCATAATATATTAGACAATGAATATATTGTAAAATGGTTTAGGTAAATCATTATATTTGTAGAGTGTTTATGGATGACTTGATAACATTAAATAATAATCTTTAATACTAATTATGCACTATATATGCATTATTTAATTTAGTCGATAGTCAACTTTACATGGAAATATAATGATTATTGGCTAGTTGATATTCGACCTTATATGTAATAAACATTGGTTATTGTGGCTTTTTTGCTTTATTTGGATAGTTAGTTTTGTCAAGTTGATGATGGAATTATGCTAAGTCAATTGTCATGCATATTTTGTAAAGGATATGAAATGATTATTTTAATTAGTTAAAAGAAGTTTCAAGATGATTAGGGTTACTAATCACTCATTGAATTTAGATTAACCATCATTCTACAAAAAATATTAGGGAATTTGGTTGTGAATACATGGTGGTAGACTATAGGATATTGGGAGTTTTGTTGAGCTATTTTTGCATGCATAGATTTTCGATCAGTTGGGTCTGCCATTGATGGAGGAGAAGGTGGTGGAGAGTAAGTGGATGTAAAAGAATAAACTAAAGGGGGATAAGGATGTGAGGATGAGATGAAACATGACATACATAGAGTAGGAGTTAGAAGGAGAAGGTATGAATGAGTTGAGGAAAAAGAGTAATTCAGTTTCCTTGACATTTATGTATTCAATGGTTAGTTTTGTACTTAAATTCTTATGTGTGTAATGTTTGATGGGTTTTTCAATTGAAATTATTATATGATTTTCATTTGCTTAAATGTTATGAAGATTTATAAGGGATACATGTAGGGCCCTATAGAAGGCTCAGCTTCCAGAGAATCCCACATCAAACCCAGGGTAACCTAGGGGAATTGGGTAGGGTTGTAGGATTTTCCATGATTATTTTGGCTTTAATTAAGATCTATCTTAAACTCATTTTCAATTCAAAAATATCTATTACACATTGGAAATGAATATTTATTGATGAGTATATACGATTTGGATCAAACGAGTTTTTGTTGAACCAATTATGATATATACTCATTAAGGTTTTTAAATAAATTAGATTAAGATTGTGGGATTGTATGAAGGATCTGTATGTAATCATAAATTTCATCAAGTATATAAATCAATCCTCACTTGGAGAAGATATATCCTACTTACACTTTTAATTGGGGACACATTAGATAATTAGGAACATGACCAATATATGGATTTGTTAGACCCAATTAGGGGATCTATTATCACAAAAAGAATACTCAGGAGGGTTCCAAAGCCTCTAGGCAGGAAAAATCAAGACATAACCCTAACTAAGCCCTATGTTTTGATATTCACTAAACTAATAACAAGTAAAGAAGTCTAATCTAATGTTCACCAAAACTTATGGCACAATATGGGGGTTAATAAATAAAAGAAAGTAAACATGTATAGGAGAATATTAATTTATCTATGTATGAGTAAGACCCTAATGCATGGAGATGAAGAAGAATATTATTTGAAAGCCAATACTTATGAAACTCCTCTCTACTAAAGAGAGGAGTAAAGTTAGAGAATACTTACCTGAAAGATGAACCCATCGAGACTCAATCTCTCCTTTGGGAAAAGTTAATTGTTAAGAAGTTTTTTTGGTTTATAAGGATCACTAAGAAAGGCCAAAGCATCCAAGACTTCTCTACAAGACTAGATTCTCCAAGTAGAAACTCTAAGCTAAAACTCCTCAAGTAGAATGGTGGAAGAACCGATTGTAAAAAAGAACAAGAAAATAAAAACTCTTGATGTCTCTCTAATAATGCCAAAATTATTTTGTATATATAGGCATATTTAACCCTAATCCCTTTCAAAATTTTCAGTCGACATGGTTGGCCTAGTCGACCTAGTATTATTATGGACAAAAATTCACTAGGTCATGGGCTAGGTTGGCTAAGAGCTGGCCTAGACCCTAAATGACTTTCACCTATAAGAGTATAAGGTCAACCCAGTTGACTTAGTACTATAAATTATCAAAAGGGGGTTGAGATTAGGAAAAGGGGTACACAAGGTGGTAAATGACTAGAGGAACATGTAAAGGAGAAGTATTAACTTAGGGTAATGTTTTAGGATCTAGTTGGATTGGTAATAATTGGAAATAAGGGACACCAATATTATGAAGCACCAATGGTCTACCCACCCCTTTCTTAGTTCACCCCTTAGGGTGCGCACTTAGAGAGATTGAGACTTGAAGGGTTCATGAAATATAGAAATCATTAGTGTTTGATAAAGGTGAAAATATTATTTGTATACATATGCCCCACTTGAAGCTCATCACGTGTCACTTAGGTGCAATAGGGGATGGTGCTTTGAGAAAAAGAACATAGTAACACACAACATTGAGGCTAAATAAAGTTATAGTATTTTAAAGCAAAATAATTGAAAGTAAATGACTAAAAGGGAAGTAACTAAAAATTAAATGTGATGCATACCTTGACTTACCCTTATTATTGGATGGTTGTCTATTGTGTTTATAGTTTTGATTATGGAGGGCACAAAGACTACTTTTGATGAAATGGGTGGAGGGGAGAATGAAGGAAAAATCAAGGTAGAATAACTCTTTATCAGATTCAAGACACTCAAATTAGGTTTATCAAAACAAGAGGACTTTCAACCTTAAGGACTATGAAGAGCTTCTCCTATCCACAGAAGTCTTAGGTCAAAAAATTAAGTATGTAGATCATCCCATGATGGATATATGCATTAAAAGTAAAATGGACATACCATCTCACAATGTGTTCCCCATTCTTCAAGACCCTTTATATATCCATCGATCTACTGTGAAGATTGGGTACTTACGTAAGAAAGTAGGTAGCACCATATAGTTTATTGAATTCTCCTATTCCAATCTACTGATCTACCACACCCCAATGGACCTTGGCTCTAGTATGAGGCTAATTGTGGAGTTTGAGCTTTAATTAGAAATATAATATGTGCTTGTAATCATGTCTTTTGGTTTGATATTAAATTTTTATATTTGTATGTTTGCCTTTTGTATATCATTACCTTTTGTTTTAAAATATTTGGATTTTAACTTTCTTGATGGATTTGTTTATTCCTCCTCCATATGAATTTAGAAAATCAAACATGGGTGCTAAATCTGAATTTAATTTGAATACTTAGGACTTGGTTGCTAAGAGAGATAACTCCAAAGAGCATGGTGTTTAAGAGTCTCGTAAAGTCATTTGAAATAAAAGTGCGATCTTGACTTTGACCTTGTTTTATCCAATGTGGAGTGAAAGGAAAGGAAATCAAGAGGAATGAAACATGAAACAATTTGAATTACTTCAAATCACAAAAAATGTGATAAAGGGAAAAAAAGAGATACAATGACAATAAAGTGTGATTCCTTATCATAAGCATGAGGAAAGTGGAGGAAAACATTCTAACGTAGATTTTTATGTAAATTTCATTTATAAAAAGAAGCAAAAGCTAAGGTTGAGAATAAGGATAAAAAATTCATAATCAGATTCTAAGTAAAAGAATAACAAGATGGTGATTTTATGAGGAGGTTCAAGTCCTATCCATGGTCTTACACTGCAAATCATAAAATAGAGACCCATGGGGGTGCCAAAAATCATTAAAAAAATAAATAGGATAAGAAAAAGATGGTATTTGTGAGGAAGGCTAGGTCCTATCCATGGTCTTACACTACAACTCACAAAGGATAAACCCAAGGGGTGCCAAAAAGTGGGTAAAAATGATAAAGTAAAGAGACTATAGTACATCATAAGGAAGACTAGGTTTTATCCATAGTTTTACAATGCAACTCATAAAAAAAATGGGAAACCAAAAGACCAAAAAGGAAGGACTAAGGTTTGTAAAAAGAGAGAATTGTTGAAGAGGGTGAGACCCATGTACGTAACTTGTAAAAAGTGTTAGATAGATAGCTTATATATAAATCATGAAAATAATGGAAGGATTATGAAAAATACTTCTTGATAAATTACATGTTGATGGGCTCTTTAAAAACATGGCCCTCATTGGTTTAAAAGCAACAGGTACTTGGACCAAGAATATATTTGACTAGATAGGGACCCCACCATTTTTTGGGTATATTTACCTTCTTTATCATGAGTGTAGTCTAATTTAAGAACAAGATCACTAACATTAAATGTGTGAGCTTTAACACATTTGTTATGTTGTTTGGTAATATGGGCCTTGTATTGGCGATTGTGTTGCAAAGCAGAAAGATGGTGTTCATAAAGGAGATCAAGGGAATGAAGGCAAGATTAATGTAATTATTCATCAGGGATAATACCATGAAGAGATATACATATAGATGTAAGCTCAACTTCTAAGGGAAGGATTGACTTAGAAACATAGACTAGCTAGTCCAATAGGCCCAAAGAGTAGGATAGAGATGAAGGTACCAATCCATGTGGGTTTCATGAATTATCTTTTAGAGAATTTTATTTAGAATTTTGTTGGTGGCCTCAACTTGACCTTTACATTATGGATGATAGGGTATGGAAAATTTGTGATTGATTTTGAATTTAGCACAGAGTTTTTTGACATCCTTATTTTTAAAATTACCACCATTGTTTAAAATGATAATATGAGGGACATAAAAACATTAGATGATTTGATTAAGGATGAATTTGGATATGGTAGTACTGGTGACATTAACAAGGGGCATAACCTCAACCCATTTGGTAAAATATTATGTGGTTGTGATTATAAAGACATGCCCATTTTGAGATTGAGGTAATTTATCTATGAGATCTAATCTCCACATGGAGAATGGCCAGGGAGATTCGACAGTTTGAAGCTCAATTGGGGGTGAATGAATTAGATAATCATGAAGTTGGTAAGGAGTACAATTTTTAACAAATTAAATGGCATATTTTTCAAGAGTAGGCCAAAATTGTCCCATACATGGACATTTGTGGGTTGTAGCATGTCCAATACATTAGCCATTGCAAATGCCCCATGTGCTTATTCAAGAAGAGGAGGAACCTCATCTTGCATAACACAACGAATCAAGGTACCTTCAACATTGTGATAATAAAGGATGTTATATCAAAATACATACTTAAAAGCTTATTTATGAACGTGAGTCTTTTCCTAGGAGTCTAAGTTGGGAGGATATGTTTGGTGTTCTATAAATTGAATGATGTCTTTGTACCATGGGCTTTATCAAATGGTGATAGCCTCAATGTGGTAGATAAGTGAATCATGTGGTGGAATAGAGGATGGATATATTTTTATTTGGATAATAAAAGTGGGATATGAAAAAGAGATGTTGAAGAAGCAAGGGAATCAACAGTAGAATTTTGATCTCAAGGGATGGCTTGATGGTGAAAGAGATGAAATATTTGGTAAGAGTAGTTGTAATTTGATGATGATAAATGAGATTATCGCTTTTTCATTGGTAATACCCTTTGAATTGGTGATAAATGAGTTAAGAATTACCTAAGTCATGCAGGTATTGGATATCTAAATCAAGAGTATCTCTCATGCCTAAGATTAGAGATTCATACTCTGCCATATTGTTAGTGACATCAAATGTTAAGCAAAAAGCTAAAGAGATGTTTTTTATAAGAGGGATCATAATAATACAACCTACCCAATCTATTTTAAATCATTTAGCACTATCAAAGTGAAGGGTCTAAGTATCCTTGTGTAATTTGACATTAATTTTAAGAAGTTTTTCGATAAATACTTTTGGTTTAGTAGCATCGGGGAGGATAGTAGTGTCTTAAATATTATTTGCTTCAAGATTAGTAGTGAGGATATAGAAGTAATATTTAAGAGATATTGATTGATTGAGACCTTCAATATAAAGAACATTGTCATTAGGAAGACTATCTTGAATGTGATCAGTAGTTGGTACGGGAGTTATGACAAGTTGATCAGTTATGATTTGTCCTTTGAAATTTTTTTGAGTAACGATTTAGAGATAAAATTCCATAAGGAGGACCATCTGCTTACTAATTTTATCTCCAGGAACAAAGGCTTTGGAGAAGAAGTGATGAAGGGGGTAGGAATGAATGATGGCATAAGTGGTCTAATAAAGCATGTAATGTCAAATATTTTTAGCTGCAAAATATATGATGAGGCAATCATGTTCAAATTTTATGTAATATTTCTCATAATCGATGAGGCCTCAACTAATATAGTATATGGCATACTCTCTTTTGGTATCATCTTATTGGGCAAGCATTGCCACGAATGATATGGGTGTGGAATAAGTATACATGATTAAAGGTGGATCATTGGAAGGAGGATGAAATGTAGGTGGGTGACGCAATGATTATTTAATATTATCAAAATATTTATGACAAGGGTCCATCCATTCTAAAGCTTTACCTTTATTAAGAGGAGAATTGATGGAGTAGATACGATAAGCCATTTTTGGGATGAATTGTCTAATTAACCCAAGTTTACCAAGATAACTGTGAATGTTTAGAATAAAATGAGGAATGGTAATGTTGATGATAACACTAATCTTAGCAGGGTCAAAATTATGATATGGAGAGAGACTAAGAATACTAATAATTTTCTAGATGTGACACTAAAGACACATTTGTAAGGATTTAGTCTAACTTTGTATTTAAGAAGATAATCAAAGATGATGTCAAGATCAGAAAGATGAGTCTTATGAATTTTAGATTTAGCAATGAGATCATCCACATAGGTTTTTATAATTTTATGGATAAGATCATGAAAGATATGAGTCATTTCTCATTGATAAGTGGCTTCAACATTTTTGAGGTTGAAGGGAATTTTAACATAGTAATAGGTGCCCTATTTTGTGGTTAAAGTGGTCTTATGTTGGTCCTCAAGGATAATGTGAATTTGATTGTAACCTAAGAAGCCATCCATAAGAGATAACATTTTATAGCCAACTGTGGAATCGACAATGGCATCTATTGAAGGTAAAGGAAAATTATCCTTTGGATAAGCGAGATTAAGATTATGGAAATAATGTAGATGTGAATGACCATAGTGACTTTTTTTTGAATGGGAATGATGTTAGAAACCCATTTAGAATAATCCACTAGCTTGATAAATTTAGCATCGAGAATTTTGATAATTTCTTTGTGACGTAAAGTAGAAACCTTGGGTGGAAATTTCCATTACCTTTGATGCACAAGTTTGGCATCAAGATAAGTGATGATGTTGTTCACCATAATGCTAAGATCAATATCAGGCATGTCTTTGTAGGGCCAGGAAAATATCTTATGATATTTATCAAAAAATAAACTAAAGTTATCATATTCAGTAAGTGAGAGTTTGTGAGAAACTGTAATTAGTCGATGGCATGATGGAGTACCATATTCAATGTGAGTAGTTTCTTAAATAATCATAACATTTCCATCTTGGAAGTGGTATGGTGCATTAGGTAAAGAAGAAATTGGATTGGATTTAGGATCAATGTAAGCATTAAAGTTGTTGAAACAAGGGGATTTATTGTTTAAATTCCCAAGTTTGTGATGTTATCAAGGGAGTTGAGTTTCTTGGGCATGAATTATTTCAAGAATAGATTCATCACTAGGAAAAGTGGGATGAGGACCATAATACTCAACATCTACTTTGAGATCAAGAATTTGATTACCATGGTGATCATATTTAGAATGTATCTAACAGACATCAGTGGCCTTGGCATCCAATGTAATCTCAAGAGTAGGAAAAGTAGATGGATTTGATGGGATTGGTGTATCATTAGTTTTATTGATAGGGAAGAATCAGATGTATTGATGGGATCTATAGGTGGAAGAGAAGATGCAAGAATATTCATAGGTTTTAAAGGTATGATTTGTTCTACCACCCAAGGAGTATTAACTAGTGGATAATTGATAGGAGGCACATAACCTTCGGTATCTGATTCATGATACATGGAAATAGTATGGACATCCTAGTTAAAAGCATGTATTTGAGCTAAGGTTTTCTAATAATGTTGAACATCCAAGTCTCAAGATTGAGATTGGGCCATTATGTAGTTATCATCATAGGTTAGAGAAATTGTACATGTTTGAGATTCAAGGGGAGTTTTAGAAGGTGAAATCCCAATATCACTGAATTTATGAAGAGATATGATTATAAGATCTTGGAATAATTTGGCCACTCCATAATCATTACATGTGAAGGCATCATCTGGTAAAGAAGGCTCTTGAGCATTGCATGGAGGGAGAAAATAAGTAATCTCATCAATGAGAGGAATATAACAGTCTTAAGGTAATAAAGGAGGAAGCCACTCTGATATATATGGAGGTAGCTTGGTAATATTTCAAGTATGTTGTAATTCATTAGGTTCATCATCATCTGAATTAGCAAGAGTGACTTGTAAATCTAGATTGATGTTGATGAACTTAGGTAAGGGAGTACTATTGATATTATAAATGGTTGGAATGCCATATTGAGATTTTGGATTAGGAATTTAAATACTCTAAAGGTTAGGATCAACCTCATGCTTATAGCATTTGTTGTTATGTAAAACTTTAATGCATTGGCTATCGAAAAAAGTGATGGCCCTTAGTTTATGAGCCATGGGTGACCAAAGAGTATGTTATAATATTGGGGAAAATCAAGGACCATAAGTTTAGTTAAAATGATCTTAGGTCTAATTGTTAGGGGAAGTCAAATATAACCAAGTGGATTTTGGTTAGTTTTATCAAATCCACGATAGGTAAGGTGGGTTTGCTTGAGATGATCCTTATTATAACCAAGTTGTTGGATTATCCATAAAGATGTCACATTGATACTAGAGCATTCACTAAATGGATAAGGTTAGTATTAATGGATATTTTAACAAATAGTGGTCGATCATCAGCATGAAAAAGGATTTCATCATTAATCATGTCTTCTTTAAGAAATTCAATAGATGGTTTAGAAGGACACATAGTTTCAATGGTATGCACTTTGGTAGGTTGAGGTTCAATAGGGGTGGTTCTTCATATATAGAAGATGGATTTTCAATTTCTTGTAACTATTACATAAGGAACTTGAGATGATAAGGGGAAGTACGAACTAACTCCATAAGTGGAATATTGTAAAACATGGAGTTAAGTTCTTCAAGATAGTTCCAATGAGATTTAGAAGAACCAGTATGAGTTTTAGAAGGTAAGGTATATTTTGAAAGAATAGAAGTTATTATGGGTTATAAAGGAGGAGGTGGTTCTTCATGGGCTTCTGAAGCTATATTTGTGGTTGTAGTATCTTTGAGAAGTTGTTCTTCTAAGGATGGTTTATTAGGTTTGGTAACAAGATCTTTGTGAGCTGATTTGTAATGATAATTGACCTTAGCAGTGTTAACATATTGAGAATTACTGTAATATTGGTCATAATTCACATCAATATCACAAACATCCTTGGTAGTTTATTTATTATTAGCTGTGGAAAAAGATTTTTGGTTATTAGAAGAGGAAGCTTTAAAAACCTATAATTTTTGAGAAGCAGTGTTGTACTCTTGATGATGAAGGTTGATCATGGATTCATGATTAAAGGAGTCACCAAGCATGTAAGAGACATAAATTTAGTAAACCCTCTACAAGAATCATGGGAATGACCAATGTTGGCATGGAACCAACAAAACTAATTAGGGTCATACCATGTAGGAGGATTATTAGGATAAGTAAAGGGTTTAGAGGGCAGTAAGAATTGTTTCATTTATTATATAGTGAGTGGTGTGTGAGAAGATGAAGGAATGCTAGTTTTGGAAACTCTTGGTTTGGTTTGAGGACTATTATCGGTGATAGCATTAGTAAAAGTTTGAAATATATTTTAAGGAATTTAGTATTAGGTTCAAATTGCTTCATGAGAAAATCTTGATGTTTAGCTTGGTAAAGAGCTTCATCAAGTGTTTGGGGAGAAAAAGTTCAAACCTTATATTTAAGATAAGGATTTAAGGAATTAATAAAGAGTTTAAACAAGTTATCATCAGTCATGTTATGGTCAGTTTTATGGGCTAGAGATTTCCATCATTTGATAAAATCTAGAGCTGATTCAATGGTAGATTACTTAGCATTGATGAAATGACTAAGGCAATTTTTAGGAAGATCATTATGTTGAAACTCTTTGACTAAAGGATTGAATAAATCTTCAAGTTTCCAAATTTAATGTTAGGGATTTTGGCTATACCATTCCAATACATCTCCAGTGAAGGTTTTAACAAGAAGTTTAGTTGTGGTGAAAGTGTTAGTTTGGATCCACTCTTTGTAAATATTGCCAAAGGCTTTGAGAAAGGATGCAAGGTCTTTAGTCCCATCATACTCGATATTTGGACATATATTACCAATATGAATGGACACAATGAAGGGATTTGATGACTTATTTTGGATGTTTTGAAGCATTTTGTTATTCGTAATAGGTTGAGGAAAAACATTACCTGAGGCATGTCTAAGAGGTGGAGGAATGAAATTTAGATTTGATTGAGGATGGATAGCTGGAGGTTGATTATCCATATTGATCAAATGACATTATAGTTTCATCATTTTGAGAGGTGTTATAAGTTTGCATTATGTTCATTTGTTGTATGACTTTTGCAAGAAATTGAGTCATATCAATTGGTGGGTTGGTTTTTGTAGGATCACTCCCTGAATTGGTATTAGGAGGAGGGTTATTGGAAGATGGATTATTAGTGGGATTATTGGATAGACTTATGTCAATTACTCCCACATTATGTTGAAGGGTTTGAAGGTGAGAATTGTCTTGATATGTATAGAAAGGATCAAATCCACCTACTTTATCTTGAGGTGTGATTTACAACTTATTACAAACCACAAATGAAGGAGGGGAAGAGGTGCTCCAAGAATGAGGGTTTTCTTGGGAGGAAAAGAGAGGGAGAAATCAACATCCCATATAGTAGATAAATGTATTTAGGTTGTCCAAGAAGATTTTGATAGGGGACTTCATGATGACTTGAGAAAAATGAATAAAATGCTAAGAAAAATAGAGAATTGAGTCAGAGAGATAGGGAAGATAGTAGGAGTACAAATTTGATTGGGTCAACCTAGTATTGAAAAATAGGGAAACAGAGCCTGATAAAAGTACATAGTTGATTGGGTCAACCTAGTACTATTATCTGGCTGGTAAAAGAGATACAAGGTTGATTGGGTCGACTTAGTACTGCAAATAGGGATAAAAATAGTCTATAAGAGACTGTGTCGAACAAAATGATAGTGTACTAAAAACCAAGAAATATATTGCAATATAATTTAAATAAATAAATGAAAGGAAAGACACAATCAATTCGGTCAATAAGGATGATCCAACTAAGACACACAACACAAAAACTTACATCAACACTAGCCAATGCAAGTTTTTTCAATACAACATACAAATGAGCAAAGAACAAAGAGAAAGCAATCAACTTGGAAAGTAAATGCTAAGTGGTCATCCTAAATGCTATTAGATTATTAAGTGTTATTTTAAATGTGATAGGGAAGTTGGATAAAATTAGGGAATTAGAAATCAATCTATGGATGGTTTTAGAATGTTTAGGCTAAAAGGGATATGTGTTGGCAATGGTACTAGCTTGCTATTGGGGCCTACCCCTCACTTCACAATCCCACAATGATAAGGGTGTCATGTGATTTTATAATATATACCATTAAACACGTGTTTATACTTGGCCATAAAACCAAGTTGACTTCCCCATTGGTGATGAAATCCAAGTAGGTAGGCCTTGGGTAGACAATTGTTTAAATGTGTTTTGAAATTATGTGATTTGCTAGTGTGTGCAAGAAAGAGAAAAATAATGCAACTAAATGGTATATGCGAAAACCACCTAATTAGAATATGTGATCTAATCTAAGCATGCAAACAATATAAAGTGAAAGTGTGAATTAATCATTAGCATATAATTATTAATTTTAATTTGAAACACAATAAAATGTTGGTTTAGATAACAATATATGAAAACATTATAGTATAAAGTCGATAGTGTCAATACTGTACTACTGAAGCAAGGGTATTTAAGGACTGTGTTGACAATGTTGACCTAGTCTTTTAGATATAAGATAGAATACAAAACTAGATCAACAAGGTCAACCTAGTTTGCTATATGAGGGCAGTTTTAAAGACTATAATTTGTGTAAAACAAAATTTTAAGAAATAACTAAAATGAAATAAAAATATAGAAAAGAACCTTGGTGGGTTGGAAGATGCAGAGGAATGTGAGATTGTTGTAGAAGTCCTTGAATATTACTTGCAAATTCTACCAACTATGTTGATTGGGTCAACTTAGTTTTGCACTTCCCTATTTTCTAAAACTTATAAAGATGACTTTACTAGCTTGGTTAGCCTAATATGTTTTATGGATGCTATCTGGAATACTATACTGACTTGGTCGACCTATTATGTTTTTTGGAAGCCTAAAATGTGACTATACTGGCCTAGTCGACCTAGTATATTTTTTAGAAGCCTATAAGAGTACTATGTCAACCTGTTCAACCTAGTAACCTATATCTGATGAAAATATGCACAAACATAATAGAGTCATTTTTGATGTGAATGTGTGTTAAACTTGTGCACATAAGTTAGAAACTATATCGGCCCTATCGATTGTATCATGACCATACTGTAAATATAAAATAATAATAAATAAAATGATAGAAATTAGAAAAATGTGAAAGAAAACCTACAAGGTTTAAATTTATGTTAGGTTCACAAAAATGCATGTAATCATAAATGCATCAGTCTATAAATCAATCCTAACTGGAGAAGATAGATCCTACTCACACTTTCAATTGGGGATACATTAGATAATCGGGAACCTAACCAATATGTGGATCTGCTAGACCTAATTAGGGGATTTCTTATCACAATAAGAATACTAGGGAGGGTTCCAAAGCTCAAGTCAAGCAAAATCAAGAAATAACCCTAACTAAGCCCTATGTTTTCATATTTACTTAACTAATAACAAGTAAAGTAAATAAGTCTAATCTAGTACTCACCAAAGCTTGTGGCACAATATGGGGGTTAATAAACAAAATAAAGTAAACATGCGTAAGAGAATCTTAATTAAGCTATTTGTGAATAAGACCCTAATGCATGGAGAAGAAGCGTAATATTATTCAAAATCCAATAATTATGCTACTCTATCTACTAAAGAGAGGAGAAAAGTTAGAGAATACTTACCTGAAAGATGAACCCATCGAGACTCAATCTCTCCCTTGGCCAAAGGGGCTTCATAAGAGGTATTGTAGTTTAAGGGGGGGTTTCAATTCATTTGGTCTATTAGGCACTTATCTAGTTGTTTTAAGTTAGTTCTTGGCTTGTTACATCTAGGCATAAGCATAAAATAATACCATAACACTCAAAATTTGTCACTTGACTGCACTGACATCAATTCACATAAGGCACAAGCCTTATGTGCTCACCCAAAGTATACTAGAGAAAGAATTAGGGCATGCATTGGGATAGTTGTGCCATGGTGAAACTCATTCTTCATAGGACTTAGTCATTGCAATAATGACATTGGCATGTTTATTAGCACAAACCATTATGGGTGGAGTCTAACTATAGGCATAAGGCCTATTTAGGGAACCCATTTTGGTCATAGGGGTGTAAGACTATATTAGTTTGGTTCTAGGATCTCAAGGGTAAAATCCTTTATGTTTCTAAGCTAAACATCATTTAGTCACTTTGATGGGGCAAGGGGATTGCTTTATAGCAAGGGTTCATGCTTAGGCTAGTGCTCTCGACAAGGGCATAAAATCTTGGGTGCATGACTTCTCCTATACTTTAGATAATCCAAAGGTTCCATGGATGTAATTACTTACATAGGGATGCCATTAATAGGATGAACCAAAAGCTTGCTATAACTTAGTGTTAATAAATTAAAACTAACCATTATAACTATTGTAAACCTTGCACAATCAATTCACAATCAAAGAACATAACTATGACTACATAATCTAGATCAATACTAATTTAATTATAATGACATTATTCATTAAACAAGATTCAAAGAAATAGAGTACATATTAATGGAATAAAGCCCATGCTCATCTAAAAATACTAATGACCTAGAGGTTCATAGGCAAGCTTGGGTACTACAATGTGGATCTTTAAAGTTATCCAAGCTAAAACTTATACGAATGATGTCCATAACTAGATATCTAGATTAAATTTTATATATCTTCATTACCTCAATTTCTGTCTCCTTACTCACTAGATCAAGCTCAAATTTATATAAGATAGGAGCATCTTTGTAATAAGGTTGAGGGTGCACATCGAGTGCTGAGTTGGAGCCTTGGTTGATCATTTTGTATGCTTCATCACTTTGTGCCCTTCATGTTGCAGTCACCATGTGTAGCCACTAAAAAAGATTCCCTACAAAACCAAGTGCCAAGTAACCCCTTGCCAACTGGTGCTAGGTCTGTGATGATTCCTCTAGCTGGCGTAAAAGGTGCTAAAATAGAAATCATACCAAATGATCACCTCACACAAATATTTTTACTGAGTTGGAATGGATCCATACTTAGATAAATTAGGGGCCCAACATTACCCCATATAAAATTGCTAGTCTACCTTCAAACTAGTTTTTTAATACTCTTGGTGTGCAAAACTCAGGTGTGCTCTCCTTTAGTTTGATGCTAAAGTCCTCAAAGCCCTTGATAGCGAGCTTGAGTTCCTCAATGATGTTGTCTATCTACATGAAGGTGATTTTGAGCATGAACACATTTGTCTTCTCTAATTATTTTTATAAATCTTTGAGTTTTACCTTAGCTTTTGCTACTCCTCCATCCAAGATTTGTCTTTGTTTGCAAGAATTAGTTTATAAGGCACAAAAGCGTGATTCTAGGATTTGTTCTTAGTCTTTTATTTTTATGCGTAAGGTATTGTCCTTTCTCATTATTTGGGTGTACTTGGATATGCTCATAGTGTATACTTACACCATCAAGTCCCGCTTCTCCCCCTTTGCCTTCTTGAGGCATACATCTATGATTGACACGTAGTTGGAGAAGCTATAGAAGATTGCATCAGCTGCATTTGTGCCCTCTTGAATTTGGGTGAAGATGTCTTCCACCTCTTCAAGATTTATATCTAGCTCATATTTTATTACAGCACATGGGTCCTCCTCTTCTTCTAGCACCAGTTCTACCTTCAAACTCGGGAGCATTTTCTCCACTAGCATGCATACCTTGTCAACCTTCAAAAGATTTGAAGTGTCAATGTCATCCAAGAAGGATGGCTTGACTACATCTACGTGCTCAACTAGTTGTTATAATTTAAAATTCATGGACTTTGTTTCCTTTTCTACATATAACATGATCTTCTTCCATTTGTAAGCCCTAACATCATTGATAATGTTCTTCTATACTACTTCAGATGCCATCCAAATGAGCATGTTTTCCTACCTGACTGGGTTCATTACATAGGGGTTTATGATAATGAAATCATGCCCTTCTTCTAGTTTCTCCATGCCTAGTATGGCCTTCTATGACACCTCAAAATGAGGCTCATCCATATAACTGTCAAAATAAAATGATTAATGTTGTTGGATCCTCGTTATGGTGGCTACGGGGGGCATATACTCAAATATGTAGTAATCTTTGTTGGTACACCCCTTATGTGATTTTTATCTTAAAGCTTGGCTCAACAACTTCTTCCTCAGTGATGGCCAGATCCATTTGCTCTTCTCTATCTTCATCGGCACTAGCACTTTATTTGGTGCTTTCCTTTGAGGTTCCTTATTCTTGCTCTAGTAGGGGTTCTTCCTCAGACTTATCACCTTTGTTTTCTTCTTCTTTCTTGGTGCCAGCTTGACCCTGATATTTTTTTTGGTTTTTTGGATGATCTCCATTTGTTATTTCAAGGCATAAACATTGCCTTCCTTATCTCCAGGAACCCATTCACTACTTGGCCATTCCTATGGTGTAAACTATTTTACTATGATGGTGGGGATGCTAGGCACCTTTTTTGTTACTTCCTTTATTGGTTCCATGCTTATGAAAACCTCTTTATTTTCCTTCTCGTTCTTGGTTTTTTATTCTTAGGCCTTCTTCTTTCTCTTTGCCTTCCTTTTCTTTGCTAGTGCTAAGGCCTTTTCTTCCTCAGCCTTTATTTCCTCGACATCAATCTTCTCAATTTCCTCTTAGGTCATGCCTTTCTTCCTCATGGCATCCCTTTTATCCTCTAGCACCAATGCCTTTATGATTTCTACCTCACTTGTCCCTAGATTCCTTCTCAATTTGTAGAGGCTATGTGGTGGGTTCTTTGGTTGAGGCACTTGCTGCCTTTTTTGCTTCTCTAAGTGTGGTGGTAGTGCTACCTTGGAGGGAATCCTAAACTTATTTAGCACTGGGCTCTTCTTACACTAATTCTTTTTGGACAATGTAAAATTTCATCCCTACTTCTTCCTCCTCCTCTATCTTTTCACATGCCTATTTCACTTCCATTTCCTCATGTGCCTCTTGCACCTCCATCTCTACCAAGGTTATTATGGGTATTGTAACAGGCCCCTTGGACTTATTTTTTTTCTCCCTTTTATTGGGAGAAGTAATCCCTAATATGATGGTCATGCACTTCTTCTTTGGTGTAAAGGGATTTACTTCATCATCAAAGGTGATCTTCAACTTGAGGCACTCTTGAATTTCCTCCAATGTTTCTCCCCATTTTTTCTAGGGAGATTTTATCTATACTATTGGTGCTAGTTTTACTTCTTCATTGATCCAAAGGGGAAGGTCATCATCCTTCTTAGGGTGCATGCCCTTATTTCTTGGATTCATATCATGGTATATCATGTGGATGTGCTTGAGAATCACTTTTTTCTAGAGGGGATGGATGTCAGTGTGATCTGAGTCATCCTCCTCATTTTGGATAGCTTTCCCTCTTGGATACACATATTAACATTATAACCTGATTATTTTCAAATCCATAGCTTTCACCAAGTTGTCCAGATAGTATGCATTAGGAATTCTTATTAGCGTATCCCTGAAGTACTTGGTAGAAAATGTGTAAGGGAGCTTTAGTCAACCTTATTTGTTGTCATTTATGGGTGCCAAGTGTGCTATTCATAAGTGTTACACAATGACAAATCTTGCGATTATAAACATGTTTTGAAGGAGTTCCTTATGGATGCACCATTCCATCCTAAATGCCTCTATGTACTGTGTGCACCACCCCATCACTCAAGTTACTTATGGGATAATGTAGGGGGTAGGTGAATTTCTAGTACTTTTGCATCAGGGAGTCATTATGCACTGGGAAGACCTAAAGGTTGTCTTCATCACCATTAGGCATGTTGATTTCTTCCATTACAATTAAGATAAATATTAACCCCCACGAGAAGTTATCTCATGCTGTATGACACTTAAGCATGTTCTTTATCATTTCTTATACAATGAAATTTGATATATTAAACTTGATCCCCTATGCCATATGATGGGTTATACATACGTAGGCCTTGATGATGTCCATCCATCGACTACGGAGTAAATTTTATTGAACTTAAAAGGCATGTTTATACCCTCATGCTAGGGTCCTTGATATCTTTTATAGGGAACATGAATCCTCCCTTATAGTTCAGAAGGAATTTCATGACCCTTTAAACTTTAACATCATCTACCATCATCTGGTGGATGTATGCACTAGAGTTTGGGATCTTGGTGATTATACAAATAAGGATTGATGAAAATCACATACACCTCCTCAAAAATTAGAAATGGTCTTTGTGGACACATTAGATGAGGAACTACATGAGTTCCTTTGGCTTCATAAAACATGGAAACTTATAAAGATGAGTTGCACCAATGGTTGCCAATTTGTCTTGGATGGAGACATCAAAAAATGCCACACCCACTTATGTCTTAGCCCCCATATCAACCACCTAGTCTTACACTAGATATTGTGCATTGCTTGAGGTGCAGTGGTTTTATTATTTGAGTCTGTAGGTGTGCAAGAAAGATGTCTAGTTCTTTCCTACCAATAACTATGGGAAACTGCATTTCTTTGTATGACATCTTTGTAAGTGCCTCCAAATCAACCTTGGTGATGCTAACTCTTTCCACTGGCTATTGTTTCTTATTTGTAGTGACCATATCTTCCACTATTCATTCCCCTTTGGTGTCTTTTTATGCCTATGATGGACTATAAATCATACATTTCTTCCCCATCCTAAACCAGCTAATGTTAAAGTGTGGTTTATTTAACTTCCAAAAACTTGTAATGTTTGTTGGAATTCCTCATAGTCATGAGATTTGGGAATGTAAATTTGTATCTTGATATTCATTTATCGTTAATGGTATGCCCAACATCACTCTAATTTTTTGTTGTCTAGTTTTCACACAATTTATGCCCCATATTTATCTATGCCAATCTCAAAGGGAACACAATTCCTTTCTCTATTCAATCATTCTATTTTTACATCTGTAGGTGCTCAAGATTTCACTTTGGTAACATTTGTTTACTTTGGCTCTGGTTAGGCTCTAATTTTGTGCTCTCCATTTTGGGTACAAATTAACTTGAGGTTTGTAACCTAAACCAGTCAGTGTTTCACTACTTTATACCCATAATTTAGATACCTTCTTAATTATAGGTGATTAATGGTGTGGTGGTGCCTAGATTTCTTAGAATTCATAAAAACCCATGAAATCCATGAAAATATGTTTCCACCTATGAATTCAATGTAGATCTTTGTGCTTTTATTGTCACCTCAATAAATTATCCTAATGGTATTTTTGGTGAAGTGACATGTAGTTCAAACGATCACTTCTCACCTCACTTTGGGTGGATGCCAACTTGTCTTGATGATATTATCCTATGCTTTGTTTACTTGGCATGACCTTTGCCTTCCTTATGAAAACCTGTGTGTAACACATCACATGTGCATGACTTAGCCTCTAATGAGCTCAGAATATAGCTCATTCTGACACAATAATTCTTTTGAATCATCTCAAATAGGATACTATCTTATGAAAATCATAGGTTGTTAAGTAACTGTTATATGGAAAATAGGTATTTGTTTTATTTATGATTAACCAAAGACTAAATTTGCACTTTTCCATTAACGTCTAACACAATTACATGTTTTAGTGATTGTCTGATTAAAAGGGATGCTCAAAGATAGGTGATTCCAGCAACATATAAAGGAAGTTTGATTTTGATTTCCATTTGACAAAGTTTTAGACTCACAGGCAACGTCATTCCTTGGAAAGAACAAATCTATGAACTCCATAGGCTCAAAACTATGGACTCTACAGGCTCAAAACTATGGACTCCACAGGCTCAAAACTACAGGCTGTGTAGGCTCAAATCTACGGACTGTGCAGGCTCAAATCTATGGACTCTGCAGGCTCAAATCTATGGACTCCATAGGCTAAAATCTACAGACTCCATAGGCTAAAATCTATGGACTCAACAGGTTGGAATCTACGAACTGCACAGGTCACTTCTTCCTACTTTTCAGGGTCAACTCTAAGGACTCAATGGAGACAAAGAGTTGAATGAGTTAGTTGGAAACTAAATAAAAGGAGAAGAATCATTCCAACTGGTGTTTGCCAAGAAGATCGATTATTTGCTCTTTTGAAGGATTTGTTCATAGTATTTTAAGACATCTAGATTCTAGTTCTATTATAAATTGATACTCCTATTTTCTAGTATAATTAGATTTCTAGGAAATCCAATCTCCTATATTAGGATGATTGGATTAACTAGGAATCCCTATTTTACTGCATATCTATTCTAAGTTAGTTGTATCAACATATAATGAAGAATGCGTTACATTCAAACATATAACAAATAATAGAGAATACAGAAGATAGTTTTAAGAAGGTGTGTTACAGAATACAATCTAGTTGTAATTGTTTGTATGAATTATTATTTCCAAGGTTGATTAAATTATGTTCCTAAATCTAAAAGGAGCAACATCCCACTCTGCTCAAAATCAAGAATTGTTGTAAGTATTTAGGTAATCTTATGTTAATTCTTGAATTTAAGTTAATTAGTATTTTTGTAATAATTGAATTTCTTTAATACAATCAAATTTAGAAAGCACAAAGTAGTCCTTTAATCAAAGTATCTCTTTTCCATCAAGTGTGTTATCTCTTTTCTAGCAAGTGTGTTGTCTCTTTTCCAACAAGTGTGTTATTTCTTTTAAATAGTAAGTGTGTTATTTATTTTCCATCAAAGTGTGTCATTTCCTTTTTAGTAAATTAGTGGCTTGTAATTTTGTTTATTTCCAGCAAGAGTAAATTCATTAGTTTTAGGACCATTTCTAGATAAGGATAGATTAGACCCAGCACAACACCCCCACAAAGTACACATCTAGATCTACTATCCTAAGCCTTACTGCAGATAGCTTCAAACACCAGCCCTAGTTGATAAGACATCAATCTGAGTATTGATTAAATGAGAGTTATAATGACAGTTCATCATTTTTGGTGCCATTGCTAGGGATCACGGTGTTAGTAAGGTAACCATTATTGGTCTAGAATAAAAGAAAAAAATATAGAAAACCTATAAAATTTCCAAAAAATATTCAAGTTGATGAACCGTCCCAGAGATTCTAAAGGACGATTCATTCCAAAATCTCCACCAGAACCACAGCTTGAGACTCCTTCAACATCTTCATGTAGTGAATCAGAAAACATAAGTGAAACTCATCTACAGGGATCTCCAGAAACAAGGATAGAAACCAGGATACTACCACAAGCAAGCCCAATCAGACAAATTCCTGAAGATCAATCTCTCATAGTAAGACATCACTTAGGAATTGCCAAAGATTTGGAAGAAGCATTTCAAAGATCCATAGCTAAGGAATATTTTGAAAACCTTGAACAACCCACAATAAATACCACAAACATCTAGTGGGAAGATAACCCTGGTTTTGAAACTTCATCTGAAGAAGAGAATATGGCTCTTCAACAAAATCTACCAAATCCACAACTGGCACAAGAAAGGACTTTCTCTTTTCTTATTGTTACAGATCCTACTGATTAGACTCCCATGAAAAATATTTCACCTATAAATTTGCCAAATTTTTGGGGGAGATCTACTGAAGATCCTGATCAATTTTTGTTTGAGTTCAAAGTGCTGTGTCAAACCTATGACTATACCATAGACAACTAGAAATTAAAACTGTTTCCATCTACACTTAAAGATTCAGCCATGCGATGGTTTATGGGATTACCTGGTAATTCCATTAGAATGTGGGATGACATGGAAATATAATTCTTAAACAAATACCAAGATTACTATAGGGTTCGAGAGAGAAAGGAAGACTTCTTCAAAATTAAACAGAATGAAGATGAATCTTTAGAGGATTATTTGGATAGGTTCATGTTCACTCATAAATTAAGTAATTATCCACTCATTGAAGAAGTCTAGAAATTGGTCTTTTTAAAGGGATTAGATGAAGACACTAGGGATACTTTAAACCTAATGGGAGGAGACATAAATAAACTAACTTTTAATTATATTTCTGAGCTGTGTACCAACTATTCTTGAACAAAACCTGGAATTAGGAGAGGGAGAGCTGGAAAATCTAATGAAGTTGGAAAGCTAATGGAAGAATTTGCAAATCTAAAGATAGATATTTTGGTAACATTAAATAGTAATTTAGATGGCCTTCAAGACAGGGCTAATGCAACAGAACCATTAGCAATTTACTGTCCTAAGTGTAGACAAAAATATGCACTTAGAGATTGTCCCTTTGACAAAACCAACATTTCATCATG
Source organism: Torreya grandis (assembly GCA_037957365.1). Taxonomy (NCBI): domain Eukaryota; kingdom Viridiplantae; phylum Streptophyta; class Pinopsida; order Cupressales; family Taxaceae; genus Torreya; species Torreya grandis. The sequence goes on from JARHVA010001913.1 coordinate 1,238,294, forward strand.
TGGGATCTGTGATACCACAGATCATAACACTAAAAATTGTTCACTATTCTTATTTTAAAGAATCAAATGAACATATAGAGCTAATCTATTGAAGAAATAAATTATATACAGAGACAAAACTTTGTCCCACAAAACTGGGCACAAGGACAATTCAATGCAAGAAACCAAGTTAACCCATGGATGGCACCATGGAATGTTCCAGTTCTTTCACCCTTTTGGAATCAACCTCAAATTCCACCAATCCAAAACCTATGGGGGGGGACAAGAGTGGACACCAACATCTCTTTGGATGATGCCACCATCACAGTAACAATGGACACCACAACAATATCAGCCATGGAATCAACAGTGGAACCCGTAGTGGGGTCCACAACAGAAATTTTCCCAACCAAGGAAACCACCCCAACAACAAACTATTATGCCACCTCCAGTCATTCAACACCAAGGGCAAGCAAACCAACCTCCAATGCCTGCTCAACCAATAACAAATCCAAAAAATAAACAACCAACACCTGTTTATGTCAATGAACAGGAGGAAACAATGACTATTGGGGCTATTGAGTGTTTTGATATACACTTAAGGTCAGGAAAAACCATACAAAAACCTCCAGTCATCATTTCTAATATACCTGATGAAAATTAAAAAACAAAGTTATCTCAGCCAAGTACTCAAAAAACTGAAAGCAAGATGAGTCCTGAAGAAAGGAAAGAAAACACTACTATACTAGTAGTTCCTTTTCCTGAAAGGTTAAAAGAAATCAATATTCAATCAGACTCAAACTTGGTCCATGAATTGCAGAAGATCAATATTGAGGTACCCCTATTACAATCTATTAGGGATATACCTGAATTGAACCAGATCATTAAGAATCTTTGTATCAAAACACCTAGAATGAAAGCAAAGTATCCAAAAACCATCCATGTAGATGGCAAGGTCACTGACCTGTTGGCATGTAAATTGTTAGTTCCAAAGTATGTAGATCCAAGAAGCCCAGTCATTACTATCACAATTGGAGGGAAAGAAATTCCCAACATCCTGGTGGATTTGGGAGTAACAATTAATGTCATGACAACTGATACCCTTCAGACGTTGTCTCTTATCGGAATGCAACCCACAACTACCATTTTACAAATGGTAGATCAATCGATAACCAAACCCAAAGGGACAATAGAAAATGTGGAAGTGTTGATAGAATCTTGGAAATATCCAGTAGATTTCATGGTACTATAACCTAAAACAAAAAACTTGGGATATCCCATCATCTTAGGTAGACCGTGGTTAGCTACTGTGGCAACTTTCATAGATTGCAGATCAGGAGATATGACCATCTCCAATGATTTAAAGTCTAAATGTATCTCTTTGTATCCTCTTGCAAAACCATCAATTAATCATATACAAGAATTTTGGGTGGATGAATAAGATAACACACTAAACAATGTGTCATCTTTAGCCATGATCACTGTGAAAAAGCACTTGGAAGAATTGAATGAAACAATATACACAGAATCTATAGACTCTGTCAAACTAGAATCTACGGACTCTGCTAGGCCAAAATCTATGAACTCTGCTAGGCTAGAATCTATGGACTCTTCTAGGCCAAAATCTATAGACTCTGCCAAGGCAACATCTAAGGATTTTTATAGTATATATTATACTGAACACTATGGAACTTTCACTTCACATTCTACTGACACCTCCTCATTTTATGACCATAGAATGATTTAGGAAAGTGTGAGAGAACTAGTTGAACAACAATAAACACATTTCTTAGACATGTTCCATTGTTATTTAGCACAAGTAATCCCTCCTGGAGAAGAATTTATGGATAACATTGCCATGTTCCATAAATTACTTCCTCATTCGTGTCCTATGAACTCATTAATGAGTGAATTCAAACAAATTGAATCTAATCATCTAGGCACTAAACAAATCATGAAATTACCTGAGAAGATTCTGAACATCAACAACTGGTTGACAAATGAGGAAGAAGAACAACTTTTTGAAGTACTAGAAAGACATACCAAAGCTTTTGCTTGGGATTATGCTGACATGAAAGGGATCCATCCTAGCATCTGCAATCATCACATTTTTATAGAACTGTCAAACCAATAAGGCAACTGCAAAGGAGGATAAACCCAACATTAAGTGAGATAGTTAAAACAGAGATCCAAACATTGTTAGAGGTTGGGTTCATTTACCCCATCTCAGACAGTCAGTGGGTTTCACCTCTAGTTATCATACCAAAGAAAAATGGAAAATTAAGGGTATGTGTAGATTATAGGGAACTAAACAAAGCTAAATTGAAGGACTATTTCCTTGTACCCTTCATTGATCAAGTACTTGATAATCTATTAGGAAAGAAATACTTTACCTTCCTAGATGGGTTTAGTAGATACAATCAGATAATAGTAGCAGCTAAAGACCAGGATAAAACTACATTTACATGCCCCTGGGGAAATTTTGCTTATTGAGTACTTCCATTTGGACTCTGTAATGCCCCAACTACTTTCCAAAGAGCAGTTCTAGCAATATTCTCTAAACTTACATGCGATTGTGTTGAGGTATATATGGATGATTTCACTGTTCATGGTGAAACATACGAAGAAGCTCTTACCAATCTAGAGAAGGTACTAATCAGATGTGAGGAACATCAGTTATCTTTGAGTCATGAAAAATTTCTATTAATGATGAGTGAATGGATAGTGTTGGGACACCATATCTTTGCAAAAGGTATTTAAGTAGACCCAAAGAAAATTGAGATTATATCCAACTTGCCCATTCCACAAAACCAAATTGAAATTAAAAGCTCTTTGGGACATGTTGGTTATTACAGGCATTTCATAGATAACTTCAGTCAAATAGCTGCCCCCATGTTTGTCTTGCTTACACAAGAGAGTAAATTTGAATGGGATGATAGATGTTAACAAGCCTTTGAGGCTATTAAAGCCAAACTCATCACTGCACTAGTGTTGAGGGGACCAAATTGGACTTAGCCATTCCACATCTATATAGATGCTTCCAACACAACAATAGGATCCATTCTTGGACAGAAAGATGAAGATGACCACATGTACACCATTTACTATATCAAAAAAAACATGACACCTGCAGAAAGAAATTACACCACAATTGAGAAAGAATTTCTAGCTATAGTCCATGCAATAAACAAATTCAGACATTACATAATGGGCTACAAGGTATTTGTCTACACAGACCATTTAGCCATATGATATCTTAAAAACAAACCAATTGTAGGAGGAAGAATTATTAGATGGTTGCTACTTTTACAAGAATTTGACATTATCATTATTGACAAACCAGGCAGATTTAATGTGGTTGTAGATTTATTATCTAGGATGAACACTATATTTGAAGAAGAACTAGTGGAAGATGACTTTCTAGATGAATAATTATTTTTTGTTTCAACAAAATCTCTGTGGTTCGCTGATATAGCCAATTATCTAGCCATAGGGAAGTTTCATATGCATTTTTCAAAGAAAGAAAGAAAATGAATAATTAGAGAAAGTTCTTATTTTAAATGGATTAATGGAATGCTGTTTAAACTCAGTCCTGATCATGTGTTCTGTAGGTGTGTGACAGATATAGAAGCTTATGATATCATGAGAGCATGTCATGATGAACCAGGAGGAGGCCACTACTCAATCCATCAAACAATATATAAAGTTCTAGGGGTAGGATATTATTGGCCTCAACTCCATTGGTAGGTGAAGAGATATGTGAAACACTGTGATGCTTGCCAAAGAATTGGACAACCAACTCTTTTAATGGAAATGCCTCTTCATCCTCAACTGGTTTTAGAACCATTTGAGAAATGGGGGATTGATTTCATAGGACCTATGGATCCAACATCTAGAGGAAAAGAGTATCTACTGGTATGTACTGATTATGTAGCTAAATGGGTAGAAGTGGAAGTCCTAACCCATGTAAGAGAGGAAATAATATCTGATTTCTTGTACTTTAAGATCATGCAACAATTTGGTGCTATGAGAGAAATAGTTTCAAATCAGGGACCCCAGTTTATGTCTAATATAATAAAACATTTCATGAAAGTATATCAGACTCAACACAGGAATACATTCCCATATCATCCACAGGCTAATGGACAAGTTGAAGTCACCAGCAGGGAACTGGAAACCATCTTGACCAAAATTGTTGACTTGAGTAGAAAAAATTGGGCAGACAAGGTACCAAAAAATATTTGGGCCTACAACACTACTTGGAAAATAAAAACTAGATTTTCACCATATCAACTGGTTTATGGTAAAAAAAACCCTCTTTTCTATAGAATTTGAATTACAAACTCTAAATAATGTTCTTGAAGTAGGAATTGAGTTAGAAGACATGCAGAAAGAAAGACTATTACAACTCAATCAACTAGAAGAGATGAGGATGGAAGCATTGCAAAGAACAAAAATGGTACAACACCAAAGAAATATCTAGCATGATTCTCAGATCAAAGAATAGGAATTCCATAAAGGAGATTGGGCACTTTTATTTGATACCAAGTTTCAACAATTTAAAGGGAAACTATGAACTAGATGGTTGGGACCCTATCAAATTGAAGAGATCTTTGACAATGGATCTGTTAAGTTGATTCCTATTGATGACAACAGAAGGGCCATGATTGTAAATGGACATAGGTTGAAAATTTATCAAAAACCTGTCAACAGAGAAGAATTTCTTCAAGAAATAAAGGATCAGGTGGTTGTTCTAGAAGAGCTTATTTCTTCAAAAGAAATAACTTCTGGTAAAACCACTGATCTAGAAGGCTCTGCTTCTTCCAGCAACACCTGATCTCTAAAAAAAGTAAAAAAAGTAAAAAAAAACCAACAATGAAAACCCTCGGGCGTTGTTGGCAGTCTTGGTTTGAAAACCAGTTTGCTGGCGAGCCAAGTACTGGTAAAATAAGCCTTGTCTAGAAAACTAGTTTTACTGGCTGGGCAAGGGAAAAAATAACAAAACAATAATGCAATAAATATGAATAAATTATGGATGTCTAATCATTCCCTACACTTGGATTCCTTAGAACAATCAAAATATTCTTTTCTTATCTGTAACTGATCCATGTGATTTGCTGTGTAGGATAGATGGTGGGAAGGGCATACGTCTGAGGTAAAGGTATGTAGAATAGAATCTATTTATCCATAATTAGTTAATTAACAACTTATGATTCGAATAAGATTATTTCTATTGAGATGACTAGGCTTTGAATTAAATTTGATCCCTTTCAAAAATGGAGGAATCGTCAGATCGGATAAACATTCAAGATTAAATTGGATGGTTTGGTAATGACTGTGTGTAATTATTCAATGGACACCTCATGTGCTTAATCTTATAATGATGATTATGTGATGTCCACAAGTCACTATCAAAAAATATCTACCACCACAAATGTTCACATCACCATACCCTGTCGACATTTCATTATATGATACGATGTCTGGCACACTCCGTAGAAAATCAACGCAGGACGCAGAACAGTGCATAACAATCATTTATTCAAGCTCAATCATAATTGCTACACTATTGTCACTCCAGTGAACAACATTGTTATCAGTCTCAAGTAGGTTCAAACCCTATTTTGAAAGAGAAAGCCATTTTAACTAGATCACAATCAATGCAGGTATTTCATTTCAAATCAAAAGAAAACAATGGGATAGAAGATGAGATCAGAACCGAAGAAGGCTACAAAATTCAACAAAGACAAAGCTTTTGTGGAGGTATTTAGGGCAAATGGATGGTTACCCTTCATCAACAAGTTTTAGGGGTTTCATCAAGAGCTGGTAAGTGAATTTGTTGCTAATCTCACTCTTGATAACTCAACTATTCATGGTGTAGTAATTCCAATCTCGACCCAGATTATAAGCAAAGTGATTGAAGTTTCAGAAGAGGGAATGAGGGTAACAAGGAGGACCCCATTTAATGATTTAATCACTCAATTCAATGGGAATGAACAAACTGGCACTTCCTATCTAGTTTATTTAAGGGGAAAAACTAAGGGGGTCAGTAGAAATTCACTTCCTAAACCCTGGAGGTCAGTAGCCAAATGGGTGATCAAGTATGTTACCTGTGAGGAACAGACTAGTTTGTTAGGTGGTGAAGCCATGAAAATATTGATACACCTGAAGCATGGAAGCCAGAACCCCCAATGCAAAATGAACCTTCCATACTTTTTATACGGAGCAATCCAGGTCTTGGCCACAACTCCTAATGCTGCCCTAAGACACCATGGTCTCATCCACCTGCTCATTTGGCATCATTTCCTTCAATAGAGTACTAAAGCCTGGGAGATGTTTATAAATAGTGTAATATCGAATGTTTTAAATTTACCTGTGCCTGAATCTATGGACTTACCTCCATCTGCTCCATCAACAAGTGGTAGAATTCCAGAGCAACAATCACAGGCTGAAACCTCTCAGGCCATTCCTTCTACTTCCTCAAGGAGGGTTACAAGGTCTCAAAGACAACAAACTATAGAACCTTATTAGTCACCACAAGAACCTCAGGTATCTGAATTGCAGTCAACTCCCCTGTCTAGAAGGTGAAAACTGAAATGGAAGGCTACTTCAGAACCTGAGAAGACCAAAAGCCCTATAACAAAAAAAGACACTCAACCAAGTGTGGCACAAAGGGTAACTAGAAGATGAAGATGATTGATTCTAGCTGATGATGATGAACAAGAAGTTGTAGATATTTTGGGCAGCCTTAAGACAACATCTCGTTCTGTTAAACAAACAAATTTAGATATTGAAGAGATTCCTGTTGGATAGAGTTCTCCACTTATCATAGAAAAACTTACCACAGAAGAAGTTGTAGATATGGCCCAAGAATCAGAAATGGTGGAGCCATCACATGTTTCAATTGACATTTAAATCACTAAGGGAAAAGCTATGTATGAAGAGAAGGAGGACCATCCAATCCAAATGATCCAATTGTACAGTTAACTCTGGAACTGTCCCAACTTCAAGCTCTGATCCAATAGTAAGCACTTGAAATTTTTGAGGTAAAAAGTCAACTTCAAACCAAATAACATATCAATTCTTTGTTACAACAATAGCTAGATACTGCATCTAAAAATCACATTGCAAAAATAAAACAGTTGAATACAGTATCTTCTGAACATGAGGCAGAAATTCAGAGATTGAGAGCAAAAGTACAGATGAGAGATGCTAAACATGTAGATGTTTGGGTATATGTATAAAACTTGAAGAAGGAGAATAGGAAACTACAGAGTATGATAACTTCTTCTGAAAAGCCCTGCAACACTACATCTATTCCTTCCAAGACATATGTTGACCAAGGATGCCAAACCACCCAGATAGATAATTCTTCTTTGCAAATACTGGATCAAATTGAAGAAGAGTACCTTAAAATCAAATAGAAAAATAAAGCTGCACATTCTTCAAACAAAGAATTAGAAAAATAAAAATAGGCATTGGAAATTCAAGTCCAACAATTAGAAGACAGATTACAAGATGCATGCAAACTAGGAAAGTCTCTTTTGGCCTACATAAATCCTTCTCCTGCATACAGTCTATTATTGTTTGAATAGTTTTATAGATGGCAACTCCATAGAATTTCCTATAATCTTCCTTATAAAATCTTGCAGCCAATCAGATTCCTTGAAATTTTCTATGATTCACAGCCTGACCAACAGGATTTACTCTGTGAATTCTATCTGCATGATTTCATCTTAGGAGACCATGACCACAAGTTCCTGATAAATCTTCATGTGCGGGAAGTTTAGTTGAGGGCATTGCACTCTAATTTCAAGAACCAGATTGCATGGAAAATCTGATTTGAGGAGTATACCAACCATGCCAAAACCATATGATTGTGCATTAGGCCAACATTCTCTCTGCCAAAATTAGTTAAATAAAACTTCATCTATGCTTGCAACAGAGATGAAGTAAAAACACATTATTTGCAAGATTTGTATGATTGCATTGTTTCCTTTGATTTATTTTCTAGACATCATTTTGAAGCAATAGTTTTTGTAACTATAAAGAGATGGGATCAATTATCAGTACCCTTGAAAGAAGAGAAGTCATGTCTCCAAACAATATTAGGTGGAGCATGCGAAGAGCAACCTCAATCCTTGAAATGTTGATTGAAGTCATAAACTCAAGAGGTGAAAAGAAGTGGATTGGAATGAGATATCGACCCCCTCTATTAATTATCCCTATTCCAAGATGGTAGAACTGGTCTCCACAGTCTGATGAACAATTTGATATCTGGAGACAAATGATTCAAGAGCATCAAGGCTTTACCAACAATGCAGACAGGCACATCACAAATGAATTTTAAGATTATGACTTAAGTAAACATTTTGAAGATAGATTCAAGAATCAGCACCAAAGATAATTAGTTTGCAATGGGACTTGCAAAAGGTAAAGTCTGAGGAAATGATGAGCTCAGAATATAGCTCATTCTGACACAAGAATTCTTTTGAATCATTTCAAATAGGATACTGTCTTGTGAAAATCATAGGTTGTTAAGTAATTGTTATATGGAAAATAGGTATTTGTTTTGTTTATGATTAAACAAAGACTAAACTTGCACTTTGCCATTAACGTCTAACACAATTACATGTTTTAGTGATTGTTTGATTAAAAGGGATGCTCAAAGATAGGTGATTCCATCAACATATAAAGGAATTTTGATTTTGATTTCCATTTGACAAAGTTTTAGACTCATAGGCAACGTCATTCCTTGGAAAGAACAAATATATGGAATCTGTAGGCTCAAAACTATGGACTTTGTAGGCTCAAAACGATGGACTCCATAGGCTCAAAACTATAGACTCTGCAGGCTCAAAACTATGGAATCTGCAGGCTCAAAACTACAGACTCTACAGGCTCAAATCTATGGACTCTGCAGGCTCAAATCTACGGACTCCAGAGGCTGAAATCTACAGACTCCATAGGCTGAAATCTATGGACTCGATAGGCTGGAATCTATGAACTGCACAGGTCACTTCTTCCTACTTTGCAGGGTCAAATCTAAGGACTCAATGGAGACAAGGAGTTGAATGAGCCAGCTGGAAACTAAATAAAAGGAGAAGAATCATTCCAATTGGTGTTTGCCAAGAAGATCGATTGTTTGCTATTTTGAAGGATTTGTTCATAGTATTTTAAGACATCTAGATTGTAGTTCTATTATAAATCGATACTCCTATTTTCTAGTATAATTGGATTTCTAGGAAATCCAATCTCCTATATTAGGATGATTGGATTAACTAAGAATCCCTATTTCACTGCATATCTATTCTAAGTTAGTTGTATTGTAATGAACCAAACTCAAATCTGTCCAAAATTTCACTTAAATGCTGGTTGTAATTTCGTCAAATGGTTTACATGTAACTTTGTAGCTTACTGGAGCAGTATTTTAGTTGAAGTCAGTTGATGACATGAATGCTAAGACTAATTTTTAAACCCTTACAATGCTTACAACAGATCTACATGCAGATATGTAATTCTCTCTGGACTTTTCATCACATGAGTATATGGAAACTAACTATGCAAAGACTAGCCATATCACATGGACATTTTGTAAATCATTTACCATGCATCAAATAAATCTATTTTCAAAAGACTCTTTTAAACAATCAGCTACTTATATCTCCTTTAATATGATTATTTCAATAAAACAAATGACAACAACCACTACTCTTGGCATATATAAGTGACAGCCATCTACAGCTGTACCTATTTAGAATGTTATCAAAAAAAACAAAAATTGCATATGATTGAACCTGGTAATAGACACCTTATAGTAACAAAAAAAATTAACTGCTGGAAATGGGGGACGCTATACAGCCTACATGAAAGTTGCCCCTGTCAAATCTGGACTGGTGTGATCTTTGTCTTCTTTGGCAAGTGCGCCCAGTTCCCCAAAAATAAGCACCCAGCTCACAAAAAAACTAGAAGACTCCAACTGGCATCTGGATCAACGAGTGCCCAACCTCATTCACTGATAACCAAAACCCTATATTGCGCCCTGACTACGCTGTCTGTATAATGTCCATACTATTATGTAGGTACAAGCCGTACCTGTATAGACTGTATAAAAAGATATATATTTTTTATTTTATTAAACCCTCCAAATGGACTACTGATGCAGTCGCTTCACCAAACAGGGCTCCCACATTATTCAGTTTTTGAAATGAAACACAACATGAAATGACTGAATAATCAATGTTCTAACCACTAAAAACACAAACCCTCAGACAAATGTCTGAGTACCAAATAAGCCCAACTTGAAGTAGCTGAATACCACTTCCAAAGTGCAACCCTTCGGATGATCTTTCACACCCTCAGTTATGCAAATCGCTTGAGAGGTATCATTCTCAAGGATTAATCTGACGATTTGCAGACTTTGTAGTCTTACAAATGCTCAAGAAGATTCAATGATCAAAAATAACATCTGGATATCAAATGAGAGACCCATGAGGTCTATTTAAGCACTTTTCAGAAATTCTAGAAGTTTTCGTAATACATCACACAAAACCTGTTATATTTTTTAAACAAAAAAGTAATTTTATAAAAATAAAAATAAAAGTGCATTTTAAAATTAAAATATAATAATTTGGCCTCCATATTAAAATAGACTATCTCCCAGACCATTGTGAGCCATCGAATCGCAAACATGATCCTCTCACCACCTTCATCTACCTACGAGAGTCAGGAATATGCAAATCTACGTAGAATGTTGTGCTAAACAATGTCAGCCAGAATGGGGACATGACAGTCTGCCCTTCCTAAAATTGCTTGTCCCCAAGCAATAGCTAAATAATAAAGCAATCAATCCACCTGGATCCCAAATGTAGTCATGATCTATACTGCTGTCAATCCGACTCCGTAGATCACCGACCACTGTCTCATAACCATAACTCCCATGTACCACTGATGGTGAATAGTCATCATATGATAGATGGAAAGAACTAGAACTCAAACCAAATCTAATGGTCATCAACTTCTCAAATTTGGAATGTGATTGAGAGTTTAAAGGCCAAAAGAATTGTTTCTTTAGAAAACTTGTATGAGCTGATACATGCCGATGATCAGTTTCACATCCAACCAATACAAGCCGCTCATGCAACCAGACAAAATCACTGTATCTTCTAATTACATGAAATTTTGGGGCTTGATACTCTGGCAGGTTTGTCTTGGTAATAACATGATATAACACATAAGCCTGGACTCCATTGCCCATCTTGACAGGATCATTTACTGTAACTAACATAAAGGACTACCCCATTGGGGTGGTTTAAGATCCTGCAGAACTCTGTTGCTTGGTTCCATTTTGGATCCCTTTCAAGTCTGCCAAATCGCAGAAAAAATCGGTACCCAACTGAAAAGACCCTTTCAAATGACCAGACTGGCCTTGAACTTCTATTACTCCAATCTTTTCAACCCATGCATAGAAGCAATACCCAATTCCAGCTTCGACGGCATCAAGAGATATAAAAGAAAAAGAATCTGAACAGAACTGTGTGCCAAGCAACATTAGATCATTATCTTGATCCTTTAGCTGGCATATTTGATCCCCCAATAAATTGACATCATTCTCTATTTCCTCATTCACAACAACGTTGTTTTGTATGGCTTTAGTGCGTTGGGCAAATCGTGATGTGCTCAATGTTTCACTCCTACCTGCTGGAGACAGTGCACAAACCATGGCCAACTTGGCATTCCCACCAAGAGATTCTATCAGATTATTGAAAAAGGAACTCTTCAAAATATCATCTCCTACAAAACTGTTCAGTTCCTCTGATAAGTCTCTCACCCTGCCTTTATCGTTACGGTTGGTATTCTTCTTGAACAAATCTGTCTAATCATTCTTACTTATGTCCATTGATCCTTTGGCCATGATATTTATGTAATTGATAACTTTATAATACTCTTCTGACTGTAAGCTTTGAAATATCTTTTCTTTGTAGAGTGAAATATGAGGAATCTTACCCTACCTCATAAGCGGGTCATGGTCCAACAGATGTGATTTTCCAGCTCTGGAAGCTACCACCATCAGCCATGCATGTCGATTTTCATCAATTGAGTGGCTATGAAGAACCATATGCTTGTATACATTACCATGTATTCCCACTCCTCTGCTATAGGACATGACTCTAACATTGCATTGTATGTGAAAATATCTGGACTAATCTTGAGATCAATGCTTACTGGATTTTGTTGGCCAATCCTCCCTTTCTTAATCCCCTCAAACAAAACTTTGGCTTCTTGAAAAATATTATTTTGTCCATATACTTTTATCATGGCATTGACAGTACCTATATTTGGAGCACAAAATTCTTGCATATACTTGAAAATAGATACACAATTATGTATATGTCTAACTTTGGCACAACACTGAATTAGGCCAGTGAATGTTACGGCTAATGGTTTAATAGGGGGCACTTGCATAGTTTCTCAACCTGATTGTTGTGGCAGGTCAAACTCCTATAATTTACCCCTGACACACTGTCCAAAGGAGTAACCTTAGAATAACTGCCATCCAAATTTGGCAGACCAATTTTTGAACTTGCATCATCAAACGGAGTAACTGAAGCATCCATATAAACCTGCGTATCAAAGGAACTTGATAAAGAGACTAAATCCTCAACACTGCCCACAACATCCTCAACTATTGTAACTTCATTCGGATCAACTGTACTGGAATCAGCATCTATGTCAAACTCATCATTCAAGTTCCTGGTAACTGTATCAGCCGATCTGTTGTCAATTCTTGGAGCATAGTGATCACTCCTTCCTCCTCTCCTATTTCTTTGATTCATGAATTGATCAAATGTCCATATTTGATGCATATCAGGTGGGAGAGTGGTATACTCCAAGTAGGCCTGTCTAGCCTCCTCACCAAATGGAGTAGCTGGGCCAACATGTAACTGTTCTTCCGTGGGTGTGAAGGTGGGAAAAAGAGGTCTAGAGGCTGATCCTCTAGTGTTTTCAGCACATTGTACGGACCTTTCCACAATAAATCTACTATGTTCAGCGGTGTGTTGATGATTTAGAATGGCTTGCTGATCTAATTTTCCTGATAATCGTGAAATCATATCAAACATAGTGTCAAATTTCCTTTCAGCTCTTGCATCCCTATCATCTTTCGCCATATTTTGAATTGTTTGTCGGTATCTCTTTCTCTCAATACTTCTGATGTTTGACTGATCACAGGATGGCAGGATGAAAGATCTGATACCACTGTAATGAACCGAACTCAAATCTGTCCAAAATTTCACTTAAATGTTGGTTGTAATTTCATCAAATGGTTTACATGCAACTTTGTAGCTTACTGGAGCAGTATTTTAGTTGAAGTCGGTTGATGACACGAATGCTAAGACTAATTTTTAAACCCTTACAATGCTTACAACAGATCTACATGCAAATATGTAATTCTCTCTGGACTTTTCATCACATGAGTATATGGAAACTAACTATGCAAAGACTAGCCATATCACATGGACATTTTGTAAATCATTTACCATGCATCAAATAAATCTATTTGCAAAAGACTCTTTTAAACAATTAGCTACTTATATCTTCTTTAATATGATTATTTCAATAAAACAAATGACAACAGCCACTACTCTTGGCATATATAAGTGACAACCATCTACAGTTGTACCTATTTAGAATGTTATCAAAAAAAAAAAAAATTGCATATGATTGAACCTGGTAATAGACGCCTTATAGTAACAAAACAAATTAACTGTTGGAAATGGGGGACGCTATACAACCTACATGAAAGTCGCCCCTGTCAAATCTAGACTGGTGTGATCTTTGTCTTCTCTGGCAAGTGTGCCCAGTTCCCCAAAAATAAGCACCCAACTCACAAAAAAAATAGAAGACTCTAACTGGCATCTGGATCAACGGCTGCCCAACCTCATTCGTTGATAACCAAAACCCTATATTGCACCCTGACTACGCCATCCGTATGCCGTCTCTACTGTTCTATAGGTACATGCCATACTTGTACAGACTGTATAAAAAGATATATATTTTTATTTTATTAAACCCTCCAAATGGACTACTGATGCAGTCGCTTCACCAAACAGGGCTCCCACATTATTCAGTTTTCGAAATGAACACAACATGAAATGACCTAATAATCAATGTTCCAACCACTGAAAACACAAACCCTCAGACAAATGTCTGAGTAACAAATAAGCCCAACTTGAAGTAGCTGAATACCACTTCCAAAGTGCAACCCTTTGGATGATCTTTCACACCCTCAGTTATGCAAATCGCTTGAGAGGTATCGTTCTCAAGGATTAATCTGACGATTTGCAGACTCTGCAGTCTTACAAATGCTCAAGAAGATTCAATGATCAAAAATAACATCTGGATATCAAATGAGAGACCCATGAGGTCTATTTAAGCACTTTTTAGAAATTCTAGAAGTTTTCGTAATACATCACACAAAACCTATTATATTTTTTAAACAAAAAAGTAATTTTATAAAAATAAAAATAAAAGTGCATTTTAAAATTAAAATATAATAATTTGGCCTCCATATTAAAATAGACTATCTCCCGGACCATTGTGAGCCATCGAATCGCAAACATGACCCTCTCACCACCTTCATCTGCCTACGAGAGTCAGGAATAGGCAAATCTACGTAGAATGTTGCGCTAAACGATGTCAGCCAGAATGGGGACATGACATGTATCAACATATAATGAAGAACGCATTACATTCAAACATATAACAGATAATAGAGAATATAGAAGACAATTTTAAGAAGGCATGTTACAGAATACAATCTAGCTATAATTATTTGTATGAATTATTATTTCCAAGGTTGATTAAATTCTGTTCCTGAATCTGAAAGGAGCAAGGGCCCACTCTGCTCAGAATCAAGAATTGCTATAAGTATTTAGGTAATCTTATGTTAATTCTTGAATTTAAGTTAATTAGTATTTTGGTAATAATTGAATTTCTTTAATACAATTAGATTCAAAAAGCACAAAGTATTCCTTTATTCAAAGTATCTCTTTTCCAGCAAGTGTGTTATCTCTTTTCCAGCAAGTGTGTTGTCTCTTTTCCAACAAGTGTGTTATTTATTTTAAACAACAAGTGTGTTGTTTCTTTTCCAGCAAAGTGTGTCATTTCCTTTTTAGTAAATTAGTGGCTTGCAAAGTTCTTTTGTCTATTTCCAGCAAGAGTAAATTAATTAGTTCTAGGAACATTTCTAGATAAGAATAGATTAGAACTAGCACAACACCCCCACAAAGTAGACATCTAGATATACTATTCTAAGCCTTACTGCAGATAGCTTCGGACACCAGCCCTGGTTGATAAGACATCAATCTGAGTATTGATTAAATGAGAGTTATAACAATAGCTCGTCAGCCTCCATGGTTCCATCATCTCTTCTTATGGTGCTTTCATTTCAAGTGTGCTTTCTTGTCTTGGTCAATTTATCTATGATTTCATCTCTTACCTTGGCCTCTCCTACCCCATACAAATGCCTTACATTGTTCCTCTTGCACTTATTACTTTAGGTGTCTTGTGCACTTATAATTTTGTGGGCCTCTCTTGTATCTTATGTGCACTAACATCCTTTACACCTCTCTTTATCACTTAGTAATCAAACTTGTGCAAGTTTGGTAAATTCCATGTGCCCATAAACTTAAGTGTCTGGCCTTAAACACTTTATAAATCATCTATGCTCGACTCACCCAACTAGAGTTATGTGTAAAAGTGCCAAAATAGTTCTTTTATAGTCCTAAAATCACTGATTATTCACTCTATAATAACAATAATCACAAAATACAAGGAAATGTTTGGCTTACGCCAAACATCATTTGGGTCAACATAACACAACTAACTTATGACCAAGATGTTAGTGTCTAATGGTGCAAGTGCCATATTATTACCTATATGGCTTTAATTTATTATCGTTGAAAGGCCTAGGGAGCATTTTGCCTGATGTGTATAACTTGCATGCATCAGTTTCCAACATGTTGTGGATAACATATGCACCCATCCACCTAATTTGTAGCTTTCTTGGGTGCTTAAGGTACTTTGAGTCATAGAGAAAGACCAATGCTACTTTAGTTAGTACCTTAAGCTTAATATGATTGTCATTCATTAATTTTTGGTGTGCCTTCTCTATCTACTAGCTCCACCTTGCTTGGGCATGCACTTCATCCAAGTGCTCAAAGTTCTCCAGCCTTGCACTTAATGATTATTTGTCATTCAAATGATCAATACATGCAATGTGAAATGATGGCACCATGAATTTCATCGATAGAATCATCTATGTGCTAAACTCCAATTGAAATGGTATAGCCTTGTTTAAGCACTTATAGGTTGTGCAATATGCCCATAATACTATCGATACTCGATCATCCTAGTCTTTTTGACCAATGTTAAATATATTCACGAGGCATATTCCTAGTATCTTATTAGATGGCTCAACAATGATATTCACTTTTGAATGATAATGGGTGGTCTGATGGTATGCCACCATGTATTTTATTAACATGATGTCCATAGTTTTATTGATGAAGTGTGTGCCTCTGTTGCTAGTCAAACTAAGTGGGTACCCATAATGACTTATAATGTTCTCCCATAAGAACCTTACAGTTGTGGCAGTTATGCAATTTGTGGATGGTGTTGCCTCAACACACTTACTGAAATAATTGGTGGTTGCTAGAATATATCTTGCACCTGTGTGCCTTGTTTTAGGAGTAATTAGCCTGACAAAATTAATGGACCATTTATCAAATGGTACCTTGGAAAGAATGGAAATGAGAGGTATCTTATCTTGGTGGTTGGGTTTCCCTATATGCTAACATATGTTACATGCCTTGGCACAATATTTTGCATCCTAAAATAGACTTGGCCACCACAAGCTTGATTACAATACCTTATGTGCCATTGCATCTCCAGTACAAAGACCTCTTATTATTCCCTCATGCACCTTATGTAAAAAAGAGTCCCTTTCATGTTATAAGACACATTGGTGTATGAATTCATCTCAGCCTAGTTTATATAGTTCCCCATTGATAAGTTGAAAGGGGTGACATGAACTACAAGCTATTTCTTCTCTTTGGTTGCCATTACATGGGGCACACATCTAGATGTTAGAAAAGTGGCTATCTTTGCCAAATCCTCAGGGAAACATTGGACTCTATAGTGTTACACATCCAACATGCCATCCTTAATAGGTATTGTTGCAATGTCAAAGTTGATGGGGATAAATGGTTTGGGCCCGAGTTCTATTTTAAAGGCTTGATGACAACGAAGAAGTATAATTTTTGAAACAAAAATATCCATATACAAATGTGCCCATGGAGAATAGGGTTCATGAGATACTTAAGTACTTTATGGTACCTAAAAAAGATTAATGGTGTTGCTAATAAGTATTGCATGAATTTTTATAAGGTGTAGACCATGGCTAGAGCTTCACACTTAGTTTTTGTATAGTTATGCTCTACTTGGGTCAATTTTATACTTGCTAAAGAGATGGGGTGATCCATTTTGCCTTCATCAAGTTATACCAGAATGGTGCTAATTGTAGATCAGGATACATCAACATAGATGTGGAATGGGGTTATCCAGTCAAGAAATTATAGAATAGGCATGCTATCCAACTTGAGTTTTAGAGTTTCAAAGGTATCCTCTTATTTTTCACCCCAATAGAAAGGGTCATCCTTGTGTAAAATCTACTCTAGTGGCACTACAATATTTGCATAATTCCTTATGAACTTTATATAATATCCTTAATGGCCAAGAAAGGCATGAATGTCTCTCTATGTGGAAGTAGCATGGATTCAAATGATTATTGAAATCTTCATAGGATTGATGAGTAAACCATCTTTGTAGATGATGTGCTTGAGTAAGGTGCCAAAAGGTGTCATGAAGATGCACTTGTTGAGGTTAAAGTATATTTTTAATTGTCAACACCCTCAAACATGAGGTACAAGTTTTTATAATTGTTTTTCATGAGCCCATACATAGTTTGATCATCAAGGTACATGTGGAGGAACTTATGAATAAAATCCTTAAATACAGTGATGATCACTCTAGAAAATATGGTTGGTGTATTATTGATCCCAAAGGGTATCATGTTATAGGAAAAACAACCCCATTCCATTTCAAAGGTTTTCTTAGGCTTGTCCTCTTCTTCAATTTAGACTTGACGGTATCTTGAGAAGCCATCAGTGAAAGTATAGATTTCACAACCTACAATGCCATCCAAGACTTCATTAGTGAATAGAGTCAGGAAGGGATTAATGACACAAGAAACATTTAATAGTCTATAGTCAATGTAAATGTGGATGCACCCATCCTTATTAATGAAAATAACCATGGGTCTCACCCATTATGACTCTTTCACTAGGTAGATCACTCTTGCAGCTAGCATACCATCAATCTCCATTTTAACCTTGGCATAGAGATTGGGGTTCATCTTATAGGGGCACTTATTGATAGGTCACACACCACCCACCATTTTTATGCTCATTTTAAAAAGGGATGGGTGGGTGCCCTTAATATCTCAATAATTTCATGGGAAAAACTTGAAACTCCTTCAAGAGATCCATAATTTGTGCCAGCTCTATGTTAGACCAATATGCACCTAGAGTAACCATATTTGATTCCCCTTCTACACTAATGTCTATATTGGTAGTCTTGTGCAGAGTGTGGTAGGGATTACTCCTCTCCTTATGTGTGTCCTCAAATTTCCTACTCCCCTTAGTTTTTTTGTTGTGGAGACGAGTAGGGTCTTCCTCATTAGGGGTGCTATCATCCAATTGGCACACAAACTTCCAATTGCATGCTTTCAAAATATCCATATCTTCATCACTCTAGTCATTATTGAGTTCCCATTCCTCAAATAAAGTGGGGATCACTAATCCTTTCTCCCTGAACACATATTTTAGGCACTCCTCTAATATTTTAGTATCTTCAAACACTGCCCGTCGAATTACTTACACTGGCTCAATAAATTCTAGGTTATGTGAGGAAAAGGAGAAGGTGTGCACAAAATTTTCCTTTGTGACATCCTAACTAGTTTTCTCATGGTGTATTTTATTGACCACATACCAATCTCATGACCACATCTTTAAGGTTCTGTAGATGGCATGCACCCACAGGTTCCTTGGGTCATTTTCACCACAATCAATCCATGTTTATTTGTACGAGTGTATATGTGATATTAGGTCTGAATTACTAGAGTATGGATAAATGTCTAGGTCCTCATTGATTTTTTTGAATCTAGTGAAAATGGCTAATTTTACATATTTCCAAATTGGCAAGCTAGGTCTTTGAGCTTCCCACCAATGAGTGATAATGCTTCTCAAAGTATACACTAGTGTGACCATCTTATCTACCTCCTTGGGGATGCACAATTTGAGGTCACAAATGTATTATTCCATAGGTTCTATCCCCTCATATCTCAGAATCATGGTAAGTTTACCTTTGCTCAAGTGAAACACTCTTTTCTTCTTTTTGTTACAAGAGACCCATCTTTTTTAAGTGTGATCAATCTGGACCCATCTATCTCTCATAGGTTTTGGCACATTTACACTCACTAAGTGGCACCTCTAACCAGTCATCTCATAAGCTTATTTGACCCATTAATCACAAACTATTAGTGTAGGTTTTTATTTTTCCCTATTTATTAATTAGAGAAATTGTATTTCTTGTGCATACATGGAGTTTTCCTACATTTGTGGGATAGGCTAGCTTATGTGGAGGTGTGTGTCATAGATGTCATAAGTAACTCCCTTGATGGGAGTTACTTCTCTATTCTTAGCACATTGTCACCAACTTTCATGGAGAAGTTACAGTCTATTCTTGGGGTGCCTTGTCCACCTTTTGTGGAGGAGTTATTTACGTACTCTCTTATTTGTACTCCTCACTTTGGCCATCTCATGTTAATCGAATTTTGGTTTTCTCCATTTTGTCTTGTGCAATTTATCTTATTGTGTTAATTTCAAATTGCTTTAGCATCTATGTGGTGTGCACTTGCTTCAACTTGTGTGATCACGTCTCCATTGCACTCGCATTATCCGGATTCTGGCAACAACTCTGATATGGTATTAGAGCAAACCCAGTAATCTTGTGTGTGATTATGCTTTTAGATTATTTTGAAATTAAGAGGAGTGGAGTTCTCTCTATTTTTTTATTCTTGATTTGGTCTAATATAAAAAAATATATATCAATTCTGGTTAGTTTCCTTGGAAATCTTTGGCCTTTGGGTGTCTTGGCTGTCTTCACTTCAGGAGTAGCATTCAACAACAGATGAAAAGAGCAGCATTCAACACCAGAAGGAGGAGCAACACTCAGCAACTCTGTGCCAACCTTCTTCTGGTTTGCGCCTAGTTTTTGTCCTTCTACAACTTCCTCCATGCAACAACAACAGTTCTTTCTATTTTCCAAGAGCTAAGCTAGCTGTACGACGTCCTTTCCAACAGCCAACCAGGTCGTATGGTGTCCAGGTCTGTTGTTTTTTGTTTTTTGCAAAAAAATTTCAAAACTGCACCCTTTTTTGGGATGCCACTACTGCATTTGTTTTGTTGTCTGAAACTTGAAGTGCGCCCTCTTTTTTAGTGAAGATATTCTACCACACTTCCTTCCAGCAAGGTGCCTCAGATAGTCCAGCAGGTTTGCATTGTTTTTTGTCTTTTTTGCTGCAAATTTGGAATATAATTTCTTGAAAATGGCGCTCCTTTCATGCTTGGCATCCCATGTGGACCCTTAAACACCTTGGCAATCCTTCAAAACTGTCTTTGATTTTTTGTTTTTAGTTAAAATTGACTTGATAAAATAAAAATCAGTCAATTTGACTGAATATTCAGTTTTATAGACAGTTTTGTATTTTTGGGGTTTGAATTTTAACTTGTAGCTTCGACCTACGAAGATGAAGGGTGAAGCTCGGGTTGGTGGGAGGCCAATTCCTCCTCATAAAAACCTCTTTTGGATTCCTCATTCTGTGCCGAATCTAATGAGTGGTTGGAAGGTCACTTTCTCTCCCATAACAGGCATTTTTTTAATGTTTTAGTGCTTTTTTTTTGCAAAAACACTAGTTTACGAGAAAATTATACCTTTAATATCTTGCAAATGGTTGCTCAATTTTGTGTGCCATTTTTTTAAAAAGTGTTTGTAATTCAATTTTCCACAGTGTAGGCTTGTTATTTGTCAAAAACACACTAGTTTATAAAGTGCAAAAAATTTGGGTCTCTCGGGATGCATTTTCGGCTGAGTCCGATGTCCTGTTTGTTTTAGTCTTACACTGATTGCTCTAAGACGCATTTTCGAATGATTTTGACATCTTTTTTATCATTCACTTGCATATTTTGGGGGGGTGCTCAATATTTTGGGGGGGGGTGTGATTACTTTTCACAACTTGCTATCTTCACTTTCATTCTCCTTTCTGCATAATTTCACAACTTGCAATCAACACAACTTCACAATTCAGCTAAAAAAATGGATTATTTTCAACTTAAACCTGTAACACCCTTAAACTATCATGAATGGAAGGTTAAAATGTTAATCATTCTTAGAAGCAAAGGGTTGTATAGGATCACCATGGAAACTGAAGTAGAACCCAACACTAATGCTGAAAAGGTCAAGTGATACAACCGTAGTGATGAAGCTTATGGATTACTGAGCTTGTCTGTGTCTCCAAAAATTCTCTTCCATTTATAATCCTCCCAGACTCCTAATGACATATGGGACACCTTATAAAAGTTATTTGGGAAGCTTGATGAGAAGAGAGGTCATGAGCTCGAAAACGAACTCATAAGTCTAAGTCCTACCAACTTTGACACCCTACAGGACTTCTTCACTAAGTTTAAGGCCCTTATATTTCAATTGAAATAATGTGGGATAGAGAAGAAAGATGATCAACTCATACTTTCTATTCTTTCAAAGTTAGGTCCAAGCTATTCAGTCTTTGTCTCCACTTTCCATGCCACAAAAAGTGCCCTTGGCACTACATGGAAAATGCCTTCTTTGGATTCATTCATTGCCGAATTGACTAGGGAGCAAGATAAGCTAATTCAAATGGGCATAGTGAAGTCTACTCAACCCCAAGCTTTGATAGCTAGAAATGGTAAGGGCAAGAATTCAACAAAAGAGAAGAAGAAAAAGAACAAGGACCAGGAGAAGAAGAAAGAAAACACCAATACTGCCAAAAAAAACATTGAGTCTTCATCCTCCAATGCTAAACCTAAGAAGGAGAAGATTAAGTGTGCATAATGTAAAAAGATAGGGCATGATGAACACAAATGCATGAAGAAACAAATATATCACCTAACTCATCTTCTAGATAAGAACAACATAGGTGTTCCTGAGTCCATCAAGTAGAATTCATCTACCCAAGATTCTACTAAGGCAAAAGGCAAGGGTAAGGAGAAAGAAAAGGCCAAGGCCCTTGTAGCTACAGTAGCTTCCACATCTTCATGGGTCATCAACTCGGGTGCTTTTCACCACATGGGCTCTTCACTAGTTGAGTTTTCATCTTTAGAGCCTTGTAGCATGACTTTAATTAGTTTGGGTGATAACACTTCAATTTCTGTTGCAAGGTAAGGGTCAGTTGAAATCAAAGGAGGAACATTCAACAATGTTCTAAGTGTTCCTTCTCTTTTAACCAATCTACTATTAGTGTACCAAATCACTCACATTGGTCGGGGTATGAGAGTTGAGTTTTCACCAAATTCAGTGACTGTCAGGGAGTTGCATAGTGATACTACAATGGCAGTGGGTAGGGAAAATCACCAAGCCAGGTTATACACCTTCTCACATTTTGCATCAAATTCTTCTCCAACAACATTGTTGACTCATTTAGATGGAGTTAGCAAATTGTGGCATGAGTGGTTTGGCCACCTTAACTATCGCTACCTTGACCAACTTTGCAAACATGACATAGTCATTGGCTTGCCTCGTGTCTAATTCTCAAAAGGACTTTTAAAGGGGTGCTCCCTTGGAAAGCATCTCGAAGCAAAATTTGACAAAGGCAAAGCTTGGAGGGCTTCACAACTTTTGGAGTTAGTCCATAGTGATGTATCAAGACCCTTTCCCAAACCATCTTTCACAAGGGCCAAGTACATCCTCACTTTCATTGATGATTTCTCTAGGTACACTTGGATATATTTTCTCAAACAAAATTCTGAAGTGTTTGAAAATTTTCTAGACTTCAAGGCTCTTGTTGAGAAATAGAGTGAGAAATCCATCAAGGTTCTTCAAACTGATAATGGAGGGGAGTATGTCAGCATCAAGTTTGAGTAGTTTTGCACCGCAGAGGGGATTGATTTGCAGTGCACAGTCACTTACAGTCCTTCACAAAATGTGGTTGTAGAATGCAAAAATAGGTTCTTAAAAGAGATGGGTAGCTATATGATTCACTCCAAATCCTTAGCACCACAGTACTGGGCCGAAGCCATCAATTGTGCTTTCTACATTCAAAATAGGGTTCCTCACAAAGCTTTGAAAGGGATAACACCCTTTAAAGCTTGGCATAAAAGGAAACTTGATGTTGAGCACCTTAGAGTTTTTGGATCCCCAGCCATGGCCTGCATTCTGAAGAAGAACGTAAAGCTATGGAATGCCAGTCCAAGCCTTGCATCTTTGTAGGATATCTGGATGGTATTAAGGGATATCGCCTTCTAGATGCTGTCACTCATGAGTTGTTCATCGAGAGAAGTGTCCATTTTTAGGAGAGTCCTAGAGACTCAACACTCAACACTTCTTCTCCCTCATCAGATCTACTTCTTCATGATGATTCCTCATCAGATTCAGATCAGCCACAATAGGTTCTTGAGTTAGAGACATCTTCTTCTTCGAGTTTAGATAGTGAGGACATTGATGCAGAGTCACCCACCTCTAGTCAGATAGAGGATGAGGAGTTAGCACCTGACTTGCCCACTTTTGGGCCACTTTGGGCTAGACAAACACTTGAGAGTGCTGGCACTTGGGTAGGAGATCCCGCAGATGATAGACCTACTAGGGGGGATTTTCAGAGAGATCCACATGACTTCTTTGCTATAGTTTCAAATCCACAGACTTTTCAATAGGCATCGGGGGTACTTGAGTGGGATAGTGCTATGGAGGAAGAATATTCTTCCTCAATCAAAAATCACACTTGGGACTTGACTTCACTTCCTAAGGGAAGAAAGATGGTTCGATGTAGGTGGATATATCAAACCAAGTTTGCAGCAGATGGGTTGATCGATAAGTATAAGGCGCGATTGGTGACCAAGGGTTTTTCATAGGTGATAGGCATTGACTACTCAGAGACTTTTGCACCCATTGCAAAGATGAATTTTA
This sequence comes from Torreya grandis, assembly GCA_037957365.1. Classification (NCBI taxonomy): domain Eukaryota; kingdom Viridiplantae; phylum Streptophyta; class Pinopsida; order Cupressales; family Taxaceae; genus Torreya; species Torreya grandis. The sequence continues at coordinate 1,262,609 of JARHVA010001913.1, forward strand.
TCTGACTCACCTTGGCTATTACCGCAGCACATGGTTGGGATGTGCATCAGATGGATGTGAAGAGTGCCTTTCTTCATAGAGACCTAGAGGAGGAGATCTACATGGAGCAGTCGCCAAGATTTGTTCAGGATTCTTCCTTAGTATGTAGACTTAGGAATTGTATCTATGGCCTCAAACAGGCCCCTCAGGCTTAGTATGCCAAGATGGATTCCTTCCTTCTCACAACAAGTTTCACTAGGTGCCATTCTGATCCCAATGTCTACTTCTTGTGGCAAGATGATTCGCTCTTGATTTTGGTTCTATATCTTGATGACCTTTTGGTCACCGAGAGTTCTTCATCAGCTATTACAACAGTGAAGGCATCTCTTTAGGATAGATTTGACATGACAGACTTGGGTTTGTTGCACTACTTCCTTGGCATCAAGATCTCACAGTCAGATTCAGGGATTTCTCTTACACATCCTAAGTATGCTCTTGACTTATTGGCTTGGTTTCACATGGCTGATTGCAAGCCATCTTTGACTCCCTTTCTATTAGGAGTCAAGGTTGAGGCTGATTATTCTTTACCATTGGTTGATGCCACTCGGTATCGATAACTTGTTGGTAGTCTCATCTACTTGACTCACACCAGGCCTGACATTTCATATATAGTGGGACTTGTCTCCAGATTCATGCAAGAACCTCATGAGTTACATTGGAAAGCAGCTAAGAGGATTTTGCATTACATACAAGGTTCCCATAGATACGAGATTCATTACAGATTTGGCATAGAGGTTGACTTGGTTAGATATATAGATTTAGACTTGGCTGGCAATTCATAGACTCACAAGTCCACTTTTGGTTACAATTTCTCTCTAGGTTCTGGTCTTATTAGTTGGTCTAGCAAGAAGTAGAATGCTATTGCTATATCATCCATAGAGGCAGAGTACAGGGGAGCTATTAATGCAGCCACTGAGGCTATTTGGCTTTAGGGGATACTTTTTGAGTTTGGCATTCTTATCAGGCAGCCCACCATCATTTATTGTGACAACCAGAGTACCATTCAAATTTGCAGGAATCCAGTTCAGCACCAGTGGACCAAGCACATAGAGATTCACATGCATTTCATTTGGAAGCTTATTCATAGTCAGGTCATTGACTTGATATTTTGCCAGTCTTCGGAGTAGGTTGTAGACATCTTCACCAAACCTTTCACTGAGAGCAAGTTCATTCATCTATGAGCTCTTCTTGGGGTGCAGTCCACATCTATAGTAGCATAATCTTCGGGAGGGCCTTCTAGCCTCTTCTTTTATTTTATGTCTCTCTTTTGGGGGGAGTTTTTTCCTACAGGTTTTCTCCTTTTCTCTATCTTATGGGAGATTGCATTTGTACATGGGTACCTCATCAAGCCTAGTTATCGAGACCCATTTTATATTTTCACACTGCCCACCTAAGCTACGCTTATGGGGGGGTATTAGTGTAGGTTTTTATTTTTCCCTATTTATTAATTAGGGAAATTGTATTTCTTGTGCATACATGGATTTTTCCTACATTTGTGGGATAGGCTAGCTTATGTGGAGGTGTGTGTCATAGATGTGTCATAGGTGTCATAAGTAACTCTCTTGATGGGAGTTACTTCTCTATTCTTAGCACCTTGTCACCACCTTTTATGGAGGAGTTATAGTCTATTCTTGGGGTGCCTTGTCCACCTTTTGTGGAGGAGTTACATACTCTCCTATTTGTAGTCCTCACTTTGGCCATCTCATGTTAATCAGATTTTGGTTTTCTCCATTTTGTCTTATGAAATTTATCTTATTGTGTTAATTTCAAATTGCTTTAGCATCTATGTGGTGTGCACTTGCTTCAACTTGTGTGATCACGTCTCCATTGCACTCACATTATCCAGATTTTGGCAACAACTCCGATACAAACAATGTTGGTGGTGTCTGAGGTTGACTATCCATCCTCCCAAGAAAGCACTCCTTGGTGATTTGGGTTGAGAGTCTCAACACTTTGCACCATGATGTTGTAGATATGGTTTATTTCATCCTTTAGATCAACACTTTATATATAGGGGGTCCTTGGTCACTTGAGATGGGGATCACTACCCTCTCGTTACCATTTTCAAAGGTCATATAACACTTCTTGAAATGCATATAGGCGTTATTCACATAGCACCATGGCCTTCCCAGGATCACTGGATAATTATCTGGTTTAACCAACTTGATTATCTTAAAGTTAGGATGGAACTTAGTGCCCATGATATCTACAATGGAACTTTTTATAATATTGATTGGTTGCATCCTATATTTGTTGGCCATGAATATTATGTGAGGAGAAGGCCTCAAGGCTGGCCCACCTATCTTCTACCATGTATTCTTTATCAAGATATTGACCTTGCACCTATGTCAACAAGGACCTTGCATACAAACCATCCATCAATGGTGGAATTCACTAGGAGTTCTTGATCATAATCCAAATTTTGGGTATGCTTGACTTTTCACACCCATTCTATACATGGTGCAATAACTTCAAATAGATTCTACCCTACATGCTCTACAAGAAATTTATTTAATAGGGGAAACATCCATTCTATTTGTAAGAGGTGAAAGATCTTTGTTATATCTTGTACCTTAGCCTATTTACCATCTTTATTCTTGTGAGAGGTGACAACTTGTGCCTCTAGGTCTCCTACTAGTTGGATCTCTCCGTGCAGGTTTTGAATCACACTCATAGCCTATTACAATACATCTTTCTAGCATGCAAGGTTTGGGTAAGGTATAACTTTGGGTTCAAATCATGTTATGCACTCAGTGTAGCTTGGTTCCCCATATTCCAAGCACAACTTTGGTATTGGGGTAACTGGTGGCTAAGTGGTAAATCTACCACGAGTAGTTTCCTTCACTTTGATTAGCTCTATGCAGGTTAGTTGCACCTCTAAAGTCCACTTCTCTACTTTATGATCATGCTTGATCATTTTTGCACCCTTATCTACACCAAGCCTACCTTAGGCCAATTTACTATACAAGTCAAGGCATTCCTTGACCTTATGTGTTCCTTGAAAATACCCACATGTTGGATGTGTAGGGTAGTCATGCTGATAGTGCCCAATCAAACTGCACTTGTAACATGATTGTGATGGGAATCTTCCTCCACTACATCCTCCACCTCACACTTTGGTTCCTCTTTGCATTCCATAGCTTAATTATGTTCACGATAGCCTTCATTACCTTGATTATCTTACCCCCTGATTGCTATAGTGGCTTGCCATGTGCCTCTTTCCATATTCTCATGCATCTCATCAATCACTTGACAATCAATTGTGGTATGAGTGTAATCATCACAAAACTAAAAATAATGGTTTTGTTAACTTGACTGGTGTATTTTAACAAAGGTTAGTTACAAACATCATGTACATCATGACAAACCTCATAGCTTTGAATCAATGTGTACATATTCTTTTGAGGGTAGTTTTTCTTATTATGGCCTTCTATTTCATAATCATTACACCATATCTTGATTCAAGCATCTTAAGATGAACTAGCGGTAAGTTTATAGAGTTGGTTGGCCATGGATGTAATCTATACCTCCATGAATGGGTTGATTCTATTGTTAGTGATTCTAATTGCCTTGGCTCTGAGCATGGCTTCAAGCACTTCATGAGGGTCTGTGAATGTTTTCATGAAAAGCGCTATGCCAAATGGTACTAGCAATCTTCCAACAAACCATTGTGCATGTTATGAGGGGTGAATATCATAAAGAAGCTTGGGAAGAATATTTTTGAATTTGGCATCATACAGGTGCATGCTCTTTGATATTCTTTGGTTAATTTCCTTAAGCATGGTGATGATCTATTGTTGAAACTTAGGTATATCAACTTCTTTCAAGAATGCTTCCTTCAAAGTGTCATAATCAACCATAGCCTAGTTAGGATCAAATTTACTATACCAAGTATGGGTGCAATCAAGTAGAGTTATCATGAACTGGGTTACCTTATGCTTAGATTAGGTTATACCCTAAGTATGCCATTGTAGTTCACATTTTAATTCATGCTCTATGGCATTCTCTACACCATGATACTCTGGAAAGTACATGGCCATCTCATAGTAAATTTGTTGTGGGGGGCACTGGCATCCGAGGTACTTGCCCCCTAGTAATTGTCTTGATGATGGTCCTCTAATGCATGTAGCCACTATGTTAGGCATTGGTCCTATTGTTATTACTAGCACCAATGATGATGAAGGAACTATCCTATTGACTTATAACATTGAGCCACTTTTTGTGGGATATTACCCAATCTATGCATCTGACATTGGTTGAATTGGAATGCTTGTGCTTATGTTCTATGTTATTGAACTTGTGCCCAAACATATATAGGTATCCTCACTTAATTATTCATAAGGAATAAATTGCTCAATCACAAAATTATAGTCTAAGTATATAAAATGGTCAAATTTGATGTGGATAATAGGGTCAATTATCACTCTTATTTCTTCTCATGGGAGATCTAGTGCATGAGCTAGCATTACAGGTTCAAATGGGTAGGCACTTCTGGTGCATCTTCAATGGTCAAATTCTATAGGGACCCAATGCATTCTTCACCTGTCAATAGTTGATCTTGATCTATGGATTCATTTTTCCTCTCCTCATACTACTATAATTCAAGAGATCCTTCCCCATGCCCTTCCCACTTGTTATAGGTTTTCTTGACACTTCTAGGTTCTAGATATTTCATCAACCTATGCCTTTTCTTGTTATAGGTCTATCACTTGAGCTCTCAAGTGTCAATCTTCTCATCCCCTTCTATTGTGCTTCACCTACACATCCCCTTCTTCCTTATTGCATTGCTCATATGTGAAAGGACTTTAGCCTTCCATTCTTATAGTTTCAAATCCATAATCCACCATTAATTTCTTAAGCTCTATGTTAAATTATTTCATAAATGTGGCTCTAGGATCATTCAAGAATTGACACTCTACTTATTTAAGGTAGGAGTATATCGATACTACAAACTCAAACATATAACTATTCAGTGCTCTTAGCCACCATTTGCTTATAGCTCTAGTCCAAGTAGTATTAAGGTTCTCAAGATTTTTGAAGTGCTCCTTCATCCACTCAAGGTGTTATCTATATATTTGTCTTCTATGGGTTGCATAAGCAGCCAACCATCGGTACACATGCTCAAGTAGTTCAAAAAAAAAGACCTCATATAGAGCATCATATAGGTTATTATGGACCCACTTCCTTGGCTTTTGTTCTTTACAAAATGGATGCTTCAGTGCAACGCTATGTTCCACTTATTACAACCAACACTCAATGTTCTCAAGGGAGAGTCAAAGCATTATTATATTTCACCATTACATCAACAAAATTCAACATGATTCCTAGCAATGAAACTAAAATGTTGTAGTTTAAGAGGGGTTTTCAATTCATTTACTTTGTTAGGCACTTATCTAGTTGTTCCAAATCAGTTCTCAGCTTGTTATAACTAGGTGAAAACATAGAATAATATTGTAACACTCAACATTTATGACTTGGTATGTTGACATCAATTCATATAAGGTGTAAGACTTATGCGCTCACTTGAACTGCAATAGAGAAAGAACTGGGGCCTGTGTTGGGCTAGTTGTGCCATGGCATAACTCATTATTCATAGGGCTTGGTCATTGTAATAATGGCATTGGTAGGTTCATTGGCACAAGCCATTCTAGGTGGAGTCTGACTATTTGTAGGCACAAGGCCTATTTGGGGAACTTATTCTATTCATAGGGGTGCAAGCCTATATTGGGTTGGTTGTAGGATCTCAAGGGTATAAGCCTTTGTATTACTAATCAAAGTGTCATTCAAGCACTTTGATGGGGCAAGGGGATTGATTTATAGTAAGGGTTCATGCTTAAGCTAACACTCTCAACAAGGGCATCAAAGCTTGGGAGCATGAATTCTCCTATACTTTGGATAATTCAAATAATTTATAGATGTCATCACTTACATAGGGATACCATTAATGGGATGAACTAAAATCTTGTTGGAACTTAGTGTTCATATATTAAAACTAACCTTTATAACTATTATAAACCTTGCACAATCAATTTGTAATCAAAGAAGATAACTATAAATATATAAGCTAGATCAATACTCATTTAATTGCAATGTCATTCTTCATTAAACAAGATTCAAATAAATAGAGTGTATATTAATGGAACAGAGCCCATGCTCATCTAAAACTACTAACGACCTAGAGGCTCACATGCAAGCTTGAGAAATATAATGTGGATCCTCAAAAGTATTCATGCTAAAAATTATATGAATTGCATCCATAAATAGATATCTAGAGTTAATTTTGTAAAGCTTCACTACCTCAATTCACATCTCCTTACTCACTAGATCAAGCTTAAATTTATAGAAGATATGAGCATCTTTATGCCAGGGTAGAGGGTACACATCAGGTGTTGAGTTGGAGCCTTAGTTGATCATTATGCTAGCTCCATCACCTCATGCCCTTCTTGTTATGGTCATTGCGTGTAACCACTCATGGAGATTCCATAAAAAATTAAGCACCAAGTAATCACCTACCAACTGGTGTTAGGTCTATGAAAATCCCTCCAACTGGCACAAAAGGTGCCAAAACAACAATCATACCAAATGATTGAATTTTTCCAAGATATCTATTGATTTGGAATGGATACATATTTAAATGATTTAGGGGCCCAACAAGAGGTTGACCCAAGCATCCAAGATTTCTCCACAAGACTAGATTCTCCAAGTAGAAACCTTAAGCTAAGATTCCTCAAGTAGAATGGTGGAAAAGCAGATTGTAAGGAAGTGCAAGTGAATAATAACTCTTGATGTCTCTCTAATAATGCTAAAATGATCTTGTATATGTAGGCATATTTAACCCTAATCCCTTCTATAAGTTTTGGTTGACAAGGCTGACCCAACTGACCTAGTACTATTATGGATAAAAATTCACTAGGTCATGGGCTAGGTCAGCTAGACCCTAAATGAATTTCACCTATAAGAGTACAAAGTTGACCTAGTTGACCTAGTACTATAAACTATCAAAAAGGGTTTTATGTTAGTAAAATTGGTATAGAAGGTGGTAAATGATGGGAAGAATGTGCAAAGGAGGAGTAATATCTTCAGGTAATGTTTTAGGAGTTAGTTGGATTGGTAATAAGTGGCAATCAGGGATAATAATCCTATGAAGCACTAATGATCTACCCACCCATTTCTTGATACAACCCTTAGGGCATGCACTTAGAGATATTGAGACTCAACAGGTTCCTCCAAGATAAAAAGCATCAGTATTTGATAAAAGTAAAAATATTAGGTGTATACAAGATTGACTGTGTAAACCTAAAGGGATTTTAGATATAGATGTATAGGAATTTGTAAAATAATGGATTGTGAATATATACATTGATATATATATATATATATATATATATATATATATATATATATATATATATATATATATATATATATATATAAGTATATAATTGGTTTGAACTGATGATATATATTTACTTACACACACACACACACACACACACACACACACACACACACACACACACACACACACACACACACACACACACACACAGACACACACACACACACAACTATGTCTTGGATTTGTAGGACTTTAGAAGTAAATTGTATGTGTTATATATAAACAGTTGAAGATACTTATATAAATAAACTTGAGGTTTTGATTTTTATTGGATTTATGTTGCTTCATATTCAAATGAATTTATACATTTTAAATTTAAGATCATAGTTTTTATACTTTTGACTCCGTTATGAAATCTTGTATCATGCATACTTGTTCATATATGGTTTTGGGATCAATATAGTTTAATCCATAACTTATAAGCCAAGTACGAGTAGGTGAATTATCAAACTATAGTTTTTGCACTCAGATTTATGCATATAAATATACATGAATATGTTAAAGTTGAAATGATAAAATTAAAATTTAATTATATTCATTATATATGAACTACACACATATATAGTTATGACTGTGTATTATTGTTTATTCAGATTTGTCTATGGATTGTGTAAGAATTTTGCATAGTCAATAGAAAGACTGAGTATGTAGTTTATATATTAAATTTGCTTGAAGAGGTTTATGTGGTCAGTTCTAAGTGGTTATAATAGAATTCCCAAGATGGCATAGATGGCTGAGTGTATATATTTTATTATATGCTTTTAATTTAAATTTAAATTTAAATAGATTAAAATGTTGTATTTGATTAAAAGGATTTAGTATAAATAGTTGGTTGTGTGTATATTGTGAATCACATGAATTGTTGTGTGTTTATAATTATACAAGTATATGGGATTTATCTAGTTTATAAAGGGGTTAAAGGGATTTTGTTTGTTATCTATATGTATAATTAGAGTATATTGAATACTCTAAGACAAATGATAGTGGATGTCATCTTAGAGTATATTGTATACAATGAAGTATTTATATTGTATCAAATTTGTACTTTTGAATTCTAAAAATATACATATAAATGGTATAAGTTAAATGTTGATTGACTGTATATTCAATCTGGAAATGTTTATACCATTTACGTGTGTGTGTGTGTACACAACTATGTTATGTTAACAAGTGTGAAAGTGGGTATTGCATATATTTTAATGTTGATTAAAGCATTAAAATAATGTATTTATGAGTTTAAATATAAAGCATATTAATATGTTTTCGATTGGCTTTTGTTTTATATGTGGAATATGAACAAGTATATAAGCCTATGTTATAACGATTATTTTAGGAATGAAATAACATTTTAAGTTACTTTATGGTTTAAGCAACTAATAGTCTAGATAAATCATTTCCCAGATGGAATGTTATATTGAAGACTATTTTTTATTCTATTTATTATTTTGTAATAAACTAGATGTTATGGATTCATTGCATTTTATTTGACAGACTAAATGAATGTATTAGATAATTATGTACTTAGCATAATTTTTATTAGGTAAAGAAAAATATTTTGAATGAATCGATTGGTTTTTTATATTGTTATATATTTTTACCAAATCTCACATTCATGATCTTAAATTAGTAGTGGATGGATTCCACTGGCTTAATTAGCGCCATCAATAAAAGATGAGGTGAAATCTAATTGAGTGGTGTGTATGAATTTGACTGATCTTAGAGATAATTAATTATTGAAAAATTTGACCAAAGTAAGTTTTAATTAAACATTGTCACTCCATATGTTGATATAGTTTTAATATTTGTGAGATATCATATTAGAATAGATTTTTTAATGATACATATTATGTATTAGATATCTTCCACATAGAGGTTCTGGTTTATTACTCTAGATTCATGAATCATCATTATCTACCCATACATGAAGGGAAGGCCATCTCCTTATTTTGGAGAGAGTACAGGAGATTTATGATCTATGGTTGGGTGTAAAAATACTTGGATGATGCTTTCTATCCTAGTTGAAGTACTATAATAGGGACTACACTTGAGATTATAGATTGATACTTGAGTCATGGAGTCTATGATCTATGGAGCTTTGTATCATGTTTCAATATTTGAGATATTATCATGGATTAAAACCTCAAATCATCTATGAAGTAGATGTTCATAGTATATCTACCATGGATCAAGTATTCAAGAAGGTAATCAAATAAAAACATAAACTAAAATATCTTAACCAAGTTAGAGATAAGTTCAAAAATAAGTTTAGAAGTTATAAACTAGCTTTCAAGAAGAAGAACTAGAAGCAGAGGAGTGGAGTGGAGACTCAAAGGGTCAGTTCAAAAATCAAAATACCAAGTTTAATAGTGGTTCAAGGAATAAGAACTTGGTAATGGTTTCAAGGGTAGTTTCAAGAGAAACCAACAATATGATAAGAAATTACCAATTGAAGGTTGATTCATATGTGGAGGTGACCATTTTGTTTGAGAATTTACTTAGGATAAATGGAAGAACAAGGGTTCAACTTCTCAATAAGGTATGCTCTAGTAGCAGATTCATGTAGTTGTTGATAATCATCAAGTCGGGTATCAAACTTCACACAAAGAACTGTCAAGTATTTTGTTTGATCATCCAATTTATTTTTTGATTGACATGGGAGCTACACAATTTTTAATTGCCCCTAGAATGCTTAGTAAATTGTATAGAAAGGCTAGAGTTATGGAAAATGCATGATCGATATAGTTTGAAAATGAGTCTATGGTTAAAATTGACAAGTGTTTAGTTGAAACTGAGATTAGGTTTCCAAAGTTCACTATAACAGTAGATATTTTTACAACACCATTGTGATCATATGATGTGATCCTAAGAGTTAATTGGTTTATGAAGCATAAAACCAAGGTTGACTGTTATCTGAATAAGGTTGAGTGTCAAGATAATTTTTCAAATTATACACAACTTCAAGATGAGAAAAGGGAGTTAAAACTAAGGTAGATTTTTGTAACTCAACTCAAGAAAGCTCAAAGGAAGGGATGCCAAGAATTTATCATTAACATAAATGAGATGGATGAATCTAAGGAACAATCTATTGAAGATTATCCTTTTATGAGAAAATTTCATAATTTGTTTCCAAAAAAATTACCAGGATTGCCATAGAAGCATGAGTTTGATTTCTTGATTGATATCATACCTATATTAGAATTTCAATTTAAGGTACCTAATAGAATGACAACCACTAAATTGGTTGAGTTAAAGGCACAAATTCAATATTTGTTGTTAAAAGGGATGATTAGACCAAGTGTATCATCATGGGGTGCATCAATTGTCTTCATCAAAAATAAAGATGGTACTCTTCACTTATGTACAAATTACAAGATGTTGAATAAAATAATGTTTTTCAAGAAAAATATCCAATGACACACATTGATGATCTATTTTTTTAAATGCAAGGGTAAAAATTATTTTTAAGATTGATCTTAAAGCAGGGTATCATCAATTGAAGATCCTTGAAGATGATATTTTGAAAATAGCATTCAAGACTCGATATGGGCACTATGAGTTCACAATGTTACCATTTAGATTGACAAATTCTCCAAAAACATTTATGGATCTTATGAACAGTGTGTTCAAATGTTAGATCATTTTGTTTTGGTCTTTCTATATGACATCCTCATTTATTCCAATGATGAGGAAGAGTACCTATAGTATTTGGAACTAGTTTTTTAACATTTGTGAAGGCACAAGTTGTATGTAAAGTTGTTCAAATATGTATTTTTAGAAAAAAAAGTGTAGGATATGGTACATATTATCTTTGTGGATGGTATTTCAGTAGATCTAGCAAATATAAGAGCCATAATAGAGTGGCCAACACCAAATAATGTGCATGAGGTAAGAAGTTTCATGGGATTTATAGGAAATTAGTTTTGAATTTATCTAAGATAGCTAATCCAATTACCTCTCTTTAGTGGAAGAATTAGAGTTTTGTCTGGTTAGATAAGTGTGTGGTAGCCTTTCAAGAATTGAAAATAAGGCTTACTTCAACACTAGTGCTAAGAGTTCTAGATCTTAATGGTCAATTCTCAATGATCACTGATACATTTGGGGATGAACTGGGAGGATTTATTGTGCAAGATGGCTCAATGAAAGCTTAAGTCTAGGAAACTAAAGCTATATGAGGTGAATTATGCCTCTCATGACCTATTACTTGAAGTAATTGTGCATGCTTTGTAAGTTTAGAGGCATTATCTATTGGTGAAACTATTTGAGCTCAAGACTGATAACTTAGAACTCAAGTATATCTTCACCCAACCAGACTTGAATGCTCATAAAAAATGATGGTTAGATTTATTATCTAATTATGATTTTGATATTAATTATATCAAAGGGAAATAAAATATATTAGTTGATGATCTAAGTCGTAGGAGGTACAGAGTGTAGATATGGATTAAAAAGATGGTTAAATCATGTATTAGTCATGAAAACTCAATAAAAATGCATAGGAACATAACAAGCTAACCCAACTCTTTTGATGGGGTTTAGAAAATGATAATTAAGAGATAATAAAGGAAAGCACATAAAATACCTTCACAAGAGCATCCCATCACCCAAATATGGCTCAAAACATCATTTTCCCCTTGTTTTGGTGCTCAAGTCTTCATCAATGGTGCAAGGCAAAGCTCCTCCATCATCTCTTGTGCACCAATGAAACTAGGCTCATGCTATGAAATCAAGTATATGTCTATTAATGAAGCCATCTTATTACAAATTAAGCATAATAAACACCACACACAAATGGATTCTAGAGATAATTCTAAGTTTACACAAATGAAGCTTAAAAGGATGGTCTTGGCCATCCTATTTATAGATTTTTAAATTTAATCAGGATCAACTATGATTGTCCATCTTGAGATGAAGATGTGTGGCACTGAATTAATCTAATTTTGTATAATTAATCCATAAATACCATCATAAATATTTTAAAGGAAGGGGCATTAAATAGGTATGGGAGGCCTTGAACCTGATATTTGTTGTATTTATAACTTATAGATGCCACCTCATAAATGATGTAATTTAATGATGCAGATATTAAGAATAAATTTCTAATGAAATGATATTTAATAAATTCTATGGATTTTCCACTTAAGATATTGATTTGGATTAATTTGCCTAAGTGAGATTAATCAATTTTTAAGCAATTCTTTTGGAAATTGATTGCACTTTATTAATCAAACTGGTCAAAATGTCATATTACTGGGTCATAATTTGATTGGAAAGGAATTAAAAGGTGATGTTAGTTGTGTACAAACCAATATCCCATTTAGGACATTTTCGACACAAAATAATACATGCACGTGTCATGTGCTTTCAAATTAGAAGAAAAAAGCAATCCAAAGCACCAAAATGCATTTTCATCATTTTCACTCAAAATGATTTGAGAAAAGTTAATAATCACATAATATACATTGCTATATTTAGGGATACATTAGCCTAAATTAGAACTTTTATATGATAATCATGAACCATTAGCGCATTTAAGTGATTTTGGCCTAATTTGTGTATTTTCACAAATTTTGAATAAGATTGACAATTTCAACACAATTGTGTTAAGAAATGGATGTCTACATTTTGACCATATTTGAGAAGGCATAGAGACATTTAATGAAGTAATGTTTTTTCAAAGAAAAGAGTTTCAAAGAATAAATTGGAAGGAAATGAACCATGATGCCCCTTTGAGAGGAAATATAAGGATAAAAAAGAAGAATGGCTCTTGAAAAGAGAGAGAAAATGAGATTAACCAATGGGATAGATTAAATCCCTACTAAGCTAATGCTTGTACATAGTGATTCTCAATTATCAAAATATAATTAGAATATAAAGGGCCCAAAATATGAGGAGAAATGAGAAGGATACAATCCAAAAATATAAGTGACACATTTTGAACACACCCAAAAATAGGGTACAAGATGCAATATTAGGAACTGATCAATCCTGAGACAAGTTGCACACTAAAGCATTATAAGAATGAGGACAAAAGTCTGTAGATCTTGGAATTAGAAGAAATAGGAAAACATTACTCCAAAGAAATTAAATATTAATGGTCCTCTTCTAGAGTAGATTTGATCGGTTGATAAAGTAGTTTTTCCCTAGTAGGGCTGATTTTGATCACTGATAATTAATTGTGCCCCTATAGGGCTGATTTAGATTTATGAGTGGTTAAAATGTTGTGCCCCTATAAGTAAAATTGGCAATCATATCTCAAGGAAATAACCTATTGCATAGATTAAATATGAGTAGGTACAAACTTAGATGTGATAGTCTAAAGACTAAAATAGTCATAAGAAACCAGGCACACAAAGATGCACAAAATGATGAAAGAGATGAATAGAAGAATAAAGGTGGCCAAGCTGACCCAAGATATAACATGTATCAAAATATTTCCTACATAGTCAAAATAAACCTCAAGCCAATGTAGTTCACCCAAAATTAGGAGAAAATTGAATGAGGAATGGATAAATAGAAGAAAAATGGACCACTGTTTGATTAGACTCATAATGACAAGAGATGTATGTCTTGCATAGGGTCAGGTGTGAGATAATCCATTGGTACCTAGTTTCATTGGTGTACTTGAGAGCTAATCATTAGATTTGCATTGATTTGAGACTTGGATCCAAAGCACTAAGTTCTTGCTATAGCAAAATGAAGTTATGCATCATAAGTTTGAGTAACCTATAATGACATTGTAATTTAATTACGTTAGGCTGGTTCAAATGTGAATATTTATAACTAAGGATAATGATAAAAACTATCAATACCAAAGTTACAATGATTTATATTTAAACAAAAACAATCAAAGAAAAAGAAAATATAATTGAACCCAACTGAAAATCAAGATATGAGCAATCAAGACTTAAGTAGGAACAATAATGTATACAAAAAAATCAAGAACTTAATAAACAACATGAAAGCAAGCTATAAATAATCAAGATCCATGTGTACTATCAAGAAATTTTTGGAAAATAAATAAATAACAAGACAATATAGGATCACAAAAGACAAGGGAGAGAGATAAATAAGAAGAAACAAAAAATGAAAGAAAAAAACATAACAAAAGAAGAAACAAGAAATCACAACAAAACACCAATAAAAAAACAAAAAAACATACAAACAAAAGTTAGTCACAATGTTAGTGCAGTTTGAAAACAATTGTTTAGGTACATGTAGTAGAGGTATTAATTTATACAATAGCATAAAAAGAACAAGGACACAAAGTTTTCCCTAAGTGATAGGGGAACAACACAGAAGAAGATAGGGGAAAAAGAAGAAAAGGAAAGGGCTATCCGAGTTGACTCTAAATGTACTAGATAAGTGGGTGTTACCTATATAGTTTCATGGACACGTGATCCAACATGAACTTTAGGTCAAATTTAGTTCTCCCAATAAATGGGATAGAAGAAAAGTGATGATAAGAAAACATGATTCAGGTTGTAGAAGACATAAGGAAAATGAGCTCACAAAATAGTGAGAGAGTATAAATCAGAATGATCTTGCAAAATGACAAGAGTGGGATGATTAGAATAAACAAAAGTATGAGACAATGTTTTTTTTATTTTAGTAGATCATTTTTTAATGTTTTTTTTGTTTTTGAGATAAGCAATAGAAGTGAAATATTTACAACATATCCAGGGAATACCTAGTTGTGGAGATACATGTCCATAAGTAGTGGTTCAAACAATAGCTAAACCAGCTACAATGGTCCATGCTCATAAATTAGTGAGAGTGAGGTCCTAATGAGGGAATAATGCCTACCAAATAGTAGCAAAATAATAGAACATGCGGTATGAGAGATCTTTGAAGAGCCATCCAGTAGGCAAAGATCCTAAGCTGATGATGGATCTGTGTTCACTTACTTGTAAGAAGAGGCTACAAAATACTATTCAAGATAATCTAATTTGTATAAATAGCATTGAGAGTTTTTATAATACCTATGAGTCATAATTAGGATCATAATTGGTCAAGGGATAAAATATGTTTAGGTTACAACGAACTAGGGTAAGAAAAGAATGTGGTTCTAAATAGAATGGTCTAGAATGAATAGGGTCCAAGAGAGGATAGTCTAGGGTATTATAAAATGTTGGAATATAAATGATCCAAAGTTCCAATGATCCAAAGGTTCAACTATCCAAAGTGATAAAATAATATGTTTATCAAAATAATGGTCCAGAGGTAGGTCAAAACAAAGAATATAGTCCATCATGGGATGGTCCAAGATATAATGGTAGGATAAAATAACTTCAACACAAGTTTCCCCTAAGGGGTCTTGTATACAATGGTTCAAAAGTTTTCAAGCATATAAATGGTTGAGATGCATAATGTTCATGGGCTCTAAAAGATCTTTGCCACCTAGAATAGCCAATCTATATGCCCCTAATCCACAATTTTCTATAATAACATACGGGCCTAGCCAATTGGGTTGGAACTTACCATTTTTATTGCATTCAACATTTGTGTTCTTATAATTCTCTTTTAATACTAAATCACCAATCTCAAAATCCTGAGGGAGAATGTGCTTATTATAGTTTATTTGAAATCCATTCTAATAAGATTGCAAGTTTTATAGGGTAACTAAACGCTTACCATCAAGAAGTTCTAGTTCTTTCATTTTAGAGACTCTATAGTCTTCATCATCTTCAATATTCTCCAAAGATACTCACCATGAAGGTAGCTCAATATCAATCAAGATAATAGCTTCTTTGCCATAAACAAGGGAGTACGGAGTGGATCTTATAGGGGTTCAATGAGTGGTTTAATAAGCCCAAAAGGCAAGAAAAATTTACAAGTATCAATTACGGCCAATGTCATTAACAATCTTCTTTAAAATGGCTATAATGGTTTTGTTTGATGCCTCAGCTTGTCTGTTAACTTACGGGTTATATGGTCTAGATTTATTGTGCTTGATTTTGAATTTTCCATAAAGTTATTTAACAACTTTGTTTACAAATGATCCACCATTATCAGATATAATATGTGCTAGGATGTCATATTGATAGATGATATGGTAATGTATAAACTCACCAATCTACCTATCGATGACATAATTAAGAGGAATGGCCTTGATCCACTTAGTAAAATACTTGGTATTAGTTAAAATGTGTTTATGGCCATTTGAAGATATTAGGTTTATTTTCCTGTTGAAATCAAGGCCCCAAAAATAAAATGACAATGGTGTAGTGATCGAATGTAGTGGTAAGGAAGGTGCGTGTATCAAATTTCCATGTTTTTTATAAAGAACACACTTCTTTACATAATTTCAAGCATTTATCTCCATTTTGGGCAAATAGTAACCTATTCTGAGGAGTTTCTTATCTAATACCACACCATTGGTGTTGGCCGCACACATTATTTCATGAACCTGCTTAAGTGCTCGCTTGGATTATCCTGAAGACAAACAACGAAGTAGCATTCCATCATAGCCTTTATGATAAAGCATGTTTATAACAAAAGTATAACAAGTTATGCGGTGAAGGAATGATTTTTGATGATTATTTAAAAGGTTAGGTGGAAAAATGTGATCATGGAAATAATTATAAAAATCTTGATACTAAGGCAGTTCAGGTGGGTGATTGGGACCAACAACGATGCATACCCTTTCTGAATCTAGTAAGGCATGTGTAGGTTGTAAAGGATTTTCAATGATCTGATACTCTGTATCACTACTATCAATCTATATTATGGACTCAATTATTTCCATTACATCAATAGACCTATTATTGGCCTGTGGTACTTGTTCAAACTATAGAGATTTAAAATGAGTCTTGAGATTATCCATAATGTGCTTGTAAGGTACAATCTTGTCATATCTAGTTTAATACTGATCAATTGTTTGGTTGATAATCAATTGGGAATCACCATACACCATTAAGTTCCTAATATCTCACTGTACTAAAAGATGAAGTCCAACAATAAGTGCTTCATACTTGGCCATATTATTGGTACAATGAAAATTAATTTGGAATGCTTTAAGAATCAAGTCCCCTTATGGTGTAATCAATAATATGTTAGATCTATATCCTCAATAAGTGAAAGAACCATCAAAATATAGTTTTTATTATTTAGGTCCATGCTACACTTCTTCGATTGTCATGATAGAATCATCTAAAAATTCAAATCTGAGTGGTTGAGTGCCTATAATAGTGGCTTCTATAATTTGATCATCAATTACCTACCCCTTGATAGCTTTCTAATTTTTATACTCAGCCTCAAACTTGCTCAAGATCATGACCCATTTGGCCATTCATCCTGTGAGAGCTACTTTGGACAATACAAATTTGAGAGGATCCACTTTATCAATAATAATGGTCTTGTTCTTCAACATATAATGTCACAAATTTTATGATGCAAGCACCATAGCTAAACATTCCTTCTCAATAGGCATATACTTATGTTCATAAGCCACCAATGTGCAATTAAATAATAAACTAAATTTTCATTACCTTGATCTTCATGTTAGGCTAAAAGTGTCCCTAGTGCATGCTTAGTTGTTGAAATGTAAAGAATCAATGGTTGTTTAGGTGTTGATGGATTGGAAAAATATGTTATGCACCTCACAAATTCTAATTAACACTCATGATCCCATTTAAACGTGACCCCTTTCTTCAAGAGATGTGTAAATGGGTGACACTTATTTGAGAATTGAGAAATGAACCTATGAATAGACTGAATCTTTCCTTGCAGACTTCAGAGTTGTTTAATATTTTAAGTTGGAGGCATTTTAACAATGGTCTTGACCTTAGAAAGGTAAAAATTGATCCCTATTTGTGATATAATAAACCTTATCAATTTTCCTGAAGTGGCATTGAATACACACTTCTAAGGATTCAAATGTACTTTATATTTATGAAGTCTCTCAAATATTCTCTGCAAGACATCAGGATGTCCAACATGTGTTCTTGATTTAGATAGGATGTCATCAACATAATCCTCAACACTATTATGCATCATGTCATGGAAGATGAGAGTCATAACATGCTAATAAGTGGATCCAACATTCTTTAATACAAATGTCATGACTTGATAACATAATGTTACCCATGAAGTGGTGAATGTAGTCTTATGTTGAGATTCTTAAGCTATCTTGATCTGATTGTATCCAAAAAATCCATCCATGAGGGATAACATATTATACCCAACATTATAATCAATAATCAAGTTAATGTTGGGTAGAGGAAAATCATCTTTGGGGCATACTTTATTGATATCTCTTAAATCTGTACAAAGACATATACCTTATGACTTTTTGTTAACTGAAACTATGTTTGATATCCGTTCAAAATAGTCTATTAGTCTAATAAATCCTACTCCCAATAACCTCTCCAATTCAGATTTTACCAAAAGAGCGATGTGTAGATGCATCTTTCTCAATTTATATTTAATTGGCTTAGTATCTGGATGAACAAAGAGATGCACAACCAAGTAAGGGTCTAAGCCTGGCATGTTTGAATATGCCCATGCAAAAACATCAATGAAATTTATCAATATGGACATAATGTACTCTCATTCTACTTTAATAAGAGAAGATCCAAGATAAACAATTTTGGAATCCTCATATGTTCCCAGGTTCACTTCAACAGTGTTTTCTACAAGGAGTGTAGAACCATCTTCAAGAATAGTAGGCAACATGTGATCACGATCAACTTCTGCTAAAATTTCTTATTATTCCTCCCAAATATTTGGATAATGTGATGAATCTGAATCTACCAAATCAGATAATGGCCAACTAGAAAAAATCTTAGGAAAGTCAAGGGAGAGATGCTTAGACTTATTATTGTTCTGACATGATGCTAGTACTGGATATAGAGATAGGACTAGATGGACCTTATGCATCTTTTGAGGATGAGCAAACTTTCCCATCCAAAAATGCTTGAAATAGGTTTTTACCCAAGGGCTTGTCTTTTTATTTACTTTTTCCCTAACCAACGAGTGCCTCAAAGAGGTTGTCACCCAAAAATATCGATGTTTTATCTTCTTTATGATCAAGAAAGTTTGCCTACTTTCCAAAGTAAGTAAAAGGATCCAATGAAAAATCAAAGCCTTGTTTATGATCACCAATGGGAAATCCATATTTGAGGCCCATATGCTCTGTAATTGATTCTTCATTTTATAATTCATCAAGGTGTATGACTGAATTTAGTCATCCCAATCAATAAGTTCAAGATGGCAAAGGCATAACAAGCAATGGGGTATTAAGGTCATGCATTGGAATCAAATAAATCTGAGTTAGTAAGCTCATCAAAAATTCTATATTAGGATGCTACGTCACTTCTAAGAGTCTTTTTGCTAGTTGATTTATGAGAATCACCATCAAAAGTCATGAGTCACCCCCAAGTGGTATAAATCCAAGATAGTGATTCAAATTAGGTATGCTAGCTGATAAAGGTTCTATGATTCCTTGAGCTCATAGGCCAAGGCCTTTTCCTATATAATAAAAATTGTCCATGATCTAATTAGGGATAGGATATTTTAGATTTTGATAACAATCAGCAATACCCTCTGAATATAACCAGTCTCCTTCAGTGAAAGCCTTGTGATCTTATTTTGGCCAAGTAGTAGGTATAAATACCATTGATGGTTCTCTATTTCTTTCCTTTTTTGCCATATCAAGTTGGGTTTGTTAGGAATTTTGGAGGGTTTGGGTTTACCAATTAGGATACTTTTACAACTTATCAATATGGAAGGTATCCTTAAGACGGTATGTGGAAATGCCTACGTCTTCTATTACAACATGTTTTGCAAGAGTTAAGGGAAATAGATCAGCCAAAGTGGAAGTAAGGTCACTAGGGTTGCTATAATTAGTTTTTGATGGATGTGAAACTATCTCCTTATTCTTATTTACAACAAATTCTAAACCAGGACAATAGTTATAATTATGATACTTAGCCTCTAGATGTTTACAATACTAATAACGTTGTAGATTGGTAGGAATGGTGACCTCAATCCCATCATGGGGAAACTTAAAGATACTAATGCAAAGTAGATGGAATGGACTGTAATTCATAGATCTAAGGATGAATAAAAAGTATGTTATAAGTAAAATCAATATCCATAATACGTAATAATCTGTGATGGGACACAAACCCAACAATGATTGGCAAACAAATTGTACTAGAAGATTCCCTCTTGGTGTTGTCATAAGCCTTTATGGTGATCATATCTAGATGAATATCCTTCATAGTGTATCTTGATCTCTATACTAGTTTTAGGGACATTATGTTTAGCCCTAAACCATTATTTATAAGAACCCACTTGATCTTATGATTTTCAATGACTACCTCAATATACAAGGGGTTATTATGGCTTAGATTAAGGGTGGACATGTCTTTTTAATCAAATGTGAGATATCAAAATGAAGACACATGTCCTACTAATGTTTGGAAATGTTAAGGATTAATATCTTGGGGAACAATGGATTGTTAGAAGAGGTCATTCAAAATAGTTATATAGACTTCAGACGTATGCAAAAGATCTAATATAAAAATTTGCATAGGGGTTTTACTCAGTTGGTTTGATAAACTATAAGGTTTTTTAATAGTGGATTGAAATGATTTAGCCTTGAATAACACAATGTTTGTCTTTGGATCCATAGGTATAATGTTTACATTAGGTTTAGTGGTAGAAGAAGAGGGCAAAGGGCCCTGAAGGTTAACTAGTGAGTATCTAGTTGAGATTTTGAAATCTAGAGGTGACAAGGGGTTATTATAATTAGAAGACAAAGGCAAAGGGACTTAGAGGGTGACTCGCGAGCATCTAGTTACATTTGAGTAATTTTGAGTTGACAAGGAGCCATTATAATTAGAGGAAGTATGAGGTTTAGAAATGGTAACCCATGAAAATGGAGGTGTAAAAAATTGTGTGAACTTGATGCAGTGTTACTTGAGGGAGAGGGTGTTGACCCTATAACAATGGGTCCAGTACTACATGGAGCATGGGATGGTTCACAAGGTTTAATAGTGATAATGGCAATGCATTTAGCAGAAATGCATCCCATATTATTTTTATAGTCATAAGGCATATTATTATAACCTAGGTTGTTAGCATGGGTATTATAATCCTGATTATGATCATGTTGATTATGATTTTGACCTAGGTTTTGGTTCTGTCACTAATTTTATCATTGGTTATAGTTTTTCCTTGGTAGTTACTAATTATGTCAAGGAAATAGATCTTTGTAGATTATCATATCCCGATTAGTGTCCTACAAAGCTAGTTTGATCTCAACTTTACCACTCTTAATTAAATATTCAATAAGGTGTGTTAATTAGATGTAACGATAAATACCATGACCGACAACAAAATGGAAGTTATAAAATTCATTTTCTTGATACAAATCAAGTTTGGGATGATCTTTAGGAAATTGCCTTAGTATAGGCCATATAAAAAAAATTAGTTGTTACGAGCTTTTAGAACACTACCTCAATAGGCTCTCCTAGTTTGTTGAATACTCTAAATTTGTTGTTGAATACTCTAAAGTTGTTATTAAATACTATTCGAGGAGGGACTCTTTTCAAAGTGTTTGTGGATTAGGTGGAGATAATTTCACATTTTAGAGTTAGTGGAGCCTACATCATTTATACATGTCTTACTTCATTTACTCCATTTATAACCATATTCTTAGTCTTATTGAAACCCTTAGGTTTCTCTGTTGTAACAGTTTGACTAGGAAATTGGGTTTGATTTGATGTTTGACCCTATGAATAAATCTTGATAAGGAATTTGGTGATAAGCACCTTCTCAATATATACACCCTTATCTATAATTTATTCAAATGTGTTTGCACAAGTAAGTTATAGATTATGCATGACCTCAGGATGTAAATTCTATGCAAATATGTCAACCAACTATTTATCTAGAAAATCATGTTGAAAGCATCCATCTAATGCTATCCATCACTGTAGATATGCTATGAAGCTTTATCCATCTCATTGTTTGTATTTGTACAAGTCAATAATGATCAATTCATGTTCAATGTTGTATGAGAAGTGGTTGACAATTTTTTTAGATAGATCATTCCAATCTGTAACTAATCCCTTGAATAACTTACGAATATATTCTAAAGCTTGTCCCTATAAATGTCATGGAAATAAGTGAAGCAAATAAATGCTACTGTTAGCTACCTCATGGCATAATAAAAAAATGCCTAAATATGTTCATGAGGGTCACACTTTCCTTTGTATTTTTCAAATTTGGGCACCTCAAAATGAGGTGGAAAGGGGACTTGGAGAATAATCAAATCAAATGCATATGGACACATCTCATCAAATTCACACTTCTTGATTCTATTTCTTATCTCCAATCGTGACATAATTTCTTTCATTTAATTCCACTCTTGCATGCTTAGTGCATTCATGGGTGGAATATAATGCTTTTGGGGTGGTATGTTCCCTATTGTGTGGATTTGTTGGGGATATACGCCCTATGATCCACAACTTTATTTTGGTTTTCTCCTTGAGTCAAGTAAGTGAGCTGCTAATTTTTGGGTTGATTAACATTCCCTAAAGTTGGCCATCTTGAATAAGTGTTATGTTGATTTTGGAGAGTTAATGGTCTATTCACAAAAGTACGTGTTGGTTGAGATGAACTATAAAAATTGTTTTGAACCATCTCGTCAATACACACTGAATTTTTCGGTCCTTGATTTTGTAAAGGAACAAAAAGTTCTTGATGATTTAAAAATGTATGCTCTATGTCTATCAAATCATGTTGTATAACCTCTTGGGACTTAAGTTGTTCAATTAAAACATCTTGATCCATCATAGGTGTGTTCTCAACTAAAATTTATTTCATTGATTTAATCACATTCCCTTGCTCCTTAGAAGAATCATTGTATATTGAAGTGGAAATTAAAGAGTCCATCAAGTCCACAATAATTTGGTCTACATATTTTGGACTTATCTTTTTGATCTTGGTGACAAGATCTTGATCGTTAGGTTTTGACTATATAATAACTTCCTTTCTTTTACTAGAAGAAGTAACATTTGTTTTTGAAATATTAGCAAGGAATTGTTCTCGTTGTTGTTCTTTTACCCTAACCAAGGTACGCAATTGTTCCATAAGAAGGTCTAACAACAATATAGTGCCTGATTCAATCAACCTTAGGAGTGTTTCATCTTTTTCCTCTAGGGGTTGATGTTAAAAGTAATCTTATTCATATCCTTTAGTCATGGGAATGTCCTCAAATACCATAGAATTGTCTTGTCCATATTAAAAGTGCTCTTCCTTATAGGTGGGGATGTGATAGACCCCACTACAAGTGTACTTTTACATCATGCCTAAAAGATTATTTTCTATGTTTTCTAATATTTGGAATGTGTTTTTCAAATGTTAACAAGTGTGTTTTGATTTTCTCCAAACAAATGAAAAGGCAAAAAGATAATATAATAAAAGAGAGGTGGTATAGTACCACATAATTAGAAGAAATGGTTCATAAAATTACTCAACTTTGGTGGGTTTAAATCATTAAATTAGAAAAGGGTATGATAACTCAAAGAGCTAAGTGTAAACTAGTATACCAAACATAGGTCTAGAGATATGTCAACAATGTAAAAGATAGTTCAAATTTGATGAGTTGATACTATAAAATTAGAATAAAGTCCTTCATATTAGGAACGTAACAATGCAAACTAGGAAACTCAAGATATGAAAACATGCAAGAATTACTAAGTATAAAACTAAAACCAAATGGGCAGCACAACACCACCACATGTTAAAAGGAGGTATAATAAAATATGTTTTAGAACTTAGAGCGTAAGTGACACGTAAGATAACCTAAGTTCAAAATGATCAAATGATGATGAGTTTATAATTGACCTTTAATCCAAATGGAAAATCATACCCAAATTAACTCAAACCAAGTGCAAATGGTAAACCAATTAACATGTTGGCCTAGAACTTAGAAAGGTGAGATTTTGAATTTGAATTAAAAAGTGAAGGATTTAGATATTTTTGGAAGATGATTTAGAATCAAATGAGTAGCATAATAATGTTGCTTTAAAATGAGGATTTGAACAAGGCAAAAGATGATTTCAATTTAACTAGCATAATGCCTCTTTGTTCAAATAAAATGGTGGGAAAAAAATGTGTTTGGTTGACATGTTGTTTATAAACAAGTTTTAGACTAAAAAAAAAACTAAACAAGTAAAGGAAAAGCCCAAATATAACTAATTATAATGTCCTAAGCTCCAAATTGACAAGGTTTCTTTGTATTACTAAAATTAGTCTATATACGTGCTCTTAGAAGGATTTTAAGTGTTAATCTAAAAATAAAAGAACATGAAGTAGCAGGGATTTTACACCCCCTTCTCCCAAGATATTATATGGTGACATGGACCTTTGGGCTACTCACCCTACATCAACAATATGTCAGCAGTAAGTGGGTTTGTTCTAAAATTTAAATTTTTGACCATCTAGATGGTCCCAAGTGTGATTAACACTAGAGATGCTTCATGTCAATTAAGTTTATATCAATTAACGTAAAATAAAAGGGTATATTCCTTTACATAGTGATTCCATCTATGTATTTATTAGTTGAATCCCTTGATTAACCAGACCTAAGTCAGGTTTTCATTATGAAAGGAGAGGTTAGCCACTTAACCCCCTATCTCTCACAGTATACGTGCCCTGATTTATATACCCTACCATAGAGCAAGGTTAAAATAATATTTGGAGATGAAACCTTGGGTCAAAGATTCCCTAAAGAACTCGTGAAGAAGCTATGAACTCCCCTTCATAGTCGAGGTTGCATAAAATAAAACTAAGTTAAAAGACTTTAGAAGTTGTTTTTAAATCACCCAAACCATACAAGTTTTGGGGAGAGCCTTGATAAAATTTTTTTCACACCTTGGACAAAGGCACAAATTGTAAGGAAAAGGTGCTTTTGGTCACCCAAGTTCCCTAAAGGGGATAGGGGAGAGCATACATACATTCTTCAATTTGTAAAAAACAATCAAATAAGTAATATTTGATCTTGCATAAAAAAACTCACTTTTGAAGGCTTTGTAATTTAAGTGAGTGATAGTTTTAAGCACCAAAATTGAAGTGTTTAATGATTTTATTGGCCCCTTAGCCTTAATTGTAAACTTTGAAACAATTCACAAAAAAAACTTAACTTCAAAAACATCTATGTTCCTTTTATACACCAAAGGGAAGGTTCAAGACTTAATCATGCTCAAATTTGTCACTTTTTTGTGTATGTGACCTATAAATGTTAGAGGGTTTCCTTTTACTTTGAAGCATAATTATTAATGAAATAAGCAAATTTTGAAAACTTGCCCTCGAGTTCTCTATTTTTATTACATAGAGACCAATGTCGATCAATAGTGATCGATGTTGATTGCAACAATACTGATGTCGATCATAAACAAACTAATGTCGGTCGATAAAGATTGATACCAATTAACTATGAACCCTTAATAAAAAAATATTTTTCATAAAAAACACTTGTTAGCCCAACTTAGAATAAAATCTCTAGCAAAGCTCTAGATCATGCATTATAATGTTCAGACAGAGACTTACAAATTGAAAATGATAATCTATAATTTTGAATAAAGCTCTAAAACCCCAATATTTCTCTATGTTATACCCTACACCAAACTGATTCTAGTTAGCCAAGATCGATACCAGTTATATAGAACTGATGTTGATCACTGTGTGACTTATGTATCAATAAAAAATCTAAAAACATGGGAAAATAATGATAAAAGCTTGATTTTAAGGATTTTAAAGAACATTTTAGATTTTATAAAAATACAAAAGTGTTATTCTTGCTTGAATGGGATGTGCAGTCCCATCAGGTGTGCCAAGATGTAAAGATGGATTACAAAGATGGTTATATCAAGCATTAGTCATGAAAACTCAATAAAAATGTATAAAAACATAACAAGCTAAGCTAACTCTTTCGATAGGGTTTGGTAGATAAAAATTAAGAGATAATTAAGGAAAGCACATATAATACATTAGCCTAAATTGACACTTGTATATGACAATCTCAAACCATTTATCCCATTTAAGTGATTTTGGCATAATTTCTACATTTTCATAAATTTAGAGTAAGATTGGTAATTTAAACACAATGGTATTAGGAAATGGATGTCTACACATAGTAGTCGTGGACACTATAATAAGTACTTTCAAATATCAAGTAGTCAAATTCTCACCAAGAGATGAATTTTATGATTAGGTTAGGAAAACATTATTTGAGAATTCTCAGAATTCTAAGTATAAAGGATTCAAAATAGAGAAGGTTGGTCTTTTTCAATATAATGGTAGGATGTATGTGCCTAATAGAGAGAATCTGAGGAGCAAAGTGTTAAATGAATTGCATAATTTCCCATATTCAATACATCTAAGAGTAACCAATCTCATGGTTGAGCTTAGACCACTTTATTTCTAGAAAGGAATCAAGAGAGATGCAGTGGATTTTGTGTCTCATTGACTAGAATGTCAATGTGTGAAAATTAAACATGTGCATATAGATGGATTGATATATCCACATGATATACCAAAATGGAAGTGGTAGGTGATTAGCATAGAATTATTCCAAGGTTTATCATTATCATAGAATAAACATGACATGATCTTGGTTGTAGTTGAAAAACTAACCAAGGTAACCCACTTCATACCGGGCAACTTGATAGATGATGCACCTATGTTTAAGATGAGATTTGTGAAGGAGGTGTATAGATTACATGGTTTTTTAGAGAATATCATTTAGATCAAGATCCAAAGATGACTTCTAGTTTTTGGCTGACTCTAAATTTGACTCTGGGTATACAGTTAAACTTTAACACTACTTATCACTCACAAATTGATGGAAAAATAGAATGAGTTAACCAGGTTTTAAAATATATCATTTGTGTGTATTTCATAGATCATCAATACAAGTGTGAGGAGTACCTTCCTTTGATTGATTTTGCTTACAATAACTCATACCAATCAATGTTGAAAATGGATCTATTTGAGGCATTGAATGGAAGGAGGTGTAGAAAACTAATTGGTTGGGCTAGGTTAAAAAATAGGGTAGTATTTGGACCAGAGATGCTTTCAAAAATAGAAGATAAAGTTAAGACAATCAAGTAGAGGTTGGCTAAGGCCAACGATAGATAGAAATTTTATGTTGATATGAAGATAACAACTAGGAAGTTTTTTGTTGGTGATAAAGTGTTTTTATGGGTTAAGCTTCAGAAAAGCTTGATTAAATTCAATAAGTCAATGAAACTTTCATCGAGATATTTGGGACCCTTTGAGGTTTTGAAAGTGGTCAATCCTGTAGTGTATAGGCTTACATTGCCATCATCTCTAGCTCTTTTATATAATGTCTTGCATGTGTCTTATTTTAAAAAGTATGTTATTGATCCTTCACATGTGTGGATTGGAATTCTTTTTAGATTCTGGACCCTAGGGTGGTCATGGTAGAACTAATCATAATAATTGACACTCACAAACTTAGTTTACATAATAGAGAAGTGTCACAGTGCGAGGTTTAGTGGGACCAATATTCTGAAGATAGTGCCACTTGGGAGGACTATGATGAGTTTTACAGGTTGTTTCCACATTTATTTTCTTGATTTTTTACTACATATTATATTATATTTAATAATGTTTTAAATTCAAAACTTGTGTTTGGATAAATGTCATCAAGATGATGACTAGTTTTAGGTAGAAGGATGCCACATCCCGATTTCTCTCAAAGCTTAATAACCTATTTGTTCTATGGATTATCATGGTTGATTAGTTGACTAACTATTATTTGATTAAGATTTATATCATAAGATGATTATGTGATAGTTACGTGTTATTTAATTTACATGATTAGTTTTTTTATGAGTTAGCATTACTTTTATATTTTGTACATTGTAATCATGTTTTTTAATTATACAAAATTATTTTATGGATATAATGATGTTTTGGGATAACTACCTTCATTGTTGTGAGGTGGATGTAAAACATATTCTTCTCTTAGAGTGTGATGGAGGGAGAGGATAATCAGAGAGGGTGGTTTAGAGACATTGGGTAATGACAGAGAATGAACCCATAAACTCATGCACACACCACAATAGTATTTAGTGTTTCATGATTAATTGTTTGATAGATAGTTGTTCTATGATTTGTTTTTTTTTTAAATAACTATTGTGATCTTTTGTGTTCTTAGATAATTTTATATGATTACACGATTTCACTAATCTAGTTGCTTTTGATAATCATGTTGATTTGTTTAAATGATTTAACTAACTTTGTAGTCATACGCAACTTATCTTATATGATGTAATTGTTTGGTTCAATGAGTGAATCTATATATGTTTTTACTCACCTTACTACATTATAG
Organism: Torreya grandis; assembly: GCA_037957365.1. Lineage (NCBI taxonomy): Eukaryota > Viridiplantae > Streptophyta > Pinopsida > Cupressales > Taxaceae > Torreya > Torreya grandis. Next base: position 1,291,417 of record JARHVA010001913.1, read on the forward strand.
GGTATGGTTGTCTAGTTTAATGATATGATGTTATGTATACATTAATAAGTATAGACAAATTCCATTGTTGTTATTTGATCTATAAGATTTAGGTAATAATAATTAAAGATTATTATTATAATATATGTATATCCTAATGTCAAAAGATATTGATAACATTGTTTTAAAATGTCTTTATATTTGATTAAATCTTGACCAAATGTTTAACATCCATAATATATTAGACAATGGATATATTGTTAAATGGTTTAGGAAAATCATTGTGTTTAATATTCATAATATATTAGACAATGAATATATTGTTAAATGGTTTAGGTAGATCATTGTGTTTATAGAGTGTTTGTTTGTAGATGACTTGGTAACATTAAATAATAATCTTTTAATACTTAATTATATTACCATGCTAGATAGTCATTATTTTATTTAGTTGCTAGTCAACTTTGCATGGAAATATAATGATTATTGACTAGTCGATATTTGAACTTGCATGGAATAAAAATTGGTTATTGTGACTTGTTTGTTTTGTTTGGATAGTCGATTTTATGAAGTCGATGATTAAATTATGTTAAGTCAACTGTCATGTATATTTTGTAAAGGATATGAAATGATTATTTTAATCAGTTAAAATAAATTTTGAGATGATTAGGGTTACTAATCACTCATTAAATTTGAGTTAATCATATTTCTATGAAAATGATGAGTGAGTTTTGCTATGACTGCATGATGACAAACTGTAGCATACTGGGAATTCTGTTGAGCTATTTTGCATGCATATATTTTCAGTCAGTTGGGTCTACCATTAATGGAGGAGAAGGTGGTGGTGAGTAAGTGGATGGAAAATAATAAAATAAAGGGGGAGAAGTCTATGAGGATGAGATGGCACATGGCATATAGAGTGTAGGATATAAAAGGAGAAGAAGGTGTGAATGACTTGAAGAAAAAGAGTAATTTAGCTTCCTTGGCATTCATATATTCAAAGGTTGGTTTTGGACTTAAATTCTTGTGTGTGTAATATTTGAAGGGTTTTGGAATTGAATTTATTATAGGGTTTTTTATTTTCTTAAATGTCATGAAAAATTATAAGGGTTGTATGTAGGGCCTTGTGGAAGGCTTGGTCTCCACAGAACCCTACATCCAACCCAGGGTCACCTGAAGGAATTAGCTAGGACTATAGGATTTTCCATGGTTATTTTGGCTTTAATTAAGCTATATCTTAAATCTTTTTTCAATTTTAAAATCTATGTTACACTTTGGGAATGAATATTTCTTGATGGGTATATATGATTTAGCTTGAATGAATTTTTATTGAACTAGTTATGATATATACTCATTAAGGTTTTTAAATAAATTAGATTGGGATTGTGGGATTGTATGAGTGATCGACTATGTAAAACTAATTGAATTTTGGGTAAAGATGTACGAGATATTTATCAAAAAATGGACTATGAATATGTGTGTGTGTGTGTGTGTGTCTTGGATTTGTATGGCTTTAGAAGGAAATTATATGTGTTACATATAAAAAATTAAAGATACTTGTATATATGAACTTGATGTTTTGATTTTGATTGGATTTAAGTTGCTTCAAATTCAAACGAATTTGTACATTTTAAAGTCAAGGCCATAGTTTTTATACTTTCATTTATGTTATGAAATCTTGTATCATGCATACTTTTTCATATATGGTTTTGGGATCAATATAGTTTTAATCCATAACATATAACCCAAGTACAAGTATGTGAATGAGAGAATTATAGTTTGTGCACACAAATTTATGCATATAAATATACACGAATATGTTAAAGTTGATATGGTAGAGTTAAGATTTAATTATATTCATTATATATGAACTACACACATATATAGATATGACTATGTATTATTGCTTATTCAGATTTATCTATGGATTGTGTAAGATTTTTGCACAATCAATAGAAAGACTGGGTATGCAGTTTATATATAAAATTTGCTTGAGGAGGTTTATGTGGTCAGTTATGAGTGGTTATAACAGAAATCACAAAATGACATAGCTGACTGAGTGTATATATTTAATTATGTGCTTTTAATTTAAATAGATTGAAATGTTGTATTTGATCAAAAATATTTAGTATAAATAGTTGGTTATTAGTATAGTGTGAATCACATGAAATTATGTGTGTTTATAATTATACAAGTATATGGGATTTATCTAGTTTATAAAAGGGTTATAGGGCTTTTGTTTGTTAGCTGGATGTATACTTAGAGTATACATAATACTCTGAGACAAATGATAGTGGATGTCATCTTAGAGTATATTGTATACAATGAAATATTCATACTATTTTAAATTCATATTTGTGAATTCTAAAAATATACATATAAATGGTATAAGTTAAACATTGATTGACTGTGTATTCAATATGAAAATGTTTATATGATTTACGTGTGTGTGTGTGTGTGTATTTATGTGTGTGTGTACACATATACAACTGTGTCATGTTAACAAGTGTGAATGTGGCTACTTGCATATATCGTAATGTTGATTAAAGAATTAAAATAATGTATTTATAAGTTTAAATAAAGAGCATATAAATATATACCCATATGTTACAATGATTATTTCGAAGATGAAATAACATTATAATTTGTTTTATGGTTTAATTAACTAGCAGTCTAGATAAATCATCACCCAGATGGTATGTTATATTGAGGATTGTTTTTTATTATGTTTTTATTTTGTAATAAACTAGATGTTATGGATTCATTGCATTTCATTTGACAGACTAAATGTATGTCTTTGATATTTTCTATACTTAGCATAATTTTTATTAGTTAAAGGGAAATATTTTGAATGAATCTTTTAGTTTTTATATTATTATATATTTTTACCAAATCTCGCATTCATCACCTTAAATAAGCAATGGATGGATTTCACTAGCTTAATTAGTGAAATCAATTCAAAATTAGGTGTAATCCGATTGAGTGGTGTGTATGAATTTGACTGATCCTAAAGATTATTAATTATTGAAAAATTTGGCCAAAGTAATGTTTTAATTAAACATTGTCAATTCACATGTTGATATAGTTTTTCTATTTGTACGATTTCATATTAGAATAAATTTCTTTATGGTACAAATTATGTATTAGATATCTTTAACACATAGGTTTTGGTTTGTTACTTTAGATTCCCATACCATAATTATCTACCTATATATTAAAGGAGAGCCATCCCTTTGTTTGGGAGATAGTGCGGGGGATCTATGGTCTGTGGTTGGTGTGGAAAAGTGCTCGAATGATGTTCTCCCTCCCAATTAGAGTACTATACTAGGGACTACACTTGAAATTAAAGATTGATACTTAAAGTCATGGATACTCTTGAGTCATGGAGACTCTGCTCTGTGAAGCTTTGTATAATGTTTTAATATTTAAATTATTATTATGTATTGTTGAAAATGGCAATATTTATATGTTATACTTCTACAGCAGTGGTTGTAATGATGTATTAATCGTGGCTGAATTTTTACTATTTCATTTATGATTAGATACAATATTTATTGTTAATCAACTTTGTTCATGATTTTTATATATGTTCATGGTGATCCTTAGCTAAGTGGATTAGCTATAAACCTTTTGGTTAACTAAATGAATGCAGATAGTTAAAGATCATTAATTAGATTTCTCATGGTGAATTCTATATGATGAATATGTGTAATTAATTTATTTTTTAAATTACTATATTTTGGTAAAACCCAGTGGGGTTGTTACATGAAATAACCATTCTAAAGGTCTCTTGTATTTTCACTAGTAAAGATGTATTCATGATATGTGTCATATCTTTGAGTGAAGCCTTTTGGAACTAGATGTCCTTTTGTCTTTCAACACTTTTATCGCTATTGTACTTAGTATTTTAGAACCATTTAGTACTAACACTTCTTGTCATGGGAATTTTTATATGTTCCCAGGTATCATTCCTATGAATATAATCCATTTGTTCTTGCATTTATTTCACTAAAACATCATTAATATATGCATCTTCAAAACATGATGGTTCAAAATTAGCTTGTGTAAATACAACACAATTTACCATCTCACCAATTGGACCTTATTCATGTGTTTGACTTATTTTACTCTAATAAATTTCACTCATGATTATTACCTTCCTTGAAGAGCTAGTATTTGAATATAAAATTTCACTTAGAATATAAAAACTAGATGAGGGGATGTTTGATGGACATGTAGAACTTGAATCTAGAGTACTAGAGGGTTACTCATTATCAGTATCATCATCAATGCCATCATTACATACAAATTTAGACTCGTCAATATGGCCTCTATCATTTTCATGACCATACACTCACCCTTCATAAAAACTAACATATATTGACACAACAATGTTATTAGTGAGAGTATTATAAAGCCTATAAAATTTGCTTTGTTTATTATACCCAATAAAAATACAAGACTCAATCTTTGGATATAATGTCTTTCTTTTCTGATCAACTACATGAACATAGGATAAACAAATAAAAACTTTGAAATAATTTACATTAGGTTTATTTTCATACCATGCTTCATATGGAGTCATCTTTTCAAGTGCACTAGTAGGACTATGATTGAGAATATATATTATTGTAGTAACTACATCACCACAAAAATAGTTGTTGAATTCCTTTGTTTGTAACATGTTCCTCGACATTTTAACCACTTTAGGGTTCTTCCTTTCAACTACACTATTATTTTTAGCATTGTAAGTATTTTTGAGCTACCTCTTGATGCCATTCAAATCACAATAATCCATAAAATATTATGAAAAAAAATCACCTCCACAGTCAGTCCTTAAGCACTTTATTCTGTAACCACTTTCATTCTCTACAAGGGATTAAAACCTCTTAAATGTATCAAATGTTTCACTTTTTTACTTGAAAAAAAAACCTAACACTTTCATGAGTAATCATTAATAAATTTAATGAAATATGATAACTTACCCAAAAACATTGTTTACATAAAACCACAAATACCAAAGTGAACTTATTGAAGTGGATGATGATCCTTCCATGCACCACCATTTGAAAATAAATTCTTGCATGTTTGCCTTTAACACAACCTTCAAAAAACTTCATGTGCTCTTCAACCTTTGGAAAACCATAAACCAATTTTTGTGATGTTAGTAGCTTCAAACTATAAAAATTCAAATGTCCATAACTGAGATGCCACAACCAACTCTTATCTTCATATTCCATATTGGCAAGGCTCCTACTATGTTCTCTAAAATTAAGTAGAAACATATTATTCTTAGACACAATTATAATTGTAAAAACCTTATTTACCTAATTCTTATTATAGACTATACATTACTTATCATCAAACACCACCTTATAGTTATTTTCACATAGTTGTCCAACACTCAAAAAATTATGGTTTAACTTTGGTGTTAGGATCTTGCTCCTCAATTAGAGCACATATGATTACTTCTTGTATTAGCAACTAAACACGGAATTATACCAGAATCAATAAGTAACTAGAAATATGAAACAACATAGGATTTGAGAGACAATACACAATTATATTAAATACTTAGAAGAAAATACAATAAAGAAGATGCCACTTCTTCTTCCACATCAAAGGCTCGCCACACCTCAAGACCTTCTTCCCTCTCTCTCTCGGTCCCAACAATCAAATCCAATATAGAATTGATGTTCACCTCTCCAACCAGTCAGTAACACGCTGCCAGTACACCAAGTACACAACCGTACTCCAAGTAGATCTCTTGCTCTCTGCTGCTACCTGCAAATCACTAGACCTTACTCACCAATGTAGATCTCCAATAGAAGCCATGCTCACCTGCTGACTAAGATCATACAAACATGAAGAACCCCTCTGATTCTCCAAACCAGTACCCACTCTTGGTACTGTGGCACTAAGAGGAACACACCATTGCTCACCTCTCTCAGAAGGAGCTTATATGCTCTCTTATTCTCTAGCTACAAGTTTACAATACAACCCATGAGTCCATATATAGATCTCATGCTTAAAATAATTAGACTATCTTAATTACAATAATTAGATGCGCAACTCAAGACTACAGCTAGCCTTTAACATGCAAACTAATAGTCTAAAAATAGACTCTCCAGAATCAACATGCAAACTGCATGTTCACGTACAGGCTGCCGACGTCGGCTCTTCCATGACCGATGTCGGCCGACGCCGGTTGCATCCTCACTGCCATCTGACTGACGTCGATTGATTAGACCGATGTCAGTTTCCCTGCAACGCATTCTGCAACTCTCTGCAACCTCTGTAACCTCCATAACTTCTCCTGTTTACATCTTGATGAAGCTTTTAGCTCCACAACCTAACAATCTCCCACTTGGAGATAAATAGCTGCACCTGTACCTATCCCTGTACACCATCTAAATTATTCCCTAGCTTGTATCCCTCTTCAAGATCAACCTTGAAGACTAATCACCACATATCCTGTGATGCTACACCTGTCATCCAAGTAACCTGCCACATCTGAACCTACAACTCCATGTAGTGAAGACCTTGACCCTGCATAACATGTTAACCTGCTGCTGGTCCCTCTCAGATACCTAAGAATCTACCTTCCCCAAATTGGCTCCAAACTCTCTGACAACTCCCACTGATTGGGAAAACTCAGGCCTACACTAGACCTCATGTGATTTCGAACCCTGTTCCAAGCTAAGCTTGAACTGTCCAGCCCTTGGTGTGCTTACTGATTCTACATCCTGCATATCAAACCCCACCAACACCGTCTTCACATCAACTCCCACTGGAGATAAAATCTCCATGTCTCTTATGCCAAAGAATTTTGCTGCTCCAAATTCTTCATGACACACCTCTAAACTAACCTTACCTTTAGCTCAACAAAACCCTATATGTACGAACCTGCTCCAAGCTCATCCTCCACATACAGTAACAAGATAATGTTGTGACCATCATCCACCTGGTAAGAACAAACACAATAGTTACAATGACCTTGACCAAAGACATGCTTTGTCATACACCTGTCAAACCCTATACCACTGTCCTGTAGCTTCCTCAAGACCTTATACCTTGGCCTTTCGTCTCATGTATCCATCCACTCTCTTCTTTAACTCAGGAATCCATCCATCTTTCAGTGTTTTCTTCCAGCTGACAACTCCACCAATGAATACCTGTTTGGTTCTTCTCCAAGGACTCACACTCCTCATCCATGCCAAGCTCCCACTGTATCTGGATTCTACCTGCATTGCCTCTTCACATCTTCCTAGTTCTCGACCATTAGTAAGCAATATAAAGAAGGTGAACGATGAATATGAGGTTCACTTACCCTTTCTAACCTCCATATGAGCGTTTGAGACTTGTTGACAGCGTGCTGTCCGCCCACTATCCATTCCAATGACCGATCTAGGCCATCTCCCAATCTGCTCCAGACCGACGTCGGTTCCCTGCGACTGACCCTGTCTACTGACGTTGGTCCCATTACCGACGCTGATGTACCTCTTGCCGATGTTAGTCACTGTATGACCGACGTCGGTTCCTGCTTCCTGACACCACCAACTCTGCTGATCTGCACATGACCAATGTCGATGCCTGTCTGTTCGATGTCGGTTCCTGATGACCGATGCCAATATCTGTGTTTGCCTATGAGTGATAAATTTTTACCCGTGAGCTCTCCATGGATCAAAAGCTTGTTCAAATCAACACAGCCCTGCTCAAAATAATTCAGTTCCCTCACCTGATCTCTGCCTATCATCTCCTCCATGAACACCAAGGTTTTCTAGTTCTTTAGTTTATCAAAGACATCTGTCTTCCGCTTCAGAACATGCATTCCCCTCCTACATATGTAACCAAGCCTACAAAGCCACATCTCTATAACAGAAGGTGAATCAGTAATATAAGTAGATAGATAAAGGATACCTACATTCTTACCACTGTCTAATTCAAGTACATCCGCTGTGAGAGTTACTGTGCATCTCCCATCACCTAACTTTCTTAAAGAAATTAGACTCATCTCCAAGACGGGTACCTGCATGACCTCCTTCAACACTTGTGTGTTATCCATCTGTAATTTCAACTTCACTTCCCCTTTGCCAATTATTTGACAAGGCTCTCCAGCTCCTAAATAAATCTCTCCAAAGTCTCCAAAGACATACCCATGAAAAGATGCTCTATTTCAAAATGCATGGAAAGAGGCAAAAGAATATGTGAACCAAGATTCCACTTTATCCAAAACATCCTGTACAACATCCCCTGTAACATCTGCTCCTCCCTATTGATCTACAACCAACCAACAATCTTTCTTTACCTGCTCTTTCTTTCTATCAATCAAACCATTCGTGCTATTCAGTTTTTCCATTCGTAGCTTACTTCCTTCTGCCATTGCTATACTCCCACTCAATCAGAAACCCCTGTGAGTAACCTATAATCAACAAACACTCCTAGATCTGAAACCACCTGTTAGTAACCCAACCAAAAGCTCTGATACCAACTTGTCAAGATTGGTATCAACCTGGTCCACCTGCTCAACCTGCTCTGATACCACTTGTTAGGATCTTGCTCCTTAATTAGAGCACATATGATTAATTCTTGTATTAGCAACTAAACACGGAATTATACCAGAATCAATAAGTAACTAGAAATATGAAACAACACAAGATTTGAGAGACAATACACAATTGTATTAAATACTTAGAAGAAAATACAATAAAGAAGATGCCACTTCTTCTTCCACCTCAAAGGCTCGCCACACCTCAAGACCTTCTTCCCTCTCTCTCTCAGTCCCAACAATCAACTCCAATATAGAATTGATGTTCACCTCTCCAACTAGTCAGTAACACGCTGCCAGTACACCAAGTACACAACCGTACTCCAAGTAGATCTCTTGCTCTCTGCTGCTACCTGCAAATCACTAGACCTTACTCACCAATGTAGATATCCAATAGAATCCATGCTCACCTGCTGACTAAGATCATACAAACATGAAGAACCCCTCTGATTCTCCAAACTAGTACCCACTCTTGGTACTGTGGCACTAGGAGGAACACACCATTGCTCACCTCTCTCAGAAGGAGCTTATATGCTCTCTTATTCTCTAGCTACAAGTTTACAATACAACCCATGAGTCCATATATAGATCTCATGCTTAAAATAATTAGACTATCTTAATTACAATAATTAGATGCGCAACTCAAGACTACAGCTAGCCTCTAACATGCAAACTAACAGTCCAAAAATAGACTCTTCGGAATCAACATGCAAATTGCATGTTCACGTACAGGCTGCCGATGTCAGCTCCTCCATGACCGATGTCAGCTGACGCCGGTTGCATCCTCACTGCCATCTGACCGACATCGGTTGATCAGACTGACACCGGTTTCCCTGCAATGCATTCTGCAACTCTCTGCAACCTCTGTAACCTCTGTAACTTCTCCTGTTTGCATCCTGGTGAAGCTTTTAGCTCCACAACCTAACATTTGGGCGTGTAATAAAAGAAATTGATACATTTCTTACCTTCTCTATTATTCACCTTCATTCCAAATATTTTTCATCACCAATTATGCTATTGGTTTTAAAACTTATATCTATTGTATAAAACAACTCATTAGTCCTAAATATATAATTGGAGTAACTTGAATCTAGGTGCCAAACCTCTTTAGCACCATTTTTTAGGTTTTTCATATTAAAGAACAAATTGCATGGAGAATCATCCTTATCATCATTAGTATATTTAGTACTTTTGCCTTCATTTCATAATTTTAATTTACATTCTATTTCAAAGTGACCATCCCTATGGTAGTTATAGCATTGAATACTTCTCTTATCATATCTACCTCTACCTCTTCCTCTTGTAGTTGAACCACCTCTTCTTCCTCTATTTCCTCTTGAATAATAATGATTCCTTTATTTTCCTTATCTTCAGTTGATTTTGATACTATCTTTACCTTGTACTTGGTTACTTTTGTTGCTAGTGTTAATGCCTTCACTCTTTGTGATATTTATTTTTGAGGCAAAAGTCTTTTCATCACTTTATTTAAATGTGTCTCTTAGTATTTCTTCATGGGGCACAAGAGATCCAACTAGGTGATCAAACTCAAGAGTAGTGAAATATTTAATTTATTCAATGATGATGGAAACATGGTTCCACCTTGATGTTAGAGACCTTACCACCTTTTTCAGCATAACCTATTTGTTCAAAATTTTGTCAAGAGCATCCATTTTATTGACCATATCATTTACTCTTACATAGAAATCACTGAAATTTTTGACTTCTTGCATCCTCAAATTATCAAGTTCTCAAATTCTACAACTTAATCACTTTGACTTGTTCACTACCTTGGTAAGATTCTTGTAGAGTCTTCTAGGCATCCTTGGTTGTCATTGAACCTTTAATCATTTGAAAAAGGTTCTTATCTAAATCTATCTAAATATGAAACAAATATTGTGAGTTCTTCTTCTTAGCTTCCTTATTGGATTGTTTATCATTAGCTATAACAATGGCCTCATTTATTGGCTCTTCATATCTAGTTTCTACAACCTCCCATAAGAATTTTCTTGTCTAAAGAGTCATCATCTTGATGCTTCAATAATCATAGCCATTTACACTAAATTATAGAATGGGAAGAGAGATAGAGTTTGACATGATCAATTGTTAGAGAGATTTGAAATAAAAAAAACTACAACCCAAACCTTTCTCTGATACCAATTGAAGATTTTTTAATAGATTAAATTCTTCACTATTCTACAAAGGAAAAATTAAGATAATAAATAACTCACAATAAGTACTACTTAGTGTAGAAAATTCATATCAACACACTCTTTCCATTGATTTTTTTGCATCATCATCATCATCTTCTTTTCATTCTTCTTAATAAAATTGATCTAATACAATGTATTTATAAAATTGATTGTAAATAAAGTAATGTGATATTATTTTATCAAAATTTAGAATTTATTGGTAAATTAACGCTAATTAATATAAAATGAAATGAAGGTATCAAATGTTGTAAATGACTTATGACTATTAGAATGAAATTAAAGTATCGAGATGGATAAAATATGAATGAATGAAATAAGCTAACTAGAAAAACACAAGAAGGCTTACCTAATTTATTCCTATTAGTTTGACTGTGTGTGATTGAAATATCATTGGAAATTATTAACTTAGATTGATTATGCACGTGTAACTTAAATATTAATTTTAATTATTTTGGGTGAGGATCAACTGAAAAAAATTAGGATCATTATTATCCTCTGTGAGTCAATCTTTAATTGTTTGGAAAAACATGAAACTATTGTTATAATTACCTATATCTACTTGAAATATGAATGTATGTGGAAATTGGACCTTCATCTATGCATGGATGATCTAAAAATGACCTCTTAAAATTTGAAATTGTAGACACTCCTTTTCATCCACTTTCATGTCTAAATGGACTTCATATCAATTTCTAGCAAACAATGCAAATTAAGCCTAGAAATCACTAAAAATCTTAAACTCATTTTCACATTAGATGTAAGTGATTAGAATTGTGTTAGGGCATCCCTATTTGGTTAAATAACTTGTACTTAATGATAAGATCTCACAAATTCATCCTCAGCTAGCTTGTGATTAAATAAATTGATGTTTTCAACCAATTAAGCGAGGCACTTAACCAAATTCTTGAAATAACTAAAAGATTAAGCAAAATTAATTGAAAAAGTAAATCAAATTAAATTCTTAAGTGAAAAATCCATGTTGAATTAATGAATATGTAATTTCTAAAAAGGATTTTTAAAAAAAATATGAGGTCATGATGATGTCATCATCCTCAAACTCAAGAATTACAAAATATCTCCATAAATGCCATATAAATTAGAAATATTGAGCAATGCCTCCATAAATGCATAATTAAAGCCATCACTAATTGCATTTAGACTACCAACATTAACCCTAGCCTAACTACACAAGGGTTAGAGTTAGTTGAAAATTGATAAATATAAATGCCATGACCATTCGTAACCAACCTTATGTGTGCAAATAAATAATGCTAAATTATTGTTAGAAAGCTTCATAGCCAAGACAAGCCAAGAGCCAATTGCTAAAGGAACAAGAGGAGGTGTTACCCACAAAGTATCAAGCATCGTCAAAGACCATTTGTTCAAAATATCAAGAATAAGCCTTCTCTCACATTGATTGTAAGATGGAGTCATTATAGAAAGGAAAATGGTGTTTTTGTCTTCCATTAGTAGATTTCTTTGTTTTGTTGTCATTGTTCATCCTAGTACTTAGTCTTAGAATGTTGATTGTCATTGATTGTTTTGGTTTATCCACTAATAAGAGATACTAACATTATCTTCATAATTATATGTTATATATTGACACACTCAGTGGGACACACACCCCACATTCATCTTAGGAGCATCTTGGGACCCTTCAAAATTAGGAATAGCTCATCAATGACCTTATTTTTAGCTTTTTTTGCCTAATTTTACTGTGTTTAGTGATTGAATATAGAAGTGTGAATTTTTCCACTACATATCTATGGATTCGAAGCCAAAAATAGCAAAACTATTACTAGAAAGTGTGAAATAGTCAAATAAAAGTGTGAAATTATCTCTATTTCAACCCCACTCTATGTAATTGTTAATTTAGAGCTCTATTTTATGACAACATCAAGGTAAACAGTGAATTCATTCTATAGTTTTGGATTGTTTTATATGTTTTTTACATAATCATGAATTCAACACACTTAATATTGAAATCATGCACAAGAATTGTGAAATTGTCCTGTTTGTTTCTATGGTCTTATTATAGGTTTTAAAAATTATGAAATTACAAACAAAATTTGTGAAATCATCAATAAGGGTTGTGAAATCATAGTCAAAACGTGTAAAATTATTTTGTTTTGTTTATAGGTTTCTATAAAAGTGTGAAAATATAGCTTAACACAACAAAATTACCAAACCAAGTTGCAAAATTGGTAGATATAATTGTGAAATAGGCCAAGAAAAGTGCAAAATTGACACAGTCAACTATGAAATTATCCTAGAACTATAACATTTCCCATTGTAAGTTCTCGAGTTTTGTCTTATTTTTTTATTTTCAATAACCAAAAATTTCACAGTTTATCTTGACTGTGTAACTATGAAATCATTCTAGAGAGCAAAAATTTTATGGTGTTTGAACTAATTTTGCAGGTCGCCTTCACTATCTTGGCCTAATCAAACTTATAACAAGTTTTTTTAGGTTTGATCAAGCGAGGATAAACCATATTGCATCCCAAAATTCACTCTATCACATTTGAAATTTTGTGCTTTAAAAACATTTTTCACACTTACATTTAGTGTTTGAAACATTGACAAATTTCTTATTTTTCATTTAAAGCTTTTTGCAAGGCCTTCTCACATTTCAATTTTGGTGTTTGAAAACAATTTGATTTTTTCACTTTCATTTTTGCATTTTCCTTTTTAGCATTATTTGGCAAAGTGGCATGTATGCTATCCCCTATTTAAAATGACTCAGAAACATGACTAAGCTAGTTTTTCATTGTAACCCAAATTTAAAGTCACGTATGCTCTCCCCTCATTTTATTTAACGTGGGTGACTTAGGATCAACTTTTTCCCTTTTAGTTTTATTTTTGAATTCATGAGTAAGAGTTCATTTCCTCCTCACAAGTACTTTAGGGGTGCATTGACCTAGGGTTTCATCTCTCAACATCATACCAACCCCACTTATCTAGTTTGGCATACAAATTGAGCATACCATTATTTGGGATAGTGGTTGAATAGTTAACCTAACCAGTTAAATAGGGTTTCAGAGCATATAATAGTCTAGACATCACACTCTAATGAGAAATTGATGGATGTAGTGGTTGTGAAAGGTAATAGACACTTTCATAACAAGCTAGATGGTTTGTCGTCAAAGTGACAGATATTTTATTTCACCCAATTATTTTTAGGCACTTGTGGACCATCTAAAAAAGCCAATTAATTTTTTTTAGATTAATTGACCCCACTTTCTATGGATTATCTTAACAATGTCAAGTTACTTTTATGCCCTAAGTTATATGCCATGTACAAGTTATTGAGAGAAACAGGGTAGATAAAAACTCTACCTTCATGCACCTTTATTTAGTGGATTAACAATTATTTCCTCTCAAGAAATCGTATATCAATAGAAGTTTGATAGATATTGTGCAAACCTCAAGTCAATTATTAAGATAGAATGTATGTTTGGGTGTGTCTTATTTTGTATAATTGAGTCTAAGACTATTCATGTAAACAAACAAGTCTAATACTAAAATAATTGATGTGTACACCATTCACATTAAGAGGTGTTATGCTACCCAAAATTGGTGAAACCATTTGCCTTAGACTCAAAACTTGAAGAAATCATTTGTGCTTTAATTTATGAAAGACATTATTATGCTATCTATTTTAGTGTAAACCATTGCTCATTTAAAAATCTAAGTCTTTTAAATTAAGTTCAAAATCCATCTTTCAAATTTCATATCTAAAGATGATTGGTTTACACTTGAGTCTTGCCTACAACTTGGGCTTGAGTGGTTAAATATTTGTGTTTATATTATGTAACTTGGATCAATTTTTAATTTGGTTTAAGACCTTTTCCTGTACCAAGTTCCCATTTAGACCAAGAACACATTTTTCCTTGTTTCCAAAATTTTACTTAGACTAAGTGTGCCTTTTGTTTTAAATCAAGATCATTAGACTTAAGGTTAGTTAAAATTCCATGTGCCATGACCAAGTTCTCGTACCTATACCAAGTTTGTTTTCAAGACCAATTTCACCTACCTAGACCAAGTTTGTTTTCAAGACTAATTCAATTTGCCTAGACCAATCTTGTTTTCAAGACCTAGTTAAAAATATCACATGCCAAGACTAATTTCATTTGCCTAGACCTAATTTGTTCTCTACTTTCACTTTGTCTAAATCAAGTTTATTTCCAAGACCTAATTTCCAAGACTGATTTCACGTGCCTAGATCTAGACCCTAGTTTGTTTTCTACTTGGTTCAAATCTCATGTGCCTAGACTAAATTCAAGTTGTGTTCCAAGATTGGAGTTTGATAAGACCATTTGCCAAAAAAAAATGAATTGCTAACCTCTTTTGACCATTTATTCCAAATACCTAGAGTGTTTTAGTGATAAGTTTAGACCAAATTCTAATTGTTAGTTTTTAAGCAGATTACATTTAAATCCAAGTTCCAAAGGTTCAAAACATTAGACCAACTTTCCCAAGGCAAGCAACATATTTAACCATGCCTCGATATACATGTAGTGAAGCTATGTATAATATGGAATATGAGAACATTATTACAAGTGACCCATTTGACCATGAACATCAAGGTGATAACATAGCATATTAGATGGAATTGTATCCTACATATACATCCCATTACATAGGGTAGGGGCATGATGAATTCCAACAATACCTCACAAACACACCTCCTTATTTGGGGCAATAACAAGACCCATTTTCAAAACACCCTAATAACATGCCACCTAGTATGGAAATGGTTTAACAAAAACCATATTATTTGAATGCACTGTCTAATTCTAGTTACAATCCATACTTTTTTTATCAACATTTTTTAGAACATAAAGATAAGATTCTTGTTAAAGTGGTTGAAGTTAGTGCTAAATTCCCATCATATTTTCCACAAGACATTATACCTTTCCTAATTAGGGCACCTAATCATGTACCTTTTGTCCAAACATTTGAGGAGGCCTCTACTACTCAAAATTAGGCCCTTTTACCCATGCCTAACTAGGAGTTTATTACATTTGCTAAGGGAAAAGTTTAAAGTGATGACCAATTTGTGCAAGTGTAATAGGCCTACCAAACCTACCTTGTATTAGTGAGAAACTTTAATGCCACGATAATTCTAAACATGCCACTTATAGAGTTAGATCCATCAAGTGTGTTATAAACTAGTATGGTAGGCTCTTCCAATCTGAATACAGATCTATTTGTTCAAACCATGCCACTTTCATAAATGTTCAAAGTTCCTCTAAATGAAGAAAAATTAGTGGTATTTTTAGGAACCCTTTCCAAATTATAGAAGATAACACATAGGTGTTACCTAATCCACACTAAGTATATTCTAATGTACCAATAAACACCCACCAATATTTCCTAATGGATCCCTCCTTCAAGTACATCAATTGGATTATAACAATAGGGGGCAAGTACATCTAGTTTGTAATAGGTGACTACCCCTCCACAACCATATACTTCCTTAAATGTACAACAAGGAGTAAGTAATCAATCATCATTGAATACCTCATTATAATAGGTGGTAACAAATATTCCACCTCAACAAGTTCAAACCAACATTCCACCACAATAAATGGTGAATCAACCACCTCAAACATTTTCTAATCAATAACATCATGTGACTTATCAATAATAAATGTCAAACCAACAAGAAGTGCCTAATTTATAATGAGTGCCTAGCTGATAATAAATGCCTAGATGACAATAAGTGCCTAATGCCCAATGAATATCTACTAGATAAAAATAACCTCACACACAACATATACCTTATCCACAACACATGCCTAACATGTAATTATTTTCATAGTAAGCCTTCAACTAATAATAGGTGCCTCTTATACAATAGGGTTTGAATAGACATCATCAAGTTTCCTTCTAAACCCATGCCACTCAATTCACTCCCCAACATCAAACACCTTTCTTCAAGCCACAGTTCCCTATAAATTAAAGTTGCACTACCAATCCTAATTCTAATGTTTACCAATAACAAATAACATACCAATAATATATCCCTAACCAACAAATACATATTCTTGGTTAGGTAACCAAACAAATACACATTATTTAGTCCTCCATTCCTCCATTGTACCCAGGTCAAGGTAATCCACCTTAGACTACCCAAATTCAACCATAACCATTTATACCGTCCACATTCCTAGCCTAAGCACTGTAATAGGTGAAGGATGTAATTTTAGCTCTTTAGATAGGAAACCAGGAGAATAATTTTAAATTGAATGAAATATAGTTGTACCACTTCAACATGGACTATATTTAAATAAAATTTCTTTTGGGTTTTGAGCTGCTAAAGTTTAAAAAATACAAAGGCAAAGGTAACCCAAAGGAACATTTGAAGGAATTCTAAGTTACTTTCTAAGTAGTGGCCTTCAGTGATATATATTTGGTTATCCTCTTTCCATTAAGTCTAGCTGGATAGTTCTTAAGAGTGGCTACTCTAATTTTTGAAGAACTCTATGCCTAACTTTGATGACTTCTCAAATAAATATGTGAAACACTTCTCCTATAATCTTGAGCATGAGATTACTGTGGTGGATATAGGCCAAGAGAAATAGAGACTTGTTGAGACTTTATCAAGCTATTTACATCAATGGATAACACTTGATAACCATTTCACACATAATTTACTAGATAAATATTTGGAAACATTTTTTACTCATAATTTACAAAGCAATATATCCTATCACTTGGAGCTTCAGTGTGCCCACACCTTTGAAGACATTAATGATAAAGGCCTACAAATTGAGAAGGCCCTTATCAATAAAGGGTAATCAAGTTGTACACTCCTAAATAGAGCCATAACTAGTACCAAGGCCCAAACTAGAGCCAAAAATAGTACCAAATCCAAAAATAAAATTAGATCCCAATTCAAATGTAAGCTCATATGCCACCTCAAGCTAACACTTTTGAGAAGCCCAAGGTTTATAATTACAACAAGAATGTTTTGGATAATGGAGTTACTAAATCACACCATGTTAAAATGGTGTAAACATCATCTGCTCAATCAGCTCCACTTATGTAGCCAATTTTGCATATACATGCACGTCCAACTACTCCTTTGTAAATACCTCAACCAAAGGGAGGACCACTTGTAAAGAGAATTTTTAGTGACCTAGGAAAACCCATTGAATCATTATTTTAGAAATTATTTGTCATAACTATGATTAGTTGTCCCATTATAAAACCTTTCCCTAAGGGTGTTCCTTTCCCAAACTAGTATAAATAGCATGAGTTTTGTGACTATCACCGAGTCAAAGGACATTCCATATGCCAGTGTGTGTAATTAAGGTACCTTATTGAGAAAATGCTAGAAAATAGAGAAATATACTTGGAAATTAGTGCCCCTACTTCTAATAAAAACTTGGGCATTTCCATAACTTAATGTGAATAATCAACATCAATAATAGTATATAACACCACCACCATAATAATAACAACAATAGTAATAATGATGACAACCACAACTACAAAATGATAGAAAACAAGGTTAGAATGACCCATATAACCAAGGAGATTATCATCTCATCACACATGACTATAACAAAGTTGTATGACATATCATGGGCAAGCATATAGCCACCATTGCCATTAACCCAAGACTAACATCCAATCACCAACACCTAATACCAAATAATTCCCAACTACCTCCTTATGTCAGTAATCCTCTTATGGTCTGTGTGGGTAACCAGGCTTACAAGTACCCTCAATTTTCCATCCTAGGTTGTTATTATAGTTAAAGTGGTCCATATACCAATCTAGATTATGCAATCACAACTCGACAAACTAAAGTTACCATTCTAAGTTCCCAACCTTCTTATACCAATGAGCCTTCTAAGTACCCATGCCAACCAAAAATAAGCCAACTACTTATGCCATGGATAAAACATATGGCATTATGGAATAATTACAAAAGACCCCTGTATAAATATCTATTTTAGATTTTTTTTGTACCTCCACTATCCACAAGAACATCCTTACCAAAATTCTAAGCCAATATCAAGTGATGAATCACATTATGCCAAATAAATTTCAATCTTTGGTAGGACACTTAGCTCTTAGATAAAAAATTATGTTTGACTAAAGTGACATGATATCCCTTGGCCCTCTTCATAGTAACCTATTATATATTATTAAAGTTTCATATCTTAGCGCAAGGTTAAATGTGTCCTCATAGACAATGGATTAGGCCTCAACATTATGTCTCTCTAGTTAGTCAAGCATCTTGGATACATAAAAACTAACCTTCAGTGAGATACCATTACCATCAAGGCCTATGATAATGAAGAAATTGAATCATAGGAAATAATTTGTTTGCCAGTGGTTGTTGGGCCCTTGACCCATGACACTTTGCCATGTTTTGGATCTATATTTATCATATAACTTACTACTGGGCCGACCATGGATACATGAAATCTTAGTAATACCTTCCACATTACACCAATGTATTATGTTCCTCCATTCTAGGATGGAGGTGAATATTTTTTTTGACTTATAACCATATTAGTTTTAAAAGCATTTAGAAGTTGAATATAAGAGCTATAATTACAGCTTTAGTCTATATCCTAAACCAAAGAAGGACAAGGATGTACTCATTGAATTATCAAAGTCTAATTATGTAGACCAAGTTATCCTTACCTCCACTTCATCTGCACCCACTCCTGAGATATCCAATCCTTTTACCATTTTTGACAAAGACCTAGGTGAATATCTCACACATAATGCGTTCCACATAGCCAAGCTCCCACAGACCCCTAAATTCTATGGAAGACCTAAATCCAAGGTAGTTCACATGGAATAGAGACAAAAAAGGAAGTTTAATGCCTAAGAGCCTTTTTTTAACCAACCATTAGCCAAGAACAATACCCACTTCATGAAGATGATCCCTAGCTCTATAATGATGATCTAGCTGATTGTTATGAAAGTGAAAAGTATCCCATTCCTAACCAAATTTTTAATAATAAAGCTTATGAAGGTAGAGGACTAGGGGGATATTCGCAAAGCACTCTTGAGCTTATCTCTATGATAAAACATAAAGGAATTTATGGTATTATATTTAAACCACCTAGGGGTGACCTTACATATCTTATTCATGTTCCTACAGTAAACTATTATCGATGACAATGCTGACAATTATGTAGAGTTTAATTATAGTGTATATGGGGACTTAGCCACTAACAACTTGTTTAAACCTCATGACATATGTACCACTACACCTATCATTCATCATTCCCCACTTTTACTTCATCAGACTCAACTCACTGACTGGGACCAACAAAAATCCACAATATCACTCAATGAGTTTAAAAATGATGAGGTCATTTATGACTTCCTAGGCTTGAGAGACAATATTACTCTTGGAGATCATAAGCAAGGTTGATCTATCACTTTGGATCCTAAAACTTATTTTGGAGAGCAGTTGAACTTCCTTAACCAAAAATAAAAATAAAACCAACATTGAGATCCCAAGATGAAAACTTATTTGAAGCACGTTTAGACCAAGGTAATAGTAAAGAAAAGGCTAGTCTCTTAGTGAAAACCTATTTTAGATGTCATTAGATGGGGATGTTCACCCTTCCTTAAATTAAGCTCAATATACCACCAATACCATGATCATATTTAGATTATATATCAATTCATAAGAATAACAAGGTTTTAATAAGATTATCCAAGAGTGTCCCAAAGTGTTTGTTACATGGCCCTTGCTAGTATTTGGTTATTCTGAATCGTCTTGTCTGGGTGAACTTGATGAGCCAATTTGACCAGAGGACTTTGATATTATCAATCAATTTAATTTTTTACGGACTCTCATTGAAGATGGTTTTACACTCCTTGTGGAGGACACTTATGAGGTCAATATTGGAACACCATGCGATCCAAAATGGATAAAATTAGGTGCATCTCTCACTGACGAGGAACGTGAAGTGTTTATTTCTCTCCTTAGGGAGTTTATTGATATCTTTTCATGGGCTTATTCTGATATGCCAAGAATATATCCTTCCTTAGTTTTACATCACCTTAATATTACATCTTGATGCCAAGCCAATTAAATAAAAGCTGAGGAAAATGCATCTTCGTATTATCATATTAGTCAATAAAGAACTAGAAAAGCACTTAAAGATGGGATACATTCATCCCATTGACTTTTCTGAGTGGATCCATACATTGTGATAGTTGGTAAAAATCCAAAGGGTATCAGATTATGTACTGATTTCCATGATATTAACAAGGCCTACCCAAAATATAACTTTCCTTGACCAACTATTGGCATGATTTTGGACTCTATATCTGGGTATGATATGCTTTTTTTATGGATGGTTTTTTAGGGTGTAATCAGATTAAGATCACACCATAAGACCAACATAAGACAACATTTACCACTCCTTGGGGGATTTTTTATTATCAGGTAATGCATTTCATCCTTAAAAATATTGGTGCCAGATACTATGATTAAATGACTATCATTTTTCATGACATGATGAATGATATTATTGAGGATTATGTTGATGGCAAATTAGGAAAATTTAAGACCAAAGCAGGACATCTATAGGTATTGCACAAATATTTGAATGCCTCTATGAATATAAAGTAAGGCTTAACCCTAAAAAAATCATCTTTGGCATCACTTTAAGTAAATTTATAGGCTTCATTATCTCTCACGTGGGCATTTAATTCAATCCATCTAAGGTTAAAGCCATTACCGATATGTCACTACCATATACTTTGAAGCAAATCCATAGTTTTTAGGGAAACATATAATCCATCAGACACTTCATTTCTCAACTAGCCAAAAAATGCCATCATTTACCCATTTACTAAAAAAGGTCAATAATTTTTCATGGAATGTCAATTTAATAATGAATTTGAACACTTTAAATAATACTTGGCTAACCCACCTATTATATTATCACCTACACCAAAAAAGCCATTACTACTCTACCTATCTACAACTAAAAATGCCCTAGGGGCACTTTTGGCCCAACATGATGTGCAAGGAAAATAACATGTCATCTACTACCTAAGTCATAAATTAGTCATGTATGAACATAATTATTCATTGATAGAGAAATATTATTTATTCATGGTCTTCCTAGCCCATAATTTTCATCACTACATGATTAATAATAAGACCATCATCATAGTGAAAGTAGATTTGATCAAGTATCTACTTTCAAAAATAATTTTACAAGGTTGCATAGATAAATACATCATGCTTCTAAGTGAGTTAGAGATTGAATATGTTAATCAAAAATACATCAAGGTACAAGTACTTTCATACCAACTTGTCAAAGCTCCCCTTTCTGACACTCAACCACTTACTTTTGGGTTTCTAGATGAGTCTATAATGATTGTGGCCGAAGCACCTCTTGAAGAGCAGTAGTGTAAACTTTATTTTGATGGTTCCTTTATGTCTCTTGGATCGAGAGAAAGACTTTTATTTATCACACCTAAAGGGGACCTTATTCCCAAGTCCTTTCATATCAAATTTCCTTATACCAATAACATGGCTGAATGTGAAGCACTCATTGCAAGGCTTCATCTAGTGGTACAATGGAATATCCAACATATATTGGTTCGTGGAGATTCCCAACTTATTATCAATCAGATCATAGACCAATTTTAGACCAAGGATGAGAATCTCATGCCTTATAAATACATGGTAAATATCCTCAAAAAATAAATTATCATCTTCAATTTGAGCAAATATCTCAGGATAACAATAAAAAATTAGATGTCATGGCCACGATTAGATCTATGATCTAGATTACAAACAAAGTGAGAGATTATCAGTTCTTTGTTGAATATATTATGGCACTTACTCATGAACCTTTAGTCATCGAGATGATTTGTGATATTTTTGGTCCTAATTCTACTTGGTATATTGAACTATATGATTACCTTCACAACCAAATGATTTTTCCTAACCTATCTCATAAAAATAAAAAAGCCTTCATCCACCAAGTCTCTCATTATACATTACTTGGACCTACACTCTATTGTAGAAGATTTAATGGAACTCTGCTTCATTATTTATCCTCAACATAATTTAAATTATCATTGAGGGAAGTTCACAAAGGGGTTTATGGGGCTCACACTAGTGGGGTTGTACTTGCCAAAACATTATTGCATAATAGTTATTATAGGTCAACCATGGAGTTAGATGTTGCTATATATATTAAAAGGTGTGTACAATGTTAGAATCATGCTAATTTGATACATGTTCTAAATCAAACACTCAAACCACTATCCACACCATGGTCATTTTCAATGTGGGGACTCAACCTCATAGGAAAGATTAACCCTACCTCATCAAATGGCCATAAACATAAACTTACCACCACAAAATACTTCACTAAATGGTTGGAATCCATTTCCATTGCTTACATGACATGCAAAAAAATATCTAAATTCATTTTCAATCACCTCAGTTACCACTATGGTATCCCTTTTGACATTATATCTGATAATGGTGGTTCATTCAATAATAAGGATGTCAAATCCATATTGACCAAATATAATATTACCTAACATTTTTCCCTTCATATTACCCATAAGGAAATGGCCAATCAAAGTCATCTAAAAAAACCATTATCAAGATCCTCAAAATGATCATCAATGATGTTGGTTGTGATTGGCACTTGTAACTTTTATGTGCACTCTAGGCTTACCAAACCAATTTTTTCACTCTAATAAGAGCCACACCCTATTCCCTAGTTTATGGTACTAAGGCCATTCTTCTTGTCGATTTCGATTTACCTTCTCTATGTATTTCATTGAAGCATATCCTTGATGATGAGGATTATAGAGTATCTCATTTGTAAGATCTAAAATTACTAGATGAAAAATGAATGGTAGCCTTGAATAGCCTTCAAGAATACTAAAAATGGTTGTGTGGTCAATACAATAGGCATGTTCTACATACACAAGTTTATATTGGTGATCTTATACTTAAAGAAAAATAGAAAAATACCAATTTTGAACATAATAAAAAGGGAAAGTTTAAGCCTAACTAGTTAGGGCCCTATATCATTACCACTAACTATGGTTCTAAGACATATAGGTTGGATATGATAGAAGGAGAAAACCTTGATGAACCAATGAACATAACACACCTCAAGCATTTTTTTTCTTGAGTGACCTAAATTATTGTTCATGAGGATCATTTACTTTATGACATCACTATACCTTCAATATTATACTGTACCACATGCCTTTCCCACCATGCCTTTCCCATTTACCTTGGGGTTTTAATCTCTTGTCCCTCTTTTGACATTGGTTCCAATCCATCAGTACTAGAGGAAACATTAGTGGTTGAGTTCAAATGCAATTTTCACTAACATTTCAGACTTGGGACTATGCAGTGCATTATCTAAAGTGGTCATCTCTTCGAGTATTATGATAATAGGTTTGGAAATTACATCCTTCACTTTTTCCAATTTTGTACCATTATACCTTACCATACTATTATACTTATGTCATTTTAATATTCCAAAACTTGTTGATATTTAGTTAGATTCCTTGTTTTAAGGTGAAATACAATGGTTTGAGGTTCATTTAGACTATGTAGGTAGTTATCAATTTTTTTAAAGATTAGTTCTACCACCCTTATGCCCACACTATTACCATTTTTTGAGAAACCCAATCCAATGATCTTACCATTTTATGAGTTAAACCATTATGTTTCTCGTAATCCTCCATTGAGTTGAGATGCCTAAAAAACCTAAAAACATGAAAATATGCTAGAAATTTCCTAAACAAGCCTCAAACATTAGGCCAATCAAATTATATCCATGCTACTCAGGACGTGCATCTCCTAATTAGTTGGTATAACTAAAGCTTTTGCTTGGGTCCCATTATGTCCATTTCTTGTTCAATTTACTGATTGCGTTCCCTCCCATTATTGGGAGAACTACATCAGCTTGAGGTTTGCATGGATGATGTAGAAAATGTTTGGATGCATGTGGTATCCTAGTTTAGCTTGACCAGTCTTGGTGATTGAGTTCATTTCCTAATTTAATAGACCATTCCTTGTTCTAGGATAGTCTCGAACACATTCTCACTATTTTGTGAGTCATATTATCTCATGTTCTCATCATTTTATGAGCTGATTCTTGTTATAAGCTTTAGAGGTAGTGAACACTATAAATTACCAACCTATTTCATTTGTGAACACTCACCTTTTATCTTTCAGTGTGGTTTTAGCCTTAACCACACTCTCACAGTTTCATGAATTCTTGTGCCTAACATTATCACAATCGTGAGCACCAACCATTTTGTTTCATGCTCTCACCATTTTATGATCCCATTCTTATTTTCTTATACAATCACTCTATTTTTCTTGTCATCAATTTTCTTCTCTTCCTAAATCTTGGGAGAATTACATTTGGTCTAAAGTCCATGTTGGTCTTGGTGTCCATGGGACTATGTAGGCAACATCCATTTTCCTAGGACATTTGGAGTCAGCTCGACCACCCCTTCCTTATTATTATATTCCCCTTTCCCATTCATGTGCAATAATAATTGTACCATTATTTCCTATAGCCTATGGGCAATCCTTTTGCCAACCATAACACTTATCTTACATGCATAAATAGTGTCAGTAAGTAATTTTAGTTCATTACTTTTCTATATTCTATTTGTTTCTTGCATTTGCCTTAGATTAATTTGTTTATTATATTTGCCTTAGATTAATTTGTTTATTGCATTTGCCTTAGATTAGTTAGTTTGTTTCATTTTTCTTAGCTTATTTTGGCTATTTCATTATGTTGTAGGTTGTTTTTTATATCTCTTTAGTTGGGTGCTTTATGTTTGTCCATTTAAGTGTTGTGTGTCTAAGGATAATTAGTTTACACTTGAGTATGCATAACTTCTTGGGATTGAATTGTTTAATTTTTGAATTTATAATTTGTTTTTGTGCTTACCTTTCCCTTAGTTACCATAGGTTTATTACATTATGTTTACAATTAAGTCTTGATTTTTTATATATTGTACTTGAGTTGTGAGTATTTTTATTCATTCTTACACTTAGTTTATCCCATTATAATTATACTTGGAATTTTATTGATCATATCTTATGCCTAAGTTGATTATATTTACATTTAAATTAATATTTTATGTGCGTATGACACATATTTTTATTATGGTTTGTTTATAACTATGATGCAAAATGCAACATGCAACAATAAAAATTAGCCCAAAGATCTATCAAGCAATGGTGTTAGTGGCATTTCCTCTTTTTACCAATAGACATACCCAAGCAACACCCAAACACATAGTAACCTAGTCATTAATGAATATTAAACACTACTAGTTAGGATATATGTTTCCATACTAGCAAGTACCCCAAATTCATATCATCCCTTATGTTAGCTCATCCTTAATTCATCTTACAAATTCACTGTGTGAGCTCCCTTTGTCAATTCAACATAAAGGGGAAAATTAATTAGATTGATAACTAATCACAACCACCCTATTGGGTAACAATCGATTGTATCACGCTCACATCTGCCCTGCTAAGGAAAAATTGATGTGCCAAGGATTAAAACCACCTTGTTAGGGAAAATATTTATTTATACCTTTAAATTGTGTCATTTTCCTCTTTTTGAGGGCCCATTTGAAGACACCATTTTTTCCCACTCCCTCAATGGGGAATTTAAGGCTCATCAATTGCTCTCCAGGGTATTAGCCTCTACCTATTGGCTTGTAGCAATCTATGGTTGTCAATACACCATTCTAGCATTAATTTTTTTGACATAATGAATTTTTTATTCATTGAGAAGATGTTACTATGCCTATGTCTTAAAAAACATACTCAAACAAAGGAAATATGTAGACACTCCTTTTTGGCCACTTCTGTGTCTAAATGGGCTTTAGATCTATTTCTAATAAATGATGTAAATTAAGCCTAAAATTCACTCAACATCCCAAATTCGATCACATATTGGACATAAGTGTCCATCATTGCATCAAGGATTCCATATATGGGTCAATATCCTATACATAATGATAACCTCTCACAGATTCATCCTCAGTTAGCTTTTGACCAAGTATTGACCAATTAAGTGGGGCACTTAACCAAATTCTTAAACTAACCAAAAGACTAAGCAGACATAATTAACCAAGTAAATAAAATTAAATTATTAAGTGAAAACTCTATGTTGAATTAATAAATATGTATTTTATAAAAAATAATTTTCAACAAATATGAGGTCATGATGATGTCATCATCTTAAAAGTCAAGAATTATAAAATATCAATATAAATGCCATAAAAATTAGAAATTTTGAGCCATGCCTCCATAAATGCATAACTAAAGCCATTATTAATTTAATTTGGACTCCCAACATTAACCTTAGTTTAACTACACATGGGTTAGAGTTAGTTGAAAGCCTATAAATACAAGTGACATGACCTTTCTTAACCAAGCTTTTATGTACAAACAAATAATGCCAAATTATTGATAGAAATCTTCATATTCAAGACAAGATAAGATACAATTGCTAAGGGAACACTAGGATGTTCTATCCACAAAGCATCAAGCATCATCAAAGACTATTTGTTTACAATACCAAGCACAAGCCTTCTCTCACACCGATTACAAGATGGAGTCATTCTAGGAAGGCAAATGGTGTTTTTATACTCCATTAGTATATTTATTTGTTTGTTACTCACCCTGGTAATTAGGTTTGGAATGTTAGTTGTCATTGATTATTTTTATTTATCCACTAATAAGAGAGACTAAAATTATCTTTGTAATCCTACTTTATAGAAACCATATTAGGGTTTGTAATAGCTAAAAACTTGAAAAATGAAAGAAGAGAGTGTAATGGATTGAGTTGACCCTAGTCACCCCCATGATGATTGAATATTTATTGTGTATCTAATATTCTAAGGAGGGAATTCAAGATCACATAGTTCCCCTACCTAGAGTGCTACATGCAATTAAACTCCTTTGCTACATGTATGCATCTAGAGATAACTTGAATACTTGATAATGCTTTGCTTAACTCAAATATAATTAACTCATGACTTGGATAAGGGTTGATTTAAGTTAATATAATGCAAATTATAAAGTATAAGGAAGATTTTCTTAGTTTGCAATAGTGTAGGTGTGCCTAAATAATTAAAATTTCCAAATGATTGCAAAGGGATATAATATGTGGCTTACATGTGCATTTATAACAATATAAAAGGGTGAAACCTCATGCTACCTATCCTTAAAATATGTACCAACCTATAAGGGATAATTTTAATTTAAAAAAAGAATCATTGTTAGAATAGGGTCATAATCGATCCATAAAGGTTGGGATCAATTGTCGATCTTGACCTGTGTGGGTTGATTTTGACCTAGAAGGGTGGCATTTTATATTATGAATTTGAATGTAAGTATAGATTATTAGAGAGGTTTTTAGAAATTTAGAATATTTTTGTAGGTGTAAAATAATAAATTATAGTGAATGGGCATGTACAATTAGATATGATATAGTGAAGTGGTAAAATAGGACCAATTTAAGTGTTTAAGTCAATTAAGATAAATGTGGGCCAAAAATATTATAAAGTATCCATAACCAAATTTGAGTATTTATAGATATATAGACATTGCATGGATTTATTATTATAAAAATAACCTAAAACATACTAATATGATTTAGATCCATTACATAAATTTTGTATTGTCTAAATTAGTGTTCAACAACATTTATCTAATATGGAGTGAAGACAAAGTAGCAAACCATGCTCATGTAAAGGTAAATATTTCCTAGAAAAATGTTTAAGTCTCCCTAATTCTAATCCTTTTGACATTATAGTCACACAACTTATGGAGGATTTGACAAAAAATTATTCAGCTCTTTCTTAAGACAAAGAAATACTAAATAGTCAAAATAAGTCCTTGAAAGCTATAGGCTTTTTTGTTTTTGGAGTCTACAATTGAGTATCACAAGTAAATTATGGAACATATAAATTAATTTTTATGAAAAATAAAGGCATCAATAGATCCAAAGCAATTTTATTCTCAAGCAAAAAATTAGACAAAATAAGAAAATATTTTTTGCAAAAGTCTCCAAATAGTCCATCATTGGCAGACCATCAACCTGCTCACCACATCTATCAACGTATATCATAAATGGAAAGTGATATTATTATTCAATAGGATTTGAAACCACCAAAATCCAATAATTTACTATGAAAGTTGGGTGAGATTAAGCAACACACACAAACTTAGTGTGTGTTGGCATCAACCATTTTTGTCAATGTATATGTTGACTCCCTTGGCAGAATAAAGATTAATGGAATAACTATTAACGTATCAGCCATTCGTACAGTTTTTAAATCAATTTCCCTTTTCCCAGGGCCCCACTACCTCATCCCAATGTGTAATATCATTCTTGAATCTAAGGATGCCCTAAGTTTGTGTGTATTGGTTACGATTAGCCATATTCCCATGTAATAAAAATATAGAGAACGGGTTGTGGCAAAAATGGAAATATGGCTATCTTCTATTAATATGAATTATTTCATTTTTAAGGTGATTTTAATATCGATGCTAGTGTTTTAGAAAGGGAGAGGTTAGCCTTTTTATTTGTAACTTGCTAATAATTTCCAAAAAAATTGAGAGGAAATTATAAAAATTTAAAGTGCATTAATGACACCATTCTCCTCCTCATCCCAAAGTAAGTTGAGGTAAATCATTCTCATTCATGCCAATTTATCCATGCAATATGATTTACAAAACTATATCCAAAACAATATCCGAAAGGCTTCAATCATTGTTATCAAAATTAATCCCACCTCATTAGTAAGCTTTTGTCCCCAATAAATAGATCACAAATAACATAATTTCTTTAAAAAATTGGTGTTTTTGCAGTGCATCATTATTAATATCATTTTTTGAGTTTTAAATTTGCACTTTTGAGTCAATCTACGTTAACATGTATTCCATGCTTAATGGTTCACAACAACTCATCTCTCATTAGCATGAACATGAATTCCTAAAAGGTCCCTTGAAGTTAAAGTTTTTCATGAGAATAGAATATCCAAGAGTCCACTATTTTGAGTTTGTTTAGACAATGGTCACATATTTTGTATTTTATGATGATTTACTCATATGATGACATCCTATATATATGTCATAATTATGGAAATCTATAAACTTAATTTTTGTATAGGTTTTGTAATTTCCCTGTTGTAATCATGTTTTTATACATATGAATCGTTGGTTCAAATTAGGCTTTTATTGACACATTTTCCTTTGTGTTGGACCTTGCACAGTATTTCTTATCATCATTTACTCTTGAATATCTTTAGATTTGTCATTTATTTGCCTCAAGATACTCTTGCAAACTAGGAAAAAAAATATAGAGGGTCATATTTCAATTTTAGATACTTTTTCTAGATTATAAAGTTTGGTCTGCACATTTTTTGAAATAGAGTGTAGGTCATGGTAGTTGTCTTTAGTGAAATAATTTTTTTGGTTTATTTTAATCATGGTGATGGTTGTTTTTAACAAGTCTTTTACAACATTGTACACATATATATGCCATTCTTATCCCTTTATATTTTATTTATTTTCACACCACTTGATAATCAAAAATTATTTTTGTATTGTACATGTATGTTGATGTTGAGTTAAATTAAAGTTAGGTTATTTAAATACATTATTGTACCCTTATAAGGTTGTCATTTTTTAGAATAAAATTATGATTTCAAAACTAAGACTGAACTTACATGAGTTACATAGTGAAACTAGTAAATGGAGACTCCCAAATTCACTTTAAAAAAAAATAATTTGTACACTATAGAATAATATAAAACATGTTTATGTTGATATTTCCAATTATAACTTAGTCTATGAACTCCTAAATAAAGGCATTCATAGATAGCTTAGTGATGTTATTTTGAATCTAAACATTGGTTGAATTAATTGTCTACACAAGTAAACAAGGGTCTAAATTTTATTTTAATAATTTAGATGTTTGAAAAAATATATCTATCATTTGTGTCTCATTTTAGATTTATTTATTTAATTATTATTTTTACATGTTTCTAATTCATTATTTCTTTTCCACACATTGTAAAAAAAAAATTAATATTTTTGTATACATCATTAGATATTACAATACTAATTTAATTTAAGAAACATTAAAATCCATCTTCATCATTTTGTATATACTAATTATTTAATTAATGTATATTTTAATCTAATGCATAGATCCTATATCACTTATTAAGATTAAATCTCACCATAATTAACTTTCTAAAATTTAAACTTATGAGATCTCATCATAAGTATAAATCTACTAGCATCGATAGAGATAATCGATTCTTAGAAGAGCATGAAGAAATTTATCATCACTATTAGATTTTGGCCTATTACGTCATGAGAAATTTAGAAGGGAGACAAAATAACTCGGTTTGTAAATGGAGTTACAACTATTTGGAATGTATACAATCTAATCATGGCTTTTGCATTTGAAAATATCCAAGGGGTCTTTCCTCCCAACAATATGACATTAAATTACCTACCACATATGGTGATTTGGAGGATGTAAGAAAATTGTTTGAAAAAATGTCACATTTTGGCCAATGTTTCATAAAATTAAAACTTTAGACTTTCACTACAAACTATTTGACAATTTGGCTATTCAAAATTCTTCTTGGATAGCTAAAGAGAGTAAGAATGGGTATCATATTATGATTCATACCATTATTTGGAAAACCATTTTCCTATGGGTTTAGGATAAAAATCTTGTGATTGATCTAAAATAGAGTTTAGAAATTGTGGAAGGGATCCCAACAACATAACAATGTCTTGAATTTAAGGGAAAATAACTTGAAGATCATTCATTACTATCAATTTATGATATTATGAAGGGTTCTACAATCCTTATGATGTTGAGATTATGAGGAGGAGATGTAGGTGTAGGGATGCCATCATCATCTAAATTTGGGTCTTGCAAGGAAGTAGTGAAAAAAATAGCTCCTAAAATAAATGTTCAAAATCCTACACACTTTTTTAGTACCTATATAGAGGAACACATAGAAGAGATGCCGATAGTGGTGATTAAAGAGGAAAATGTGATGCTATATAAGTTAAAATTAGAGAAAGAGGTAGTAATATGCATATTTAATGGTTATTGGCCAATTACAGAGGCATTATTTAAATGGGTTTATACAACTTGGAAAAAATGCTGTGAAATCTCTCTTTGCTCCAAGGGTTTCTTCATTGTTCATTTTTTTTATGAGGTAGATTACCAATGAGTTTTTTTGCATATGATCCTTGGTTTTGGGGTACAATGGGTCTTTATCTCATCTTTTGATTTCCAAAAGTTGATCCAACTTCACACTCAATAACTATAATGCCAATTTGGGTTTGGATACCAAATCTTCCTATCTATCTCATTTGTGCATTCGAAAAGATAGTAGATAGCTTGGTCAAGTTTATAAAAGTTGATGCTAAGAGAAGGGTAGTAAGTTTATGTACATTTTATTGCATTTGTGTGGAAATAGATCTCAATAAAGGTCAACCAGACAAAATGATAATCAAATGTGGACAACATCAACACATACAGATATTAGAATTTGAGAATAATACATTTTGATGTCATATATGTAAACTTATAGGATACCTTCTTGCTACCTATCCATAGGGTCAAACTCATCCATAAAAAAAAGGGGTTGAAACCAACATATAAAATATGGATATTTTTGGTGGAAGTGGAAGAGGAGGAAGAATTAAATAATACAGAATAAGGTCAATAAACCTTAGAAACAATAAAGAATGATATCAAAGAACCTAACGTATGATTGGGGGAATTTATCACCACTACAGTGGAAGGAGAAGAAACACAAGGTTTATCTACGAGGACTTCTCTAAAAGAGAATATGTCAGAGGGAGTGAAGATGACTCATGAATTAGAAAGTTTAGATTTTGAAAAGGAGATGAAATCTCATCTTATGTTAGAAATTTGACTTCTAAATCTTCCATACTTAATCAGAATACATAAATGCAAATAGTCAAATTGAAACTGCTCGTGGGGTGTGGAAGGATATAATAAAAAATAAAGGTAAAAAAGGTAAACTGGAGGATTATTTGGTAAATATTTCCCAATAACTCCTAGTATTTGGAGGTTGGGATTGAAGGTTTTATATTTTATGTGGTTTGCCTCTCTATTATTTATACTATCCCTTTCCAAATTGTGGAGGGATTTGGGATTTTCCTTCTACTAGAGATATTTTTTCCCTTTTCTTTGTATTTTTTTCCTTGGTATGTTGAAAAAAATATTAAGAATGTAATTTATCATTTTTATTAATTGAATTTGTGACTTTTTTCATGGAAAAAAAGTATTAATCTAATCCTATGGTTATAAAAAGGTATCAATGCCTCTCCATCTTTATTGCACCAGAGATGTTATATTGGAAGGAAATTCATTGATATTCATCTTGACATCTTTTGATGCCATTTTAGATGCTTGATAGCTAGTATGGGTGACATTTGGGTGACTGTTAATGAGTGACTACCTATGACTATTGAATGAACAAATATATGATCTTTTTATTTCTTCTCTTGTGTTGTTAAAATGAACAAAAATGAATACAAAGATCTACAATTGCTTTGCTTCATGAATCTCTGCATTTTCTATCAAGGTACTCTTTTTTTTTCTCTTTTTTATTTGATTTTATATTTTTCATTTGTAAATTTATTTGATTTGATTTCATGATTATGGTAATATAGATCAAATTTTCTCTATTTTCTTTGCATGTATATATTTTTTGGTTTATTCATAGGGTTTGTGTAATATTTTGAAATATTTGTGTACTATTATGGTCATGGGTTTGAAACTATATGAATGTTAAGTCCTATGGTCTATTGGGAACCGTCCAACATGAATTTGGATTTTTATGGGGTTTAAAAATTAGAAAATTAATATTTGGTAGCTAAATCTTTTCCTTTTTGATTTTTTGATTTAGGTCAGTGGTCTTTTTAGTGATTTAGTGTTCTATATTTTAGTGGTCTTTTTTGAGAGATTGTGGCTCAGTGTAGGGGTTAATCGTAGC
Organism: Torreya grandis; assembly: GCA_037957365.1. Lineage (NCBI taxonomy): Eukaryota > Viridiplantae > Streptophyta > Pinopsida > Cupressales > Taxaceae > Torreya > Torreya grandis. The sequence goes on from JARHVA010001913.1 coordinate 1,325,239, forward strand.
ACTAAGATAATTATTGATAGAAATCAAAATGAAGGATTATCACTATTATTTTTTCATCTGATACAACCTAGTGCTTATATTCTTGCATCAACATAAAATAACTACGCTCCCTAAGAAGAATATAAATAATTAAATTGAAGGTGTCTTTATGGAGGGAAGGCTTCCATATTTTTGTATAAACAATTATCATTCCTAATTTTGGTTAAGAAATTAAACTAAACATAATTTACTCCTAACTATTGATAGATGTTGACTATTGATGGACAATATTTTTATTAATTCCATCATTTCTTAATTACTTCATTTGTTGAAGGAAGCTAGACACAACAAAATTTATAACTTAAAGCAGACCTACATATGTGATTGACATGCCCATGCATGCTACAACCAATATGGTTTTTGATAAAGTTACTGATGATTCTACCTCCATTTCCTCATACCAAACATTGTTATGATTGCATATTATTCTCTCCCAAATTTATGGATTTCTGACAGTAATACATAAGTAAATAGAAATTTAATCACCATTCCCATCCATCCAGAAGTGTATTTTAGTTCCTCAAGTATCCAAATGGCATGAAAAGTGTAAAGGGTGCATAATACAAAAGGAGTGGAGGTGAAAATGAATATAACAAATTTATCCTTCTATGCAACAATAGAGAAGAAGAGTCATTTGTAGTATAAGTAGAGAGTTTGAGAGCACATGATTCACCATGTTTATTGAGTGTGTGGAGCATTTCATACTTCTGTGATATTAGCTTCAAAACATGTTTAAGTTGTGGTTAAAATTTAAAATACATCAAGTTAAATACTACATACTATAGGCAAGGTGATGAATAAAATAAACATCTGACATAGATTGGTGGTAATGTGTGTATGCAAATAACACATGATAAATTGTGCACTCAACTTCCCAAAGTTAGGCCTAGATATCTAATATAAAGGATGGATTATGGGTAGCCTAAATTAAATAGGATGATACTATACCTAAGGATAAAGGAAAGATAATATGAAAGGCTTAGATATGAAGGTTATTTACTTGACAAGGAAGAATATAGAGGGGCCCTACTAAAAGGGCTATAGGCAAAAATTGTTCATCTAAGGATACGATTTAAACTATGGATGGAGCAAAATATCTGAAACCTAAACTCATAATCAATATCACTTTAAAGTGAACTTGCTAAAATGGGAGCATACACTCTAGGAAATGAACTAACACTATCAGGGTAAAGAGGCTCAATGAGTGTCATCCATTGGTAGAGAAAGATTGATTGGTAATGAATACATATATTTATTATATTGAATGCATTTTAATAGAGGGTGATTATTGTTTTTCAATGTGTGATCAATGCTTTTACTTGTGTTCATCTTGGTAATGCTTTGTTTAGGAATTGTTTTGGTACTTGTGTACATTTTTACAAGGTTTTTATAAGTAAAGTGAAGCTCAATTGATTGTTGAAATGAAAGTATTGAAATAAATGAAGTAATTAATATAGAAATTAAATGATAATAAAATGTTTTTTTGGTTATTTTCTTGAGTTTTTAGATGCATGTAATGCTAAATATAAAAAAAATCTTTTACCTCAATTTTTTTAGAGTATTCTAGGTGTATGTGTGCTTGTTTGTTTGTTTGTGAATGTAAGATTGTTAAAAATTAAAATGCTTTATTTTGAAACTGAAAATGATTTTAGTTGTTCCTAAAATTTACGTAGTGTTTGATGTAAACTACTTGTCACAAGATCATAATATACAGACATAAATAATAAAGATCTAAGCTATTATTTTTGGTGCATGACAGAGGAGAGAAAGAAATATTTATTTTCCTATATATACCTTTTTAGAATGAAAAATAATCTAATGAATGAAAAAATATATATAAACTACTATAATCTAATAAATTAATAAACAAAACTAATATTGAAAACCCCCAACCTGATCAAGGTGTAGACTAGCTAGAAACAAATATTTGTTGTAGTAAAATAAGTTATCCTCAGGTAGCTATCTCCTTGATTACTCAATCACAGTGCTTGGAATTATCTAAAAAAAGGATAAAAATAGGAGAAGGAAAGAAATATGTAATCTTTGAAAAGAAGAGCAACTGAACAGTGGCTAGGTTGATTCACATATATCAAAGAATGGGTTGTTAATTCGTATAAATTCTCCTCTTCTAAAAACTGTATAGAATGACCATGAAGATGACCAAAGGTGGAACAAAATATTTTCCAAAAATATAATCATGCAAGCTAGGGTTATGTAGAGCTTGAAAACACCAATATTTAATGCAAAAATTGGATCTGAAATCAATCCAAAATTAACTTATTTGTAGACGTACAATAAAGGTTGCATGAAGGAGTTTAACTAAGTTTGACTAGGATTTGAACTTGGGAGGGACTCAAAATGATCAAAAATAGAAGAAGGAGTGATATGGGCCTAATTAAAGGAAAACTTAAGGTATAAAAATAAATAAACATGATAAGAAGTATGTAAAACATGTCAAGGAATGAGTCCCAAAAGCTAAAATTAGAAGGTAAAATAATAATGATGGAACCACCTCTCATTACAATGGAAATTGCATAACCATTGATCTTGGGGATAAAACCACCCTATAAAGTTACACAAGCACCCTTAATTTAATATAGAACCACCCCTTTAGGATGGAACCACTACAGTTCTATAACTCCATAGGGTGGTTTTGTTACATAATAGGGCGATTCTATCACTAATGGGATATTTTTTGAAAATAAGCTAAGGAGAGTTTCAAACTCTAATAAAAGGGGGTTTTAAGGGACCTTGGGTAGGAAAAAGAGGATAGAGTGTTGGAAAGTTCTTATTTGAGTATTATTATGAGGTCACTACATCATCATTGAACATGTCACATCAAAAATATTGCACTATGCAAAATTTGGGTGCATACATATTATCCCATCAATAATTTTCATTGTCATGAATTGACAAGGGTGGAGTCTTGAGGAGTGGTGTGTGGAAGAGAAATATGAAGTTACAAATACTTACCTTATTTACCTTAGTGGCGTAGCAAAGCTAGTTAAGACTTCATAAAACCTACAAATAAAAGATGAGAATCAAGTGTAATGTGATGAAAAACTATAAAATAAGATACATAATAAAATTATGGACTAGAATATGTACCATAAACATGGGGAAGATCATAATACCAACATCATCTCATCGGGGGACTGAATCCGGTGCCAAGTGGTTTTGAACCTACAAAACTATAAAATAATTTATGAAAGATAGAAAGTCTATTGAATTTAGTAAGAATATGATTTATAAATATGAAAATATGCATAAAATATGAAAATATGCCAAAATTGGAAAGATTTTAAACTAAAACAACTAGTTTAGGGCCTAATATATTTAAAAACTTGCCAAAAACTAATTCATTATGCCAATCCCTTTTGAGATTTCTTGAGATTTGGATTACCTGTAACTATTTCAAGTGAGAAATTAGTTGATAGGAAGAGGATGACAAGAGGATGGTGAATCTACCAGTAGGAAGAGTTGCAAGGCAGGACTAGATAAGTTTTATGGCCCTTTTCATTTTGCCCTAATTTGTAATTTTTTAAATCAAAACTTACCAAAAATCCAACCAATTTCAAAAAAATAGTTTTAAAGTGTTTTTGGGGAAGGTTAGATTAGGAAAATGTAGGAATTTTTTCATTTTTGATATATTTTGAGAGTTTCGTAGGGGATTTTTGTGGTCACACAGTTGGCAGATGAAACCATCACTTGGCATAAAACTGCCAGTCTTTGCAGGCTAGTAGTTACATAACCACCATTATCTTCAGGGTGGTGGTTATGTAATCATCAGTGAGGGAAGTTACATAATTTTTATTGAGGTAGATACATAATTGTCACCTAGGGTGGTTACATAACCATTTTAGTGGTTGCATAACCACCACCTGTAAATAGAGGTATTTCTATTTACTCAAACCAGGCATTGAAATTTGTAATTCTTTCTTATTTTGATAGATGGGATTGGTCTTTCATCAACCTTAGGGTATTTTATTTACTATATAGACCTTACATACATTGGATCAAAGCTCAAGATTAGTAATATCTCCCCCAAGTCTTATAACTTTTGATGACAGATTAGCTTGTTGTCCTTGATCACATTGGGATCTTCTAGGTTGCATAAGTGGGGATCATTTTGACATCTAACCAGCTGATTTGTGATATTTTAACCTATTGGGACCCTTATCATAACATGTTTATAATCCCCTAGCCCATAAGAGAGTGTATGATCACTGTAGTTGATGTCTACCATATTATAGGCCTTCTTACAACTAGACTATTGGTATTTATCTGAGCTATCAAGAGCAATCATGAGGCCCATAATTGAGCAAAGAATTTTTTAGATGTTGATGTACCTGATATGGGTACAAAATGTAGCATGAGGATTTTTAGAGTTGAGGGATCCTCGATCCCCAACTTGTGAAAGACTATTATTAGTACCCTTACCTCCCAACTAGTGGGAGATAAGGGTATCAACAAGTTACTATTCAATTGGTCATCGATTATGTGGCATATTGAGGAGATGGGAACATGATACTCCTAGATCCATGAACTACTAGATTAAATTTATAGGGACCTCTACCATGTGGCTCATCTAGGGGCCTTTTTGATTAGCCACCCAATGATTTTCATTAGTTGGATATAAGCACACATCATCCCTTATCAAAAGAGAGTGTTGATTAGAGCACCTAGGGACATTAGGGCCACAAGATGGATGGATGTGGTGCCATTCCATACTTTGTCTTGAATAGTGGGGACTTTGATAGTAACCAACTTAATTGTCTTACCTTACCATTACATGGTTGGGCATTGGGTTGATGAGGGGGTTTATCTTGTAGCAGCCACTATGCCACTTAGGTTTAAGACATGCTCACATAGATTGAGGTACACCATATAGTTAGGGTACCAAATTAGTTTGGGATGCCTTATATGGGTAAACTTATTATCCCTAGGATCATTTATAGGGGTATATAGGAGGCAAGAGCTATAATATTGAGATGATTGTCATGGCTCCCACTTATGAAATGGGTGCACATCACCCAACTAGTTTAGATTATGACAAGCTATCAACATATGAGCCCACCACCACCACCACAACATCAGGGCCCCACTCAATAGGATCCTTCATAGGAGCAACATTTGAGAGGTGGATATGGTGAGGCTCTAAAGTATATTTAGATGGAGGATGACTTGACATTGATGAGGAGGAGGCCATGGATGATGATTCTGACCCTGAATAGTGTAAGGGGGATCTAATTAAAATGTTGATTTATATATTTGTGTTTATAGTTTGTATTTAAATTTATAGATTAACTATTCAACATATTATTGTTTTGGATATTTATATCAACTAGATCTAATGTTTAATTTGCATTATGTGACTACAAATACCATGAGTAAGTGGAGAGTATGATTAGGGACACCCTGATCAAATTTTTCCTATTAAGCATTATCATGACTAGGGACCAACTCTTGATAGATCTTGGACTCCCTATAGGGATTGGTCAGCATATACATGTCTTTTCCCCAGTGTACCATGCATCCATGATGGTGACAACACTGAGGACATATAAAAATACCTTACTAGCTAGAGTGAGGAGATCAAAGGCCTTAGTGGATATGATTTTAAGTGGAGGAGGAGGTTGAGTAGCCTTATATGGAGGTGCTAGTTGGCGCCACGATACTAGCCCCAGCATTGGAGAGGGTGAGATGGTCTCTAAGGGAGGCATCAATAAGAGATGTTATTAGAATGACAACCTTCAACATTCCTTCACATCAAGACCTTCTCATAAGAGGAAGATAAGCTCCTGAGACTTGTTATAGATATTTTATTATACCATTGTACATGTTGATTATTTTTTATATGCATTGAGGCACATTGGCCCTCCATAGAGGATCTTGTATGGGACATTATTTTTGTACAAACTCAACAATTATAATATATATATATATATATATATATATATATATATATATATATATATATCTTGAGACTTGTTATAGATATTTTATTATACCATTTTACATGTTGATTCTTTTTTATATGCCTTGAGGCACATTGGCCCTCCATAGAGGAGCTTGTATGGGACATTATTTTTGTACCAACTCAACAATTATAATATATATATATATATATATATATATATAAAAGCTTAGAACTTAAAATGTATAACACATTATAACAAGTAACTAAGAGGTAAGCTAAAACATCTGTGTGTGTGTGTGTGTGTGTGTGTGTGTGTTTTAACTTACCTCTCAATTACTTGTTATAATGTGTTATGCATTTTAACTTCTCAGCTTATATATCTCTTTTTTTTTAATAAAATATTATGGATAATGCTTATATATGTGGGAACAAAATGTATGAAAATGATGTAGTGTTTTTTTTATATAACATGTATGAAATTGTGCATGTGTTAAAAGTTATTTTATAGGTAATGACAGTTATTTTTTTTACACAACACATAACTTCCAAATTGCAGCAAGGAATGGAAAGGAGAATAGGGTAAATGTGAGATGATAAAGAATGAAAACCATAAATCAAAATTTCACAAGAGAAAGGAAGATGACCTAATCCTTAAGATCAAAGGAGAAAAATGGAATTCTTTCTAGACTTATAAAATATTAACTTCATTTTATTTATCGATAACTAACCTTGATATAATTGATAGATGGAATAAAGTTACCCTTTTTAGCATGATGTAAACAATATTTTTGGAAGAACTTTTTATTTGGACACTTTTCAATTTAATATTATTTCTGCATTTGGATTTTAATTTTCTTTGTGACCCTCTACACTTAGTCTCATGTGACTAAGAAGATGCATGATATCATCACCAAAGACTAGATGTAAGTGAGTAAGGGCACCTCTCCCCAGTGCTAACCCCATGCAACAAGTAAGATGTGAGGGCTCAACACCAAAGGTTAACATGGGTGAGAAGTGTGAAATATAACTCTTATTTTTACATAAGCTTTTGATTTTCATAGGTGTCTACTTTTATTATTTTCAAGGCCTTTACCCCCAAATCTTGGCCCCATGCAACTAGTAATATGCAAGGGATCATCATCAAAGACCAAGATAGGCAAGTAAATTTAACTATTTTTTAGCATGTTAATGTTCTATTTTAGAGGGCACCATAAGATGATATTCTACCATAGACAAAATTCTAAACTAGAATGTAGGCTAGCATTTTATAAGTTGTGCAAGAAGATGTAGGGAAAATAAATGTACTTTGCTCATAAAAATGAAGGCAAGAACCAATGTAATGCTAATTTTGAATTTTTTTTCTATGGTATATAGGATAGTGTGAGAATGGAAAGATATGATATGATGCATTTTAAAATTATATGCAATGAGAATTAACAACCAAACAATCACTAAACAACACATCTGATATGCATTAAAACATACAAACTATGAAAATACAATGCAAATGAGAGCAATGTGATTTTCAAATACTAAATGTAGAAATGTTTTAGGTGCAAACAGTTCACAAACTCATCGAACGCCTTGCCCTATAGAGTGCATAGCTAATAGGCTCCTTTTTTAAGTCTTTAATCACTAGATAAGGGCCTAACTAGTTAGGCTTGAACTTGAGACCTTCTCCTTTATTTTTGTCAATTTGACTATTGAGTCTAAGGACAAGGTCCCCTACATGAATTGGGTGATTATGAGCATAATTGTGAATTTCTTAGTACCATTGAGATGGCATGGTTAGATTTATTTGTCTTATCATAATGTGTGGATAAGGGAGGGCCAATGTTTGTGAGCATTCAATGGGGTTTTTCCATAACTTTTTATTATATAAGAGGTCTATGGCCATATTGTTGAAACACACAATATTGTTGATGAACCATGGTTGTCATTTTTTTTCTTATTGTCATGCTTGGGAGAGTTTGAGAGAGCTTAGTGAGCAACTTTATATGGTATCTTTTGTAGGAGGGCGAGAGGATCTGACATTGGGGATGTTTGGGTAATCATTAGAATCAATGTTAATTTTAATGGTGCCTATTGTTAATGTAAAACTACTTCTTTCAAGTGTTAGTGTGGTTGGGGCAGGACTAATGGTTTATTTATCTATCCTAAAGTCTAAACTATGATATAAACTACTACTTACCCCTATGTGATATGGAGTTGGAAGATTATGCTAAAGACATGGATTGTTAGATTCTTTTGGGGGTTTATCCTCATGCCCTAAGATTTCTATCATGCCAAAAAGGTGGTTTTTAATATTAGGGTTAAGATCTTCTAAGGTGAGAGGCATGTGAGGCCTATAGCATTTGATCTTATAAGGATCAAAAGGAAGTCTAATTGGTTTATCTCTTTCTAAGATACTATTAATCTCAGTCGTAGATTTGGTAGAGATGGTTGTCATGATTAAGGGAGATTTTTTACTTATTATTTATATTATTTCAACTTTTTTACTTTAGTACCCATCTTTAAGATAACCACTTTGGCTGCCAGGGGGTCTTTATCTTCAACCAATTATGGGGGATTTGCCACACCATTGGTGGGCAAATGATAATCAATGTGTAGCCTTGGTTATTTGTGAATGGTCATTTAAGTGGCATCAAAGGTTTTAGGGTCTCCTTGAGTGATAAAGACTTCCCATAAGTGGAGGAACCTCATTTATTGGAACAAGGTAGAAGGCATTAACTTTATCCTAGGGATCCAAGGTCTACCTAAGATTATGTTATAATGTGTATCTCTATAAATCACATAAAATTCTATCAACATAGCCTTAGGACCCAAATTTACTGGAAGCATGATGGTTCCTATTGAGGTAGATTTGAGGCTATCATAACCTCATAAAGTGTTCCTAGTAGTAGAGGAATTGGTCTCTCCATACCTGAGTTTTTGAATAAATGAAAAAGGGACTATGTTGACATCTTCCCCTCATCAACCATTACTCATTTCACATAATTTTTATAGATACATACTTTCAGATACAATGTTAGATCTCCCCTCATAGCCATTTTTGTGTCTAGGGATAAACCCCTTAGGTTAAAGAAGTAACCCGCATCTCTCAAAATTTATTCAGGTGGGAACATATCCAAATTAATATGATTGATTTGAGCTTGTGATAGAGGTGTGACACTAGTTAGATGTCAAAATCCCAAGGAATCGAGTAATGCCAAAATATGGGATGGAGACTTCTTAAGTAGGTTTAGGAAAGAGATGTGGGAAAACATATTTGTGAGGTTATAAATTAAATCATAGTTCCCCATGGGTTGGGGTTGGTGTCAGTCTCTAAGACATTTGTCATGTGATCGGTTGTGGGTTGATACTCCCTATTATAAGTAATGGTACTCATGTCTTCCTCAATTTTGAGTTATATAAATCTTATCATGTTATTTTTTACTTGTGTTCCTAGTTGGGGAGTCACATCAAGGTTGATTTCACTGGAGGTAGAATCCTCAGCATCATGAGTACCACCTAGTGGGTATTGGTTAACTTGATTACACTATGATTGGTTTGGGATAATATATTGTTGATGATATGGAAAGGGGTTTTGATAAATACCCAAGTTAATATTATAAGGTGTTATAGGACCAGTTGATTGGGATTGATGGTTTGTATTAGCATTCGCTAGAAACATGTCTATAAATGTTTGTTGTTGGTTCTCAGGTAGTCTTTGAATGAACTTGTATTCCCTACATATATGAGTATTGTGACCAATGAATCTAGGAAAAAGGTAGTAGGCATTACGATCATAGTCCTAATGCCTTTGAGGATGGCCTTACTAATTTTTATTATAATAGAAATGTTGATTTTAATTAGGGTCAATGTTTTGGAATTGATTTTGAAATTATCTTTGGTTGTGGTTTTATCATTGGGTGTGATGAGGAAAAGGGTGTTTTAAGTCAACCACATGGATGAAAATGATGCAGGAGCATCATAAAGAGTCATGTAAATACTAGGTTGGTAGGTCTCAAGTAAGTTTAGAAGATCATCACCTTTTAGTTTTGACCATTTCGGCATAATTTCCATTTTTCCTACCAAAATAAGACATTTAAAAATTTGAAAGTGTAATAGTATTTTGAAAGCATTTCATACATCTTCAAGGAAATTTAATGGGACAATATTAGTTATAGGATTCCCTTAGAGTCTAAGGACATGTTTTTAGGTATGTCTTATGTTTAAGTCATGATAAGTTTGAGTAGGGTCAAGTTTAAACTAGTATTATGGTTAGTTTACTACGTTGGGAAGAAGGGTAAGATCAAATGAGAGATATTTAATACTTTTTTTTGGATCAAAATAATTTTAGATTTTATTTTTTTTAAGTTATACACTTTTAAACATGAGGAAAGGAGGAGAAAACATGCTTAAAAAGTCTGTAGGCAAGATTGGCTTAAGGATTACATAAGGATTTATAGAAGGATTGTGTATGTATCGAGAAGAAAATAATACCTTCAAGAAATGGTTATTTATGTCATATTCAAATTTATGTAAGTGAATTATTTTATATGTGTTTCAATCTTTATGAATTCTTTATGTTGGGTTTTTTTAGATAACATGCAGGCCTAATAGTGAGAATTCAGGGTTTTACACAATCATAAAGTGTGTGATTTTAGAGTTTTGAAGGTTATTAAAGGGTAAATCAAGTTTTAAAGAGTTTTTAAGAAAATTTTTTAACTTATTTTATCCATGAAAAGATTTATAAACCTCCCTTAGATGTTTGTTGATGTTGAACCTCAAGTTGTAGGCCTGGATTATAAGATACTCAAAATTGGTAAGTGGAAACATTCTTATTTTGAAATTTTTGTACATTGAGTGAGAAGATATGAATATTTATTAAGGTGTATAAGGTTGGGTAAGAATTTAAATAATCATTATTTTTATTTTAAATAATTTTAAAATATTAAAAATTGAATTTGTTATCTCTCGACCTCACATAATCTAAACTAGGGCAACAAGAAGAAAAAAATCATTTTTGGCAAAACTAACCATCAAAAAATAATTAAAATTGGTGAAAATGTGTGATTCGGTGTTTATAAAGTGTTAAATAAGGTTTTAGTCATTTTATTGAGTACAAAAAAAATTTATAGATAAAACGTAGACCTGCAGTCATAAAGATAGCTCAAAACCTTATTTGGGAAGAGTAAAAAAGGCATAACTTTTAAATGAATGCTTATAATTCCTTGAAATTTTATAGGTAGGTGAATGATATGGTCACTTAAATTATTAATTTTTTATAAAATTTTTAAAATTTATACACAATAATATAATCATGACTGTGTTTTTCTACAGGCCAAAGGAAATAATGCTTAAAACCTTACAGTGCTGAATAGGTGAGTTTGAAAGTCAAACAAAGGTTAAGAACAATTTTTTTAGGTGTGATAACATTAAATATGATTATAAAACTAAAAATGGTCATTAAAAATCATTTTTTTATTAATAATCAACTCAAGAAGGTCAATTAGGCCTAATTAAGCCCAGTGGCCCTTTTGGGCATTTGATGTGAGTTCAATACAAACAAATTGAAGTGTTTTGAGAATTGTGTTGGATCACATTATTTATGCCATAATAAATATATAAATGTGTTATAAGTGTTTTTGTAACTGTAAATTCCATGAATAAGCTTGAGAAACTAATTTAAGGCCTAATGGCCCTAATAACCATGTTCTGACTAAAGTGAAGTTAGGGTACAAAGTGAGGTTTTTAATCTCTTGGAAGAGTTATTTCACATTTATTGTGATATAATAGAGTGATATAATCCATATGGATGAATTTTTTAACCCCAATGTCATGCAATAGTCATTAATCCTAATAGTGGGTCTAGTAGCCTTTTGGGATTTTTATGTTTTTAAGAGTTTGTAAGAAGAATTAACCCTTGAATTGAGTTGTGGTACATAAAATCAGTCTAAGGAAGCCCTGTGTATCTCTAATAGTCATGATTGAAACACAATTATTCATAGGAAGGAGTGCATACCATGTCAAGAAACCTTTGCATAGAAGTTTGTTGGTATGTTGATGAGGTGTCAAACCTAAGGAATGAATGTAGTGTTGTTTTGAGAATGTAGTGATCTCATTCAAGAGAGAGGAAACCTTTGAAGTTAATTATTAAGTTGGAAGAGCATATTTCCATATTAAGGAGACTTAAGAGTCTTGAAGGATAATGAATAATCCTTGTTATAAGAAACCTATGGGATTATCCAAGTAAAAGCTAAATCCAATTCTAAGACACCATTTTGTCAAGGCCTACTTACATCATATTAGCCAAAATAATTAAGAACGAGTGGTATACTTAAATTATGTAGGTCAATATTTTTTATTCCTCATACCCATTTTATTATTTTTGGCATTATTATTATTAAATAGTTGAGGTATATTGTTGTTAACCAAATTCACTTAGTTGTTTTGATCTATGACGCCATTGTGGTGGAATTATGGTTTATATTTAGAACTTTAGGATCTTGATTATTGGACTTGATTTGGTTAGATTTTATATAGCCTCCACTATTTTGATATGGGATGACTATCTTACCATAGGTCCCATTGGTTTTACAACCACTGTCAATGGAGGCTTGATTGATTTTGATAGGACTTTCAAGTTTTTCTTCATGTGACCAATAGGGGAATTTTTTCATGGCTTTTCCTTTCTCCTTGTTAAGGGAGTGCAAGAAGAGATCACATAGTTCCCTTTGGTCCATGTGAAATACACTAATAGATGAGTATAATACTTGTATCCATCTTGTAATGAAATGGGAAGATGATTCATCGTGTTATTGTTTAATGTGCAAGAACTCTTGTATGCCAGTCTTTAGGAGTTTGTTCATTTGGAAGGATTTGATAAACTTGGTCATGAGTTGGTGAAAATAATTTATAGACCCCTCAGGGAGGAGATAATACCAATTGAGGGCTATTATTTCAAGGGTATTTTCAAAAAAATTCACAACCACCCCATCCTAAGGTAATAATTCTCAAAAAAAAAAAAGTATGCCTTGACATGTTTTTTAGGATCTCCTTATCCCTTGAATTTAGGGATGTTAGGTAAGGGATACATTAGGATAACTCATATATTGTGATCGATGGGTTATTTCAAGTGCTCAATGTATGTCCTCATGTCATTGAATTCTATCAAAGGCATGGTGGAATAAAATTGAATGGGTGGGTTTGGATATGGGTTATATGTGTAATTGCTATAAGGAAAAGAGGGTGCTTGGTAGGGTGGTCTATAATAATCCAAGAAATGGTTATCTGATTGATTGGATTTTGAGAACATATTATAGTAAAGAGGAATAGTGTTAGACAAAGTAGGTCTAGGTGTTTATTTTGGAGGAGTATACGTAGGTGGAACATAACTCAGAGGTGTATAAGGTAATAAATGGTTGGTTTGTGAAGGGGGAGCATACATTGGTGATACATAACTTAGAGGGATGTAGGGTGGTAGATTTTTTTCCAGTGTATTTTGAGTGTAACAACCCCACTAGGTTTTACTAGAATATAGTAATTTTTTTTGTAACTACATGCATTTTTTTAACCAAAAAGTTTATAGTTAATCCACTTACCTAAAGATCACCATGAACAGATATAACAATCATGAACAAAGTTTTTTAACAATAAATACTACATCTAATCATAAATGAAATAGTACAAATTCAACCATGATTGATACATCATTACAACCATTGTTGTATAAGTATAATGTATAAATATTATAGTTTTCATCAATAAATAATAATATCTCAAATAATGAAACATGATACAAAGCTCCATACAGTAGAGTCTCCATGACTCAAGTATCAATCTGTAATATAAAGTGTAGTCCCTAGTATATTAATCCATTTTAGAGGGAAACATCATCTGAGTGATTTTCCACACCAACCATAGACCATAGATCCCATGCTCTATCTCCCAAACAAGGGGATGGACCTCCCTTCATGGATGGGTTGATAATGATGATGTGAGAATCCAGAGTAACAAATCAGAACCCATGTGTTGAAGATATCTAATACATAATGTGTACCATAAACAAATCCATTCTAATATGATATCACACAAATATGAAAAACTATATCAACATATGAAATGATAACATTTAATTAAAACATTACTTTGGACAAAGTTTTTAATAATTAATGATCTCTAAGATCAGTCAAATTCATACACACTACTCAATCGGATTACACCTCATCTTACATTGATGACACTAATTAAGTTAGGGAAATCTATCCACTATTTATTTAGGGTCATGAATGCAAGATTTGGTAAAATATATAATAATATAAAAACTAATATATTCATTCAAAATATTTCCCTTTAGCTAATAAAAATTATGCTAAGTACAAAATTATCAAATACATTCATTTAGTCCGTCAAATAAAATGCAATAAATCCATAACATCTAGTTTATTATAAAATAATAAACATAATAAAAAATAGGCCTACATATAACATACCATATATGTAACGATTTATCTAGATTGTGAGTTATTTAAACCACAAACCAACTTATAATGTTATTTCATCTCTGAAATAATCATTATAACACATGCTTATGTATTTGTTAATATTCCACATATAAAATAAAATCCAGTCCAAAACATATTAATATGCTATGTATTTAAACTCATAAATACATTATTTTAATGCTTTAATCAACATTTAGATATATGCAAGCACCCACTTTCACACTTGTTAACATAACACAATTGTGTGTGTGTGTGTACACATGTAAATGGTATAAACATTTTCAGATTGAATAAAAAATTAATTAACATTTAACTTATACCATTTATATGTATATTTTTATAATTCACATGTACAAATTTAATATAGTATAAATACTTCATTATATACAGTATACTCTAAGATGACATCCACTATCATTTGTCTTAGAGTATTTTGTATACTCTAAGTATACATCCAGCTAATAAACAAAAGTCCCATAACCCTTTTATAAATTGGATAAATCCCATATACTTGTATAACTATAAACACACACATTTTCATGTGATTCACATTATACACACAACTAACTATTTATAAAAGATCCTTTTAATCAAATGCAACATTTCAATCTATTTAAATTGACATTTAAATTAAAAGCATATAATCAAATATAGACACTCAGTCGGCCATGCCATCTTGAAAATTCTATCATAACCACTCAGAACTAACCACATAAACCTTTTCAAGCAAATTTTATATATAAATTGCATACCCAATATTTTTATTGACTATGAAAAACTCTTACACAATCCATAGACAAATCTGAATAAGCAATAATACATAGTCATAGTTATGTATGTGTGTAGTTCATATATAAAGAATACAATTAAATTTTAACTCTACCATATCAATTTTAACATATTCATGTATATTTTATGCATAAATCTGAGTTCATAAACTACAATTCACTCATTCACCTACTTGTACCTGAGTTATATGTTATGGCTTAAACTATATTGATCCCAAAACCATATATGAATAAGTATGCATGATACATGATTTCATAACAGAGTCAAAAGTATAAAAATTATGGTCTTGAATTTAAAATGTACAAATTTGTTTTAATCTAAAGCAACATAAATCTGATTGAAATCAAAACCTCAAGTTCATTTATACAGGTATCTTCAATTGTTTATATGTAACACATGTAGTTTCCTTCTAAAACCCTACAAATCCAAGACATAAGTATGTATGTATGTATTCACAATACATTTTTTTATAAATATCTCATACATCTATATCCAAAATCCAATTAGGTTTACATAGTAGTTCCCTCATTCAATCCCATAATTCCAATAATTTATTTAAAAACCTTAATGAATATATATCATAACTAGTTCAACAAAAACTCGTTCGAGCCAAATCATATATACCCATAGAAAAATATTCATTCCCAAAGTGTAACAGAGATTTTTTAATTTAAAATGGGTTTAAGATAGATCTTAATTAAAGCCAATCCTACATCCTTACCATTTTATTTTAGGTTACCCTAGTTTGGATGTAAGGTTCTATAGGGTTATGTGGAGGCTGAGCCTTCCATAGGGCCTTGCATGTAGCCCTTATAATTTTTCATAACATTTAAGCAAATGAAAAACCCTATAACAATTTCAATTCCAAAATCCATCAAACATTACACACATAAGAATTTAAGTACAAAACCAACCTGTGAATATATGAATTTCAAGGAAGCTAAATTACTCTTTTTCCTCAACTTTTTCACACCTTCTTCTCATTATATCTCCTACTCTTTGTATTACATGTGTCATCTCATCCTCATATCCTTCTCCCCCTTTCTTTTATTCTTTTCCATCCACTTACTAGCCACCACCTTCCCTTCCATTGATAGTAGACCCAACTGATTGAAAATATATGCATGCAAAAATAACTCAACAAAATCCCAGTGTGCTACAATCTGCCATCATGTAGTCACAGCCAAACTCCCTCATCATTTTCATAGAATGATGGTTAACCCAAATTTAATGAGTGATTAGTAACCTTAATCATCTTTAAAATTCCTTTAACTAATTAAAATAATCATTTCATGTCCTTTATAAAATATGTATGATAGTTGACTTAACATAATTCTATCATCGACTTCACAAAATTAATTATCCAAATAAAATAAACATGTCACAATAACCAACATTTATTCCCTGTAAGGTAGAATATCAACTAGTCAATAATCATTATATTTTCATGTAAAGTCGACTATCAACTAAATAAAATAATGACTATATAGCATGGTAATATAATTAGGTATTAAAATATTATTATTTAATGTTACCAAGTCATCCATAAACAAACACTCTATAAACACAATGATTTCCCTAAATCATTTAACAATATATTCATTGTCTAATATATTATAAATATCAAACCTTTGGTCAACATTTAATCAAATACAAAAAAAAATTAAAATAATACTATCGATATATTTTGACATTAGGATATACATATATTATAATAATAATCTTTACTTATTACTACCTAAATCTTATAGATCAAATAACAATTATGAAATGCATCTATATTTATTAATGCACACATAACATCATATCATTATACTACATAGTCATACCTAATAAGGTAGTAAGGTAAGTAAAAACATATATGGATTCACTCATTTAACCAAATAATTACATCATACAAGATAAGCTACATAAAACCAAATCAACATGATTATCAAAATCAGCTAGATGAGTGAAATCACGTAATCATATAAAATGATCTAAGAACACAAAAGATCATAGTAAACATTCGAATAGAAAACAAAACATATAATAATTATCAATAAAATAATTATTCATGAAATACTAAATACTACTATGGTGTGTATATGGGTTTATAGGTTCATTCTCTATCATCCCCCAATGTCTCCATCTAAACCACCCTCTTCTATGATGCTCTCCCTCCATCACACTCTGAGGAAAGAATTTGTATTAAACCCACCTCAAAATAATGAAGTTAGTTAGCCTAAAACATAATTATATCCATAAAATAATGTTGTCTAATTAACAAACATGATTACAATGTATAGAATATAAAATTACTGCTAACTCATAACAAACTAGTCAAGTAAATTAAGCAACACATAACTGTCCCATAATCAACATATGATATAAAGATTAATCAAATGATAATTAATTATCTAATCAACCATGATAATCCATGGATAAAATAGGTTATTAAGCTTAGAGATAAATCGGGATGTGATAGTGGGGAGGAGCATAGGTATAAACACTTCCCATATGATTTTGAGGAGGGAGTTGGTAGGACAGAGGGATGTTAGAAGTAGGGGATTAGGGATGCCATGAGTAGGTATTTCCCTTGGATATTGGTTCAAGGTATGATTGATAAAAGGTGGGTTAGATAGATATATCATTGATTGGTAAGTTATTGTTTGGGTAGGAATAGGAGAGAAATGACCTTGATTAGAGAGATTGATTGCCACATCTTCATTTAGATAGGCTTGGTTACTCTTTGAATCTTAAATGCGAGTCATCAAGGTTGAGATGAGTTCATTCTAGGAAGAAGGAATAGTGGTTCCAGTGATCTCTTTATTAGCAACCATAGTAAGTATGATTTGATGACCACCAATAGACTGATTGGGGTTAGAGGCCTTTGAAGAAGCTGTTGGGTTTTGTTCTCATGGTTTGGTGATGTTTTGGTTATTAGCATAATGATGCAAAGGCATTTTTAGTCTACTTAGCCTATCTTCAAAATTGCATATTTTATCAATATATTGATCGTATTTTTGTTTTATCAATATATTGATCGTATTTTTGTTTTACTTTGGGCATCTATGCTTTGTAGGCTAATTGATGGTTGAGTTGCAACATGAATGTTGGTATCACTCCTATTAGTGAAGGACATGTTGGTTGAGTTAGGGTGATTCTTGGTGGTTTTTGATGGATCTCACAGATTATGAATCATTACTCCTAGTCTAGTTTATGAGTTGGAAGGATGGTTTTAATATTGGGTTTCCATGTTTTGTGGAGGACTTTTATTATTCCAATTATGAAAGGAGGATTCACCACCATGGTGAGGACTCCTCATATAAGTTTCAAAGTCTATAATTATAACAAAAATGTCTTGAATATACATGTTCAAGGGGTATATAATAATCTTGGGATATGAATTAAAAGAAAATGTGGAACGAAGAGATAAAATAGGGATATGTAAAAGGATATTCTTTTCACGTCAAGTTCACCAATTTGTGTGCACACAAATAACAAATGTTAAATTGTGCACTCAACTTCTCAAGGTTAAGCCAAGAAAAATGACATAAAGGATGGATGATGGGTAGCTGAAATGAAATAAGATGAATCTAGATCTAAGGATAAATAAAATAGAATATGGAAGGCTTAGATTTGCAGGTTATTTTACTTGATGGGGAAGAATAAGAAGGGGTCCTACTAAAGGGGCTGAGGGCCTAGATTATTCATCTAAGGATTCAATATAGATAAGGATAAGATTTAAACTATGGGTGGAGTGAAATACCTAATTTTAAGCTTAGAATTGATATGACTCTGAAGTGCACTTTTTAGAATATAAGCAAGCACTTTAGGAAATGGACTAGAACTATGAGGATAAAGAGGCTCAATGAGTGTCATCCAATGGTAGAGAAAGATTGACTGATAATGAATAAGTTTATAAATTGAATTTATTGTATTTTAATGGAAGGTGCTTATTTTTTTTCAATGTGTAAGGATTTTGCTTGTGCTTGTCTTGGTAAGGCTTTGTTTAGGAATTATTTTGGTACTTGTGCATATTTTGATAAGGGTTTTGAAAGTAAAGTGAAACTAAATTTATTATTGAAATAAAGTACTAAAATCAATAAAGTAATTAATACTAAAATTAAATGATATGATATTGTTTGTTTTTTTTATTTTTTTGAGTTTTGGATGAATGTAATGTTAAACATAAAACTTTCAAACAAGACTATATTTGTTGACTTTATATGTTTTTCTGGTGTGCATGATATGTAAGCTAAATGAAGTTATTTATTTTTGTATTTTCATATCATGAATGAAATTGTAATGCAATTAGTATTTCCTAACATGCAAAAAAAACAAAATCAGATACAAACCCCATGAAATACAATATCCAAGTATCTAGAAATTCTTTTATGATTGCAAGCTAGAATATAGTTTTTGGTGTTCTGAATGATTGTACACTAGATTAAATGATTTAATATTAATGATTTTATTTTATGATATGCAAAAGACATTTTAATTTCATGAAAATTAAATAAATTGGGTCCAAGATATCAGCTTTATTTTATGTAGGTTTTTTTAGAGTTTTCTAAGTGTATGTGTGCTTGTTTATTTGTGAATGTAAAATTGTTAAAAATTAAAATGATTTGTTTCAAAACTAAAAATCATTATCTTTGTTTCTAAAATTTACCTAGTTTTTTGATGCAAACTACATGCTTTCACAAGATCTTTATATGCAGGTGGAAACAGTGAATATCTAAGATATTATTTTTGGTGCAAGAGAAAGGAAAGAAAAAGATTTTTTTTCCTATATTTGCCTTTTTGGAATGAAAACTACTATAATAAATGAATAAAATAATATAAACTACTATAATATAATAAATGAATAAACAAAATTTAAATTGAAAACCTCCCAACCAGATCAAGGTGTAGACCAATTTGAAGAAAAAAATTGTTGTAGTAAAATAAGTTATTCTTAGGTAACTATCTCCTTGATTGCTCAATCACAACACTTAGACCTCTTTAAAAAAAGGATGAAAATGGGAGAATGAAATAAAGACACAATATTTGAAAATAATAGTAGTTGAATAGTGGTTGGGTTGATTCACATATAATAAAGGACTAGTTGTTGATTCATATGAATTCTTCTCTTACAAAAACTATGTAGAATGACCACAAAGATGACCAAATGTGAAGCAAAAGCTTTTATAAAACTTAGAAAATATATGTTATGGTTATATAAATCTTGAAAACACCAATATTTAATGAAAAATTTGGATTTGAAATCAATCCAAAATTAGCTTATTTGTAGAAGAGCAATGGAAGTTACATGGAGTTTAACTAAGTTGGATTGGGAGTTGAACTTGGGAGGGACTCAAAATTATCGGAAATAGAAGAGGGAGGTGAAAAAATCAAAAAATGTGATTATAATCATACCAAACATGTCAAATAATGAGTTGCAAAAGCTAAAACTAGAAGGCAGAACAATAGTGACATAACCACCCCTATTTTCAAGGGAAGTTACGTAACCAATAATCTTGGTAGAAAAATACCATGTCAAGCTACATAATTTCCCTTAATTTAATATGAAATTTCCTCCTAAATATAAAATTGCCTTGGTGGTTTACACAACCACACTGGTGAACTCGTCACTCATATGGTGGTTCTGTAACTCCATAGGGTGGCTCCATCACCTAATAGGGTAGTTTTGTCACTGATGGGAGCTTATATAAAAATAAGTAGAGGAAATCTAAAAAAGATAACAAAAGGGGGTTTTAAGGGACCTAGGAGAGAGAGAATCAAAATAGGAGATGGTGTTAGAGAGTTCTCATTTGAGCATTATTAGTAGGTCACACCATCATCATTGGACTTGTCGTGTCAAGAATATTGTACCGTGCAAAAATTGGGTGCATATATGTAACCATAAAGGTAAGTTGTCAAAATTAGAATTCATGCATGGTTGACCATCTTAGTTTTTCTATTATCATTGGATAAGATTTAAAATTTATTATTCACATTGATTTTTGCATTTTATTTTCAAAGAAACTACATACCTTTATTAAATATAATTTAGTTTTAACATTAAAGTTCATTTGAGACCAAAAATAGTCAACATGACTATATGAAAATTACATTTCAAGTAAGAGCATGAAATTAAAGAGAAAAAAGTGAGATTAATTATTTTTGATGAAAAGTAAGGTACAACATAAAATTCTATAGTTAATTTATTAGGATCTTTTTATAGATAACTCATGAATGTTAAGCAAGATAATAGGCATGTCATCATCTTTGTAATTGAAGTTGAAATAATTTGGAAAAATTAAACAAAAGTGGTATTTTTTGGATATTTTATAATATTTTGAATGCCTAAATATTTAAAAAACATCCAATTTTTATTCATTTTGCATAAGTGTTGATCTAGTCATAGAAAGTGTTTTGACTTTAAACAATGTCGATGAAGACAAATCCACAATTAGTGTTTTTAAACCCAAATGTAGTTAAATGCCCTGATTTTGAGTCTCCTTTTACCTAAAAAAATTTACCTAATCATCAACAACGTGTTCACAACTTTCTCATTGCCTAAAAGTGTGCATAATCTTGCTCATTTGTCCTTGCTTCCAAAAATCTTAACTAGTCAAACGTCACACTTCTCATGCTCCTACGGTTGAACCCACCACACATAAAAAGTGTAAAAAGTTAAAAAGTATCATCTAAAAATAAATCAAAATTTTTGTGTAGGGGTTCTTAGCTAAGGTACATTATTTCTCTCAATCTAAAAGGGGCTATAATCGCAAGTTATTCTCTCCAATATTTATAGATTTATGGATTACTAGTCAAATATTCATGGCATCATTTTTGTCTTGGTGGACATTAATACCCATGAATCAAAAAATACTAGAAATAATAATATATTAATATAAATAATAGTAATAAAAATAATCTAGGTTGTTGATACAGATACAAGTATAAGAATTGGATACGTGGATATAGGGTTTTTTGGGTCCTAGAAATGTTTTTGTATACGACCACACAAAAATATATTTACAAGATTAAAAATAGAAAAAATATAGACATATAATCAAAATTAACCACATAATATGCGTAGAGGTAATAAAATAAGTTAAATAACCATAAAACATACTAATAATCTAATGCCAACTATCATAATATTTAATGGTCAAACTCATATTAGTCTTATAACAAGTACATAGTGCAAATGCTACAATGTATGGAAAAAATCAAAGATAAATACATATTCATTATTCAATATATTTACATCAAATATATTTCATTTCAAGGGGATTTATTGACATTTGTCATAGTATCTAAAGATGCCAGTGAAAATTGATGTAAATATCTAGTTATCATTGACATCAGTTGAATAAATATCTTTGATGCATTATGTTTCTCCCACCTCTATTGCCTATAAAATGACCGAGACCTATTCAATTGTTTTTAATTATCTAGAAACAGTCTTCACCATATAGAGATTTATCATTCTTGTAATCAGTGCAGATATGAGGAATGGCAAGAAATAGGTAGTGTGTAGGATAATTGAATTCCTCTAATGGGGTGATCATATGAGCATGCATTTGTTAAATCTCTTAGGACATGTGTATGTCCCTTTCTCAAGATTAAATTAGTTAAAGTCCCTTATCCCATTTCATTTTTGTTTCCCATAGGCTAAGGGAAGGAAGAATCAAGGGAAACATTGGTTCTCTATTTAAGTTGTCAAAAGTGCTTTATTGGAAACCTTTTTCTAATTTTGACTTAAGTAGGGGACCTTTTGGTCATGGGAAAGTTATCCCTTAAGTGAAACTATAATCAAATTATGTATTTAAAGTTATTCTTCAAGTAGAGATATGCCCTTTTGGGAAGGTCTTTTTGAGGGAAAGGATATAAAAAGAAAAAAGGATGGTCATTTTGGGACTCATATCATTTGATCAAATAAATATTCAAAGTTTGAGAAACTTGCTTATGATTTCAGCCCTAGAGGAGGTACACCCTCTTTGGTATTCAAATATTAAGGATAAAACCCTTCAATGTTCAGTAGATACTTCATTCAGAGGTCAGATTTGAGTGGGAATTGGCAAATTCTAGGTCTAAGGCATATTTCCAAGAGAAGTGCAATAGTTGGGCAACTTGTGGAGGTGGTACACAACTGCAATCAACCCTTATAGGAGTAGTGACCTAGTTGGAAGCCCTTTCCTAGGGTAGTGACCCCCTTTGAGGGTTTTAAATTGTAGTTTTATAGGAAATTTGAGGTTGATTTTGGTGTTTGATCATACACTCCTTCAGCTAGTATTTTTATAATATTTTTTAACTATATATTTGGTTTAGAAACCCATATTTTGAGTTATTTTTTAGGTTGTACTTATCTTAATTTTTGTAAGTGTTTGTGGTAATAAAATATTGAATTTTGATCTAAAATAAGTGTTTCCAAAATTCTAAAACTCTCTATGGTTAAGGTTTGATTAAAAAAATAGAATTAGCATTTTATTTCAAGGGTTTTTAGTAATTTATAGAATTGCTAAATTCTATCCTAAGTGGGACATTTCAATGGTATCAAAGACAAATTATTGGCTATGTGTGGGGAAGTGAATTATCTACATGTCAAACAGTGACAAACAGGTTAGATAGTATGAAAGGGAAAATAAAAAGGCTCCAAGACATCAGGTAGAAGAGCAAGAAAAACCAAGGCAAGAGTTGGAACAACCATGGTAAGAGTTGGATAAGCCAAGGCACAAAGATATAGATGACTGGATCATGTTAAGTTTGAGAAGTTCACTCAAAATCAAGAGTATTTGATAGATATGATGGTTGAATTCATCCAAACCATGAAGAACGTGAATGGGATTCACCCTCACAATGGTGAGGAAAGGGATTTTTGTACACATAACAATCCTCCCCTTCTACCAAGGGTGACATTTGGATCTACAAAAAGGCCTTTTAATCCCAACTTCCTTCGTAGAGAGGAAGTCATTCCAGAAAGGGAGGAGAAACCTTATATAGTAGATTATGTGGATGCAATTTATGATAAATATAGGACTCTTTTATCAAAAATTAAAGAGGAAATAATCCTTACATATTTTTTGACATTAAATAAAGGTAAGGGTGGTTATAGGGTTGGTCATAGACCAAGGAACAATCTAGGAGACCTACAACATGATTTGGGAAGGATCACACTTTCCACTTTTGATGTATCCACAAAATTTTTAGCTAAGGTATAGATACAAAAGGTATACACCTATCTCACACTCCAGCCTATGATGGAGGATGAGGCCATCAAATTTGTCACATTAAATTTGGTGGGAACTGCCCATGAGTAGTGGTGCCATAATTTGATAATACAAAGGCACAACCTCATAAATTATTATGAAGATTTTAGTATAAGATTGATTGAAATGTTTCATAGAGGTGATCCAAAAATTAATTTCAAATAATTGTCATAGCTAAAACAAAAGAATTTAGTGGAGTATGTGACTGATTTGGAGAGGGTTTTAGTGATGGTACCAGGTGTCTTAGAGAGAAGGCTTGTAGTTTTGTTCATATAAGGATTATATGACCTAATCACAGGTTTAGTCAAGTATTTTATCCCTTTTACTCTTCAAAAATACATTCAAAAGGTTCTTGACCTTGAATTTATAGGTCTCACATACAAAAGTTTGCCTTTTGGATAACAAAGAACAAATAATTTTGGGTAGCCTAGGACTACACTTTCAGAACAATGAAAATTAGTCCCATTTGAGTGGAAAAATAAGCCTTATCAATAGGGTTTTAGGTAGAAAAAATATATACCAAAGATGAAACAAAGAAGTGGAGTCAAGGAATTAATTAAGAAGAAGAAAATTTTGTTTTACATGTAAGGACCCTTGTACACCGAGACATAGTTGTCGTGGAAAATGGTAAGCTTACTACATTGCAGTAATTTTAGATGGAGAGGAAGAGGAAGAAAAAGAGAGCACAACCACTAATGAAGAGGAATAAGTGACAATAAGGATGACACCATTGCTACCTTATATGTAGCTCCTAGATATCACCCCTTTAGAGTGAGAGAGGGTTTACAAGGTAAGAAAATCATCGTGTTCATTGATAGTGGGGCCACCCACAACTTTATTGATGAGGGTGTGGTAGATAGATGTGGGTTTTAAACTATTAATTTCAAGGCTTTACAATGATCATAGCATATGTATTCACCATCCCTTTCATAAATAATATTATAAGGTTGAATGTCACATTGGGTAAGCATAAAATTGAAGACAATTTTTATGTACATGGTATTGGAGAGGCTGATTTAGTCCTTGGGGTACAATGGTTTCACTATCTTAGGGAATTCACCCAAAATTATTAAATAATGTAACTAAAATTTATATCAGCCAGTAAGGAAATAGTGCTACATGGGTTGATCAATGGAACACCCATGGTTATGACTTCAAAGATGATGGAAAGGGTTTTTCATATAGGGCAAGTTGCTTGGAAAATCGAGTGTTTTATAAGAACTATAATTTCTAATTTAGAACAACAACATCATCAAAAGGATATTAATCCCATCCTTGATAGATATGCCAAGGTTTTTGGTAGTATTCCTCATGGACTACCCCCAGATAGGGGTTTTGAGCACATCATTAAGTTGGAACCAGAAACTAAAGTGGTAATAAATTACACCTTAATGCCATCCTAGGGTCTACAAAGAAGAAATTGAAAATCCATCCAAGAGCTTTTGGAGATGGGTCACATAAGGCCTAGTTCTAGCCCTTTTGCTTCTTCATTCATTCTTATGAGGAATAAGGATGGGAAAATGAGGGTGTGCATATATTATTTCATATTGAACAAGAAGAACGTCAAAAAAAGGCATCCCATACCCAAAATTGATAAATTTATTAATGAATTTCACGAGACAATCTACCTCTCAAAAATTGATTTGAAGACCGAGTACCACCAAATCTAGGTAAGAGAAGAAGATGTTCAAAAAAACACTTTTAGCTATCACTATGGGCACTATGAATTTTTGGTCATGCCCTTTGGATTGACCAATACTCTTGAAACTTTTCAACGTGCATGAATAATGATTTTAGGCTATACTTGAAGAAATTTGTGTTGGTTTTCTTTGATTACATTCTTGTTTATAACAAAAGATGGGAGGAGCATCTACAACACTTGGACATAGTGTTGGGAGTGTTGGAGTAGAAAAAAATATTCACCAAAGAGTCTAAATTCAAGTTTGGAGTTTCTAAAATTATATACTTGGGGCATGTAATCAATGACCAAAGGGTCTATTTAGACCAACAAAATATACAAGCCATCATGCATTGGCCACCCCCGCATTACTATGACACATTTGAGGGGATTATTTGGTTTATGTAGCTACTATAGGTGTTTTTTGAAGGGGTTTTCTCAACTTACTACCCCATTAATGGACTTAATTAAAAATGGAGCTTTTAGTTGGTCAAAAATAGCCATGGAAGCCTTTGAAAATCTCAAGGAAGTGATGAGTATTTACCTGATACTCATTTCAGATTTCACCATTCCATTTATTTTAGAATGTGATGCTTTAGGGGAAGGTATAGATGTTATCCTAATGCAAAAAGGACACCTTATCACTTTTGAAAGTAGAGAACTGAAAGAAGTGGAGCATAGGTTTTTTATCTATGACAAGGAAATTTTGTCCATCATGCATGCTTTTAGGTAGTATTTGATTTGTGGTGAAAATGAACCATGAAAGTTTGAAATATTTTCTCAACCAAATTTATTTTAGAAATAGGCAAAAAATTTGGGTAAGTAAACTTTAATTTTATGACTTTGATATTGAATATGTCAAAGGGAAAAAAATGTAGTTGTTGATGCATTGTCTAAGAAGCCCATTTTCTATGTTATGACTAAAATTACAATGGATTGGAACGTTGTAATCATAACTCAATATTCTAAGGATAGATCTACTATATTTGTCCTAGAAGGTAATGTTGATGATGAAAGGTACAAGGTAGTGGATGGACTAATGTTTTAATAAGAATAAGGTCCTTTTAACCCCTAAATCTAATATGAAAAATCAAATATTTAAGATTGTATATGTGTAGACATTATTTTATGATTATATATCACCTTAGTCTTGTACATTTATCAAACTTAGATTTTGGTTGTTCCTCTTAGTTAGAGACCTTCTCTCTTTCACAAGTCTCACATATATTCTATCTTGTGCCCTCGGCCTATCTCTTAGTCCAACCAGTTTTATGTTGATAGCACAAACAAACTATCTTGCCCAAAATGCTTAAAATGTACTTATCTTCTACCTTTGCAAGTTCTAAATTGGTACCTATTTTACTACTCATTAGACACTAATGTCTATGGTAGACACTTTCATTGATGATGGTGTCCTATCTTGATTGAAGTGTCTAATACCCTAAAGTCATATAATTTGTAAATGAAACATATCTTAATGTTTGACCTATGTGTTTTAATGTGAGTTATCTCCCAATAGGATTGATATAAATACAAGAATAATCCTCATTCATTCCTCACTTGGGGATAACCTATAAACTTCTTACCTACTCACCAAGCAACTATCAAAAGGAATTCAATCAAGCATTTTTGAGTGAGAAAATATTCCCTATTTTCTCCTATTTCCATTTAAGTGACAGGGACATTGTCTTTATAAGATTGAATTACTGAAGGAGTAGCCCAAGATCTATATTTTCCAAGTTACAAGATAAGTCACTATTGTACTTGTTCTCCACATATTGCATGATTCACACATAAGCCAATACATAGGGGAGAACTACATGAGTTTGAGTCCCTCTTATGGAATATTGGATATGTAAGTAGCTCCCACTGACTGTGGAGTCTTTGGGGTCAACTCAACATTGTGTGACCACTAACCCATTTTCCCTCAAGGGCACTATGAAGATGGAGAACTATGATTTTTCCATTTCATGAGGAGTGATAGTCTATGACCTAGATTTGAATGCACTAGAGTGAAGGTGAGGCCAAACCCAAAAGCATATAGGTTGTTGCATCTATTTTTAGCAAGTATTCTATACAAAATACTTACATTGAACCGAAATAATAGCATTGATGTAATCATCCCAGGTTGACATAACTATTTGGGGCTCTAAAGGCTAAATTTATAGAATTAGGCAACTATTCCATAATCATCTTCTAGTCTGTTTTCTACTTGTTCTAGATCCATAATTTTTATAGCATCATAACTAACTAAGCACCTTATTTTTTGTCATTTACATATTTAGCATAGTTGTATTTCCATATTTAGACTATCTTAGTTTAATGAATTCAACATATGTTTATATATGAGTTTAACATCTAAGTGACATGATATAGATCTGATTATCACCCTTATGCATTTCATTTTTATATACCCCTTTAATAATCTAGATTTACCCCAAGATAGGTTCATTTTAGGGTTAAATATTTGGTAAACCTAATCTTTGAGATCCAACCCCTAGTTCATTTAGGGTTTTATATTTTTTCTTTGTCGTTGACCTATGATTACTGTACTTTGTTACCAAATTTTAAATTTTTCATTTGTGAAGTAATGGAAAATGATAATATAAAAACTTGTTTTCAAATGGAGATAAGGAAGCCTTGATCACTCATCTCAATAATAACAAAATATTAATATATACATTTTTGTATGTTACATGAGATGAAATCAATAAACATGATAAAGATAAGGCCTCCTCAACTAGTGATGGTAAATCCTTATAGGGTACTATAAATGACTCCATACCTCTCAACCTTCGTACATCTACCATGGGAATACCCATTATTTCAACACAAATACTAGTTTCAATGCCTGCTACTACTAAAACCATGTTTGTATCCATTTTTGTGACTACTCAACTTGCTAATCTAAATCCTAATGGGTCTATAATTCAAATGCTCCTTCAAGTTATAAATAAATTGGAGGACAAAGATACAAACAATGAAAAAAATGCTTTAAAATATTTACACGCTATTAAGTCGCAAGATGTGTTTCATAACCCTCTTGTACTTGACATATCTTTTCACCCTTTGCCAACTAGTTTTGTTGCACCTAAATTTCCATTTTATTATGGCAAGGGTGATCCTAAGCAACATATTTGATCCTTTCATGTGACATGCCTTGAATTTGCCTCAAATGATAAAATTTTGACCAAATTATTTATAATAAGTCTTAAATACTATGCTTTGAGGTGGTTTTATTATTTACCTCTCCAATCCATGAAAGCATTCAAACCTCTTATGGATCAATTTTTGACACTCTTTTCCATTAATATTTTCAAAAAGGTTTCATATGCTAAAATTTCCAAAATCAAATAAGGAACCAATGAACCTATCAATGAATATGTCTTGAGATATAAGACAATGTATAAAATGACCAATCATATGGTAGATAAAGATTTGAAAGATAGATTCAATCAAAGTTTGCTTGCTTCTTTACATGAGTCCATAGTTTTTAAGAAGTTCCAATCTTTTGATGACTTATGTCATGTTGTATGGGAAATGAAATGATCCTTATTTTATTAAATAAGCTCAAGTATGTAGAAAACACATCAGTTGCATCTACATCTAGTAATAAGTTTACAATCAAACCAAGTTATAAGGTAAAACCTCTCGAACCTAAAAATAAAAAAACACTATAGTTAACATAGTTTCATAGTAGCCAGATAGGCTTATCTTAGCTAATGCACCAAGGATATGGTTCTCCCTTTTACCTGAGTTTGTAGCTTCATTACTCCCATGGTTAATCAAGTGTCAACTTATATCCCTACTTCATCCTATCAAGGTTGATGATTCAACCTATACCCAAAGGATATGATGCAAATGGTTATGGTGATTATCATTAGGGACTATGACATTATACAAATAGATGTTTTATCTTGAAGCAAAAGATCCAAGATATTATCAATGACTAAAAGTTTGAATTTGAGGATCCTAACAAGGAATTAGGTTCACAATTTGATGATCACCATAAATTAAAAAAATATTTAATAATATTTTACAACACCATTCTAAAAAGGAACAAAAAGTGCAAATGGCATACAATGCACATCCTCCTCCATCACATTATGGGCACCCACTAGATGGAATTATTGGTACTTACACATGACATATACCTCATGTGGTTCAAAGGCCTTCTATTTCCTTTGATGATAGTGAAATTAAGGATCATGACTCTAATATTCATCCCTATTCATTTGAGTATACCTTGATAAACACCCTATACGTATTGTTATGATTGATAATGGTGCAAGTGAGAATGTTTGCACTGTGGCATTACTTACATACTTGGGTTATAATCATCATGATTTACACCCCTCTAAAAGATAAATTATAGCATTTGACAGGACTTCCTAGACAGATCTTGGTGATATTTATCTACCTTTATAGGTTAGTTCTACACATGTGGTTCCTATCTTTTTAGTTATCCCTTCCAAAGGTATATTTTATATGTTATTGGAAAGACCTTGGATACACATTCTTTGAGAAATAACTTTTATAGTGCATGTGTGTGTTAAATACATTCATGCCAATTGGGTGATTACAATTTTTAGAATTCCATATGAACATCTTCTTGAATAAAATAAATTTATACCTAAACAACTAGCAATCAAGCTTACTAAGGCTAATTCACTGCAAAAGGGTAAGAAACAAGTAATCCCCTTTACTAGGTGATCAATAATTGAGAGACCATTACATCAGGGTCATACAATGGAATATATTGAATCCTCATCTACTACACACCATATTAAAATATTTAGAGCACCTACACATGTTTTTAGTACTACTATTCCAAATAAATAAATAGACACCCAATGATGGGTTCTATGAACCCCTACTATTATTTCTTTTAGACCACAAAGTCTTATTTTACATACGTAGAGTATTACAAATACTATAGTGATAAATATTACACCTATGCATGTTCCTCGACAGTGTAAATGAGTATTTACACAAGGGTCATAGTGGGGAGATATCTATGACCATCCATTGGATGGAATCATAAGATGATCTTTCTATTTCAAGCATTCCAAAAATACTAAAAAAATAAAAAATATTCAAGAATCCAAAAAATACTTTCAGCACCTACATGTTCTATTTGGATCCTTAGCACATATGTGTTAGTTCCATGTTTATGGATAACATATTCAACTACTTATTCAAATACATATGTGTCACACTTCTAATTGAAGTTTGATATAGGCATACAATAGTTACATGACCTATTTCTATTTCAGACGTTGGGCCTTCCCTATACTCATGTCATGTAGACATTGGGGGCATCTGCTTTTTTGATCTTGATACACACAAGTTATATGGTTCAATGATCACATCTCATTTTCATGTTTGATCTTATATGTACTTACATATACCTTTATCCATGATTATATCTTACATAGGGTACTTAATACGCTATGCACTTGACATTTTTTGCTAACACATATGATCCATGGGTTACTATGACATGTTTATGTTGGTTACTTATTCTTTCTTTTATGTACTTCCTTGAGTCTTTTTCATTACTTTTGTCTTACTTGTTTGAGTATTTGAATATGCTCCTTTATTTGCAACCTCTATGCCAGTGTATGCTCTCTTTGATATTTGGATGTGTTATTGTTTATGGTACAGACATTTGAATATGTCATTCTTGATGTCATGGAAATTTGACTAAGTCATGTCTCTTTGATTATGTGTCATTTTAACATGCCCCTTTTTTGTGGTCTCCTTAGACCATTGTCTTTTGAATTGCTTTAGAGTGCTCTTATGTGTGTATGCTTGTTTTTTTGTTGACCTTGTATTATTGCTACTACAATGTTGTTGTGATATTTATCATGCATCTTAGGCATGCATGTGATCACATTGGTTCTTTGTGATTCAATGATATATTTACATAGACATGTTATTTCTACATGCTACATGGTTAGATTCACTGATTATGCAATTGTCTTATCCTTTTAAGGTGAGGTAACTACTAGTCCCTATGTTTCCCTTACCTAAAATGGGGGCATATCAGTAGAGGAATGTTATAGAGGCATGTTTTCCACACCTGTCATAATTTTAGATTCAGTGGGGACATGTAATATGGGCATGGATTCCACACACATTCATAACTTTTAGATTCAGTGGTGGCATGCTTTAAAAGCATGTTCTCCACACTTATTCAATATTCAACATTTATAGATCATAGTGGGGACATTTTTTAAAAACATGTTCTCCACATTGGTGCTTATATAAATTTTCATATTTCTCCATATATAATGGGGGAATGCTTTGAAATCATGTTCTCCACAATTACAATTTTTTTGAATTAGCTAAAGCACACAATTATATGATTCAAATTTATAGTTATGGTAGAATTATATACATTAGTACCATTTTTATAAACAGCTTCAACATGAGACTTATTTAAGGTGCATATGTTATGAAACATGTGCCTAATATTTTAAAAATAAAATTAGTTTCATATTCTAAAACTCTTTTGCATATTGATACTCTGATCAAAATTTTATGGACTTTATTGATCCAGTCTATTGAAGTAGTTGGTTCACTTTTTGGTATGGTTGAGATGATTAAATCACCAAATCTTACCAAATTTTTAGGTTGGAATTGATTGTGTCATCTAACCTCATCAAGTTATAGGTATCATTGGGTTGCATGGTTGAGCTAATCTCAACTACCAGGTGGCAACTTATATTTTCTCCAAGTTTGGGGGTATGGGCCTTCCAATATATATATATATATATATATATATATATATATATATATATATATATATTGGAAGGCCCATACCCCCAGCCTTGGAGAAAATCCTTGGATATATTAGCTTTCTAAATTTATCTATATTTATCTTAATATCAGTTTCAGAGCCTTATAATAATAGATATTTTTCAAATCAAATTTGTAATAGGCAAGGTAGTTATATTAACACATAGGTGTACTCCTAGACCTTGTTCTTTTAATTTCAATCTTTTTAAGTACTTTCAATTCTAGATTATATGCATTAATTATACACTGTAACATGATCTTGGTTACAGTTCAGTCACCAACAAAGCACTCAAGTTGGGCACACACAAAAATAAGGTGTGTATATACACCCAAGTATATATTCCTTTCCTTTAAACTAGCAATTTCATTACTAGACTAAAGAGAGGGGAAAATGTAGACATTATTTTATGATTATATAGTACTTGAATCTTGTACACTTTGAAAACTTAGAACTTGGCTATTCTTCTTAGTTCTAGACATTTTCCCACTTCTATAAGTCTTGCATATGTTTTATCTTGTTCCCCTGGGCTTATCTCTGGGTTCAACCAATCTTATGTTGATGACACATACATGATATATTGCCTAGAATGCTTAAAACTTATTATCTTCCACCTCTACAATTTTTTATCTAGTACATATTTTCTTGCTCCTTAAACACTACTTCTGAGGTAGATACTTGCATCAATGCTAGTGTCCTATCTTAACGTAAGTGTCAAGTGCCCTAAAGTCATCTAATTTACAAATAAAATGTATCTTAATGGTCAGTCTAAGTGATTTAATAAGAGTTATCTCCTGATAGGATTTATATAAATACAAGATCAACCCTCATTCATTTATCACCTGGGGAAAACCTATAAATTTCTTATCTGCTCACCAGACAGCTATCAAAATACATTCAATCAAGCATTCAAGTGAACTAGGCTTCCCTATATTTTTCTATTTCCATATCAATCATAAGGACAACATATCGACAGGTTTGAAGTACTAAAGGAGCATCCCAAGAGCTATATTTTTTAAGTTACAAGCTAGGTCACTATTCTACTTATTTTATACATATTACATGATTCACACACAAGCCAACATGTAGGGAAGAACTACATGATACTAAGGCCCTTTTTTATAGTATTGGATATGTAGGCAACACCCATTGGCAATGGGGTATTTAGTGACACCATGTGTCCACCAACCCATTTTTCCCTAAGGTCATTATGAAGATGGAGAACTAGGGTTTTGTTATTTCATGAGGAGAGACAATCTATGATCTAAATTTAAATGCACCAGAGTGAAGGTGAGGGTAAATCTAAAAGCATCCAAGTGGTTTCATCCCTTTTCAACAATTATTTCATATAATACACTTGCATCAAACCTAGACAATAGCATTGATGTAAGCATCCCTAGCTAACATAATTATTCGAGGCTCTAAAGGTCAAATTTATAGAATCAGAGGAATGTTCTAAAATCATATTCTATCCTGCTTTCAACCTATTCTAGATCATTAACTGTTACAACATTAGAACTAGTTATGTACCTTATTTTTTATGCCATTTAGATAGCATATTTGTACTTTCCATATTTAGATTATCTCAATTTAATGAATTTAACATATGTTTATATTTGAGCTTAACATCTAATTGCCCTACTATAGATATGATTATCACACTTGTGCATTTCATTTACATATACCCCTTTAATAATTTAGATCTACCCTAAGCTAGATTAATTTTAGGGTTAAACAACATGATACCCTAATGTCATTCAGGGTACTTTAAAATGTATAAGAAAGTGAGGGAGAGGTTATTTTGGAAGGGCCTTAAAGGAGATGTTCTTCAATACATTCGGGAGTGCCTTATTTGCAAAGAAAATAAGGGATAACACACTTTTACAACTATTTTATGGCATCCCCTATCTATTTCCACTCAAAAATGGGAAATCATATCCATGGACTTCATCATGAGGCTCATTGGCACAAGGTAATAATTATATGTTTGTGGTGGTGGTTAGAATCACTAAATATGCACTTTTTTTACAATTCTGACCTAATATGTACTGTCACTCAAATCATACAACCATTGAAATGGAAGATGGTTTAGTAAGACAATGAGATCATCCCCCAAGGTGTGAGACTCTTGCACTCCTTGGGATGAACCTCTAGACAAGGATAACTTCCTTATAATCTAAATGCATCTAATTTAGGATCAACATGCAGACCTAAAAGAGCTAAAAGTCAATATGTTGCTAATCCTAAATCTAAAATCTATTGAGAGGAAAAGGGAGAGAGGGGGTTACTAAGATGTAAAAGGTAATGTACCAAGACTAAGAAGTGCACCTCTACAAGCCTTAAAGAACACACTAAAAATTATAGAGGATGAGAAAATATCACACAATATCCAAAATGGATGCTTCAATTACATAAGTGATTCACATAGAGGTTCATGATGTAATGCAATATCAAGAGGGATGGAAAATGATCCATAAGTGGCATCTGTATAAACTTATGTGCACACAACGTATGACCTACAAGCGAGATCCAAGTTCTACACAAAGTTGTTGGGGGATGGACAAAAATGAGAGGGATAAATATTATCTAAAGGCAAAGATCAATAAACCATAAAATGCATACAAAATTCAAGAAAATGGATAAAGGCAAACTCAGTTCTCATTAAAATAGAAGGCTCAAGTAGTAAAGGGCTCATGGAGGAAAATTTCTAGCAACATTATTATGCCTAGAAATGTTGACCATTTTAAAATGTAATACCTAGGATTTTATAGGCAATAGGAAGCCCATGGGTCATTGATTTAGTCTCACCCACTATTAGGGTAGTTACAAATTTTGATGATGATTTGGGGAAGGAGTTAAGACTT
The DNA here is from genome assembly GCA_037957365.1 of Torreya grandis. Taxonomy (NCBI): domain Eukaryota; kingdom Viridiplantae; phylum Streptophyta; class Pinopsida; order Cupressales; family Taxaceae; genus Torreya; species Torreya grandis. The sequence continues at coordinate 1,361,065 of JARHVA010001913.1, forward strand.
CAACTAAAATGGATGGATGCCCTTGCTCAATCATGGAAGTCATGAATGAGGTGGCTCAACCACTGTAATCTCCTTAGGATTTACATGTACCATATCTATGAAATTATCTACCATGCCTCTTTAAGTCTACAATCATCTTTGGTATCTTCTTGCTCCTCGTGTGCACACTACTATAATGACTTAGCCAAATTCTATCATTTTTTTCACACACTCTACAAGTTGCAGTCAAGCCATTATATAAATCTTGCCTTTGACAATATTTATGACTAGATGAGCTATAAAATTAATCTTGTGTACTGATGATGTGGTGTTATTTCATTTTGTACCTCCTTTATTACTTGGTCATGTCACCCATTTAACCCATTAAGCCTTGGCCACAGTATATGGCCTTCATGTGTCACCTCCCTATTCACTTTGGGATCTGTGTTATGGGCTTACCAACTAGGCCACATGGAAACTTATTATTTGTATATTCCTTCCCCAGAATCTTTTGATTGATCTTTATCGAGTGTCAGTTGACACTCTCTTATTTATTCACCGTATCCACTACTATGTACTCAGAGCCTACCACCTTCACGTGGTAAGATATCATTAATGATTGGGTTCCCTACGGTTTGATAGGAGGTTAGGTCCTATGGGATACTCATTAGTTAGGTGCCTATGGGTGTTAATTTATTCTTGTCATTCTGGGGGAGCCTAGGCTGACAGGTGTCTATGTGTTGATTTAGGATTAGTTCTAGGAGCTAACACCACTGATAAATTCTAATTTCCCATGACTTGATATTAGATATAACATCTAATAGTTAAGGAAGACATGATTGGTTTTGACCCCTGACATCACCACATGGCACTCTCTGATTAGATTTGATCACTAGTTATTATTGACAATTCTGACACCCCCGAAGCCTAACTCTGAGAACTTGCCAAAAAACTAAGTATAAAGTTTCTTAGACTCTCTAGGAAAATGTCATTTATCATAATTAGATTAGATCAGAGCCTTGATATGACTAAAAACCTTGAGAAGGTTTGGGAAAGGTTGAGAAGGCCAAAAATATTCTAAGTATCAAACTTCCCTTTGGGCCTCCTTTAACACTTAGTCGATCTGATCGATTTTACTCTAGTCATAGTACCTAAGATTGAAATATGAGTCCTTAACACAAAATTGAACTTACATTTTCACTTTTAGGATAAGTCTTCATGTGTAATGTTAATTTTTCTTTCTATGGTGAAGTGATATTTTTCCATGTGGCATCATCTCATTAACCTACTAGCTTAGAGTTTTATTGATGTGGAGACCCGTTAAACAACTTTGAATAAATTGACTAAGTCCTAAAAAGCCTTTTAAAAGGGTCATGTACTGTTAGGATTTTAACAGGTGGCACTGGGTGAAGATAGAAACCTTTGTGACTTCTACTTATTGATCCTTTATGCAAAAAGCATGACATAATTCTTGGTCTTCATAACATAAGTTCTAACTTTTATTCACATAATTTTTTGAAGACAATAATACTTAGAATTTGTCATGTAGATTTATTCAAGCTTTATACAAGATTTACAACTTTTGTTTTCAACCTTCATCCTAGATTTTGTTAAAATAATTTTTCTAAAGACCTAAGCCTTCACAAAAATTATCTTTTCACAAGTTTTGACTAGTCATGACACTTTTTTTGAGACCAAAACTTTGAGAAATCTTTATGAAGTCTTTAGAACTTTTGTTCAAAACAAAAGTTTTAACTTTTCTCAAAAAAATTCTTGAAGACCAAAAAAACTTAAATAATTTCTTCACAAATATCTCTTCAAGCTTTTTCAGGCTTCACAAATTCTATTATGAACCTGTCATAACAATTGTTTTGAAGACATGAAATTGGACAAACTTTGTGAAGTCTTCAAAACTTTTGTAAAATTTTAGTCATGTAAAAGTTTTGACTACTTTTTTGTCAAAAAATGTGAAGGCTGACCTATTTTAAAATGTATTGTGTCTTTTCTCCTTTTAAATCATTCACATCAAAACATGCAAAGACCAAAACCCTGAAGCATGAAGGCTTGATTACTTTCTTGACTTAGCCTTTTCTATTGAACTTGAAGCCCTAAACTGAATTAGATGTTTCTCCTCCATGGTGACCCAAAATGATCAACATTATGGTAACCTCTACAAATTATTTGCATACTAATCATGAACCTAGTAGCTTTTGAAGCAATCCATTGGGCATGAAATTGTAGAAGCAACCAAACCTCTCATATTTTGAAAATGCAAAATAGTTAAAACCTGCTACCTGATCCAACCTTTAAAATTGAAAGTGATTTCAACAAAATGAGAGAAGGAAATAATGAAAATGTGTCATAGGCACTAAAAGGAAGTTATAAACAACTAAAAATATTTATAATGTGTATGCAAGCACTTAGGGAAAATAAAATGTCTAACCTACCCTTAAATACTTAATTAGAAGGCTATGTAAACAAAGCCATTGACCAGTTCTACAAAATAGCTACCCTTTCTTATCAACTTAGATTATTTTTCATGTTTGAGGGTAGTCAAATGGAGGTGGAAAAGAATCAGGGGCTCAATGAACTGGTGATATACTTATCCAAGGACAAAAATAAACTCATTTACCCACATAAGTTGACTGGAAAAATAATTTTCTTGAAGTGGATAGGTAGGTTGATTCTGGCCTTCTTGATACTCAATATTATGCTCTAGATTAAGCACATCATGTGATGACTTATCCATGTTGACCTCCAACTAGTATAGTTAATTGATAGGGCATCCTCTTGATAAGATAATGGTTATAATTGAAGGATTGGTCTCAAAAAGAGATGAATCTTGGTTCTTGAGAGGTTGAGACCAAGATATGCCTACATTATCCTTTAAAAATATGAAAATATCTATAGTTCATCAATGAGTTGATAACCAAATTTTAAAATGTCAAATAAATCATTACTAATCAAACTTAATATCTTTTTTCTTAATTTGTTTACTAAAATGCACTCCTCAATATTAGTCAGACTATAGTCCCCTTAAAGAGGAACATATTTTGCTTCTAAGATCTCAAATAAGACATGTAATTCCTCATCACTTGTCAATATCTAAAAACTAGTCTCAAGATAATTAGGGTCCTCTTATAGAAACATATGATCTCTTTCAGCACTTTGTTCATCCTCAAAATCCTCCTCCATTATGTAAAGTGGCAGCTCATAAAATAAATTGGCAGCCCCAACCTCTCTCTCCTTCTTGAACTCCTCACTTGGAGTAGGAGAAAATGCACATGATTTTTATTCTTTGATGGAGAGAGAGAGTTACCCAAGCATGTTAATATTATGAAAATATGCCTCATGAAGGTAATTTAATCCTTCATCTTCAAGAACCACTTCCTCCTCATTGAAATCAATTCTATGCCAACTAGATTGATTTTCTTCCTCACCCATGTTAAATGGAAGCTCATTCATCCAAGAGAGTGTATCATCATCATGCCCCTGAAAACAATCTTGAAAAGAGAAAATTGGCTTCTCATCATCAATATCATCTTCTTCCTCTCCATGCTTATCCATTTTTTCACTGTTTTATTTCCCTAGTTGATCATGCTCATTCTCTTCTTATAGTGGGTTTGATTTTTTTCATTTAGTAGCATAAAGAGTGATACCAATAATTAGTTTCTCATCATCTTCACTTAAAATATCCTCCTCTTCATATAAATGGTCTTCATTTTATCTTCATGCAATGGTTCTTCCTTTAAAAATGGAGATGGTGGGAGGGCAAGAGGGTCTAACTAATGAAGTAGGAATGACCTTAATATGGTTGGGCATCTCAAAATTAGGATGCTTGATCCAAGAAGGCTGCCATGGTTAAGAAGCTTAAGTATCTTCCAAAGGATGAGGAAGAATGGGATTTTGAGAGGGCTATCCCTAAAGGATAATAAGCTGAGTTTTCATAGAAACAAGCTCTCTCAAATAATAAGGACTTCTGAAACTTGAAATTCTAAAAATAGGAGGCTTACTTAAAATATCAGAGGGGTTTTCTTGATTGAATATTGGATCTGGAAATGTCCTTTCTCAAGGTTGGTCCACAGTTGTAGAAGTTTTTTTGAAATTAGGGATGAAAGAGGTTGTCTGAGGTCTGATTTATTACACTCAAGCAAACATTTAATGCATTTAATCCTATTTGGCTATAATCTATCTACCCAAGTATTCTTCATCATACCTTTCCTACATCTCCCTCTCTTATTAATGAAGATAAAATTTAAGAGCAAGCTCCTCTTTTTGTAATTCATATTCTTGCTCCTTTGTAATATCATCTAACTATTTTTGTATGTTCAACAATATATCGTTGAGGCTAATATTGGCCATATATCCATATTATGGGGACGATTAGGAGGATAACCATGATGATTAGGAGAAAAATAGTCTTCTTGAGACTAGTTATAAGCATGATCATAATGCCAAGAGGGTTGAACAAGGGTGGGAGGGAGGTAATTATTATGAGAATGAGGATAGACTATTGTGGTAAGGCTATTTGGGATAAAACTAATAACATTTTCATTCTAATATGGATAATAGGAGGACATATAAGATCCAATTGGACAAAGAAGAGGGGAAGGGACACATTTCTAAGTGTATTATGACATGTTAGAGAATTAAAATCAACTAGAAATCCATTAAGATAGTCTTTTGAAATAAACAATCGTGTATGTTTCTTTAAGAACAAGTACATACCAACATAATCACTAGGTGATTAGATTTATTCAAAATAATGAAAAGATCAAGAATGACACCTAAATCCTTATGTTTGATGATATTTAAGTACTTGGGCTACTTAAACCATTAGAATTGATACTTGGAATCACTATGGTGTTAATAAATTACCCTGAATGGTAAGATACACAGAAGAGGACACCAAAATTCTCTAATGAATGATGTAAGGATCATCAAATGTGTCCCATCAAGCATGAAAGAAAATATTATCACTTGAAATGTGCACTTGTTGAATTGGAAGATGTTTGAGTGAGACAATGAGATCATCCCACAAGGTGTGGGAATCTTGTGCTCCTTGGGATGAACTTTCAAAGAAATCCAACTTCCTTCCAATATAAATGCATTTGATTTAGAATAAACATACAAGCTTAAAAGAGCCAAAAGGAAATCTACTGCTAATCCTAAATCTAAAATCTATTGAGGGGAAAAGGGAGAGAGGGGGTTATTAAAATGTAAAAAGTGATGCACCAAAATTATAAAGAGCACCTTTATAGGCCTTGAATAACACACTAAAAATTGTAGAGGATGAGAAAATATCACACAAACTCCAAAGTGGATGCTTCAATTACATAATTATTTGACATGGAAGTGAATGACATAATATAACACACAAAGGGATGACAAATGATCCAAAATTGGCATCTATATAGACTAATGTGCACACAACATATGACCTACAAGGGAGAGCCAATTTATACGTATAGATGTTGGAGGATGGAAAATAATGAGAGGGATGAGGATTATCCATAGAAAAAGATTGACAAACCACATAATGCAAGAAAATGAGAAAGTAAAACTCAATTCCCATTAAAATTTAAGGCTTAGGTGGTAAAGGGATCATGGATGGAAATTCTTAGCATCATTACTATGTTTATAAATGTTAACCATTTTACAATGTAAGACCCAAGCTTTTATAGGCAATGGGAAACCCATGGGTCATTGATTCAGTTTCACCCACTATTGGGGCAATTAAAAAATTTATGGTGATTTGGGGAAGCAGATGAGAATCTAATTGAAATAAAAGGGTGCCTTTGCCTAATCATAGTAGTCATGAATGGGGTGACTCAACCACTTTGATCTCCTTGATATTACCATGGGCCATATCTACGTAGTTATCCATCATGCCTCTTTAAGAATGAAGTCATCTTTGGCATCCTCTTGTTCCTTGTGTGCATGCTACCATAATGACTTAGCTGAAGTCTACTATTTTTTCCACACACTCTATGAGTTATAGTTGAACCATTATGTAAATCTCACCTTTAATGATTTTGACGGCTAGGTGGGCTATCAAATTTAAGTCATGTATTGATGATGTGGAATTATTACATTCACTACCTCATTTTTTACTTGGTTATATTACCCCTTTAACCCATTGAGCACTGGCTATAGTCTATGACTTCCACATGTCACCTCCCTATTCACTCTAGGTTATGTGTTGTGGGCCTGCCAACTAGGCCACATTGTATCTTCTTATTTGTTTATTATTTCCATATTCTCTATCGATCGGGTTCTATTAAGTGCAATCTATCTCTCTCCTATTCACTCACTATATCCATGACTGTGTACTCAAATCCTACCACCTCCACATGGTAGGTTATCATTAGTGCTCAAGTTCTTTAGGGTCTGACAGGAGGTTAAATCCCAGGGGATTCTCATTGGTTAGAGATGCAAGAGCATCTCAAAGAACATAGGTGCTTATAGGGTGAGTGCGTATTAGATGACCATTTATAGTCTTATGAGTGTGTAAGAGGTCATGTAGGATCCCCTAGGAGGTTTAGAGTCATTGAAGATTCATTATATGGTGTGTTGTTAACCATTTTGGTTTTCCCATCAAAATGGAGGTTTTGAATATTTAAATGTTGTGATTAGGTTATTGAGTGATAATTAAGTGTTGTATGAAATCCAATGATGATTGAATATTGGTGTAAGGTTTTAGATGATCCTGTAAGTGTGTGGGGAGTGTCTCCTAATGTACAAGGTATGATAGGCATTGCAAAATCAAGGAAATAAAAAATATTATGTGAAGAGTAACTTCCACTCTACATGAAATAGGCATTTGAAGGAAGTTTCCATGCAAAATTTAGCATGATGGAGAGATTATAGGCATGTATATAAGTGTAGAAAAGGAAGGAGTGAATAGAGTAGGGAGAGGTTTTTGAAGAAAGGAAGAGTGATGAAGAAAGAGAGAAATAATAGTACAATCCATGAAGGATAATGGAGAGACAATGGAATGTATGTATGTTTGTGATGTAAATAAAAATCAATAAAGATCATGTTATGGCCTCCACATGTCACCTCCCTATTCACTTCAGGTTTTGTGTTGTGGGCCTCCCAGCTGGGCCACATGGTAACTTCTTATTTATCTATTCCTTCCCTATGATCTTTCAATTAGGATATATTGAGTGCTATATGGCACTCTTTTATTCATTCACTATGTCCATGACTTTGTACTTGGAGCTTTCCACCTCCACATGGTAAGCTATCATTAGTGCTTAGGTTCCTTGGGGTCTAATAGGAGGTTAAATCTTAGGGGCTTCTCATTGGTTAGTGATGTAGGATCATCTCAAAGAGTATAGGTGATAATAGGGTGAGTGTGTATTAGAAGACCATTTATGGTCTTGTGAGTGTGTAAGGGGTCATGTAAGATCCTCTAGGTAGAATCATGTAAGAGTCATTAGATGGTGTGTTGTTAGCCATTTTGGTTTTCCCACTAAAATGGAAGTTTTGAATGTTTAAATGTTATAATTAGATTCTTTAATGATAATTGGGTGTTGTGTGAAATCCAATTATGGGTGAATATTGGTGTAAGGTTTTAGATGATCCTAAAAGTGTGTATGGTGTGTCTCCCAATGTACAAGGAATGATAGGCATTATAAAATCAAGAAAATCAAAAAGATTATGTTAAGAATAACTTCCACTCTACATGGAATAGGCATTGGAAGGAAGTTTCCATGAAAAATTTAGCATGATGGAGAGATTATAGGAATGCATAAGAGTTTAGAAGAGGTAGGAGTGAATATATTAGGGAGAGGTTTTTTAAGAAAGAAAGAGTGATGAAGAAATGTAAAAGGAATAATATAGTCCATGAAGGATAATGGAGAGATAAGAGATTGCATGTATGTTTGTGATGTAAATAAAAATCATGTTATTTTTTTGTCTTGTTAGGGATGAACCCTATAAACTATTATTTGAATGTTGTGTCATCATTTTAAGGCTATTTAGAGACCAGGACTGGATTTGATTATTGTTGTAGGTTTGTGTCATCAGATTGTGTGGTGATAATCAAGGAGTGTGAGTATTTTAGTTGTGTTAAATGATGTTTATACAAAATTACCAATATAATATTAAGTAAAATGTGTTTATAATCCAAAAAAAAAATTAATTTTCTATTGTAATGTTGGAGAATTAGAAAAGATCTAGATTTTAAGAAAGGATTGTTTGAGGATAAAATTATATGTGTTGTTATGTATTAGAAGTTGTGTAATGAATTAAGTGGAGAGTTGTTAGTTCTTAGGAAATAAGGTATGCTACCAATCAATTTTTATTGTTATCTTTAATAATAATGAGTTATTATTCATCAATCTACAGATGAAGGTCTCCAAACATAGTTTGAATAAGTTAAAGTAGACTTTGTTTTATACAGTCTAGATGGGAATGTTGGAGTGAATATTTATAATGGATTCCATTACTTACATGGTGACCATAGTTATTATACCTTACATGGTGTAAGTGAGATTAATTAATTCTCAACATAGATAAAACATCAAGATCCAAATTAAAACCTTTTGGGAAACATACATAGTCATGTCAATAGTCCAAGAGTCTACATAATCTTAAATTGAAGGTTGGTAAATATTATACCTACATCAAGAATTATTAGAAAAGGTGAGGAGAGGTCAAATAGACCTCATAAAATTATTAAATTTTATTGAAACCTCTTTAATTTCAAATAAACCTAATTTGTCTACTCTCGAGCTAGTACAGACCCGAGTGACCCTAGTTTAGGGTTTGAGTAGGGAAAGCGAGTTATCTTGTGTTTTCAATAATGAAAAGTCATGAAAATTCATGATAATTTATGATTTTATGTTCTCTAAAATAAATAAAAAATCACATATTTTTATAGTACGGTATAGTATAGTGTTTAGAACCATATATGGGATTGAATGAGGCCTAAGAGACCTAATTCCTAAAGAGATGTGGTGAGTTAGTTGGTCTAATCTGAGTTGGGTCATAAAATATTGTGTGTAGTAGGAGGATCCTTAAGGGTATACAAAATATAGTTTGGTTATCTAATAATCCTCATAGTTTTTTCCATACAAGGAGCTTTTCACTTTAAGAGGGCTACAAGGATTAGGCTAAGAAGACAAGGTAAGTGAGAGAAAAGCAAAGAAAGAGAGGTATAGATCTTGATTTTTAGTTGAATTAAGTTGAATTAAGTATGGTTAGTATTAATATAAGATCAGGAGCCAACATGAATTCCTTAAGGCCAAGAATCCATATTAGAGGAATGCATTAGGCTTATTAGGCCTAATAGCCTTTGGAGGGCAAAAGTGAAGAATGAAGGTAAACAAGTGTGGAGGATGATCAAAGTGAGTTTTTTATAGTCTAATATGATTATGAGAGGACATTCATGGTGATTTTAGGTCTTTATAAAGTGATATTTTATATTTGAGATAATTAACCAAGGAAGGGTGTAGACAAGTCTCAAGGACTACTTGAAGGAAAAGTAAGAGTGCAAATAAAGAATTAGAGTCAGTTGTAATAGAGCAGAGCTAGATGGAGGAACCAAGTAAGTACATAAATTTTCCATTTACATCATTTTGTGTAATTTGAGTATGGTATCTACATTAATTAGGTGTATGTGGGTGTCATTTTGTACTTGTCAGTTTAGGGGGAGCCCAGGCTAATAGGTGTCTACATGTCGATATAGGATTGGATCCTAAAGCTAACACCATTAAAAACTTGTGATTCCTTAGGGCCTAGTAGAGGATCTATTTTAGCCTCAATTTTCACCCTTGAAGAGGGTTATTCAGGCCCTCTCCAATTAAGATACACTATGGGAACAACCCCAGGTTGTGGGTCACCTATGGTGGGGTTGGACCTCCGGAGAAGGTTGACTTCCTCTTGATGGATCACTTATACTAATGTTTACACTGAGAAAAGGATTAGAAAGGGGGAAATGTATCTTAAGAAATTTAACCAAGTGATGCACCAAATTTAAATGAGAAGTCACATAAGCATGAAATAAACACTGAAGAAACATAAGACAATGCTAGCTTACACAATATCACAAAACTTAGCTAGTTGCATAAGTGTTTCATAAACTAGGTTCAAGAAACAATGGATGAAGGCAAAGAGGAGTTATAAGACTAATTTAGAGCTTGTATTAATGGTAAAAATAACACTAACTTAGACCTACAACTAATTTGAAGACACCTATAAATGAGCAAGAAAGGACAATGGGCATGGAAGATTCTCCTTCACAATGTCATCATGAAAAATCTTTTCTACACATAATTCAGAGGGGAGAGATAGGAAAATAAAGTATTTATTTCTTGAAGACATATTTCATACAAATTTTGAAAGGGTCTAGCCTTATCAAATGAGAGTCTCTGCTCTATCAAAATTAAGAGAGATTTTATTATCAAGAGTGAGTGAGAGAGAGAGAGAGAGAGAGAGAGAGAGAGAGAGAGAGAGAGAGAGAGAGAGAGAGAGAGAGAGAGAGAGAGAGAGAGAGAGACCATGTGGAAGAAAATAAGAGATATAGAAGAAAGGGGAGAGAGAGGGGGGGAACACACCATCCAAGATCATTAATTTAGCTACCACCACCTTTTGATCAAATTAAGATTATTTATTTATTGACAAGTAATCTTTATTTTGTCCCAATAGTCTTCAAATCATTTCATTAATTGAGCAACACACTAGAATACAAGAGTTTGATGAAGGTGATGAGTCATGATCTTGTTACAAAAAGAAACCTTTAATCACCTTGAAAATCTATTAATGTTCCAACTTCTTCCTCCAACCACTAGATCTCCATCTTGGGACTCTACACCATCTAACACTTGACTTGTTCATGAGGACAAAGTCCCCATATCTTAAATCTAACAAATCCATGCTATGTCTACTTTTAACAGCTACAAGTACCTATTTTTTCAAGAATATATCCATATCAATAGATGAGACATTTCTCTATAACTATATACCTACCCCCTAATTCAATAGCTGAGTATAGGTCTCACTACAGATTGAAAACCAATATAATTTATTGGTTTTCCTATATTCAATATCCATGAAGAGCTTATAGATTGCATAACATCGTTCTTGAACTATATTAGGTCTAAAAGACCTATTTTACCTCTAAAACTTTTGAAAGAAAAGGACTTAATGTACATGACATTAAAAATACAAATAAACTGAGTCTACATGCTCTAGATCCTCCAACAAAGGTCTCAACTGAGCTTCAATGGCATCCTTCAAAAAAAATACCCTAGTTTGACCTTAAGTCACATTTTCTCTCCATTGAAGTCCCTTAGCTTTTGACTTTTAATGTTGGCCATTGATCTTGAACTAGGCCTTCTAGTTTTGTGCCATCTATCAACTTTGCATTCATCCCTAGGATACACTAACTCTTTAACCTCTCACTCATTTTAGATCTCCCTTTGTATGAATGAATATGAGCTATAGAGCTTCTGCCAGTCTAACACAATTGAGACACTTTTCACCCATACATTTACTCTTAGGATCCACTGACCTTTTAACCCATTGCTCACCATTAGATATGCTTTGTATGATTACACATGCACCATCAATCTATATGGACCCACTAACTTTGTTAGTCACTATACACTATTAGATATCCATTTAGGTACTTGAGATCTTACCACTTATCATCGATGTGTTTATGCTAACCTTTTGACTTGATGTTCATCATATATCTCTGATGCATGATCAAATGTGCTTCATTAGATCTTTAGGACCTATTGACATTGTTGATCACTCATTTTCCATTAGATTTTATCTTAGCTTCCAAGATTTAAACACTTGTCATCTTCACATTCAACCTGGAAACATTTGAATTACAATGAATATTTCATGAATCTTAAACTTGATGTCCCCATGCACATTTCACTCTATAAGTTTAAGTTTAAAGCTTTATAACTTGTGATAGATAACTCATCAAGTTATAAAATTTGCATAAGATGATCAAAGCATGAAATACATCATTTCCATGTGATTTTTTGCCTGAGAGGCTTTCTAAGTAAACTTATTAAATGCATAATCAAGTTGACCCATTCATCCCAACATGATGTGCTCATGATGGTCTGGTTCTTTTGGACCTATTCAAGAAATTGCTATCCATTTAGAAGGCTCAAATGAATTTATAAGACTTTTTGGAACTTGATTCATGCTCATGAATGCTTGAAACACTATGAAAACTTGATGGTCTTCTTTACTTTGTAACTCTAGACTTGTTTTAAGACTTGCTTCTCAAAGATCAATAAAACATACTTTAATCTTGCTTAAAGTGTTTCAAAATCTTTGTAAGTAACATTTGATCCCCTTCTCAATCAATAACTCTACTTAGCTAATCACTCCATACCAAGACCTCTAGAAATTGATCCATCTATGTAAATTTCCATACGTGGATCAAAATTGGCTAGTAAATCTGGTGACATCCTGGGGTTGCATGCCTACTATACAAATATTAGTGGCCTTAAACTGATCCATTGGGTAAATATATTCATAGTCTTTTCTCTTAATTGATGTGAGACTGACTCAAGGTTATCCCTTTCTAAAACTTCCTCTTGAAGCAAAAAGAACAAAAGATAAAAACAAAAAACTGTGCCCAAGGCACTTATTGAAAGGGAAACACACAACTGAAAGGAAATGTGCTCAAGGCACCTAGAGAAAAGCATAGAAAACTACTCTAATATGTTATAATATCATACAATAGTTGTAAAATCTTCTAATAACAAGGCTTTAAATGAATGCCATTGAATGGGATGGGTAATACTTCTCCATCTAGTTGGGCAAGCTAAAAAACATTATGTTTTTTGCATCCATAGATCAAATAAGGTCCACTCCACAAGCTGACAAACTTGGTATGGTTTCCTGGCTTGGCTTTATTTGAGTCCCATTTAAGGACTAGGTCCCCTTCCTTAAATTCCCTTGTTATGACTCTCTTTTCGAAGGATTTATTGAATTGAGCTTTATGAGACTCTAATGTCTTCATTGTGAGGTCCCTGGTTTCTTTAAGCTCCATGAGCTCTATCATCCTCATGTTCATAGGCTCACTCTCCATAAACTCAAGATGATGGGCTAACTCCAAGGCAAATAGTTCAAGATAAAAGGGTAATTTGGCTTCCCTTACATATACAAGGACATATGGAGAATTGCCATTGGGGGTCACTTTGTCAGCCTATAAGGTTGTCCTTAACTTTCTATGCCACATTCTTTGATACTCTTCCATGGTCCTCTTGATAATCCTTATCAAGTTCTTGTTTGTGGAATCTACTATTCCATTGCATTGGGTATAGTAATTTGAGTATGTACTATGGTAGATGCCCAACTTAATTTTCCATTCACTTGTCTTCATACCAATAAATTCTAATGCATTATCTAAAATTATAGTAGTTGAGACACCAAATCTGATTATTATGTTGTCATAGAAATCTAATATTATTATTTCATTGGCTTATTTCAATTCAATTACTTCCACCCACCTAGTGCATTAGTCAGTTGCAGTGAGTACTCATTTATGTCCTACACTTGAAGGTGGATTTATCATTCTTATATAGTCCAATCCCCATTACATGAAGGGTTGCTCCACCTAGATTGGGTTGAGTGGAAAAGCTGCTAATCTTTGTTTGCTCGTAAATAGAGCACATTTATAACATTTCCTAACCCATGTATAGGAATTCTTGAAAAGGCTGGGCCAGTAATAACCAGCTCTCATTACTTTTACTATGGTTGTTATTGGGGGAAAATGGCCTCCTATGGGCCCATCAAGAAACTACTCGAAGATATTTGTCACTTGATTGCCATCAATACACATAATAAGTACCCCATTAAGGTCCTTTCTAAATAAAACCCCATCAACCAATGCATAAGGTATATATCAAAGCTTGAAATACCTTCTTTTTGCTATGTCCAAACCTTGAGGGCATTTTCCTATCATCAAGAAATGTGTCATATCTTGGAGCCAACTATTATGAATTGGAGGTGCATCTATTTGTGAGTTGTCTTGTGTCACCAAAACAACTTCTTTGTCTTTTTAAATTTCATCTACCATATGATCACACAAGCCTTTGCCTCTTATCAACATGGTGAATTTAATTTTCATATCATATTCTATGACCTTGGTAATCTAGCCTGCTCTTTTCTCAGTCAAATATTTGTTGAGGAGAAAGTCCCTCACTCCAGGATGAGACACCATAAGATGAACCTTACTATTGGAGAGCATTGGCCTAAATTTTTTGAGGCTCCTTAAAGCTACAAGAACTTGATTTTCTATAAAAGTGTACCTCATCTCATATCCCTCCAGCCTTTGACTTAAAAAGGCAATGAGTTGCTCAGGTCCTTCACCATTCTTCTGCATTAGCATAGATGATATGTTGTCAACATTGGCAAATGTGTACAAAATGAAATCCTTTGATAAATCAGGATTCATGAGCAAGGGTGCTTGGTCAATGGCTTTCTTGATGGCCTCAAATGTTGTTTTATCTCCATTTGACCAAGCAAACACTTGGCTCTTCTTCAGCATGGTAGTGATAGGTTTGACCAAATTTTCAAAACCAGGTATAAACCTTCTGACAAATTTTATTTTCCCAAGGAAGCTTTGGATTCCTTTATTGTGCTTAGGTAAAGATAAGGCCAGGATGGCACTTATTCTATGAGGGTCAATGAATAGTCCTTGTTTTGAAATAATGTGACCCAAAATTTTACCTTCATGAAAAACAAACACATATTTTGGGGGATTTTATAGAGATCCCATAATCTCTACATGTTTGAAAGATCAACTTTAGATGGTCCACATGATCACTAGCCTTCTTGGAGAAAACTATGATGTCATCCAAGTAAACTAGTAGCATCTGATTCAGTAACCCTTGGAAAGCCATGTCCATGGCTCTTTAGAAAGTAACCCCAACATTTGATAATCCAAAATTCATCTTTTGGTAAGCATATGTGCCCCACTTTGTGGTGAAGTAAGTCTTATATTGATCTTCCTCTCTTACCAGCACTTGGTTGTAACTTGAATACCCATCTAAAAGGGAAAAAATTCTGAACCAACAATTATCTAAAGGAGTTGCTCCATGGATGGTAAATGGTATTGATCTTTCAAATAAACCCTATTCAAATCCCTAAACTCAACACACAATATGATTTCCCCACTCTTCTTACTCACAGGTACCAAATTGGCCACCCATGAGAAGTGTTTAATGGGAAAGATGATATTGGATTCAATTAATTTGGTCAATTCTTTCCTCATAAGCTCTTCAATTTTGTGGTTTATAGGCTTCTACTTCTACCTGATAGGATTGGCATTAGCCTCTAGTTCTGTAGTGTGTTGGGCCAGCTTGAGATCAAAGTCTCTCAGGTCACTATATTCCCAAGCAAATATGTCTGCATATTCTTTACAAAGTTCTATGAAATCATGCCTTTCAACTTTAGTGCTTACATGTCCAATCTTGAGGAGCCTATCTTTAAAGATAAGGAATCTTTCATAGTTCTCTTCACTTATTGGCACTAATGCATTGTCTTTTCTCATATGATCTCCCTCATGGAAAAGACTTTCAAGGGTGACAAGCCCTTTAGAAATTTTGTTAGATCTCAATCAAACAATTTGCTCCTCATACTAATGTTGAAACTTTTTCTAGTTTATGGAGGAGAACTCTACTTCCTATTGCAATAAATAGGCAATTTTCTTGTCATTCTAAAATCCCTACCAATGAGATTCATTATCTGTTACTTATGGTCTCACCACCACTTTGACATATGGTTGCACCTTGGTCTTTTTTAACTCATTTAGGATATCAATTTGAGCTCCCATAGTTTCCAACCAATCAACATGTCCATTTTGGTTCTTTGGCACTACTGGGATGTTAAAGGCTTCAAAATCCTCAATTAGGTCCCACACCTTATGTTTATAAGACTTCATCAAGGAATTCTTGGTGATATTATAGCCTCTAATCTAGTGTATTATTATCTCATTGTCTCCATAAACTTGCAACTACTTGATCCCTCTCTTACTATCCCATTGAAGGCCATGGATAAGACCCTCATATTCTACTACATTACAAGAGCAACTAAGTTGGAACCTGTAAGAAGATAAAATCTTGTCATTGGATGGGGATACTAGCATTACACCTACACCCACTCCATGCTTTCTCCTTGAACCATCATAGAATAATTTTCACAAGCTACTAAGAACTTCTTAAGGTCCAATGAGGGATGACATGAAATAATTCTCTTCATGAAAATAGTAGACATCCAATTCCCTCTCTTCAACTCCTTCCAAGGTATCAACCAAATGATTATCATTCCATAGTTCATCTAAAAACATGTTTGGTATCTCCTCATGGTGTGTGTTTAATTCTTGACCAACTATGAATTCATCCTCATCAAAGATGGTGCAATTGAGGTTTATGTTATCTAGCCCATAAGGATCAATGTGGAATTTTGCAATGGTCTCAGCCTAAATAGATACCTTGGTTCCATATCTCATTATGAATTCCATGTATGACCTATCTACTACAAGATAACCTTTCATCTTTGCTATGAATTCTATGGATAAACATAGTGCAAAATGGGGAGGTGCATCAAGGATCAATACATATTGAACCATTGAGACACTAGGACAAGCATGTAGGGTCAAGTTGAGATCTTTGATGATATTAGATGGCTTGGTGGAAGAACCATCAAGTTTTAAAACTCCTTTAGACTGGGGCACATATTTTATATTAAGCTGATCAGCTATAGACTTTGGCATTATTGAGGTGATAGCCCCATTATATACCAAGAAATTATGTACTAAAGAAATACCAATTATTATTGAAATGTATAAGGGAGGAGGCTTGACCACCTTACTTGATTACCCTTCATTAGGTCCTTTGGTTGCATTAGTGAGAACCACCTTTTCTTTATTTGGTTCCTTCTCAAGAACCTTGATTCTTGACAACTCTTTTTGGAGTATATCTACTTGACCAGTGATGGAGATCATATCCAACATTGGCACACTCACATTGGACCTTTTCATTTATTCCACAATGTTCATGGGTGAACCACCAACCTTTTGTTTTGATTTGGGAGCCATAACTATACCTTGAGTTTATGAGTTTTGAGGGATAAAGGCATTCATCTAATTTTGATTCCTTGGAGCTAATAGAACCTTTGGAACAACATCAAGTTCATTTGGATTTGATGTTGAAGGAGTAATGGTAGGAAGCTTCTTGACTACTTCTTGGTTACCATCCTTGTTCCTTATTTTGAACCTTATATTTGTTTCCACTAGAATGTATGCCTAGCTAGAACTAGACTATTGATTGAGTGCATAACACTCTTATTTCTCATAATTCACCATTATAGCACCTAATTGGTTTGGTCCTTGATCAAGGCTTTGACCTTGTTGAGGCTCTTCTATTTTTGTCATCATGGATACCTCTGTGTTCTAATCCATAAGAGTTTGATTGTACTGATAATTAGCAGCTTGTTACCATTGATCATTGAAATCTTGAGTGAAATTAGTGGTTGGAATAATGGATTTCATAAAAGACTAATTTCAAGGCACAACCTTTTGAGCAACATTATTTTGAATAGGGACCAAAGTGTTGGAAGTGTTAGCAACATTTGGATTATCATTGTTTTGCCTAACATAGTTACGCTACCCTTGTCCTTGGTTTTGACCTTGGCCTTGGCCTTAGAAATTTCCTTTATAGGGTGGCTTATTTGCTTGATAAGATTATTGTTGATGTTGATATGAGTATTGGTAAGGCCTATTGAAATTTTTTTACCTCTTAACATTCACTATTTCATTTCTCAAATATTGGAACATGCTCTTAAGCTCTTGAAAGTTCTTTTATTCTTGGCAATCACTAGATTGACTAGTGGAAGCCCTTTATTGCTTAGGTGATGGTATAACATCAATTGTAGGCATAGGAGGAATGATAGTGAGGGGAAGAATATAAATATGGGGTGGTCTGATATAAAGGAACAAAGGCATTGGTTTTTTAGGTGTAAGGTTGGTAACTTACACCAGAATATTTTTTGCCCTGATTGCCACCTCATATACATTTGGCAATTTGTTTCCTCCCATGGACTAGATCATTACTGCAATGTCACTATTTAGGTCCTTCAAATATTAAAGAAAGGCAAAGTTAGGGGTATGGCTAATAGAGACTAGGATTTTATCCCAAGTATTTTAAAACCTTGTCTTGAAATCTTACATAACTTCATGAGGGGCTCTTTAAATTATGGTCAATTATTCTGTAAATGACAAATGGTCACTTTTATCTTCAAATATCTTATAAAATGCATCCCCTAATTGATCCCATGATGTAATAGAGTTAGCATCAAGGCTTCTATATCAGTCTAGGGATTTACCTTTGAAAGAGATGGCTGATAACCTAATTTTTACATTTTCTTCATTGATATCATGAATGTTGCAGAAGTTGGCTATATCCATGAGGTATATATAAAGGGTTGTAGCTTGGTCTCCAATAATATAACGGACAATTTTAAGATTTTCTACTGGAATAAGATCATAATGAGGGAGGTCTATAGGACTCTAACCATTAAAGGCCATAAAAGGAAAATCTCTAGGGGATGTCATGGCAATGAAAGGGTTTTAAAAAGATCTTCTTGTAGGGGTAGGCCTTAGAATTGACTTAGGAATAAAGTTGCCTTTATATGGGTGTGTATTAGAAAATCTTAATATTTTTACTAAGTTTAAAGGCAATTCAACAAATTCAAAGGGAATACCTCTAGAATCTGACCTTGTAGTCACCTTTGGCATGAGATGTAGTCACTACTCTACTACCAAAATATTAAATCTTCTTTTGGAGTTGCCAAATGCTATTTCTTGGAAGCTATAACTACTACAAATTAATCAAACCGACATCAAAATTTGACCAATATTTTTTGAACTGTGTCCCACCAGGCATGCCAGAAACTATTGTAGCCTCAATTTGCATCTTTGGAGAGGGTTATTCAAGTCCTCTCCAATTGAGCTACACTATGGGAACAACCCCATGCTATGGGTCACCTATGGTGGGGTTGGACCTCTGGAGAAGGCTGACTTCCTCTTCATGAATCACATATACCAATGTTTACACTGAGAAAAGGGTTAGAAAGGGGGAAAGGGTTCTTAATAAAGTTAACTAGGTGATGCACCAAATTAATATGAAAACTCGCATAAGCATGAAGTAAACATTGAAGAAGCATAAGACAATGCTAACTTACATAATATCACAAAACTTATCTAGTTGCATAAGTGTTTCATAAACTAGGTTCAGGAAGAAATGGATGAAGGCAAAGAGGAGTTATAAGACTCATTGAGATCTTGTATTAATGGCAGAAAGAACACTAACTTAGACCTACAACTAACTTAAAGACACCTAGAAACGAGCAAGAAAGAAGGACAATGGGCATGGAAGATTATCCTTCACAATGCCATCATGCACAAGCTTTGTTACACATAATTTAAATGGGAGAGATAGGAAAATAAAGTCTTTATTACTTCAAGAGGTCTTTCATACAAATTTTGATAGGGTTTAACCTTATCAAATGACAATCTCTACTCTACCAGAATGAAGAGAGAATTTCTTATCAAAAGTGAGAGAGAAAGACCATGTGGAAGAAATAAGAGATATAAAATAAGGGGAGAGAGGGGGGAGCACACCATCTAAGATCATTAATTGAGATACCACCACCTTTTGATCAAATCAGGATTAGTTCTCTATTAACAAGTAATATTTCTTTTATCCCAACAGCCTTCAAATCATTTTATTGATTAACACACTAGAAGATAAGAGTTTGTTGAAGGTGATGAGTCATGATCTTGTTACAAAGAGAAACCTTTAGGCACCCTAAAAATATATTTAATACTCCAACTATATCCTCCAACCACCAAATCTCCATCTTGGAGCTCTATGACATCTTCCACTTGACTTATTCATGAGGATAAAATCCTGATATCTTGAATCTAACAGAGCCATGCTATGTCCACTTTTACTGGTTGTAAGTACCTATTCTATCAAGGATATATCCCTATCGATAGATGAGACATTTTTCCATATCTATATACCTACCCCCCCCCCACTTCAATATCTGAGCATAGGTCTCACTATAGATTGAAAACCAATCCAATTTATTAGTTTTCCTATAGTCAATATTCATAAAGAGCTTATAGACTACATAACATAATTCTTGAATTATATTAGGTCTAAATAGACCTATTTTGCCTTTGAAACTTGTGGAATCCAAGGACTTAATGTACATGATGTTGAAAACACAAAGAAACTAAGTCTACATGCTTTGGATCCTCCAACATAGGTCTCGATTGAGCTTCAATGGTGTCCTTAAAAAAATATACCCTGGTTCAACCTTAGGTCACATTTATTCTCCATTGAAGTCCCTTAGATTTTAAATTTTAATGTCAGTCATTGATCTTAAACTAGGCCTTCTAGATTTGTGCCATCTATGAGCTCCACGTTCATCCCCAAGATACACTAACTCTTTGACCTCTCACTCACCATAAATCTCCCTTTGTATGAATGAATGTGAGCCATAGACCTTCTAAAAGTCTAATGTGGTTGATACACTTGTCACCCACATATTTTCTCTTAGGATACATTGACCTTTTAACCCATTACTTATCATTAGATCTACTTTATATGATTGCACATGCACCATTGATCTGTTTGGACCCACTAGCTTTGTCAATCATCATGTACCATTAGATCTCCATTCAAGTACATGAGATCTTACCACTTTTCATCAACATGTTTATGCTAACCTTTTGACTTGATACTCATTGTAGATCTTTGATGCATGATCAAATGCACTCTATTAGATCTTTGGCACCCACTGACATCATTGATCGCCCACTTGTTGTTAGATTTGATCTTAGCTTTTGATATTTGGACACTTGTAAACTTTGTGTTCAACTTTGGAATATTTAAATTCAAATGGATATTTCATGAAGCTTAAACTTGATGTCCCCACACATGTTTCACTTTTTAAGTCTAACTTTAAAGCTTTATAACTTAGGATAGACAACTCATTAAGTTATGAAATTTTAAGAGGATGATCTAGGCATGAAATACATAATGTCCATGTGATCTTTTAACCTGAGGAGATTTCTAAGTGAACTTATTAAATGCACAATCAAGGTGACCCATTCATCCTTGCGTGACATGCTCATGATGGTTTGGTTCTTTTGGACTTGTGCAAGAAACTATTATCCCTTTAAAAGGCTCCAATGAATTTCTAAGACTTTATGCAACTTAATTCATGCTCCTAAATGCTTGAAACACTATGAAAAATTATTGGTCTTCTTTACTTTTCAACTCTAGACCTATTTCAAGACTTCCTTCTCAAATATCAATAAAACACACTTCAATCTTGCTTAAAGTGTTTCAAAAGATTTATAAGTTACATTTGATCTCCTTCTCAATAAAGAACTCTGCTCAGTTGATCACTCCATACCAAAACCTCTAGAAATTGATCCATCTAGGAAAATTTCCATATGTGGGCCAAAATTAGCCAACAAGATCTAACATCTAATAGACTAGGAGGTCATAATTGGTTTTGACCCCTGACATTGCCATGTGGTGCTCTCTGATTAATTCACAGTCACTGGAAAATCCTAACAATTCTAACACCCTAGGAACTTGACTCGAGCAACTTGCCAAAAAGCTAAGTATAAAGCCATCAAGACTCTTCATAATTTGATAATATTAGAGCCCTATTAAAAATGATAACTCCAAAAAGGTTTGGAAAGGCTAAGAAGCCAAAAATATTATAAGTATCAAACTTCCCTTTGGGCCTCCTTCAACACTTAGTCGATTTGATCAATTTTAATCTAGCCATAGACCCCGAGATTGAAAGATAGGTATTTGCCACAAACTTGTTACAACCTTTCAAGTTATGCTTAGAATAATGCAGTAATTTAAAAAAAACAATTACTTATCATTCATTCCATATAAAATACTTTAAAACTTATCCAATCTATATATCATAATGATAATAGTTTCAAATTCAATATCAAATGCAATAAAACTTATTACAACTACAAGGAAAGTAAATATATTAGGACTTAGCCACAGTTGGTCTAATACTATAGCAACTGTTATTCAAGTATTATATATATATATATATATATATATATATATATATATTACAATTACATTTCTTTCAATCATTCAACTTTGATACTATAAATAGATACCAAGATCTCTGGAGTTCGAGTCAAACTAACTCATGTATAATTGATAATCTAAAGTATAGTCTCCAAGTAAGTATTGTAGTGGAGAGGAAGAGCATCATCTGAGAACTTTTCTACACCAACCATAAACCATTGATCCATCGCACAATCCCCTATTAGGGAATGGCTCTCCCTTCACATATAGGTAGATAGAACGGTGTGAGAATCTAGAGAGACATGATAGTACCTCATATGTTGTAAGATTTTTACTATATGATCTATATCATAAAGAAAAGACATTTCTAACATGATATCGTGCAATATGCAAATCAAACATATGAAATGTAAATGTCTATTGAACATAAATTTGGCCAAAAGTTTTAAATAATATACGATCACTTAGATCGCTCAATTTCATAACACACCACTCGATCGGATTATCTACATCCTGTATTGGTGGTTCTACCTAGGCTATTGAAGTCCATCTCACTACCTACTTAGAAACATAAATTTAGAATCTATAATAAACATATATATCATAGTATATAATGTAAACCTTCATTCAGCTTTTTCCTATACTAGAAATAGAACAATCTTATCCATACATTTTATCTGTCAAATGCATATAATAAAATTAAAATGTTCTATTAGTATATATATAATGAAATATAGTAGATTTAATATTCATATCATCTAGGTATGCTTCAAACAAGGATCACAATTCCTCTTTTAATATAAGTAATATACTTGTTAATACAAACTACATATTTGGTTCTAACACCACCGAATTTATAATTTGTATTTTTCCTTAATATGAAAACATAGTATGCCTAAATATAATCTATCTTTAAATAAAATACATAATAATTTAATTTATAAATTTGTTTACAGGTTTTTCATAACATATACAATCATGGTATTAAAGTATTTCTCATAAATACTTCATACATGCAAACTCAATACTCAGGTAATCGATAATGCTTTAAATATTTTCATATGGTTACTAGAACTCAAAAGAAGTTATCTAGAACTCAATTTTTTCTAAACCAAGGTTTACTAACCTCAAGACTTGATCCAATAAATATAATATACAACTAGTATGCAGTCATATATGCAAGCCTAAAACAACTAGGTACTAGTCCATGTTTAGAATAATGCACAACTCCCAATGATTATATATTAGATATAATTATTTTTACATCAAAGTGTAGACCATTATAATTCTCATAAATATAAAAGAAAGACGCAAAGTGTTATGTATTTATAAAAGACTCAATATATATATATATATATATATATATATATATATATATTGAGTCTTTTATAAATATATAACACTTTGCATCTTTCTTTTATATTTATGAGAATTATAATGGTCTACACTTTGATGTAAAAAGAATTATATCTAATATATAATCATTGGGATTTGTGCATTATTCTAAACATGGACTAGTACCTAGTTGTTTTAGGCTTGCATATATGACTGCATACTATATGTATATATATACATGTGTGTGTGTGTGTGTGTGTGTGTGTTTTGGACGTTACCAATACATAAATTGTGCAATATATATATATATATATATATATATATATTGCACAATGTATGTATTGGTTGTTGCAATATATACATATATACGACGTTACCAATACATTG
This sequence comes from Torreya grandis, assembly GCA_037957365.1. Lineage (NCBI taxonomy): Eukaryota > Viridiplantae > Streptophyta > Pinopsida > Cupressales > Taxaceae > Torreya > Torreya grandis. The sequence continues at coordinate 1,384,893 of JARHVA010001913.1, forward strand.
GTTGTTGCAAATACGTAGGACATAATCAATAAAATAAAATTCTACCTATTTAGGCATAATGCAATTATCTTAGGTATAAAAGTGTTACCAATATGTATTTCTATATAAACAATTTATAAAAGGCATGCCAATGTAGATGATGGAATTTAGTTTTTTTCTTATTTAAGCTAAAACTAGTCACAAAGAATAAATACATTGTGTTGTCATAATCTACAAAACGCTGCTTACATGTTTATTAAAACTCAGCGCTCAATCTAAGAGTAGTTATTCAACTTTATACAGTACACAATATATAAACTATTGATATAACAAATAAAAAAGGCACTACCATTGATTTTATCAATTTGCTATGGTTTCTAAGTGAAACAATTTTATCTAGTAGGCAAAATTATCTTTTATAAATCAATGCAGAACACACATAGGTTTAATAGAAGATGAAATTAAATATATCTCTCAAATTAACTAAAAATGACTCCAACTATTATCTATTCTTAAAATATACAAGAAGGATGTTATCCTATATTAAGATGTTGCCTGACTATTCATTTTTTGCTTGGTATAAAAGGGACAAGACACCTTCAAAAGGTATGATCAATCAGTTTGTTAAAATTCTAAAACAATTTAGAGACTATACATGTTGTCAATATTTATTAAAATTATACGACTTAAATAAAGATACTGTTAATAAATATGTTTCAGATATAACTAAGGATGTAGACTAAGTTTTCAACACTGCCCTTGTATAAATAGAAAGTATACAAAAGAAATATGTAGTCAAAATTTAATACATTACTCGGATATACACCTGACGCAATCCAATATATTTCTAGATAAATTTTTGGGTTTTGAAGGTCCTATTAACTATCTAGAATTCCAACTAAGAGTTCTAGGACTTAAATCACACTTCTATTATTTTTTCCACATAAAAAGGTATCATGGAAAATATAAACCATATCCATTTACACATAAAAATATAATTACATAACCCACCTCTGAAATGCTTCCAAATTGAGTAGATAAAATTGGTGCCCTTTATCTCTCTTGTGCTACACTATATTCCTCTTTCTAACCATTATTTCTTCTCCTTTTCCATGCAATGTTTCTCTTTTATCTTTGTCCGTATAAAACTTCCAAACTCCCATTTTTTTAAAATTCTCTAATTTATTTATAAAACTATCCTCCTCCCATTTTGTCGTGTTATACTCTTTGCATGCAATTTCTCATAGTCTTTGCTCCCATGTGTGGCATATTTTCTCTCTTTATAAACTTCACTATGTTATAGTTTTCTAATTCTCTAAAGTCGTAGTCCACCTTAATTTAAATTTATAAATTAATATTTAAAACATGTAATTTTCTAAATATAGATCATCACACCATATTTCTTCAAGTTAACTTGAACACAAATTTAGTTGATCAATAAAATAATAATAACCAATTTCTAGTTCTCAACTTATTTTCATGCATGTCTTACCAAGACTATGTTTAGATTTTTTTAACTCAAGGTTTATACATTAAGATAATTCAATTTATCTAAAAGTAATTAAAATAAAGGTAATTATTTATTTATCAAATAAATAAATAGGTTTCTAATTGTTTCCAATAATAAGATAACTATATAATGTATTACTATTCATATATAGCAATTAAATATCTATTTTCTTAATTTATTCTCGAAAATCTAGACAATTATAAGTAAATGAATCTTATGTAATCTTATGCATATCAAGAACTAAATCCACATACAAATATAATCACAAATAACATTTTCTTAACTACGCACTAATATGTAAAACATGTTATACATATGACATTTTATATTTATTGTGTGTGTAGGGTCACTAGCAATTCCTCTATCATCCTTCAATCGTCCCATCTATTTCATCATTTTTAATGATGCTCTTCCATGTCAAGCTTTGAGGGTAGGATCAATCCCGCATCCACCTCATAATAAGTAGGTAGTGAGTCTGAGTCATCATATATATAAACCAATGATGCAAAACTAAAAAATACAAATCCACAATGTACAAAATAAGAAAATACAACCTTCACATCATGTATACTAATCAACAATAACATTGTCCCATAATAGTATATGTCATAAATATCAAATATAAGAAATAATAATTAGATAATAACCATATTAATCCATGGATCCTAAAGTTATAAATCATAGGGTGAAATTGGAACGTAACATCCTCCCCCCTAAAACTTGTCATCATCGTGATGACACTTATTAAAAAATAGTTTTTAATATTAAAAAAGTTTAACAAAATTAAAAACATAGTTTCAAGTATCAAATCATGCAAACAAATTTGAAAACAATATATAAAATTCATCATAGTCTTACCAAGTAGCATTATCTTTAGAGTATTGGTTTCACAAGACCTTACACTGTAACATCTCTCTATTATGCAAATGAAGTTTGCAAGTTTCAATTACTCTAATTGGTTCTACCATAACCACCCCGAGATCTAGAACCTGCAAAGCATTTAAATACAAAACATGTGAATGATCAGTTATATACTTCTTTAGATAAGATACATAGAAAATATTATGTAATAGAGCTAGGATTGGTGGTAATGCAAGCCTATACGCTATAATATTGACCACTTCTAATACTTTGAAGGGTCCCACATATCTTGGTGATAGTTTTACTGATTTCTCAAATTTAATCGAGCTCTTATGTGGCTTAACCCTTAAAAACACTTTATCACCAATAGAAAATTTCCTATTTATCCTCTTCAAATTAGTGTAACTCTTTTGTCTATCATTGGCCTCGATCAACCTCTGTCTAGTTAACTTAACTTGATCCTCCATTTTTAAAAACATCTCAGGCCCAAAGACTACCCTGTCCTCTAACCTATCCCAACTAATTGGTGTCTTTCACCTCTTTATGTATAGTGCCTCAAATGGTGCCATCTTCAAAACTAACTGGTATGAGTTTTTGTATGCAAGCATAACTAATGGAAGATAATATTTTCATTTGTATTGTTGATCCATGCAGTACATACGTATAAAATCCTCTAACACTTGATTTACTTGCTCAATGTGACCATCAGTCTCTAGGTGATATACAGTGCTAAAATTTAGCTGAGTACCCAGAATTGAGTTTAGAGTTATATAAAACTTAGAAGTCATTTTTGAATTATGATCTAAAATGATCTTCTCTAGGAATCCATGCAACCTATACGCTTCCTTTACAAATATCATCACAAGGGTAGGTGCATCATCTATCAAATTACCTAGTATGAACTGAGCCATCTTGGTTAGTTTATCAATAATTACCATGATCATATCGTGCCTACTCCATGACATCAGTAAACCTTGAACAAAGTCCATACTGATCACCTACCACTTCCACTCTGGTATATCATGTGAATATAATAATCTAAATATGTGCACATGTTCAACTTTCACTCTTTGACATTCCAAATAATGTATCACAAAATTTACCACATATTTATTGATTTCCTTCAAGAAATAAAAAGGTTTAAGATCTACCATGAGCTTGGTTACTCCTGGATGTCCTAAATATGAGGCATTGTGTAACTCTTTCAAACATGTGCTTCACAGATTCTCTCGATCTAGCACATACATCCTCTCATTGAAATGCAAAAGATTTTCACTCTCAAAACTAAATCCTTTATACTAAGCATTATAAGCATTATCAGATAATGCTTTTCTAACATGATCATAGTATTCATCTCCTAGTGAGAATTTAACCACACGATCCTTGAAATTACTCCTGATAATAGTTACAAATGCTATGTACCTTCTATGATTCAAAGCGTCAGCTACTTTGTTATATTTATTTTTGATGTAATTGATATCAAAGTCAGAGTCAAAAATAAAATCTAAACAATGTCTCTAACGAGCATTCAAATTTGGTTGGGTAAAGATATATTTGAGTCCTAAGTTATCCATTTTGAGCTCAAATAGTTTTCCCAACAAATAATGTCACCAAACTTGTAAAGCATGAAAAATTGATGCAAGTTCAAGATCATGAGGAGCATAATTCACCTCATGAGTTTTCAACTTCCTTGATTCAAAAGCCACTACAACACGATCCTGCTTAAGGACTCCTCCTAGACCCTCTTGTAACACATTTGTAATCATTAAAAGCTGACCATTGGGATTAGGAACTCTCAACACTGGTGCTAACGTAAGTCTTATTTTTTAATTTTTGAAAAGCTACATCACACTTCTCTAACCAGACAAAATTTTGGTTCTTTTATTGTAAGCAGGTAATTGGATTAGTTATCTTAGAAATTTTGGAATGAACTTCATATAATACCCTATTAACCCCATAAAACTCCTTACCTTGTGTATATTTCTCAGTGCTGGACATTCCAGAATGGCTCTTATCTTAGTCGAATCTACAAAAATACCATCTACAAAAATAATATGCCCTATATATTGCACTCTCTCTTGGAAAAATGTGCACTTAGACAACTTTCCGTACAACTTGTACTTCTGTAACCGTTGTAAAACTAGTTTTAGCTATTGTAGATGCTCATCTTCAATCTTAGAATAAATAAGAATGTCATCTAAAAAGACTAAAATAAAATGATCTAAATAATCTCTGGACACACTATTCATAAGATTCATGAATGTTGTGGTGTGTTAGTCAACCCAAAGGGTAACACCATGAACTCATAATGCCCATAACGAGTTCTGAATGTTTTTTTTAGAATATCCTCATCTTTAATCCTCAATTGATGATATCCTTATCTAAGATCTATCTTAGAAAAGACCATTTCTCCCCATATTTGATCAAAAATATCATCTATATGAGGTAGTGGATACTTATTTTTTATTGTTGCCTTGTTCAAAATTTTGTATTCAATGCAAAGTCGAAGAGTATCATCCTTATTCTTCACAAAAAATTAGTGCACCCCATGGTGACACACTAAGCCTAATCAACCCCTTTGAAAATAGTTCTTGGAGTTGTGCTTGTTTGTTCCTAGTTGTACACCTCATAAATTTGGCCTTGTACACTTGAAGGAAAATGGCAAAAAAAGACAAAAAACCCACTAGAATGTCATTGCAGTTAGGGAAGGGTTTTGCATCAAGATTAAATTGAAGGTGGAAAATGATTGAGAGGCACATACAGAGGGTATGATTATCTCCCTGCTACTTTTGGATCTATCTGAACTAAGGTGAGAACTTATGGGGTAGCTTATTCATATGGATAAATTTTGCAATTCAATCTCCATGGGGATTATTAACACAAGGTACAAATATTACCAGAGTATAACCAAGTTTGCACACTTCATCCATGAAGGGTTGTCATACAAAATGCACAAATTCTCTATGTCATACATAAGCTACTAAAGATAGATGAGAGGATGATGAGAAAATCCACCACTATAAAAATAGGATGAACCAGATTATTGAGCTTGATGAAATTCAAAGACAAGCTCATGAAAGACACCTCAAGTTCAAAGAAAAGCTGAAGAAAATATTTGATAGGAAGGTCACTCCATGAACCTTCCAAGTAGGTGATTTTTTTCTACTTTGGGACAACAGGTATGAAGAGAAAAGAAAACATGGCAAGTTTGATGCCTTGTGGATGGATCCCTATTCTATTGACTATCAAATTGAGGAGTATACTTTCTTCTCTAGAGACTTGGATGGTGAAATATTGTAACTGTCAATCAATGGAAAATATCTGAAACACTTCATTGATTAAGTCCTTAACATGTGTACCATATTGTATAGTGTTTTGTTGCTTTATCCTTTCATTATTTTGTTGCCCATTTATTTTGGGCCTTGTTTGTATAGTTTTTCTTTATGTTTTATTGTGTCTTAATTTTCAGATCCTCTTGATCTATTTTTATAAGTCTACCATGTTTTGTTGAGCCTTCATAAATGTTTGCTAAAATTTGGCCCATCTTGACTCTATGACCCAATGGATTGGCACTTGATCTTATGCTTTGGGGTTCTTTGTACACCCACATGGGGTATGCATCCTTGGGCAAGAGCTAGTGTTAGTGCCCAAAATCAGACTGAAGTAATTAGGCCCATGTCAAGTGTAAATGACTATGTCCTTAGCCAAACTTTCAACTTCAAGTGTTCCTTTGGAAGGTCAAGATCATGTAAAAATTGGCTAAGTCCTAATCTGGTCTTTGTTTGGAAAATATGTCTTTCCCTTAGACTTTTTTGGATTTTTTTGCATGAACATAATGTCTAATGCAAATAGGTCTTCGAACCTTTTGTCTCAGATAAATTTTTTGAAGAATTATTTCCATCAAACATTTTATTTGCTATAAAAGGTCTGAAGGAATGCAATGTCTTATTTTGCATCAAGCTAAGTGTTTCACAAAAATCTAAAGGGCCATTTATTTCAGGCTTTTTATCCATGGTAAAAATGCCAAAGGGCACTTGCCCTTCAAGAATTTTTCCTGCATAAAAATCTTGAGAAAAATCTTTTTTATCAAAAATTTGTAAAATCTTATTTATTTTGGACTTTTTGTCTACAATTAAAAGTTTGAAGGCCACTTACCCTTTGAGCATTTTGCCTATACAAAAATCTCGAAATAAATGTAAGGACTTTTTTATTTCAGCCAAAGTGTTTACAAAAAGTCTGAAGGATTATTTCTTCGAGCATTTTGACCACATAAAAATTCTAAAGGATTATTCCTTTGGGCATTTTATCTGCACAAAAATCCCAAAGGGCTATTCCTTTAGGCATTTTGTTCTCACAAAAATCCTGAAGGATCATTTTACCCTTGTAAAAAGTTCAAAGGGTCATTTTGCCTTTTTAAAATCTATGAAGGATCATTTCTTTCAAGTATTTTGCCCTTGTAAAAATTTTGAAGGACACTTTTAGAAGATCCAGAGGACATTTTCATTAAGTCTGAAGGGCACTTTCAAGAGATCTAAAGGGTCACTCCAAAAGGCCGAAGGGCAATTCTATAGGGCAAGTGCCCTTGAGAAAAAAATTGAATGATACTTTCGACAAAGTTGCTATGGGGTAGAAGTCCTATTTCCTTTGGGCATTTTGCTCATGCAAAAATTCTAAGAGAATTGTATTTCTTTAAGAAAAATGTGAAGTTCAATTTCTACGAGGAAATTGTTTTCGACAAAATGTCTGAAACAATTGTCTAGACAAAGATAAAAGAGTTAAGTTTCAATTATTTTGGAAAAAGTGCAAGGGTCCAATTCCTTTGACAAAAGTGAAAAATACCAATTTCTTTGATAAAATCATTTTGGACAAAAATATTTGAAACAATTGCTTTGATAAAGGTGAAAATCTGAAGGCTGAATTATTTCAAGCATATTGCCTACGTAAAAGGTCATGTAAAGCTTAATTCTTGTAGGAAAAGTGTGAAGTCAAAATCCTTCAGAAAAATTATCTTGAATATTTTATCTAAGATAATTGTCTTGATAGAATGCCCAAAAATATTTTTACAAAATAGGAATGCCAAAACTAGATTGTTATAAAGAATTTTTACAGGATAATTGTGCCAAAGAAAAGCCTAAAGCAAAAGTGCCAAAGATAGAGAAGCTGAAGATAAAAGGCCCGAGAATCAAACATGAATGTCAAAGATAAAGAGCCTATTGAACAAATTACCATGGAACAAAGTCCTCAAAGAAATTTTTGAATTGAAGGTGTGACGGTCTCATGGACATCTTTTAACAAGCATGTGGATGTCAACTTTAAGTAGTAAAAATTAGTTGTTGGGATTTGAAAGTTCCAAGATGGTCACATGAGCAACAATTTTAGAACCCATGAAGTAGTTGTTTATTTTCAAATGAAGGTAGATCCAATGGCACATATTTACGTGCATCAAAATGATCTAACGATGCATGATCAAAGCTCAATAGTCAAAGGAACCCAAGATAAGTGTCGAGCTTATGAAGCATGATTTAAAGATCAAGCATGTTATCAAAGATCGATGGTGCATGTTCAACTATACATAATCTAATCTATTATGTGTATTAAGTCAAGACTTTTTAACAAATCACATAATAAACTTGTGACTACCACTTGGCAAAACTATGTTAGCCTGGTAGGACTTATAGAGTAGGATGCAGAGAGCCCATGGATCTGCCAAGTGGTACAATTTTAGTACAAGACCTATAGACAACTAATAACACTCCACCCCTCAAATTATGATCTAAAGGAGCACATTTTCTCATTTCAACCAGATTTGATGGTGCATAGCCAATGTTTAAAAGTCAAGGACCCTATGAGCAAATGTATAAATGACAAGTAACATGGTTGTATGCCATAAATTAGAAATTGAGCATCTCATGCAAGATCTATGCCTCGTGTTTGCTCAGGTAAGGATCATCCAATGATGTGAGTCGAGGTGGACTTTTCAAAGGGCTCAAATTGCATAAAGAAGTGACAAGTGTCTGTATTGGAGCCAATCAATCAACTTAGTCACTCTTAGGCCTCACAAATGGCCAGTTAGATCTGATGTGGCATGCCAAGTGTTAATATTGGCTAGGAAGCCAAAAATTAATGTTTATTTTATGGGAATGGCAATGATTCAAAGAGTAGAAGAATATCTAACTACCATTCCAGAGCATATTTTCTTAACGGTTGTAGATCTTTTCTTTTTCATCACAACTATAGCTTTTCAATTCTAATTATCACAAGGTAACGGGCTTTCCTTGGCATGCACAAAGAAGAGATTTCCTATCTAGAAGTTTTCATGATTTGAAATCGATCAATAGGAGAGAATTTTCAGATAAGTTGCATATAAGGACAAAATTATTTGGCTCTATAAATGATTTTTTCCCTCCAACTGTGCAGGTGAGCGGTCAAGAGCATCTCTAGGCAGTTGCATATGATGACTGATAGTTTTTCGAGCCTCTAATATGAAGTTAATTGTCCAAATCATGAACTCACTAGCATCTTCAGTCAAAATATTAAAGGATTATTGTAAACATTTATTATTCTTTGCAAAGGCAGTTACAACAATGATTCTTTTCTTACAAGTGGATGAGGATATCAGGCGTGGCAAAGGGCATATTCTAGTTGGAAGTATCTTGGTAGATTTGAAGGCTTGTTATGTAATTTTGTACGTTGAGACCCATAATTACATATTCAAAAATGTATAAATAAGGGTTTTGTCCTTTGTTATAGGTTTGTTTTTGGTTGTTGGTTGATGTAGGTTGTTATTTTAGGTGTCTATTTTTTCCAAGTCTAGGTTCTATAGAATTATTTTAAGGATCAATTATTGTGTGTAGATCTTATCTCCCTTGCTAAGGTGGTTAAAATTGTACAACCATTAACAAGCTTTGAGAGCATGTTTATGTCTCCCTTGTCAAAAGAGCAATCTCACCATGCTTGTCCCCATGATAGCATTTTGATGTGTTGATATGTGTAATATTTCTTTTTAAGTTAATGAAAATGCTTATGGCTTTTGTTGTTTCCTATTGATGACGTGCAGTGACATGTTTTGAAAATATTGTTGACTAGATATATTATTTTATGCCCATTATTGATTGTCATTTTAGGCTTTGATCTAGATTATATATCCATTTCTACATTATTTTAGAATCTATTGTTGAGTAACTTGTTAGGGCAACTAAGTTTATGGATTCAATAAAGGCATTTGATAGATTATTTTCAGTGTATGTTCTAGTTTCTTAGGGATCATATTGTATTTACCATTATCTTGTATTTGAAACTTTTTTTGCATCTTTACTAAGGAATATCATCATGAAATACTGTTAGATACCTTGTTGTATGGAAACCACTAGCACACCACCCTCCATCTTATAATCATCTAACTTGTCCTACCCTATCCTACCTTACAAATAATACACCCTGTTGCATACTATAAGTGTTATTTGCCTTGCAAATACATAAGATCTTACATATATAAAATGTGTTTGCAATTTGTGTTTTAAAATGCTAGCATTACAATCCTTTATTCAACCCCCTTATTATTGAATATTCTTCATAATGAATATTATAGTCATAATTTCATCTATCTTTAGTAGCTTGTGTATGACTTAGATCAATTGTGCATTTTGTGTGACAACCCTTCATGAGTGAAGTGTGCAAACTTGGTTATGCTCTCATCATATTTATTCCTTGTGCCAAGAATCTCCATGGAGATTGAATTGTAAAATCCCTTCATGTGAGAAAGTTACCCCATAGGTTTTATCATCTTGGTTTTAAAGAGAGCCAAAAGTAGCAAGGAACTAACCATACACTCTGTAGTTGCCTCTTAGTCATTTTTTTCATTTGTTCCAGTATTGATGCCAAACCCTTCCCCAACTATAACAACATACTAGTGGGTTTTCTATCTTTGCTTGCCATTTTTCTTCAAGTGTGCAAGTTTGAGTGTATGAGGTGTACAACTGAGAACCCACACTCTTCTAGTTCCAATGTCAGGGACTGAACTTAGGTCACTCATGTGACAGCCAAGAATACTTACCATTATACTACAATGACATTCTAGCAGGGTTTTCATCTTTGTTTTCCATTTTCCTTCAAGTGTGCAAGGCCAAATGTATGGGGTGTATAACTGGGAACCAACACTTAATTGGAACCATTGTTGGGTATTAGGATGATTCGATGGTGCATGATCAAAGCTGAATAGTTAAAGGAACCCAAGACAAGTGAAAGCATGACAAGTGTCAAGCTTGTAGGGTATGATCAAGCACATTCTCAGAGATTGATGGTGAACATTCAAGTGTATACAATTTAATCTATGACACATATTAAGTCAAGACTTTTCAACAAATCACATAATGAATGTATGACTACCACTTGGAAAGAATGCATTAACCTGATAGGATTGATAGAGTAAGATGTAGAGAGCATATAGAGATGCCAAGTGATACCATTCAGTACAAGACCAATAGATAGCTAATAACACTCCACCCCTCGGATCATGATCTGATGAAGTGTGTTTGTTCATCCTAGCCAGATCTGATGATGCATAGCTAATGTTAAAAAGTCAAGGACCCTATGAGTAAACATAGAAATGACAAGTGGCATGATTATGTGCCACAAATTAGAAATTGAGCATCTCATGCAAGATCTATGACTCATGTTTGCTCTGACAAAGATGATCCAATGATGCTAGTTGAGGTGGACTTTTCAAATGGCATAGATTTCATGAGGAAGTGACAAGTGTCCAACTTGGATCCAATCAATCGACTTAGTCACCCTTAGGCCCCACAAATACATAGTTGGATCTGATATGGCGTGTCAAGTGTTAATATTAGCTGAGAAGCCAAAAATTGTTGGTTCTTTCATGGACATGGCAATGATTTGAAGCACAAAAGAATGTATAACTACCATTTCAAAGCATATTTTATTAATAGCCATGGATCTTTTATATTTTCATCATAGCTAGAGCTTTCTAATTCTAATCATCCCAAAGTAATGGGCTTTCCTTAGCATGCACAAAGAAGAGATTTCCTATCTAAAAATTTTCATGATTTACAATCGATTAATAGGAGAGCATTTTCAAATAAGCTGCACATAAGGACAAAATATGTTTGGCTCTTCAAATGATTTTTTCCCTCTAGCTATGCAAGTAATTGATCAAGAACATCTCTACGCAGTTCCATATGATGACTAATAGTTATTCAGGTCTCCACTATGAAGTTCATTGTCTAGATCATGAACTCACCAACATCTTTAGTAAAAATATCAAAGTTTTGTTGCAAATATTCATCATTCCTTGCAAACACAATTACAATAATGATTCTTTTCTTGCAAGTGGATGAGGATCTAAGGCATGGCAAAGGGCATATTCTAGCTAGAAGTATCTTGGTAGACTTGAAGGCTTGTTCTACAATTTTTCAAGTTGTGACCCATAGTTCCAAATTAAAAAATGTATAAATAGGGGTTTTGTCCTCTGTTCTAGGGTTGTTGATTTTTTGTTATTGGTTGTTGTAGGTCATTATTTTAGGCATCTATTTTTTCCAAATCTAGGTTCTACAAAAAGAAATTTAAGATCAATTATTATGTGTGGATATTGTCTCCCTTGCTAAGGTGGTTGCAGTTGTGCAACCATTAGCAAGCTTTGAGAGCATGTTTATGTCTCCTTTGACAAAAGAGTAATCTTACCATATGGTCACATTTTGAAATGTTGATGTGTGTAATATTTCTTTTCAAGTTAATGAAAATGATTGTGGTTCTTGTTGTTCCTTGTTGATGAAGTGTAGTGACCTATTTTACAAATATTTTTGACTAGATATCTTGTTTTATGCCCATTATTGGTTGTCATTTTGGGTTTTGATATAGATTTTAAATCTTTTTTTGCATTATTTTAGAATTTATTGCTGAGTAACTTGTTAAGCAACCCTAGGTTTATGGATTTAATAAGGAAAGGTATTCGAAAGATTAGTTTCAGTGTATGTTATAGTTTATTAGGGATCATATTGTATTTACCATTATCTTAAATTTAAATCTTTTTTTGCATCTTTGTTGAGGAATATCATCCTAAAATACTGCTAGATACCTTGCTATTTGGAAACCACCAGCACACCACCCTCCATATTATAATCATCTAACTTGTCCTACTCTATCCTACCCTATAAATAATACACCCTATTATATACTATAAGTGTTATTTGCCTTAAAAATGCATAAGATATTGCATATCTAAAATATGTTTGCAAATTGTGCTTTAAATTATAGTGCTACAGCTTTCTATTTGGTCCCTATTGTTGAATATTTTATAGAATGAAGATTGTAGTCATACCCTCATCTGTCTTTAGTAGCTTATGTATGATGTAGATAATTTATGCATTTTGTGTGATAACCCTTCATAGGTGAAGTGTGTAAACTTGGTTATGCTCTAGTCATATTTGTCCCTTGTGCCAAAAAACCCCATGGAGATTGAATTGCAAAATCCCTCCATGTGAGCAAGCTACCCCATTGGTTATCTCACCTTGATTTAGGTCGAGCCAAAAGTAGCAAGGATCTAACCATACCCTCTATAGATGTCTCTCAGTAATTTTCCACATTCAGTCTAATCTTGATGCAAAACCCTTCCCTAGATACAATGACATTCTAGTGGGTTTTTCATCTTTGTTTGCCATTTTCCTTCAAGTGTGCAAGGCTAAAGGTATGAGGTGTATAATTGGGATCCAACAGTGCTTTCAATTCAATCAACTCAATGGTTGTCATCATATACGGTGCCTTAGATTGTCATTTTGATCTAGGTATGATGTTGATAGGGAAATCAAATTCACATTTAGGAGGCAAACCCAGTAATTCTTATGGAAACACATCATGAAAATCTATAAGAAATGGATAATCTTTTAGAGATGGTTTCATAGGTTCCTCTATTTAATTTATCTTGATGAGAAATGCTTTGCATCCTTTTTTTTTAGCTCTCCTGAGTTGCATTGCATAAATTTGTCTGAGCTTCAACTCTCTCTTTTCATCCTAAATTTGTGTTTGATTTCTAAAATCATCAAGACACTCAACCTTATTTAAGTAATAGTCAACCTTGGCCATGTGTTTAACAATCCATTTGACTCCTAGAATCACGTCATATGACCCTAGTGGTGCCACATATAGATCTAAAACAATTAAAAATTTAGGTAATTCAATCACTACTTCAACTAGACATTTATCAATCATGATATTTGAGTCATTCCCATATTGTACTGACCATGCATTTGCCATATATCCAAAAATTTTAGGAAACTTTATAAGCATTATAGGAGCTATAAAACATTTAGTATCCCCTGTATCTATCAAAATCAAAATTGGATGTTCAAATAAAATATCTGATAATTATGTGGGTGATGCTTGAAATTTAGCTTGTTGATTATCAATTATTGCATGAATACACTACTAAAAATTACTCTATTGAGAATTATGACCTTTATTTTTTGACTTGTCTTGAGTGCATTCATGAGCATAATGGTTTTCCCCATAATTAAAATAATTACTAGGTAGACCTTTCCTATCATTCTATGGGTTTCCTTGGAAACTACCTTTGAATCCATTACCTAGTTTCTTGTTGTCATATCCACTATTGAATTTGGCATCTTAGTTCTTGGACTACCCCTTAGAGTCTCTACTCCTCTGCTTTTAGTTATTTTTCTTAAAAGTTGGCTTAGAACTTCCAAACTTTTTCTTAAACTTTTCCCTAACCTAAGCAAGAGACTTTAACTTCTGCTCTTGCTTCATCGCCTTCTCAAAGACCTAGTCTATGGTAGAAGGTTCATGAACATCTACCTCACCACTGGTCTAGGGTTTTAATCCCATGATAAACTTTTTGATTCTAAACCTCTCATTATCTTGGTACTGAGGTGCATACTTCAAAAGTTTGGTGAACTGCTCCCAGTACTCATTCATTGATGAGTCTCCTTACTTTAGATTCTATAAATTTGTGAGCTTTTAATCAAATTAAAGTTGTGGTATCCATCATGACCTAAAAAATGTCACAAATTGCTCCCAATTTATGGTGGTTGAGTTAAGGTTCATTTTCATCTTTTTGTTGATCCAATAAGTAACTACCTCATTAGCCAGCTAGTAAGCTCCCCATACTACTTTGGTGACTTCAGAGTAGTTTTGAATCACAAAATATTTATCCATCTTAGTTATCCATACTTTAGCTCCATTACCTACAATAGTTCCACTGAACTTAGGTGGACTCACATTTTTCATGTCCCTAGACAACTCTACAGCTACTTAAGCTCTCACATACTATTAGTTTTCCTACTCATTGAGTTACTCAATAGGTACTTCTAGATGTTCTTCCTTACGTTGGCCATGAACTTCTTACTTCAGGGTTGTAATTTGATCCTTGATATCATTCATGGTTGTGAGAATCTGATCTAATTTTATTGAATGCTTAGTATTAATTTGGTTAAGATCATTTAGAGGGTTGTTGTCATTAACATTCAAAGGACCCTCACCTGATGCTCTAGTTTGCACCATTCATTTTTCACTAAAAAGAAGAATATGAAACATTAGAAGACTCATTAAGTCCTATAGTTTGAGCCTATGCTCTGATACCACATGTTATAACCCTTCAATTTGTACTTAAAATAATGTAGTATTTAAAAATATATATATATTTAACATTCATTCCACAGAAAATATTTACAACTTATCCAATCTATAACCCATAATGATAACAGTTCCAAATTCAATACCAAATATAATAAAACTTATTAAATTTTTTTGGAAAGTAAATACATTAGAACTCAATCATGACTGGTTCAATACTAAAACTATTATTCAAGTATAACACACACACACACACACACACACACACATTACAATTACATTTTTTTAGGCATTCAACCTTAATACTATAAATAGATGCCAAGCTCTCTGGAGCTCAAGTTGAACCAACTCATGTGTCATTGATAATCTCAAGTGTAGTCTCCAAGTAAGTATTGTAGTGGAAAGGGAGAGCATCATCTGAGTGATTTTCCACACTGACCATGGATCATGTATTCCCTACACAATCCCCTATTAGGGAATGGCCCTCCCTTCATGGACAGGTAGATAGAATAGTGTAGGAATCCAAAGAGATATGCTAGTACCCTGTGTGCTGTAATATTTTTATTATATGACTTGTATCATAAATAAAATATGTTTCTAATATTACATTGCACAACATGAAAATCAAACATATGAAATGACAATGTCTATCTAACATTAATTTGGCCAAAATTTTCAAATAACATACAATCACTTGGATCGATCAATTTCATAACACACCACTTGATCGGATTATCTGCATCTAGCATTGGTGGTGTTACCTAGACTAGTGAAGTCTATTTCACTACCTAATTAGTAACATCAATGTAGAGTCTATAATAAACATATATAGCATAGTATATAACTTAAAGCTTCATTCAAATTTTTCCTATACTAAGAATAAAACAATCTTATCCATACATTTTATCCATCAAATACATATAATGAAACTAAAATGTGTTATTAGTACATATATAATGAAGTACAATCCATTCAATATTCATACCATCTGAGTATGCTTCAAATGATGATCATAATTGCTTTTTTAATACAAGCAACATACTTGCTAATACAAACTAAAGATTTGGTTCTAACACAATCATGTTTATAATTTGTATTTGTCTTTAATATGAAAACATAGTATGCCCAAATATAATGTATCTTTAAACAAAACACCAATCATTTAATTTATAAATTTGTTTGCAAGTTTTTAATAACATATACAATCATGGTCTTAAAGTATTTCTCCTAAATACTTCATACATTCAAACTCAATAATCAGGTAATCAATAATGCTTTAAATATTCTCCTTTAGTTACTAGGACTCAAAATAAGTTATTCAAAACTCATTTTTTTCCAAACCAAGGTTTACTAACTTCAAGAATTGATCCAATAAATATAATATACAACTAGTATGCGATCATATATACAAGCCTAAAGAAACCAAGTACTAGTCCATGTCTAATAATAGTGCACAACTCCTAATGATTATATATTAGATATAATTCTTTTTACATCAAAGTGAAGACCATTATAATTCTCATAAATATAAAAGAAAATATGCAACCTGTTATGTATTTATAAAAGACTCAATCTATATATATCCCTCATATATATATTACAAAGAATGGCGATGTTAATAAATATATATATATTTGTTTTGGATGCTATCAATACATTGGTTGTAACAAATAGGTAGGATGTAATAAATAAAATAAAGCATTGCCTATTTAGGCATAATGCAATTATCTTAGGTATAAAAGCATTTTTAATATGTGTTTCTACATAAACGATTTATAAAAGGGATGCCAATGTAGATGGTGGAAATTTGGTTTTTTTCTTGTTTAAGCTAAAATTAATCACAAAGAATAAATACATTTTACTGTCATAATCTACAAAACCCTAATTACATGTATATTAAATCTCAGTTCTCAATCTAAGTGTAGTTATTCAACTATATATAGTAGACAACTTATAAACTACTGATATAATAAATAAAAAAGGTGATGCCATTAATTTTATCAATTTGCTATAGTTTCTAAGTGAAATGATTTTATCTAATAGGCATAATTATCTTTTATAAATCAATGCAAACCACACATAGGTTCAATATAAGACGAAATCAAATGTATCTCTCAAATTAACTAAAAAGGATGCCAACTATTATCTATTCCTAAAATATACAAGGACACTGCCCTATATTAAGATGTTGCCTGACTATTAATTTTTTTTCTTGGTATAAAAGGGACAAGATGTTTGCAAAAGGTATGACTAATCAGTTTGTGAAAATTCTAAAACAATTCAGGGAATAAAAATATAGTCAATATTTATTAAAATTATACAACTTAAATAAATATGTTGTTAATAAATGTGTTTCAGATATAACTAAGGATGTAGAGTAAGTTTTCAATGTTACCCTTGTGTAAATAGAATGCAGTTAAAAGAAATACGTAGTCAAAATTTAAGATGTTTCCTGGATATATATAGGATTCAGTCTAATATATTTTTGGATAAATTTCTAGGTTTTGAAGGTCCTATTAAATCTTTAGAATTCTAACCAAGAGTTCTAGGACTTAAAGCACATTTCCATTCTTTTTTCACATAAAAAGGTATCACAAAAAATATAAACAATATTCATTTACACACAGAAATATAATTACATAACCCACCTCTGAAATGCTTCCAAGCTGAGCAGATAAAATTGATATCCTTTCTCTCTCTCGTGTTGCACTATATTCTTCTTCCTTGCCCTTATTTATTCTCTTTTTCCATGCTATATTTCTCTTTTATCTCCATCCATATAAAACTTCCAAGTTACCATTTTTTAAAAATTCTCCACTTTTTTTATAAAACTATCTTTCTTCCATTATATCCTGTTATACTCTTTGCATGCAATTTCTCATAGTTTAAGCTCCCATGTGCGGCATCTTTTATCTCCTTATAAACTTCACACTGTTGTAGTTTTGTAATTCTCCAAAGTCATAATCTACCTTACTTTAACTTTCTAAATTAATATTTAAAACATATAATTTGCTTAATATAGATCATCACGCCACATTTCCCCAAGTTAGCTTAAACATAAATTTAGTTGATCAATAAAATAATAATATCTAATTTCCAGTTCTCAACTTAAATTCATGCATGTCTTACCAAAACTATGTTTACAATTACTTAACTCAAGGTTATTACATTAATATAATTTAAGCTCTTTAAAAGTAATTAAAATAAAGGTAATTATTTATTTATCAAATAGATAAATAGGTTTATAATTGTTCCAATAATAAGATAATTGTATAATTGATTACTATTCATATATAGCAATTAAATATTTATTTTCTTGATTTATTCTCAAAAATATAGATAAGTATAAGTAAAGGAATTTTATGCATATCAAGAACTAAATACACATACAAATATAATCACAAAAAATATTTATTTAACTACGCACTAATATTTAAAACATGTTATGCATATGAGATTTTAAATCTATTATGCATGTATGTAGGGTCACTATCAATTCCTTTGTCATCCTCTAATTGTCCCATTTGTACCATCCTTTTAGATGATGCTCTCCCTTGTCAAACTTTGAGAGTAAGATCAATCTTGCATCCACCTCACAATAAATATGTAGTTAGTCTGAGTCATCATATATATCAACCAATGATGTAAAATTAATAAATAAATATCTACAATGTATATAATAAAAATATATAAATATCACATCATGTATACTAATTAAAAATATCACTATCCCATAATAGTATATTTCATAAAGCTCAAATATAAACAATAATAACCATATTAATCCATGGATCTTAACGTTATAAACCATAGGGTGAAATTTAGATGTAACAAAACTTGAACTTACATTTCCATTGTTAGGCTGAGGCTTTAAGTGTAATATTGACTGTTCTTTCTATAGTGAAGCAATATTTTTCCATGTGGCATCATCTCGCTAACCTATTAGCCCATAGCTTTATTGACATGGAGACCCACTAACCAACTTTGCATAAATTAACTAAGTCTTGAAAATCCTTTTAAAAGGATTTGGGAATGTTGGCAGTTTGACACATGTCACTAAGCAAAGATAGAAACCTTCATGACTTATGCTTGTTAAGCCTTCAAGTAAAAAGTGTGACATAATTATCGATCTTCGAAACTTTTATTTGGAACAATTTTTTTGAATTTTTTTTCACATAATTTTTCAACGATAAGAACACTTAAAAATTCTCATGCATATTTTTTCAGGCTTCACAACTTTTGATTTGAACCTTCATCCTAGATTTTATCAAAATAATTGTTCTAAAGACCTAAGCCTTCATAAAAATTATCTTTACACAAGTTCTAACTAGTTGCAACAAACTTTTTGTGAAGACCAAAACTTTGATAAATATTTGTGAAGTCTTTGAAACTTTTGTGCATAATAAAAGTTCCAACTTTTCTCAATAATTTTCATAAAAACCGAAAAACACTTAGACAATTTATTCACAAATATCTCTTTGGGTTTCTGTAGGCTTCATGACTTTTATTTTGAACTTGTTGGAATAATTTTTCTAAAGACCTAAACTTAGATAAACTTTGTGAAGTCTTCAAAATTTTTGTAAACTCTCAGCTATGTAAAAGTTCTAACAATTTTTTACCAAAACATGTGAAGGTCAAACTCTTTGAAAATATGCTAAGTATTTTATCCTTTTAAATCATTCATGTCAAAACCTGTGAAGACCAAAACCTTGAAGCTTGGAGGCTTGATTCCTTTCCTAACTTATCCTCTTTTGGCGAACCTAAAGCCCCAAATTGAATTGGATGTTGCTCCTCTATGGTGACAAAAAATGGTCAACAGTATATTATACCCATAATGGTTGATATATTTTTTAGAGAAGTGTTTAAAATTAATGGGATATTGAGGAACATTGTAAGTGACTAGGACAATAGGTTTACAAGTTTATTTTGGCAAGAACTTTTTCATTTGATGGGCATGGAGTTATCTCCCAGCACTAGCTATTGCCCACAAATAGATGGTAAAATTGAAATAGTGATTAAATGGGTGGAAGGATAACTATAAAACTATATTTTAGGGTAGAAAACAATGTGGATTAAGTGGTTGTACATGGTTGAGTACTACTATAATACATCATACCACATGTTTATATGTATGTCACCTTTCAAGGCCTTGTATGGATATGATGCATTTTCCTTTGTGGACTTAATTTTGATTGATAATAGAGTGCTAGAAGCTATGGATTTGGTACAATAGAGTCTTGAAACATTGGAGGTATTGAAAAAGAACCTTTAACATGCTCAAAACTAGTAAAATTTGTATACAAACCAACATCAAATAAAAAGGACACTTGAGGTGGGTGACATGGTATTTTTGAGGTTACATCCCTATAGACAATCTTCCATCAAGTATAGTGGGGTAGAAAAGCTTAAACCCTACATCTATGGTCCCTACAAAGTTATAATAAGGGTTGGATAAGTTGCATATGAGCTACCGTTACCTAAACATAGTTGAATCCACAATGTGTTTTGTGTTTTGTACCTCAAAAAGGCACAAGGGTAACACATCATTCTTTCGATTGAATTAGCACCAATAGACGATGAGAGAACGTTGATTTTGTTCCTAGATTCTAACATAAAGTTTAGGAAAGGAGGTTAAGGAACCAAAGCATCATGGAATATTTGGTTCATTGGAAAGACTTTTCCCTTGAGGATGCTACTTGGGAAGGGGTAACTATTCTACAACATCTGAACTTGTAATTTCTTGAGGATAAGAAATTTTGAGAAGGGAGGAATGTAGTTTCCCCTTCTCAAGATTAAAGTGGTTGAATACCCTTAGCATATTTGCTTGTTGTTTCCCATAGGCTAAGGGAATTAAGAATCAAGGGAAACATTGGTTCTCTATTCAAGTTGCCAAAAGTGCTTTATTAACAGTCTTTTTCTAATTTTGAATTAAGGAGGGGACCTTTGGTCATAGGCAAGTTAGTCCTTTAGTGAAATTATAAGGAAATTTATTTTTATATATTTAAATTTCCTCTTCAAGTGGAATGCTCCCCTTTTGGGAAGGTCTTTTGGAGGAAAAGGATATAAAAGGAAAAAGGAGGTACATTTTGGATCTCATGTCATTTGATCAACTTAATAATCAAGTTTGAGTAGCTTGCTTATGCTTTTAGCTTTAGAGGAAAAATCTCTTTGGTATTCAGATATTGCGGACAAAACCTTTCAATTTTCAACACATGAATTCATTCAAAGGTCATATTTGAGTGGGAATTGGTAGATTTCATGTCTAAGGCATCTTTCCAAGTGAAGCATAGTAGTTGAGCAACTTTTGGATGTGGTACATAGCTGTAATCAACCCTTGTAAGGGTAGCAACTAGTTAGGATCCCTATCCTAGGGTAATGACCCCCTTTAAGGGATTGAAATTATAGTTTTTTGGGGAAATTTGAAGTTAAAATTGGTGTTAATCATACACTCCTTCAACTGGTATTTTTATAATTTTTTAGCTATATATTTGGTTCAAAAATCTAGATTTTGAGGTATTTTGTATGGTTGTACTTCTCTTAATTTTTACAAGAGTTTGTGGCAATTAATTATTGAATTTTGATCTAAAATAAGTGCTTCCATAATTCTAAATTTTTTTGTGGTTAGGGTTTGATAAAAAAATTAGAATTGACATTTTATTTCAAGGGTTTGCAGTAATATCTAGAATTATTAATTTGTCATATGTGGGACATTTCAACCTGTAAAATATGATTTCTTACATTGTTTAGTTCAAATTATTCTCTAATTTAATATAAGAAAGGTTTAATGCATCTATTGTGTATAACATTATTTTTAGGTCTGAAATATTTTCCTTATTTTTTTAGTTTAAGATCTGATGTACTTACTTACCTGTGTTGAAGGATCTTGTTGAAAGAGCTAATTATTTACCAAATCTAGTTGTTGATTTAGTTTAATAGCTATTATGACATGTGTTGGCTAGTGATCTCTACTTGCTAGTAAAATCCATTCATAGTTGTAGGATTTGGTACCAAATTTTAGATCTTAGATTTAGGAAAACCATTTAAGAAAATCCACATGTTTATTTAGAAAGTAACATTGATCTCATCTACGTAAAGTAGGTTTACCTGTGTTGGAACATTTATTTATTTTGGATATGAATATTATGTGGTTGCAACATTAAGATTTATTTGTAGTAATTTTTTTGTAAATCTTGTGTTCTACTGTTACATGGAATGATGTCTGAAATATTATCCATGCACAACCTATAAAATTCAATGAAAAAAATGAAAAGAGAAATGTTTGTTTGCTTAGAGTCATAAGCATATAATTTAAAGAACAATAAAAGAAACATGCTAAATAAAAATGAATGATACCAACCTCTATATTATCTGTTGTTGATTATAAGAGTGGGCAACATTGTGACATCACTATGAGATTCATGTCCAACCTGTGGAAAACATAACTCCATGAATATTCAATAAGCTACACACTTTGATGCTAAGAAGAACCTAAGACCGTAATATATAATTTTACATAGTGACTAACCAATTCTTATAAATATGACACAAATGATACCAAGGGTTCAATTCTAGAATTGAATAAAACTTGTCATAATAAAGAAATTACATGTAAGCTAACTTGTGCACTTAACTTTCAAAATAAAATTATTTGAATCTGCATTTAGATATCCCATGCATTTGTCTATCTTTTTTCCATCTATACCTACCATGCTAGTACTTAAATGATAACATGTTTGTAACAATGAGCCATTAGAACCCATAACCCATAAGTACAATTGATGTATATATGAGCATAACAACACAGAGAGGCATCCAACGCATTAGACACTTAACAATTGCATAAGACAAGCATCTTAAATAATAAATGTAGCTAACTCTATGCATTATGTTTCTATCGCTAATTCACTTTCTACATTCAAAGATGAATAAAGAAACTAAGGAGATAATGGTCAAGGCATGTGAAGTACCTGGATATAGACTGCGCACCGTAAATCCAGACGCTTGTGGGCACCCCTCTTTGGCTATGGAGGAATGACACCTGCAAAGAAAAGGAACTTGGACAAGAAAATGTTAGATGGATAGGCGGTGGGTTGCCAAGCGAAAGCCTGTTCCCAGAAGTATGAGAACTTCCTTAAGGGAGGTCAACCCACTAGTTTGATAAGAGATAAGTGACTGATAAAAGACAGAATGCTAAAATAGACTGAAATGATAGCAAACTGAAAGAGAAAAGGAAGCAAAAGGCTTACCTGGAAGAAGCTGTTGGACTGGTTGCAATCGCCGGCATCGGTGGTCCTACCGGCGTCGGTTGTCGAAGGTGCCGACGTCGGCTATGTTGCCGACGTCAGTCGGGTTAATGGCCGGCGTCGGTCGGGGCAATAGGCAGGTTCTGGTCGAGTCTAGACAGAGTCTGGTCTGGGCTTGGTCTGTGGACGGGTCTGAGACAGAGTTTATGGACGTGCTTGGATGGTTTGGAGAATGGTCTAGGTCTGGTTTTAGTTGACGGTCTGTGCAGAGGTCTAGGAGAATGGACAAAATGTCGAAAAGGGACAGAGAGATAAGGAAGCCAATCAGGGAGATAGGAATCCGGGTCTGCCTGGTTTGGTTAGCAGTCTGGGTTGGGGAGAAGGAGAGCTGAATCTAGTTTAAAAAGAAGATGACTAGAAAGCATAAAGAAAACAAACAGAGTACTTACCTGTGCCCTGCTGAAGAAGGTGTTGATCTTGTTGCTGGTGATGCCGGATGTGAATTCCTGTTGCTGATAAAGAATCCCTGTTGTTCACTTGCAGAAGCTTGCTGTGTACCTGAGGGAGAGAGTCAGAGAGTGAAGAGGAGAAGAAACGGATGCCAAAACACCAAGAGAAATCAGTTTGCGAGCTCCAGGGTCCAGGGGCTGCAACGGATGCAGAAAGGGGTAATGAAGGCTGCCGACGCCGGCAGTTTTGCCGACGTCGACCGAAGGGTCGCCGACGTCGGCGGTGGCAGAATGGGGACAGAGACTAAAAATAGCCTCTGCCCATTCTTGCACGCTGCCGGGCGAGGGGTTGTGGGAAGAACGGTCACGAGGATGCTTAAATGGGCGTGGGGGGAAGATAATGAGGAGATTTGGCATAATAAATGCTAGGGGGAAGGTGGAGGGATTCAAGGGAGGATCCAAGGTGGCAAGGGTGAGGTGGAAAGGGGGCCACTTAATTAAAATATTTAAGTTATTTTAATCAAATGAATGGAGGGGACTAAGGCCAAGGGTTAGGATAGGGGTTTAAGGCGAACAAGGGGGAGGACCAAGGTGCAGACACGTTTGCGGTGTCTACACATTATACCAAATATTTTTATTAGATGCCATTATTCTAATGTTCATTACTCGTATGGTGGTATCAATGAATTTTTTCCACATGTTACCAAAAGCATAATGTATCTAAGGGATTTTGGAAAGATTGGGCATTGCTTTAACTCATTTATATCATGGACCAATTTTCATAGGCGTGTAACACTTTAAACTATGTCCCAAATATTTATATCAATCTTGAGATGTGGAAAATAATTACCATCACTATTTGTAGTAATAGTTACATTTTTGCATCTTGGGCATTTAGAAGCATGCCCCCTTTTACCTTTGTCCTTTGGAATATCATAAATCACAGTTATTTTCCATTATTCTCACATAATATGTATACATCCTTCATTTTTGTATTTCTGAATTTGAGTTTTCAATGCCACAAAATGATCTATATCATGACCAATGATCTAATTATAATTGTAATATGGTGATTTTGCTTTTCAGATGAGTCTATTGCCCGATCTATGTCTATTAGGAGGTAAATATATCATCTTATGCTCAAGTAACATAACAAGTATTGTATGCAGATCATGTTATTTTAATGTGATATGTAAAATTTGATGTGGAGACTTATGTGAATAGTCCATGTTATTAGCATGATGTGACTGCATTTATCCCTTGTAAGGTTCACTTAAAGTTTTTATCCAAGGGGGATGGATTGAGTGGCAAGCATTTACATGTTCATCTAATATTTTTCCTTGCCCTATTTATAGTATTTGGTTCTATACTTAATGGGGATGAATTTAGATAATATATACTAGGGCTTGTAGGTGTAAATAGGTTATGTGAAAGATACTCAAGCATATGAAAACTTAGTTTGCTCCAATTGTGCATTTATCTTCTCATGAGGAACATCATCATCGTCATTGTAATAATCTGAAACTTGGCCATCTTGTTGTTATATATTGACCATTAAAGGAATCTCAAATGTTTGATTTTATTGTTATTTGAATATCATTGGTTCCTATGGTAATGGTTTTTACTCTGCTTTTTCATCTTTTAGTTTAGTTTCTAGTGCAATATGTGTACCTGTGTGCCCCTTGGTGGTTAGTGCCTTATGAGTATCTTGGGATGAATGATTTATTTTTCTTGAATCATTCATTTCATAAGTTGTTATATTCTCAAGTGGAATATATTGTTTATGTTGTATCATTTTAGGAACTCTTTTCATTTTAGAATTACAACATTTACAAATATTTAAGGGTTCATCATCAACAAACATATTCTATAAAGTTCCATCTTGTATGAATTTAACACATCAATGTAATGTAGATGGTATAACTTTCATTAAGTGTATCCAAGGTCTACTCAAGAGTAGGTTATAATGCAATGATTGATACTTTACTTGGAATATAGTTTGTACTATTTTTGGTCCCAATGTCACATTTAATGTGATTTGGCCAATTAGTGGGTTGCATGAATTATCAAATTCTTTCATAAGCATATTGGATTTTTAAAGAAGATTTGTGTTAATTCCCATTATTGTTAATAATTATGTGTTACAAATGTTTAAATTTTTTTAATAGTTGTGTTTTGGATAAGGGTTAAAAGGGTGGAATAACCTAATCACATGGATGAATGAATTATTCTAGAGTAGGACAATTAAATTAATTTAGATAACACATACTATATCTGGAAAATTACCAAACATATAAAGTACAATGCCAATTGAAATTCTAATAATTTTTACACAAAGAAGAGATAATACTTTTTTTTTTATAGATGTGCATACAAATATGAGTTATACATATATAGAAATAGGCAAACTGATGCTCATGATCCCATTATCAGATTATATAAATATTATTTATGGAGGCTTGGGGACTATCGTCAACTTGTGGACACTAGCATCAATACTTTTATACATGGTTTGATGCTTATGTCATGTACAAAATATTATTTGTATTAAAAAATGACTACCTATGCATGTTAGGGATTTCTATCACCTTTATGTTGATATATTTAGATCATGTGCACATGATATATATGATTGTGAATAACTCAAACCCTAGATCTTTGATTTAGGTCATATCACCTTATCAAAAATGGGCTAATATGCTCACAAAGTCAAGTTAGCCTCAAGGACCCCTTACCAATGAGTGTTGCCTACATAGCCAATACTTTAAGGAGGGCCTCAAACATATGTAATTCTCCCCTAAGTGAGGGCTAGTGTGTGCACAAAAGTGCAATATGATATATGCATTGACATGCAATGAATAGCTTATAACTTAAAAAATAATGCTCATAGGATATTCTTTGAATGCTTTAAACTTGTAATATGACTCCTTCTATAACTGATATAGAAACATGGAAGGATAAGGAAATAGAACTCAGTTATGTAATTGATTGAATGAGCTTGAATAGGTGTTTGATTGGTAATTTCTAGATAGATAATGAGTAGGCTTTGATTTGTATTTATACCATACCTTTTGAAAATATATCATAGAAGGGTTAGACAAGATAAATAGGTCAACCCATACGTTTTGAAATATTTATAATTTAGATGAGCTTTGAGGTACATATACTAGATAAGGAAATTGGACCCTGGAGTTGATGCGAGTGTCCCTATGTGAATGATAATGTCCAGCAGGAAAGAAAACTCCTAAAGGTATGTAATTGATAGTGAAGGATATAAATCATGTTTTAAGCTTCTTGTAGTGTACATATGATTTGGGTCATTAGAATGATAGGGTTAGTCCATAAAATAAGAATTTATGCATAGTGAGATGATGAATGCAAGCCTTTAGGCAACATGAAAGTCTAGAATTGAAGGTTAGATCCCCAATTGGTATTTTTCAAGTGTACACAACTTAGATACTATATATAATCATAGATTAGTACCTACATTTTTTGCCCATTTAATCTAGTAATGAATAAGGATGAAATTATTGAGTTAAAGGAAATAAATGCTAATATGGGTGTGTACAACACACTTTGCCTTTGAATGAGCCCTAGTTAATTTGTAGCTTGTGTATACCCTAAATTAGAAATCAGACAAGAATGGTGAAATTGATAGCCCCAACCAAAGTAATATCCTTGGTCTTGTTTGATGGGGAAGAGCTTAAGGAGGTGTTAGATCAAATAGAATAGTTATTTGCAAATTCAATTGATTATGGCCTAACCTTCATGTTATTCACTCATGTATTTTAGATCGTTGGTGGCCCCTGATGGAAGGTAATCTAAAAAAATTTCCATGTGCTAAGGGCTTTTTTATTCTAGTTTTTGATCTTGTAGAAGATAAGAACATGGCCTTCTAAGATCGTATAAGGACTTGGGATCAACACTTAATTTTGTTCAATTCATGGTACCCATCCTTCAAACCCTTCTTGGAAACATTTAACATGTAAGGCCTCTCTAGGTTAGGTTTTTGTATCTACCATTCCAATTTTGGATTGAATCCTACCATAAAGCTATAGGTAATTCCTTAGGTGATTTCTTGTTAATTGACTCTATCACGAAAATAATAGGGTATTCAACTTTGCTAGAATATTGGTTAGCATAGATACTTCTAAAGACCTTCCAGATAAAATTGATTCAAAAGTTAAGGACTGAATATGGACATAGACTCTTGATTATGAAGGTTTAAAATTTTGTTGGTGTAGATGTTTTGAGACAGGTCATTTGGCCACAACTTCCATAAGTTTGTAACACAAGATGGATAATAGTTGGTGGAAGGATGCCCTTCCTAAACATCATTTAGTGAAAGTTGTCCATGAAACAAAGGATAGTGATGTACCAGACATGGACCTTGAAAGTTTCAATTGAGAATCAAAATTTAATCGAAACAAGTGAGGTAAAAATTAAGCCTTTAGGGGAGGAAAGTAAATATGAGGAAAAAGGAGCTATAGAGAAATCAAACGATATCTTTTTACAAATAGTACTTCCCAACCCATTAGTTTGATTGAAGTTTCTATCCCTATTTTTGAGATTTAGGGGAGGTAGAGAACTAGATTATTTTTAGTAAAAGGAAGTGAGGCCAAAATAGAAATGGGCTTGAATCAATTAATATGACCCTCCATTCCAACAAAGGGGATGGTGTGGGAGGGACATAACATTATAGGTGGTTTGTTTTTGTTGGTCTATAATGTGTTTGCAGTCTATTGTAAGGTCTAAATCTATTGATTTGTAACATTTATTTAGGCTATCTTAAGGATGTTTATTTTGGTTTAAAACTTGTTCACAACCTATTCATTGTCAGCTTCTAGTAGAGGAGTTCATGTAGGCTTTTTTGCTAAATTTTTTCTTCTCCACTATAAAAGGGAAGGGTCCCTTTCAAAACCCTGATTTTAACTTTGTCAAAAAATAGTTTAAGTAGTTAGAGTTTTTATCTAATGGTTTTAGACTCATCTAAATTGACATGTGACACATTCTCTATGTTTTTAGAGGAGTCATTGGATATCCAACCCTTGTTTTCATTGGGGTGACATGTGGTTCAAGCATTTATTAGGTAATTAAATTAGTTCATTAGAAGATCCAAATTGCATTGACAAATTTGACATGTTATTAAACTTTGCACATGTATATTCTTGGGATTTTTTGAGTCCATCGCATGCAATTCCATTAAATCATTGCCCAACGCACAATAAGTTTATTGTTGCTTAACATCTATTGCACAAAAGGTGAGTGAGGTCAACAAGCATGAGTTTAGAGTGAGGTATGAATATCAATTTGCATTCTTTCACTCTACAAAAAAATTCTTTACCAAAATGAACAATTACATCCCTTTCGACGTAATTTACAAAGCTCAAACACTTTTTTTGTTTAATGTCTAAACCCATTCTAAGCCCTAGGTGGAATAGTGATGGTACAATAATGTTGAGAGTTATTTATAGGTTGTTTATAGCTTTTTGGTATTTAATAAATCCCAAGAACCAAAACTTGTGATTGTCCTCAACCAACACTTAAATATATTTTTTTTTCAAATTAACTTTATTCACAGACGGATTCACGACCTTCACCTTTGCCATTGATATCACCACCTGCATACATTATACACAACCATCACTCTTCATTATCTAACACCATTAACAAAGAAGATAAAAGTATTATTGTTTAACCCTTCAATAAAAAAATTATATGGGGTTAGCAGTCATAATGATTTGCACTCCCTCACTTAACAAAAACTCACTTTATGAAAATAAAATATTACATCCCTTCTATTGATTTGATTGCGATAAGGCTCCACATTTGATGTGAGACTCAAATCAATGCCTTGATGTCTCTAAGTTTATCTTGTAGTTTCCATTCATCCATGCTACCAATATATTTATACATAAAATAATTACATTAGGATTAAGAACATACAAAAATGTCATTCATAGACCCTTGGAGGAAAAGGAAAGGCCATACAAAACATGCAAATAGTGAAATATTTCAAGGTGAGTTGTGAAATTATGGTGAGGGGAAATGATAAGGTATTTTAGGTGATAGTGTACACTAGGGGCACCATATAACAATATAATATAATAATATAATATAAAATTAGTTTCAACAAACATGTTATCAGTTGAAAGATAAGCATATTTCTATGAGGTGACATATGGATAACACTTATCCTAAAGTCTATCTTGTAGCTTCCATTTGTCAATGCTACCAATATATTGACACCTAGAGTTATTACATCGGGGTTAAGAACATACAAAAATGCCATACTTGGACCCTTGGAAGAAAAAGTGGCCACAATAGGAGTTTGTCTCCATAAATATCTCATTTATCCTTGTTGGGAAAAAACACAAAATTTAAGGGAGCACTAGTCAGGAAAAATATGTTTTGAAAGGATTATTAAAATGGATATTAGATTATTGTGGCTTAAAACTTCATGAAAAAAAGGTGAGACAGGATTAATGATATGGGTTTCGAGTGATGTATGATTGTCGATTTACTCTTTTGTTCTTTACAAAACCTTACTTTACCAAAATAGAAAAGAATGTGTATGAATACTATAAATATAAATATTATATAATATAATAGTATAATATATACTATAATATTATTATAGTATAATATTATATATAAAATTACATAATATTATATAAGTATATATATTTAATAATATCTATAATATAAATAATAATATATACCATTACTATGTATATTTATTTAATACATGTTTTAATAAATACCTAATTATATATTATAATTTACAATTATTTAATATAATATTATGTATTATAAATAATAATTTTTTAATAATAAAATATTAAATATTATTAATAATATTAAATATTAAATTAATTATTATTTATAATTATATAGTATATTAAATGTTATACACAAATATATAATATTTGATATTTTATTATATAAAATATAAAATATATTTTAATAGTGATATGTTACAAAGGTTTGTATATGTATCTACACTAGCTTCTTCAAGTCCATTCTTTAAAATACTTTATCATTATCTTTTACCTTGAAATATTTAATCGCTTTCATGTTTTGTATGGCATTGCCCTTTCCCAATGCTTTGCCATTGATCATACACACTGTTAAATAAGACATCTTGTCCCCAAATAATGCATTACCATGTGAAGGAGCACACAATCTCATTTTTCACCATCACCTCCACCATGGATTAGCATTGTTTGAAATCATTCAACATCCATAGATTTAAAGTGAATTACAATTACCAATTTACACTCTTTGAATTTACAAAACCCTGTTTTAAAAAAAATGAAAAATTACACCATCACTTCTAACACAAGTAACCTAGTGCTAGTATAATCCTCGTGAAAAATTGTGGAGATCAAAAAAATGCGTAATATATGTATTTATTAAGGAACTTCCAGTGATGAAATGAAATGGTTTTAATTATGTCTATGAGACTGAACAATCTATAAGATCATCAGTTACACTGAATGTTCCAACCGATCAAAGATTCCTAGGACCTGTAATATCTTTTAAAATGTTGCTCTACCTCTTTTTGAACTGAGTTAACATCTCCCCCAACTTTTTAAATCTGTTTTCCTCAAATAAAGCTACCATGTAGATAACTCTTAAATTTTCCACATATTTGGCTTGTATGTCTATGTGTTGAGGACACTCAAGGATGAAGTGTTCCTCTATTTCAACTGCCCCTGTAATGCAAAAAAAATAAACCATCTTATCCCATTACTCCTTAGGGGTTGTCCATCTTCCTATCTCACATCAAATTCTATGAGAGTTAGATCTTAATTGAGCAATGGGGATATTTTCCTTCCAACTGATTTTCAGCTCCTATATATGTTTTTCATTATACTCATAGTTTGGATTGAACATTGAAATATAATGTTGTATTTTCTTGTTTGTCCCCTCCCTCCACATTATCGTTTTGAATTTTTCATTTAACTAATTTTTTATGTCTTTGTCACAATTTGGGCATTTAGTTAGGTTGATATCCCATCTATTCATCCACATGTGGTTCTGCCTCATCTAATTGTTCTTCCTCTTATGAAAATCTTCTTCTCTCGCTATCCTAGTCCATCTGTCAGTCTTTATGCTTTCCATTTTTTTCAAGTAACATAATAACCTGGTCATAGCGGTTACCTCTAGAGGGAAAATACTTGCTTGGGCAAAAATGATTTCATATGGGACTGAGTCCTTGATTTTGAAATTGTTTATGATTAGTCGCTTTTGAATCTTTTCTATTTGCCTCCATTTCAAGCTCATTGTTCCACTAGCCCACACCTCACTACCATAATACCACTGACATGACAAGTAACCCAAATAAGACTCTGGTGGTCTTCCACTCCCATAACTATGCATTCCTGCATTTGTTTTGAAGCGCATAGAAATCTCTCCATCCACCTCGTATTCTTTTCATCCTGCAAGCGTCCCATCTAAGTTTATTATGAAATTCGAGGATGAGATACATGTATTCTGACACCACTTCAAAAAACCCTCCTACAAACTAAAAATCAAGGTGTTGAACCTTCCTTTTCATTGAAAAAATCATAATTTTGGTTTTCTCGACATTTACTTTTATCCCTACTTCTTTACAAAAAATCTCTAGAGCTCATAGATGATCTTTTAAATCTTGAATTATCATTGCCATTAGAATCAAGTCATTGACATAGAGCATAAGTTTTACCACATAGTTAATCAGGTAGACCCCCTCCCCTCTAAATTTGTTTATCCATTTCTCTAGCTTATCAATGTAAAGCCCAAATAAAGTTGGGGATAGAGGGCAAGCTTGTTTGACGCCGATGTCATTCCTAAAACATTTAGATAACCCTGCTTGAGTTTTGATTTTAGCCTTGACTTGCTTATATAATCTATGAATTATTGCCTTGTAGTGAGTTGGAACCTC
This sequence comes from Torreya grandis, assembly GCA_037957365.1. Lineage (NCBI taxonomy): Eukaryota > Viridiplantae > Streptophyta > Pinopsida > Cupressales > Taxaceae > Torreya > Torreya grandis. The sequence continues at coordinate 1,417,467 of JARHVA010001913.1, forward strand.
TAGTTCTTCCATTATGGTCTATAGTTTGCTCCTTGGAACTATGTCATTTTTTTTTTAAAGTCTATGAAGCAACAATATGCACCCTCTTTCTTATCCCACACCTTTTCAACTAGATGTCTAAGCGTGACACAATGATCAATAGTAGAGTGTTTGGTCCTAAAACCTGCTTGTACCTTTGCCCTTTTGTTTTTTTCTACTCAACTACTAATTCTACGTTCTATCATACTCTCAAATAGATTTGCAAAGAGCATATTGACTATGATAGTTCGATGATTCAAGGGGTTGTTTACATCTCCACTCTTAAACAGGGGTATAGTTAAGCTTGTTGTCCACTCTATTGTAAAGCCCTTTTGGATGACCTCATTGAAGATTTCTTTGATTTTAGGTGTTATGATGTCTGCCCCCCATTTTAAATGTTTTGCTTGTAAGTTGTCTACGTCTTGAGCTTTACCCATCGTTAGCTTTTTAATCCCTTACATGATGTCTTCTATCATGAAAAACTCTTCATTGACACTAATTTTGGGAGGTGCATCTTGTTCATTTTCACGCTACATAGTTGTTTTGAGTACTCCAACCTCTGCCTAGTTGTTATGCTATTTTGAACTTGTCTTTTTTCCTTATGAATTTCTCTCCAAAATCTTTTTGATTCATGTTTCCCTAAGTAAATCAAATCTTTCCTTTGAGTTCTAGTATACTCTACTTTTTTTCCCCTTACCATTTGCTCATATGTTTTTGTTTTTTTTTGTTCTACCTTTTGATTCTTTTAACGATCTCTATGCTGCCTTGCATTCTTCATCATACCATGGGTTAGTCGATAAACTATTTCTTTTCTTCTTTTTAGTTTTAACTCTCTTGCATGTTTTTAGTGCATCTTAAATGGTTTTCATTAGCCTCACTTTTGTGTACTTTTTGTCATTGGTATGTGCTCTCTTATTTCCCTCTTCTTGCATCTTGATTTCCAATGCTACTCTAAAGGTTTGTAGATTTTCCTCAGTCAAGAGAACATTACCTATAGGTGGCGACTTATTTTGGTTGACCTCGGTTTGCTCATCTTGTCGATTGTCTCTTTTTAATTAGAGTTTCACAAAAATTGAGTTGTGATTTGATTTAAGTTCCATGCAAGCTTCTTTTACTTCTAGCTCTTCAATTCTAGGTAAAGAATTTTGGGAGCATATAACATAATTAATTACACTCTGTCCTTTTTGTGTCTTACACATGTAATTTCCTGATTTTCCCCATTTTCTCATGCCATTGTAAATGATTAAGTTATGTATACTACATAAACCTAGTAATTCTTCTCCAAAGTGTGTGATAACCACATGCCTATAATCTGAAGACTTGTTCCATTGCTAATTTTCTTCTTCTATCATCTAAATAGGATTCATGTCTAGCTCCTTGTTACTTTCTAGAATGTTGGCTTACTTGTTTGCTAGTATTGCATTGAAGTCCCCTATTAATAAAATATATCCAATCTTATTGTAAGTTGAGATGTCCTTTTTTAGGGATGAGTATGGGTCTTCACAGTTTAGATCACATCTCTTATAGAATTTGGAATACTTGGGTACAAAATAACATACAACTATGCTAATGTTTGTGTCATTTCCTATGATTTTTATCCATATGTACTATTTGTTTTCACTATGTTTTTCTATTTTGATACTTCTACCCCATGATTCCTTTACTAACACCATTATGCCTCCATACCCTTTGTTATTTTTTGTTGCTTTATTCCAAACTGTTGCCTTTGTGTACCCTTCAAAATTTGGGGTATTGCATCCATCGTGCTCATGTGTTTCATTCAAAATGATTATATTTATGTCTTTTGCTATGGGCCCTAAACCAGGTCCTCTTCTCCAAGTGTAGCCTCTACAATTCCAGCCTACCATTGTGAGATGTTTCCAAGGGGGGCATATTCCCTATTTGCTTTGGGTTTGTTGAGTTGTGATATAAGCTTTTCCATTATTTAGGTATGCCGATTTCCCTTCATTCCTTGCTACCTTCACTTTTTCCTATTCATTGATTCTGTCTTCTAGTTGCATAAAAGTTAAGTCTTCATCTATGTAGTAGTGTAAGTGTTTTAACATGCCCCTATTTCTTAGTATTCTTGTTTTGTCCTCAAAGTTCACCAATGTGACCCGAATATTCCTCTCCCTTCCTCCTCTTGACTTACCAACTCTACTTGCTTGTTTGACTTGGGCCTTCCATTGTAATTGGTCTGCATGGAAATCCCTTGTTAAACTATTTGTATTTTCATGTTCTTCATAGTCCTTTAACCCTTTGATAATTATATTTGTTAATTTATTGTGACACTCTCATTCTTCTATCATTTAATTTTTAACTTACCTTTATATCAACTCTTTTTGGTCACCTCTTAATTCCTTTACGATTTGTACCCATCTTTTAATATCTTCTAATTTCGCTGTCAATGTTTCGAGTGTTTCGAGCCACCACTTAGGCTCATCATCAGGGTAAATACGATGCCTTGAAGATTTGATATATGTGAATAGCATAAATAACCAAAAACATAAAGTGTTCATTCCTTTCATTCAAGGGGTTATGGATACAGTTGCTAAACAATTAAAAAAGAAAAATATTATTACGATTTTCTCTCCTCTCAATAGTCAAATATCGTGTGCATGTGAAAAATTATATATTGGAGAAACTGGTAGATCAATTACTACGCGTATTAAAGAACATGGCGCTGCGAGCGACATAGCATAACTCAAAAATTGGCTTTAGCAGAACATTACGTGAATACTAAGCATCCAATTAATCTTTTAAAGACAAAAATTTTGGCTAAAATTGACAACTGGTCCAAAAGGCAAATAAAAGAAGCCATTGAACATATTAAAATTAATAATTGCTTAAATAGGGATGATGGCTTATTAATTAAACGCTCTTCACTACCAATCATTAAGAGTTGGTCAACTTTAAGATGAACATTTATAAGTTTTTGGTTATTTATGTTATTCACATATATAAATTTTTGGTTATTTATGTTATTCACATATATCAAATCTTCAAAACATTGTATTTACCCTGACAATGAGCCTAAATGATGATTCGAAACATTGATAAAAAATGAACCTAATCGTAAAAACTCCAATCAATGATGCTAATTATAATCATTACGAATTCCCAACGTTTAATATCTTCTAATTTATTTCTTAGCTCATTCTCTCACTTTCATGAAAGGGCTCAATAGTTCGAGACGGTAGGACGCTTACTCCTGAAGAAATGGGCGATATGCGTGCCGTTAATTTTACGATATATTTTTTCAATTGTATCATTGACAAGTACATTTTTGTAATCCATATTGAGGTGGGACTGGGCACGGCTGTGTTATCTTTTATACCTTTTCCTCCGCAGGTCAACAATCACATTATTGCTAGGGTTTCTGTCAATAGACCGATCAGTATCTGCTAAACGTCTTGCTGGTTTGAATACTGCACACCAAAATAAAATCCCCAACGATAAAGAAATTATGAAACTAAAAACCAAATCATTTCTTTTAGCAGTCAATAATTTACTGTGCAATGCCCCACAATTAGCTGGCTCTTTAATCTTTAATCTATATCCTCAACAGTCCCATCATTCGCTTTTAAGTACTCCATGAAAACCCCCAGCTCCCCTCCTCCTCGAGAAAAAAATTACAAGAGCCAGATTGTTGATGATGAGGAGGCCACCCCTATCGGGAGTCGCGATGGCATGAAATAATTCCCTTTTCTCTTATTTTAGGTTTGTTTTCCTGAAACATGATTCTGCTATTTGTGAATTGTAACGGCAATGGGTGTTCATGAATCGCTTATTACTGTGCTCTGACCAGGATAATTTTTTTTCTTGAGAAATCTTACACAATTAGATATAATTGTATGGTTTGGTATTCCAATGAATTTGGATTTTCATTTCGGCATCCTTTGTAATTAACTATATTTAGTGTGATTACCACCTGCCCTTTTCTATCTATGCCAATACTTTCAAAACTGGATTTTAAAAAATTAAATTGATAAATCAGGGTTTCAATTTTCCCCGAAGGCGAAAAGTCCTTTTTACCTACTTAATAGTACCCTTTTGATATTATTGAATCTAAGGAGACGTCTGGTCTACTAGATAAAAAGTGTTAACTGGTTCAAATCACTTACAGCTTGCCCTAAGAGTAAATTTTGGTTGTTTAGCAAGAATTTTAAAACAACTAGTTCATTTCCATCGAAGAATATTTTCTTCGAACCCTTGGTTGGCCTCGACAATGAGAACAGCAACAACGTGGATTAAGAATAAGGGCATAGCCTTAACCATGGTCAAGGTTAAGCCTTCCTCCATTTTTCATTTCAACCCCATCTGTGTCTTCAGGAAACGTTACAGTATATTTCTTAGAACAATGGCGATCCCTTGACTGCCTGGAGTCTTGCAGCGTTCTCCCAATGGATCGTGTTCTAAGGCAATTCTTCAAATCCTACGAAAAATTTATTATTAAACAAGTGAAAATGGCTTTCTGTTTCCCAGCCCATTAGTTTGATTTAGGGGAGGGAAAGAACTGGACTGTTGTGAGCAAAAGGAAGATAGGCCAAAGTAGAAAGGGCCTTGAATCGATGAGTATGACCTTCCATTCCAGCAAAGGAAATGGTATGGGAGGGACACAACATTTTGGGTGGTTTGTTTTTGTTGGTCTGCTGCGTGTTTGCAGTCTGTTGTAAGGTTTGAATCTGTTGTCTGCAGCGGTTCTGCAGCCTGTCTTGTGGATATTTATTTTGGTCCGTAGCTTGTGGATATTTAATATCTTTTTTAAATTAAGGAAAAACATTTCAATAAAGAAGGTTGTGGAAGTACTTATCTGTACCAACATAAAGAATATCTTATCAGCTGTTTACAGATTAAGACAATCACAAGAAAGTTAAAACATGATTTTGCAAGAGAATTTGTTGACTCCGAATGATTTACTTGCTACCCTCTTCCAACCATTTTCAACCCAAAAATAGTATTGTGTCGTCATCCATTGTAGAGATCACTATTGAGAAAGAAGTTAGAGAAAATTATACACATGTTGAGAATTACAAATGGGCTTGATACCAACTCCTGGGAGTGCTTGATACATCAATTTTCACAAAGTTGAATCTAGCACTTAAAAATAAATACCAGCTAGCTTTAATATTGAATTACTGTATCATAGTTACTCATTTTTCTATTTTGAACTTTAGTTATGATTTTTAATTGGAAGAGATTTATTTATGTTCACTTCGAAATATTGAATTGTCAATTCTGGATGGAAGTAATTTGTGGATAATAGATAATAGTTTTTTTTTTTTTAATGATTATCAAAAAGTATTGTGGATATCTGATCTTTTAAGTAGTTGATAAATAAAAGAGGAAAACCATAATCATCTAATCAACATTACTTTTCACATGCTAATATATCTCATAGATGTAAGTATTATGCCATATTATAACCTTGTTTACTTATACTTCTTGAATTTCTTTATCAAATCTAGTATAAATTTGTATATTGAGTTTTTCACTAGATGTATGATAATAAAATTTTCAAATTAGAGATTTGTAAAGTGGAGTTATATACATCTGTTCTTATTTTTGTCAATTTAATGCGAAGCATTAAAAATGGACATTGTAATTATTGAAATTTTGTATTCAAATACATTGCAAAGTTTTTTATCAGTGGCGACCAAGAAAAACGATAAATATCTTTTCCATCAACTATGATCAACATGTGTCGTGTTGAATGTATAACATTTAAAATAGAAGATAATATTAATGTTGTTTAATAGTTAAAATCTTTGAAAACAGTTGATATATTTGTTTAACTGAACGCACTAGTAAATACATCCTCTGGAACTAATAATCCATATAACCTTTTAATAATAATAATTAAAAAAACTTTTTTCATCTTTAAAAAAACATATAAGTTGAGAAAAAACAAGAGCTATGGAGTAGCTGAGAGTCTACAACTAATTATTAAAATAAAAGACAATAAAAAATAAGAATTTAAGAATATTTAAAGAATTATGATGTAAATGAGAAAAATAAATCACATTTGGAAAAAGTACAAAGATTCTCATCTATTTACATGCATGGAAAAGACATACTAAATAAAAACAAGGGCGCAGAGCGCCAAGTCCCTGCAGGAACATAAAAGGTGGGGATGTTAACCTGGTTTTTGGGATGTTAGACTTAGAATAACTGTTTGCTAGGCCACTATCAAACTTAGAACAACTGTTGGTGACCCACCATCAAACTGAGAATAGCCTTTTGGCTTAGAATAGGCATTACATTATATATATTTAGTCAAAAGTCACCAGAGATTTCTGATCAAACAAAAAATAATGAGACTTGGCAAAGTCTCAGTGACTGCACTCCAAATCATGAGCTGAGTCAGCCTGTCGAGTCTAGTCATGTCTACCAAAAAAAAAAAAAAATACAATTAAAAATCAGAAATTAAATTAATAATACTCTTTACATGTTGATATAATATGTATTTTTTAAAAAGCTGAGATTTGGCAAATATTTTCTTGCCTGTTCCATGTACCAGTCAAGTTGCCCAGTCTCGGCCTCGCATTTATGGGAGTCAAAATTCACTGGGTACATCTGCTTGGCCTCGTACCTCTTTTATGATCAGACCAAGCATAACAATTTGCCTTAAGAGGTATTACATTGATATCTATACATGGTCAACACTCACCAGCAGCTTCCCCTTGGCCTCTTCCATCTTCTACCTGCATTATCATGGCCACTTTAACTCAAATAGCATGTCCAGCAATTGCTCCACCCACCACTAACAATGGCCAGCCAAGACAATTTAATGTCTACAGGTATACCCTAAACTTTTGGGGTGAATTTTTTATTAATAAAAAGCCATATGTTAAAAGCCGGAGCAATTCAGAAAGGCCTGCGTCAAACCTGGGCTATAATATGAATAGTTTCATTTACAATAAAACACAGTTGACAAAATTCTGATTTCTGCCACCTTATTGGGGTTTCAAAATACAATAGACAAATTATTAGGATTTCAAAACGACATTAATAAGAATCGTAGGAAATGATTTAAAATCTAAATTTAAAAACAAAGCTAAATTTGTAGTCAGAACTTTTCAATTGATTAGAAGAGATATACTCCATGTCAACATCTTAAATTTAAACCTCTTCCTAATGAACTTCTTTGCTAAATAAAATATAAATTTATTTAGGGAGAGATCATAACTGGGAACAAAATGTCAATAATAATGCCATTGGTATAAATAGCTTGTAAATTAAATTCATGGTCCGCCTTGACTGACGGTAATACACCAGACTTTATAACATTTTAAAGTGTTAATACCTGTTAAACCGGGTGCTTTCAACACTTGACACTATAAGAGTTTAAGATATTACCAATACACATAGCTAAGATAAGATAACAAGCCACATAAATAAATAAATTGAATTCTAAAGATAAGTTTCTTAGTTTTTCATTTCTATAGATTTTAATGTTTCTGTTGGCAATACCGATTTAAAGAATCGAGAAGCCATTGGATACCTGAACTGAAAGAAGTGATTGGTCATCTTTCTCATCAGAACGGGAAGCAGGGACAAGCCTTTCGAAAATAGGTTTGTACTCAAACTTGCTAAATTACAAATCATTGAAATTCGGGTCTCTACAGGCTTCAACCAAAAAGGACCCCTGTAGCATAGGCAGTCGATTTTCTGCCCATGGTTCTTATCTCTAAAGGCCACCCTCCTTGCTAATGGATAAAAGTGGACCAAAACTGACAGCCTGTTCATCTCTAAAGGCCAACCTCACTGCCAATGGGTAAAAGTGAACACAAATTGATGTCAGATTGCTCTTTAACCTCTCTGCAATTGCATCAATGTCGCTACTAAATGTGTTGTTGTAGAACAAAAGCCTTTCAACCCCCTTGATAGGGTGCCAAACAAGATCGAGAGCAGGGAGAAACATTCTTTTGCTTTGCAGAAGTGCAACCGGTTTCACCATAGAGACGCTCAACAAGTTTACATCTTTTGTTGAAGAGAAGCCTTACAACCACCTTGAAAATCGAAAGAAGTGATTAATTGTTCCCTCCAACTAAAAAGCTTAAATAAAATTAAAGAAACCAAATTATTGTTCTCCAATTAAAAGAATAAATTCCTTTAAAAAATCAATGATAATGATCGAGGAAAACAATAAAAACTTACGGTTTGAGATTAGAACTTGTGTCGAGGACAAGAAGCTTTGGAGTGGCAAATCTTACTTGCATCGCCATGGCCTCACAAGAGTCTGTGTTAAATCTATCACTAAATGAACAAGCATTTTTGGCCCAATTTCAAAGCTTTCTATGGGATTATCTGACAAGTGAATTTTTATAAAATGTTTTTAATGGTTTTCAAAGCAGAAAATGGCACAAATTAGAAACATAGATTACTTTAACTAGCATATTTCCTCCACATAAGAAAATAAGAGCTCTAGAACAGGGTATGAACGATATTAGAGTGCCATAAAAAGGGGATATTTGTCAAATTTATAAGAAAAAACATAGAATAAAGCACTCTGTTTCCAGCCCTGTTATGATAATCTCCAATTTAAAAGTTCAAATTGAAAAATAAATTCTTTATAAAAGGCAAATGAAATTATTGAAATTTGTTTAAAAAATAAAGTTTGAAAACAATATCTAAATTATGAGTAAATACGTTCCATGCACACATCCTACCTTGAACTGCGAAGCAAAAAGCTTGAAAAAAATATTTACAGATGTCAACACCGCTAGGGAGATCTGGCTTAGAGGGCATGAAAATGACTTTCGTCTAGGGTTTGGAACGAATGAAAAATAAACAACATTGGTTAGAGCAGCCATATCTGGGTTTGAAGAGTGCTTGGAGCAATGAGATTGGAAGGGATATGAAGATCTTGACTATCCGTATGCCTCTGGACTCACTAACACCAGCGTTCACCTCTTTCGGAACAAATTCATGGCCCTAAGCGAATTAGTTATGCCCTATGCCTTTTGCCTCACCCAAAATAGAGATATTCCAAATACAGGAATGCACGATTTCAGAGTTCAGAGGAAAGCTGACTTTAGGAATGATTGCTCACCCTAAGATCGACATAGGTTTTTCACTATCTGCAAAGGTTAACTACTTAGGAAATGGCATCACAAGACTAAAAACACATAGTAATTCACTCGGCGTGTAATGGTGAATGTGGCCCAAGCTTCAAAGCAACAGATAGAAAGGAGAGAAGGGGGATACCTATCCTTGAAAAAAAAAAATTACATGTCATTATCATTCTGAGCTCAATGCCTAGAGCAGGTGCACCGCCCTTCCCAGCGATAAAAACCTACAGCCCCTGCAACCATTATCATGACATCCAAGAATAACATACAAACCATGTAGCCAATCAGGGAGTGCTAAATAATATTATTCAATAGATTTGTTTAAATCGCTTGCAAATTCCCCGTGCAAAACGTTGGCATATTTCCTAAGACCAAAAACAAACAACTTTGATTCGTGGGCAAATCAGGGAGTAACAAAGAGTTAACCCACAACAAAGCTTAGAGTATTTCCCTCCGGGATTAATAAAAACTTCGTATATAAAGAACTTTGATGTAAATGAGAAAAATAAATCACATGGAAAATAAATACGAGGCTTCTCATCCATTAACATGTACTATTGTTAAAGCAAAAATAAAAGTAAAATATATGTGGAATAATTGTTAGATGTAAAACCATAAAATGCAATTGGCACATGTGAAACCAAACTTAGAAATCTGAGCGAATATCATAACATGAGCTTTGGTAGAGGTCATTGAACTCCCAACACAAAACAATCATATTTCCTACATGTTTTACATGATAACACATTAATACATGATTGGAAAATGTGGAAACAAAAAGATTGACACATCAATTGTTGACATGCAAATTGTTGAAGCATAGAGAAGACAAGTTGAGATCTTAAATAAAAGGTTTCGTTTCATTAGTTGTAACCATTTTTGGAAATGCACAAAATACGTTCATTTGTGCTTTGATGGATACCCATACCAACAAAGGTGAACTAGTTAGGTTATATTAGCCCCTGTTGATTGCATTTGGTGACACAATGCAAATTTGGTAATTTATGCATTCTCCCTTGCCTATGGAGAAGAGCATTAAAAGGCAACTGAAGTTTATGCAAATTTATACATGAGAGGGTTTTGAAACTATATTTGAGATGATATCTGATAAAATTATTTTAATTTAAGATAAAATTAAAATTATAAATTATTTTAAATATCATCTTTAAATTAGTATATTTAATTATTATTACAATATTTTAAAAAAAAAAAATAATATAAAATATAATTATTTTGTTTTTTTGGGACATGTTTTTAATCTTAATTATAGTCTCTCTAAAAATGATATCAAAAAAATGTATTAGAAAAATAAATCATATCTATTTTAAATCTTTTCAAATATAATTATAATATTATAAAATTCATCAGTGTAAAAAATCCCCAACAATATTTAAATTTTTTTAACCTTATTAAAAAGAAATAATAAAACAACATAAAAATTCATATGCTAGCCTTTTGAGTTTTTATTGATTGAGGGCTCTGAGATTCTCGAATAAGATAAAAGCATACAAAGCCCTCGTCTTACCACCCTCTTTGTTTTTGGTGGTTGATGACTTTTGTCATTTGGTTAAGATTGGTAATTTTAATGATTTTGGTTTTTGTGACTATGATAACAAATGTTGATTGAAGAGGCATGAGATGCCAATGAAATGGTGTGAAATTGCACGTTTTGTTACACTGTATGTTAGTAATATTCTTTTTTTGATAGTTACTAGTTTTGGTGGAATCCTTATCCTATACGTTTTTGATCAGAGCTCCAACCAGTTTGGGACAGAATTGGAGACCCAGATCCTCAAGTGATCATCTATCACAAGAACCAGAATTATCAACAAGGTCACAACCAGCTCGAGAATACCAACGAACGACCATAACTACCTTTAGAATACCATCATCAACCACAATTGCCCCAAGAATACCAATGATCGGCCACAACCGGTCCAAGAATACCAACAATCAGCCACAACCGGCCTCCGATACCATACTGAGATTTGAAACTGGGTGGTGCTTGTAGCAACCAAGTCACTTTACCAACTCACTCACATCTCTCGGTAAAATTTACATGTATCAGGATTTTTGAAACAGATCTAGAACCGCAGATATTTTTGTAACCGGAATGCCCAAACCAGCGGTGAATAGTTTTCCTAGCCATGAACTGTGGACTTGCCTCGTCACATTGAACATGGGTTTCAAGCTACATGTCGACCCCGGTTGTATTGAACACCGAGTTGGTAGCCCATTGCATTGTGGATACTTTTCACAAATAACCCACCATAGCTTAGCGTGGGAATGATACTAAAGAGTGGTCATCCTAAAGAATGGACTCTAAGACCTCTCACTTTTAACACTCAACTCACTCTCTGCTAGGCTATCATCCCCAGATTGCATGTTAACAATATTATTCTATAATATTTCTTTAACTTTTACACTTCTAAATCCAAAAATAAAAACGAATTCTTGTGGCAATCTACAAGGGTCCAACAAAAGAAAATAATCATAATCATAGGAGTTGTGGGGCTTCCACTATCCTCGCAGAGAGGGAAAGTGAATGCTTTGTGTGCAAGGAGGAGACCATCTGAATGAGAAGTGGATGTCCATTGAATAGAATGATTTTTTTTTTCATTTGACAGTATTGTTGGTTAGTGATTCCCTATCAAGGAAGGTCAATTGTTTATTATTAAACGAGATATATATTTATAATTGAAAATTCTCAGGTGGATTTTTGAAGGCGTCAGGCATGAGAAGACGATTTAGGTACCTTAGACACTAGAAAACATGATTCTAAAATGGTTTTTGTCACGGAAACATAATGTATGCTTACTGTTTGGAATTCATCTTCCATCTTGTTATAAAGTTCTTTAAAGTAATTTTGCTTCAATTAATTAAATAATTAGTTCTATTATATATACAATTGAAGTCAATGCTAGAAAGAGGCAGGGGAAGCTTCTAAAACCTGTTATATCCAGCCCTTTGATTTGCTTTGAAGAGGAGAATCTTGTTACAGTCTTGAAGTGGGAGAAAATCTTAGCTGAATCCGGGATGATTTGCCATTTTCAGAATTTTTGGCCTTCCCTCAAGGATCTCAACGTTTGGATCACAAAGAATTGGAATCCTCTCATGAAGGGTTCGCTGGAAATTTTCCCATCTGTAAGAGGATTTTTTATGGCTATCCAATATTGAGGATCGTGAGGCAGTCTTCAAGGACAGAATATGGAGTTGGGAACAGAACATGCTATTATTCAAGCCATAGTTTGCTGGTTTTAACCCTCTCATTGGAAATTTCAATGTCAGGGCAATATGGGTAAGGTTACCTCACTTACCACTTCAGTTTTGGGCTTCATATTGCTTTAAATCAGTGAAAAATTCTTTAGGAGATTTTCTGAATGTAGACTCTATTTCTTACAAATTTCTCCATCCCACATATGCTAGAATTCTTGTTAATCTGGATTGTTCTATGGATATCCCCGAGTTTATTGAGCTTAAGATTAAGGATAGAACTTGAAAACAATCTCTTGATTACGAGGGATTGTCTTTTCTTTGTAGGAGATGGTTCACTACAAATCATTTGTCTTCAAGTTGTAATTTCTCTAAGAAGAAGAGGGTGTTGTTATGTAACGTTTTTGGGGAGTTAGTACACACATTTTGTACTACACGAGGATTTGTACTACACGTGTTTTGTAGTACACGCGAGTTTGTACTAACGCGATTTTGTACTATGTATTTTTTCTATATAAGGAACCCATGAATTGTAAAATGAATTATTGAGTTGTACTCATTGCACGGTTTTCTGAACTTGTGCGTGGCAACTGCGATTATTGTAATTGCGGATTAATCCCTTGATAATAAAATACTGAAGACCTTTTCCCATGGTTTTTTACTTGGTAATTTGCCAAATTTCCACGTAATATCTGTGTATGTGTCTTGAATCTTTTTTTCATTTCACTGTGATTATTTCTCTCTGCACGCTGTTATTTTTCAATAGAGGGCTGTTAGTTGGTGGAAGGACAGCATTTAAGAACTTGCTGTTGTGAAAAATGTGAATGCATGCTAAAGAAATATGAACATAAAAGGCACACAACAAATTTGTCCCTCCATCCCTTTCATCCCTCCTTTTTGCATATTGAAATTCGTCTGTGTAACTCATCATAGTGGAGAACTTTGTTTTTCATCTAAATTTTGTCATTTATAGACACATTGTATGTCAACAACATATGCTACGCCCCTAATCTATTGCATGTATTAGGATAGGAATAGTCGACTTGTGGCTTACTTATCCCTCTTTGATGCTATTTCACATTTCTCTATGCATTCATTTGGTTAGTAGGTCGGCCTATAGAGTAACCATGGCCTAGATAGACTATATATAGGAGGTAGTGGGTAATTATTTATCATCATATTATGAATTTTTCTCTTATTGAAGCTTGTGGAGGTTGCCCCCTCGAAGTGGCTTGTCTATTATCATATATTCTGATATATTTCAGTCATATTTAGATCTATTTCTGCTATTCTACTTTATTGTTGAAGTAATTTCATTACAAGTGGTATCAGAGCTGCGATTTGGGCAATCTTGTGGGTGAAACCCTAATTTTTTAAAATTTGGCTATATCTAAAAAATAGTTGCGAATTTATCTGCAATTTTTTTACTGGAGGTGAGAAATCATTAAATTAAGCTTTCATTAAAATTTCAGCTCATTTGGATCTATTTTTCAAAAGTTATCGCCATTTTAGGGTTTTTCATAAAATTGCTCTATAGTGCGCAATTCAAAGAATTTTTTTGAGTTATTTAAATTTTTGGAAAGCTTAGAAAAATTTGTATAGGATGTGTTCTTTGTATGTTATTATTTGAGGCTGACATAAGTCCAAAATCACTTGGTCAAAGTTGGGTCAAAAGTGCCAATCAGGGTCGACATCGTAAAGCCCTTTTATGGCAGGTCCACAAACTCGGGGCCAAGGAAAGGGTGCTGAAACTCTAGGTAAAACTCCTAAAAAAGAAGAGATGGAGTCAAAAGGGGGATGTACTAGATCCTTTGTACCAGGGTTCTCTGACATAGATCACAAAGTGAGCCAGCTTGACTATAGTGTGTAAGGCATTCAAAGTGAGATGCAAGGCATACAATCGAATATGAAATACATACAAGATAGTTTGGTAGATATCATGATGGCTTTGAAAAATAATCAATCAAATCATCTAGCTATCACTATTACACAACCCCACCAAGGTGGTTCTCCCAACCAGTCTACTTTAAATCCAACTATATTGCCATAGAAGAACCTGTTACCAAAGGTGGATATGCACAAATTTGATGGAAAAGATCCAGTCAATTGGATCAACCAAATGGAGATTTTTTTTGATCTGCATCAGATCCCAGGTGGACAGAAGGTTCCCATGGCATCGTTGTATCTTGAACCTAATCAATTCATTTGGTATCAATGGTTGTGTGCTCAAAATAAAAAGATGACTCTTAGTGTCACCTGGTCAGTTTTTACAGAGGAGCTACAATTACACTAAAACAATATTGTGATAGAGAATTACTTCAACCAACTGGAAAAATTATGATAGACTAGCTCCGTCAAGGATTATATTCATCATTTTCAGAACCTCTCCTTACGTGTGGAGACAATTTCTGAGAACTTGAATGACATATTTTTGGGTGGACTCAAGGACCACATTCAACATGAGGTACACATGTTTAATCCACTTAAGATTTCTGATTCTATTATCATGGCACGTAGAGCTGAAGAAAAATTCATAGCCAACAAAAAGTAGCCATTCACTCACTTCAAAGACCGTAGCATATCGACACCAACATTTCCTCCACCTACCAGATTGACCCCTCAGCAAATTAAAGAGAAGCGTGCAAAAGGATTATGTTTCGATTGTGACAGCAAGTGGAACAAAAGACATAGATGTGATGAGAAGAAGTTATTCTACATTGAGGGATCCCATGAAGATGAAGAAGAAGATGATGCCTCCAATGATGATGAGGAAGAGATAGAGGTACCTAAAGATTCCCAACCTACAATCTCTTGTCATGCACTTGCAGGTATTAGCACTCCACAAACTCTTAAGGTGATGGGTTTCTTCAATAAATAGAAGGTGACAGTGTTGATTGATTTGGGGAACACACATAACTTCATCAACCATAAGTTGGCCACTCGATTGAATTGTTTCATCTAACCAGCACCAGAATTTCAGGTCATGATTGCGGATGGTGGCACAATTAATTATTCAGGCGAATTCCATAGTATTAAGCTTGCTATGGGTGAGTACAATCTCAATTCTCCTATGTTTGTTATTACCATGGGTAGTACAGACATTGTTTTGGGAGTCCAATGGCTCACAACCTTGGGTACCATTGAGATGAACTTCC
The DNA here is from genome assembly GCA_037957365.1 of Torreya grandis. Taxonomy (NCBI): domain Eukaryota; kingdom Viridiplantae; phylum Streptophyta; class Pinopsida; order Cupressales; family Taxaceae; genus Torreya; species Torreya grandis. The sequence continues at coordinate 1,432,927 of JARHVA010001913.1, forward strand.
AAGAACTATTCATGCGCTTTCATTCTGAAGGCAGAAAAATTGAACTACGTGGATTACAGGAAAAATCTCCATAATTGATTAGTTCACATCAGATGACCAAGATGCTAAAAAAGGGGGTAGAGGGAATTATTGCACGATTATGTTCCATAGAAGTTCAATCCACACAGGCATCTACACATCCTGATCTACAGATGATTCTCGATGACCACCCATCTATTTTTGGGGCCATGCCAAAAAGACTACCACCAAAAAGAGAACATGATCATGCCATTCAACTACTTCCAGGGGTCAACCACCAAATATCAGACCATATAGATATCCATATGCATAGAAGAGTGAAATCAAAAAGATGGTCCATGAGATGCTGGAGGCAAGAATCATCAAACACAGCCAAAGTGCATATTCATCACCAATGGTCATGGTATGGAAGAAGGATGACACATGGAGGATGTGCCCAGATTATAGGGAACTCAACAAGTACACCATCAAAGATAAGTTTCCTATTCCAGTTTTGATGATTTATTTGATGAGTTGCATGGTGCTAATTATTTCAAAAAATTGGATCTTCACTCGGGGTACCATCAAATTAGAATCAAGGATGAAGATGTTCATAAAATTGCTTTTATAACGCATGAGGGCCATTATGAGTTTTTGGTAATGCCCTTTGGTCTTAAAAATGCACCATCTACTTTTCAGTGCTTGATGAACACTATTTTTAGGCCTTTTTAAAGAAAGTTTGTGATGGTTTTCTTTGACGACATATTGATTTATAGTCAGACATGGGAAGCACATCTGCAACATGTGAAACAGGGATTGATAGTTTTGGAGAAGCATCGGCTTTATGCGAAGCCATTCAAATGTGTTTTTGGAGTACAGGAGGTAGAGTACCTAAGTCACATTGTTTCCCCTGAAGGTGTCAAAGTTGATCCCCAAAAGATCAAAGCTATGATGGAATGGTCCATGCCAAAAACTCCTAAAAACCTTGGAGGGTTCCTAGGACTAACAGGTTACTACCGACGATTTGTGAAAGGTTATGGCAACATAGCGGCTCCACTCACTACATTGCTAAAGAAGGATGCCTTCCATTGGAATGATGCTGCCACCAAAGCATTTGAGAAACTGAAAGTAGATATGTGCACCACCCCAGTTTTGGCTACTCCAGACTTCTCAAAGACATTCACTATTGAATGTGATGCTTCTGGATCTATGTTGGGAGCAGTACTAATGCAAGAAGGTAGACCCATTGCTTTTGAGAGTCATCAATTCAAAGGTAAGAATCTACAAAAACCTGTTTATGAGAAAGAAATGATGGCTATTCTTCATGCAGTTAAACAATGGAGGCCCTATCTGATCGGTAGACACTTTAAGGTGAAAATAGATGATGATAGTCTCAAATACTTTTTAGAACAAAGATTATCATCTGAGGAACAACAAAAGTGGGTAACCAAAATGTTGGGTTATGATTTTAAAATCATCTACAAGAAGGGTAAATATAATGTAGTAGCAGATGTACTATCTAGATGGGATACATCGACAGAAGCATTACTTTTTGCAATGTCCATGTTGCAAGCAGATTGGGTGGATGAAGCTAGGTTAGAATAGGAGCAAGACAAGGATACACAGGTTTTGATTCAGAATCTCTAGCATGGTACTTTAGCCTTAGACAAATTTGAATGAAAAGATAATGTCCTATGGTATAAGGGTAGGTTATACTAGTGCAAAGATTCAGAGCTTAAGCATAAGATCCTTGTAGAGTTGCATGCATCTCCAATTGGGGGACACTCAGGGTTCTTGAAAACTTATCACAGAATTAATAAAAAATTATTTTGGGAAGGACTCAAGGGATATGTACAAAAGTTTGTGGCAGAATGCTTGATATGCCAACAGAATAAAGGTGAGACAATTAAGACCTTATGTCTGTTACAACCGTTAGCAATTCCTAGTCAAAGGTGGGAGGAAGTTTCCATGGATTTCATCATAGGGTTACCTTGTTATGAAGGTAAGAATGTTATCTTGGTCATTGTGGATAGGCTTACAAAATATGTCCATTTTTGTGCTCTCTCACACCCATTTTCAGCAAGTACAATAGCAACTATTTTTCTGGAGGCAGTTATAAAATTACATGGAACCCCAAAAATAATTGTAAGTGATCGTGATCCTATTTTCACTAGTAATTTCTAGACTGAACTATTTTCCTGTTTGAGTACTCAACTAGCTTATAGCTCATCTTACCACCCCCAATCTGATGGACAAATAGAAGTGGTTAACAAATATTTAGAGGGGTATCTCCATTGTTTTGTATCAAATAAACAGGAATGTTGGGTTAAATAGCTACCACTTACAGAATGGTGGTATAACACATCTTTACATACCTCTTCTAAAATATCTCCATTTCTAGCACTATATGGTTACCATCTACCTTCCATCACTTCCATCACTTCTTCATTAAATTTTCAAACCAAGGTTCGAGATGTGGAGGGGCACATTCAGTATCAACAAGAGGTTTTGGCTAGTTTGAGAGAGAATTTGACCTTGGCACAAAACATGATGAAGCAACAAGTAGATCAACATCGTAGTGAGCAAAATTTTGAGGTGGGTGACTAGGTATTTGTACGTTTGCAGCCTTACAAATAGATGTCCTTGAAGCAACAGAAAAAGGGCAACAAACTTGCTCCTAAGTATTATGGCCCTTATCAGGTTCTGCATAAAATTGGAAGTGTGGCTTACAAGCTCGAGTTACCTCATTCATCTCGCATACACCAAGTATTTCATGTTACCTGTTTAAAGGTCATTGGACATAAAGTTTTAGCCCAGACAGAGCTCCTAGAACTAGATGAAGGATGTGTCATTTTGGAACCAGAGAAGATCCTCCAAACATGTACTAAGAGGTTGAGAACCAGAGAGATTAGGGAATATCTAATCAAGTGGAAGACCCTGAGCAGTGAAGATGCAACTTGGGAAGGTGAAGATTTTCTGCAACAACATCCAGAGTTGTTCAACGTTGAAAACAACGTTGGTTTGAAGGGGAAGGGCATGCTACGCCCTTAACCTATCGCATGTATTAGGATAGGAATAGCCGACTTGTGGCTTACTTATCCCTTGTTGATGTTATTTCACATTTCTCTATGCATTCATTTGGTTAGTAGGTCGGCCTATGGAGTAACCATGGCCTAGATAGACTATATATAGGAGGTAGTGGGTAATTATTTATCATCATATTGTGAATTTTGCTCTTATTGAAGCTTGTGGAGGTTGCCCCCTCGAAATGACTTATCTATTATCATATATTCTGATATATTTCAGTCATATTTAGATCTATTTTTACTATTCTACTTTATTGTTGAATTAATTTCATTACAACATAATTTGAATTTTGAAAGTTTGAATAGTCTGTGAATGGTGAAGCTTATATTTTGATTCTTTTTGGTGAGGCATATTAAAGGAGGTAGGTGGAATCAGATGTTGGAGTCAAATATATGAATTTTGAATGGGATAGGATATAATACAATATAAGTGGACCAATTATAATATTTTAAATACCTTGATGTTTTCTATTTTGTCTTGTATAACTTACACGGAGGAGTCCTAAAGTGAAGTTGTGGGACTCAATTTATTTTTTGTAGTTCATGTTTTTAAAATGTTTATACCTTACAATGCTTTATAAAGCATGTACCTTTTGTAAAGTTATATTCTAATTTGAAAATGATAATTGTATTAATGAATATGATAATGGTTTTGTTCAATATGATATTTATTTTGTTGAATATGATGTACATTTTATTTTTAATTTCAGTGCACATCTAATGTAGAAGGGAATAAAAATTGTATAGGAAGGTTCCTATTTTTAATATTAAGTATTCAAAAAATGAACCGACCAGCATTAAAATGTTTAAGTAACTTTTACAACATCTTAATAACTTGTGACGAGAAAAATTTGATCTACTAACAATTAATCAATGAGCAATTCTAGGAAATATTCTTTGTACAAGATCACCACCTAAGTGATGTTGATGGTGTATTCACTTGCTGAGAGAACAGGTGAAGACTGTTACTTGTAAAGAAACTTTTCTAGATGAGAATCTGATGATAAATTTGCTACCATGCCAAGGATGGGTAGAAAACAACTAATGAAATTAAAGGTGTTAAAATTTAAATTCATATGTGAGCTTAATTGTTTTTAATTGTTATTTGAAGTCCAATCGATGATTTATTAACAAAGATATTTTCATATGGATGTTTTCCACTGTTATAACATGGTCAGAAAATATAAAAGGAAAAACATTGCGAGAGAAGATTGACATTTTTTAGTAATATGTTTTTGGTTATTGATGTTTGTTGAGGTTCCATAGTTAAATGCAGTCCATTGTAAAATCTCAAACTTTTAAGTCTCTGATACATGTTAGGGGTTATATCACTTACCTGTCAAAATAATTTGAGAGCAGGGTGGAGACAATGTGTTGTATATCTAACTTTTTATTTGGTAATCTAGGATGAGTTGGTTCCTCATGATCAGTAATGGTTCATCTTTATAACAAACTTCTAATTCATACTTCTAGTTTTGTGTCACCTTCCAATTCTCAAATCAATTGAATGTGATAGTTCTAGATTGTTGAATGGACAACTAAAGCAACTGGTATGACTCTTTGGCTCTTTTATGAAAAATTAAATTAAAGGGATCCGTCCTTTTTGCCAACTGGGCCGGTGGTAGTTTGGTCAAGTATTATCCATCGTTGTCAATGGCTTCTAGCTAAGTTAGTGAACGGATCTTTTTCCAGCACAACCTAGATTGCAACTTTAGAAAACCCATATAATTTTGTTCCTTGATTAGTTTCCTAGTAGTTTGATGTTTACATTCTAGTTTTTTGGCTTTTCAAAATGCTTGGTAAGAAATAGACTTCTTGATATCTAGAAAAGTGTTGGGTACATCTTGAAGGCGAAAATGATACTTGCAATTGTCACTAACATCCAAGCCGGTTTTTGATTTCTTGTAGTATGGGTGCATTTCTTCTTGCTACTGTTACAAATGGTTAATTTATGTACTCAATCTGTGTGTCTCAAAGAACTTTGACTGGGTCTTGTCCCTATAAAGAATTTTGTAATGCATTCTCTTGTTTGAGTTATGCTCAATTATTGTTTTTAAGATCGTGAATTTGATAATTTTCTGATTTCATTGGTAAAGATTCAATCCTTGATTTACCCATGGGGTGTGCAGTGGTGTTTTTGCAAATCACGTACATTCTAAAGTGGTCATGGGGACACCTTGAGGTAGGGGTCAAACTTCTCTATTGGTTTCTCAAGGATCACAACAGTGTGATTCAGTTGCGGATCATTCGACGGATATTACAAACTCAGGTCCACCCCCATTAAGCTTTAGACGTAGATTAAATTTTTAAGTCAATGAAATGTGAGTGAGTTGGTTAAGTAGCTCGGTTGTTTCAAGCCCCATCCAAGTTCAAATCTTTCAAATGGTATATGAAATCGGTTGTGGTTTGAACCAGTCAAAAGCCATCATCTATTAAAATATGTATATAATTTTATAAACTCCAGGATTAGGATTCATCAACCTCTTGGAGGTACATAGGGTCAACAAACAGATGTGGAGATTCAGGGTTGGCAAAGGTTCCCTTAATGTTTCTTTAGAACTTTGTTATGTTGAAGTCTTAGGCACAGAAACTGTGATTTTTTTTACGTAGAGCCTATCAGTAACTAAATGACGCTTCGAGGCTGCAGGAAAATGAAATATTGTATCACAAGGCTAATCTAGCTGGGTATTTAGCTTACTTTTCGGGGCAGATAGTGGAGAGGATTAACAATGATAGTGACCGTGACTGCTTTAGGAGTCTAAAGGAAGCAAAAGACTATGGTCTTATTGATTCTGTCATTATGAATCCTTTAAATTGCAGAAAATATGAGGTAAAAATATTTTATGTAACTCATTTGGGTGCAGTGAATGTTTCTTGCCTTTGCTTTCCACTTGGGACTGAATTCATGACTCTTTCTCTTCTTTTTTGGTTTTGTTATTAGAGTATTAAGTAATGAAAAGTTTGCAAGAGCAATTTTTATTAGGTTATTATTATTATTTTTAAGAAATTTTTGTTTGTTTAAGTCAATTTTAGATAACTTTCAAATTTTGGTAACATTTTATTTCTTATATTTTTAATATTAATTATAAAATAAGGGAGTCCATTTAACACAGTAAACATTTGTTAACAGGAAAATAGACTACAATTAAGTCTGCAAGGATTCTTGACAAGCCATTCACATCCTGACCTTAACTCAACATCATAGTTTATAGGCCCATATTACTTTGTTTGAATTATGAGAACTAGGCTTATAAAAACATATAAGCTTTAGAAGTGAAATTAGACTTCAGGGATAATAAACTTTTAGATTAGAAAACACTAGACCTTTGGAGCTCTTGCTCTGAGAATTTTGGGAGATTTTGTGCCTAATAGAAGCATGTGTATGATGGTATTTTTTTATGAAAACGAAATTAATAGAGGTTCACATAAAGAGAACTGAAAAAGAGCAGATATAATTTGATATATATTATTTTTGTTTCATTGGACTATTTATTGCATATTGTTTTTTAAAGAGATTTGAAAAAATAAACATAATTGTATATTTTTTTGTTTTATTGAAACAATTTTCATTTTGTTCCATTTTTTCTCGCCAACATTGATAAAGAAAATCATGGTAACCTTCTTCTATGGGACCACTGCCTAACTGTTATTGAAGTAAACATTTAACAACTTAATGACTTATTTTAGGCTCTTTAAAAACGGATAAAAGATATTATAGGCCCTTTGAATATGAATAAGTAAAGCAAAATGGGAATTTTATATCATGATAGGGTTTGAGCTTGTGCAAAATTTAGAAAAAAAATTAAATTTTTTTATTTTTATTTTTTATGTATATTGTTCATCATCAAAGCTTTGGATGACTTTATTTAAATTATTTATATTATTATGAAAAATTAGTAATTAGATGATAATGATTTATAAATATAATTTTGTAGTGGTTTTAAGATTTTTCTATCATATATTTATGTCTGAAAACATTTACCTCTTCAATTATAAGAAGGATTAACTCTACACCATCTTCTTCACAATATCAAGTGGTTATGATACTTGAAAAGACATTATTGTAAGTTGGCATTTACTTTAAAGTTTTATTTCTTTTGATAAAACGATTTTGATATTTGAAAAGAGATTATTATAAGTTGGTATGGAGTTTAGAGTTTCATTTCATGGAGTTTATAGTTCCATTTCCTTTGTTAATAGTAAGAACAATTTAACTCTACATCATTTTCTTCAGAATATCAAGTGGTTATGATATGTGAAAGACATTCTTGTAAGTCAATATAGAGTTCAAAGTTTAATTTTCTTTGTTGAAATGGTTTTGATACCTAAAAAGAGATTATCTAAGTTGGTATGGAGATTAGAGTTTCATTTCCTTTGACAAAGTGGTTTTGATACTTGGAAACAGATTTTTTAAGTTAGGATGGAGATTAGAGTTTCATTTCCTTTGACAAAGTGATTTTGATACTTGAAAAAGATTACTGTAAGTTGGTATGGAGCTTATAGGTTCACTTCCTGTCCAAAGGGAACTTAGATGCACTTCCTTTGTTAATACATTGATCTCTTCGTAGAATTTTTTTCTTTTCTTCTCAATTTCAAGAATTATGTGTGAATGTGCATTATTTATAAGTGTAGGATGCATGGTCAGCGCAACCATGTAGACATTAAAAGTGGATGTTCTCCATTAATATTATAAAATTTATTAATAACTTGCACAAAATTTTTACCGTTTTATCAAAGGCCATTGTAAATCTTGCTAAAGCTTATATCTTCTTAAGAGATAATTATCTCATTTAAATTATACAAAATTCTTTTATTTTCATTGTTGTCTTTTATACGATCTTAAAATTAATTCATACTTTAGTATATGTGCAAATTGAATTATTTTAAATTGTATATTAACATTCAAGAATAATTATGATTATGGTGTCATCTATTATAGCAAAGGCCCATGTCTTAATCTATAATATCATGTATTTTATAATACTAAAGAACATTGACACATCTAATGCAAGGTGTGTTGCACCCTTGGTGGAGGAGACTCTATTCTTCCATCCCCGGGTGGTAGCATCTTAGTTGGAGGTAAGGCTACGTTGTGGTTAGAAAGCAAAAAATGTTAAAAAGTTACTATTTCCTATCTCGGAAATGATGCAGTTTACTAATTAAAGATTAATATTCATAGATCGCCAAAAAAGTTTGAAAGGCACAAATATAGGTAGAAATTGGAAAGCTATCATTAAAGAAGTATGCAAATGATGGTAGAAAAATCAGAAAGCTACGACAAAAAGAACCAAAACATATCATAACATGGCGAATCTTTGTTTCTATCAACAAAGTTATATATATATATATATATATATATATATATATATAGAGAGAGAGAGAGAGAGAGAGAGAGAGAGCATAATATGTGATACATAACAATGGTTAACATCTACAATTGATATCATTTTTCATGCATTAAGTTTTAAATTTAAATTTTCATCTTATTCTCTAGGTAGAAAGAATATTCTCATTTCATAAGAATAAATTGAAAATTACAACCATTTTAAAGCCTTTATAACAATTAAATTATTTTATGATATATTGTAGGTGTTAACAATTGTTATGTATCACATATTATGTGCTCTCTCTCTCTCTCTCTATATATATATATATATATATATATATATATATATATATATATATATATCACATTTTATAGCTCTTGTGCTCTCTCTCTCTCTCTCTATATATATATATAGAGAGAGAGAGAGAGCACATAATATGTGATACATAACAATTGTTAACATCTACAATATATCATAAAATAATTTAATTGTTATAAAGGCTTTAAAATGGTTGTAATTTTCAATTTATTCTTATGAAATGAGAATATTCTTTCTACCTATAGAATAACATGAAAATTTAAATTTAAAACTTAATGCATGAAAAATGATATCAATACAATATGTTGTCTATATAAACAATGATACCATAATTCTCTTGCAATTGAAATCATAGTGATAGTTAACCATTTTAAAATCAATGTCGTGGAGTTTTATATTGAATTAGACCTAGATAAGAGGATTTTATAAGTTCTTTTGTTTGGTGTCGTATATGTTGATAGAGAATATTCAATGAAGAAAACTAAGCATAGAAATTTGCCAAGATGATCTTGTTTATAGATTGTGTATATAAATTGTGTTAATTATACCAAAATAGACTTAGATAAGGGGATTCTATAAGTTATTATAAGGGGATTTTATAAGTTATCTTATTTGATGTCATTTATGTAGACATGAAATGTTCAATGAAGAAAATGAAGAATTGAAAATTGCTACAGTGACTTGTTTATAATTTGTGTATATAAATCATGTTAATTATCTTGTGATAGATAATTGCTACCTATTTATGACCCCAAACAGTGGTTTTGTTTATAAACTATGTATATAAACCATTCTAATTATTGTAATATCCCCATTTTTGATCTAGAACCTTGTCGGAGCCTTAGCCTATTCTTGTTTCTGATGGCTAAGGGTAGAGGAAGGAAAATAAGCATTGTGGGCCACTTGTGAGGAGTTAATTATAAAAAAGGTACTTTATATTTCTAATTTTGAATTGAGTTATGAAAAAACACCTTGTGTTTCTATTTCACTTAAGTGGTGGGGTTTATAGCTCTTGTGCACTTCAGGCCTAGAGTGAAATTAAGATGATCTTTTAATATTTTAAAAAGAAATGTAACTCTTCCCTCCAATTTTGGATGCTACACTTGGGGGAGTGGTATATAAAGAAAAGTAAAGATTCATTTGAAAATTCTGCATTATTGGATATTGAAATTATTGATCAAGTATGTCAAGCTTGATTTCCACCTCTTAAGGATGAAAAGCTTCAAGAAGTGTCTTAGGTTTGGGGACAAAAACCTCAATTCCTTTTACTTGGACAACTGTATTCAAAAGTTGTAAGTGAACTTCAAATTGCATGTGTACATACAAGTGGATCTACAAAAGCATTTTGAAACACCACATACTTTTATAAATTTAAGTGAACCCAAAGTTTGATGAGGTAAATTTTGGAAACTAAGGTTTTCAAAATTTTAGAGCAAGTTTGATGGCCTTCCCATGATAAGAAAATTCTAAAATTATTTTTATTTGATAGTCATAAATTTTGTGATCAATTTGAGATCTTATTTGCATCATAATTCCAAGTATTGAGATAGTTATAAATTTTTGAAGTTTCAGTTGTTTGAGGCAAATAATAAATTAGTGAAGGTTGGCGGCTTGCTTTTGGAAGCCTTTTTCAGAGTGTTGAGAGTTTCTTGAGGGTGGTGATTGAGTTACTGGTTTTGAAGAACCATTAAGGGATGCTCTCCACTTGCAAACCCTCTTCCAGGGTTTGGGTATTAATTTCTGATTTAATTGTGACTTCTTCAAGTTGGGTGACTTGATTGAAGAGAAGATTTGAGGCCTTTAGAGTGGCCAATCTGTGCCTAGTTGGCAATAATAATTTTTGAATATTATTATTATTGTATTTTTCTGATTTTTATCATGACGATTGACAACCTTTTGAGGACATTTATGTAATAAAAACATCATTTGTTTACTACTGTATTTTTCTTTGGAGTGGCAACTTATGTATAAGGGTTTGTAACCTCATTCATGCCCCAGTTCTTGGTCAATCATCGTTGTAATATTTTATTTAAATGTTTGGTTAGTGATACAAGGGTTTGGTGGTGGAAATTTGTCCAAGAACAGTTACTAGAAATTCGGAATAAAATCAGGGTTAACAAGATGTTGAAATCAGAATTATAGAGAGACGATAATCAACCTTCATATTCGAGCAAGAAAGAGGTATTTATGATAGTGATTTAATTCTTGAATATTTTTATATTATTTGGTATTCGGATAGAGTGGAATTGAATCGGCTATACACAAAAATCTTTTATTTGATTGTGCAAACATTTGAATTCAGTTAGGGTTTACTGGCCTTTGAATTTCATAATTCATAATTATTTTCAATTTGGGTATGATTTGTTGCCAAACCCTCATTTTGTGGATTTGTCTCAAATCGGGGACATTCCAATTATCTTGTGATAAATAGTTACTACCTATTTATGATCTCAAAGCTATATTGCAAAATGACTCCTTTCAATGTTTTGTGGTTTATTTAATATTATAAGTTAAAATGATATTGTGATATCCATCAGATATGTAAATGATTACAAATTTATGTTGACATGAAAGGTTACACTTATATTGACTTATTCTATTGCCATGGTCATGGTTAGTAAAATAAGTAGTCTACTATTAGCATAGTCATGGTTAATAACATAAATAGTCCACTATACTCTTAGTCATTTAATGTGTTTAATTTATGTTTAGTTTTTCATTTATGTTTTTGTATGTGAAGAATGTTTCCCTTTTTATTATTATGTTAATTAATACGATAATAATTATAATTTGTTTATTATTACACAGATAATTAATACATTATTATATATAAATATAATAGTAATTAAAAAAAAAAAAAATTGAATGGAAATGATCTTATTAATAAATTGAAATTAACAATAAATACAAAGGCATATGGATGACCATGATTTTAGAGTTTAATTTAAAATAATGATAAATATCATGAGAAAATAATTTAAAAGTATTAAGAGTTGAATATTTTTTTATGAAATTAAGTTTAGTCAAAATAATTGAACAAATTGACAATGTAGTTTTAAGATTCACATAATTACCTTTAATCAATAAAAAGTTAAAAAATAGTCTTAATAAACTTTCAAGTTAACAGGGGATCAAGTGGTTCAAAAAATTACTCTAGTGGTTAGCAAGTTTCACCTTCAGAGCGTTGATTCAAGTTTGAACCCAATGGGGATGTGTAAACATGGGTTTGCTCCCTTCCAAAAAAAAAAGGGGGTAAACTTTTGGATGTAATTCTAATTGGAGCTTCAAATGTTACTTCTTTAAGACAAACATGGGAGATACTAAGTAGTTTTGTTTTGTTTTTTTTTCTTTTTCTTCTTCCGGATAGAATTACAAGTTAACAAAAATTAGCATTACTATTAATTTTTTATCATATGATTATAAGTGAAGTTTAAACTTTTTTCGTCGTATATAATATGTTGTCTTTGAAATCAAATAAATAAATCTTTTAATTATAAGCAGATGTAGAAAGTTGAGGGATAAAAAACATGACATTCTTAGAAACACATCTTTTACAAAAGGTGCATGCTTTTTTTTTTCAAAAACATTCAACCCTAACAAAGTTAGCATAGTACCAAGGCTAAAGGGCATACACCATTTTTGAGTACACCCTTTGTAAAGGACGTATACGCCCTATTTCTAAAAAAAACAACCCTGACAAAATTGGCACAGTATTGAGGCTAAAGGGCATACACTCTTTTTGGCTCACAAAGGATATACACTCTTTTTGGCCCACAAAGGACATACACCCTTTTAGACCCACAAAAGGCATACGTCATTTACATGCCCTTTTATAGAAACTTGTTTTTGACTTTTTCAGTTTCCCTCCAAAATTGGTTCAGATCTAGGCTGGGGGTACGGGGGTGCGGTTCCAAACCTAGCCTAAACCTTGCCATGGAACAACCCACATGATTTTTAAAAAATGTGTTTTTTCTATCTTTGTAAACACATCTAATCAAATAAATTTCATTAATAAAATAAATAATTGGATTTGTATAGGGTAAGACGTAGTTTTTGAATATATATATATTTTAATGTGAAACTGTTATTTTTAATTATTACTTATATATATATATCCCACATGATTTTTAAAAAATGTGTTTTTTCTATCTTTGTAAACATCTAATCAAGTAAATTTCATTATTAAAAAAAATAATTGGATTTGTATAGGGTAAAACGTAGTTTTTGAATTATATATTTTTTAATGTGAAATTGTTATTTTTAATTATTACTTAATTTCTACACACACACACACACACACACAATTTTTTGACCATTTATCAAAAGTTTATAAAACTTATATCTCAACAATTTACATATGATTGGTTATATTTTGTATGTGTGTAAGGTCAAAAAGTTGTATTCGTACATTTGTAGTTTCAATTTTTCAATTGTCTTGACTTATATATATATATATATATATATATATATATATATATATATATATATATATATATATATATATATATATATATATTAAAAAATTAAAGAAAAATATTCTCAACAATCTCCAGCATTTTCTCTATCCATATATGAAATTTGATACTAAAATTCATTCGTTTACTCAGAAAAGTATGTTCATATACATGCCGTATCTTTATGTTTTCACAAAAAAGTCCCTGTTGTAGGCTATAATTGTACTCTTGTGAGAGAGTTTTTCAAGCTCTTTGACTCCCAGCTACAAGCATTGGGACAACCTTAGGCTGTGAGTATCCTGTAGTGAGGTTGAACCTCTAAGGTTTTTAATGAGGCTAGTTCCTCAGATGCTTCACTTCAGCTCTTGCTTCCCATGCTAAAATCTATTGCTGGCTAAGGAAAAGGGATAGGAGGATAACATGAAAGGGAATCTAAGTTAAGTGAGGTGATGCACCAAAAGAAATGATCCACTTCAGTCTGGAAATCAACACTAATTCAACATAAGATAATTCTTGCTTACACAACCTCACAACCAGTTAATTTGCATAAGTGTTTCATAAACTATGCTCACTAAACCATACAGGAAGCAAAGAGAAAATTTGAAATCCACACCAAGCATCCATTAATGGCGGAAAAAGCTCAAGTTCAGACTTGCAACTAACTTGAAAACACCTAAAAATAGGCAAGAAAGGAAAATGGACGTGGAAGATTGCTCAACACAATTTTCAGACAAGAGATAGGTAAAACAAATGATCTTTATTGCTTCAAAAAGGTCTTTCTTACAAAGCGATTTTGGCAGAGTCACTTTATCGCCAGTCCAAGGATAGTTTCTTGGCTCCAAAGCCTCTATTTATAACAAAAGAGGCTAAGAGAAGGGGACTCGTGAGAAATTGGGAGGGAAGTCATTAATTTTTTGCAACCACCACCATCGTCGTCCTTTGACCATGAAAATGAGTTGTCCAAGGTCATCTCAATCCCCTTGAGCCCATCCTACATTCAAGTCACCCCTAGATGGATTTTGAGGGAGCCATGTCAAGAGTGGTTGAATGTCTCTGCTTGGCACGAATAAGTTGATCTTTGCATTAAACTCATCATGGCTACCTTCCCCTTTGCGTGTCTTGTGTGAAGAAGGATCAATTCTCCATGCCCTTTTTACTTAGGTTGAACCATGCTGCTTTTAATCGTGCGACTATTCGTTGATGCGAGAGCTATGTCGAAGGACAAAAACCTTCATTAATTTGCACCTACCAACTTCTGTCAGTCGCTTGGACTCTCCTTTGCTCTGATTGGTCGTTGGAAGTTGTCTCAGATTCTTGACTCGCATCGTAGATCTTCCTGACATGGACGCCTGTGAGTCATCGATCTCCCTGCCAATTGGATTCGCCTATGCAAAATGGCAGCCTCTCATTCGTCTGATCATGACTCTCGTGCACCGTCGATCCTTAGAACTATGCCATTGGACCAAGCTTATTAAGTAGCCTTGAAAACCCGATTTACTCTTCATAGTGTAATTCGAGTTTTCTAAGCTACTTAACTTATAAATTTATAGCGAAGTCCTTGAAAAAATCTGATTTACTCTCTGCAAAGTAATTCGGGTTCTATGAGCCCCTCAACTTCGGACTCTCCCAGCTGCTCCACTTATAAAGTCTTTTTAAGTAAAGTACTTGGAGAATCTCAAATCATACTATGAAGAGTAATTCGGGTTCTCCAAGCTTGCTTACTTCGGAGCCTTCACACTGGATTACTTCGGACTTTTGGAGCTCGAAGTCTTTGGGCTCTTCAGCGTCTTCAACTTCGTTGTTTCCAAGCTCTCTAACTTTGGGTTCTTGGAGCTTGGCTACTTCCCAACGGCTAGTCCAACACCCTAAAATTGACATCCGCAAAAATGTCCCATGGTTTTTCAAACTCAAACGGCTATTTGTTGGGGCTAGATTTTGACGTTTGCGGGCCCATCAATTCCTTTGAGCAACTTGCTTCCATAGAATTTCTTCGGGCAGTTTGCTTAGGACCTTTTCCTCAGACAATTCTCCCGAAGGAATTCCTTCAGACTTCTTGTTTTCGTTCCTTCCCTTCTGGATTATTTTCTGCGGCTATCTCCTTTGTTTATTTCCTTCCAACAAAAAGTCCGAAGGAATTGTTCCTTGGAACCTTTCCAAATTGCCCCTTGGGGTTTTGACAAGGACTTTCCTGAAGGGAAAGAGACCCTCTGGGCTTTCTGCAAATGGTCTTTCCGAAAAGAACATACCCTTCGGAATTCTTGTTTTGGTCTTTTTGCTCCGAAAGTGCCCTTCGAAAGAATTGGAATTGCCCTTCGAAAATTTTGAAGTGGACTACTTTGTCGAGAAGAGTGCCCTTCGGCTTGCTTCGATTTTCTCATGACTTGCAACCTACTAGCGAAATTAAGCAAAGTCCCTGAAGTCTTCCACCTTGTACTTTTGTAAATTCTGATGGAGTCTGTAGATTTTTTGATGGAGTCCATAGCACTATGTAGGCCTAATGTTGTTGCATTTATGACCCCTAACGACTTGGTTTCACCACGAAACCTGCTCAAAAACCTCTTCTTTGCTCTGCAGACTTGTCCCTTAGAATTTGACAAAATACAATTTAAGCAAACATAAAAGTGTTTTAAAAGTTTTATGAGCACTATAAGATCTCTCTAGTCCACTCATTCCATCCAAAACATTTGTTCATCCACTCATCCATTAGGAATTTGATCCATCTAGGCACAGCTTGGTATGTGGGCCAAATTTGACCAACAATACCATGCCATTGTCAGAAATGCATCAATTGCACACTTTTCTCATCTCGGTATTAAAAAAATTATATATTTAGAAACTACGATCAAAATCCCACAATTCATATTCTTATGTTATTATCAAATTATTTGTCAAAGTGTCTCTAAAATTCTCTCAAGTTCAACTATTGTTATTTTCAAAAGAAAAAAATGTCGCATTAAATCCCCACTTTTGTCCCTCATTACCCTGCATACACCTCTATACTATTATAACGATATGTTTAAGTTTTAATATATGTCCAATAAGATGACGTAATAATAATATAGATAAAAACATGTCTACCATATAATATTAATGAATGAATTGACAACAAATAATTAGTGCGAACTAATATCCTTATAATCTTACCTTGTTGCTCGGGGGCCCACTCAGACACTGATTGAGAGGACTATTCATGGTGTGGAGCAAATGGAGAACCCACATGGTGGTACCACCAATTCCTCTATTTGCCAAGCTGGCACCCCAACTTGCCGTGAGTTCAACTTAATAACAACCGAGGACAATGATCTATGGCGAAGGATGTGTATTTGAGAAGGTTTTTAAGCCGAGCCGGGGAACGTTTGATACTATTTTTAAAGGCTTTTTCTTTGGCTGTGGTGTATGAAAATATCATACTGAGCCCGTAGCTTCCATAATGTGGTCGTGTCGTTAAAGATGAAACATCTATACTAATGGTCAAAGAAATAATTGTGCACTATAAATGCACCAAGACCCGAGCTGGGATGGTAAGAAATCTCCAAAGGCATGCGCAAATAGGAGATAAACACACCTATTTGAAAGGACGTCTATTATGCAAGGCTTTAAGCCAAGGACATGAGGTGGCCCTATCTACAAAGGAAGAAATTCTTGGTGTCGAATCTTGCAGGTTGGCATGATCTTTAGAACATAGAAAAGATGGGTGAGTATATATATATATATGGTTTCTTCTATTTGTGAATCTGTTGATCAAGGAAGAAACGTAAGTCTCACAAGTTAGATATATTTGTATAGTTTCTTCTATTTATGAATCTTGTTGATCAAAGAAGAAACACATGGTTAATTATATGTTTCCTTCTATTTATCTGGCTATCTACCAAGGATGTAACGTGTGAATATTTGACTAAGATTGTATGAGCGATACATAGAGACCCGAGTCTCGTATCAAATCAAGTTCTATTCTATGATAATAGACAAGGAAGAATGTATTGTGTGCCTTTGTATCGACAAATAGAGAGACCGAGAGATCCGTGGCTGTAAATTTGGAGCCAGAGGGATGTAATATTTACAAGATTGTTATCGAGATATTATCGGGAGTTGCAGGTTGCTAATAACTAGAGACACTCGAATTTAATATCATGCATGTTTAAGAGTTTATAGATACAATCGAACAAAGAATTGCTCGAATGAACGGAGAAAGTTAACGAGGTGAGTGCTATGGATTTCAAAGAGGCAAATGATAGAACCTTTGAAATCAGTTTCAACACCACATATTTCTTTAAATCCATTTGATGTAAGTTCAAAATATTGATATTTACATCTTTTAATGGACTGGTTCGAATTACGAACCCGGAGACGTAGCCCGAATGGGTGAACTCCGTTATCATGTCGTGTCAAGTAATTCATTTTCAGTTTATTTTGGTTTCATTTAATTCAATTCGCGAATGAATTTAACTAAACAATAAAATGAATTATGGAAAGTTTAAATTTGACGTAAAAATAGGGAATTTTAAGTTGGGAAATGAATAGTCAAGTTTTTATAAGCACTTTTATTCATTCTCAGAATTTCAGTATCCGTTTACGAAAAATTGTTTTAGACCCGATTTACGGATCAAATTTGGTATCAGAGCAAGTGATTACAGGTCCTTGCTTCAGTTGTAATATACTTCTATTTAGAGTTTTTAAATATCAGATTTTGGTTTTGATTATTTTGTTTGAGTTGACCATGTAGGAGGCTAGTGCAAAAGGAAATTGGACGGTGTTTCAATTCACTAGAGAAAGACAAGCTTCTGATAGCCAAGTTTTGGAACCACTAGCCCTGCAAGATCAACGAAAATGAAGAACAAAACACTTTGACACTTGAGGTGTGAAATGGTTTTGTGAAAGGAACAACCTTTCTTCCTTGGGAAGCATTCAGATAAAGTGCAAGGCACTTTCAGCAATGCATCTCCAAGAGGAAACAATTGTAGTTCCATTGCTAGTCTTATATAGATGGTAGATTGAGGTATGGTTATAATCTGATTTCATATTGGTATTGAGACAATATTTTTAGTCTTTGATAACCAATTGTGTAGCCGTATTATTTTGGATTATTAATCATATTATGGATGTCTATGTCCTTGATTATAGGAACAAGTGAAAAGACCAATTCTATGGAAAGATATGGAAATGGTAACAAAGCATTGTTCAGTATTGAACATGTTTTTGCACTTTGAATTTGAGTTTGTAATTGGTTGATAAGTTGGTTTATGTTTTCACAACTTTATTGAGAGTTGCAAGAAGCAAACAAGAAGCCGTTTAAAACACCAACATTTACTAGCCAATACTCAATAGGGGCATTCTACAATTTTCTTCAAAGGTATAAATTATTTTCAGATGTAACTGTTGACCAAATTTTGCCTGCAGGTAAAATTTTGGTCCCCTTCTTCCCTTGCTGTTCATGCCAGTTATATTGCAGGTTGTTCAGGTTCAGCATTCTCCGTTTCATGGTGCAAAGGTTCAATTTCGAGTTCGGTTTCTTGGTTCAAGTATTTCAATGTAAACATGTTGAACCTTCGTGGAAGGGCAGTTCAAAGCAATAAAGGGACTTCCGGCCGAGTCCAAGGACTTTTCAAAGGGACAGGTGCCGGGAAATCTTCAAGACAGAAGTGCCCGACTAGTGCCTGGATGTCATGTGGCGTTGGACTCCGCTGAGTCAGCGATGGACCCGATGACACTTTGGCATGGACCTGATGACGTCCCGGTGGACGTCAAATTTTGTAGAACGGTTTAGCCGTTGGATCTCAAGCGATGACGCTCGAAGAGCCGTCAATTTCAAGAAAATGGAATATCTGTTGGTTTTCAAAGCTCGACGGCCGGATGAGCATCAAAATTCAGCACAATAAATTAGCCTTTGTTTCCAGCCAAGAAAGTATGGCTAAGGAGTCCAGAATGCAGCAACCTGCCGACAGTTCATTCCTAGGAGGCCGAACGAGTTAGATTGAGATGAATTCGATAAAAGACAAGAGGACGCACATGGAATAAGCAAACAGTTAAGTCCAAGCGGCGCCAATTTGAAGAAGAGACTCTGGCAGGGGAAATAGTGCCAGCGAATTGATCATGAGAAGACGCAACAGCTAAGAAATGTAACCTGTTTCTTCATTTTTCATTTAATGGGTGGACAAACCGCGTTTTGCCATTTAAAAATGCGAATTTCAAAGCAGACAGAGCACATGGCTCATTAATATTTTGAGCGACTTGTTTCTTTTCATGAACAACCATTTGTAAAAAGAGCGCCAAATGAGCCTCTTGGACTTTCCTTATATATTTGATACTTGTCATTTTGTAATGATCTTTTTGCAATTTTGGTAAGGCGCAGCCCTGCTGAAATTTCTACCTGAATCTATAAAGACTATTTTTACCTCTTCTTGGTCGGATTTTCTGTGTATGTCTGAGTGTTTGAGTTGTGCCCAGTCATTGTCTTTAATGCTCTCACAGTTCCAACACCAACACACCAGTTATCCACAACGCGCCATTGTCTGCAGTTGACAGGAGGAGAGTTCCATTTGGAGATATAGAACAGAGGAAGTCATTTACAGTATGTATTCCACAGCATCTTGGTGAGTCTCTGTTCTTGTGTTTTCATAAGAACCTCCCTGCCATTTTCTTGTAGCCTGGTTCTCCCTGCCGAGTTTGAGTGTATGTTTGTGGTCTTTGTTCGATTCTGAGAGTAGGTGTGAGAAGATCACCTTTATTTTGGTGTATCACCTCCTTAGAGTAGTTTGTTTTCTTGCACTTTCTTCCCTTTTCATCCCCCCCAGTTTATAGCTATATATATATACCTGTATTTAGCACTTGCTGGAACAAACAAGATACATCAGAGGGAACTAGCCCATACCTAGAGACTCTCCTCTCCTGCTTCGTCGTCCCACAGGGGAGAGAGGAATTTCCATGTTGCAGGGAGAGGGCAGGAACCTGTTTTCCTGCCACCGGGTGCAATCTCCAGCGTCAACAGTTTTGGCACGCTCGGTGAGACACAAGTTTTTAGTGCAGTAAGATTTCAAAATTGATGCTGGTCCTGTCACAGCGATTTCAATATTCCCCAGCGTTTGGCGAATCCAATGGTAAGAGCTTCATTTTCTATGTTAAGACCAGTGTCTTAAATTTCTATGCCTAAAGTCACCACTAGGTCTGCTTCAAAAAGGATTCCTTTTGAATTCGTTGAACTGCCTCTAAATTCTGCTAAAAGATTAAGGTTTAGGAAGACTCGTCCTTATCCAACAAGTCACCCTCCTAGACCTGTTATAAAAGACACAGTTACAGCAGAGCCTCAGTTACGCCCCATCCCAGCTATGGCTTTGCCATTTGCAGCCTTTCGTGGTAAGAGCCCCTTGAACCTCCCACAATATGACCCAATTCCAGGGGCGGCTCTAAAGAATGTACCTTCTTTCGATGGATTGGGACCCATTACAGTCGTTGAGCACATCAGGAACATTTCTAACCTTTGCAATATTCACAATATAACAGAAGAAAACATTGCCATTAGACTGTTAGCTTTGTCTCTTAAGGGCAAGGCTCTTGACTGGTACGGGACCTTGCCCATGAATTCAATCCATTCTTGGAATGAGCTCGGTATTCAGCTAACGGACCGTTTTGGGGAAAAAAGTGACGACCTCTCGCTTGTTGAGCAGCTGACGACCATTCATAGGGCTCTGCACGAATATATGCAAGACTTTAACACAAGGTTTCAGAAGACCTGGCAGAGGATTCCCATCCTGGTAAGGCCGACTCCCAGCTATGCTTTTTTATACTACTTGAAAGCATTAAACAACGACGTTGCAGTCATGATACAATCTATGGGGGGGCATATATTGCCTGCTGCTTATGACATAGCCATACCAACAGAGAACTGTTTAATACATGTTGAAAAAATAGCCCCTAGATCCCACATGCCAATTTTTCCAGAAGTGCCACCTCCAATTCAAGGCCCTGCTCCCACATTGGCTCCTCTGTCTGCCGTCGAAAAACCAGCTGCTGGCCCGTCGAATGAATTTCATGAGGTTAAGAGTATGTTGCAGTACGTGACCAACGAACTCATTGCCATCAAAAGGCAGCAACAGGCTTAAGACAACAGACCAAATCAAGGGTACCAGAATTATGGTCAAGCCCCTAGACCCCCTTTTCATAATTATAATCAGGGTCAGGGGCAACTCACTACAACCAAGCCATTTCAAAATTACAGCACTGGTCCCTCTTCATCATCTAAAGCCATAGTGCATGTTCAAAATAATCTTGTACAAGAGCAGCCTAGCTGTTCGACCATGGGATATGGTCAAGAACATGTTGTGCACACAAACGAGATGGTAAATTATTTCCAGAATACAGAGAATCAGGGTGCTGCTCTTTTCCAATTTTTTGAGGCTCCAGCTCAACCCAACACATGTAGCAATCAGGCCCAGTCGGATTCTGCTTTTATGAATCACGAAGAAGGCGAGTTTTGTGCAATCAACCATGGGAGCGCTACGGGCAATTAGGTTGATTGTGTTGCAGCCAATACAAGATTTAAGAAGAGAGTAGTGGAAGAGGTGCAAACTACCACTCAGGGAGCAGCTGCACCTCCTCCATCACACTCATTCCAAAGGGCCCCAATTTTCAAACAGCCGTTTGCACCTTCAGCGCCTCAGCCCACAGCTCCAGTTGGGATCAACCCAAAAGAAAGCATGAAGGGAGGCAGTCCCCAAGTCAATATAATGGACCAGATGAAGAAGTTGCATGTGAGCATCTCCTTCTGGATTCATTGTCTCTTCCAGGACAGAAGGACATATTAAAGAAAGAATTGCATACGCTGGATCAACAAGTTGTTCTAGCAAACATGGATAATGTCTTGATGACAAATGGATAGCCTGCCCCTCCAGAACAGGTAAAGAAGGAAGAGAAAACTCCCATTTTCTACGTATCCTTGATCATTGGGGACTTCTTGGTGCACAACTGCATAATTGACAGCGGGGCCAGCACCTCAGTGATGCCCAAGTGCATTGCTGATAAGATGGGACTGAAGTATGAAGAAATGAAAAAAAGAGTCCTGCAGCTAGATGGGACACCTGCAAAAACAGTTGAAATTTTGAAGGGTTTAGACTTGACATTGCATGCTTGCCCAACCTTCTCAATTCCCCATGATATTGTAGTAGCAGATGTTCCTCCGTTTTTCGCAATGTGCCTGTCCAGGGACTTTACATCCAAAATAGGTGGCTATCTAGCAGCAAATTGGTCATACCTGGTTTTCAGAACCAAGTATGGGACCAAAGTGAAAATCGAGTCTGAGCCACTCTACAATGACCATTTAGAATCATATACTCCCAAGGCAGCGAATGTCAGTTACACAATCATCGACTTAGAAGAGTCCCAAGCAGACCAAGCTCCATCCTCCGCTCTTGAAGGAGTCACAGACCTACTCTTGGATGAGTGGGGAAATGATAACTTCGAACATAATCCATACAAGTTTATAGAGACAAACCTTGGAGTCTATTGCATGCACGAAGAGGGCTCCTTCATGCCTAATTTGATGAAGGCTGACCAGCCAGACCTTGGCCTATGGCAGCTGTATTTTGACGGATCCAGAAGTAAGCTATGCGCTGGAGGTGAGGCGATGCTGGTCTCCCCTTCAAATGAGAGGTATTTTTCAGCTTTCCGTTTCCAGTTCTCTTGCACTAGCAATTTTGCAGAATATGAGTCTTTGATCCATGGGCTGGAATGTGCAAGAAAAAGAGGGATTAAGGAGTTGCAGGTTTTGGGGGACATCGAGCTGATTGTGAATCAGGGGAGGGGCCAGAATCTAGCAAAGAACTCCTTGCTGAAGTCTTACAAACATAGGGTCTGGGACTTGATGGAAGATTTCCTTGCCTTCAACATTGCCTCGATTCCCAGGGAGCAGAACAAACACGCAGACAGGTTGGCATCAATTGGCGCTCAGTTTGATGTTTCAAGAGAAATAGGCCGAGATTGTGGTTCGCGCCACTTGAAAGTGGTAGTTCGACCCTCTGTCCCAGATAACATTGCAGATTGTCAATTTTTCGAAAGTGACCAGCAGATAGCTCTCTTCCTCCGAGAGGAAGCTGAGTTCGCAATACACAACCAGGGGAAATTGCAGCAGCAGTATGGAGATCAGATCGTCCAGTTGAAGAACAATAAACTCCCTAAAGGTCTGGTCACACTTGAAAGCATTTTCAACGGAGATGACCAACTGAGAAATGACAAAGCATGCATCACGACCAAAGAGGAGAATTACGAAAAAGTTGAAATCTTCAAGGACAAGCTGCTGGCACTTAGCAAAGTCTGCACGTTTCAAGAAAAACGAGCTTTCATTCTGCTGTGTCAAGAGTTCGCTGATGTGTTTGCATGGGATTACAGTGACTTGAAGGGCTTCGACCCAAGACTTGCTCAGCACACCATTGAGTTAGAGGAAGGCGCCAAACCAGTCACACAAAAGCAAAGACCTGCCAATCCTACAATTGAGCCCCTCATGCAAAGAGAATTGGCCAGATTGATCGAGTCCGAAATTATATTTCCAATTAAACATTCCTCATGGCTGGCCAACCTTGTTCCTGTTAGAAAGAAGAATGGGGAAATCAGGCTGTGTGTCGACTTCAGAGACCTTAATAAGGTCTCTTTAAAAGATCATTATCCCCTTCTCAGCATGGATTGGATTATTCAAAAAGTGACTGGTAGCGAGCGTTTCTCTCTCTTGGATAGTTATTCAAGCTATAATCAGATTCTGGTGCAAGGCTGTGATCAGTATAAAACAACCTTCACCACCAAATGGGGCACGTTTGCCTACAAGAAGATGCCATTCGGGCTATCCAATGCTGGTGCTACCTTCCAACGAGCCATGGACATGGCTTTTGGTGGCTTGATAAATAACAACGTGCTGGTATACCTTGATATAACGGTATTCTCCAAGGAAGCGACCCAGCACATAGAACACCTCAGAGAGATTTTTGAGAGGTGCAGGGAATTTGGCATCTCTCTTAATCCAAAGAAGTGCGTGTTTGCTGTCCATGAAGGGAAGCTCCTTGGTCACATTGTGTCCAAGGAGGGTTTATCTATTGACCCTGAGAGAGTTCGCTCCATTCTGGAGATGCCCCTACCAAAGCACAAGAAAGGCCTGCAGAGCTTCTTTGGCAGGATAAATTTTATTCGGAGGTTCATTCTGAATTTTGCTGAGACAGTTAAGCCCCTGACCTCTATGTTGAGGAAAAGTGAAGAATTCAAGTGGACAGCGCAAAGAAAGGACAGCTTTGAAGCCGTCAAGCAGGCTTTAGCCCAGGGGCCTACTCTGATCAGCCCCGAATTCAGTAAAGACTTCAACCTCTATACATTCAGCAATGAAGAAGTGATATCCACCATGCTTACCCAAGCAAATGGCGAAGACCTCGAACATCCACTCGCCTTCTTCAGCCAGGGATTAGAGGATTTCAAAGTCAGGTACACGTATGTAGAAAAGCAAGTCTTGACAGAAGTGTGGAGCCTGAAGAAATTCAGGTATATGATGTCTAACAGCAGGATCCACCTTATGGTCCCACATCCTGGCGTCAAGGATTTCTTGACCAATCGAGATTTGAATGAGAAAAGGGCGGGATGGATCACCAAAGTGATGGAGTACGATGTAGACATTAAAATCACCAAGCTAGTGAGGGGCAGAGGTTTGTGCGAACAACTAGCTGCGGACTTAAAACAAGAAAGGAGAGACAGCTTGCTAATCCATGATGCAGCCACTGCAGAAGAACCGGTTGTCATAAAGGATTGGACGCTGGACATGAAGCGTTTCCTTCTCACAGGTGAGTGTCTACAAGGTCTTGATAAGGCCGGAAGAAGGTATTTTAAGCTCCAGTCCTTCTCTTATGTCCTGGTTGACGAAGTATTGTTTAGGAAGGATCTCTCCGGGGTTCTTCTAAGATGCATTGACCCCAATCGGGCTGATAAGATACTGGCTGAGTTTCATGGTGGTCATTTCACTCCTAGAGCTACAGCAGCAAAGATAATGAGAGCTGGCTATTTTTGGCCTACTCTTTTCAAGGACACCCATGCCTGGATGAGAAAGTGCCAGAAGTGTGCACTTTTTGATGGAAAACAACGATTCGCTGCCATGCCTCTACAGCCCATTCAAGTTGAGCAACCATTCATGCAGTGGGCCCTGGATTTTATAGGGATGATCAATCCTCCCTCCACTGCTGGACATAAGTGGGTACTGACTGCCACAGATTATTTCACCAGGTGGGTAGAGGCAGTTGCTTTGAAGGAGGCAAATGAGAGTGCAGTCCTGGAGTTCTACGAAGATCTGGTAACAAGATTTGGAGTCCCAGCCACCATAATCTCAGATAATGCCTTGGCTTTTCTCGGAATTAAAACTAGTGAATGGGCGCTGAAGTATGGCATATACCTCAACACTTCATCAAACTATTATCCGCAGGGGAATGGGCTGGCTGAGTCCACCAACAAAAATCTGATCAGGATTATAAAGAGGACTGTGGAAGAAAATCAAAGAACCTGGCATACCAAGCTAAAGACAGCTCTATGGGCCGACCGAATTACTCCGAAGAGGGCAATCGAAAATTCTCCATATACGCTCGTATATGGAAGGGAAGCCAGGCTTCCCATTTCGCTTGAATTGCCAGCATTGATTTCTCCCACCAACTGCAGCTAGAAGAAGGGACCAGCATGGAGGTCAAGGTGTGTGAGCTAATGGAGCTCCAAGAGGTGAGGGATCGGGCTATGGCTTCTCTGACAAGTCGCCAACAAGTAAAAAGGCACTTCGACAAGAAGTCCTTGTCAAGAGATTTTTCCGAAGGAGACATTGTCTTGAAATGGGACGAAGATCGAGCCAAGCCCGAAAAACATGCAAAATTCGATGCTCTATGGAGCGGTCCTTATGTGATTACTCAGTGCAAGCAGCATAATGCGTTCCAACTTTCAAGGTTGGATAGACGAAGAACTGTGTATCCCAGTTAATTAGATACATCTAAAGCATTGCCACTGATCTTTTTGGGGTCGCTTGTACATATTTTCCCTTATTTTCTTTCCTATTTTTCCCTAAGTGCTATTGCACAAGTGGTAGTTTTCTTAGTCTTGCGTGTGTTTTCATTTCATGGAGGTAGATCTGCGTGGCTGGTTCTAAGTTTTGACAGAGCTCTTGCTGGTTTTCAAAGTTATTATCCGACTCCATGCCCAATGGATTGCAAGGCAACTAGTCTCTAAGCATAGCAGGCATGCTTCCCCTGGGAGTCACCAATTTGTTGACCAAATTTTGCCTGCAGGTAAAATTTTGGTCCCCTTCTTCCCTTGCTGTTCATGCCAGTTATATTGCAGGTTGTTCAGGTTCAGCATTCTCTATTTCATGGTGCAAAGGTTCAATTTCGAGTTCAGTTTCTTGGTTCAAGTTCAAAGGGTTCACTGTTCGGTTCAAGTATTTCAATGTAAACATGTTGAACCTTCGAGGAAGGGCAGTTCAAAGCAATAAAGGGACCGAGTCCAAGGCTTTTTAAAGGGAAGGTGCCGGGAAATCTTCAAGACAGAAGTGCCCGACTAGTGCCCGGATGTCACGTGGCGTTGGACTCCGACTGAGTCAGCGATGGACCCGATGACACTTTGGCATGGACCGATGACGTCCCGGTGGACGTCAAATTTTGTAGAACGGTTTAGCCGTTGGATCTCAAGCGATGACGCTCGAAGAGCCGTCAATTTCAAGAAAATGGAATATCTGTTGGTTTTCAAAGCTCGACGGCCGGATGAGCATCAAAATTTAGCAGAATAAATTAGCCTTTGTTTCCAGCCAAGAAAGTATGGCCAAGGAGTCCAGAATGCAGCAACCTGCCGACAGTTCATTCCTAGGAGGCCGAACGAGTTAGATAGAGATGAATTCGATAAAAGACAAGAGGATGCACATGGAATAAGCAAACAGTTAAGTCCAAGCGGCGCCAATTTGAAGAAGAGACTCTGGCAGGTGAAATAGTGCCAGCGAATTGATCATGAGAAGACGCAACAGCTAAGAAATGTAACTTGTTTCTTCATTTTTCATTTAATGGGTGGACAAACCGCGTTTTGCCATTTAAAAATGCGAATTTCAAAGCAGACAGAGCACATGGCTCATTAATATTTTGAGCGACTTGTTTCTTTTCATGAACAACCATTTGTAAAAAGAGCGCCAAATGAGCCTCTTGGACTTTCCTTATATATTTGATAATTGTCATTTTGTAATGATCTTTTTGCAATTTTGGTAAGGCGCAGCCCTGCTGAAATTTCTACCTGAATCTATAAAGACTATTTTTACCTCTTCTTGGTCGGATTTTCTGTGTATGTCTGAGTGTTTGAGTTGTGCCCAGTCATTGTCTTTAATGCTCTCACAGTTCTAGCACCAACACACCAGTTATCCACAACGCGCCATTGTCTGCAATTGACAGGAGGAGAGTTCCATTTGGAGATATAAAACAGAGGAAGTCATTTACAGTATGTATTCCACAGCATCTTGGTGAGTCTCTGTTCTTGTGTTTTCATAAGAACCTCCCTGCCATTTTCTTGTAGCCTGGTTCTCCCTGCCGAGTTTGAGTGTATGTTTGTGGTCTTTGTTCGATTCTGAGAGTAGGTGTGAGAAGATCACCTTTATTTTGGTGTATCACCTCCTTAGAGCAGTTTGTTTTCTTGCACTTTCTTCCCTTTTCATCCCCCCCAGTTTATAGCTATATATATATATATATACCTGTATTTAGCACTTGCTGGAACAAACAAGATACATCAGAGAGAACTAGCCCATACCTAGAGACTCTCCTCTCCTGCTTCGTCGTCCCACAGGGGAGAGAGGAATTTCCATGTTGCGGGGAGAGGGCAGGAACCTGTTTTCCTGCCACCGGGTGCAATCTCCAACGTCAACAGTAACTATGTTTGCACATTTTTTGTTGAATCCTTTGTGTAAGGTTGCATTGGGAGTAAAGTATGTCATTGTTTGAAGTTGTTTTTAAAAGCCTTTTGAAACTATAACATGGATCATCTAACTCTTTGAGATAGAGTTTTAAAAAGATGAAACCACTACGATTCATTTGAGGAAACCATAAACAGGGAATAACCGTTGTGAATTATATGGTTTATTTGAATAGTTGATAAAGCATAACTATTAACCAAAATAGTATGCTTGATTATTACTTTCAACACTATTACAGAGAAATTTCTACTTATTGAATTTAGGAAGGCAATTTCATTCAAGTTGTGATTGGAAGAATATTATTTTTGCTATTTCCTATTATTTTCATTGTGATAAGATTTTGGGAAACTAACTCAGTTGAATGAGTTGTGGAGGTATGATTAGAGAGTAGTCAGATGGTGGAAGAAACCTCGAGACATGGTTAAAATACTTGGTTTCTTCTCATTTTTTAAATGATATTTGCTTACAGTTACTTGTAGATTTGTGAGTTTGTAAAGAAGCTCTTTTATGGAAACTCTCCAAGATAACATTGGACTTTGACAGGTACAAGGAAAGATTCTAGGGACAACAATTAATTTTGTTGTTTTCAGTTCTCTTGATTACCTTCAGGTAATGTGTATTACCCACCTTAGGATAATACTTGACATTGTATACGTCTAAGTCCCACAATAATATGGGCAATGTTTGTATTTCAAACTTTCTATACACACGTCTGTTTTCAGTCACGTCATGTAGGTGTACTTTTAAAGACCCATTGCTTGGGCAACGTTTGTAAAAGTGTAAGTATACATGTGTGCAATCTGTTTGTAAATCCTTAGGTGTATGTAGCACAATGAATTCCCTTGCAAGATAACAAGGAGAATACCTTAACCGTCATGCAGTGTAGGGGTTGAGAGAAGCCACAAGAGAGTATGACTTTTGGGTAATAGGGCATTTGGTAGAATGGATACAGAGTTTATTTTTTACTCTCCATATATATGTTGCAATTATAGTTGGACAGTTGACTTTTTAAGGAGTTCTGTTTGTTGGTGTGATGCAGAAAACTGTGTAATAGGGTCAGTTGGATTTTTAGTACTTTTGAGGACAAAAGCCTCTTTGTGGAGAGGTTTGATACGAAGGACTATTCGTGATGTGGAGCAAATGGAGAACCCACGTGGCGGTACCACCAATTCTTCTATTTGCCAAGCCGGCACCCCAACTCGACTGGCACCCCAGCTCATCGTGAGTCCAATTTAACTCAATAGTAACTTGAGTTCCAAACCGAGTTATGTGTATGGAAGACAGCTAATTGCCAATACATGCAACAAATCTTTGGTAACCGTTCATATGCCAATTCCCATGTGGGATCCCCTTTTTCATTTTGGATGGTGGCGTGGAAGTTTATATGGGGATTTAATATTTTTAATTTTCATATTTTATGTTCTACATGCCCCCACCCACATGGATATCCACTTAAAGTGGATGACGGTTTCGCGTGTAAAATGGTCATGAAATCTATTTGCATGGTAAAAAGATTTTGGAATCATCCATATATTTTGAGATTTGATTTTTATTTTAAAAAGTGGCTGAGAACGGCTTAGTTGACCAAGGTTGAGCTGTTAAAAGCCCACGGGCTAGGCAGTAAACTGCGAAATGAAGGCATTTATTCATTTTTGGATGACGTTTAAAAAAAAAAATCTCGCAGTTAAAGAAGATGCCAAGATTAGAATGAATGAATGAATGAAGGATTTTAATAATGTCCACGAGACCGTAGGAGCCTATGGGACCCATCCGTTGCGCACATCCTCTTCAAAGCGGGACCTCAGCCACAAAAACGCTCCCTTAGTTACCTGAACTTCCTTCTTGAGATCTTCCCTTCTGCTGTGAAGTTTGATCACGAGGTTCGCCGTATTTTCCAGCCTTGTCGCTTCAAACAGGGTGTCCAGATTGGTAATTTTCAAAGTTTCCCCATAACTATATCGGATGTCTTTGTATGCCTCGCATTCCAAGAGGAAGTGACGTTCCATCTCCACCACGCCTTTGTTGCAAAAGAGGCATATTCTCTCCTTCCAGTCTTCTTTAGGAGTTAGTCATCTACCTGTTTCACACCTAAAATGATGAGAGCTCATCCTAAGTTGGGCAATCAACATTTTCGCTTTCCACTTAATGTCTGCTCCTATATAGGTTTTTTCTTCAAAATCACCTGTGGAGTTGAATTCTTTGAGGTAGTATTCCTTTTTACGGCCCATTTGTTTTGTCCACATGATGCACTTGAATTTCCTTCTTACATATTTTTTAATTTCTTCATTAGTATTTGGGCACTCCTGCATGCTAATATCCCACCTCTTTACCCATTTGTCGTTTTGCTTCTTCCAAGTGTTCTTTCTTCTAGTTAGCTCTTCCTCCATAATTAGTCTAGGCCACTTGTGCTTCTTCATGTTTTGAATCTTCTTGAGGTAGCTTAGTAACCGTATCATCGCCGATGCCTCTAGAGGGAAGGAACCTGTTTCAGCAAGTAGGATCTCATACGGCACCGAGTTGTTGACTTTGAGATTGCTTATGATGAAATGTTTTTGGATTCTCTCTATCTGTTTCCATTTTTGATCTGACATACTGCTGCCCCAAATTTCACACCCATAGAGAATCACTAGGGTAACCAACAAACTGAAGAGTGTTCTCTTGGTCTTCCAATCCCATAACTCCGCAATCCTGCACCTATTTTGAAGAGAGTACAATGCTTTCCATCCTCCTTGGATTCTTTTTACTCTACACATTTCCCAGCTGAGCTTGTGGTGAAAATCAAGCCCGAGGTACTTGTACTCCTCGATTATCACTAATGAGCTACCTTCAAAGGTAAAGGTATATTGTTTCTTTTTTCTTTTCAAAGAGAAGATCATTACTTTGGTTTTGCTTGTGTTCACCTGCATTCCAACCTCTTGACAAAAAGTTTCAAGTGCTCTCAAATGTTCCCTCAAGCTGCTCGCTGTTCTGGTAATTAAAATGAGGTCATCCGCATAAAGAAGCAGTTTTATGACAGACTTAGCTAGTTGAATCCCCTCCCCACTATATTTATTTAACCATTCTTCTAATTTATCCATGTACAGTTCAAATAAAGTTGGTGAAAGTGGGCAGCCCTGCTTGACGCCTATATCACTGTCAAAGCACTTTGACATTCCATCACTAGTTCTAACTTTAGCCTTTACTTGCTCATATAATCTATGGACAGCTGCTCTTAGTTCATCCGGAACCCCCAGCGCCTTCATCCTATTCCAGAGTTTGTCATGGGGGACTGTGTCGAAGGCTTTTTTGAAGTCGACAAAGCAGCAAAAGGCCTCGTCTCCCTGAGTGTTCCATATTTTTTCCTATGATGGAACAACAAATATAGCTCAATTCTGTTTGGATGGGGATTTTTGACTTGGGCAAATAGACGGCATGCTTCTATTTGACAGGGGCATTGAATATTGGAATAGACGCTGGCAAAACTGGAGCTGGTCGTTGGAGGCTGCGTATGGGCAAGGAGGAAGTATACAATACGTTTCCTCTATTTATTCGAGACGACCCTGTGCCAAAGGGGAGGCAGACCCGAGCTGGGGAATGGTTTGTTTTATTTTGAATGGCCCCTCGGCCAATGGAAGTTTTATCTACAGATAGGCGTGACTGCCTTCATGCAAATACAGTCCCAAGCGGCAGACCATAGCCCTGTTTGAAGGCTTATTAAGCCATTGACATTTGCAATATGTACTAGTGAATTTGTATTTGTGCAGAGTCGACCCTGGAGGTTGTAGGTGACTGTTTTATACACGGTCCCGGAATGGCATTGACCACACCTATTGTGGAAAGTCTTGGGGCTATGGCGAGGAGGATATTTCATGACGTGTTTCCTCTATTTGACAGAGCCGAGCCCGAAGATGAACATGGCGTGCTTGTATGTTTATTTACACAGCCTAAAATTGATAAAGTTTTACACAGCCCTGAGGCTTTTTGTTCAATCACCTATTTGGTGAGAGGACGTTGATCTATGGTGAAGGATATGTATTTGGGAAGGTTTTTAAGCTGAGCCGGGGAACGTTTAATTCTATTTTGAAAGGCTTTTTCTTTGGCAGTGGTTTATGAAAATATCATACCGAGCCCATAGCTTCCATAATGTGGTCGTGTCGTTAAATATGAAACATCTATGCTAATGGTCAAAGAAATAATTGTGCACTGTAGATGCACCAAGACCCGAGCGAGGATGGTAAGAAATCTCTAGAGGCATACGCAAAGAGGAGATAAACTCACCTATTTGAAAGGACGTCTGTTATGCAAGGATCTAAGCCAAGGACATGAGGTGGCCCTATCTACAAAGGAAGAAATTCTTAGTGTCGAATCTTGCAGGTTGGCATGATCTTCAGAACATAGAAAAGATGGGTGAGTGTGTGTGTGTGTCTATATATATATATATATATATATATATATATATATATATATATATGGTTTCTTCTATTTGTGAATCTGTTGATCAAAGAAGAAACACGGTTAATTATATGTTTCCTTCTATTTATCTGGCTATCTACCAAGGATGTAAGTGTGAATATCTGACTGAGATTGTATGAGCAATACATAGAGACCCGAGTCTCGTATCAAATCAAGTTCTATTCTATGATAATAGACAAGGAAGAATGCATTATGTGCCTATGGCTGTAAATTTGGATCGGGTCTTGTATCAAATCAAGTTCTTCTAATAGACCAGGAAGAATGTATTATGTGCCTATGGTTTTAAATTTGGATTACTTCTAAGGAAGAATGTATTATGTGCCTATGGCAGTAAATTTGGATTACTTCTATTTTCATAAAACCAGAGAGATGTAAATAGACAAGGAAGAATGTATTATGTGCCTATGGCTGTAAATTTGGATTACTTCTATTTTCATAAAACCGGAGAGATGTAATATTTACAAGTTTGTTATATCGGGATATTATCGGGAGTTGTCAGTTGCTGAGAATAACCAAAGACATTCCTATTTAATATCATGCCCATTTAAGAGTTTATAGATACTCTCAAACGGAGAATTGCCCGAATGAACGGAGAATTGCTTGAATGAACGGAGAAATGCCCATTTAAGAGTTTACAGATACACTCAAATGGGAATTGTCGGTTGCTGATAACCAAAGACATTCCTATTTAATATCATGCCCATTTAAGAGTTTATAGATACACTCAAACGGAGAATTGCTTGAATGAACGGAGAAATGCCCATTTAAGAGTTTACTGATACACTCAAACGGAGAATTGCCCGAATGAACAGAGAATTGCCCAAATGAACGGAGAAAGTTAACGAGGTGAGTGCTACGAATTTCGAAGAGGCAACTGACAGCAGCACAGGGTTCTTTAAATCCATTTGATGTAAGTTTAAAATATTGTTATTTACATCTTTTAATGTATCGGTTCGAATTACGAACCCAAAGACGTAGCCCGAATGGGTGAACTCCGTTATCATGTCTTGGGTCAAGTATTTCATTTTTAGTTTATTCTAGTTTCATTTAATTTAGTTCGCGAATGAATTTAACAGAACAATAGAATGAATTATGGAAAATTCCAATTTGATGCAAAAACAGAGAGTTTTAAGTCAGGAAATGAATAGTCAAGTTTTTCTAAGCACTTTTATTCATTCTCAAAATTTCAATATCCGTTTACGAAAAATTGTTTTAAACCCGGCTTATGGATCAAAGACCCTTTGAAAACATGAATGAATATTGTATGGTGTAGTACATCTCATATCCTGTATCTAAAACCACTCCTAACATGCATGGGGCAAATACTTATGCATTGGTTAGGGGAGTCCATTGTGGATTAAAACTTTAATAAGTGGAGTTTAGGACACTTAAAAGTTAAACCTTGTGAGGTGATGTGTGCCCTTTATTAAAGGAGGACAATCACTTAGTCCCACTTGTAAGGTTAAACACTTTAAATAATTGTGATATGTGACTAAAATGTATACAATAAAATCCGTGTGTTTTATTTTCACCTATCTCGCACATTAATAGTTACACCAATGTCTATAACACCATCATTCCATTGGTGTATCCTCTCATTTCTCTCTTTTGTTCAAAACTTATTATTGACGATGCTCGACATAGTGGAGTAGAGAAACTGTTGTTTAAATATTTAAATGATGTTATTCTAGGTCTAATTTGATCCACATATTTGTTTTAACACAAATATTAATGTCTTTAATTCCAAAAGAATAAATACACCACAAAATCAAAATTGCTCTAAGGCTCCCAAAAAAAACAACAATGCCATTGCTGCAAGAAAAAAGTGTATGTATAAAAACAAAATAAATATACCATGTTTTCCATTGGTACAACTTATGTCCCCACAAAATAATGGTTAACCGCACATTTAAAAAGAAATGAACATGATTGTAAAAGAATATGAGTTTGGATTCAGCGTAATAATATTCATCATATATGAAATTTAATTTGATTTCAATGTTAAATTAGGCAAAATTAACTTGTAACAAAGAACTCAAAAATGAGATATTGTTGTCTGATGCGTTACGCTCTAATACTAATGGAAGATATTTTGTGAGAGCATGACCCAAGGTCAAATTCCTCTCATTTCAATAAGGTGGTCCATAACTTCAATGCACATGTGGTGAGGTTGTAGTGTAACAACTATGGGATACATGCAAGTGATCCACGTTTACAAATCATAACAATGTGGTTTAATGAGTTTTTTATTCAAGCACGATTTGTTCGTCTTCCAACTGCCAAAGCCAATTCTGTATCAACTTTAAGGGAAATATCCAGTGCCTTGACGGAATGTGTCAAAGCTCCACTACAACATTACAAATTTACATAATCAAAGCCATGCCCAATACATCAAAATAACATGTTTTGACATTATAACTGAAACATTATTATGTGGCACATTTTGTTTAATAACATAAAAAAAAATCATTCCAAAGAAAATATATTGTAGCTCCAGATATTTCAGTGTTAGCTATATAGTGTCAACTTGTATCTCAAGGTGTAACCATTGATATTCATTGAAGAATAAATTCATCAACATTTGTTAAAGACAAGCAAGCATTTGCACTGAAAGCACCATTGTTGCAGATCGTTGAGTATCTCAAAAGCATTTTTTTTTCCCATCCATAAATGAGCAGTATGGTAGTACGCCTCACAAATGTTGTCACCAAAACAAGACATACACTCTTCTGAATTACAGGCCAGACAAAGTATTTGGACCAGACAAGGACAGAAGTAACGATATCATACCTGATGCCATCATATGGAATCACACTAAAAGAAAATAAATTTAAGAATATGAACCTAATTGTTTTTGTCTTTAGGCCAACCTGGGATTAACTATATTAAATAATAATATTTTTCTAATTAGGACAACTAGCAGACATGCTAACTCATTAAATGCATCAAAACGTTAAAAAACTAATTGTTTGTCTTTAAGCCAACCTGGCATCAATTACAGTATTCAATATTAATACTTTGGTGACTAGGCCAATTAGTGCCCATGCTAACTCATATAATGTATCGAACCATTTAACATCCTCCTTTTATTTCATTATATGTATGATTCAATCATTAAATGTACGTGGGTATCAGCAAAGATAACTGAGTGTAGAGAACGGAGGGTATTAGGTATGATTTTGTGCGGGAACATCAACGTGTGAGACTAAACCATCAATGAATATGGGACGAGACTAACACCTAATCTGATAATTGACCACTGTAATATACTTTTTGATACCAGCAAATGCATGATTAACCGTTGTCAACTATTTTCAAAGGTGATTTTGATTGTTTCAAGTGAATTGACCAACAATAAATGTTACTGATTATGTATATCTGAATGTGGACTACAGTAAATATAAGCTGACTTCACGATTGATTAATTTGACAGTCATCTTGTTTACTTTTTTACTGCTCTTAAAACCCAAGCTAGAATTTATTGATATTGACTGCAGAAATCTGTCCACTGTCATAAATGTTGAAGAGTTTGTCATAATTATTATCGTTGTAATTTTTAATGGGGTGATATTATTGACGTGGGGTTGCGTAAGGTCAGTGAGGCAAGAGGCCACATTTAAAGTCCTCAAGGGATGACGTACCTGATGCATGTGACCTAATCTGGTAAAATCCTTGACAATTAATTCTTTCAGTCAGTATTCAGTAAAATTCTTTAATCCATGAAGTAAAGCGGTCAAATTTCAAGTTTGAAGATTTGGTAAAATTACACCGGAAAACTCTTTAGTGTTATTTTAGGAGGGGATAGGATTTCGCAAGGGAACTTGCGACACCAAATTGATGGACTTATTTGGAGTTGTGACATTGATGGAAAATCGAAGTCGCTCTCTGGGCATGTCAAAAGGAAGTGTTTGAGATGTGTCTCCACAACTCATTTCCAACATTTTGTGTTAAGGTCAAGTCATCACCAAAATGGAGAACTGTCTGAATCTGAAGGTTGGCGAGACATGCATCGACAAATGTTCACCATGAAGGTTGGCGACACATGCAATGCCAAAGGTTTATGTTGGAAACATCCGCTGCCAAGGACCATGTTGTCGCCAAATTGGTATCAACCAGAGGAGGAGTTGTGCCAAGAGTAGAGTTGTCACCAAAGCTTATTCATTGTCAAAATTAGGTTGGCAAAGGAAAATGAACTGTCACACTCAATCTTTCACAACAGACAGTATAGTTGGAAACAAGGTTGTTTCAAGATTCCCTATAACAACTTCATGGGAGGTTGCAAGATTGCAACTGTGTTGATAGCATGTGATATTGTATTATAAAATGTACTTTGGTTGGCTAGTTGGCTAGTTGAGTTGTCTTGATTTTGAACTCTACGAGAATCAAAACTTATTTAGCTTTAGACATCTTGACAGCAAGCAACTCTATAGAGCAAAACAAGTACAGAGAGTACTGAAGACTATAAATAATGTAAGTCACTTCTCATTCTATCAAATTCTTACAAATGAAAGATTTCGCTTCAGGGTAAACTTGTATTCATTGGTGGATTCTGGAGTAGCGTTCAAAATCCACTGACCATGTTTTGTATTAAATTTTATCATTTATCTATAGTCAATTCTCAGAGAACAACTGTGTTGAGCATTGCACAACAGACCCCAAAGTTGGGAATCCATGTGAATACCGTAGGTACATATTTATTCATATCCTGTAAACAGATCAATTGGTATCATAACCAAGTTTTACCAAAGTGGCTGGTGGACATGGGAATCAATTGGTATCAAATTGTGAAGGTCATGTATGTCATAGGACAAGAAGACAATTTGCGATAGGAAGCATGCCAAAGCATGGATTTTTGGAGACTAGTAGACATTCAAGAAATCCATGTTCATAGAAAGAAGCTCACCCAAATGGGTGTAACATCTCTACCTTGATGAACATATTTACTAGGTTCATGTCTGTTATGTTGAAGAAAGAAGGCCACAGTCCTCAAGAAGAAGCTATGATAAAGGAAATTCGTCAGGTTGACCTTGAAAATTTCAACAGAAAAGCTGAATCTTCAAATTTGAATCATGTTTACTTGTCATTTTGTGTAGAGGCTAAACCACACTAAGGACAAAGAAATGTTGAGAAAATAAATAGTTGGGTGCACTGTGTAAGGTCCCTTTTTGGGCTGAAACCAAACAAAAAGGGTATGCTGTAAATCCCAACTTAGATCCACAAATTATTAGAAAAAATCAGAATTCCATTAAACTGAAATTTATTACAATATTTTTCCATAAACTGCAAATCGCCCAAAGACCTAGGCGACTAGGGTTTGGCCCTGATTTATGCCTCAAAATTGCTCCAAAAATTACGAAATTAAATTTGTAGATGGATAAAAATAATTCAAACACGATTCCACAATCAGATTTGCAAAAATCTTATTTTTTGATTTTATATGACAAAAATAACAGCTGAAACTTGTAAATTTCACAACTTGTAAAATACTCAGAATTTTTGAACCTATGATAGCTTGAACTGAAGATAAAAATGTGCTCTTTAAAATGAAATAATAATTAGAATTTTCCCTTGGGTGGAAGTCACCCAAATTTGAAACTATGTAGTCAAACCCTAGAAAAATAGAAATCTGCAAATGAACAAAAAATTTTGCCCTTGGATCTTTTTCAAAGATCCTCTTCAAATCAACAAACAAAAAATCAACTTAGCACACTTGCAATTTCTTTAGTGAAATTGCCTCTTCAAGATTTCCTTGGAACTCCAAGCGCCTTGATTCAAGATTGGAACTCCAATAACCTGAAAATAAGATTGATTGACAAATTCAAATGTCTCAAGCCCTGATTTTATAATTCCTTCAAGGTGGACAAACCACTCATGCGGGTTTATTAACAAAGATAGACCTCTCTTATCCAATTGGGTCTTCCCCAAGTGTGGCGTCCACTTTTGGGTCTCGTCCTTTATGTCCAAAGTCATTAAGGACTTCTAATTGAGGGTCAAGTCCTCATGAAAGTGTCATTCTATTTTATTATCTAATTTACACCTCATATTATAGTAATTAAAATTACTTGAGGAGCAATTAAATAATAAATTACAATTAAAAATTAAGAACATTGCTTTTTAATTCCAAATTATTAAAATCACTCTCTAGCAACATCCTAAATTATTGCAAATATTCCCCTTGATTCATCCCTTAGCCCACGGGGAATAAAATACGCTAAAGGTCTTCAAAAGGTTGATCAAAAGTCAACCCCCTAGAAAAGGGGACCTTACAGTCCTCCCCTCCCAAATTTACTTGCCTTCAAGCAAACTCAAGATTATGTGTCCAAGTGCTATGTTCAAAAGAGAAGACATGGTGTAGTGCTCCCAAAGCCTTGACCCAGTGCCGGTCAAATGAGAGATCTTTTGCCAATCCAAGCTCATGCTTCCGAAGTGCCTTGGCCATTTTAAGATTCCTGCAACCCTCTTCCTCCTTGTTTTTAATCCTGCACATGAAGCAAACACATTAGATAAAACTCGGGTGTTTAGCAACACTTGTCATTCCTTGTGTTTTATTGGCATGACCAACTCATGACTTCTTTTGCCCCATAAACTGCTGTAATTCTTTTCTCTTGCCCTCAAAGCCATCATAAGAGTGGCTGGAAATGCACTTGAACTGGCACAAAATTCCCCCCAATTGATAGGGACCGGAAAGAATATTTTCCTAGTGTCAAGGTACCACGAAGGAAGTGTGAAAAAGAGAACCAAACTGAAAATGCAAAAAACAACAGTCTCCAACCTTATGCTAACATCTCCCATAATTATGCAAACTGCCCCTTTGGAAAAATAGTACAAAATTGATTGTATGAGAGCTGTATCATGACTGTAACAAGTGTAAAACAGCGAACATTGGGTACTTGGTGCCAAAACATAGTGAATCCTTTCATGCCAAACCATATGCAAGATATTCTCCTTTGTTCCTATGATGTTATACTGAATTTTCAGAAATGGAAACTGATTTGCAAGGACTGGAAATATCATGTTAGCAACCTCAAACCACAAAGAACTCTTTTCCATGATTGAATATCCCTATAAGCCCATTTGTATGAGGGCAAATGAAGTCATGTGATCGCTGGAAATAGAGATGACAGCAGTACTAACATTCAGATTTGTCTTTGTCCCTGTTATTTTACCTTCACCTTTTGATGGTAGGATACTTTTATTACTTGTTTTTGGTGTTCCCCGCCATTGGCTTCCTTCACACATCATGTTAACCCACTGAAACTTCATCCAACTCTCAAAATTACAGCTGTGCAAAACTGAAAATATACAAACCAACAGTATAGAAATGAAGTCACATCTAGAAATATGACAAAGCCAAGCAAATTTCCGCCATGTGATTGAGGTAGAGGTAGTAGGCAGCCATGTCAAGTTGAAAAATGGAACAAAAAGGTGAATATAACATGATGTTTTCTTCCTCAATCTCATCCCATTAGTGGCTGGAAATCCACTTGCATTTGCACACCATGCCCATTAATGAACAACAAACTGCATATTACTTGCCACTCCTATACTTTCCATGGAAATATCTTCATGTCATCATACGGAAGTAGTAACCATATCATACCTTGGATGGAGTAGTTTTTTTTTTGTACTTATCCTTGAGCATATGATGGCTTGAAACTCCCAACTATTTGTCCAACTCACTACAAGAATGCTAAGAGATGGTAACCACAATTTCCATCTATCAATTTTTACCCTTGTGACCAAAATCAGCAACAATAGCAAACTGTGAATGTCACAAACAACTTGAATATCCTCACAATTAAATGGTTGTTCTGCATTTTCTGAATTGTTACTTTCCCACCAACAAACATTCTTTTCAACAACATTAGCAACTTGCATTTTCACATACTTGGTTGTACATAAAAGTTTCCAATTAATTGTAATGCTAGAAAGACCATAGAGACATGCTTCATTTTCTAAAGCTGAATTGTTGTGTTTCAAATCACCACTCTTTCCAGAAACACAAATGTCAAATGAAATCTGAAAAGTACTCATGGAAATGGAAGCAACTTCACAAGGACCAATTGTTTTATTTACCTCATATCTCAATGTGCACCCATCTCCAATCTTGACCATATATGAGTGGGCCCATGATGTGACATCAAATCTGAAATTGTTGACAAATATGGCATGAGATGTCTTACTGCAATTTTGAATCTCTCTCTTGTTGCCCACTCTCCATTTAGTGCCTTGAAAGTTTACCAATCAGAAAATCAGCGTTAGTACCTTGGAAGGCACTTTTTCCTCTTACACTTGGATTTTCGAAAGTCAAACCATGCTTGCCACGCTTTATGTTTATCATATACAATTCTGAATTTTTACTTGTTCTCATGAAATCAGCCCATAAAGATTCAAAATTAGAATTGTCAACTTGGGTAAAATGCAAAACATTACCCGAATCCCATACCTTAGGGTGCCCATAGAAGTGCCCTTGAAGCACAAAATCTTGTCTCATTGTGTAGACCAAACCCCTCATTTTCTCATTGTTCTTTGCATGTTTCTTATGAAAATCACCTCGGAAATCAGCCTCACATGCTTCTTGCTTTGAAACCACCTTCAATAACATGGACTAATGAGGAAAATATATTTCATGCTCCCTTTGAATTGCTGTTCCGGAAAGAACAACACGCTGAATATGATCATCTCCATGTAGAATTGGTGCTTCAATCACCAAATTTTCCTCTTCAACATGTAGATCTGATTTTGCTTCCTCCATGATTCTATTTTTTTGTCATTTCACTATTATGAAAGTAATCGTTAGAAGGCAAAAAAATATCTTCAATCACTAAAAAATCTTTACCTTGGACTTGCATGGTGGATTCCTCAAGGAGTTGTTCCTTCTCCCTTACTTGCAACCCTAATTTTTCTTCTTGTGTAGCTCGTGATCTAGGCTGGGGCATAAATATACCCATGAACTCTGCAAATGATAGGTCATCACGGATTTTAGCTGGAAGATCCCTATACTCCTTATAGCTAGCCTCAACGTAGTCAATTATAGAACTCATCTCTTAATTCTCTTTCTTGTGCATTCAATCTTGTAAACCCACACAGGCTGACAAGATCATGGCTCTGATACCACTGTAAAGTCTCTTTTTGGGCTAAAACCAAACAAAAGAGGTATACCGTAAATCCCAATTTAGACCTACAAATTATTAGAAAAAATCATAATTTCATTAAACTGAAATTTATTGCAATATTTTCTCATAAACTGCAAATCGCCTAAAGACCTAGGCGACTAGGGTTTGAGGCTGATTTATACCTCAAAACTGCTCTAAAAATTACGAAATTAAATCTATATATGGATAAAAATATTCTAAACACAATTCCACAATCAGATTTGCAAAATCTTATTTTTTGATTTTATATGACAAAAATAACCGTTGAAACTTGTAAATTTCACAACTTGCAAAATACTCAGAAGTTTTGAACAAATGATAGTTTGAACTGAAGATAAAAATGTGCTCTTTCAAATGAAATAATAATTAGAATTTTCCCTTGGGTGGAAGTCACCCAAATCTGAATCTGTGTAGTCAAACCCTAGAAAAATAGAAATCTGCAAATGAATAAAAAATTCTGCCCTTGGATCTTCTTCAAAGATCCTCTTCAAATCAACAAACAACAAATCAACTCAACACACTTGCAATTTATTTAGTGAGATTGCCTCTTCAAGATTTCCTTGGAACTCCAAGCGCCTTGATTCAAGATTGAAACTCCAATAACCTGAAAATAAGATTGATTGACAAAAAAATGATCTTTAAATGTCTCAAGACCTGATTTTATAATTCCTCCAAGGTGAACGAACCACTCATGGGGGTTTATTAACAAAGATAGACCTCTTTTAGCCAATTGGGTCTTCCTCAATTGAGTGTGGCATCCACTTTTGGATCCCTTCCTTTATGTCCAAAGTCATTAAGGACTTCTAATTGAGGGTCAAGTCCTCATGAAAGTGTCATTCTATTTTATTATCTAATTTACACCTCATATTATAGTAATTAAAATTCCTTGAGGAGCAATTAAATAATAAATTATATTTAATAATTAAAAACATTGCTTTTTAATTCCAAATGATTAAAATCACTCTCTAGCAACATCTTAAATTATTGCAAATATCCTCCTTGATTCATCTCTTAGACCATGGGGAATAAAATAGGCTAAAGGTCTTCAAAAGGTTGATCAAAAGTCAGCCCCCTAGAAAAGGGGACCTTACACACTGAGGACATATACTTCAATTGTTAAAGTTGCAGAAACAAGCAAAAAGTGCAATTTGTCAGGCTGAAGATGACAAGTCCTGTGCTAATATGGTGAGATACTTAAGCCCACACCTTCAAGATATAGAAGATGTCCCATGTGGAAAATTAGAAGTAACTGAAGTTCTTGTTTAAGTCTCGAATCTATCCTATTAAATATGAAGACAAGCAATTAATGAAGTGGAAATATCTCAGATAAAAGCAAGGGCAGAATGTACAGGATTACACAGGAGTATTAAAAGCCAGCCATTATGTTGGAAGTGGTGTTGACAGATAAGGATGTGCTAGTGAAGTACATTGGTCATGAACATCCTTACATCAAAAAGGAGTTGGCATTGTTTAACATCAAGACCTGAGAAGATGCATAGTGGAAGTTCACAGGTTGCAACAACAAAAAAGGCAAGAGAATCCATTCCAATAGTTCTTCGAAAGGAAACCACTTGTATGCCTCAGAAGAGTTTGAAGACAAATACAGAAGAATTGCAAGCA
Organism: Torreya grandis; assembly: GCA_037957365.1. NCBI lineage: Eukaryota > Viridiplantae > Streptophyta > Pinopsida > Cupressales > Taxaceae > Torreya > Torreya grandis. The sequence continues at coordinate 1,476,274 of JARHVA010001913.1, forward strand.
TTGCAAGAAGAAAGGACATTCAGAGCAGCGGTGTTGGGAATTTCTCTCAGAATTAATTCCTGCCAATAAGATAGAAGAATTCCTGCAGATTGAAAACAAGAAATGAGAAAGTCACATTCTTGGGGTCAACAAAAGAACATTTTTCCAAAGGGCAAGAAAATTAGGTTTGTGTCAGAGAAGGCCACACCAAAACAAGATAAGTTGCCAATCATGCCAATTAAGACAGGTATGGCTAAGCTGTACCAAAGGAGAAATGTTCTCAAAGAAATGTCATGCCAATACACAGCAAGAAAAAGATGTCACCAAGTTCGCCCGCTATTGGCAACTAAGGTAGCAGAAACCAATAAAGCTCAGTGCGAGATGGGTGGGGTCAAGGATTAAGAAGTTACAGATGGTGCCTAGTTTTTTGTTTTAGATTCTGAATGACGAATAATCAGCTTAATATCTGTTTTCAGCATCTTGTAAAGCCTAATATTATTGACATGGTTGATTCTACAGCCAATTTTATTATACTTTTAGTAAGCTTAATAGTCCATAATCACATCATTATATGTCAAAAAGTCACTGGAAAGTTGTTTTGGGTCTTATGATTGGTTGTTTAGAGGGTCTTATGATTGGCTGTTTAGAGATGGAGCAGTATTCTCTATAAAAATGCATTTACAAAAATACGTGTATAATAAAATATGATTTCACACTACAAAACTTGTTTTTGAAATTTTGAAAAAGCACAATTTAAAAAAAATATATATGTATTTATTGTAGTTAAATTAAAAACATTAAAGAATGTGATGCTGTAAACAACTCTAGAAATTATGCTTGAAATAGCATTGGGACGGCTCAAGAAATGACACTAGGGTGGCTCTACAAACAACACTAGAAAAATTCTATAAACAACATTAGGGCAGCTCTAGAAATGATACCACGGAAACTCTAAAAACAATACTAGGATGATTCTAGCAATGATACTATGACAAATGTAGAAACAACACTAGGGTGGCTCTAGAAATGACACTAGGACAACTCTAGAAACGACGCTAAACTTGATGAAACATTTGCATAATACTGTCACCAACAGTGCCATCACAGCAACAATCGGACAACGCGATATCAATTTTCAAAGCAAAGAAAATATAAAGGAAGATGATGCTGCTGGCAAGGCTACACCATTATTTGCTGCATATTTTTTTACTTAAGCTAAGATATACTTAAAAAGATACAAAGAATGACGCCTTCCCAAATTTCTAAAAAGCAACAACTCTTTATGACCTAACTAAAGGCCTAGTGATATATTTCAATATTAAAAGTATATTTGACTTCATTATTAATTTACAATTAGTTCAATAGATATAATTCAAGAAAAATTCGTAAAAAGACAAAAGACAATTATGCCTTGGTGTCAAAAAGAGTGGATAACTTTACCATGATATGATAACCGAAGCAAGATAATAAACAAGTATAACATACAATGTTAAAATGGTTGACATAAGATACATATTTTAATTAAAGAGAAATGACAACCTAATGGCTTCTCTATTTATTAATTTATAGCCTCTCCAAAGCTCAAGATCTAAGCAAAGAAATATTTAAGACTTACAAGCCAATTTATCATATTGTTCATTTTCTACCTGCTTGTATCTCCTTCCTGATGTTGTATTGATCATTTCTTTAAAGTCCCCTCTAATGACTAGATAGGTGAATCCTCAGGGCAACCAGACCATTGTAACAAAAATCTCTCTACTTTTTAAAAAAAAAATCCGATTTTCTTACTTTTCACTGCCTCTGTATTAATACCATACACCTACTTCAAACTACAGCCTTTGCCACAAGGAGGTATGACAAAGTTTGTTTCCTAAGAATTTGAAAATTTTAAGGTGATTGTGATCATATTGATCACTATCCTAATTTTTACAATCCCTTCAGCGATTTTATTTCAAGCTTGCAATTTGTTTCCAAACATGTTGTATCTTATGGGGCATATCAATTTAAGGCCTAGCCTACCAAAACGAGAAATAAAATGCATGAAAAACATCAACACATGCTAATTTCTTATTTTTCAAAGCATTTTCAATTTAAGAGTTACCTGGAAATAAATGTTACTCCAGTTGTTCCAATTTTCCCAACGGTGTTGAGTGTAACATTCCCTGAGGCCTGTCAAATAGACAAGTTTGTCATGTCCTTGAAAATTTTCCTAGTCAATTTAAGAGAAAATTGCAGTTGAAAAAATGTAAACATTAGGGGTTTAGTTATAAACATACCTCAAATTACTTTTACAAGAAAACATTAAGGGTTTAGTTATATACATGCCTCAAATTAATTTTCCAAGAAAGTCGATTATTCTCCCAACTGATGTATTTAATACTTCAAATACAATGTTCACAAAGAAGAAGAGTGAAGTATGCCACTTATGTTATGTAATAAGGAGGGTGGAATGTTATCCATCTATGCCCATGGTATTATGATATGTATGGAGGTTATGGAGATGCTGACAAGTGGCACACATAACTAATGGTTCATTGTATTGGGACATAAGGTTCACTTATATTGCATAATGTGTGGGTTAAGGATTTACCCTGCCCTAGTATTATCAGATCAGTTATTATAAATAGGGAGTCATAACAATCATTTGAAATCAAGCAAAAAAAGGTTCAATTTGGTGTTAGTGTTGTAGCACAGTCAGTTTGGCTCTCATAGCGCAGATCTTCTAGATTGATGCCTTCTTAAAGGAATATTTTAAGATGTTGCCCTACCTCAAGGGTATTTCTGTTTAAATATATTGAATATTCATGGCAAATGGCCCACCAAAAATTTCTTGTGGATGTGATTTATGCTATAATCTGCACTCATTTATTTGAATCTTAGCAAATTATGTTCTACTATAGTATCTCATTTTAAACAAATTATTCTGGAATACATAGATGATATCAGAGAAATATGTTTTTTCCTTTTGCTACAAAAAATATTATATTGTATTATGCATAATACCAGGCCGAGCCCAAAAAACATTTACATGCAGTTTTCATAAATTAACAAAGCAGAGAAGCATCCAGAATGAAAGTCTCTTATAAGTACAACAAAATCAATCCAAAACCATTAAATATGCATCCACCAATATAGCATTAGCCTTAGGGACAAACCATAAACCGTTGGGACAAAGGAAGACTGCTAACAGAATATTGGACTGACGCTATAATACTGACTTACATGCATTTGACAGAATGTGGCAGAGCATGCTAACAGCAGCTGAAGAATAAGAGAAACATATTACACACGGATATTCTGTATGCATCGCGTAAAAATTATTCCAAGGTTCCTGAGAGTTCTTACAATCTGATAATAGTACATTTCTTTGAAGAATATACTTTAATTAAGGAAAACTTATGAAACATCTTGAGGAATTATGCCATTCTTCTGTCGGGCTGGAGCTTAATACCTCAATACCCTATGGTTAGATAAATTGTTTAACTAAAATATCTTCAATGTAGATAAAATTATATTAGTGACTCAGTCCACAGTAACATTCACCACTTCAATTAATTTTCCTATGATAATGTTACTTATCCTAGGATCATCAAAAGTAAAACTGATTTAATTATTATACATATAAAGAATTATTCGAGTGTATTACAAATTAAAATCCTTGAGGTTTTGTCTATGAGGTATTGGTGTCGTGGTAAATGGGTGCTTTCAGAAATGAGAGATCCAAGTTCAAATCTCATTCGATGATAATACGGCCCACAACCGATGGACACCCTGTTAATGGAGTGCAGCAATAAAGCGATCAAAATATGTGGGCACAAATAATGTGCTTAATTCTCCCATCGTTAGTATGGTGCCACGGCCAGCTTGAGGCCCGATGATGATCCCTGTTACCCTGAACAAAAAATAAATCATGAGGTTTCACATTACATTGTAATTACAAACGAGTTGATATACATCTGTAACTAACCAATGTAGAATCATGGCTGGACATGGCATGTGTATAGTTATTGAGAAAGCGATCCTTGCATTTGACACGATCATGATGCATAGGAGTGGCTTTGAGTAGCCATTTTGGAAAAGATATCCAAACCTTGTTGGAAGAAACATATTATCGGCCAAAACAGTCTAGAGATGTCAGCAAATACGTGTAGAGGTGTGGTATATGCAAATTGACAATTGGAAGATGGCATACACTGGATTGTACAGTCTGTTACCAATATCGAATTACCTTGAGAGGAATAGGCCATTGATTTTCTATTGGGATTGCCCATGACTCACAAGGGAAACGATTCCACATTTGTGGTACTTAATACTAAGATGACACATGTTATTCTTGTAGACACTGAAATTTAATCAATAAATGCTTGATAATGCTTGTCCTTGACATCTTAACCTTGCTTGGCTAATTCACCATTTCGATAACCTGCAATCTCTATGACAGCCTCCCAAGTCTTGCAATTACCAAGAACATCTTCCATACTTCCCTATTTCAACCCTATTCAGCAAATACTTTACTGCCACTCTTGTTTCAGAAACCTTTGTCCTTTTAGGACAAGTCCGTGCTCGGTAGACAGGGGACACTGCACACCTTTCCATTAGAGGAAACTTGTCTCTTGTGCTCTAATGGCTATCTTTTCAAAACGACGTGCTTCATAACGGCTTTCTCGTGCATATCAATAGGTCGGTTATCGAAAACATTCAAAAGATCTCTCTGTAAAAGCAAATCAAGGGTCACACTCAAAAAGACCTAGCATTCTTTTATGAGGCCCCTATCTTGTATATTTTAAAAGCCTATATTTTTTTAGTAAATATCCCTTAACAATTCTGCAAAAAATTTACAGTCTTTTGCCAAGTCTAACATTGTTTACTACAGGTTGAGGCCATCCATTGTCAATCATTTTAATCAAATTTGTTAGTTGCATTTATATGATACTCTGTATAGGGAGAACTACATCAGCCTAAGGCCCTTTAGGTTATGTAGGCGACACTCAGTCAACAAGAGATTTTCTGAGGATAGCTTGACCATTCCCACTTCCCCCATTTTTCCCCCTTTTGCATTTGATCTCTTTTTGTGTGCTTGTGCACGATTAGGGTTCTGATTTTACAAGCCTTCTGCGCATCAATTTAGGGTCCGCGTAAAAATGGGTCGCATACAAACGTAGGTTAATGAACCTAGATTTTTAGGTCCAATGCACAGTCTAGGAGGACAAAGTTGCAATACGTAGACAACACTGTGCTCCTATCCGCTTCCTATAGACTTGTCCCAATAGACAACAAGTGACCTTTTCTAATACATCTGTGTTTGTTGGTCTTTTTAAACAATCATAGCCTACAAAAATGTGATGTTGCCAAATGAGACGAATTAGACCTAGTTGGGGTTTACCTAATAGACCCTTGAATAAATTGCCAAACAACTGAAATTATGCTCCACAAAACCAATTAACCCTAGCTGTAAAAATTATAGAATATCCAAGCGAAACACATCCAAAATAACTCCACAAATAGCTGAAAATTATTCGGAAAACCATGTACTTGTTTTGGACCAAATAAATTGGCAAAGAAGCTGAAAATACCCCTGTCAATAATCTGATTTTTACTTGAACGTACAACTGTGTTTTTCAATCACCAAACACCACAAAAATCTCCACAAGTGGGTCGCCACACTTCAGAAAAATAAGGGAAATAATTCTGAATATTATTTCTTGGAATTTGCCCCTCAATTCACCTCCCAGATCTCTCTAGACAAGTCGTCCAAGTTCCAAAAATATTATAATAAATTCTAGAATATTTTTAGGGTGTAGATTGACCTTCCACACATGCAAATTGATTCAAAGCAAATCACCAATGGCTGTAATAAATTATGAAAATTACTTTGATCCTAGAAGAGGGCTCCAAAGACCAAATTGACCTCTTGTGAGGGGTCGCCACCCTCCTACCACCCTTAAGATGGCCTCCAAACTTGTTTCAAGCTCCTCCACTGAGATCACCCACCTCCTTGACTTGTAATATGAATGTTTCCAGCTCTTCGAAGGATTATACTAATTCCTTGTTGAAGGTGGTGTCCAAAGACACCTTTGTAGATCCACTTCTATAAAATTATGCAAAATTATGACTCAATTACAACCCTTGAATAGAGTTGTCCTAGTAAAAGAATGGAGGTTTTCATCCTCAAGTCACTTGTTTGAGCTTGACATACTTGCACAAGAATTTTAATATCAAAAATGCATAACCTTTTCAAAAGAGTCATTCCTTTCCTTTTATATGCTTCTTCCAAATGTGGCATCTAAAATAGAGAGAAGAGTTATTTTTTCCTTTTAATAAAAAGATATATTACAAGCTTCTTTATAATAGTAGTTTAGAGTAACCCTTAAAAAAGGTCCTAAAATTAGATAATAAAGTGCTTTAACAAAACATAATCTTGAAGCTCACCAATATTTCCTTTTTGCCTTAAAAATCCTTAACTCTTGGAAACACACAAGCTAAGGGTCTCATCCCAAAGACTAGCTTGAAAAGGGGGACATTACAATCCTCCCTTCCCAAAATTGCTTGCCCACAAACAATTGTAAATTTGGGTGTTGAAGGATGGCTGCCCCCTTCTAAGTTGCATCTTCCATAGGCATATCTTTCCATTGTACCAAGTATTCCATGATAGTGAGATTGCAGAGCCTCTTTTCACGAATCTCAAGTATAGTTTCGGGAATCAAGACCAATTTACCTTCATCATCAAGAGGTGACAAATCAATGGAAGGTATCATATGCTTTCTAAGAGCTTTCTTAAGGAAAGAAACATGGAACACATTGTGAATCTTACTCCCTTCCGGTAACTCCAGCTCATAAGCCACTTTATCCACTCTTCTTTGAATTTTATAAGGCCCATAAAAACATGGCTTAATTTTTTCCACTCCACTTTGCTTGAGAGAAAATTGCTTATAAGGTTGCAATCTCAAATAGACCATGTCCCTAACCTCAAATTGCCTTTCCAACCTATGCTGATCCGCATAAAGCTTTTGTTGATTTTGAGCTTGTTGCAAGTTTTTCTTGAGCTGATCCAAAATTTTAGAACTTAGTTGCACCCAATTGGCAGCCTCGGGCACCCTACTATCCCCCAGACAAGGTCAAAAAAAAAAAGAGCTTCATAACCATACACAGCCTTGAATGGTGACATACCACTAGACATGTGGTAGGTAGTATTATAACAAAATTCTGCCATGTACAGCGATCTATTCCAACCTATTTGCTGCCTTGAAATGTAATTCCTCAAGTATCCTTCCACCCATTTATTGACAATTTCGGTTTGCCCCTCTGTTTGGGGATGATAACTAGTGCTTGGAAGTAAATCAGTACCTGTTAGCTTAAAAAGCTCTTGCCAAAAGTGGCTCATAAACCGGCTGTCCCTATCTCTTATGATGCTCTTGGGTAACCCATGCAACTTGAAAACTTCTTTGAAAAAAAATCCCACTATATATGGAGCACTATGCTTGACTGGAATTGCCAAAAAAAAATGAGAATATTTTGTCAATCTATCCACTACAACAAAAATTTCACATTTAGCTTGTGACATAGGTCCATGGATATGCTCTCCCATTTTTGGTGGGGAATTGGAAGAGGTTGCAAGAGACCAGCTGGAAATGTAGTCATTCACTCCCTAAACACGGGATAAAACATCTCTTTTCAAACCCTTCCAAGCATATCTTTCTCTTACCTTCTTGTATGTTTTGTAGTAACCTTGACGACCAGCCATAGTATCATCATGAGCAGCCATCATAATTTGGTGTTTTAACTTGGATAAAGGGGCCAAAAGAATTCTGCCCTTATACATAATTAGCTCCTCATGCACCTTGTATTTGTTGTCTATCACCTTGCCTTCCAAAACCGCACTAGCCCATTCATCCTTTCCATATTCGGCTATAATTGCAGCCCTCTAGTCAACTGTTAATTCACTTAATGAATACAAATAGGGCCTTCTTGACAAGGCATCAACCACCTGATTATTTTTTACCTTTCATATATTCAATGTTGAAATCATAGGATTGAAGTTTGCTGACCCACTTCTGCTACCTATCATTCAAATCGGATTGTGTGAGGAAGTATTTAAGGCTGTTGTGATCCGTCTTAACTATAAATCTTCTACAAATTAAGTATTGACAAAATTTGGCCAAAGCATCCATGATAGCCAACATTTCTTTGCCATAAATTGAAAACTTCTTTTCCCCTTCCTTGAGTTTTCTACTCTCAAAAGCAATGGGATGTCTTTTTTGCATGAGGACAACCCCTATTCCTTCTCTCAAAGCATCACATTCCAATGTGAAAGGGTGCAAAAAATTTGGGACAGCCAACACAGGGAAAGAACTTGTCACTACCTTGAGTCTCTCAAAGGTCTCCAAAGTAGTTTGAGACCACACAAAGGCACCTTTCCTTGTGAAGTTTGTAAAGGGGGCAGCAAGTTGGGAGAAGCCTTTCACAAACCTTCGATAATAGCTACACAATCCAATAAACCCTCTCAAATAGGTCATAGTAATGGGAGGTGGCCAATCAAATATGACTTGAAACTTTTGTTGGTCTACTTGGACCCCTTGTGCATTGATCACATGTCTCAAATACAAAATTTCAGAAGTGGCAAACTCACATTTGAATTTATTTGCAAAGAGGGTTTGCTGCTCTAACATTCCCAAAACAATAGCCAAATGGTGCAAATGTTTCTCCCAAGTCTTGGTATATATCAATGTCATCAAAGAACACTAGCACAAATTTCCTTAGATGTTGTTTGAAGATGTGGTTCATACAAGATTGAAATGTAACAAGAGCATTAGTGAGTCCAAAGGGCATGACCAAAAACTCATAATGCCCATAGTGACAATGAAAAGCTGTTTTTTGCACATCTTCCTCCCTCACACAAATTTGGTGATAATTGGTCTTCAAGTCTATTTTAGAGAAGTAAATCGCTCCATAAAGCTCATCAATGAGTTCATCGATCCTAAGTATAGGATACTTATTCTTTATGGTCTTCTTATTCAACAATCTATAATCAATACACATCCTCATGGTTCCATCCTTTTGTGATGATCCGATCTCGGGCCCCGCTGGACGACAACCCAATGGTCGGGGGTGATCTCCTAGTCGGTCGGTAAGAGTCAATGGCACCACGTACCCGAGGGTGTTGCCTCGACGGTCCGAAGTGACTGGCCATATGGGTCTGGAAGAGGACCCAAATCATCCTGGGTTTTTTGGTGTGATGGCCAGTCCCCATTGGTATCAGAGCCAAGGTCTCGAGGTTGAGACCTTCTGGGCGTGGTGGTCTTTGATGATCCGATGTCGAGCCCCGCTGGACGACAACCCAGCAGTCGAGGGTGATCTCTTGGTCGGTCGGTAAGAGTCGACAGCACCACGTGCCTGAGGGTGTTGCCTCGACGGTCTGAAGTGACTGGCCACATGGGTCTGGAAGAGGACCCAAATCACCCCGGGACTTTTGGTGTGATGGCCAGTCCCCATTGGTATCAGAGCCAAGGTCTCGAGGTCGAGACCTTCTGGGCGTGGTGGTCTGTGATGATCCGATGTCGGGCCCCGCTGGACGACAACCCAATAGTCGGGGGTGATCTCCTAGTCGGTCGGTAAGAGTCAACGGCACCACATGCCCGAGAGTGTTGCCTCGACGGTCCGAAGTGACTAGCCATATGGGTCTGGAAGAGGACCCAAATCATCCCGAGACTTTTGGTGTGACGCCCAGTCCCCATGGGTTGATTTGGGTCCTCTTCCAGACCCATATGGCCAGTTACTTCGGACCGTCGAGGCAACGCCCTCGAGCACGTGGTGCCGTTGACTCTTACTGACTGACCAGGAGATCACCCCCGATCGCTGGGTTGTCGTCCAACGAGGCCCAACATCGGATCATCACAGACCACCATGCCCAGAAGGTCTTGACTCGAGACCTTGGCTCTGATACCAATGGGGACTGGCCGTCACACCAAAAGTCCCGAGATGATTTGGGTCCTCTTCCAGACCCATATGGCCAGTCACTTCGGACCGTCAAGGCAACACCCTCGGGCATGTGGTGCCGTTGACTCTTACCGATCGACCAGGAGATCACCCTCGACCGCTGGGTTGCCGTCCAGCGGGGTCCGACATCGGATCATCACAGACCACCACGCCCAGAAGGTCTCGACCTCGAGACCTTGGCTCTGATACCAATGGGGATTGGCCGTCACACCAAAAGTCCTGGGGTGATTTGGGTCTTCTTCTAGACCCATATGGCCAGTCACTTCGGACCGTCGAGGCAACACCCTCGGGCACGTGGTGTCGTTGACTCTTACTGACCGACCAGGAGATCACCCCCGACCGCTGGGTTGTCATCTAGCGGGGCCCAACATCGGATCATCACACCTTCACAAGCACTACTAAAGAAGCAAAGGGACTAGACCTTGGCCTTATGTGCCCCTTCTCAAGTAACTCTTGAATAGCCTTCTCAATTTCCTCCTTGTAGATCTGTGGGTGGCGATAGGGAGTAGCGATCACTACTCTTGTGCCTTCTAATTCAATTATATGTTCAAATCCCCTATCTGGGGGAACCCATGTGGTATGTCACTAAACTCGCATGTCTATCTAGGATGACTTGAACATCCTTGTGGTGCAACTGTTGTTTCAAATCCAACCTTGTATCATGCATAAATAAATCCACTGCCCATGTAATCTGCCCTTTATTAAAAGCTTGGTCCATCCTTTTTGAGGTCACTAACATGGGTGTTCCATTGCTTAGACCATGGAGAACAATTTTCTTGTTGGCTACCATAAATTTTAGTTCTGATTTTTGCAAGTTATGACCGTATTTACAAAGGGATTGAAACCATTGGGCTCCAAGCACAACATCCATCTCATCATGATCTATCACATTGAATTCTCCTTCAAAGGAATATTCATCCATGGTTAGTTTTAACTCCAAAGTGCTGGAAATGCATGAGATGGAGGAGCCATCCCCCATGGTTACCTTAAATCCACCATTTTCTTTAGTGGGCAGCTTATGTTTTGCAACAAATTTAGCATTTATAAAATTGTGAGTGGCTCCATTGTCCATTGACACAATTACCTTTTTGCCTCTAATGGTTCCTTTCACACAGAAAACATAGCGTCTATTGGCACTAGATAAGGTAGCAATCATCTTTTTCTATGTCACATGTTGGCTGTTCACTTTTCCTTGATGTATTTGCCCTTCAATTTCAGTTTGGTTTACCTTCACATGCTCATTTCTTTTCTCCCAATTGTTTGATTGTTCTTCTTTAGGTGGCTGCTCTTCTATTCTCTTTTTACATGCCTTTAATTCTTTTGAATTTTCTGCCTTCAATCTCAGCTGATTGCTCATCTCCTTGGGTCCACAATTGACCAATTTTTAACGCTCAAATCTCAAGGTTTTTCATTTGGTGGCTGCCCTTCAAATTCAGCCTCACTTGCCATTGATTTTTTTGAATTTTCTTAGTTTCCGACTGTTCACACCTCACAAAGGGGCTATGTTTGACAGATTTTTTGTTATTGGCAAACTTGTGGAGTGGTTGCCCCTTGTACAATTAAAAATTTGGCTCTGTTATTTGTTTTAAGGGTTGCCTTTCATCTAATTGGAGTTCCTTGTTATGTGCCCTTATTGATTTAGGCGTAGGTGGCTCCATCTTCTTTACAAACTTATCAACTATCTTTTCCAACAATTCTTCATGTGTTCCTATAGTGCTATGTCCTTGTGTCACCCCCATCCATAATGCCCCCATTCATGGGTAGCCCCATCCAAATGTTGGATAACAAAAATCAATGCCTCTTTTCTACCTCTAGGCCTCAAGTCAAGATACTCAATCACCTTGTTAACCCAATCTCTTATCGGAATACCTGGATCACCATCAAAAGTTGGAAGAACTATCTTCCCCAAATCATCTTGTGTAGCTATGTACCCATGGTGCCTCTTGCAATATTTCAAACCTAGCCAATCTTCAAAGCTTCTTCCCCTGCAATACTTAGGTGCAAGAGTCAAGTACTCATCATAATCCTCCATTGGATCCCAACAAACCAAGGGCTGATCCTCCATCCTAAAAGGTTGACTCCCATGATCTTGGGCCTATGTAATACCTTCATCCTTTCCTTATCCATGTTACAGTTTGATGTAGACCTTGAATCCCACATATAGCCAAGATATGGCTCTGATACCACTGTGATGTCCCCAAATAGGATGAATTAGACCTAGTTGGGGTTTTCCCAATAGACCCTTGAATAAATTACCAAACAATTGAAATTCTACTCCACAAAACCAGCTAGTCCTCGCTGGAAAAATTATAGAATATCCAAGCGAAACACATCAAAAATAACTCCACAAATAGCTGAAAACTATTTAGAAAACAATGTATCTTTTTTGAACCAAATAAATTGCAGAAGAAGTTGAAAATACCCCTGCAAATAATCTGATTTTTACATGAATGTACAGTTGCGTTTTCCAATCACCAAACACTACAAAAATCTCCACAAATGGGTCACCACACTCTAAAAAAAAAAAAAAAAAATTCCAAATATTATTTCTTGGAATTTGCCCCTCAATTCACCTCCCAATTATCTCCAAGCAAGTCGCCCAAGTGCCAAAAATATTCTAATAAATTCTAGAATATTTTTAGAGTCTAGATTGACCTTCTACACATGCAAATTGATCCAAAACAAATCACCAATGGCTGTAATAGATTATGAAAATTACATTGACTCTAGAAGAGAGTTCCAAAGACCAAATTGACCTCTTGTGAGAGATGCCACCCTCCCTAAGGAAGTCGCCACCCTTGAGATGGCCTCCAAACTTGTTTCAAGCTTCTCCACCGAGATCGCCCACCTCCTTGACCTGCAATTTGAATGTTTTCAGCTCTCTGAAGGATTATACTAATTCCTTGTTGAAGGTGGTGTCTAAAGACACTTTTGTAGATCCACTTGCATACAATTATACAAAATTATGGCACAATTACAACCCTTGAATAAAAATGTCCTAATAGAAGAATGGAGGTTTTCGTCCCCAAACTCCTTGGTGCACTTTAAGGTTTTCATCTTCAAGTCACTTGTTCAAGCTTGGCATACTTGCACAAGAATTTTAATATCAAAAATGCATAACCTTTTCAAAAAAGTCCTCCCTTTCTTTTTATATGCTTCCTCCAATTGTGGCGCCCAAAATAAAGAAAGAGAGATACTTTTCCCTTTTAATAAAAAGATATATTACAAGCTTCCTTATAATAGCACTTTAGAGTGACCCTTAAAAAATGTCCCAAAATTAGATAAGAAAGCGCTTTAACAAAACGTATTCTTGAAACTCACCAATGTTCCCTTTTTGCCTTAAAAATCCTTAGCCCTTGGAAACGCACAAGCTAACGGTCTCATCCCAAAGACTAGCTTGAAAAGGGGGACATTACAAAAAATGTAATACAGATTGAAATAAATCAGTTGCAAGAACAATTATCTAACCCTAACCCTAGTTTCTATTTTTAGCAAATTTACAAATTCTATAAATTTTGTAGATTTTTGTATTGTCTTATATATCATCCTAGATTTGATTTCAATAGTTTATATTTCTATTTAGAGTTAATTATAATTTATAATTAATTATACTGTAAGCATTTTGGTGAACCTGCTATAGTTATAACACTGCTTGTTGCTTCTTGATTTTTGGCTTAGGGTTTCAGTCTAATTCTGTAAATCCTTGACATTGAAATAGTACAATCCTCAACTTTGGTTACTATCTATAACATAACGATTTAGATTATTTGACTTTGGAGTAATCCAACACTGAAAAAGCTTGTCTTGCCACCTCGGATAGATATTGACACAAATGCTCTTTCTTTCAACTTTGGGTTGAATTTTTGCTATTTTCCTATTCAAAAATCTCACTTTTCTTTTACTTATTTTTTTGTCTTTGTTTGTTTTAGACATTGTGTTTTGACAGTTTTCAAATTACTTAGTGATTGTTGTGAAGTGCTACGCAATGTTCTGTTTACAGACATCGTGTCATGAGGAGTTTTTACTCCAATACTCATAGCCATAGTACAACACTAAACACGGACTTTAAATTTCCCTTACCTCATAGTATATCAAGAACACCTAGGGTCCTCTTGTTTACACAAAAAAAAACCTTTTTTATTTGTCTGATTTGTGGTGCTCTTGAGAGGAGCATATCACCCAAAGAAGTTACTCTCAACTTATCCTTAAAACCGGAGTTAGTAGGCTATAGGCATGGTTCTACCTTTATAATTAGTGCTCTGAAACATTGAGCCGAAACTATTCAATGAATGAGCAAGTATATCTGAGAGCCTACAAATCATTCAAACTCTTGCCTAGATCACGCTTTATCCTTGATTTTTGCTTGCATTGTATTCATAGCTAGATGATTTACTTGTTTCATTTTCATATTCATCATGGGTTAAACATATACATGTTTCTCTTATGTATTACATAGCATCATGCAATACCTTGTAGCATCTTACATTACTTTTCAACATGTGTTTCATTATGTCTTTTCATGGGTCAAATCTAAAGAAACTAAAAAAAATCTCTCATGATTTACCTCCTCTTGATTGAAATTATAATGTCCCCAAATGGAACAATTAGGATAAATCGGGGTTCTGCAACAAACCCTTATGCAAAACTGAAAATAATATAAATTTTGCACTCAAAACGAGCAAACCCTAGGAGCAATAGATATCCAATTTCCAAGCAATAACACTCCACAATAACTACAATAATTACTGAATATGCAAATACAATAAAATACTTCTTTTTGTGGCAATATGAAATGACGATGTGGCTAGAAATTCCTTGTAATAATTCTGATTTTAAAGATCCTGTTATAGCAACGTTTTTCCTTCCAATCAGCCTTGAACCCTTTGCATAAACTCACGAAAAATATACCAAAAATCCCTACAATTTATTAGGGCTTCCAAGGAACGAATTAGGGCTACCAATAGTCAATTTAGCCTCTCCAAACAAGTCGCCATACTTGAAAAAATAGGAAAAATAAATCTGAAATTCAAACCATTGTTTTATCCCCTCAACAGAGTCTCTAGGTTGCCCAATTCACTTCGCCCCACTTGGAAAAATATTCAAATAATTTTTAGAATATAAACTAAATTATTTCCTTCAAAAATAGAGCCCAAAAACACTAACACCCTGCCCAAGTGAATCGCTCCACTATGAAAAATTAAGCAAATAATTTTTTGAATTAATTACCTTATTTTTAATCCTCAATAATTTATTATTTGTCTCAAGTAGCTGAAACTTAAAAAAATTGTATCATCTGGAATATTTAAAATTTCAATGCAAAGGTTAGCTCAAAATGATCACAAAAATAGTAGCTATCAAACAAAATTAGAATCAGAATTTTCCCTGCATGAAAAGTCTCCCAAAAATTGTCCCGAAGTGCCAAAACCCCTAGTTACATCCCTAGGTTCCTTCAAACCTAAAAATGGAGCTCAACTGCACAACCAAAGAGAAATCAACGCAAACAACTCTTTAAAGTATTCACTTTACTTTTGAACAAGGTGGTGTTATAAAACACCTTTGTCGGTCCAATTGTATGCAGTCATGCAAATTTGAAGCACAATTTCAATATTTGAATAGAGTTGCCCTAGATATAGGAATGAAGGTTTTCGTCCTCAAACCCTTCTCACACTTTAAGGTTTTTGTCTTCAAGTTGTGACGAACAAGTTTGACATACTTGATCAATAATTCAATATTCCAAAGTAGCATAACCTTCCAAATGAATCCTCAATTGTTTTTTATAATCATCCCTAAGGATGGGAGGATTGTCTTTTGAATCATAAATACATTTACCTTTCTAAATTTTCTTTTTGAGGGGTTAGGCTCTCATGACCCTTAAAGGTCCTCTACTTAAGTGAAAATTACATAAAAAACATTTTTTGCATAACTCAATTGAAAATTAGAAAAATTAAGAACTTTTCACCTTTTCACTCTTTGAATAGACCCCATAGTTCCATTCTCTTTCTTTACCTTAACCTTGTGGGAACAAAACCAAGCTAAGGGCCCATAAACAAGTTATTCCAAAAAGAGAGACATTACAGTACCCACCCAAAATTGTTTGTCCTCAAGCAATTGCAAAAGCCATGGGGTTGTCCCCACATTCTTCATGATGCACTTACCAACTGAAATGGCTTTCCACTGAAAAGAATCTCCAATCTTAATTCCCAACTTACTAAACCTATATCTTATAAGTCGTCCCCATGAACTCAAGGTGTCATGACCACCTTTCAAGGACTCATATCTCCAAAGAAATAAGACATGCCATACTGCTTTGCCTTTGATGTAACCTCTCATAATGATCAATGTGCCCTCAAAAAATGTTTCCAAAACTTGAAAATAAGAAACAATAATCTCATATTGAAACATACCTTGAGTGAAAATAACACAGATGCAACCTCCCTTGAGTGTGCCTCAGAACATGTGATATGCCATTCATCTTGGACTTCCTTTTATCACATCCTTTATGCACAAGAAGAATATTAAAATGATCAAACAAAAGTCTCAACCAACCTAAAAAATAGGCTTATACCTCCCATTTTTTATCAAGCCAAAAACGTGCCTCATTATGAACATTTCCATAATACACCCTAGACTAGAATTTCTAAAAAAAATCAGATCTTTCCCCTTTCACATGCTGTTGTACTTGCTTTATAAAATAAGAATTTTTTGAGTGGTTAATTTCAGAATTTACCTTGGCATGTCTTCCCAAACATAGGCTGTAGCGCGCCCTTAAAGTGCAATTTTTTTATTCTTTTAGGTGGCTGGAATTGTTTTGTTAACTGTGAAAATTTTGAGCAAAAAAAATCATACTTCAAACATCTTCTTCCAGCTCTTCCCTTTGGCTGCCATATGTGAAACAAATTGCTCTTGATGCCTCCAAAAGTCCATAGGTAGGCCCAACTGATCTTAGCATTTTCCGGCAAGCAAGAGGACCATCTTTTCTTGCAATTTTAACCCTTTCAAAAATCAAGAGGGGTCTCACTTTCCTTTAAACACCTCCATTATCATTCTTGGAAGAAGGAATAGGGTGTTACCCAAAGCAATTTTTGGTTTGCCCTTGGCAATCAAATCTCCTATCAACCTTCTCAAAACAAGCATGACAAAAATCAGAATTTGCGACACTTGCTAAAGAGGTAGGAAATTGAATTTCCCTTGAGGCCATTGGCTGCCCATAATCAAAATTTGTAGCCTCTTGCCATGGCCTAAAAATCACACTTGCATCTCTCTACCGCTTTGCCATCTCAATCGGTTGCCCTTGTTTGGAAATCACCACATTCTTCGTATTTCTCTTGGTTATAGCAATTGATCTCCCTAATGTTCCTACACATGAACAAATAATTTAGTAAAAACAATGGTGTTTAGTAACACCTTTTTTTATCACCTTATCAAGCTCTAGGATCATGAAGTGCATCCCTTATTGATGTCTTGATTTTTTCTTACAACTCCCTACCACCCGGATTTCAAAAGGTGTGTTCATGTCCTTCACATGGTTGTGGCAAATTTTTTCCCTCTTCAACCTTCCCTTTATAGTGGCTGGAAATCCACTCATATATGTGTGAACCACTTCCGTAATGTTGAGGTGTGAGAGACACACCTTCCTAGAGTCAATACTCATCATAGCAACAAGAAACTTTGGGGGAAAAAAAACTAAAAATATGAAAAACAACAGTCAATGAATTACCAACAGCCTTTGCAATGACCCATGGGTCATAGCACTTGTCACATATCACCACTTTTATGATTAGCCAAGTTGTTCCTTTTCTAAGTCCACATAAAACACAATATAGGTGGGTTGTATAAGGACTGTAACAGCCATGAATTGCTTGTTCTTCCCTCCAAAACATTGATACATACCTTGCAAAATTTGCGCCTTGTGACCCTTCACAACAAGCCTTTACCGTCCCAACATAGAACAATGTATTCCTTCTTACGTCATGGCTCTTGGAGTGTGTTTTTCTATATGGTAATTGAATTACAAATGTTGAAGTTGAATTATTGAGAATCACACATACCTCAACCCTTGCCATTTGTTGTACCTTCCCACCTTGCATTCTTCCTCTCATCACAACCATTTCATGTAGCATATAACATACAACAAATAAATTGTGATGCTTAACACTTTTATGGATTGATTGCATGCCTTTTCACATGCCCTCCACCTTGTTTCTTTTCTTGGTATGATCCTCATGAGGACCAAAATGTTGTGAGAGCATAGTAGGAGGGTTATACCACACTTTCTTGCTATGAAAGTCATTAAATTGCTTACCTTTATGTGTTGTTCCAAAAATTACAACGAGCTAAGAATGAGCATTGG
Source organism: Torreya grandis (assembly GCA_037957365.1). Classification (NCBI taxonomy): domain Eukaryota; kingdom Viridiplantae; phylum Streptophyta; class Pinopsida; order Cupressales; family Taxaceae; genus Torreya; species Torreya grandis. Next base: position 1,494,596 of record JARHVA010001913.1, read on the forward strand.
CCTTTGTAGTGTTGATCTTGTTTACCCATTTCTCCTTATCAATGTGCAAAATGGATTTTCCTTGGTTTTTGAAACTCTCATATTGGTGTTTAAAGAACTCACCTTCCCTTTTGAACTCCCTTAGGTGTTGCCTAGCTTGGAAGGCTATCATCTTTGCCTCCTTTGCCCTTTTTATCCATTCATCACACCTTCCTTGGGTCCTTGGCATGAGGGCACAACTTTCTTCCCATTGGTTAAGAGTATAATTCTCCTTTTTCTTTGGGACAAACAATGTCTTCATGAATGGTACACCATCCTTGCTTACCTCTGAATTTCCATAGCTTCCTTCAAGTGATCCATCATGAGGGTTTGTCCCACTCTCTTTTCCTTCTTGCAAGATTTGTTCCTCATTGCAAGTGGCTGCCCCACTTGATCCTTCTTCCATGGTTTATTTTGAGATTACTTCTCTTAGTTCAACCATCTTTTTGTCTTCTTCTTGCAACCCTTGTTTATCAATTTTTTGGACACTTTCATTTGGCTGCCCTTGAATTTCTAGCTCTTGTGGTTCAGAAAATTCAGTCATTGGTTGTCGCTTCAAAATACAAAGCACTTCTTTGGCTGCCCCAAAGATTCCACCTTTTCATATTGTTTGATATGCATTTCACCAAGTTCTTCATGAGTTTTAATGAGGTTATGCCCTTGTGACTTCCATCCTAGATGCACCAATCATGGGTGGCTCCTTCCAAGTGTTGTATGATAAAAATTAGAGCTTGCTTCTCACCTCTAGGTCTCAATTCAAGGCAGTCATTAACCTTGTTTACCCACATTCTAACTAAAGTACCTAGATCTCCATCAAAGGTAGGACAAACAATCTTCCCCAAGTCGTCATGTGTAGCTATGTGTCTATGGAGCCCTTTGCCTTGTCTCAAAGTTAGTCATTCCTTGAAGCTCCTTCCCTTTTTGTACTGAGGTGCAAGTGTCAAATATCCATCATAATCATCCATTAGATCCCAACAAACCAAAGGTTGGTCCTACATTCAAGGGGTTGATCCCCTTTCATATCTTTCATCATTTGAAGGAGTGTAGCCATAGTTCCCGTCAACCAATCCTGGGATTGAGTGATCCATTCCAACCTAGCCTTGTCCCTGTCATTGTTTGAGAAATACCTTTCCATCCCACAGTTGGCCAAAAAATTGGCTCTGATACAATTGTGTAGTCCCCAAATGGAACACTTAGGACAAATTGGCATTTTTCAACAAGTCCTTATCCAAAACTGAAAATTATATGAATGTTTCCCTAAAAACCAACAAACCTTAGCAGCAATAGATGTCCTAATTTTCAAGTAATAACACTCCACAAAAACTTCAATAATTACTTAATATGCAAATACAATAAAACACATCTTTTTGTGGCAATATGAAATGACGATATGAATGGAAATTCCTTGCAATAATTTTGATTTAAAGATCTTGTTACAATTATGTTTTCCCTTCCAATCAGCTTTGAATCCCTAGCACAAACTCACAAAAAAATATATAAAAAATCTCTGCAATTTATTAGTGCTACCAAGGAACGAAATAGGGTTGCCAATAGTCAAATTAGCCCCTCCCAACAAGTCACCACACTCAGAAAAAATAAGAGAAATGAATATGAAATTCAAACTATTGTTTTATGCCCTCAATAAGGTCTCCAAGTTCCCCAATTCACTTCACCCTTGGAAAAATATTCAAATAATTTTTTAGAATATAAACTCAATTATTTCCTTAAAAAATAGAGCCTAAAAACACTCTTAACAACTTACCCAAGTGAATCGCTCCACTATGAAAAATTAAGCAAATAATTTTCCGAATGAATTACCTTATTTTCAGCCCTATATAATTTATTATTTGCATCAAGTAGCCGAAACTTCAAAAAATTGTATCTTCTAGAATATTTGAAATTTCAATTCAAAGGTTAGCTCAACATGATCACAAAAATAGTAGCTATCAAACAAAATTAGAATCAAAATTTTTCCTCGATGGGAAGTCCCTCAAAAGTTGTCCAAAAGTTCCAAAACCCTAGTTATAGCCCTAGGTTCCTTCAAACCTGAAAATGGAGCTCAACTGCGCAACCAAACAAAAAGAAATCAATGCAAACAGCTCTCCAAATTATTCACTTTGCCTTTGAACCAAGTGGTGTTATAAAACACCTTTGTAGGTCCAATTGCATGCAACCATGCAAATCTGAAGCACAATTACAGCCCTTGAATAGAGCTGCCCTAGATGTAGGAATGTAAGTTTTCAATCCCAAACCCTTGTCACACTTGAAAGTTTTCGTCATCAAATGGTGATGAACAAACTTGACATAATCAATAATTCAATATTTCAAAATAACATAACCTTCCAAATGAATCCTCAATTGCTTTTTATAATCATCCCCAAGGGTGGCAACCAAGTTGGGAGGATGTGTCTTTTGAATCACAAACAACTTTACCTTTTAAATTTTCTTTTTGAAGGGTTAGGCTCTCATGACTCTTAAAGGTCCCCTACTTAAGTGAAAATCACATAAAAAACGTTTTTTGCATAACTCAACTGAAAAATAGAATACTTAAATACTTTTCACCTTTTTGCTCTTTGAATAGCCCTCTCATAGTTCCCTTCTCTTTCTTTCCCTTAGCCTTGTGAAAACAAAACCAACCTAACGGTTCATAAACAAGTTACATCAAAAAGGGAGACACTACAGTCCTCCCCATCCAAAATTGCATGTCCTCAAGCAATTGCAAAAGCCATGGGGCTGTCCCCACATTCTTCACGATGCACTTACCAACAAAAATGGCTTCCCATTGAAAAGAATCTCCAATCTTAATTCCCAACTTGCTAAACCTGTATATTATAGGCTACTTCCATGAACTCAAGGTGTCATGACCACCTTTCAAGGATTCCTCATATCCCCAAAGAAATAAGACATGCCATACTGGTTTGTCTTTGATTTAACCTCTCATAATGATCAATGTGCCCTCAAAATATTTTCCCAAAACCTAGAAATAAGTAACAATAATCTCATCTTGAAACATATCTTAAGTGAAAATAGCACATAGATGCAACCTCCCTTGAGTGTGCCTAAAAACATGTGGTATGCCATTCATCTTGGACTTCTTTTTATCACATCCTTTATGCATAAGAAGAATATTAAAATGATTAAACAAAATTCTCAACCAACCTACAAGATAGGATTGTACCTCCCATTCTTTATAAAGCCAAAAGTGTGTCTCATTATGAACATTTCCCTAATACACACTAGGCTGGAATTTATCCAAAAAATCAGATCTTTCACCTTTCACATGCTGTTGTACTTGACCCATAAAATCAGAATTTTTTGGGTAGTTACTTTCAGAATTTACCTTGGCATGTGTTCCCAAACATGGGCTGTAACGTACCCTTGATGTGCAATTTTTTTATTCTTTTAGGTGGATAGAATTGTTTTATTGACTGAGTATTTTGAGCCAAAAAAATGAGACTTCAAACATCTTCCAGCTCTTCCCTTTGGCTACCATATGTGAAATAAATTGCTCTTGATGCCCCCAAAAGTCCATAGGTAGGCCCAATTGATCTTATTAGCATTTTCCGGCAAGCAAGAGGACCATCTTTTCTTGCAATTTGAACCTTGTGAACAACTGCTTGCGATTTTAGCCCTTTCAAAAATCAAGAGGGGTCTCACTTTCCTTAAAACACCTCCATTTTCATTCTTGCAGGAAGGAATAGGGTGTTGCCCCAAGCAATTTTTGGATTGCCCTTGGCAATCAAATCTTCTCTCAACCTTCCCAAAACAAGCATGACAAAAATAGAATTTGCTACACTTACCAAAGAGGTAGGAAACTATATTTCCCTTGGAGCCATTGGTTACCCATAATCAAAATTTGTAGCCTCTTGCCATGGCCTAAAAATCACACTTGCATCTCTCAACCGCTTTGCCATCTCAATCAATTGCCCTTGTTTGGAAATCACCACATTCTTTATATTGCTCTTGGCTATAGCAATTGATCTCCCTAATGTTCCTACACAAGGAACAACTAATCTAGTAAAAACAATGGTGTTTAGTAACACCTTTTTTATCACCTTATCAAGCTCTAGGATCATGAAGTGCATCCCTTCTTGATGCCTTGATTCTTTATTGCAACTCCCTACCACCCTAATTTCAAAAGGTGTGTTCATGTCCTTCTTGACATGGTTGTGGCAAATCTTTTCCCTCTTCAACCTTCTCTTTATAGTGGCTGGAAATCCACTCATATATGTGCAAACCACTTCCATGATGTTGAGGTGTGAGAGGCACACCTTCCTAGAGTCAATACTCATCATAGCAACAAGAAACTTTGGGGAAAAAAAATTAAAAATATGAAAAACAACAGTCAATGAATTACCAACAGCCCTTGCAATGACTCATGGGTCATAGCACTTGTCACCTATCACCACTTTTATGATTAGCCAAGTTGTTCCTTTGGTAAGTCCACATAAAACACAATATAGGTGGGTTGTATAAGGACTGTAACAGCCATGAATTGCTTGTTCTTCCCTCCAAAACATTGATACATACCTTGCAAAATTTGCACCTTGTGACCCTTCACGACAAGCCTTTACTGTCCCAACATAGAACAATGTATTCCTTCTTACGTCATGGCTCTTGGAGTATGTTTTTCTATATGGCAATTGAATTACAAATGTTGAAGTTGAATTATTGAGAATCACACATACCTCAACCCTTGCCATTTGTTGTACCTTCTCACCTTGCATTCTTCCTCTAGTCACAACCATTTCATGTAGCATATAACATACAACAAATAAATTGTGATGCTTAACACTTTTATGGATTGATTGCATGCCTTTTCACATGCCCTCCACCTTGTTTCTTTTCTTGGTATGATCCTCATGAGGACCAAAATGTTGTGAGAGCATAGTAGGAGGGTTATGCCACACTTTGCTATGAAAGTCATTAAATTGCTTACCTCTATGTGCTGTTCATGAAATTACAGCATGTTGGGAATGAGCATTAGCCTTTGTAGTTTTGATCTTGTTTACCCATTTCTCCTTATCAATGTGCAAAATGGATTTTCCTTGGTTTTTGAAACTCTCATATTGGTGTTTAAAGAACTCACCTTCCCTTTTGAACTCCCTTAGGTGTTGCCTAGCTTGGAAGGCTATCATCTTTGCCTCCTTTGCCCTTATCCACTCATCACACCTTCCTTGGGTCCTTGGCATGAGGGCACAACTTTCTTCCCCTTGGTTAAGAGAATAATGCTCATTTTTATTTGGCATAGACAATGTCTTCATGAATGGTACACCTTCCTTGCTTACCTATGAATTTCGATAGCTTTCTTCATGTGATCCATCATGCGGGTTTGTCCCACTCTCTTTTCCTTCTTCTTGCAGGATTTTTTCCTCATTACAAGTGGCTGCCCCACTTGATCCTTCTTCCATGGTATATTTTAAGATTACTTCTCTTGGTTCAACCACCTCTTTGTCTTCTTCTTGCAACCCTTGTTGTTTATCAATTTTTTGGACACTTTCATTTGGTTGCCCTTGAATTTCTAGTTCTTGTGGTTCAGAAAATTCAATCATTGTTCACCCCTTCAATAATATAAAACCCTTCTTTGGCTGCCCCAAAGATTCCACCTTCTCAAATTGTTTGATGAATTTTTCACCAAGTTTCTCATGAGTTTTAAAGAGGTCATACCCTTGTGACTTCCATCATAGATGCCACCAATCATGTGCGACTCCTTCCAAGTGTTGTATGACAAATTTTAAAGGTTGCTTCTCACCTCTAGGTCTCAATTCAAGGTAGTCATTAACCTTGTTTACCCACACTGTAACTGAAGTACCTAGATCTCCATCAAAAGTAGGACGGCCAATCTTCCCCAAGTTGTCATGCGTAGTTATGTGCCTATGGAGCCCTTTGCCTTGTCTCAAAGCTAACCAATCTTTGAAGCTCTTTCCCTTTTTGTACTGAGGTGCAAGTGTCAAATATTCATCATAATCTTCCATTAGATCCCAAAAAACCAAAGGTTGGTCCTACATTTCAAGGGGTTGATTCCCTTTCATATCTTTCATCATTTGAAGGAGTGTAGCCATAGTTCTCGTCAACCGATCCTTGGATTGAGTGATCTATTCCAACCTAGCCTGATCCCTATCATTGTTTGACAAATACCTTTCCATCCCACAGTTGGCCAAGAAATTGGCTATGATACAACCGTAATGTCCCCAAATAGGACACTTAAGACAAAATGGGGTTTTTCAACAAACCCTTATGCAAAACTGAAAATAATATGAATGTTGCCATTCAAAACTAGCAAACCCTAGCAGCAATAGATGTCCCAATTTTCAAGCAATAACACTCCACAAAAAATTCAATAATTACTGAATATGCAAATACAATAAAATACCTCTTTTTGGGGCAATATGGAATGGTGATATGGCTGAAAATTCATTGCAATAATTCTAATTTCAAAGACCCTGTTACAAGTATGTTTTCTCTTCCAATTAGCCTTGAATCCCTTGTACAAACTCACGAAAAATATACCAAAAATCTCTACAATTTATTAAGGCTGCCAATAATTAAATTAGCTCCTCCACACAAGTCGCCACACTCAAAAAAATAGGATAAATAAATCTGATATTCAAATCATTGTTTTATCCCCTCAAGAAGGTCTCCAATTTCCCCAATTCACTTAACTCCACTTAGAAAAATATTCAAATAATTTTTGGAATATAAACTCAATTATTTCCTTTAAAAATAGAGCCAAAAAACACTCTAACAACTTGCCCAAGTGAATCACTCCACTACGAAAAATTAAGCAAATAATTTTATGAATTAATTACCTTATTTTCAGCGCTCAATTTATTATTTGCATCAAGTAGCTGAATCTTTAAAAATTCATATCTTCCGAAATATTTGGAATTTCAATGCAAAGGTTAGCTCAAAATGATCACAAAAATAGTAACTATCAAACAAAATTAGAATTAGAATTTTCCTTCGATGGAAAGTCCCCCAAAAGTTGTCCATAAATTCCAAAAACCCTAGTTACAGCCCTAGGTTCTTTCAAACCTGAAAATGGAGCTCAACTGTGCAACCAAACAAAGAGAAATCAATGCAAACAACTCTCCAAAGTATTCACTTTGCCTTTGAACAAGGTGGTGTTATAAAACACCTTTGTAGGTCTAATTGCATGCAACCATGCAAATCTGAAGCACAATTATAGCTCTTGATTAGAGCTGCCCTAGATGTAGGAATGGAGGTTTTCATCCCCAAACCTTTGTCATATTTGAAGGTTTTCATCATCAAATTGTGATGAACAAGCTTGACATACTTGATCAATAATTCAATATTCCAAAATAGCACAACCTTCTAAATGAATCTTCAATTCCTTTTTATTATCATCATCAAGGGTGGCACCCAAGTTGGGAGGATGTCTTTTGAATCATAAACAACTTTACCTTCTAAATTTCTTTTTTGAGCGGTTAAGCTCTCATAACCCTTAAAGGTTCCCTACATAAGTGAAAATTAGATAAAAAACACTTTTGCATAACTCAACTGAAAACTAGAATACTTAAGTACTTTTCACCTTTTTTGCTCTTTGAATAGCCCCCGCATAGTTCCCTTCTCTTTCTTTCCCTTAGCCTTGTGAAAACAAAACCAAGCTAAGGGTCCATAAGCAAGTTATGCCAAAAAATGAGACATTACAGTCCCCTCCACCCAAAATTGTCTGTTCTCAAGCAATTGCAAAAGCCATGGAGCTGTCCCCACATTCTTCATGATGCACTTATCAATTGAAATGGCTTCCCACTGAAAAGAAGCTCCAATATTAATTCCCAACTTGTTAAACCTATATCTTATAGGCTACCTCCGTGAACTCAAGGTGTCATGATCACCTTTCAAGGACTCCTCATATCCCCAAAGAAATAAGACATGCCATATTGATTTGCCTTTGATGTAACCTCTCATAATGATCAATGTGTCCTCAAATTTTTTTTCCAAAACTTGGAAATAAGTAACAATAATCTCATCTTGAAAAATACCTTGAGTGAAAATAACACATAGATGCAACCTCCCTTGAGTGTGCCTCAAAACATGTGGTATGCCATTCAACTTGGACTTCCTTTTATCACATCATTTATGCATAAGAAGAATGTTAAAATGATCAAACAAAAGTCTCAACCAACCTACAAGATAGGCTTGTACCTCCCATTCTTTATAAAGCCAAAAGTGTGCCTCATTATGAACATTTCTCGAATACACCCGAGGCTGGAATTTATCCAAAAAATCAGATCTTTCACCTTTCACATGCTGTTGAACTTGACCCATAAAATCATAGTTTTCCGAGTCGTTAATTTCATAATTTACCTTGGCATGTCTTCCAAAACATGGGTTGTAGCGTGCCCTTAAAGTGCAATTTTTTTAATCTTTTAGGTGGCTGGAATTGTTTTGTTGACTCAGAAAATTTTGAGCCAAAAAAATCAGACTTCAAACATCTTCTAAGTCTTCCCTTTGGCTGCCATATGTGAAATAAATTGCTCTTGATGCCTCCAAAAGTCCATAGGTAGGACCAGCTGATCTTAGCATTTTCCAGCAAGCAAGAGGACCATCTTTTCTTGCAATTTGAACCATGTGAACAATTGCTTGCGATTTTAGCCCTTTCAAAAATCAAGAAGGGTCTCACTTTCCTTTAAACGCCTCCATTTTCATTCTTGCAAGAAGGAATAGTGTGTTGCCCAAAACAGTTTTTGGATTGCTCTTGGCAATCAAATCTCTCCTCTCAACCTTCTCAAAACAAGCATGACAAAAATCAGAATTTGCTACACTTACCAAAGAGGTAGGAAACTGTATTTCCCTTGGAGCCATTGTCTGTCCATAATCAAAATTTGTAGCCTCTTGCCATGGCCTAAAAATCACACTTGCGTTGCTCAACCACTTTGTCATCTCCATCGGTTGCCTTTGTCGGAAATCAACACATTCTTTTATTGCTCTTGGCTATGGCAATTGATCTCCCTAATGCTCCTACACATGGAACAAATAATTTAGTAAAATCAAAATCACACTTGCGTTGCTCAACCACTTTGTCATCTCAATCGGTTGCCTTTGTTTGGAACTCAACACATTCTTTGTATTGCTCTTGGCTATGGCAATTGATCTCCCTAATGTTCCTACACATGGAACAAATAATTTAGTAAAATCAACGGTGTTTAGTAACACCTTTTTTATCACCTTATCAACCTCTAGGATCATGAAGTGCATCGCTTCTTGATGCCTTGATTTTTTCTTACAACTCCCTACCACCCGGATTTCAAAAGGTGTGTTCATGTCCTTCTTGACATGGTTGTGACAAATGTTTTGCCTCTTCAACCTTCCCTTTATAGTGGCTGGAAATCCACTCATATATGTGCGAACCACTTCCATGATTGAGGTGTGAGAAGCACACCTTCCTAGGGTCAGTACTGATCATGACAACAAGAAACTTTGGGGAAAACAAACTAAAAATATGAAAAACAACAGTCAATGAATTACCAACAGCCCTTGCAATGACCCATGGGTCATAGCACTTGTCACCTATCACAACCTTCATGATTAATCAAGTTGTTCCTTTAGTAAGTCCACATAAAACACAATATAGGTGGGTTGTATAAGGACTGTAACAGCCATGAATTGCTTGTTTTTCCCTCCAAAACATTGATACATACCTTGCAAAATTTGCACCTTGTGACCCTTCACAACAAGCCTTTACTGCCCCAACATAGAACAATGTATTCCTTCTTATGTCATGGCTCTTGAAGTGTGTTTTTCTTTATGGCAATTGAATTACAAATGTTGAAGTTGAATTATTGAAAATCACACATGCCTCAACCCTTGCCATTTGTTGTACCTTCCCACCTTGCATTCTTCCTCTAGTCACAACCATTTCACGTAGCATATAACATACAATAAATAAATTGTGATGCTTACCACTTTTATGGATTGATTGCATGCCTTTTAACATGCCCTCCACCTTGTTTCTTTTCTTGGTATGATCCTCATGAGGACCAAAATGGTGTGGGAGTATAGGAGGGTTATGCCACACTTTCTCGCCATGAAAATCATTAAATTGCTTACCTCTATGTGTTGTTCCAGAAATTAAAGCATGTTGGGAATGAGCATTAGCCTTTGTAGTGTCGATCTTGTTTACGCATTTCTCCTTATCAATGTGCAAAATGGATTTTCCTTGGTTTTTGAAACTATCATATTGGTGTTTAAAGAACTCACCTTCCCTTTTGAACTCCCTTAGGTGTTGCCTAGCTTGGAAGGCTATCATCTTTGCCTCCTTTGCCCCTCTTATCCACTCATCACACCTTCCTTGGGTCTTTGGCATGAGGGCACAACTTTCTTCCCATTGGTTAAGAGTATTTTGCTCATTTTTCTTTGGCATAGAGAATGTCTTCATGAATGGTATACCTTCCTTGCTTACCTATGAATTTCCATAGCTTCCTTCATGTGATCCTTCATGAGGGTTTGTCCCACTCTCTTTTCCTTCTTGCAGGATTTGTTCCTCGTTACAAGTGGCTGCCCCACTTGATCCTTCTGCCATGGTGTATTTTGAGATTACTTCTATTGGTTCATCCACCTCTCTCTTCTTTTTGCAATCCTTGTTATTTATCGATTTTTTGGACACTTCAATTTGGCTGCCCTTGAATTTCTAGTTCTTGTGGTTCATAAAATTCAATCATTGGCTGCCATTTCAATAATTGAAAACCCTTCTTTGGCTGCCCCAATGATTCCACCTTTTCAAACTGTTTGATGAGCCTTTCACCAAGTTCCTCATGAGTTTTAATGAGGTCATGCCCTTGTGACTTCCATCCTAGATGCCACCAATCATGGGCAGCTCCTTCCAAGTGTTGTATGACAAATTTTTGAGCTTGCTTCTCACCTTTAAGTCTCAATTCAAAGTAATTATTAACCTTGTTTACCCACGCTCTAACTGAAGTACCTAGATCTCCATCAAAGGTAGGAAGAACAATCTTCTCCAAGTCGTCATGCGTAGCTATGTGCCCATGGCGCCCTTTGCCCTGTCTCAAAGCTAGCCATTCCTTGAAGCTCCTTCCCTTTCTGTATTGAGGTGCAAGTGTCAAATATTCATCATAATCTTCCATTATATCCCAACGAACCAAAGGCTAGTCCTCCATTTCAAAGGGTTGATCCCCTTTCATATCTTTCATCATTTGAAAGAGTGTAGCCATAGTTCTCGTCAACTAATCCTGGGATTGAGTGATCTATTCCAACTTAGCCCTGTCCCTCTTATTGTTTGACAAATACCTTTCCATCCCACAGTTGGCCAAAAAATAAGCTCTGATACCATTGTAATGTCTCAAACTGGGACAATTAGGACAAATTAGAGTTTTCCAACAAACCCCTATGCAAAACTAAAAATAATATGAATGTTGCCCTCAAAACAAGCAAATCCTAGTTGCAATAGATGTCTCAAATTCCAAGCAATAACACTCCACAATAACTCCAATAATTACTGAATATGCAAATACAATAAAATACCTATTATTTGTGGCAATACGGAATGGCAATGTGGCTGAAAATTCCTTGCAATAATTCTGATTTTAAAGATCTTGTTACCGCTGCATTTTCCTTTTCAATCAACCTTGAATTCCTTGCACAAATTGATGAAAAATATACCAAAAACCCCTACAATTTATTAGTGCTTGCAAAGAACAAATTAAGGCTGCCAATTGTCAAATTAGCCCCTCTGAACAAGTCACCACATTTAAAAAAATAGAAGAAATGAATCTAAAATTCAAACTATTGTTTTATCCCCTCAATAAGGTCTCCAAGTTCCCCAACTCACTTCGCCCCATTTGAAAAAATATTCAAATAATTTTTAGAATATAAACTCATTTATTTCCTTAAAAAATAGAGCCTAAAAACACTTTAACTTACCCAAGTGAATCACTCCACTATGAAAAATTAAGCAAATAATTTTCTGAATTAATTACCTTATTTTTAGCCCTCAATAATTTATTATTTGCATCAAGTAGCTGAAACTTCGAAAATTTGTATTTTCTAGAATATTTGGAATTTCAAAGCAAAGGTTAGCTCAAAATGATCACAAAAATAGTAGCTATCAAACAAAACTAAAATCAGAATTTTCCCTAGATGAGTTCCCCAAAAGTTGTCCAAAAGTTGCAAAACCCTAGTTACAGCCCTAGGTTCCTTCAAACCTGAAAATGGAGCTCAATTGCGCAACCAAACAAAGAGAAATCAATGAAAACAACTCTCCAATGTATTCTCTTTGCCTTTGAACAAGGTGGTGTTATAAAACACCTTTGTAGATACAATTGCATACAATCATACCAATCTGAAGCACAATTACAATCCCTGAATAGAGCTGCCCTAGATGTAGAAATGAAGGTTTTCGTACCCAAACCCTTGTCCCACTTGAAGGTTTTCGTCCTCAAGTTGTGATGAAAAAACTTGACATACTTGATCAATAATTCAATATTCCAAAATAGCATAAACTTCCAAATGAATCATCAATTGTTTTTTATAATCTTCTCCAAAGGTGGTGCCCAAGTTGGGAGGATGCGTCTTTTGAATCATAAGAAACTTTACCTTTTAAATTTCTTTTTTGAGGGGTTAGGCTCTCATGACCCTTAAAGGTCCCCTACTTAAAGGAAAATTAGATAAAAACAATTTTTGCATAGCTCAATTGAAAATTAACATACTTAAGTACTTTTCACCTTTTTGCTCTTTGAATAAAACCCTCATAGTTCACTTCTCTTTCTTTCCCTTAGCCTTATGGGAACAAAACCAAGCTAAGGGTCTAAAAGCAAGTTATGCCAAAAAGGGAGACATTACAGAAATCATTGGTCGACCTTTTCCTGTCATGCTCTTGTTCCTACAATTTTTGTTAAATCTTCAATGACTTGGGAACAAGAGAAGGCCTATGTTATGCATTTATCCTCATAGGATAACTTAGTGTCAACAACTCATCCTCTTGATGGGTACATCATGCCCCTTGTTTCCGAATCTAATACCCAAGCCAATCATGCTGAGATTCTGCATTATTCTCATGCACATCTAGAAAATATTGATTCATTTCTATATGTTGCTCAAGATGAACTTAAGAAATCAGCTTCTGCTAGTACTTCCAATGTTATTTTTACCATTAAATCTATCCTTATTTCTACACCCTTAGTCACTTCTAACCCTTTACCTCTTGGCTTGGGAACATCCCTTGACCTCCCTCAGTTATCCATGCCTATGCCTACTCATGCTACCTACACCTCTCACATTACTACAACCAATGCTTCCCTTGAGCAAGCCCTTCTTATCTTGCAAGCCAAGCTAGGTAATATTGAGCAAACCATTTCTCATGTTAGCCTTTTGTTAGACTCTTCTGCCTTGTTGCATAAACCTTTGGCTCCTCAAATTGCATCATATCCTCTTCCAGTTGGCTTTGTGACTCCTAATCTTTTTTTTTATGAAGGCAAAGGTGATCCTGAATAGCATTTGCATGTGCCTTCCATGTAGCTTGTCTAGATATGTAGATAATGACAGATTATTAACCATGCTCTTTCCATGAAGTCTCAAAGATTATGCTCTTAGAAGGCTCTATGATCTTCCTCTCCAATCAATTACAACTTTCAATCCTTTGGCAAATCAATTTTTGGCACATTTTTTAATCAAAAATGGTAAAAAATTATTTTATGCTCAATTTACAAAGCTCAAACAAGGTCCAAATGAGATAATTAATATGTTCTAAGATACAAGAACATGCTAGCCAAAATGACAAATCAAATAGTTTATAATGAGTTTCAAGATATTTTTAATCAAAGCTTGTTTGTTCCTCTTCGAGAGTCTATCATGTTTGATAAGTTCAAATCCTTTGATGAACTATGCCATATAGTTAAAGAACGTGAGGTCAAATTGATTACAATGAATAAGCTCAAATATAGCTCTAAAGCTCCTCCTACTTCAAATATCAAGTTTCAAGGCAAGCCCAATTACAAGAGCAAAACTAATGAAAGCAAAAATAAGTCTAAAGTTACAATTAATGCTATATCACAACCATCACAAAAACTTCAATTACAAGCTCTGCCAAGGAGGCAATTCTCAAGGTTACCTTCACCTCCTCATGCTACTACAAAAGCTCCTTGAATGTCATCTTATTACACTTCACCATTGGAAGTCGATTTATCTAGACCTCAATCTAGAAGCTTTGATGGAAATGCATTTTCTGATTATCGTAGATTTGTTGTACATTCCACTATTAGATGTATGAAGCTCAAGCACAAAATTCAAGACCTCATTGATGACAACTTTATTGACATTGGTACACCTAATGAAGAGGCTAAGCCACATGCAAATGAAAATGCAAAGCTGAAAATGTATAAAGAGCCTTTTCCCAATCATGAAGCACAAGATAACAAGCAAAATCCTTAAATGCATTATGTATAAAATGTTCATCCTCCTCCATCTTCATATGAACATCCACTTGATAGCATCACTGGTACAATTACAAGCAAGCTAGCATCATGCACATTTATTACATTTGATAATTTTAAAAATGTTGATGATTCTGATAGACATGCATTATTCATTAAAGCATATGTTGGAATACACCAAATCCATAGTGTTATGATAGACAATGCATCAAATAAAAATGTGTGCACCATAACACTTCTACAATCTCTTGATTTTACAAAGCAAAATATACAACATACATCTAGAGTTGTGAAAGCATTCGACAATCATACACAAGATACTATTGGATTATATCATGTTACCTTTACAAGTGGGACCTCTCATATTACCCACTCCTTTTGTAGTGTTATAAAGCCCACGTGTTTTTGATATGTTATTAGGGAGACCTTGGTTACAAAAAAGTAAAGCAATTCCTTCTATAGTTCACAAATGTCTAAATTATGTTCATGATAATCAAGTGCTTAAAATTTCAAGCATTCAATATGAATATCTTATAAAATCAATGGTACTTACTCCTACTCCACAGCAATTGGTTGGCATAGTGATTGAAAAAATTGGTAATAAATTAGTTTATACAACTATTCAAGATCATGATTCACATTCAAAGAGGCATATTCCAAAATCAGTTTTTTGCACCTATTTATGAGCATGTGCACTTTTCAGTTTCTTCACCTATTTATGAGCATTAGGATATTACAGTTTCTACATCTATTCTTGAACATAATATGATTACACATGAGCATGTTTATTTGGCTAGAAAAAGCAATATATCTACTCCCAAGTAGAAAGTGGCACATAGCACAAAGGCTTTATCTAATACAACATCACAAATTATTCAAAGGGCTCCTACACAGGTACAAGTTGTTTCATCATCTCCTCCCATGCATGAGGATACAGGTTTGGACAAATATATGAGCAATGATTCAAAGGGTTACTTTACAACATATGGTTCTTCTTCAAATTCAGAGGCTTCTACACTTGGCACTTCTTCTCTTGCACAAGAGCTTACTCCTCCTTATCAAGGAGTTAGATATACATATGTGCATCCTATTCATGAGATCATTAGTTGGACACATTCTATCATTCCCTCCCAACCTCCTAGTTGGGTCAATACCATTGATTAGCTTCCTTGCCTAGTACCTACTTGTACACAGATTCTTTGCTCTTTACTTTTTGTTACTTATTCTTCTACACCCAATCCAATTTTATTTTAGCCCTTGACTATATATTCTATTTTCGAGCACTTGCTCATTTGTTTCTTTCAACCCAATTCGAACAACCCAAGACAATTATCTTACTAAGATTTCAATACAAATTCTTCATGGCAACTCATTTGCTCATTAGTACACATATATACATGCTCTAGATCTCAATACTTTTATGATCATATCTAGCTACTTTTACATGAGTTCACATAGCCATGCTTGTCATCTATGCTACACTACATATACATCTACATTAGGGGAACCTTGCTTGCCTTCCCTCTTATCATGCTTTACTTCAAACATATTGTTGAGGGTTGTTCGAATCTCCCCCTCCTTCCATTTTCACAACCTTGTAGTTTACCTTTTTTTTTTAAAGCTTTTTCAACATTCACGATGTAAATTTTACTTTTCAAATATGCAAAAATACACAAACATTCATATATTCTAAAAAGTACAATACATAGCATATTTTCAATACACAATTCTTTTCACAAGGTATCTGAGTGTGAAATAGGACATATTTTTATGAAACCAAGAAATAATCATATGTAGAAGTTGTCCTGATAAAAAAAAAATTGTATACAATCAATCTGGACAAAGTCAAACCAGACAAACAACGCACTGCGCACCTATCCTCCTACTGCAGCCCTGTCCTTGTGCATATTAAATTTATGTTTATGAATGCAACATAGTCATAGGGACCTCTTATACAACTTTTAAACACACAAAATAACGCATATACAAATATTAGTTAAATTTCAAGCTAAGACATACTTTTACGTAGTTTCAATGTTGAGCCAGCGTTTTACCCAACAACCTTTGCTCAGTTGCGGGCATCTCATCATTCTATACGAACACTTTTACAGGTTGTATTTATTCACAACCTCTTTTCCATGTTGAGCTATAATGAAAACAAATGTTTTATTTTCATTCATACTTTGCATATGTCATGATGAATATGCTATTTGATAAAATGAACATAAATACATATGATCCAAATATGCTAGCTTCATTTGCTCTATATGCTTACTTCATTACATAGCATGATTCAACTTGCTTGCTTATTGAATGTGTCTCTTGGCCTTGTGTATGTTCAACATACACCCTCTTGCTTGTATGGCATCATCATGTGATGTGTGTATCCTCTGGCCTCTATGTTTATGCGACATTTACATGTTGTATTCAGCCTTTGGGCCTTATGTGTGACATTTATGCAAACTTTCTAATTCTATGCAACATTTTATGTCCCTTGTATGTGGCCTTTGGACCTTATTGCGTGACATTGTGTAACTTTGCTTACATATTCATTTTTCGTTACTATGATGTCACGATTCTTATCATGCACTACTATGTATCTACATGATTCTTATCATGTACTACTACGTATCTATTTCATATATCTATGGTGCCATGATACATATCATGCGCATACTAATGTGCTTCAATGCTCCATTTTTCAAAAATACTATGTTTAAAATACATATTCAACACTTGAAAGTTCTTTACATGCTTCATACACTACTTCAATGCTATATTCAAACAACATGATGCAATGCAATATACAAGCTTTTCGTATGTTTCAATGTTACATCTCTAAGACTCTAATACAATTCAAGTATGCAAAATATTATTACATGATTATATCTTTCAAAAATGCTCTCATTGTTTCTTTTGAGACAAGTGATTTGTAGTTAATTTCTCTCATCTCAAAAGTGAGGCATCATAATGAGTTTTTCTCCAAGCTTTCATAAGCAATACATTTCAAATTTGACAATTTACAATATGCAAAAATCAGAAATTTCAAATTATGGGGGTATTTAGCTTACTTATCTTTTTACGTCAACAGACGCTTCCTCCTCACAGCAGTCTTTAGCAGTTTGTTACAAGAAAACCCATGACAGTAGGCAGGGGCCGAATGGCTACGGCTTCACTATTATCACTCAAATAATTATTACAAATATTTGTTCTAATTTTTGATTCTCAGGATCCTTCAAGAAGGGCAAGAGAAGAGCATACTCTTGGAACAAAATTACTAGGCTACTAGATTTCTAAAACTTAAGAAATTTTTTGATGATTACTCTATGGAGAAGTCTTATTTATAGCATTTGGGAGGTCATGTCTGGAATCTTTGCCAAGGCGGTGTCATGTCCCATCATGCTTTACAGCTCATAAAGTGATCTACAGTGATATGTTGTTGGACGCGCTAGATGAGGATGTCTGGCTTGGTGGGTTCAACATTGCTTCCGCTTCAGTTAGCAGGTCATCTTCACTTATTGGTTGAAAAAGACATCTTATCTGGAAGGTACTAGAAAAATGTCAATGATGGGGTCCAGCTTCACATGCATGATAGCGGGGAGTGATGTAGAAGTATGATTCCCATTCTAGCTGTCTTCGGATGATTGTATGAACAACTGTGTCTTGATCATGAGTTTCTTCTTCATAGATATGATGAGGACCGTATTTTGCTATCCATCTATACAGATGTTCATTATGTGAAGACCTGATTTTGATCAACGATGTCCATAAAAGATGTTTTAATAATTCAGTAAACTAGTAAAATAGAAATTCACTGTTTAATCTTTCTATAGTTATAACACCAGTATTGTGATGACGATTTGCTTGGATAGATGCTGCTGAAAACATCTGCAGATCTTGTCTTGATGCATAAGAAATCCAGATGTATCTCGGATGCAACCCTTCTCTGAGGATTTGTTCTTGGACAAAGATATTCATAGGAGCAAATCCTTGATTGTAGATTCTGGTTAGGTTAAAACCAGGGAAAGGTTGGTGCATACGTGTTGCAGGCAGATTTCGGCTGAGCCAGTTTGCTGTAATATTATCAGTACCCTTAATATGTTCTATAGAGAAGTTAAATTGATTAAAGAAGGCCTGCCATCTAATATATTTACCGCGACCATCTTTCCGACCATGATCTTTTTCTCTAAAGGTCAAAAATCTAGTATAGTCGATTTTTACAACAAAGTGGTAGATGCAAAAGTTTCAACATGAACTTCTTTAGACATTTCTTTATAGCGTAAATCTCTTTATCAGAAGAGATCCATTTGAGAACATCAGTACTGAAAACTCCACTAGAGAATTCACAAACAAATTCTTTATTATCATATATACAAACAAGTACTCCTCCCCATGCAATATCGGAGGCATCAGTGTAAACAAGAAAATGCTCTAATTTTGGGATATGAAGTTTTGGAAGTAGAGCCACTTTGGATTTGATTTTCTGAACAGCGGTTGTGTGTTCATCCTTCCATTGGAATGCTTTTTTTTTCTGAAGTTCTTGGAGTATAAACCTGTCTTCACCAGAGTTAGGATAAAAGCTATGCAAATAATTTAACAATCCCAAAAATGCTTGAAGCTTTGGTTTGTCAAGCTTCTCTAGAAAACTGATAACCTTTTCTTTGATGTGTGGCTGGATTTGCAGTTTCGAATCTTGGATGATCATTCCAAGAAAATTGCATTCATTCTTACAAAGCTGAATCTTCGTATCTGATAATACAATTCCTGCATCTTCTGCCAACTTAAAAAATTGTGTGAGATGGGAGTAGTGGTCAGTAAGCGAATTATTGAAGATTAGTATGTCATCAATATATACACAAAAAATTTGAAGTGCCTTGGAAAATGTTATCCATGTGGGCTTGATAAAATGTTGGGGCATTCATTAAGCCAAATGGCATAACAGTCCACAGATAATGGCCGAATGGGCAGGTAAACGCTATCTTTTTTTTGTTTGTTTCTTTGACCCTAATTTGATAAAAGCTAGACTTACAGTCGAACTGGGAGAAATATTTACATGTTGCTACTTTCTCCAAAAGATAGCTTTTATCAGGGATAGAATATGGAAAAGGTTGAGTAATGGCATTTAATGGTCTGTAGTTAATGACCATTATTTTCTTTCCTCTTTTCTGTTCTGAATGTTTATTTACCATGAAAGCATAACAACAATAAGGAGAGGTGGATTTTTCTATGAAACCATTACTTTTTATTTCCTTGATCTGTAGTTCCATATCGTTGTAATCATGTGCTGGAATTGGGATCTTTTTCCCAATCTTCATATGTTTACCTTCAATGAGTTTAATGTTCATCTCAAGTATAGATTTAGACCAAAACTGTTGAGGGTTATCAGAACAGATAGTGGTTTTAATCTTTTCGCCTATGGCTTGGATTTCAGCAGGAATTACAAGTTCAAGTGTCTGGGTCATTGAGCTTGGGAATTGCTCAGTTGCATAGATAAGGCGAGGAATCTTCAGCCTTTCATTATCTATAGTGAACATGATACTCTTAGTGGTTGATCCATAAGGTGAGTATCTGTCAATAAAAGCACCTCCTAGTAGAATATCTACAGACATTCTATCTAAGGCAAAGAAATCACACTGGAAGATTTTATCTTGGATGCGAAGGGTTTATTGGTGCTTATACTTATTATATACAAAGTTGTTTCCTTGGACATCTAAGCTCTTATAAGCTAGAGTATCATCTAATGTCTTACAATCATTGATGATTTGAGATTTTGCAAAATAGAGAGAAGCTCCCGTATCTATTTGTGCATCTACTAGTCTAGCATTTATTTCTAAGGTTATGAACTGGGCAAACTTTCCATTGATTAACTGAGATAGGTTGGTTGTGGAATTTTTAAAGGAGGAATACTAGTACATCCCAGTTTTTGTCTCGCTGGATCTTATACAGCAGCTTGCTCAGAGTAAATGACTTCTTCTTCTGCTTCTTCTTCTCTAAGATTACTGCATTCACCTTGACAATAATCTTAATTAGAGCAGAAAGAGCTTTTTACTTCATTCTTTTCTTCTTTTTCTGTGGGCAGTAAGACATCCCACTGTGGCTCTATTATTGGTGCTGGTATTTCTCTTGGAGGTTTTGTACTGGTGAATTTGTTCTTTATCCAAGAGGCACTGGGCTTGAAAGAGCTCTGAGATTGCAAAGGAGGATGCTGGGGCCTTTGCAAAGTTGGTGGTATCTTTGGCATAGAGGGCTGTCTCCCTTGAGTAGATTCTTGTCTTTTGTTCTGTCTTTTGTTCCTTGGTCGGTTGTCTCGTTCTGGGACTTCTTGGTGGTGTCCAGACCAGTTTCCATAAGCTTCGTATGGAAGCTGTGAGTAGTCATGATGCTAGGGCCGTTGCATATTAGTGAGCGGTTGCTCCAAATCATCAGCTAATGATTCGAGAGCATCTGCATCTTCGTCGTCTTCGAAGTCTTCAGCGGGGAGATCATCTAGAATTGGTTCGTAGATGTCATTCTGGAGGTAAAGATCTTCGTCAGAGTCGACTATATCCCACCACGCGGCTACGTTGGAGGTGAAAACGGCTTTGACAACAGGGTTTTTACAATGGCATTGTCGAGCAATATGGTCAGGTTTGCAATAGGAGTGTTTGCGAGAAAAGGAGCGATGCTTGAAGGAAAGATGGGGGCGACGCTTCTTTTGCTGCTTGCGAGGCTAAACAAATGGCCGACAGCCAAATGGGGTTGTTTCAGATAAAACAGGAGCAATTTGGGAGGCTTGATGCTTTGTTAGTTTTTGAATAGTTTTAGTCTTAGAGACTAATTGCATGGCCTGTTGTTTGGCAAAGTCAATAACATCAGAAAGAGATAGATCTTCAATAGTTAAACCTTTGAGATCTATATAAGAAATAACTTTGTCAATAAGATTATAAGGCAAAGCATGCAAAAATTTTAACTTGATCTCAGTAGATCCAAAGCTTTTATTTTCATATGCCAATTCTCTGAATTGTTTGGCAAAAGCATCAAATTGTTTAAGATCACAGAGCTCCATCTTGAGAAGCCATTTCTTTGATTCCAATTCTCTGTTACCAACTGGGGGAGCAAACTCATTAATTAGTAAATGGTATAATGCAACTAGAGGATCAGGCTGATGGTGAACACGCTCATGTTGTTCATTCTCTGTTATTGATTCCCACCATTGGATAACAATTCTCCAAAAGAATTTTGAAGCAAAGACTGTAGTACCTACCAAGTCTAAATGAGAATTGATTGTAATAACTCCCATGGAGTTACACCAAGCAGATATCTTGTTTAGAGGATTGAGCAGATCATCAATATTCAGGTACCATGGCTGAAGTTGTACATGGGTCCTTTGCATCAAAGAAGTACTGAGATGTTTCTTATGAGGTTTGATACTATAACCAAAATTAACCCCATATGTTAAATCCGGAACTTGTGCTTCGGCTCCCTGATCTTGCTTGACTAACTAGTCAAGGCTTTCTTCTAATGCTGCTACTTTTGTATCAATAGAAGACAACTGATTTTGTATATTTGTACAGACTTGGTTGGTATTGTCTTCCAGAATGGTTAGTTTATCTAAACTATGCTTGATGTATAAAATATCTTTACAAAGGTCATCAAAATTTTCAAAGAGATGTGAATTAAATCTAGAAACATAGTTTCTATGCTTGAACTCATTTGACGGTTCAACATCTCCTTGGAATGCTGCAGAAAAATACTGGACAGTTCCCTCTGTCTGCTTGTACATTCCTTTGTGTGGAGGCCACCTTCCACCTCTATACAGACTGTCCTTATTTTCTGTATAGAATTCTAGATTATCTTCCCTTGGGAGATTCATTAACGTGCAAGGTAACTGATCTTTTGGATCAGGTCCTTGGTTAATCTCTTCATCTTTGATCAAAATGTGACCTGTTTTTACAGCTCTTCTGGAAGAAGAGTTAGAGGGTCTAGAAGGAGAAAGACTAGAAGAATTATTAACAGAAAGGGATTTTGGAAGTATATTGATGGTTTTACCATCACTCTTATGCACAGTAGCTTGACCTTTCATTCTTGGTGAAACATTTTTAAGCCAATCAAGCTTCCAGTCAAAAGGGATTTCTACAGACTCTATATGGTCTTTTTGCAATTGGACAGTTCCACTAAGTCTGCGGGCATAAGGAAGATTTTCTAAGATCTTGGGGTGATTAGTACTTGTTATACTATACACAACAAAAATATTTATAGAAGCATATTTAAATTCTCCAAACATATCTAACCCAAATAGAGAGGTAAATTAAGGAGGAAGTTCATACATTCCTTCTATTTCAGATTCATTAAGAATTTCTACTGTAGAAGACATCTAGGATTTACCACATTCCATTGATAAGAGATTAAGGTTCCGGTAAGCGAGATAATTTTAAGCAGGAAAACAAAGATGTAGAGAAAAAAAAGGGCCTATGACAATTAGTAACGGCCAGGGATTCGATGCAATAACTTTTCCCAAAGAATTCTTCAAAGCAAAGAAACTGAAGAGTCTATCAAAAAATTCTTACAGATATATTCAACAGTCGATCACTATGGCTCTGATACCAATCTTTTTACGTCAGCAGACGCTTCCTCCTCATAGCAGTATTTAGCAGTTTGTTACAAGAAAACCCACGACAGTAGACAGGGGCCGAATGGCTATGGCTTTATGCACTCCACTCTTACAATTAGTCAAGCACAACTACACTTGTGCAAAGACAGTTACAAGATTACAAACAGTTTTCAAAAGATCAAATTGGCACTCTACAAAATACAGAGGGCATGATATGCAATCATGACCAAGCTACTACTTTTACAGTTTGAATTTAGATCCATCTGCAGTCGTGTGATCCATTTTTTTTTCAAATAAACCACATTTGAGCTTAGTGAGGCTCCACATCTTTGTTGCACGTTAGCAAGCCATGTAGGTTCCCACCTCTTCCATTTCAGTTCAATACGTGAGCCGCATGAGAACTTAGTGATTATCAGTGTTTTGGTTGCACTTTAGCGAACCATTTTGTGGTTCCCATCTCTTCAAGCATTACAAAGAACTCTATGAGGGTTTGGAGCATACAATCTTTCCAACTTAAGAATCTTCATTGATTCTTAAAATTGAGACTTGATTTCTCTCAATACATCACATGTTCAACACTTCTCCACATGCCTGAACAAGGGGGCATGCACATCTCCATGACAAAGTCAAAGTGTAAACACACTTAGGTTTGCATTTCCTTTACTGTAGTAATTTTATGCATTGCTAGAATAAAGGGGGGCAAATATAGACACTAAAATTTAATCAATAAATGCTTGATAATGCTTGTCCCTAACATCTTTACCTTGATCAATTCGTCATTCCCATAACCTGCAATCTTTATGAAAGCCTTAAAAGTCTTGTGATTACTAAGAACATCTTCCAAACTTCTTTATTTCATCGATATTCATCCCTATTCAGCAGATACTTTACTGTCACTCTTGTTTCAGAAGTATTTATCTTTTTAGGACAAGTTTGTGCTAGGTAGGCAAGAGCACACTATGCACCTGTCCATTAGTGTGGACTTGTCTCACATGCTCTAATGGCTATCTTTTCAAAACGTCATGCTTCTTAACAGCTTTCCCACGCATATCAATAGATCGGTTAATGGAAACATTTGAAAGATTTCACTATAAAAGCACATCAAGGGTCACACTTGAAAGGACCTAACACTCTCTTACAAGGCACCTATCTTTCTGATTTCAAAAGCATCTATTTTCTGAGTAAAGATCCCTATTGCGATTTTGTTGCAATTTTACAATCTTTTACCAAGTCTAACATTGTTTATTGCAAGTTGAGGGCATCCCTTGTCAAGCTTACTGATCAAATTTGCTGGTTGCATTCATATGATATTCCGTAAAGGAAGAACTACATCCACCTAAGGCCCTTTGAGCTATGTAAGCAACACTCAATCAACAAGGGGTTTTCTAAAGATAGCTTGGGCATTCCCACTTCCCCCATTTTCCCCCTTTTGCTTTTGATCTCTTTTTGTGTGTTCGTGTAGGATTAGGGATCTGATTTTATAGATATTTTGTGCATCAATACAAGGTCCGCACAAAAATAGGTTGCATATAAACACATGCGAACAAACCCAGATTTTCAAATCTAGTGCACAGTTTGACAGGACAAAACCGCAGTACATAGATAGCAATGCACTGTGCCTTGTCCATCTCTACAGACTTGTCCCAGCAAACAACAAGCCACTATTTTCTAATACATATGTGTTTGTTGGTCTTTTTAGACAATCACAACCTACATAAAGTTAATACAGGCCAAAATAAACCAATTGCAAGAACAATTCTCTAACTCTAACCCTCGTTTATATTTTTAGCAAATTTACAAATTTTGTAAATTTTACAAATAGCTATAATGTTACTATATTTCATCTTATATATCATCCTTAGATCAGATTTCAATAGTTTACATTTCCAATTAGAGTTAATTGTAATTCATAATTAGTTATAGTGTAAACAATTCTATGCAAGAAGAAAAATGATGCTACTAAGGTGGTGGAATTCTTTTAAGAAAAAAATGTTAAACTCCATGATTTTCCAAAGAGCATTATATCAAAAAGAGATACCTGATTTCTTAGTCATTTTTGGTAAACTATATGGAAGAAGTTGGGGCACAAAGTTGCAGTACAATTATGCATATAACGCTCAAATGTATGGATAGATTAAAGTGTTGATAGAAGTTTGGGTAATATGCTCAGATATTTAGTAGGAAGCAAGCTTGGACAGTGGGATATAGCATTAGCTCAAGCAATGTTTGCATACAATAATTCAATGAATAGATCAATTGGAAAGACCCCATTCTGGATTATATATGGATGTTACCCAAAGGTACTATTGATTTATAGGATTTGACATTGACAAACAAGAGAAGTTTTGAAGTAAAGGAGTTTGCAAGGTGTATGCATTAAGCGCATGAGAAAGTGTTGAAGTTTCAGTGAAACAACCAAAAGTACAAGAAGAAAGAAGTTGAAGAGCGGAAAGCGAAGATATTTGTGAAAGGAGATCAGATATTAGTACATCTGCAAAAGCCAAAAAGGAGTAAGTTTGAATCTTGCGGCCCTATAGAGACCTGAAACCTGATTCATCCCTGTTTCTTTATAGAATCCAGATTTTCATGCTGAATTCTTCAGTTTGTGTTGAGCATCTTTCCCTTTCGAGATATATAAAAATATATTTGTGTTTCTGGTTGAGGCAAGGAGGCCATGACCTCAAATTCTTCCCCCACTTCCTTCAAATCAGCAGTGACCCTAGATAGTCTTCAACCATCTTGAGATGAAATGCTGATAATTTTCTATCAACATGCTCAGAAAATAGTGGGCAAGCCCAGTTTCTTAGCAAGGATGAAAAATGGACGCTACAGGCTACTCAAAAATGGATAGCCCATCTAGAGTCCGGTTCTCTGTGGATAGATGGAGCAGAGATTACGGCATCTCAAAGAAAGAGATTTGATCTGTCAATTCATGGGAGCATACCCAGGCCCCAAAACCTTGATAAATTGGGTGCATCTGAACTATTAGCCGAAGGGATCTGTCAATGTTCTAATGATGCCAAAGGTTTATTAACTCCTGAATAAACCAAAATTATTGTAAAGTTGTGGTCCTCAAAAAGAATTATCTTTTTGAGCCTTGGAACATGGGCATACCACCTGTGTTTGTCCTACTGCTCCTCAACCAAAGCCTATTGAGGAAGGGGTTAAAGTGGACCGCAAGCCCCACAAGATAGGGCCACTGTACAGGCTCAAGTCAAGCATAAGAATAATGGCAGACTAAACGAATTCAACAATAACAGTCATCAAAGATTGCAGTCTGCACCAAACGCAAACAGCCTACAAACTCAGCAATCACTGGATTATAAAGGAAATTTTGCAACACAAGGTGTGGAGCAAGGACAAAGTAGCAAGCCATGCTCATGTAAAGGTAAATATTACCGGGAAAAGATGTGTAAGTCTCCTTACTGCCAGTCCTTTTTACATTCTAGTCACACAATCTATGGAGGATTTGACAGAAATTAATTCAGTTCTTTCTGAAGACATATACTGAATAATCAAAATATGTCCTTAGAGGCTATAATTTTTTTGCCTCAGGAGTATACAATCGAGCATCACAAGGAAATTATGGAATTCAGTGCTTAAGCTCTAAGTCACAAGGTTCGAGTTTAAGTTCAAGTTCAGATAAAAGTCAGAAAAAAAATTGCCATTAAATTCGAAACGTAAAAAATCATAAAAAACATATAAAAATAAGTCAAATCAAAATATTAAAGATAGTTTTTGAAAAACTAAGTGTCTCAAAATTTAAAACATGCAATACTAACTTCTTAAGCTTCATATGGACTATAAATCAAAAAGTTCTACATCATCAAAAGCCAATACACTCTATAGCGTTATAGGCTACTAGCTACATCAAAAAGTTCCATATCATCAAGAGCACTTGACTCATCAACATCATTGTCATCCCCAGATTTATTACAAAGGAAGTCAAGATCATCTGCATCCTCCAAATATGTAGCAACGGGTTGGGGTTGTGAAGAAGAAAATTATTTTGCCATTTTGCTCATGCAAATCCACAAATTGTTGCAAACATAAACAAAACACAAAATAAAATAAAACTAAATTTAAAATAGCAAATTATAAAAAAGATAAAAAATGAAAACATGAAATAAAATAAATTGAAACAAAACAAAACACAGTTAAAACTTATAACTTAATAACAAATAAAATGATAAATTCTAAAACAAAACCTACCCGATTTTCCCATTCCACTGTAGACCCTATTGCATCAACCACATCGACCCTGCCTACTTTGAATTTGCCTCTCCCATCCCCTATTGTCGACGTCCAAGCCTCTATCGTCATTGTCCCCTGTAGTCTACGTCCGCTATCATCCAAGCCTCTACCATCGGCATCCCTTGCAATTGCATCATCTGTTTTGGTCAAAGCCTCTAGTTTGAATACCCTTCAACGACCTCCATGACATCATGCAGGGGCCCCTTCCTCCTTGCCACATAGCAAGTTTGTCACGAGTACAACAGAGACACGTATGGGTTCAACATGCCATCTTCCTCCACTTGCTAGACAAAAACAGTCTTCCTCCTCTACTCATATTCGCGATGATTTAACATGCATAATTATAACTATTATAAACACGACATTGGGATTTTCCCTCCAAATCTTACTTATAACTATGCAATTCTAGGTGATTTTTATTGTTGGGGAAAAAAATCGACAAATTTCAATTTCATGCCGAAAAATCAGCGAACCTTGTGAATTTCAATTTTCATGCAATTTTATTCTCAAGCAAAAAACCAAACAAAAGAAGTAAATAATCCATCGATGGAAGATCATCAAATTGCTCATTGCATCCATCAAACTCTATTAGGTGTGTGTTAGAATAAATAAATTGGTGATTAATTCACCATAGTAATAAAGTTGTGAGTAATGAACTCATGTAAGAATATAAATTATTATCTTGTTGGGATATTGTAAATCTCGTAATGTTTTAATTAGTTGTGTTGTTAGTCTTTAGTCCCATAGCTTAGATTAGAGGATATGTGAGATATGTTTGCCCCACTATTGAGTAAGGGCTAATATTGTACTATTGCTTTGTATAAATAATACCATTCCTCATACATAATCAATAAATTGATATTTTGTTCGACTATTATTTTTAGCCCTAAGATTTGGTATCACAGCTTGGGAAGGAGAGGTGAAGAAGAAAGAGAGATGAAGAAGAGAGGACGAGCCTTAGGCACTCCCAGTTTTCAGTTCCCATGCAAGCTTCAAGCGGCACGTAGTTTGCCTCCTTTCCAATGAGAGAAGATTTCATTTTTAATTCCATGTGTTCTTTATGAGGCATTGTCTAAGGAGGTGTGAAACTCTTTGCTAAAGCCTTGAAAGCTGAAAGCAAAAAAAATGTAACAAGCACAAGAAGTGCACAGCAAAAATGTGACACTCCATGGGAGAGTGTAGGACCTAGAGAATTCCAAAGCTTCAAATTTAGCGCTCCATAGAGAGATGTATTCAAGTAATATTAAAGAAGGCTCTCCACAGAGAGAGAAGTCCAAAGGTGTTGTTTTGAGATGAAGCAAATAAAAGTGCCAAGCTCTAATCAGAACTATTTCTAGAGGAGAAACTTCACTAGCAAGGGAGAAGAGCAGCCTAGAAGATAAAAACAATATGGACACTTAAGTTTTGGGTACCTGACTACACTCAGTTGATACAACATGGTGAGAGGCCTTCCCTCACTCAAAAAGAATACTAATATATGTTCTAGTTGTTTAGTAGGAAAACAACATAGAACTCCCTTTGGCACAAGTACATATCGGGCACCTGGTTCATTAGGTCTGGTGCACATCGATTTGTGCATGTCCATGTGCTCGAGTGAGAGTGGATTCCAGTATTTTCAGCTCTTTGTTGATGACTACTCATGAAAAATGTGGGTATATTGCTTGATGACTAAGGATCAAGTTTTTACAATCTTCAAAAAATTTAAAGCCTTTGTGGAACAAGAATTTAATCGTGGAATTCATGTCCACCGCTTTGGTAAAGGGGGGAATACACCAGCAAAGAGTTCTCTAAATTCCTGAAAGCACGTGCCATTCACTGGAATTTGACTGCACCTTATACTCCATAACAGAATGGTGTTGCACAACGGCGAAATTGCACTATTATGGAAATGATACACAGATAGATTGACTCACACCTACCTTGTACATATTGGGTAGAATTAGTTCACACGGTGGTCTACCTGCTGAGTTGAGCACCCACCAAAGCTCGGTATTACTCCACAAGAAGCAAGGACTAGGAATAAGCCTTCTATATCACACCTTCATGTTTTGGGTTGTACAACATATATGCATCTCCCTAAAAAGAAAAGAAAAAAAATAGACAAGAAATCATTGGCATGCATTTTTCTTGGCTACAATGCAGAGTCGAAGGCCTATCGACTCATGGATCCAAAAAATAGGAAGATACATACCAACAAGGATGTATTTGATGAGAAGGGTGAATCCAATCCACCCTCAACAAAGTCACCTGATTTAGCATCAATCATGTAAATATTCCTAATATGGATGGTGGTAGTGAGAATGAGGACAATGATGATGGTCAGCCAGGTCCTCCACTAGCCACCAATACTATACAACATATGACCAAGTGGTATACAAGTATTGTACGAGATGCAACATTGGACAAAGTCCCAGACACATCCGCTTTAGGACCGAGGACTCATTGCATGGCTCGTGCAGAGGTGAATTTGGCCCTAATGAGCATAGTAAAAGAAACATTTGATCCCTCGACGATTCGAGAAGCCCAAGATTCAAAGCCTTGGAAAGAGGCCATGGATGCATAACATCAGTCACAAATGAAGAAAAATACATGGAAATTTGTTGATCTTCCACCAAGGAAGAAGCACATCAACAACAAATGGATCTTCAAGATCAAGTACAACGCAGTTGATAGCATAGACAAGTACAAGGCAAGACTTGTAGCAAAGAGATACACACAAAAATAATGCATTGACTACAAGGAGACTTTTTCTCCCACAACCAAGATATATATTTTATTAGAATGGTCTTTGTTATGGCTGCACAATTTGCATGGAAAGACCATCAAATGGATGTAGAAAGTGCCTTCTTGAATGGAGAACTGCAAGAAAGTCTATATGACCCAACTAGAGGGTTTTATCACACCTAGTAAAGAAAAAAAGGTATGTAGACCATCAAATCACTATATGGTCTCAAGCAAGCTCCTCGAGCATCTTGTTCAACATGGATCCCAAAGGAATCCACATGATCCAAACCTCTACCTCAAAGAGCAAGGGGGGGAGATCGTGATTATAATTGTATATGTCGATGATCTAGTCATCACTGGCAACTCAATGAAGATGATTGATGCAACAAAGAATGATCTCAAAAAATCGATCAACACGACATATCTCAAGCTACTGCACTACTATCTTGGTTTGGAAGTGTGGCAAAAGGGGTACAACATTTATGTCTCAAATGAATTATATCAAGACAAGCTCAATAAATTCTAGATGGACTACAAACCTATTGCAACACCTATGGAGACAAGTCTTCAACCGTGTCGTTCAAATTCATCACCCCCAATAAATGCCACTCTCTATTGACAATTGATTGGGAGTCTCATTTACTTGACATGAACTACGACAAATATTAGCTATGTTGTCAGCTATCTTTCAGGGTTCATGCAGGAGTTGAAGATGAGTCATTGGAAAGAGGCAAAGCGAATATTGAGATACATTTGAGGGACAATGAAATACATCCAAGAATACAAGAATAATGATAAATTTTGGTTGATAGGTTTCACGGACGTGGATCATGCAGGTTCAATTGATGATAGGAAATCCACCTTTGGATTTGTCTTCTTTCTGGGCTCTGGTCCTATCTCATGGGGGAGCAAAAAGCAAAATTTTGTTTCTCAATCTTCCGCTTAAGGCAGAATATCGTGCAACAAGAGTTGTCTACAAAGCAATATGGCTACACCGCATACTTGTAGGATTGGGAGCACCACAAACTCAGCCTACAATTATGTACCATGACAATCAGGATGTTCTTAAACTTGATTGCAATCCAATGTTTCATGAGCACACAAATCACATCGAAGTCCAAGTTAATTTCATATGCAAGCATGTTGAACAACACAACATTCAGCGTCAGTATTGCCCCACTCAAGATCAATGTGCAAATGTCTTCACCAAGTCACTTGCACATGATAAGTTTGAGGCATTCCAAAATTCTCTCTCTTCAACTCTTAAGACAATGATGAATTAAGGAGGGGATGTTAGAATAAATAAATTGGTGATTAATTCACCATAGTAATAAAGTTGTGAGTAATTAACTCATGAAATATAAATTATTATCTTGGTGGGATATCATAAATCCCGTAATGTTTTAATTAGTCAGGTTGTTAGTCTATTTAGTATCGTAGCTTAAACTAGAAGATATGTGATATGTTTACCTCCCTATTGAATAGGAGCTAATCCTATGCTATTGTTTTGTATAAATAATACCATTGTTTATAATGATAATTTAATCAATAAATTGATATTTTGTTCGGCTATTATTTTGTAGCTCTAATAGTATGGAAAGTGATCTTAGTCTTCAACAGGTTTTGGAATCACTAACATTCAATAATTCCTTATGAAAATTGTATCTTGGAATGTTATAGGATTCTATACAAAGAAGAAATAATGTTTTCTTAAACAAAAAAATTATCTCAAACGGTATAGATATCATATTGTTACAAGAAAAAAGGACGAAAAGGGAAAATTTAACTAGATTGCCTATCTCTAGCTGGGTTGGAAAAAATTGTGTTGTTATGAACCCTAATGGCCTGTCAAGTGGTAATCTGATACGTTGGAATCCCATACAATTCTATCCTGAGACTTCCAATGACCATCATTGGGGATTAGCAGTTCAATTTTACTCATATGAGCATCCACAAACCTTCCATATTATTAATATTTATATTCCCCATATTGAACATATAGAAACAAGTTGTGGCAGAAATGGAAAAAGGGCTATCTTCTGTTAATCTGAATTATTTAATTTTGGAGATGATTTTAATATTACTGCTCGTGTTGCAGAGAGAAAGGTAGGTCAGGCTTTTCATTTGCAACTTGCTAATCATTTCCAAAATTTTAAAGAAACAAGAAAAAATTAAAGTGCATTGACGGCACCATTCTACTTGTCATCCCAAAGCAAGCTGAGGCAAATCATTTTCATTCATGCCAATTTCTCTATGCAATATGATTTACAAAACTATATGCAAAACAATAGCCTGAAGACTTCGACCATTGCTATCAAAATTAATCTCACATCACCAGTCAGCTTTTGTTCCCGATGAACAGATCACAAATAACATAGTTTCTTTATTAAATTGGTGTTTCAACTTTCCATGGTGCATCCTTATTAATATGATTTTTCTAGATTCAACTGTGCACTTTCAAGTCAATCTACACTGACCCAATTCCATGCGTGGTGGTTCACAACAACCCATCTCTCATGAGAATGAATGGTCTACTTGGCACACATTGTATCTAGGTGATGCTCACAATGGTAAAGTACCAGGACTTCCCAGGAGGTCACCATCCAATACTACTATGGCTCAAGCATGATTAAACATGGAGTTTAACCCAAAATAAAATATCTATATAATACTGCACTACAAACGCCTCAATTACTTGCGAGTGGAGATTCTTTCGTTGACTACATCTCTTGTTGTAATACTAGTCCCACATTAGCTTCTATTAATGGGATCGTTGGTAATTGCTTCTTTAACGTGTGATGGTTTGACTCGAATATTAGTCAAAGTTCAGGAAGAACACAAACTTCATGATTTGTCGGCAATAAAGCATGGGAAAATATTCTTGGCCTTTTAAGTTTTAATATGTCAACAACACTCTCCATTTGTCCACTGCCATCTTCCAAGAAATAAAAAATTGGGAATACTGCTGGGCTCAGATGGATAACACTTGTGGGACAAACACAGCTGGTCCATGCAGTCTTGTATGCAATACCAGTCTAATCTTCTCTCAATTCTTCCTCTGTCCAAGAGGGAAAAACTTGAATCGGTAAGCTATAGCATTCAACATAAATTCCTTTGGCAAGGAGTAGAAGACATATAAGTACCGTCTGATTTCTTGGCAGAAAATAACTCTACTAAAATGTCTTGTGGGGGCTCAATTTGAAAAATCTTAGCCTTTTCAATCAGGTTCTGGCCATGAAATCAGATTGGTATCTGCATCATCGCACTTATGCTCCATGTGTACTGTAATATCAAAAAAATGCGTGTATCCTCCAATGGTTTGACAATGTCTTCAGCTCTTCTTGGCCCTTTAATGGGTCAATCATCTAGAAGCACATTTGGAACGGTTTGTTGCTCCTTAGCAGATGTCTACAGGGCAGATAAATTCTGTGGACAAGGCAAAGTTCTGGACTGATAGTTTGAATGATAGGAAACCAACTGACTAAATCCATCATGCAATTACTTACTGTAAAAAAAAAGTTTGGTAAATTTGTTCTCTCTCTAGTCAAAGATTTTGTACGGCCTGGATTTTGAGCAGGAACTCAATCCTTGGAATTGGTCAATCCTATTAAGATTGTGATCTCAGTATACACATGTTGTCCAACTTGTAAAAGGCAAATTACTAGCCACGAAGCCTATTCCTAATAACAAAAGCAACCTCTGAGGAAAGAGTTGGGGTGGTCAATGCTCCGTGAAACTGGCTTATCAATCTCTAATTTCATCCTACCCTCCCTCATCCAGTTGATGGAAGAAGATATGATCAATAAAAACATGGCCTAAAGTCAGCATTTATCTGGCTGGTTCATCACACAATTTTAACAGCAGACACGTCAGCAAAAAAAGGTTATATTGGCCCCTCTTGCTATTTACATTGTCAGCAAGCATGTGAAACAAGGAATCATCTCCTCTTTGAGTGTGATTATGCATGCACCATATGGCTTCAAGCGGCAACCCTCTTTAACACAGTTTGCACTTACCTAATGCAGAACAACTATTTCAGTTCTCTTCATGACGAACATGTCCTACCACCAGCAGTTTTCGTCTTCATGGACCCACCACTATTGAGAAAGTGGGACCACCCATGGTTTCTTATCAGCTAATTTTGGGATGGACTGACACATCACACAAAAGAAAAGTGATAATATCCACTACCCGTCATCTTATCATATCCTATGCCTATCCATTCTGTCCCTCCAGCTCAATCATCATCCATTATGGTCATACATGGCATCAACACGATGCTCCCAAGTCCTTTGCCACATCACAGCCATTAAATCATAAAAACAACTAACACAAAAATTTCAAGATACTTGCACGTACAATAAATCATAAAATGGCATTCACAAATTTTCCTGGGTGGTCATTCAATTGTATATAGCCATAATCTTAGGTAATTTAGCAAAGACATGTCATTGGACAACTTCCTCCAACAGTTGATTAGGTCCGAAAACAAGTAAACTAAATGGCAAATACTATAAAAGTTCAAACATTGGAACTCCCCTGAAATGTTATGTATGCATGTAAGTAAATTCAGACAGTGGTGATCTAGATGCCACGATGGTAATAATACTGCTGTTTTTCCTTCCCCGTGTGGATTACTAATTCACAGAACTCTTGTCAAAAGCTGCTTTGCATGCAGAACAACAATTTTATTTCTCATCACAATAAATGTGTCGTACCACCGACAACTTCCATCCTAATGGACTCATCACTCTTGATATGTTCAGTTATGTTGGACGATTGAGCTGGTTACAGTCACACTCCATAGTCCCATGCAAATAATCTATCATTGCATATTAGGTTATTGACATTTTCATAATTTTTCAATTTTAATTATCATAATGCCAATTGCGTTTATAAGGTTTTTTTGTGTATCAATGATGACAAAGGATTATTAATACAAACATAGCCCAAAACCATGAACAAACGTGTGCCTCGTATTTAAACAAAGCATTCCCTTCTCTTTCCACTCATGAACATACATCAAGCATCCATGTGTTTATTTGTCATGTCCTCTTTTTCAAATAGAAAAGAATAATTTAATAATAATGTTTTAAGTTGTTCCCCAACAACACTTTATGATAATGACTTAAAACGGACACTTAGTCATTATTAATTGGGTGGGGCCAAAAATCAGATTAATTAATAGTCCAAATAAAATAAAATAAAATCATTATTATGAGGGAAAAGGTGAATATTAAATTAAAATTAATTTTAATTACTTTAGGGTTTGGAGGAAAAAGATAATTATAAAAAGGTCGGTGAGGAGAAAGCAATTCATTATTATTCAATCAATTTCAAACACTTTTCAAGCTTGAGTAGCCATGGTTCAACTTACATCACAGAGGACGAAAACCCTTCATACCCAAAAGGTGATTCCATTCAGGGATCACATTGGTGCTTCCAGAATCAGAAGAATATAATTCAAGGATTTATTTTACAGTTGTAGCCATCCGAACATCCTAGGGTTTAAACAATTTTTTTAAAGTACAAATTTGTACGGATCCATACATCATATTACAGATTATACGACCTCTGCAACAGGACGTACAACTTGGGTTAGCAGTTGGCAATAGCCATGAGGAATTTTTGAACAGAAAATAGTGGTAGCCGTAAAACACAAGGATAAAATAGTCAGCTGGGTGGACTTCTAGATAGTAAAGTGGTATTTAGATTTTTGATGCAATTTGTACCTTTCATATTTATTTTTTTAGTGTTTTCAATGTATTCAATCGACTGAAATTAATGGTACACCAAGGGTTATCAGTATTTTGTATTGCTTGTTTTTAGATAGTAAAGTGGTATTTAGATTTTTGATGCAATTTGTACCTTTCATATTTATTTTTTTAGAGTTTTCAATGTATTCAATCGACTGAAATTAATGGTACACCAAGGGTTATCAGTATTTTGTATTGCTTGTGGTGTTTTGTGTTTGATTGAATTATGAGAGTTTTAAAAAAAAACACTGGAATTTTGATTTGTTAGGAAAAGGGTTATTACAATGGTATCAGAGCATTGATTCTGCCAGCCTAGGTGGGAAAAATTGAATCTTGAGCAGAAAGAGGAACCAAAAGAGCTGAAGTATTATCAGAAGAGGAAGGGTCAAACCCCTAAGAACTAAGAAGGACAACATTAAAAAAAATGGGTGAGAGAGATGAGAGAGCAGCCCTTACGGACGAGATGAGTTACCTACGTGAAATAATCGATCGTGTTCAAAAGGACATGGAAAGAACAATCCAGATAGCCCTCAAAGAAACCATGGCAGGTATAGCACAAACCATACAACAAATCAGTGTGGGTAAAGGAAAAGAAAAATTAGAAGAAAACAAGCACTTCAAATAATGTTAGGGTTTCAATAGCCCCACCTCCAAAAACCTTTTATGCCAAATTCCTACAGGGGGAAGAACCACCTGAAGAAATAGATCCTTTACAGTGTTATGCAGGTAATGAATATTCAGTATATCTTGCAAAATATGAGGGGCTCAATTATGAAGTGCAGCAAGCTCTATCTTTTAGTGAATTTTGTGAAATAAAAAAAAAGAACAGTGTTAGGAGAGGTAGAATAAACCAACCAAATCAGCTACGAAGAGACATACAACAAAGGTTGGGCAAGATTACTCTTCTTACATTTGATTGGTCAAGTAAATCTACAGCAAGATCATGGTTACAAAAGTTAGATACATATTTCTCATTGAATCCCATGTTTGAGGATGAGGCAATTAAGTTTGTTACATTCCACTTGGAGGGAGCGGCCCATGAGTGGTGGTACCATTACCACTATTGATGAATTTAGTCAAAAGCTAACCAAAGGATTTGACAAAAAGGATCTAGAAGTTCACTTCAGAGAGTTAGCTCAACTCAAACAAGAGGGTAATGTGGGCAGCCATAGGACAGCAAATGACAAATGGTAACTCTCTACCTATAGGATAGAAAATGACAACAACTAGTGGGCAGCCTAAATCAGTAGCTTATGGGTAGCAAGGGACATCAATTGTTAAAAATTAAAGGAATCCATTTCAGCAAGGTATTCCTCAACAAAAAGATCTGCCAAGAGCAATTAAAGAGATAGAAACAAGGACTGAACTTAGGAGAAGAAGTTATGCTTCACTTGTACAGATCCATGGGAACCAGGGCATAGATGTCTTCCAAAAGGACGTGCATTATATAGAGGTAGTATCAGATAATGAGATCGAAAAAGAAGCTGAAGTGGGAATGGAAGAGAAGACTACAGGAAGCACACTTGCCACATTTATTTCAAAACGCCCTTGTGCCACACTTTCGGGTGCACCCAGGTATTGCCTTTTCCGAATTCGTGAAATTATATAGGGACATAAACTCACAGTTTTGATTGATGGTTGGGCAACCCACAATTTCATTGATGAGGCTTTGGTAGCCGAAAGAGGGCTGAAATCAAAAGTTTTTCAGGGTTTTAATGTGATTGTAGCTG
This sequence comes from Torreya grandis, assembly GCA_037957365.1. Classification (NCBI taxonomy): domain Eukaryota; kingdom Viridiplantae; phylum Streptophyta; class Pinopsida; order Cupressales; family Taxaceae; genus Torreya; species Torreya grandis. The sequence continues at coordinate 1,532,079 of JARHVA010001913.1, forward strand.
ATGGTTCTACTATTCCTTGCACCAAAGGGATTCAACAATTGGAAATTACACTTGGCAATCACAGTGTATGTGATGACTTCTATGTGGTTGGCATAGGAGAGACAAAATTGGGTTTAGGGGGTGCATTGGTTACATTCCCTTAAGGAATTCACACTGAATCACCAAACCATGTAGCTAAAATGTAAATTTGATGGGAAAGAGGTTGTGCTTCATGGTGGTATGGCCAATGGAGCTCCTTCGACAATCACAATGAACAAAATGGAAGGTGTAACATTTGGTAGTACTCTCTCTACATCACAGTTGATTTATGATTCAACTATCATGGGTTCACTAATGGGGATTGTTGGAGAAGCGTCACGGCATACAAAGCTTCCAATTCTTCATTATATCAAAGAAGCGCGACAGAAGCTAACTACTTCTCAAGGAGGAATGGAAGTAACAGAAAGATTGGTTTGGGATCCTAGTATTTGTAGGGATGGTTGAGGCATTGCTAAAGGGCAAGCAATCTTTGGGAAGAGCAAACCATCATGTACCCTTTTTCAAATAGAGAAAAAAATAATTTAATAATAATGTTTTAGGTTGTTCCCCAACGACCTTTTATGATAATAACTTAAAAGGGACACTTAAGTCTTTATTGTTAATTGTGTGGGGTCAAAAAACAGATTAATTAAGGCCAAATAAAAATATGTATATTATTATTATGAGGAAAAAGGTGAATATTAAATTAAAAATAATTTTAATTATTTTAGCATTTGGAGGAATAAAGTAATTATAAAAAGGTTGGGTGAAGAGAAATCAATTCATTATCATTCAATCGATTTCAAACACTTTTCAAGCTTGAGCAGCCATCGTTCTACTTCTATCACAGATGACGAAAACTCTCTTGTGTAAGGGCTTGAGGATGAAACTCCATTCAGGAATCGCATTGGTGCTTCAAAATCAGAAGAATACAATTCAAAGGATTTATTTTACAGCTGCAGCCATCCGAACATCCCAGGGTTTGAATAGTTTTTTAATTTAAAATAGTACAGATCTGTATGACGTTCGCACAACATCATATTAAAGGTAATACAACCTTTGCAACAGGCCATACAACTTGGGTTAGCAGTTGGCAGTAGCCATGAGGAATTTCTGGGCAGAAAACAATGGCAGCTGTACAGTACAATAAATAGTCAGCCAGGTGGACTTCCAGACAGTAAAGTGGTATTTAGATTTTTGATGCAATTTGTACCTTCCATGTTTATTTTTTCAATGTATTCAATTGACTGAAATTAATAGTACACCAAGAGTTATCAATATTTCGTACTGCATGTAGTGTGTTGTGTTTGATTGAATTATCAAGGTTTTAGAAAAAATACCAGAATTCTGATTTATTAGGAAAAGGGTTATTACATTATTGCTTTCTCTCACAGCCATTCCATGTATCCTTCGCAAACAAAATATCGATAATCAGATTATGGCCAATGTTCGCAACAATATCTGCATGCAAAACAGTATCTGAAATTGGCAATTATTCCTTGGTTTTGTCCTTATCTCATCCGTATCAGATTTACTCTCAACATTGTTCATCCAATCTAAGATTGACTGGTGCACTTTTTCTTGCATGGAGTCGCACCAAACTGCAAGCCGCAACGGTATTCTCCAACCTGAAAGGATGAAGAAAGCTGCTAGAGCAGAAATTGAACCATTGACATTCTAGAGGAGCATCAACAATTAGGAGATCATCAGCCCCAAAATTCCTGTATAACAGGGCACATTCCACCTCATCAACTGGATGCAGCAAGTATACTTCATAACCCTCGTTATATTCAGGTCTCTACCATTACAAATGTTTAATCTCAATGCAGCTTATTTTCCTCAATTTCCTTCAGCTAAACAATCCTCTGGCGATTCACTGTAGCCTCTCGTAGACCAAAAACAACAGCTCAGTACCCATATACATCAACAATACAGTCAGTCACTCTTGACAATCAACCTCAATTTCAACCTGTCCGCCACAATGTAATGCTTGTTCCCGCCAATATCACCCTAAGCTCCCAACATCAAGCTTGTGTTATTCAACAGCCCAGCCTTGAAACCATTTCTTGAGCTTTGCCAACACAAACAAATGAAAAAAAAAGGCAGACTGCCCAGTCCACCAAAGAAGCCTCATCCTCTCCTCGAGTTTCAGCTTTTGATCTAATTGCCTAACCAAATCCTCCATTCAGAGTAACAACATCCCACCCTCCAACAACAAAAAACTTTAAACCTCAAAGCTCCCAGGGAGCCAGAAAAACGGAAGTGTTTGTAGAAATAATCACCTATAACATGACTGGCATTCTTCCAATGCTTACTTCCCAACAGACCCAACACATGCAACAAAATGCCCAGCAGCATGGTCAGTTCATTAATTACACCTCACATTTAATTGAGCATCTTTAGCAACCACTCCTCAGAGACAGAGATGATAACACTCATCACACTGAACCAATCACAAACTGAAACGACCTGTCCTCCTAAATAAAACAGCCAAACACAGACATTTCACAGTCATGGAGCAAAAAAAAGAGACCCCTATCTTTGCCTCAGGCATCTCTTCCAACTCTGCAAAATTAAACAGGAACCTACTGATTCTCCTAACACAGAAGGGTTGATGGAAGAAGCAACAGCTGACGCAGACGTAAAGTCTCCCCAATACTTCTATCAAAAGAATAGCAACTGCTCTCTCCTGGTCTATGTTTTTTTACCTTTTTACACAGTTTAGACTCATTTTCTCTGCACTTTCTGTTATAGCAGCTATAGGTTCTCCATATTGTCAAATTTTTATCTTTTGAGAAAGAAAGAAATAATAGTAATGTCCACAGATGACCAAAAGTAGGTCAATGGGACTCAAGGATGTTAGTTTTAGGATCAGAAATGAATTAAGCAGAATTACAACAACACAGAGCAATGAACACAGCAGATACCCTGGGAAAACCCTCCTTTAGGGAGAAAAACCCAGCAAAATATATCTCTTATATATTTTAGGAATAAGAGCAGAAATTTGCTTTACAATATGGCCCAAGCACAAGACTGATTCACAGTAATCAAAGGTAGTGCCTTTCCTAGGCACGAATATACAAATAATATGGTTTCTCCTTGATAATAATTTACTTGATGCAAACTGTCAATCTGCTGTAGGTGATCGATCTCCTCCTTGAAGTGCAAATTCTTCTTGTTTCAATCAGATTACCAAATGAAGTGAAAACGCCTTGTATATATACACATTGAGATGTCTCTTCATGAAGGGTCGCCTCTCTTCACCAAAGGATACGACTTTTAATAATAAAAAAGCAAGTCGGCCAGAGATATTTTAACATTAATATTATTTGAATTTTGATGGAGAAAAATATCTCCCGCTGCTATAAACATCAACACTCCATAGCTAGGGAGGTATTTTTCAAATAATCCTCATCTCAGAGATGTAAAAGAGTTCACAACGTGATATCGGCCATCATGGCTACTCCAATGTATGAAAAGAACATGTGCACAAGTGCCCATCACAGAGTCACTCAATGTAATGTCATCATCTCATCATGACGTCCACCATGGCTGCTCCCAGAGGATGGATAGACACAAGTACAAGGAAATCATCACGGAGTCTCTCAACGTGATGTTGTCATTGAGTCAGTCAACATGACATCCACCATGGCTACTCCCAAAGGGTGGAACAAGGGCTTTCACCTCAAATTTCTTTGTCACAGAGAAAGATGCATTAACAAGGGCTTTCACCTCAAATTTCTCTGTCACAGAGAAAGATGCATTATCTCAAGTTACAAGCGATTACTGATGTTGAGTCTTCCTCTCAACAAGGGCTTCATTCTCCACAACTCCAAGCTTGTCTTGAAAATGCACAAACTTCACTCTGGAGAGAGGTTTGGTGAGAATATCAGCGGTCTGCTCATCAGTGCAAATGTATCTCAACTGAATAGCTTTCCTCAGTACCATATCTCTGATGTAACGATATTTGATCTCAACATGTTTTGTTCTGTCATGAAACACTGGATTGATAGATAGCTTCACACAGCTTTGATTGTCACAAAGAATAATGGTTGGCTCCAATGATTTTCCAAACAATCCTGCAAGGAGCTTCCGAAGCCACACTGCTTCTCGAGCTACAACACATGCTGCAATATATTTTGCCTCTACAGTGCTTAGTGCCACTGAAGACTACTTCCTGCTACACCAAGAAATCATTGCAGACCCCAAGCTAAAGCAACATCCAGAGGTGCTTTTCCAATCAACTACACTCCCTGCCCAATTAGAATCAGAATAACCTTGCAAATTTAGATCCGTACTGGAAGTATATCTCAAGCCATATCCAACTGTGCCACACAAGTATCTCAAGATATGCTTAGCTGCAATTAGATGAATTTGCCTGGGTTCACACATGAACTGACTGAGAGCACTCACTGCATAGCAAATATCTGGTCTAGTATTGACTAGATACATCAATGATCCAATCAACTGCATGTACATAGTAGGATCTACCAAACCTGAACTAGCTGCAGAATCACTTAACTTCTTCAAATTAGTTTCCATCGGAGTAGACATGGATTTACAATCCATCATCCCAAATCTCTTCATGATGTCTATGGTGTATTTTCCTTGACTCAGAATAATCTCATTGGGTCTCTGCCACACTTCCAATCCTAGAAAGTAATGCATAAAACCTAGATCCTTCATCTCAAATTCGGAAGCTAACTCCTTGCATTTGATAATGAGATATTCTGCTCCAGTAAGAAAAAGATCATCAACATAAAGAACTAAGATTAAGGCCTCACCATCAACTATCTTGAAGTAAATATCTGAATCAGCATCATTCTTGGAGAAACCCAAACTTATCAAGTATCTATCAATCCTTTCATATCAAGCATAAGGAGCCTGCTTAAGACCATACAAGGCCTTCTTCAAGGCCTTTTTATTCATGAGACTCCTTCCCATGAATAAAAAAACCATCAGGTTGTTCAATGTATACTTCTTCAATTACACCATTAAGGAATGTTGTCTTCACGTCCATCTAATGTAGCTTCCATCCCTTAGCTGCTGCAATAGCAATAATAGTTTTGATGGATGTATAACGAGCAACCGGAGAAAAAGTTTCTTCATAATCTATTCCCTCTTTCTGAGAGAATCCTCTAGCCACAAATCTAGCTTTGTACTTTTCAATACTTCCATCAGTTGCATGCTTGATCTTAAAAAGCCATTTAGAAGATACAACTGATTTTCCTTCAGGGCTTGGTACAATGTCTCAAACATCATTCTTGACGATAGATTGATATTCTTCACCCATAGCATCTCTCCATACTTGTTGACTGGATGTTTCCTCAACACTGGAAGGTTCAGACTCAATAATATGACTCATTAATGCTACATAGCCTAGAAACTTTTGTGGTCTTTTGCTTTCTCTGAATGTGCCTCTAGGAGCTACAAACTCTTATGCCTCCTACATTATTTTCTTAGTCCATAGAGGTCTCTTTCGACCTATGACAATATCTCTTGGCCCATCAGTAGGTTCCAAAGGCTCAACTGGATCAATAGCATCTTCTGGTTTAGTAAACTCCCTCTGAATCTCAGGAGTATGATCAACATCCATGTCCTAAGGAGTCTCCTAGTCTTCATTATCTATCTCCATGAATGAACCTTTAGATCTTTTGAATGCAACATCTTCTTTAAAAGAGACATCCCTACTGATCTCTATTTGTTTCTGTTCTGGAATGTAGATCCTATAGGCTTTTGATGATTCACTGTAACCCACAAATATTCCTTTCTTCCCAAATGGTTCTAGCTTAGTTCTCTTATCTTTAGGTACATTAATATAAACAGGACAACCAAAGATTCTCAAATGACTAACCTCAGGGTTCACACCTGTGAAGACTTCTTCAGGAGTCATTCTCCAAAATATGATGAGGGCTCCAATTCTGAACATACACTGCAGTTCTGGATGCTTCTGCCCAAAGGAAGATTTGCAAGTCTTGATCATGGATCATAGCTTTGGCTGCCTCAACTATAGATCTATTCTTCCTTTCTGCAACTCCGTTTCGCTGCGGATTGTAAGGAACACAAAACTCCCTCTTAATCCCTGCCTCAATACAAAAGTGACGGAAGTCTCCAAAAGTGTATTCTCCTCCGTTATCAAATCTCAGAACCTTGATTCTTTTCTCGGACAAATTTTCTACTTGAGCCTTAAATTTTTTGAATTTTTCAAGCACTTCTTTAGATTCCTTAAGACTTCAAAAAATAAATCCAAGTCTTTCTAAAGTAGTCATCAATGAAAATTATATAATACCAAAAATCACTCAAGGATGCCACAGACATTGGGCCACACAAATCAGAATGAATAAGATCTAGAATACATTTTGATCTTCTTTCACTACCATGAAAAGGACCCTTAGTATTCTTACCCAATGCACATCCTTTACAAGTATCATCATGCTCTTGACTGAGCTTCGGAAGGCCAATGACCATCTTCTCCATGGATGGAAGAGCTCTAAAGTGAAGATGAGCAAGTCTCCTATGCCATAGCTCACACGAACTAGAGGAATCATGCATTAATGCTTGAACTAGACGAATGGAAAGTCTATAAAGACTCTCTTGCCAAACACCAATCACTCGGGCTGTCTTGATGCTACAGTTCTTTGGCCAAGCAAGAACTTTTCCTTTAAAAAATGCAACTTGATATCCTTTGTCCTCCAAGGCTGAAATTGATACAAGATTCCTCTTGATACCTTGAACGAACAAGACATCACTCAAATGAAGAGAAATGTCGGAATCTATGTGAAGAGAAGAGGCTCCAACACCTTTCACTGAGTAGCAAGCATCATCTCCGATTATTACTTGAAGGTTGGTTTCTCTCTCCACCGATTTTGAAAGATGTTCTCTATATCCTGTAATGTGACGAGAAGCGCCACTATCAATCAACCATGTGCTGCTATCGGTTGGGACATTGCTTGATAGGGCTGAGATAAATAGAAATCCAATTGAATTATCTCTTGATTCCTTCTGAGGAGAGACATCATCCACATCTGCAGTAACAGCATGTTGCTTTGGTCTTGTTGCACAACCTCTCGCATAGTGACCATACTTGTCACATTTGAAGCATTGTATATGGGAGAGATCCTTCTTTGATTCAAGAGCAGCAACTGATTTCCTGTTTCTATTCCTCTTGAAATTTCCTTTTCTCCCTTCTCTTCCTTTCTTCTTTGAGGTTTGAGCAGCAAAACCCTGATTCTCTTTATTGATAGAACTTCGCCCATTTCCTCTTGCTGCTAGCCTAGATTCCTCTTGAATACAATCCGCACAAAGACGATTAAACTTGGGAAATTTGGATCTTCCACTTATACTTTGAATGAAGGGCTCCCAAGATTGAGGAAGGCCATTCAAAGCCAACATAACCAGATCTCAATTTTGGATCGTATCTCCAATGGCACATAGTTGATCCTTCAACTCAGTGATCTTCATGAAGAAGGAGATGATAGATTCTCCTTTAGCCATTTTGATGTGATGAAGTTGTTGCCTCAATGCAAGAGATCTATTGGTGTTATTAATCTCATACATACCTTGTAGTCTTGTAGAGTCTCAAACATGGCTTTGGCCGTCTTCAACTTAGATATGATAGGCACAAGTTGGTCCTTCACGGAATCTATCAAGATCTTGCTTGCCTTAATGCCATTCCTCCTCCATTGAGTCTTCCTAGCATCATCGGTTGGTTTGGGCACATCATTCTCCACGAATTCCAGAAGATCATTTTCCTCTAGTGCAATAAGGACTCTGAATTTTCAAGAGGTGAAGATTGATGCACCGTCAAGTCTATCTTCAACCTTGAGACCGTTCACCATTTTTGAGGCTTGGATAGACTCCCTGAGAAGATGAGTAAATAACTTCGCTGCTTACTCAAATCTGATCACAATCTTGCTTAAACCCGCTCTGATACCATGTTAGTTTTAGGATCAGAAATGAATTAAGCAGAATTACAACATAGAGCAATGAACACAGCAGATACCCTGGGAAAACCCTCCATTAGGGAGAAAAACCCAGCAAAATATATCTCTTATATATTTTAGGAATAAGAGCAGAAATTTGCTTTACAATATGGCCCAAGCACAAGACTGATTCACAGTAATCAAAGGTAGTGCCTTTCCTAGGCATGAATATACAAATAATATGGTTTCTCCTTGATAATAATTTACTTGATGCAAAATGTCAATCTGCTGTAGGTGATCGATCTCCTCCTTGAAGTGCAAATTCTTCTTGCTTCAATCAGATTACCAAATGAAGTGAAAACGCCTTGTATATATACACATTGAGATGTCTCTTCATGAAGGGTCGCCTCTCTTCACCAAAGGATACAACTTTTAATAATAAAATAGCAAGTCGGCCAGAGATATTTTAACATTAATATTATTTGAATTTTGATGGAGAAAAATATCTCCCGCTGCTATAAACATCAACAGAGGATGCATCAGTTAACAACAGAAATCTATGGGAAGAGAGAATCCTAGAGGCCAAATAAAGGAATAAAAGTACATAAAACAAAGTAAAGCAGTGTTTAAGTTTTTGAAAGGTTTCTTCAGCTTGTCAGTCCAACAATTGATTGACGTTTATGCATATCTTTTTTAGTACCCTGATATAATATCTTTGTACTTATCAACCAATGTACATATACAGAAAGACATATTTCTTACAATGAGATCAAGTATAACAAGATAGGTCCTTGAAGTAATACATAAGTTTGCAGAACAATAAGTAGAAGGTGAAGCTGCCTGAAGTGTTAGATATTTTACTAATCATCAATCTGGCAGATATGAGTATCATGGTGGAGACCAATTGAAAGAAAAGGCAGAATGATTTGCAGATTGGAAACAACAGATCCCACAACAGGACCAAGAGTAACCAGTGAAGTTTTGAATGAAAGGATCAACAAGAAAACAAGACAATGGAGATACAAGCAATACTTGTTAAAGTGTAAAGGGAAAAGACCAACAACAGCTACGTCGACTTCAGAAGAAGAGTATGGCTGTTTGTATCAGTCCAATTCCGATTTTGATCTCGAAACTGACACAAAGCCATGAGGCTCACAGTATTTCCATCAAGAGGTGTTCACTGTAGGAGCATCCCTTGGCACTTGAACCATCTTGTAGACTCAGAGGGATTGTGTAGAGATGCAGTAGCATGTGGTCGAGTAGCATGTTTATCGAGTAAAGTAGACACAGGGAAAGTGTAATTGGCGTGTACAAAGATGGAGGGTTTCCTTCAGTGCAACAGATATAGGGTCTATCCCACATGGACCATAAACGAATATTCATACATGTATACAAATGCATAGTATTACAGACAACTCAATTTTCCAAGTTCGACGGGGAAGATGTGTTAATTTTAGCAAGGTGAATGCTTAAGTGTTCAAATTTTCAAAAATTGACTAAGTCCTTAGAAGCTTGAGATAATCAAAGAGAGGGAAGGTGGAGGGTTTCCATCAGTGTAACAGACATAGTTTTTATCCCACATGGACCATAAAAGCATATGCATACATGTATAGATATACATAGTATTGCATATAACTCAGTTTTCTAAACTCGACAAGGAAGACATGTTATCATTAGCAAGGCAAGCATTGAAGTGTTTAATTTTTCAAAAATTGTGCAAGTCCTTAGAAGCTTGAGATTATCAAAGACGGAATATGGAGGGCTTCCTTCAGTGCAACAGACATAGGGTCTATCCTACATGGACCATAAAAGAATATGCATACATATATAGATATACATAGTAGTGCATATAACTCGGTTTTCTAAGTTTGACAACAAAGATGTGTTATTGTTAGCAAGGCAAGCACTGTAGTGTTCAATTTTTCAAATATTGACCAAGTCTGTAGAAGCTTGAGATATTCAAAGACAGTAAACCCAAAGAATCGAAGTGAAATGCCTAGATGCTTGAACTAATTGACTTTTTCCACATGTCCTTCCACTGGGTTCATCAAAGCACTTTGGAGCATTCAGCAATCCGAGTGGAAATTTGGATGCACAATTGTTCTCTGAGGCTCTAACAGCCCAAAGTCCTATCATGTGGCCATGTCCTCCCAACGACGTTGTCCATCACTTCAATGTGTCCTAAGTTCCTCGAGAGCTAAACAAGATTTCAAAGCATTGAAGGTTAACAAAATAAGATTGAAACTGCCCCAGAGCTCAGTAGCCCAAGGTAACCTAGCAGCGACACAACACTATGTTGCAAAAGTTCCTACCCAGATCAAGCCTTCCATAGATGCCACGTGTCACAATATCTGCACCTTGGAGCAGGAGTAAAAAATGAGGCCCAAAGTGATACAGGAAGCTGCCCTGCACTTTGTGGTTAGATAGCAGAGCTTGTGGTCCGTCCATCATCTTCAATAATGCCTCCAATGCCCCAATTCCCTGCTCCACAAACCCGTTCAGATGCCACATGTCCATATTGAACACATCAACAGTAGATAATGTCGGCAACTCATAAGCAGCAGCAAGAGAACGTGAACAATTATTCTAATAAATTAATTTTTTATATTAATCTGACCTGCATGGCCAATGAATAGAATACAGGACCTCTGAAATAAGAGGGAAGTTTAGAAAGAAGGGTGTTCTTAGTTTTGGGAAAAGAATCATGGGGCTCTGCATCTCTGATTTTATATTCATATGAATATGAATAATACAAGACAAGTAGATTGTTTTCTTCCCATTTTGAGTGTTGTTTAGCCATTTGTATTTAATTTCTATTTTTATATCTTGCGGTTAATTTGACCCTAACCCATGCCATCCTGTTTTAATCAAGAACTCTACAGGTGCAATTCTGCTCAAAACAAGACAAGGGATGAAGTTGCAAATGATGGCTTAGAAACGATGCTCATAAAATAATCAATCAGAAAGGCAATGAAGATTAAGAAAACAAAACTTAATTGCACATGGTGACACGAAAGTCCCAAAGAGATTGCAAAATGTTAAAAAAATTATAGCAGTGCTGAGTGTATTTTGCAAGAGATTTAGCTAAACTCATCCTATGGATAAACATAAAAACAAATTTCTTCAGTTAAATTCTCAAAACCACTGAAACTTGAATAAAGAATAAATGACAAGGAAACTGTCTATTTGTCTTGCCCCCAGTTATCAATATTACAGAAAATATAATTACTAAAATTCCTTGCCCTTTATATGAGAACAAAGAGTTTCTACTGCACTTTGTATAACCATAGAAGAACGCTGCCAATGGAGCGTATGAATGTTCAACTTCACATACAAGTCTTGCCTGTTTGGAAGGCTAGTTTTGATGGTTATGGAGGTGCTGATTTTCAGTATTTACATAGCACCAACAGTGTTCAGTTAGTCTTAGAGATAATTAGCATACGCAAATCAATGAAGACACTTCCCGGACCATTTTATATTATATTATGAAGCCTTAGTATTTTTGCTGAAAAAAGCAGTAAATATAGCATTTTATACTTAGCATAAGCATAAAAATTAAAGACTACACAAGAACGTATTATTATTTCCATTTCAAGAATTAATGAGTACATGATGGAAGCAGAGAACACATGCCATTTGTCTGCAAGCACATAGGACAGGGATAGTAACATGAAAAAAATATATATCCTTACCTCAGTCTCAAATCTACCATTGATCAATTGAGCAGCTTCTTTAAGCATGGAAACATCAACATCTCCATTGGGGAGTGGCACAATCATGTTGTCTAACATTATGCGTGATACCACAGATCTTCCTTGACCAGTATATGACAAAACCTCCTTTACTTCTTCTAAAGTTCTCGTCTCAACCTTCACCAGTAAATTCACGGATGCATACAATTAGCATACAGAATAACATAACTTTCCTTTAAATCCCATAGACACATCAGCTTCTATAACTAATTGTATATCTTATAAGAAAAATAGGAAAGATTTCTCAATATAGGCAAATAATAATCATGCACAAACAATTAATGAACAATGCTGGCATGAAGAACAATCAATCAACAAACAATTTCCTCCTTTACTTTCTCCTCCAAATACGACTTTTTAGGGAAACAACCACAAATGCATTTTAAAAGTCATGTACACCAAAAGGGACAATAAGCATGAATTTCTCACAAAAAGCAGGAGATGCTGCATAATCCTTCTACACCTCTCTCTTAGCTCATCCATAGCGGTTGGAACCTCACATGCTTTGGTAGGCACCAAAATGCTCAATGAAATGTTTTAAGTTGCCATCAAAGAAAATCAAAGGCAATGCAAATATGGTTGATTATGTAGGCTCCATGTGGGAATCCGAACCATGAATCAAACCTCAGAATTTAATCACTTGAAAGCCCTATATTATAAATATTACGACACAATTCTTGCATCAACTGGAGGTATAGAGAACATATTGAGAAAATAGATGGGTATAAATTACCACAAAAAATGGACCTTGGAAATAATGCATGTGAGGCAATACTGAGTGAAAAACAAATGAAAGATCCCAAAAACTAGAAAATAAATAGTTTGTGTAGCTTATGATGCCTTTCACAAGTGTTAGACAAAGGCATTATTACAACTCCAATGAACCTGCAAGAGAGAGCACAAGAAAGAAAAAATGAAAAGATATCCAATCTTGATGCCTTAGTATGCATGCAATGCTCTTATATGAACAAAATCCTATTCAAGACCTAGGATATGCAACGGCCAACCTCATTAGGGAATGGCCCTAGACAATTTGTTGTCAAGGGACTTTGAGACCATCTCAAACTTTTCACAAATAGGTGTCTAGAAGGATAGCCACCCGCCCACTTTACAGCCCCCAATTCTAGCTAAGTCCCTCTCTGGACCCTTTTAACATGTTTTACAGTTCAGCTCATAAGTGAAAGTGTAAAGAAGAACATGTGGGATCAAATTGTACCAACTAAAGAATAATTAGTAAAGGCGTCTAATAATTAAAAAAGACAAAATAACAAAGACAATTAAAGAGGATGAACATCATGGCATGATAAGAACAGAAGGGAAAGTATAATTAAACAAAAGGAGTACTTGGGAGATTCCAAAGGCCAAGAGGATCAACAAGATGCAGAAATGAAGTGTTTCAACAACTCCCTGTTAGGAATTTAGCTTTTACATTGAGTAAATTTAGGTATTTACGTAATGGTAAATAGTTTGGTTGATTTACCGAGAGGTAAATATTTGTTACTAGGTTGTTATAACCGTATGGTTAATACGGTAAATCTGTATTGTTTAGAATATTATGTTGTTAGTTATATTGTTATATATTATAACAATATATCGTATTAGGTTTAAATTATTATAGGAGGTTTTATAAGAGAGATATTATAGGGATTTGGGAATCCTCAGATATAGGAAATATTTTTCTATATATTTGTATATGTTCCAAATGATTAGAATTAACAGTGTGTGAATATTATTATTGTGTGTTTATTTTACATTTATGTTGTCTATGTATTCGGCTCTTATAATCTGAGTATAAGTTAAAGCTCTGTGTATGGCTCAGTAATTTGCTAACATTGGTATCAGAGCGGTAATAATAATGGTCTTGTGAACGAGAGTCCTAAGATTTTATTGAGCTAGGTGAGGATAGGTTTATGTTATTGAAGGCAATATCATGGGTATCAAGATGCAATAGTAGCGATGCTATCACCTGCTAACTATTCTGTCGTTTGGTATTTATGGCAAACTATTGTTCACCTGCATCAAATCAACTTCCATGGCATCAGTTGAACATTGAAAATGTTAGTCATTATGAATGGATATACAATGAATATTTAAATGCATTACAATCTCTTGTATGCTTTTGGATTTCGTGCAGGGCTAATTTGTAGTGTCGTGACCTGTTTCAGATTGAGTTTTTCTTTCATGACACCAGAGTCACTTTATCAAATCTCACTTTGCCTTAATCCACATTACATTTTGTATTTCTTGCATCGATGGCTTTGCATTTCCTTCAGCCGCTCCTGCTCAGACAATATACACGGTGTCACATGCATTCTGTTAACAACGGTTTTTGTGTAACAAGAGTTAAAGAGCTAGGGTTTATTTGTCACTATGGATTCACCTGCTAGATCACATTGTGTTCCTCTCTACATACATCTTCATATTTGCAGTTGTATTCTCAATGTGTGCTAATCCTCTAAGTGCTTCGGCATTGGTGGTTCTACGTATACATTGAGATTTGTTTTTGAAGACAAAATCTCTATATGGTGAATAGGTTAGTGTTTAAGCTTTGTTTAGAATGACTTTAGAATTCAATGATACCTATTTATGTAATAGTCCAAGTTAGTCGAAGTCCCTTTTATATAGTGCTTCATGGTTATTTTGGTTTCAAGTCAAGTTGCCACTTCATACATTTAATCATTTTAGGTTTATATAGTATTTGAGTCTATATGTTTTTATCTAGTTATTTAAATGTCTAGATTCATTGTTTTTAGTCTTTGCTTAAAGCCTTTAGTCTAGGTTTTATAAACCTATGGTTTTTTAAAGTTGTGTCTAGAATCCAAAGTGTCATTTAGATTGTCAAATCCAATCTTTAATTGGATTTTAAGTCATTTGGTCAACAAATATAAAATTAGTCAAGGGTTAAGAGTTAAAAGTCATTTTTATGTCAATGAAGTATGTTGAAGTCGTAAATCTCATACTGTGTAAAGGATGCAATTTCAGGAGAACCTGACATCTTGAGTCATATGTCAAAAGTGTCAGTCTTATGGGGGGGATTTCTCCTTGAAAAATTTATACAGCTGAGCTTCATTGATATATTCGCTGAGTAAGCAACAACCTACTGGAGGATGGAGGCTACACAGAGGAAGGAGGTCTTTCAATGACCTCTCGTCAGTCGCCAACGACAGGGCCGCATCATGTTTTGGTGACATAGTGTGGTGTGTTTTTTCATTATAGTTTCAGTTGTGTGTTTTTTCAAAATAGGAACAAAAATATAATACATGTTCATGATATGTAATTGTATGCAATTCCAAACATGATTCCCTGAGGTGAAAACATGTGAAAAGACAAAGCACCAAGGTAAGCCAATTCATGGATATTGAAAAGGTTTGTGGTAGAGATCCAAAAAACCACCATGAGGTGAACATTGTTTTGGCAATAGTTAAGAGAGCAGCTATTGCAGAGATCCCGTGACTACCTTATTTCTTCATGGAGATGACCTTAAGTGACACGTCCGTGGCGATCATGTAATATAAATGCGGAATGAGTTCCTTCGCATATAGTGGTCATGTGTAGCAAGATTTCGTCAGTAGTATGTAGATCTGTGAGTATGCGGTAACATACAGTTTTGTGTCAATTCTTGGAGATAGATGGTGTTCCTGTTCACTTCAAGGTTTGTGGTAAACCTATAAAACCATGGGAGGAGTGAGGCTCTCTATTTCAAGATCATGAGCCAAATAGGGCATGCTAAAGGAGGTGAGCATACTGCAAATAAGAGTGTGAATGTTTTTGCACCATGTAAAAACTATGGAGGGAATGTTAGGAATTTAGCTTTTACATTGAGTAAATTTAGGTATTTACAAAATGGTAAATAGTTTGGTTGATTTACCGAGAGGTAAATATTTGTTACTAGGTTGTTATAACCGTATGGTTAATACGGTAAATATGTATTGTTTAGAATATTATGTTGTTAGATATATTGTTATATATTATAACAATATATTGTATTAGGTTTGAATTATTATAGGAGGTTTTATAAGAGAGATATTATAGGGATTTGGGAATCCATGGATATAGGAAATATTTTCCTATATATTTGTATATGTTCCATATGATTAGAATTAACAATGTGTGAATATTATTATTGTGTGTTTATTTTACATTTCTGTTGTCTATGTATTTGGCTCTTTGAGTATAAGTTAAAGCTTTGTGTACGGCTCAGTAATTTGCTAACACTTCCTTCAACTCAAGAATCACAAGGGGTTTAAATGTCCTTTGGATGTCTATAATAACCTGTGAAAACTTCATTTGCAGACAAATTCTGACAAGGAGGCTGTTGATTCAAAGAAAAACTAATCTAGGCATTGCATCCAAGGAATCCTACAGAATGACGATTATATCCCAACATTTTCAATGCATCTGAGAGTTGTTGAAAGGTAAAATTAGACTTCAAACTCACCTTGTAGCTTGTTGGTCGGCATCAGTATTACCCCCTTTTGCAGAAGCTTTTGTAATGTCTCCATTCTAAAATTAAAATAATACTATTACTAAAATAAAAAGTTTTCCTAAATACTTAAAATAAAGTAATAATAGTCTAATTTGCTTTTCACTTAAGTTGGAACCTTCTGAGGGTCATGGGCACTTAAGGCCTAAAGTGGATTTTATAAGGAAGCTTTATATATTATTTTATTAAAAGAAAAAGGTAAACTCTCCCTCTTTATTTTGGACGCTACACTTGCAGGAGGGATATAAAAGGTAAGGAGAGGCTCATTTGAAAAGGTTATGCATTTTGGATATTGAAATTGTTGATCAAGTATGTCAAGCTTGTTCGCCACAACTAGAAGACGAAAACCTTCAAGTGTGACAAGGGTTTTGAGACGAAAACCTCCATTCTTACATTCAGGGCAGCTCTATTCAAGGGTTGTAATTGTACTTCAGATTTGCATAGTTGCATGCAATTAGACCTACAAAGGTGCTTTTGAACACCACCTTGTAGAGAAAATTGATGAACACCTTTGGAGGCTTCGTGATTGCTTTTGCACAAGTAAAAAAGGTGGACAAACTTGATTGGAGAGCTTGGGTTGATCTAAAAAGCCATCCCTTGGGTGGCGATTTGCTTTGGAGGAGTGGCAACCCCTCTTAAGAGGGCTAAGTGGCTTCGAAACCCTCTTCTAGGTCAAAATGTAATTTTGATATTTTATTCCAGCATTGGCGAGTTGTTTGTGGATCATTTGCAGGGTTTGAGAGCCATTCTGTGCTCGAGAAATATTCAAAAAATTATTATAATATTTTGCAATTTGGGTGACTTGCTTGGGAAGGTTTGAAGGTTTGTGGAAGGGTAAATTCAAGGGTTTGAATACCATATTTATTTCTCTATTTTTTCCTAAATGTGGCGACTAACTTGGAGAAGTCTTAGGGCTGATTTGGAAGTGGAAACGCAGCTGTGTCTTCACTTAAAAATCAGAATATTTGTAGGGATAATTTTTAGCCTCCTCACCACTATCACTTGGCCAAAAAGGTACTTTGTTTTTAGTTTCTTATTCGGCTATTTTGGAGTGTGTTTTGCTTGGAAATTATTCAAATTTTCCACATAGGATTTGCTAATTTTTGGGTCAGATTTCAGTTGGTTAGTAGAATTATCTAGGGGTTTGTTAGAGAGCCCCAACTTGGTCTAATTGTCCCATTTGGGGACATTATAGTGGTATCAGAGCCATATCTTGACTATATTTGAGATTCAAGGCTTATGTCAAACAGTGACATGGACAAGGTTAGGATTGAAAGTCTTATTCAGGCCCAGGATCATGGGAATCAACCCCTCAACTTGAAGGACCAGCTTTTGGTTCATTGGGATTTAATGGAAGATTATGATGAGTACTTGCCACTTGCACCACAACACAAAAAGAGGAGCTTCAAGGATTCGCTAGGTTTGAGACATGGCAAAGGGCACCATGCACACATAGCTACACATGACAACTTGGGAAAGATAGTTCTTCCAACTTTTGATAGTGATCCAAGTATTTCGGTGAAAGCTTGGGTGGACAAGGTGAGTGAGTACCTTGATTTGAGACCTAGGGGTAGAAAGGAAGCCCTAATATTTGTCATCTAACATTTGGATGGGGCTACCCATGAATAGTGGCATCATGGTTGGGAAACACAAGGGCATAACATCATTAAAACACAAAAAGAGTTTTTTGAGAGAATCATTGAGGAGTTTGGTAAGAAGGTGGAGCCATCAAAATCAAAATCACTAAAGGCACCAAGCAAGAACTTCCAATTGGATAAAAGGCAGCCCTTAAAATAATTAATTGAGTCTAGTTTCCAATTATATAAGGGGCAGCCACTCCACAAGTTTGTTGGTCATCAAAAATCAATGGTACCGAGCAGTCCAAAACAAATTCTCAAGATGGCATAGATGGTTCTTTGCATGGGAAGTTGGGACACCAAAATTATGTCAATTGTGGGCCTCTTATGATGGGAAATCAGCTGGAATTAAAATCAAAAAATTCTGAGAAATTGAATGCATGTAAAACTGAAGTTGAAGGGCAGCCACCAAAAGAAGAACAATCAGATTATTCTGAGTAAATAAAAGAGAATATGAAGGTAGACCAAACGGAAATTGAAGAACAACTGCATAAAAAAAAGAGGACAGCCAACAGGTGTCAAGGAAAGAGATAATTGCTACCCTATCTAGTGCTACTAGATGCCATGCCTTCCATGTGAAAGGAACTCTTAAAAGCAAAAGGGTGACTGTTATCACTCTGGAGTACACCTTGCTTGAAGATGTGTAAAACACATCCTCACTCCAGCTGATACAATTGAAACTTCTCAGAGTGTGGGTGACTCTGTGATGAAAAGAACCTCCAGAGAGGGCTGGTTCCCTTAGGATTTTTTAATAAATTTGACTACTCTGATTCTTGGGGTGAAAAGGGGAAGGAAAATTGAAAGAAAATCCTAATTAAAGGGGGGTGATACACATGAATTGTCCAAACCCTCTGAAGTCACTAAAATCAATGCACACATAATCAAATGAAATTTATAATTCTGTCCTTAAGCATAAATATTTCAAATGAAGGGTTGAAAATTTCTTCAGATGACTTACAAAAGGGTGAGGAAGGGAGAGATAGGTGAGGAAGGGACTTGCAAAAGGAGAAAAATCTCACTTATACGCTGATGCACAATCAAATTACACACTATCTTCTGTCAAAACTCAGATTCAGAACAAAAACTTCTTTATTGATGAATGGTCCAGCTTACAATTTCCTGCTTCCAACTTCAGGGATCCTTCAAAATGACTTGATTAAGCCAATAAATAAGCATTCCAAAAAATCTAAAACAGCCTATGTGGAGCTTCTAAAGAGGGAAAGATTTAGTCTTGGTTAATTAACTCAAGACTTAACTTGTTTTTACAATGTTTAGAATATTCAATAAAATCTTTTCCTTTTACAAAATCTTGCATGGATCTCCAAACTTTGGCGTAGAAAATAAGTAGTGGAGCCAAGTTTGAAAGGTTAAAAATAAAAATAAACAATACACTCTCCAAAAATCTTCAAACATGCATGAATCCAAGGTGGCGTAGAAGTGTGGATGGTGGACCCATTGAAAGTCAAACTTCTTTGCATGGAAAACTACGTCAAATCTCCAAATAAGAAACTCCATTTGATTTGTTTGAAAGTTGAGTTGGAGGAAGAGATATTCCCATTTGCATGGAAAACCTGGAAGATGTGCAACAAGATTGTCTAGTCAATTCCAATTCAAGACCAGTCAGCCTCCAATGAACTCCACTTGCATGAAAAGCTACACCACATCTTGAATGGAGAACTCCGTTGGAACTGCCTGAAACGTTGAAAGCTTTGGATTTCGATCAAACAGTCAACTGAAGCTTTGACCAGTCCACTGTAAATAGCCTTTGCTTGCATGGACAAGGATGTTGAGTGAGAGACACGTTCAGATTGAACCTTGTTATTTGTCAGCCTTCTGTTCTCGGTTTCCTCACTTCTGTGCATGCATTTTCCTCGGCCTTATCTATTTGTGGCTTTTATCTCTACTTGTTCCTTGATTTCCAGACAAAATATCCGTGACTTTCCCTGTGTCTATTTTTTTCCTTGGCTATTTTTTCTTTCCAATGAACTTTTTCGTAGTTATTTTCCCGCGGACAAATTGTCTACGGGAATTATTTCTCAACTTACCCTTTGAACTTTGCTTTTGGCTTTTGCTCAGTCAATTGTCCCGGACTTTTGTCTTTACTATAGCTTGGACTTTCCTTCAAACAAAAAGTTCGAAGGAATTGTCCATTCAGATTTCCACTTTCCCGCGAACAAAAAGTCCGCCGGAATTTGTCTAAGACTCTTCCTTTTGAGCTCATGTTCTTTCCCATCAGATCTCTTCCCTCATGTGCATTCTTTTGGACTTTCCTTTTTTAAACCCTCCGAAGGAATTCCTTCAGACTGTCTGTAAAGTCCTTTATCATTTTCCCGAATTCTTCTCCTTTCTTTGCTAGAGACCTTCCTTTGGATCTTCCTCTCGATCATTCCTATAATTGAATTTTCCTGAAGGGCAATTACCCTTCGGGATCTTTGTAATGTCCCTTGGCCTTCCGAAAATAGCCCTTCGGACTTTTCGTCTTGGTACACTTACCCTTCAGCGTTCTTGTCAAGTGACTCTCCCGAAGAGCACATACCCTTCGAGATTCTTGCAAATGTCCCTTGAAATCTTGAAGTGAACCTTCCTAAAGGGCAGATACCCTTCAAGATTCTTGCAAACATCCCTTGAAATCTTGAAGTGAACCTTCTCGAAGGGCAGATACCCTTCAGGATTCTTGCCAATGACCTTTCTGAAGGGTACATACCCTTCGGGTTTTCTGTGAATGAGCTTTCCCAAAGGGTAGGTACCCTTCGGGTTTTTTTTGGAAATGTCCCAACTCAAAAATGCCCTTCGGCAATTTGGAGATGCCCTACGGGCTTTTTGCAAATATACTTTCTCGAAGGGTACATACCCTTCGGGTTTTTTGTAATGGACCATTCCTTTGAAAAGAAACCTCTCAGAATTTTGAATTACCCTTTTGGAAAAGTTGGAAAGTCCTTCGGACTTTTTGTATTTGTCCTTTGAGACATCTATTTTGAGCCTTTCCCAAAGGGTACATACCCTTCGAAATTTTTGCAATGCTCCTTCCCAAAGGGCACATACCCTTCGGGTTTCTTGTAAGTGTACTTTCTGTTCGCCAAAGAATTGCCCTTTTGTATTTCTTTCGGACTTCTTGCAAAATCCTTTAAAATTTCTATTCCCTCGGAAAAAAAGTCCAAGGAAATTGTTCCCATTCTGAGCCCGAAAAATTTCTAAAAAGACAACACTTGGGGAAGAAAACACTTGGGAAAGAGTCCGCTTGGGAAAAAGTCCGAGAAAATAAACTGTATTCACTTATGATCGCTTGCTTTCATCTGAAAGTGAACCTACAAGCCTGTAGGTTAACTTTAAGGATGGTTGTAGCTTGATTAATTTCTTCATTGGCTCTTATCAAGGCCTCACATGTTTTATAACCGAATCCTTGTGAATGACCATCACCCTGCATATGTCCCCTGTAGAGTTATCTTTTTGGTGACTGACTGTAGGTGCATATGATGAGCAACCCTATATAAAGCCTTTTGAACCTGAATATGCCTTTTTGACCCTGTTGTAGGTGTCTTGCTCTTGCACGGACCGTAGCTTGTCTTTCACTCCAAAGAAGGCTCAAAGGCAAATTCCTTTTTGAACCTGTTGTAGGTGTCCATCATGACTATATTTGATACTTGACTGCCTACATATTCCTTTGTTCATGCTTTTAGACTATAATTCACCAGTTTGACCAGCGGTATAGAGAAATTGACCGTTCTTGGGAAAGTTTCGAATAGTAGGGGTAGTAATTTGGCCTACTTAACAGTGACCATGTCAATGGATAATGGAGCCACTAATAACTTCATAGATGTGAAGATGATTGCAAGACACAGGCTGCCCACCAAGGAAAATGGTGGATTTAAGGTAACCATGGGGGATAGGTCCTCCATTCCATGCATTTCCAGCACCTTGGAATTGAAACTCGCCATGGGTGAATATACTTTTGATTGGCCAACAAAAGGTCAAAAAGGAAGCATGAACAAGGACATCATAATAGAAAGTTATGCCAAGAAAGAAGGTTTTGTATTGCTCCTTTTCATGCATCATTTTCCTTGTCTAATTTCAAATTGCAAGAAGCTTGGAGGAAACTCTTGTTGTTATACGTGTCCTAACAAGAAGGCATATAGCAAAAAGGTCCATTGAAGGGGTGATGCCAAGAAGGAAAGAAGAAGGATGCACTTTGCATATAAAGGAAGGAGAATCAGATTTCTTGATGGGAAAATGATTTGAGTTGTCAACTTGGAAAGGATTCAATGTTTTCTCTTCGTGATTGGTTCTCTCATTACCTTGGTTGCAAAGCTTGTACTATCGTTGAGGTGAAGGGCACTCAATGGGGAAGACAATCCTTCCAAGTAAATGAGCATGTCAAGTATCCATCGCAGATATGGGTTCCCAGGTGAACTCTACAAAGGTGACCTTGCTATTATATCATGTTGGGCCAACATAAAGGAGTAGGCAAGGGTTGTCTTGGTCCCAGGATCATAGTGATTGCTGTATTTTGCATTTTCAGTTTATCTCCCTTACAATTTTTTGTTTACATGGTGTGTATTGGTCCTAGGAAGGTGTGCCCCTCACACCCCAACACCATGAAGGTGCTTCAAGGATATATAAGTGAACTCCCAGCCACTATAAGCATAAGAATGAAGGGGAAAATAAGTTGCTACAGCCATGACAAAAGAAACATGAACCTATCCTTTGAATTCCGAAGGAAGGTAGAAGACAAGGAAGTTGTGCTACATGGACTAAGCAACCAAGGACCACCTACCACTTCATCAAATAGCATGGTAAGTAGTCTTCATATGTGTTTGCATGAAGGGGAAAAAAAGGATGAGCAAAGAGTTGCACTTTTGGATCATGGGCAGCCCATGGCATGGGAAGTTCAAATTGTCTCATCCTTAGTAAGCCAGCCCAATACTGAATTTTATGTTTCATAGGATAGAATTGAGAGTGGAATAAGTGAGTGGCGAGGACAGCCCTTCTTTTGTTTTTGGCAGCCACTTAGGATAAGTTTAATGCATAATTTTGGAAGCTTAAGGGAGGGTTGGCCCGCCTATAAAGTTGGGCAAGGGCCCTACTTGAGGGCAGCAAGGAAAGAACGGAAAGTGGCCACAAAAGCACTCAAAATTTTCTGAGTATCTTCTACAATATACGTCTCCTTTTGCCCCTTACAAAATCAAAAAATTGGTCATGTTCCAGCCAAGAACGAAGGAGGTAAGTACACATGAAAATACCGATTTTTATTTTTCCAAAAAATCAGATTTACAAATGCATATACAGCAGCCTTTGGAGGGAAGAAATATGAAGTTTTTTGGCATTTTCTAGAACGTGGAAGGAGAGATGAAGGTATGTATGAGTTCTGAAATTTATTTCTCAGAAAAATCAGATTTCGGAAGGCAAACACAGATATGTTTAGAAGGGAAGTATGCATATATCACTTCCAGATTTTTTCAACATGAAAAATCAAAGATATGTATGCATGTACAGCTATATTTGGTGAGTGTTTGGGAGCTATTGATGAGCTTTTGGGGTGTCATGTACATGCATGGGATGATTCACAAGGGGCAGCTTTTTGGAGGGCACATGGTTTGCACAAGGAGGACAATAAATCGTGTTTTTCATTTCTTGGAGGCCTTACATCATGGTATGTTTGCAAGGTGGTACCTAGCTAATTAATCTTGGCATGGTTGGATGGTTGTGGTATGGCATAGAGAAGACCCTAACAAGCTTTGGAATGCATATCATGGGAGCCCACCTATTCTAATGCACTTCAAAAGGGGAATTTTTATTAAGGGCAGCCTTGTCATATATATCAATTTGATTCAATTTTCCAGCCCTAGCCCATTTTGCACAATGTAGGAGCCTTTAAGGGCTCATTTGGTAAGCATAGAGTTGAAGAGCTCTTTGAAGGTCAACTTGGTAGTGAATAAGTTGATATTTTGGAATAATAGCATGGCTGTATTTTACTATCACAGCTTGCATAATAGCATATCCAACCAGATTGGTGAGGTGATTTCTTCTTGGGGGAAGAAACAAGTGTCCATGGTCACACTATGAAATATTTCAGCTCATGAAGGGACCATATTGAAGAGTACAAGGCATAAAATGAGGCATAATAATTGTTGTTTTGAGTTGTGTGACACATTTAGCTCTTGGGAGCAGCATCCAAAACATAGGTACAGCAAGGTACAAGTTCAGTTGGAAACTTTTTTTCCATGGGAAGAAGTTACAATTAGACATTGCATGGTAAGGTATGTTGGGACACCTTGTGATGTCTCCATTTTCACATCATGTATAAACAGGTATTGAAGACCTTTAGTCTACTTCCCTATAGACTAAAATAATCATTTTGGAGTTATATTTTATTAGTTAATTATTAATTGCCAAAATAATGATTTTTATCATTTACTTTTATAAGACGATTATTATTTAATTAATAGAATATTTGATAAAAGTGATTTTTACCACTAAAATATTGAATTGAATTAATTATTAATTTATTGCCTAAAAGTAATTTTAATTACTATTTTATTAAGGCAACTAATTAATATTATATTCGAAAAAAAGGAATATCAACTTGGGAGTTAAAGCAAAGAAAAGAAAAAATATTCTAAAAAGGGCAACTGAGGCTCATGAGGTATTTTACCTCCCCCAAATGGTTCGGCCCCCTTTAAAAAGTACAAATACAAGGTGAAAATCACAATTGAAGACATGTTGAATTTAATAATTATTTTTTTATACGTGAAGACTCTGTTGGGATGCACGTCCAATAAATGTTCGCAGATTTGGAGCTGTTTATTCTACAAAAGATGTCTTTTGATGCCACCTTTACTAAAGGAGGTTTTGTTACTTGCCCTAGAGTGTGGCGATTTGCTTTGAGAGGGTTTGATGGACTATTTGAGGCCCATTTGATGCATAATATTTTTTATTATTATTTGCACTAATTTTGCAAATGGAGCAACTAGGTTTGAAGGCTTTACAGTGATATCAGAGCACCAATCTTGTCTACCTATGAGTTTGGTTGTTGGATGCAAGCAGGTAAAGAGATCTTGTGTTATCAAAAGAGGAAAAAGACTATGGAAGATCAAGAGCCTAATGGGTTTACTTCAAAATAGATTAAGCTTTTGCAAGGCTTAATCCAAGAAAGCCAAAAAAATCTTCAACATACTTTGGGGATACAAATTGCAGCTATGATAAAGGCTACTACAACTCCCAGCAAGGACCACCCCTTCAATAGAGAAGGAAATTTGAGTGATCATGAAGGGTTTCTATTAACCCCCCTCATAAATTCTTCAAGGCCACTTTTCTGCAGAGAGAACCAGTAGTAGAGATGAGGATGCCAAGGGATGATACATTGGAGATTCATCAAAAAGAGTATGCAGCCCTAAGCTTTGTCACACAAGCACTTTTGTCTTTTCTGGATTATTGTGAGATGAAAGATTCAAGCCAAAGGTTCCTAATATGCAGCCCCATAGAGATTTACAACAAAGGTTGGGTAAGATTTCTCTTCCTATTTTTTATGGTACTAATAAACGTCCTGTGAGATCATGGTTACAGAAGTTGGACACATATTTTTCACTTAACCCCATGTTTGAGGATGAGGCTCTAAAGTTTGTCACCCTACATTTGAAGGGTATTGCTCATGAGTGGTGGTTTCATGGCTTAATCTGTAGTATCCCTTGCTAATTCTGATTGAAATTTTCTGATTTCTAATCCTGAGAATTTCGTCAAACACTTTGTGTACAAGGGATATCTTGCTGATGTAAAAAAACTCAGATTGCTTTACTTGCTTCTAAATTTAGTTGGTGACAATGTAATTGCTTGCAAATGACTTCTAAACAACTTCCTAGGATGAATGTGCAATTATTTGTGTTTTATGATGCAAAAACATGAATTAAGTATGAAGAAACATGCAACTACAGCCATATGACATTTTTACAAACATTTGGCATGTAAGGTAATAACTGAAGCAATGACAAAGAAATAACCTTATAACTCCTTTAATTGACTGAAATATAAATTGATTACAATGCTGATAACAATTGCCAAGACTCTTGGCTTATACTAACATGCAATTCTGAAAATCTGAATATCAATGGCAGCCTATTACAATTAATTTGTATAATCAGAGATGGATGTAAAATACATGAAACCTTGGTATGATTGGAGCGCCTATGATAGAGGATGAGATAGCAACCAAAAAGAGATCCAACTGTGCCCTCCACAATGCCAATCGATGCCCTTATACAGCCGCCCCTGTTTTGGAATAAAATGTAGATATAAAGTTATACACAGCCTTTCAGATCCTCCTCAAGCTTGGAACATAATGGCATTGACCTCAAGAATGGAGCGCCCAAGCTAGGTGATGAAATCGATGCCTCAAGAGACCTCCATGAATAAATCGTGCTCCTCAATATGGCTGGTGATAAAGTCTGAAAACTATATCACATTGATGCTATCTCCAAACGCTCCTCAATGAGTGATATCAATGCAATCATCAAACTATAAATGTATGCAAACCGTTCTCCCAAATCAAAACTCCAAAATTTTGGCCAAAGGCCACTAAAATTTTGCCTCAGAAGCACAATATAAAGACTGAAGTATCTTTCTTTCCGCTGCAACCCTTCGGAGGAATCTTTCACCACCTCAATTATGCCAATCGATGGGAGGTATCGTTCCCAAAAATCACAATAAAAAATTCGCAGATACCCTTAGCTCCACAAATGAACATATAAAACAAATGTCAACACTGGATGATTAGAAGCTTAGCCAAGCCCTCTATTTATTTTATTTTTTCCATAGAAGCTTAGCCAAGCCCTCTATTTATTTTATTTTTTCCATCCTTCAAGAAGCTTCTAGAATATTATTTTATTTTATTTATTTCACTTTATTAAAGTCTCATCAAATACACATTATATAACTTCGGACTTCAAAATAAATATGAAGATGATGTTGGAATGCCTTGATCTTTAGCTCGTCAAAAAGGTCTCGACGAGACACATCTAACCCCACTCTGAAAATCTCGATCCGACACTAAACCCGAACTTACTAAAAATAATAAGTACTCCACAAGGCACCCAAAACTGCCACTAATCATGCTAACTAGATCCAAACCAAAACTACACATCTAAGGCCAACTCACCATGGTTCCCTAACCAAACTACTAGTCCATGGGAAACCAACAATGAACTAACACTGTATCTAGAAAGGGGACATTACATAATCACACAAGGCCACAGATCCATTACCACCTTGGAGTAGTTTGGCAAGAGGATTATCGAGATATTTGATAGAAAAAATCCAAAAATACATTTTCGTGAGTTGGCACAACTCAAGCAAGATCATGATGTTGAAAGGTATGTTGTTGATCTTCAAAAAAAATTAGTTATGGTACCCAATATTAGTGAAAAGAGGTTGGTTTTTTTGTTTGTTGAAGGTTTGATTGAGCCCTTGAAGGGTTTGGTTAAGACTTTTAACCCTCTTTCTTTACAAGATGCTATCACTAAAGCTTTGGATTTAAAATGTTCAGCATACAAGGGTCATGAAGGGCAAAAAGGGCAGCCACCTATTCGCTGCCCAAAGGGGCAAATACAAGGCAGCCAAAGTCTGATTTTAGTGGGCAACCTAGGGCACAAAGTGGGCAGCCTAGGGAGCCACCCAATGAGCAACAAAAAAAGCCTTATACACCATATGTGCCACCTCATAGATCACTTCCCTATAGTAGCAATATGAAGGATGATAGACATGAATTAAGAAGGCAATGCTTATGTTTCACTTGCAAGAATCCATGGGCCAAAGGCCACCGTTGCATGGGCAAATGACATGTCTACTACATTAAGATAATTGATAATGATTTAGATTTTGATATTGTTGATACTAATGATGAGCAGAATGATAATATTGTTGATGAGCATGTGCATGAAGAGGACACACAAGACATGGGCAGCACTATTGCTACTCTTTCAGGAGCACCAAAGTACTATAATTTCAGGGTAGGAGGGACTTTAAAGGAGCACAAGGTAACCATCTTAATTGATAGTGGGGCTAATCACAACTTCACTGGCAAAAATTTGGTGGCTAAGCTTGATTTGATTGTAGAAGACTTCAAGGGTTTCAAGGTATCAATAGCAGAGAGATTTTCTCTTCCTTGCACCAAAAAAATCACCGGGCTCGCCATTGCATTAGGGGAGCATCAGGTATGTGACGATTTCTACGTAATTGACATTGGAGATATGGATCTTGTTCTTGGGTTCCAATGGTTGTATTCATTGGGGTAATTTACCCTCAATTATCAAAGTTTGATGCTCAAATTCAAGGTGGGTGACAAAGAGGTAACACGTCAAGGTATGATCAAAGGGTCATCTCAAATTGCTTCTATGTTCAATAAGGCTTTTCAAGAAGATGCAAAAATATGTTTTATGTCCTTTATAATAGTAGATTGGAAAGAGTTAATTATCTTGGAATATGCTAAAAATCAGTTTACTAACAATTAACTTGAGGTGATTGTTGATGATAAATTCATAATTTTGGATGGCCTTATACTCTACAAAGAAAGGGTTTATTTAGTACCCAAATCCAAGGTAAAGCACATGATTTTAAGGGATGCCCATCACACTCCTTTGGCTAGCCATCAAGGGTACTTTAAGACCTACAAACTTGTGAGGGAGAGGTTCTATTCCAAGGGCTTAAAGGAGGTTCTCAAGTAAATCCAGGAATGTTTTGTATGCCAAAAGAATATAAGTGAGCATGAATTTTAAGCAAATCTCTTACAGCCCCTTCCCATTCCTTCACAAAAATGGGAGAGCATATCTATGGATTTCATTAACAGATTGCCTATGGTTCAAGGTAAATATTGTTTATATGTTGTGGTTAATAGACTTACCAAATTTGCTCATTTTTATCCACTTTCAGCCAAGTACAATGCTCCTATGATTGTTGATGTGTTTTTTAGAGAAGTATTCAAGTTGCATGGGCTGCCCAAAAATATTGTTAGTGACAAGGACAACAGATTCATGAGTATATTTTGGCAAGAACTCTTTAAATTGATAGGTACTGAGCTCACTCCTACCACTAGTTATCATCCACAAATTGATGGACAAACAGAAATTGTGAATAAATGGTTGGAAGGATATTTGAGGAATTATGTTTCGAGGCAGCAATCAACATGAATAAAATGGTTACATATGGTCGAGCATTGTTATAACACAACCTTCCACATGTCTATAGGTATGACGCCTTTTAAGGCAGTTTATGAATATGATGTTTTTTCTTTCATTGATTTGGTGATGACAGATAGTAAAGTGTCTGGGGCAAATTACTTGGTACAACAAAGTTATGACATCATGAGAACATTAAAAGAGAACCTCTAACATGCCCAAAATCAGCAGAAATTATATGCAGATCAGCATAGAGTGGAGAAGTCATTTGAGATAGGAGATTGGGTCTTTTTGAGATTGCAACCCTATAGACATCTTCCCTCAAACAAAGTGGTTCGAAAAAGCTGAAACCACAATTTTATGGGCCATATAAGGTGAGGAACAAAATGAAAGAAGTAGCATATGAGTTAGAGCTTACAGAAAATAGCAAGATTCATAATGTGTTCCATGTTTCTTGTTTAAAAAGGGTTGTTGGGCAGCATACTATCGCTTCTTTAGAGCTGCCCCCATTGGATGAAAAAGGCAAAATAATCTTGATTCCAGAATCTATCATTGAGGTTCGTGAAAAGAAGCTAAGGAACCATAACATCAAAGAATATTTGATTAGATGGAAGAACTTGCCACTTAAGGATGCCACTTGGAAGAAAGAGACAATTTTGGAGCATCCAAGTTTGCAATTGTTTGAGGGCAAACAATTATGGGAAGGGGGAATTGTGATGTCTCCATTTGCACATCATGTATAAGCAGGGATTGAAAACCTTCAGCCTACTTCCCCGTAGACTAAAGGAATCATTTTGGGGTTATATTTTATTAGTTAATTATTAATTGTCAAAATAGTGATTTTTATTATTTACTCTTATAAGACAATTATTATTGAATTAATAGAATATTTGATAAAAGTGGTTTTTGCCACTAAAGTATTTAATTGAATTAATTATTAATTTATTGTCTAAAAATAATTTTAATTACTATTTTATTAAGGCAATTAATTAATATAATATTCAAAAAAGAGGAATGTTGACTTGGGAACTAAAGCAAAGAAAGGAAAAGATATTCTAAAAAAGGTAAGTGAAGCTCATGAGGTATTTTACCTCTCCAAGGTGGTTCGCCCCCTTTGAAAAGTACAAATACAAGGTAAAGATCACAATTGAAAACATGTTGAATTTGAAATTATTTCTTCATGCTTGAAGAAGTTATTGAGATGCATGCCCAATAGGTGTTCGCAGATTTGGAGCTATCTATTCTACAAAAGATGTCTTTTGACACCACCTTTGCTAAATGAGGTTTTGTTACTTGCCTTAGAATGGGGCGATTTGCTTTGAGAGGGCTTGGTGGACTATTTGAGGTCCATTTGATGCATAATATTTATGATTATTATTTGCATTAATTTTGCAAGTGGAGCGACTAGGTTTGGAGGCCTCTTGGAGTGTTTGGAGATTCTTTTTGGGTTTATTTGGGCTAATTAATATCTTAGAATTTATTACTAATTTCCCTGAATATTGACGTAGGGTTTGGAGAAGAATCGATGTAGTTTTGAAGATCTAAATTGCTAAAATATTAAATAATAATTTTCAGATTATTATTTTATTTTTATGACAAAGTTTCTTAATCATTTTCGCTTGTGAAAGGTGGGATTTTGCCTAATAAATATTCAACTATTAATTTTGCACCTTGGCAACTTGGATGATTGGCTTGGATGACTTTTTGGGCCATTTTGGATGCCCTAGAGGTTCACTGAAAATTTTCCTTGATTTTTGGCACATGTGGCATATTTTTGACGAGGGTTTGAAGCAAAAATTAAGCACAGAACGACAACTGTATTTAGTACAAAAATCATATTTTTACAGCTATTATTAAATAGCAAGTGATCCTCAAGAATTGCCAAAAAGGTACATTTTTCCATTTATCAATTTAGTACTTATTTTTGCAATTACTCGAGAATTTTAGATAAATTAGTGGTTGCGAATTGTCTACACATTCCTTGCATATTGGCACCTAAGGTCTATTGGGGTTTGGTAAGGGTTTTTGATCATTTTCTGCAAATTAGGGTCTGCTGATTTTTAATTTCAAAATTTATGGATTTTAGGGAAAAACCCCTTTTTGGTTGAATCGCTCCATTTCGGGACATTACACACCTCCATGGATATTGCAATTGCTTGAGGACAAGCAATTTTGAATGGAGTGGACTATAATGTCCCCATTTTAAAATTAAAATAATATTATTACTAAAATAAAAAGTATTCTTAAATACTTAAAATAAAGTAATAATAGTCTAATTTGCTTTTCACTTAAGTTGGGACCTTTTGAGGGTAACGGCACTTAAAGCCTAAAGTGGATTTTATAAGGAAGCTTTATATATTATTTTATTAAAAAAAAGGTAAATTCTCCCTCTTTATTTTGGTCACTACACTTGGAGGAGGAATATAAAAGGTAAGGAGATGCTTATTTGGAAAGGTAATGCATTTTGGTCCTTGGATATTGAAATTATTGATCAAGTATGTCAAGCTTATTCACTACAATTTGAAGACGAAAACCTTCAAGTGTGACAAGGGTTTGGAGACGAAAACCTTCATGCCTACATTCAGGGCAACACTATTCAAGGGCTGTAATTGTGCTTCAAATTTGCATAGTGGCATGCAATTGGATCTACAAAGGTGTTTTTGGACACCACCTTGTACGGAAAATTGACGAACACCTTTGGAGGCTTCGTGATTGATTTTGTACAGGTAAAAGAGATGGGCAAACTTGATTGGAAAGCTTGGGTTGATGTAGAAAGCCATACCTAGGGTGGCGACTTACTTTGGATGAGTCGCGACCCCTCTCAAGAGGGCTAAGTGGCTTTGGAACCCTCTTTTATGATCAAAACATAATTTTGAGATTTTCTTCTAGCATTGGCGAGTTGTTTATAGATCATTTGCAGGGTTTGGGGGCCATTTCGTGCCCTAGAAATATTCAAAAAATTATTATAATATTCTGCAACTTGGACGACTTGCTTGGGAAGGTTTGGAAGGTTTGTGGAAGGGTAAATTCAAGGGTTTGAATACCAGATTTATTTATCTATTTTTTCCTAAGTGTGGTGACTCACTTGGGGAAGTTTTAGGGCTGATTTGGAAGTGGAAACGCAGTTGTACCTTCACTTAAAAATCAGAATTTTGTAGTGATAATTTTTAGCCTCCTTAC
The DNA here is from genome assembly GCA_037957365.1 of Torreya grandis. Classification (NCBI taxonomy): domain Eukaryota; kingdom Viridiplantae; phylum Streptophyta; class Pinopsida; order Cupressales; family Taxaceae; genus Torreya; species Torreya grandis. The sequence goes on from JARHVA010001913.1 coordinate 1,564,230, forward strand.
CACTATCACTTGACCAAAAAGGTACTTTGTTTTCAGCTTCTTATTCAGCTATTTTTGGAGCTATTTTGGAGTGTGTTTTGCTTGTAAATTATTCAAATTTTACGGCGAGGGTTTGCTGGTTTTTGTGTCAAATTTTAGTTGGTTAGCAAAATTATCGAAGGGTTAGTTGGAAAACCCCAACTTGGTCTAATTCTCTCATTTGGGCACATTACAACTTTAAAGCCGACATCCTTCTGAGTGTTTTTTGAGGTTCTTCCTTGCCTTTACATTTATTATTTTCTTTCAAGTATGAAAAATCCCAATTTCACCCCTTTTCTAACATTATTTTTATTGCTGGTGGCATATGATCTCTATACAGGATTAAATTATCATAAGTTATGGATAACTGAGTCAACCCTCGGTTGTGTTGTCCCCCAAAAATATCACTCATTTTTGGGACAACATTTGAACTATTTTGGTCTTACAAACCAAAATTGTCTCTTCCCTTTTCAAAATTTGTCTTGGGCATTCAAATTCCTCATTTTTCGGGCTTCACGGCTTCTGCAGGTGGGTTCAATCAAAAGAATTGGTTTCTAACAATTGGTCATTTTTGGAATTGGTTCATCGCCTTGGTTCAAACAGAAAACCCCATCGGCAAGCATCAGCAGCAGGTTCAACGTTTGGTTCGTCCTTTGGTTCGACGTCAAACGGTTCAATGGCTCGGTTCAACCAAGCGGTTCAACGCTTTATTTCACTCGGGTGGTTCATTCCCTTTGTTTCAGCGTCTTTTGGGTCAATCAAATGGTTCGTTACTCGATTCAACGCTTTGTTTGAACCGTTGAACCAAAACTTGGTTCAACGATTGGTTCAATGTCTTGGTTCAACGGAATGGTTCATCGCCAAAGGCCCGAAAGGGCAAGTCCAATCTGGAAAAATACCAAGCAGAAAGCCGAAAGAAGACCAAGGGGTGACGCGCCCGAGGACGTCAAATTCAACACAGCGAAGTAGTCGTTGAAAACATAGTGATGGGCGCGCGAACGTCAAATTGAAGACAACAAAATAACTGTTGATCTAGACCAGAATGCATTCCCAAAATTCAAGGCCAAGACCAGCAAAAAGCGAGGAAGGAATAGAACAGTAAACTAAATCCAGGACCCGATTCAATTAACCGTAAAAGGAGGAACGATGAAGATAAGATCAGATCGCCAGGTGGACATTGAAAGTTGCAAACTTTCAATAAGCGCGACTTGTTTCCCTGCATTGATAAAATCAAATGGGTAAAACGCCCCTAAGTTCCAGTGTGTCTTCTTAACAGATTCCAACGCAAAATGATGTTTTTACTGTTCCCGAGTCCTTCTTGAAGAGGCTATATAAGGGACTTCTATTATAATCAAGATCTCTTTTTTGACATTTAGAACGGAAACTCTACCCAAATTGTAAGGCATTACTGAGACTTTGAGCTCAGATTGCCGATCATATTTTGTTACTGGAATAAAAAAGCAAGTGGTTTTTTTGACTTTGTGCTGTAATATCTTTGTTATTGAGGAAATTGTTCTTATGTCTTTTTCTTCAATATATCTTCTGTTCTTTTAATTCAACAAGCAGAATTGGTGACAGTAGTCAAGAAGGTGTCCTAAAGAGTCAACTGTGGAGAGACTTTGTGCCCCCATAATTGCCTTTAGTGTGTGTTCTTTTCATTTCTGTGTAAAGGACCTTGAGGCGACTTTGTGCCCTCATTGTTCTTCGTATCTTACTCTTGAGCAATCCAGGTGAAGACTTTGTGCTGCATCTCGATTTGCAGGTTATCACATCCTTTGCTACATTTTGTTGTTACTGCTAAGAGTATTCTTGTGGTTTGTTGAATAGTACTTCTGAAAGAAGAGAAGTATTGTCTGTCATTTCCCCTGAGTTTTTCCTTTGATTTGCGCACATCATCTCTGAAGAAAGAGAGATGGATGGTTTGTCCTACCCATGAGTATTATTTTCTACTTATATATATATATATATATAGCATACCTACAGGGAACCTCCCCTTGATGAGAGGAGAGATCAGTGTCTTTCTGATGTGGTAAAACTACACATTTGGACAACTAATCTTCCTACTTTGGCTGATCAGACCTATTTTGTTTATCAGTATGCTGATCGACAAAATATGCAACCAACAGGTTGGAAGCAACAAAAATGAAGTGAGAATTTGTGATGTTATAGGAAGGGATAATGCCTTGTGCTAGTCATATGAGGAGGTGCCTTCTAGCTAGTAGTCGGTGAATTGCATGCATTTGACAAGACCCCTATGGAATTGCATATTGCATATGGGGCATATTGAACATCGCATTGCACTTGACTTATATGGCACAGGGCATGGATATTATGCCAATTTATAATGGGGACTTATGCCTATGTTTATCCATAAGTTTATGCACAGTAACTTTATGTTGTGTGTCAGTGCCCAAATATGCACTGGAGCAATTGGGCCCCTGTCAGTAAAATTCTCATGTCCAAACTGGATGAGTCTTAATGTTTTAATTGCCTGCCTCAGCGCTGTTGACCATTTTTGGTCCAACAGGCCAAAAAATCGGTCCCCTTCTTTCCCTGTTGTTTTGAGCTAGTTCATTTTTTGATTTTGCACAAGTCTGAAAATTTCTACGGACTCTGCAGGCTTTCTACGAACTCTGCAGGCATTTCTACGGACTCTGCAGACCTAGTTTCTACGGACTCTGCAGGTCCATTTCTACGGACTCTGCAGGTAGAGACAAACTCGACACTTAGGCGCAAAATGGACCATTTCAAGTGTCCTTGCGGAGGGCAGTTCCAGACTCAAACGCCCTTGCGGAGGGCAAGGAACACTTTCAAAAGAGGCCACAGAGAAAAGCCGCAAAGGTAAGTTTCCTTCGGAAATTTGTTTAAGGCAAAGGAAGTACCCTTCGGAAGGGTCGTTCCAATTTTTCCAAAGGGCACTTTTCAAAAGCAGTCGAAGAAGCAAAGGAAGAAATCCTTCGGACTTTTTGTCCGAAGGAATTCCTTCGGACAAAAAGTCCAAAGGAATTCGGAAGGGCAACAAAGCCGAAGAAAAGCAAGTATAAAGACTAAGGCATTGAATGAATTATTTCGGCCTTTTTGTCCAAAGGAATTCCTTCGGACAAAAAGTTCGAAGAAATTCGGATGAAGGCCACGGGAGGAAAAGCCCGAAAGAGAATTTCCGAAGGAAAGCAAAGTGGCCCAGGGAGAAAATCCGAAGAAGCAGACAAGCCAAATATTGCAGACTTTTTGTCCGTGGAAAAATGTCAGCGGGAAAAAAGTCTGCGGAAAAAGGTTCCGAAGAAAATAGGCCGCCGAAAGACCCCGAAGGGTAGGTGCCCTTGCGGGTGACTCTCGGCCAAAATGAAGGGCGCTTCTCCATAAGCCAAAGGGTCACCTCCCCTTCGGGAGGATGCAAAACAAGAAATCCGAAGGAAAAGGAGTGACGGAAAAGGCCGAATCAAGAGAAAAGCCGAAGAAAGTCCAAGGGGTGACAGGCCCGAGGACCTCAAAATCAAGTGCGGCGAACTAGCCGTTGGAAGTTCAAACGCAGTGACGGGTGCGCGAATGTCAATTTCAAGGCTCGTAAAATAGCCGTTGATTTTGAAAAGCTTAAAGAGCAGCCCAAGGAACGCAACAACCCACCAAAAGATAGCCCCGAGGGCCAAAGGAGCCAGAAAGCGACAAAGCCAAAAAGCGACAAAGCCAGAAAGAGACAAAACGAAGAAACAAAGTGCAGAAGCGGACAAACAGTCCAGGTGGCAAAGAGGAGGTGTCAACTCAGGGATTTATTCCTGTAGTTGGAACAGTGCTTGCCAAGTGGTCATCAAATGGCGTGAACAGTAAGCAGCGCGGCCTGTTTTCTTCATTTCGCATTGATGAGCAGACAAGCCACGTAAATGCCTTGAAGGGAGCAGTCTGTTTGCAGAAAAGAGACGCGGCCCATGCTTTCACATTAATGTTGGAATGCCAAAGTCAAAGCAGGAGCCGACAATCAAACGGCTTCCTCTTCCCAAGGCTCGAAGCGCACATGGGCTAACTTGTCAAAGAGCGCCAAAGTCTTTTCCAAAGCGGCGCCTTTACTTCTTCTCCTCTTTCTATATATTGTAAACTTCTCATTTTGAGAAAGATCCATTCTCTGAGCCCGTAAGGCAAAGCTCTACCCAAAAATCTCTCGGGCTTGTAAGGCAGAACTCTGTCGGATTTTACCTTGAATCAAGACTTAGCATTTTTACCTCCTTTTGGACTTGCACTGACGCATATGTCTATGTTTTCTTTTTGTGTTACGTCATTTCCTTTTATGCTTTTCACAGATCGATTCCAGCATGTCTAGTGCATTGTGAAGCCTCTTCTTCTGCAAGTCTGCCAGAAGTGTCTACAGTAGGAATATAGGCGCATGTGAACAAGCTACCAAAGTGTGTCTCAGAGCACCTTTGATAGTTCTTCCTCCCTGTATCTCTACGGACCCCTGACTCACTGAAACAGAAGAGTTTCTCACATCAGATGAAGTGTATGGGCGCTTCTTCTTGGTGAAAAGTGTATATTTGGGCTAAGTGGGTCATCTTTTTTAGTGTATCACCTTTTTATTTTTTAGGCTTAGGTTTTGTTTTCAGCATTCTTCTCCCTTTTCATCCCCCCCTTTTTCATTTATTTGTTAGCAGTAGAAAATCCAGGGCCTAAAAGATACATCAGAGGGAGCTAGCCCTTATTTAGAGACTCTCCCCTCCTGCTTCGCCGGTCCCACAGGCGAGAGGGGAGTTTCCATTGTTGCGTGTGGAAGGCAGGAGCTCGGCCTCCTACCAAGGGTGCAATCCACTGCGTCAACAAGCCCATCAAAAGATTAGAATACATATTCGTGATTAGTTAGGTGCATGTATTTGCTTTCACCAAATGGTAAGTGTTCTCTCACTCCTTACCAAATCCTTGAGGGGTACTTTCTGAAGATGGAAGTTACTCTCGATAGCTCCGAAGGAATTGCGAAATATTGATTAAAAGTCCCATGGTGGGAGAATTCGTGGTGAGAAGACAAGGGTATGACCAAGCTTTTCTCTGTGCTTCGACTGGATGTTTTATGCTCAAGAGAGGTTTTCGGAACTTCGGATGAAATTGCTGATTTACAATTGATGTATTTTGATGATTAAGGAGTGAAATGGCCCGATGAATTGAATAAGAGGCATCATCTTTCCCCGAACAAAGAGAACTAGTGCAAAATGGTAAAAGTGGCCGAGAAGTCCAAACTCATGTCTAAATTGGACACGTGAAAGATTCTCGAGGCTTCGGATGTTTCAGGGTTGTTCTAAAAGTTGCCCCTCTTATTGTGTTTGGGGCAAGGTGTTTAAAGTCCCCAAGGCCCGAATATCCGAACTTGTAAGAAAAAGTAATGCCACGTGGTAGCTCGAAAATTTTTCAGTTTTGGCCACTTTTTGAAGATCGCCCCACTTACTTCTCAGTGGGAATAATCCAAAAAACCCTGAAGACCTGAAAGCCCAAACTTGTGAGATAAAATTTTGGCACGTAGTGTTCTTGGTCTTAGAGAGGGTTCGGAGCTTATTGCACTTCTGCACCTCCAAAAAGTAACAAATGAAAAGATGCAAACATCCCCAGAGGCCCGAAAAGATGTCATAAATGCATGCCCCACTCATGTTATTTCACGCCCTACCAGGAGGACCGTTTGGCCCAATAGGGGAGCGTTTGTGTTTTCCCTCTTTTTTTTTAATAAGGTTCGAGCAATTAATGAGAAGTAGGTGGTGATTAGTCGTTGGGCTTTGGCGCATTAATGGTAACCCTAATCTTGAGATGCAAGGGACTATAACTTAGGTGATTGTCTTCATTCTAAAAATACCCTTTGCATCCAGAGCTTACGTCCATGCTTTTGAGTTATATGTGCCCGAGCTACGTGCAGTGCAAGAACGTGATTGCAGTGAATTCTTCACAGACTTTCAAATTCCAGCATACCTAGCCATCTAGATTAAACAGTAAGTTTCTCATTTGCTCCTCGTGTTGTGTTCTTTGAAGAGAGTTAAGAGGTAGCTAAGGGTTATTCGAATGAAGAGTTTGTCTGGTATAGAAACGTTGCATTTAAGAATTGGAAAAATGGCAGCATCTTCTACCGCAATAAAAGGCAATGTTGTTTCAATTTTGGATTTAATTAAGGATACCGATGTTATGGGGTTGGATTTTGGGGCCCTTGAATGTTCCACAACAACCTGACCCCCCCCAAGTAATTGCCAATGTCGGCACTAGTTACATTGCACCTGCAACAGCATTTCCTTTGGCTGCCCCATACCCAAAACTCATTATTGCGTGTGCTCGAGCATACCAACCAGACACAAGGACTATTGTTGACGGTGGCCATTCTGTTGTATGCTCCTTCACCCCTTTGGCCCTCAGCGCCATGTTAGGAATTCCTCCCCAGCCAAATGGCATTTCACTTTCTTTGGAGGAATGCCAAAATTATGCAGAAAAGGACAAATATCTGGGATATTGTCAATACTTGTTCGCTGGCCAAGAGGAGACAAAAGGTCTCCAGAATGTCCAAGAACTTGAAATTACTAGAGTTTAATGAGTTGCCCCAATGCGTCATTGCCATGGCCGCCAGGATTTATAGGGCACCTACCGCAGAGAAGTTTGAGCCATGGATGTTCCTAATTATAATTTGCATATTGGAGGGAAAGAAAAAGCTGGACTGGGCCTCCATATTAAGCGACAACCTGCATATACAGATGATGCAGGTCCAAGCGACAATTCTTTCTAAAGAAGCATTTGCAGGTACCTTTTATATGTCTTCCTATTTGATGTACAACCTTGTGCACAATAGGACTTTCCAAGGGCTCACTAGGAATCTTTCAGGAATGAAAATATGAGGTATATCTAGAGGTTACTCTGGAAGGATTCAAGGACAATTTCTGTAAAGTTTATCACTGCTTTTTCAATGAAATGATGAGTGTCTTCTTCCCGCTAAGAACCCTGAACAGAATATCCGCAACAGCCAAGCAGGTGATTGAGAAATATGGTGCCACTTACATACAGTTTAGGACGTTCACATACATCAGGGTGAGTGGCTATGTTGGATGCCCACTCAAATTGCCTAGGTACCTGGACGACAAGTTGGCGGTGATGGAGCTAAGCCAACAAATGGTGCCACCACATGAAATGATTGCAGCAAAAAAGATAAACAATCCTTTCAAGTTTCCTATGGTAATAAGGTTTTATTCATGTCCTTCTGTTGCTAAGGCAAAGGGGTTGGAACAAGAGATGAGTTCGTATGCACTTAATAAAATGCCACCTCGACCCAATTTCAACATCAGGTGGTTGATAAACATGGCCACTAATGTAATGTTGCATAAGTCCCACTATGAGGACATTTGGTCCGACTGCACCACAGAGGAAGATGTCCGAAAATTGGAATTTATGAAGTTGACTGTGCAGGAAGTCATAGGCTACAACATTGCTCCCATCCCCAAAGACATGGCGCATGATAAATTAACATTGTCTTCATTATACAACACCAATAATATTGAAGCCCAGCCCATTGCTCAGCCGGATTTTAGTACTCAAGAGGATGATTCCATCCCTGGGAGATCAGTGTGAATTATGAAGAGAACCTTCAGATGGCTTAAGGAGCATGGGGTCGACTTCTACACATATGACACCCCTGCTCTTCAAGAATTAAGGCAGGTTAAGGAGTTGAAGGCTTTTCTCCCAAGATACAGTGGTGACTCTGTGGATCCATCTTCAGCGACAACCAGTAAGGGCAAACGCAAGCTTGGAGATACCGAGTTCACCAAACCAGTGGATGTGGAGAAGATAACAGTGGCACAATCTAAGGCCGCGTTATCCTTTTCAAAAATAACAAGCTTGGCGGAGAACTGGGACAAGATTCTTATAGGGCAGGTCACGATGGCTAGCGCTACCCCCATCTCCATTTTAGGAAAAGGAGCCCCAACAATTCCAACCATTCCAACGGTTGTTCCTGCAATTACCCCAGCTACGGTCCCGAATGCACCACCCACACAACAAGCAGCAGTCCATCCTCCCCCAATGACATGCAAGAAAAAGAGGAGGGGAAGACCAAAAGGAGCAACCAAGGCCGAAAAGAGTCAAGAAGAGTCTGCAACCCCCAAGTAAATCACCAATGAAGAAAAGGGAGGTTGCATTCAAAGACCCGCTCTCAAAGGAAATTCCTGTGAAGAGAAGAGAGGAACAGGCCTCATACGCCCAAAGAGTGAGGGACATGAACGAGGAGGAAGATTCAAATGAAGGCAAACCAATAGCTGAAGTAATGAAGAAATAGCATGCCTTCACCCCTCCCCAAGTAAAGACTGGGGAAAGGACTCACAGGGAGTGGCCACAAACCCCAGTGAAGGCCCTGACATGGGACCGGCCCACAGAAGAAGAGGTGTTGGCGACAAAAAACAAAGGTGATGAGGGCGCCTTAACCTCAGATGACCCTTTGTCATTTGATAACACTGTACAGGTTGGAGTAGAGGCAACCACCCAAGCCCAAGTCCCTCTTGAGAAAGAGGCAGCCTCCCCAAATACAGAGGCATTTGTTGAAAATGTCATCTCCCAGTCACCTAGTCAAGACAGAGTTCACGAAGGCAATGACAGTCAAGGACCTAATGGGGGAGTTGAGAAAGAGCCAAAACATGGTGACCAGGTCCCCACTAATAGTGGAGAGGTAGAGGGAGATGAGAGAGCAAACCTGCAAAAGGGTACCCCCACCCTTTCAGAGGCAAATAAAGAGTTGGATCCAGCAAATAAAGATGCTGAGGAGGATATCTAAGGGGGTGCTACTTCCATTGAAGTACCCCGAGGTCTCCTTCCTCTCATCAAAGTTCAAGATCCAGCCCACAATAAAGGCCTCGAGGCTGTGATCGGTGAAGAGTTGCCTGAATGCAACAAGGAGGTCACCGTAGCCTTTTTTGACCCAGGGGTTCAAACAAATAAAGGCAAGGTGGTTGCCGAGCCTTCCAGCTAGACCATAGCACAGGGGAGCTCCATCAAGAAATTGCTCATGGAGTCCCACCAGGCAGGGTCAGATTTTGAAGTTTTGAAACAGGTAGACCCAGCATTGGAGGAAAAGCACGGAACAGATGGGGATGGAAAAGAGCTTGACAACGATGATGACATTGAGCAATTCATGTTGAGCCCACCACCCAAGCCCGTGGCACTCCATTCAGGCAGCTCGTCGTTGGCACCACCCCGCATTGAGTCAAGGCTTTCCACAATGTCTGCAACCTCGGCAGGTTTCCAAATTAAACCCCTTCTCTAGGTCATGGAGCAAGTGAAAACAAAGGAAGATATTATAAGCAAAATAGGGGACATTAATGTGACATAGATCATTCAAAAGCATAAGGTTAAGCCCCCTAAGATGGCTAAAACTTACTCCACGACCACTCACAGAGACAAGGGGGAAAGAAATGTTGAGGTAGTTGTTCCCCCTCTTGATGCATTGAAAAAAGATGCTCTCCTAGAGAGTTATTCCATTTATAGTTATAATCTTGGGGAGCCATCACGAAAGGAGTAGAAGCACAATTCGCAGGTTCTAGCTAACATGGTGGCACAAAGGATGGACAAAGATAAAGCCACCATGGAAAAGCTAAAAGCGAAAAATTAGGGTATGATCCGATACTTGCAGAAGTTATTGAGTAAGCCAAAGGCAATAACTCCCACTACCATTAAGACTCCAAACCTTCCTCTTTTCCCCATGGGGTCACTAGATTTTGGCCGAGGTGATGAGCTAAAATCCAGAGGGTGGGCTACAGAAGAATGGCAAGAAGCTCTGAGCACCCGATCCAAAGAGATCATCCATTCAGCATTAGAATGCTTGGATGAAATAATAGATAAGGGGAAAGATTGTGAAACCCACATGTCTCTTTATGATGCAAACATAAAAAACTGGCAGAAGATCCAACTTAAGGTAGATGAAATGTGTAATATGGGCAATGATGTTTTAACGACAGAGAAAATTGTCTCTTCAGATGATCACAAGAAGCCTAGAGAATATCAATTGGCAATAAAGCATCGGCTAACGATGCTCAAGGAGGGCATCTTTGATTTAAAAGGAGAAGAGCAGTCTCTCAAGACTCCTACCAAGGAAATAGACGTTGCCCTTAGAAAAATGGTGAACCTTGATGGGGCAGGTGATTTGATGGAAGAGGCAATACACAGTGCTCTGAAAAGCCTCATTGATGCGCCTCAAGGAGCTTTTGATGCCCACAAAATAAGACAGGTAGTAGCACTTGAGAAGGATTGTGACCTACTCAAGGTGCTCATTAGGCGAAAGCAGGCCACAACTCAAAAGATAGCCACTTGGCTAGAGGAATCTGATGTCAAATTCAAATACCAAGCTGGCCCAGATCAAAAGGATATCGCCTCCATGATTGATAGGTATACCAATTACAAGAACAAGTTCGCAAAGGATTCGGTTATCAATATTGATTCTGGAGCATAACCAATCATTTTGGTTTCTTCCTAACTAACAATATTATTTTCTCTTCTCTCTCTCTTACTCTTTATTCTTGTTTCCCGCTCGGAAACCGTTGTACTCCGCCCATTAGTGGCACGTCCCTTTCAAAGTTAGTTTGAATAATCATGTGTATAAGAAAGGGATGTATTTTGTTTTTGTTGCACAAAGAGACAAAGGTTGTTTTGTCCTTTGCGGGGTTATTCCCCACATGTCTAACCGAAAATGTTCTACCATGATGGAATATCATGTTTGTTATCATCATGGAAGCACGAGCACAAGTCCGAGGAATCAAGTTTGTTACAACAGACTCCATGACCGAGAAAGAATTTTCTAGCTGGAGCATCTTCAAGAGTGTGCTGAGTTTAACTAAAATTGTATAAGGGGGTTTGTCCCTTTACAAAGGTCAGTTAATTTTTGAGTACAAAGCTATAGCTTAGGAGAGTTCTCCCTATGTAATTTTCTGATGCTAAACTGATTCCTCTTGTAAAATCATTGGCAAGCTTTGAGAGCATTCAAAATGTCTCCCTTGTTACAGAAATGTTTTGCATGGTGTTCTAACATGTAATTTTCAAGACATTGTATTCAGCTTTGATTTAGCTAATATATGGAATCTGTTCATGATTCATTGTTTCTTCCTGTTGTTGAAATACAATGCTCTGTTTTACATGCTTAGTAGATTGGTTATCTAATGTAAGCTTCTTTATGGTAGTCATTTAGGGTTCAAATCTAGAGTATAAAATCTTTTCCACTTTGATATGTGAGAACAAGGAATTGATAGCCTTCTTGAGGGTAGTCCTGGGTTTATGAATTCAACTGGTAGGAATTCTTGAATGGTTATTTGCAATGTTGCAGGTAAACTTTTGAGGGTCATTTGTGCATGATTTCATCTTATATGTTTTGAACTGAAAAGCATTTGTTGAATGAAGGTAACATAACTGTTATGTGAACGTCTCCATACTCATTTGCTAAGCCGTCCACACCCTTATCCATAATTCAAATTAACTTGGTCTTACCCTGTCCTACCCTGCAGATAGTACGTCGTTTGTATATAATAAGTACTGTTTGCCTTGCAGATGCATAAAGCTTTGCATATCTGAAATGTGTTTGCTCTATGTGCTTTAAACCTCAGTGCTGTAATCTCCCACTTATTCGTTGATGTCCGAAGTTATTGTCAAAGTGAAGGTTGCAGTCACATATTTATCTGATTTTGCTCATTCCGTGTGACAACCCTTCCCGGGTGGATTGAGCAAGCTTGGTTATTTTCTGGTCAAATTTGTGTCTCTTTGCATTAATAATTCCCATGGAGGGTGAATTTTAGAATCTCTCCATATGAGCGAGCTACCCCGCAGGTCCTCTCACCTTGGTTCAGGCAAAGCCAGAAGTAGCAGGGAAATAACCATACCCTTTGTAGGTGCCTCTCAATCATTTTCTCAAGTCTGGTCCATTCTTGATGCTGAACCCTTCCCCGACTGCAACGGCATTTTAGCGGGTTCTTCATTTTTGTTTGTCATTTGCTTCAAATGCGCAAAGCCAAATCAAAGAGGTGTACAACTAGGAACCAACATTGTGCACACGATTTAATGTATGTTTAATGTATAGGTTTTAATATGTGCGAGGTCTTAGGGGGCATGCATGTAAAGTGTTAATCTAGATAGAGGTGGGGGGAAAAACCAAGTGATCTTTGTGGCACAGATGACAACATGCCCAATTTGGCGTGGCTTTTACAATTTTCTTCCCTATGGATAAATAGCATTGAAGCCACTAAGGAAAATCCTCGTGTACCAATAGAAGTATGTAGAGGTGGACCATATATAAGATACTGCCAAACATGAACTGACAAAGAACAAGTGGTACAATGTTGGTAGTAGTTATATACCCCTAGGTTTGCCTAGATGTTACTGCTAGATTCACATTAGAAAACTAAACACCACAATGCACAATGACAAAAAATGTTCCGTGAAATAGTTTTATTAACTAATTTTATAATAACAAAAGAATATCAGACATAATAAAACTAGCAATTTGAGATGGTCAGTCTTCTAACCCAAGAGAGAAGCACTTCTTCCAAAACAACAAAGGTCATTCACACTATTTTATAAACCACATGTAACACACGTGTTTATATTCAAGACTTGGCCCTTTAACACTTGTTAGCCCAAAAAATTAAGGCCCGTAGTATTGACCCATAAGAACCAACCACATGAGACATTAAGCTTAATGTTATCCTAATAATAAGCCCCTTAAAGCATAGTCTTTGAAGTAGGTTCTTCCATCTGATCAAGTGCTCAAAATTTTGGTTTTCTTGAAAGCTCTATTGGATAGTGTGGCATAAACTGCTCACTTGAAAATTTGTCTCATATGTGCCTTGTGCTGATTCTTTTTCCTCTTTTGATAGAACTATCTTGGAATGTTGCCTTGATGCCATGTAGTACTAGTATGTATGGCATCGCTCATGATTTGCTTTTTCTCATCCATGCTCACTACTTTGTTGATCCCAATGAATTCAATGTGCTCGGATTCCTCCCATAGTTGTTTAGAATCATGGGCCTCATTTAAATGAATGGTAACAACATCTTTGCAAGGTCATGGAGCCTGAAAAACATAGGTGTTTGCCCTGATATTTATGTCTCCACGGATTCTTTTGCTAGGTTGCTATGCTCAACTTCAATATTCTTCATCCACAAAAATATCCTGCTTTGAGTTATAGGTTCTAAGTCTAGAATCGACATTTGGTGCACCATATGTAATAATCATTTCCAAAATTTATCCATGTTCAGATTTACACTTTGTTGTTTTCTAGTCTCTTAGAGTCTCTTGGGAGGCAGACAACTCAGAGACCCTTTGTAACATTCATCTTCATTCCTCTTGAGACTCTTCCAATTTCAAAATAGAGATTCAGTTTTGATTCAATTTTCTCGAAAATTTCCTGATTTCTAACTGAGCTTCCTGATTCAGTTTTCTATGCTAAAATTACCCCAACCACTGTATTAAAGAATGCAGGCACCTGCATAAAACCTACGAATTTTTTTGAAACAGTAAAACAGCAAAGCTTATCGCAGTTCGGCTAGCAGCCCCAAACTCGCATTTGGAACTGTTACCTGGCTGCGACCCACCAACCTAAAAAATATACAAAAACTCAAAAAATAGCCCATTCCATCATTTTTCCATCGATTTTTGCGTGCTATGCCTTTGTGTTGTCCCTGTGTGCGTCGGCGATTGGAGAATGATTGTGTCAAAGCTTGAAGGTTTAAAAATGTATTGGTGGTCACTGTTTTGCTTTATTTCCAGCCTGCAACTGCAAGTGCTCATCGTGCCCTTGGCCCTTAGGAGTAAACAACAGGTTTGAGCCTTGGCCCTTGAGGCTTCGAGCTATAACACTATTGCTATTAAATTTTAATAATTTTACAATTTATTTAATACAGTCTGAGATTCTGATCTATACCAAATACAGAGACTATTTTTTGGATGACTCTGATCTAAGATTATCAATAGTAAACACTAAACATTCAGTTGGATTAGAGATCATCTTACAATTTTATTTACTATATTAGTGACAGTGTGCATTATCATCAGACTGTGTTTTATTATAAAACAGAGTCTGATAATAATATAAATAGTCCAACTCTAGACTATGGTAAAATTATAAAATGATCTCTGTATTTTTCAAAATACAGTAAATAGAAAGTCATACAGTCATACTGATTTCTCAATACACAGAATTAAAAAGCTTGTGATAAATCATAATATAGAGAAATAAATTATAAAATACAGTCCCATTTACTCTCTTGAAAGTTGAGTCTTTAATTTTATCATATTGTGACTTCGTAATCATTAATCGTATACTATTGTAACTTGCTAAGTTTGAGCTCCAAGTCTGTTTGCATATTGTAACTTCAAAATGGCATCCAGTTCTTGTGGCGGTAGGCCTAAGAGATCTGATGACCCAGCATGGAAACATTGTTGTGAAGACCCAGAGCTGAACTCTATGATATGTCGAATGTATTTTATAAATTTATATATTTTTTAAAGTAGCGATAAAATTGCCAAGTAGTTGCCAAGTCACGAGAATGGGTCAAATTTTTTGGCTACCGAGTAATCAGGGTTTATGAGTTTTTCTACTATGACCCGAATAACATAATGTTTGTTGAGACCCTCCTTAAGATCGGACCGTGACATCCTTCCTAACCTCTAACCTACACCAATATACCATGGTAAGAAACAATTAAAAAAATCCTCTTGATCGAACTCGTGTGGTATTGACCATGTACGTTAAGTGATTACCCATGATCTAAAAAAAGATTTTCAGACCCAGACAAACTTGTTATTCCTTGTTCTACCTGCTACCTATTGAAGTACATATCAAAGCTTTCTTCAACTGCTCAAAGCATTCTAAGGACCTGTAAATAAGGTAAGAAAAACTTTTGACAGATAAAGAGAGAAATTTCTTCCATCCTCCGAGGTAACAAAGGCTTGGGGAATAATACTGATGTGCAAGGGGAAGATTGGCTAAATGCCCCTAACATAGTCCAATTCCGATCCATAAGTGATTGGCTAAATGCCCTCAACCAACTTTACGTGAAGCAAAAGTATTATTGTACCTACCTTCAAACCAATCCTAGCATTGCTTCATTTAGAAATCAATTGCTAGTTTCTAATAATAACTCCTTACAAAATGGACTATATATTCCTAACCTACAAATTAATCACCTAATTACATCATACAAACATCAAGTCTACTTCAAATGGAAAGAATGGTTTCATAAAAAAACTACGGAAACTTTACTATAGAGAATAACTCAGTGTACCATGTTAGAATAATTTATTACCATAGTCTTACAGTTTTAAATAATCTAAGTGAGGTTGTTTTTAAACCCATGCATGAATATTTTGTTGTCAGGTGCTCATCTAATTTGAGATTGTATACATTCATAGGTTAGATGCTTGGTAAGAATAGTTGATTGCTTTCCTATTATTTAGGTGCTCTTGTGGGTACTTTCTATTGTATATTTAAATCATTCATATGAATAAAGAGTTAGTTTGGCTGCTATTATTTTTTGATACAAGATTTGGTATCAAAGCAGTACTCTGAATGGGAAAAGAAAGATTGGGAACGAGAGGAGAAAATTTGAGAGAGGAAGAATAGAGAGGAGCCCCAGGCATTCCATTCGTTTCCCCATGCAAGCTTCAAAGTGGCACTTTTCTCTTATCTTATTTCCTATGAGAATATTTTCTAGTTTCTTTTTGTTTTAGGGCATAGCGGAGTGTTGTTGCAATTTAATAAAATGTGGTGCCAAACAAATCAGATTTGGAGCACTATTCTCAATCAAAGCACCCAGCTATTGATATTTGCAAGGGGACATGGTGAAGAGAAAGCACTATCCTAGAAGACGTTGAAGATTAAGGAAGCTGAATATGAATTCTTCACGAGCGCATCAGCTCTCTTTAAAACCAAAGCTTTCAAACAGCCATTCTCTCAGCAACAAGTAGCCTAGCCCTAAGAGACAAAGGCCCCATAATGCCATTATCCAGCAAATAAGGATGCTCCAGCAAGAGAAGCGTTGTCGTGTGCAAAGTGGCATTGTATGCAAACTCCAATGCCATCCTGAAGCTTTTCTTTTTATTATAAAATTGTTTATGAAGATTCTACAAGCCAAAGCTCACTAGAAAACAACCAGAGATCTGAAAAGCACAGTCCTATGGAGTACCCACCTTACCTTGGAGTGCCATTTTTGAATGCAAGCACAAGTCAAACTCTATCGGTTGATTTTAATTAGGCATTTTTTAGCCAAAATTTTTATTACTCATGCAAATCTAGGGCAGATTTAATAATATTTTAATTGTTTTAAAAGTTTAGTCATTTAAATTTTTAAAAAATTAAAATTAAAAAAATGGCCTAAAAGAGCCTGGACAGCTAATAATTTGGAATCTAGCAAACTGGGTGGACCCAAAAGCCCTAAATTGGCCACATTGTCCAGTTAATGTTCCTACATTGCACGAAAAAAGAATTTTTACTGGAAACATTGTAAAATTCTAAAATTAATTGTTTCCATTTTTTTGCACTTGCAAAACAAAACTTAATAGTCGGTATAAACAATGCCTCTGGTTCACACTTACGAATAAAGTCATTGCACTTTAAACTATGGCATTGTAGTGATGTGCCCTGATTTATTTTTTTTTTGAGTTTAATGTTTGCTGTTACAAGTTTTCTGTGATTACCTTGCTGGAAACTGTCATGTGCCTTTCATGGTTTATTCATGCCAAATGATAGATAACATACATGAATAATCTAACTCATAAATTGCGTGTAATAAAGATCTTTGAAGAATTTATTGCTCAGAATTGATAACAGAAAATTACAGTCATTTTCCAGTACAAATTTCACTCTTATGAGAATTACTTGCAGACCTGATTATGAAACACATCCGTGGCCAATGAGGACTCCTGAAGACCATCCTTTTTCACCAAGGTAATTCCCCCCCCCCCAAGCCCAACAATCTTCAGCATCCAAGAACCACGTGGCAGCCCCTGTCCATCACACAAGACGTTTACCCAACAGCAGGCCCAACTGAGCACAGGATCCCAAAACTGGGTGCCAAACACCAAAGAGGGCGATCTGCTCAAATAAATCAGCCTTCACTTGGTAATGGTAAAAGAGTACTCAATTTAGGCCGCCTAGACAAGGGGAATCCAAAGAGCCAATACCCACATTGGGGAACACAACTGGAAATGAGATATAAATAAACCCAGGTTCAGTCCACATCAAAAATACTCAGAAATTATCATTTAACATGACTGGATCTGCAATAATGAGCTTAGAATGTGATCCCTAGATGGAACCACGCTTCCACCGGCTAGGGCAGGGCTTGCACTACCGAAACCAGCTCTCAATGCCAAGGGTTTTCGTCCTCAACACTTGTTCTCAGACCCCTGGAAGAATTCCAGTAGTACATATGCAAAACAAATCGGCATAATGAAATGGGGCCTCCAAATGAGCTTTTAAAGACTCAACATCAAATTAGGGCAACCAGCAATGAGGAAACCCTAAAACCCCTCTAACCCCCATGCCCTTTTTCTTAGCATTTGATTTTAATTTAATTTTTCTTTTCATTTTTTAAACCCAACTTTAGCCTTGGGCACCCACCTCTTATTTGGCCATCAAATACTCTTTAATTGCTTCTTAAAACAACTAAAAGTTAATCATTTAGGCACCATGGTACTTTTTTAAAAGTCCCCTCCCCCTCAACTTAAAAATATAAAGTAACTTTATTTTAGTTCATTTTTTCAAAGAGGAGAGCAAATATTTAAATATCCCAACATAACGGACTAGAACCGTTTAGCCTACAGGAACTCTGGAATAGGCTAAAGGTCACATGCACTGCACAGAGGCTAGGAGGGGGCATTACAGGCATCTAACACCTAACAAAGCTGTAACAATGACGTCTATGGAATCATCCCTTTAAATCACCAAGGAGAAATAAGTATCACAATTTCATTTTTACATTTCCCTCCATCTCCCCTTCGTCACTATCATTCGACTTAAATCCTGAAAGATTGAAATTCTGAGTATATAAGAAAGTTACACCCACGTACAAGGATTTTTCTCTAAGCAAGTGTCATTAATAGAATGAATCTTTTTCAAATACTTTTTAAATACCATGTATCACTCTACTCTCACGTCTTTAATGTCTCCTTATATCATTAGGTATATAGAAAGATCGAAACACTTCCACGTATTGTTGGGTATATAGGAAGGTCGAGCATTTCGAGAGGGTTGGTATATTAGTCTAACAATATATAGAAAGGGAAACCTATTGGAGTAATAAGGAATCAGTCCATCTCCCACTGACAGTTTTGTACAAAATGGCTAGAAATGGACCAAGATTTGCTCTAGCTGATACACAACTTCTTCGTCGTGATAACTTTGTTGCACGGAAAACCAAGGTGAAGAATAACCTAGAATTTGAATATCTTTGGTCTGTTATTGATGGCACATTCACCCAACACACTTCAAATGTTGATCAGTAGTGGAAGTTCACCAAAGCGAACCAAAAGGAGAAATTAATCATTATTTTTAAGATATCAGATGAGATTCGACCTCATATCCGAGATGCTAGTACAGCGAAAAATGTTAGGGAAAAACTCAATACTATATAGAAGGCTAAGAACCAGAATACCATCCTTCCTCTACAAATCCAGATTCATTGTCTCGAGTTAAAGATAAGTGAGAAAGGTGAAGGCTTTCTTCGTCATGTTGCAGCACTACAGGGATTGGTCCTAGCATTGGGAGAGAAAGTGTCAAATGACTCCCTGGTAGCCATCGTCTTGAGAGCACTATCACCAGCCTAAAAGATATTTGTGATGTTTCTCAATATATAAGAGACCAAACCAGCTTTTGAAAAGTTGATTAATATGTTGCAACAGGAAGAATCCATGCACACGGTAGAAGAAGATGAAGAACATGCACTAGCATCACATCAGATGGTGAAGAGGCCCATGAAGCCTTCAAAACACTCCCATATGCAGAACATTCAGCAGAATCAATACAGGAACATACCCCATTCTCAGGAAGTCTATCAAATCTGTGGAAAAACAAGCCATGAATTGAAGGATTGTTGGTATAATTCATTTACTCAAGGCTCCTCCAGCAACAAGATGCCTACCCCCTAAAAATAACTTCAAGGACAGAAGAATAGGAAGATATAGTCCACGCATACTTGGAAATAGAAGTCTTCTTCATGGCAGCAACATGGGAACGTCGCTGAAGATAATGGTTCTTCAGATAAGGATTATGTTATGTTACACAAAAAATTGACATCCCTCTTCTAAATTGGTTCACCACTCTACACTCTTCATTTTGTCGAAGTAATGTATCTCTTGGAGATGATACATCATATAGTGTCCAAGGTACAAGAGACATTTTATTACCTCTTGATCATCATGGATATACTATCACTGACGTCCTATATGTTCCAAGCCTCACCATAAATTTATTCCTTGGAAACCAATTGCTCGATCACAACCTTGTAGTTGAATTTGATTAGTAAAATGAAAAAAAATGTCTCATTCGAGAAAAACCTTGAAACTTGAAAATTTTGTATGAGCTTCTAGTGCAGCATAAATGTTCCAGCTTGATGTTGTCCACCAAGCCAATCAAGTTTTAGTTGCAAAAGATACTGACTCAGCTAATCTCTAGCACAAAAGGTATGGACACTTAAGTTTTGGGTACTTGACTACACTCAATAGACACGATATGATGAGAGGCCTTCCCTCACTCAAGAAGAATATTAATATATGTTCTAGTTGTTCAGTTGGAAAACAACATAGAGCACCATTTGGCACAAGTACATATCGGTCTCCTAGTTCATTATAGTTGGCGCACACCGATCTATGCAAGCTCATGCACTCAAGTGTTACTGGCTTCAAATATTTGCAGCTCTTTATTGACGACTACGCACATAAGATGTGGGTATATTGCTTGAAGACTAAGGATCAAGTTTTTCAAGTCTTCAAGGAATTCAAAACCAATGTGGAACGCAAATTTGGTTACCAACTTCATGTCCTCTGCTCAGACTGGGGGGGAAATACACCAGTAAAGAGCTCTGAATTTCTGAAGGCATGGAATTTGCCGGCAGCTAACTATGCCATATACTCCACAACAAAATGTTGTAAAACAACGTAATTGCACTATTATGGAAATAGTGTGCAACGTAATTGAGGACTCACACCTACCTCATATATACTATGTAGAAACAGTATGCACAGCAATCTACATGCGAAATTGAGCACCCACCAAAGCTCTCAATGGTATCACTCCACAAGAAGCATGGATTGGGAATAAGCCTTCTATATCAAATCTTCGTGTTTTTCACTGTAAAATATATATGCATGTCCTTAAAAAGAAAAGAAAAGAAAAAAATAGACAATAAATCAGTGGCATGCATTTGTCTTGGCTACAATGAAGAGTCAGAGGTCTGCTGACTCTATGGATCCAAAAATTAAGAAGATACATATCAGCAGGGATGATGTATTTGATGAGAAGGGTGAATCCAATCCATCCTCCACACAGTCACCTAATACAGGCCTCAAACCTGTAGACATTTCTAATGTTGGTAGTGGTACTGAGAATGAGGACAATGATGATGGTCAACCAAGTCCTCCACCACACACTAATTTTGTTCAATGTATGCCCAACTGGTATACAAGTATTATACGAGATGCAAAACTGGATGGAGTCCCGGACACTTCCACTGTAGGGTCGAGGACTCGTAACATGGCTCACGTAGAGGTGAATTTGGCCCTGATGAGCACGGTTGCAGAATCATTTGAGCCCTCAACGGTTCGTGAAGCCCAAGAATCAAAGCCTTGGAAAGAGGCCACGAATGCAAAATATCAGTCACTGATGAAGAACAATGCATGGTGGCTTGTTGATCTTCCACCAAGGAAGAAGCCTTCGGTTGCAAATGGATCTTTAAGACCAAGTACAAAGCAGATGGCAGCATTGACAAGAATAAGGCAAGCCATGTAGAAAAGGGCTACACACAAATAGAAGGTATTGACTACAAGGACACATTTGCTCCCACAACCATGATAAAGACTATCAGAATGATCTTTGCTATGACTACATAGTTTGGATGGAAAGTTCATCAAACGGATGCTAAAAGTGTCTTTTTGAATGGAGATCTACAAGAGGAAGTCTACAAGACCCAACCAAAGGGGTTTGTTACACTTGGACAAGAACAAAATGTGTATAGACTCATCAAGTCTCTATATGATCTCAAGCAAGCTCCTAAAGCCTTGTATATAAAGATTGACAAGCATCTCATTCAGCATGGATTCCAAAGGAGTCCATATGACCCAAACCTCTACTTCAAGGAGCAAATGAGGGAGGTTGTGATTATAATTGTGTATGACGACGATCTAGTCATCACTAGTAGTCTGGTGAAGATGAATGATGCAATAAATAATGATCTCAAATGCTCATTCGACATGATAGATCTCAGAGAACTGCACTGTTGTCTTGGTTTGGAAATACCACATCTTTGTGTTTCAAATGAAGTATGTCAAGACCATGCTCAAGAGATTCCAGATGATGAATTGCAAACCTATTGAAACGGAGACAAGACTTCATTTGTCTAGTTCAGATCCATCACCACCAGTAAACATCAATCTCTATCCACAGTTGAATGGGAGTCTCATTTACTTGACATACACTGGGCCAAATATTAGCTATGTTGTCAGCTATCTTTCACGGTTCATGCAAGAACCGAAGATGAGTCATTGGAAAGTAGCAAAGTGGATATTGGAGTGCATTTGAGGTACAATATAATATGGCCTAAAATACAAGAATGATCAATTCTTCTTAACAGGTTACACAGACGCATATCATTCATGTTCTATTGTGTTCTATTGATAACAAAGAATCCACATCTGGGTTTGTTTCCTTTTTGGGATCTGGTCCTATCTCATAGGGGAGCAAGAAGCAATACTTTGTTTCTTGAACATACAATGGACCAAATATTAGCTATGTTGTCAGCTATCTTTCACGGTTCATGCAAGAACCAAAGATGAGTCACTGGAAAGTAGCAAAGTGGATATTGAAGTACAATGCAATATGGCGTAGAATACAAGAAGAATGATCAATTCTTCTTAATAAGTTACACAGATGCAGATCATTCATGTTCTATTGTGTTCTATTGATGACAAACAATACACATTTGGGTTTGTTTCCTTTTTGGGATATGGTCCTATCTCATAGGGGAGCAAGAAGCAATACTTTGTTTCTAGCAATATGGCTACATTGCATACTTACAGAATTGGGAGCACCACAAACTTAGCCTATGGTTTTGTATTGCGATAATTAGGGTGTTCTTAAACTTGTTCGAAATCTAATGTTTCATGAGTGCACAAAGCACATAGAAGTTCAAGTCCATTTCATACGCAAACATGTTCAACAACACAACATTCAACTTCAATATTGCCCCACTCAAAATCAGTGTGCAAAGGCCTTCACCAAGTCACTTGCACGTGATAAATTTAAGGCATTCAGATATTCTCTCTTGTACTCTTAAAATTATAATAAATTAAGGGAGGGAATGTTAAAATAATTTATTATTATAGTCTTAATAGTTTTAAATAATGTGAGGTTGTTTCTAAACAACCCAGGTAGGAATATTTTCATTTTGTTGTTACGATGCTCATCTAATTCGAGATTGTGTGCATCCATAGGTTAGATGGTTGGTAAGAATAGTTAGATTGCTCTGCTATTATTTAGGTGCTATTGTGGGTACCGTCTATTGTATAAATAATCATTCCTATGAATAAAGAGTTAGTTTGGCTGCTATTATTTTTTGGTACAAGATACAACACTTCTAGATTGCTCCTTAATACCAAGCATGAAGAAGTCAAAAAGAAAGAAGATGTCGAAAGAAAGAAAATGTCAAGTTGCATTGATTCAATCATTTAGAGGTAAGAATTGATTTATATAAATTAAACCACAAATACTAATACTTTTGCATCGTAGTGTTTCAAATCAAGCAATCCAACATCCAAGTTGCTAATCAAATTTAGGGTGTTTGTATGTGTGGCATTTCACTAGGAAAATGAAGTTATTGAGTTTACCATCGAAAATGGTTCTCGACATGCAAAAAATAGATGATTGGCAACTAAGATATGTCATAACTGCCCATCACAGTTTTTCATAATGAGCCTGCAGAATGCAATAGCATATTCAGAACAAAGTTAGTAAGAGAGATGACAAAATTTAGAGATTACCTCTACAGCCATGCGGAGATTGTGCTGCTTCAGATATTGCTCAACAGATGCAATGGCATTAGTGATACCTCCAGCTACAGAAATATGATTATCTTTCAGCATTACCATGTCAAACAATCCCATTCTATGATTTTCTCCGCCTCCTATCAAGACCTGAGTATCTTGTAAGAAGAAAATTGATCCAGTACTTCATAATGAAAATTGATCTCATATTTCAAAATGCTAAGTACGGTAACAAAGTAAAAACATAAACAATGTGCTCTTAACTTGAAATAGTGTAAGTTACTCCCAAATGTTTTTCTTAAATTTTATGACAAAAGAACATACTGCCCACTTGTCCACCAATCGTAAACCCGGAGCAGTTTTCCTAGTTTCTAAGATGCGTGCAGGCCTTGCTGCATCAGCCATTGCCTGCCCAAATAGATACAGATATGACTCGAATACTTGTAGTTGAAAAAGAAATTAACATTTGAACAGGCTCTAAATGATGCATATCTAACCATTGCACTGAGCACCATAGATAAAACTAAAATTTTGTTATCCAAGATCCAATTATTTCAATGAAAAGTGCAGAAAAACTTTTGCTTATAAGAAAGTGTCCTTTTGCAGCTCAATTGCTTCATTTTTGGCGTTCAGAAAGGCTATTGCACAACTTTCCATGCAAAATCAAATGAATCGAAATAAAAGTTACCAGTAAATCAAAGGCTTGAAACATGTAACCAAAACAACTAACACTGACAGTGATTAAAGAGAAATATAAGCGTAGCTTCCTATAAACTACACATCGACTTCCTAAAACCTACATGTTCATTGAAAGAATTCATCTTCTTCGAAAGCGCAACATGACCCTAAACAATGACAATATATGTCATGGATCATAAAACCTACATCAAGAAATATACAGCATACCTTTGTAAGAGTTGCAATTCCACTCATTCGCTGCATGAAGTTGAGGACAACTCTTTCTGCCAAAAGTATGCTCCTGGCACTGCCTGCAGAGACAACTTGTTAGACAATCATTGTTACCTTGCCTTTAAATTGTATAATTACTGGGAAAACTGAAAGTATGTGCTAAGTACCATATACTGAGCCAAATTGTAAACCTCTCTCCACATGATTCCCATCAGTCCGACTCCACTCAACCTGCCTTGCCAAATTCATCTCCAAAGATTACTTCAAGCTACATGACGCTCATCATCTGTCTATTGGGATATGAAGTGACTATGTCAACCCATACAATCAAACAAATAGCATAGCTACATGTTTCTACCTTCAACTGAGGATCCACTTCCTTGAATATCATGTTTGACATCACAATTCCAGCAATCACACCATCTTCCTTTGCTAAAAAATGGGCTTCTGCTTGTTGCTCAACTGGAATAGTCGATAAACAAGAGACATCTCCTGTGATTCCAAGATTATAAATACGTCAGATAGCAAGCAATAATACAAATTCCCTTATATATCCTTGTTACATACCTACAAGGTACATAAGTTAAATATGTAATACATTTAAATATTGAAACATAAAATGAAATATATAATCTGATAGGTGAGAATAGGTTGATAGGTTATATATATGAATAAAGGGGCACAAACAATAAGTTGTGACCCTGTGAAACGATAGGTAGCATCTGTAAATAGCGAGTGTTGATAAATAACAATGCTTAATTTGGTATATAGCAATCCAGCTCACATCATTCTTTTGGCTAAATCAAAGAGGATGAATAACAAAGCTTAATTTGGTATATAAGAATCCTGATCACATTATTCTTTTGGCTTAATCAAAGAGGATGTGTAGGATGTCTTCTAGAACAGTAATGCTAAAGAAAACAATGTTTGCAATCAATTTATGTTCTGTTTTAAGATTCTTACTGACATGCTTAACCTGAAGTTGATATTCATTTGGCATTCTCGTATGCATTTGCAGTATTAATTTTAAATGGTTAAGTCATTAGAGATACAAAATACCATATCTTCAAATAAATGGATTAGCAATCTGCCAATCAGTGGACACAAGATGTGGGGACAACCAGTCATTTTGCAATTAATTTGGTTCTCCTCAAATGAGACACCTGGCCCTATGACTCTCCTAAATTCATAAAATAAAATAGTGAGGATATCACATCATACATGAGCCAACCCTCGACATTTTTTGCTAGTGGACAAGCGAATTATATTAATAGAAAGGCTAACAGCCCGGACAAATGCAAGATATGACAAGTAGACATAGAAAACCACTAAAACATTGTTCAGGGAACATGAGGCAGGGAGCCATTTCAAAAAAAAACACTCCAGAGCAAGAGATAGCGACCTATAGACTTCAAAAAAGCTTATCAATGACAGAAAAAATTATAAACCACAGACAGAGATAAACAACCAATACAATATAAGTATGAGAAAAGAGAAATAACCAGCTATAACTAAGCTTTAGACATAAAAAATTGTCATGGACAATTAATTCTTACATATGCTGAACCATTACATCAAGAAGCAGAGGTAGAACCACGATTGAGGTGTAGGTATACCCTCCATATTGTCAGTTGGTAACAAATGTGATGGAGATAGCATATTCTGGGCATGTGTAAAACCTGTTTCCTGACTGTCTTCTTTAATCCTACACCTAACATTCCTCTTTACCTTTGACACTTACAAACTTAGCAGCGGTACTGTCCAGATTTTCCTGTAAAGATCCCTTAATCAAGGTTGACTGATGCAATGGAATATGTTAACTCCTGTTAATACCTGCATATAAGAGTGTCTAGGATTCAGATTCTTTGGATGAAGAGGAATCACAACTCTCTTAAGCCATCTAATAAGCTGTTGGAGAATGCATAGGGCATGCACGTCTGCAACATATCCCATTTAATGGTTCCTAATTCCATACATATTCCCTTGTTAGCCAGGGAATCTTATGCTTGGTTCACTGTTCTTGGTACTTGCCTAAATTTAATGTGAGGAATTCGCCATATTAACAATTGTGTTATGCTTACTAAGTTTTGTAGATTCCAAGTGACAACATCTTCGTTCTTTTGTCTTTACAAAAGTTTTATGTGAGTTGGGAATCTTCTTCTATATATGCAATGTATTTGCTGATTTTCATGCCACAAATGTTTGCAAGTCAGACTCATTGTTTGTACTGTGGCCTGTGCTGGAAGAATGCATAGCAAACATCTGTACTATAGAGTCTCTTAATATCCCTGCTGTTCCCGATCCACCTGAATTCCGTTTAGCAGCACCATCAAAACTGCATTTCATATAGCCAGTTTAACATATTAGATTTGTCCAAAGCTTCATGCTTATTTCAAGACTTGATGACCAGCTCATCATTGGAAGCTGCATATATGTACTTATAAGAAAATACCTGTAGGATATGTGGTGGAGTATACTAAATCAGATTCATACAATAGAAAAGTACACGAAAACATATTAAACTGATCATGATTCATAACATCAATTCAGTATTCAAACATATCATTAAGACGTGATGTGGGATTATGGCGGAGATGAGTCCCATAATGAACTGCCATTACAGGTCTTGCAGGCGAATGTAGAACATATATTAGTAAGCATGCTCGATTATAAGAATGTAAATGTTGGTCAGAGTAATAGTTCTAGGTCTTTCGCTCTAGTTGACCCAGCAAATTATCACACAGATGAGTATTGACTGTCTACATGTAAGGTTGTGGACCATAAAATTTGAGTTTGTTTTATGAGCAAGATTAATAATATCGAGGATTGTCCTCTATTTCTCACGATTTCTGAATCTGCTTGAAGAAGTTTGAATTATTTATATTTTTGGTATTATTTTCGAAATAGTTCTTGTCTTTGTATATAAAAACAAGTTTCTTAACCCTGAAATATTTGGAAGCATTTTCTTGGTTCAATCCTCATTTCATGTTTCTGGTAACCTAGATCCATTGGTTTCTTTATAGGATCAGATTTCACTGACTATCCTAATCAATAATGGGTATTTCGTGGCAACGTAGTTTTCAGATAGAGCTGGTCAATTGCCTCCAGGATATGGAATAATGGTCCAATAAACATCAAAAGATGGCAAAGGAACTGATAGAGAACGGTCAAGTAGTTACAACCAATTATTTTGTATTTTGAACTGTAGAAGTGCAACTTGCAATAGTTACATAACAGTCCTATGTTACTATAAATGGATTTCACATGTTCAGTTTGAAATTCCTGGAAGTTACTCAAAATTCTAGAACTATATTGTGCTTTAGTGCATGCACCGTAGAATTCTAATGTAATCATTCTGATGGAATGATCATATAAAAATTGGGCTTTATGGTCTTAACTCTTATGGACCCAATGAAGCTATGTATTTTCACGAGTTAACAGAACTCAGCACTAATATAATAGTTGTGTATTATGATATATGAACTTTTGTTGTTCTCTTGGTGTAGTTTTCATGATCATAGAATTTGCTCCTTGGAAACAGTAGACATCAGATTGCTATCAACCTAAGTAGGCGATCGTGGTACTAGAACAGGTATATGTACGGGGCTCAAGTACACCTGTACAGCTATTTTTATCCCGGTATGGCTTGGATATGGCTGTACAAAAAAATATTAAAAATATAACCAAATAAGCAAAATTAACCACATGATATGCATAGAGTAAACAAAATAAGTTAAAGAACCACAAAACAGTTGAAACACTATTGATAATTCGATGCCAAATGTCATGATATTCAATGGTCAAACTTAGAACAAGTACATAGTGCAAATGAATACACAAAAATCAAGACAAATCAACATATTCATTATATTCTAATTGCTCTTCATCAAGAGTGTCAATGCTATCATGTGGTTCATTAGAACCATAAGCAATAGCAATGCCACTCCCACTAGCTCTGCTATGCAGGTCATGTGAAGAGCCCTCTAGCTTCGTGTCGAGCAATGAAAGGTGGGCAATATCAGAATCCAAGTCAGGGATCTTTGAATCTACATCCCAATACTTTGTTTCCCCTTGCTTGTACTCATCTTGCTTGTGTGTTAGAAGGTGTAGGTTGGAATGCCCATGGACCAAATCCTCTACCTTTTTTATTGCTAACTTCTTGTGCTTAACTGAGTGGATACAGGGGTATGTGTCCCAATTCCGCTCAAATGAAGAGTAACAACCTATTGAGGCAAGCTGCAAAGTCAATGCAAAATTAAAATTTATAAAAATAAAAACAATACGTCGAAAATAAAGTTAGAGAGTTAAAAAATATCTTACTTGTGATAGAAGTTTTATTGCAAGATGTTGGAAGCGGGTGGATGCTTGTTCATGGATGTACTACCATGTATGAACGTCTTTCTTGTACTTGTCTCAAACAATTGTAAGAGAATGACCTGTGGAGGCTATGAAATTCCTAAACTATCCCATAATTGTTTCTTTAACTTTTGGATTGGAGAAGAGTCAAGTGAATGCCACCTTATACCTATCCTAACCTCAGCATCCCGATATGGAGGGACCCTCCTGGATAAAGAAGAATCTCAATGTTATAGTATTTTGTATTCATGTCAAAAGCAAAAAGATGCAATGGGATGGTCATTTTGTTCCATCTATTAATGAGATGTGACTACATTAGCTTGAAGAAACTCTCCATAGGATCTTGCTATTTGACATTTATGGACTTAATCTTCTCAATCATTGAATCGATTTCATTATAAATTTCACCCAAACATTGATACAAATCAACAAATCTAAGCATACTCGAAATGGGCTCAATAAAACTAAGCACGTAATCCACACATTCCCACCACCCGCCATCGAGAATCAACCCTTTCACCTTTGTGGTCTTCTCAGTGTTTGACTACTTCCATACACCCCAAAGGTTGATGATAACCATGTTGCTCAATGCCTCTCGCATCTTCACGAGTCATCTCAAAACGATTGTGTGAGGTAAATCGAGTCTCAGCAACCAAATAAGAAATTAAAACAAATAAAATTTAAAAAAACGTTCACAAATCAAAATTCCACAAATTACAAACTGACAAAATTATATTAAAATTATACATTAATGATTAAACAAAATATAGTTACCTTTAACAACTAAAACTTCAAGGACTTGAAGATGCCTTAAGACATGTGATGGTTGTTGATGAACATTTGGATCTCACTCACCTCATCATACACCTATTTGATTTTGTCTATTTTGGTGCCCAACTTTTGGAACATTAGGTTGAGGGAATGAACGTCACAAGGTGTCCAAAATAAGTGCCCATACCTTGCCTCAACCCACATCCCCACAACTTTGCAATTTTTAGCATTGTTCGTTATAACCTAGACAATGTTTTGAAGCCCCACAACCTCAATGGAATAAGACAATGTTTTGAGGCCCAACAGCCTCAATGGAATCTATGTGGATGTCAACAATGAATTGTACATCCTTCAACTGCCCCACACAATTAAAGGTCCTCAAAAATATTGTCCCTTTAGGGCACACTACAACCACATTAATCAATGGCCTATTTGATGTATCTTTCCATCCATTGGAAACAATGGACACACTGGTTTCGATCCATGAATCCCTGATGGACTGCATTGAATCATCAACACGTTTTCTTTATTTTGCCGATAAGGTGGTGCACACATTTTCATACATTGGGCTAGTGAGCCCTTTGAGGGTTTCATTGATAGCTTTCACCATATCCTACCAGTATGGTGATCTAACAACATTAAATAGCAACCCACACATGTAAATACAATGCCCAATGTGTTACTTGGCTATGTCCTTGGATTCATTCTAGAATGTCCTTTCCAATGGGCTTGTACCTTTTGTTCACTTGTGAGTAAGCACTGAATCCTCTTCCTCTACAAGGGATGTACACTAAAATTGATGTGATGTGGCCACGATAGAAGTACGAGATGGAGCAACAAATGGCTTGCTAGATTTAGATCCCTTCTATGTTAAATGATGCTTCGATTTTAGGGCAACTATTGCATCTGCTTCTTCTTGCTCTTTGATGTATCAGAGGATATTTAGATTTGGAAACCCCTTTCCATTCGGCCCAAAGAAAGCTTTGATTCTTTGGCCAAGAATCACACACAAATGGGCTTTAATCCAACTGTATGAGCTCTTATATTTTCATTACACTTTGAGCAAACCCAAATATAACCCCATCCATCTGGACCCTGCTCTAACATTGTGACATACTTCCAAAGGGGCAAGAAAGGATCGGTTTTGAGGGTTGTTGCCCCTTGGTACAAGGAACTAGCACTTCAACCATTCTATCAAATCGTTGTAGCTACATGGTCAAAAAAATAGTAATATTCCTATTAAGGGGGAAATAAACCTATTTATTAAAATAATGTTTTAAAAAATAACAAAAAAATATTGAAAACAAGTTACCAAAAAAATATTTAAAAAAAAATAAAAATCCATAAAAAACTTACTTTGAATCAACAATCCTCTTTGTTGCAAGCTCCTTAAACTCTTTGGCACCAAATGGGCACTTGTAGTGGCATAGTATTAGCAAAAAGAAAGAAGTTTCAACCCTAAGTAATTGAAAAAATGAAGATGAGAGAGTAAATGTGCAATGAGAGGTAAGTGTGTTGTGGTTGTTTGCTTTTGATAAAATGAATGTGAGAGTGGCCTTTAGGGTTTTCCCATACTTTTATTTATTTCTTAATAAATTTTTAATGTCCAACTTTGATTATTTATAGTTAAAAATAAAATAAAATAAAATAAAATAAACATTTTTTGACTATGGGTACCCACAGATGCAACGCGGGTACTGCCTGACAAGGTCGGGTACACCTAGATTCGTTCTGGGATGAACCAGACCCTGCCAAGTAGACCCAAGCCATATCCACAGTGTATTGGACCAGGACAAGTACATGTCGTACCAGGATCTAACCTAGCTATCAACATGTTGCTACAGTATCAACCTTAACATTTTAAACTTCCATAGCAAAGTAAGTTTATTTTCGTCAAAGATATCAGCTAAAATGAAGTGCCCTAACTCATATGGAGGTGGGCCTCTCAAACCTCTAAAGTAAGGCTAGTGGAAATAGACCTCTATAGAACTAACCTAGGGCCATATATGGTGCTCCAAGAAACAATGACGTGTTAAAAATGCTTGTAGATGCTGAGTGCATGGTGTGAGCTAGTTGAGGAAGCCTAGAAGAAATGTTGCAATTTATTTCTTCAAACACATCACACAAGCATTGTTACTCAAGACTCGGATTAAATTTACTCAATTTATCCTTAAAAACTAGATTCTGAAGTGTAACTGGGCAGCCCTCATACCTTTCAAGACATTCTTGAAGTCCAAATAAACTGGTACGTTTTGACCTGACAATCCTTATTATTTGCTATCCGTGTCCTATTCAATTGTGGGGTAGTAAAAAGGCTTGGCTTGGTCTTCTCCTACAAGGTCCTAGTTTCACAACATAGAACAAACTTGCCATTGATCCATTTAAAAGCTTTCTAAATAGGCCCCTGAGCATCCAATTGCATTTTACATAAACTTCATCTAGAACAGTTTTTCTGATCTTAAAGTTTTATCTAAAATTAGTGAGTGCTAAAATCAGTTCAACTTCACAACCTTCAGTCTATCCACATATTTCTTCCTTTATCCCATAGGTCTTTCCAAGAGTTGATGCCTCTCTAACCAAACTCTTTCCTCCCGAACTATAGATACACCCTTCCAACAGGGAAAGAAAAGAACCCGCATGGATTGAGTAGACAAACTCCACCCATATCAAGGGTCTTCATGATACAAATATGATTCTCTAGAACCATTCATGCCTAGTACTTTTGAAAATTCTAGAGCCTGTAATAAAAAAAGATCAGACTCCCCTACCCACATCACAGACTAAAGGGCCTTTGAAGCCAACAATGTAGGATGATACTTGAATCTGATATCATACCAACAACTGCCAAGGGACATGACAACAAACTGCTCTATCTATTTGCCTATGAGGACATCTGCCTGCATTCTTATATTTGTTATTCCTAGTTTCGCTTTCTCCTTTAAAAGAGCACAATTTTCCCAAGATAATAAAGTGAAGGCCATTATCTCCACCTTGTTTCACCAAAAGGAACCATCTATGTCATTTCCAACTTTATATATTATGTTGTGGATGGGGAGAAATAAGAACATAAATCATGCCCGGTTGCAATAATCTGATGAACTACAATAATTTTTCCTAGCTAAGGGAAATCACCAAAAAAAAGATTTAAAGCTTTCTTTCAAATCTCTCGAGCACCTGCCTCCACTAATCAATAGGAGAAATTACAAGGCCAACTCGGATGCCCTGGTCTCAAACAATTTGACCTTGCAGAACATAGAAATATGTCCTTGTAATGTTCCTAATTGGACATTTTTAAACAATTCTGGATTTACCAAAAACCGTAGGGCAGAATTACTTAAATCTGAATCGTTACTTCAAACCCTCATAGAAAATGAAACACATTCTGAAAATCAATTATAAACCCTCTAAAAATTGCAATTTTCTTATGAAATATCCCCTTAGAGCAGATCTGAGAAAATACTGATTTTTGTAATAAATTTTCAGGCTTGTAAATTAATTTACAGCAAACCATACCAATGCAATTTCAAACATAACTGACCATCCAGCTGAGAGAAGATATCACTTCGAATACAAATAGGCCTTGGGAAAGCCTAAGATGACACCAAACCTGAACGGCCCTAAAAATCAGCTCCCAAAAGTGATGTCAGCCCTCCAAAGGGTGATGTCAACATGCTCAAATGATGCCGTAGCTGCTATAGATGATTCCCTAGCTGATATGGCTGACCTAGATGATGTTCCAGCTGCATCAAATGATGTTCTAACTATTTTGGATCATGTCCTAGCTGTTGTAGATGATGCCCTAGTTGTATGCAATGACTTTTCGCTCAATCGTGACCTTTGAATGAAACCACCAACAAAAGTTAAGGGTTTTCGTCCCCAAAATCTGATTACCGAAGAGGGTTACTGTCCTCAATGGCTGAAAGTTTATGCAAACTGTTCAATTTATAAAAATATCAAATAATAGATGAATAATGGATATCACAAATGATCCCCTCCATCTTCTTTTATACATTTTCCCACTCAAACTCCAAACTTACTTTATTTTAATAATAAAACATAAGTTATTGACATTACTTTTTGGCCACTTAGTCATATTATTAAGTTTATTTTAAAGTATTTAAGAATACTTTTTATTTTAATAATAATATTATTATTAAGTTGCCCAAAAGATTAGAAATGACCGAGCCCATCTTAAATAATATTATTAATTATTTTAATCTAGAAAAGGGGGCATTACAGTCCGTTCTTCCCAAAATTGCTTGCCGTCAAGCAATTGTAACCTCTTATGCTCAAGTATCACTATGCCAAAGTGATGAGTCATGTTGTAATGTTCATAGAGTCTAGACCCTATACCTATCAAATGAGATAGCTCCTAACAATGAACATAGTGTGATATATCCCCAATGGATACTGATTACAATTCATACTCAAGATGATTCTCCAACATTTGTCGATACCTGAAGGTATCCAGAAACTCCCATTAGACCAAAACTTGTCATATGTTCTTCCCATTGTATAGCAATTGTCCCACTTGGCTCCTCCCACGTAATGAAGGATCTGGAATACCAAACCTTTGAGTCCCAATGGATCCTTCTATGATTTGGCGAGCTCCTCCCAATATATGGTGAAAATCAGATTACGGATAGATTGGGGGCAAGTTACAACAGCCACAAATCACTTGGAATTTCATCCACATCAGGGCTGTTATTTCTGATTTATTTGTTCTCTTTCGCTGGAACCTTCTACCTATATCATCCAATGCTAGAATCCCCTTAAGGTGGGCAAACTTGTAATTGTTCATGACTACTAATAGCAGTCCTAAGCCTTTTTTTTTTTTTAAACCCAGCCACATGACAATAGTATAACAGCTACCAAACTGAAATTTTATTGAAAGAGACAAAACTATGAGCAATGTAGAAATTAATAGCCACCATATAAGGACTGAAGATTTGAGATCAATAGATCTAAAATTGGAAACCACAAACATGTTAGCCCTTAGTTCCAATTTCTCGCAGCCAATACCCATCCCAATTTTGTATAGAAGATGGCTTTCAACAAGAAAGCTCCATTTTGTAGATAACCCATCAAGTGTCCACCCAAGAGCAGCAGTAACAAGTGTATCCGAAACCAACCAAAAATTACCATAATGGAATATCTCTGAGAATTGAGTGTTTTGAAAATATGCCACTCTTTACTTTGTGGCAGCCATGCTTGGAGCTCCATCCACTATACCTTAAAGTATCATTTTCTTTTCTACATCTTTGACTTCCATCCCATTAAATGCTTTCAACCAATGCATGCCAATACTTATGCTCACCTCTTTTTTTTTGTTGTTACCTTGCTTATTTTGGGCTCCAAATGTTGCTTCGATGCCGCCCATAGAATTTTCTCTGAAAATGGGTTCAGATCAGATCCTATGAGTGCTGAAAGGTGAGTGTAACAGTAACGTATAACTCTGGAATTCTTCAACTCAGTCAACTTGTGGCTGTATGTAGCTGTTAGCTGCAGTCCCAACTCCAAATCCTTGGATATCCGTAACATAAAAAAAGTGTAGCAGCTGCAATTCTTGAAATTCTCCGCACAAATGAGTAATGACAGCAGTATAGGGGCTGGAAACCATCTTGTACTGACTGCAAAAGCCTCATCAACGTCCATAGTTGGAATACGCATCTTTCCAGTGTCGAAACTTTCTTCTATTACTGCAAAAGGTATAGGGGCAAATCTGGGAATGTGTACACAGCAGTCCACAAATTTGCGACAGTATTCTTCAAGAACCATGGATCATAGTCCTTGTCACCCCAAGCTGTACCATTTGACAACTGGTGTGGATCAGATTGTATGTGGGCTTGATAATAGCTGTAACCGTCATATCTTGCTCGAATTTCCTCTCTATACAGCAATGTGTAGGATGGGATACTAACACTTAGTGACTCCAATAGGTGACACCTTCTACCCACAATATCAAGCAAAGAAATTACTGTCATTCCTGCAGAATTAGAGTTGCTTATGACACATATCATTCTTCCCAAGCATGATACTTTCGCCATGCTCAATATGAATATGGTACCATGGCTGCCAAGCTGAGTTCCCTTACCAAAAAAAAAAATCTTATATTGCCTACCAAAGCATCATCCATGACAATAAGTGGAAAACGCATTTTTCTTGTGTTACAATATTCCTTTATGACTGCATATGGAATGACAGACAAGCTGGAAACATGTGGAACAGTAGTTCTGACATTGGAGACAGCTCCCCTGGCAATCCATGTCTCCCCTAGACCCATGATATAGGAACCATTACATACTTTGTGTCTACCCCAGGTGTTGAAAAGTGGTTGTGCCTTTATGGTGCACTAAATGGTGAAGCCATGTTGTAGTATCTCATCCTTCACAATGTGGTTAGAATGCACAACAAACTCTATATGACTCCTCATAAATTTTCTTTCATTCTAGGTGCAAGAGACGGAGAACCCAATCGTGACATCTGCCTTGATCCTTATAAGACCATCCGGATCCCATATGCCACAACAGTCTTGGACTTCAATCGAGGAATCAACATGCCCATATATGCAAGTTGTGTCCTTGACCCTAACACCCTTCTTAGAATGCTTCCCATGTTGACAAGAATCCTTAGTTGCTGAATTTATGAACTCAACACTCATTTCAACTAAAAGACTCTTTCCAAGCGCATTTTTATCAGCTGAATCAAAAATATTATGAGAGAACGCTGTTGTCCTATCTAGAATACCACAGATCATGTCTAAAAGGTAGTCATTTATCAATTCATCTTCCATCACCATAACATTTACATCTACCCCTGCAATTATAGTTCGAATATTAAATCTGAAGCCAACAACATCCATCTGAGTTTGTTTACCTAAATTCTGAGTTGTTCCCTTGTTGTTTGCTCTGAGAACAATCACAAATGTGAGGTGACATGTCTTTGGACTTTGCATTTGTCCCATCAACTGCAACCATTGAACATATTTCTTATGTTCCACCATTGAACATATTCCTTATGTTCCTCCAACTTGAGCTCTTTGCATTCAACAAGTAAAGCCCTTCTTGTTTCGATCTCTTCACTATTTTGCTTTTGATCTTGTTTTCTGATTTATTTCTCTTTCCTCATTGCAAGGGAAGAATTATTTTCCTCTTGGGCTAGAACTTTTTTCCCACTTTCCTTTTGTATGGTTGGTGCCTCCATGGGCTGTTCCCTCCCCCTTACTTGCAGCCCTAATTTTTCTTCATATTTTGAACAGACATAACAATGATTCAAGAGTTTATCTTTCTCTTTAAATTCCTTTAGGTGTTGTTTTCC
The DNA here is from genome assembly GCA_037957365.1 of Torreya grandis. Classification (NCBI taxonomy): domain Eukaryota; kingdom Viridiplantae; phylum Streptophyta; class Pinopsida; order Cupressales; family Taxaceae; genus Torreya; species Torreya grandis. Next base: position 1,600,825 of record JARHVA010001913.1, read on the forward strand.
TTGAATAGCTATCAACTTAGCTTCCTTAGCTCTACTCCACCATCATCACACCTTTCTTGGGTTCTTATCACATCCTCTGCACTTTCCTACAATGTAGTTGGTTTCATTTCAAGACTAGGATCCACTGCAATGTAGTTGGTTTCATTTTGCTTAGGCCTCTTGGTGCACAAAACGGGGAAGCCATCAGCTACCATCACATTAAGCCTTTATCCTTTTTGTACCTCAAAAAGTCACCCGGATTCCATGCCATTATGCAAAATGCATTTTGAGCCAAAGGCTCTATCTTTATTCTTTCACCCTGTTTAAAATGATGGTAGAACTGAAATAGAGTTGTGCTAACATTCTCATATTGTGAATTGACATTATAAGAGTGTTTAACGTGATGACAACAAATCTGAAATGGCATAGTATGAAACAACCACCCTGAAATATGACTTTCATTTTTATACCTTGGGCTGGAATCCAATAGTTTCTCTCATTTTTCTAATTTAGAAGTAAGAGCTTTTGAAAGATTTGCCTTGACACAACCATCCTTGTAATTCAGAATTTCAGAATTAGTGGCATCAACTGAAACATTCTCCTTGTTGCATGCTTATCACTATAGTTACTCTTACTCTCATACGACAATGACTCAACTTTTGCAATGCTTAGAAGATTGATAGGTGCTTCTAAGGCTGAAACATCCTCAATTTTGGATACTCGACATTCAACATGTAATGCATGTTCCTTCCTTTACATTGTTAAAATAAACATTTTGTTAATCAAAAGTCATACATATTTCTATTGAAGACCCTCCCCTTTCCACTTGAATGGTGGATTCCTTTATGGGCTGCTCACTAACTTCTTTCGGATCTGAATTTTCTTGCTTCTTGATTTCTTCCTTGGGATTCTTTTTAGGTTTTGACTTTTCATCTTTCTTCCTTTTATCTCACTACACTTCCTCATAGTGCCCTTTCCCATGCCATGTCTCTATCAACTCTATAAAATCTGTAAAAGAAATTTTTGTTCGAATCTCTACTGGAAGAGTTTTGTATAACTCAAAACTAGCCATAATATCCTTATGTAGTAACCCCATGGCATGAAGAAAACTTCTGCAAACAACTCAACCCCACAGTTGGCAAGAAGATAGGCTCTCCACTCTGATACCACTGTAATGTTCCTAATTGGACATTTTTAAACAATTCTAGATTTACCAAAAACCCTAGAACAGAATTACTTAAATCTGAATTTTTACTTCATACCCTTATAGAAAATGAACCAAATTCTGAAAATCAATTATAAACCCTCTAAAAAAAGTAATTTTCTTATGAAATATCCCCTTACAACAAATGTGAGAAAACAATGTTTTTTTTAATAAATTTCTAGGCTTGTAAATTAATTAATTTACAGCAAACCATACCATGCAATTTCAAACATAATTGACCATCCAGCTGAGAGAAGATGTCGCTTCAAACATGAATCGGCCTTGGACAAGCCCAAGATGACACCAAATGTTGAACAGCCCTAAAAATCAGCTCCCAAAAGTGATGCCAGCCCTCCAAAGGGTGATGTCAGCATGCTCAAATGATGTCCTAGCTACTATAGATGATGCCCTAGATATTGTAGATGATGTCCTAGCTGATATGGCTAATCTGAATGATGTTCCAACTACATCAAATGATGCCCTAATTGTTGTATATGATGCCCTAGCTGTTGTAGATGATGCCTTGGTTGTATTCAATGATTTTTCTCTCAATCATGACCCTTGAATGAAGCCACCAACAGAAATTGAGAATTTTCATCCCCAAAATCTAATTACCAAAGAGGGCTTCCGTCTTCAATGGCTGAAAGTATAAGCAAACTGCTCAACTTATTAAAATATCAGATAATGGATGAATAATAGACATCACAAATGATCCCCTCCATCTTCTTTTATACCTTTTCCCACTCAAACTCCAAACTTATTTTATTTTAATAATAAAACATAAGTTGCCAACATTACTTTTTGGCCACTCAGTCATATTATTAAGTTTACTTTAAAGTATTTAAGAATACTTTTTATTTTGACCTGGTGGGGATAGCCTAGCGGTGTATGAGTTGAGTGCTAGAAGTGGGAGGTCTTGGGGCCCATTCTCCAGGCTGACCACTTATATAGTGTCATTCCCACACTAAGCTCCGATGGATCACCCATGAGGATACCTGATGAGGTAGACTAGCCAGCTAGGTATCCAATGCGATGGAGGTCGATACGTGGAATGCAACGAGGCAAACCACAATCCATGGCTATGGATACTCTTCACAACCAGTTCTGGCTCCAGTTATATAAACCTTGTTATCCAACATTTTTTAGACTTGGAGGGGATAGCCTAGTGGTGTGTGAGCTGAGTGCTATAAGTGGGAGGTCTTGGGGTCCATTCCCCAAGCTAACCACCTCTATAGCGTCGTTCCTACACTAAGCTATCCCAACATTTTTTTTAACAACGAGATGTGGGTGAGTTGGTTAAAGCGACTTGGTTGTTTCAAGCCCCATCCAGATTCAAATCTCAAAGAAGGCATATGAGGCCAGTTGTGATCGTTGGTTGTATTCTTAGGGCTGTTAATGGCCGTTGGTTATTCTCGAGGACAGTGATGGCTATTGTTGGTAATAGTTGGTATACATCTGGTAATATCTGGTATACGGATGGTATTCAGGGGGTTAATAAAACACATGGGGATTTGGACCCCCGATTGTGTCCCAAACCAGTCCACGCTCCAATAAAAAATTGTCACCTAGCTAAAAAATATAATACTTTTTATTTTAATAATAATATTATTATTAAGTTGCCCAAAATATTATAAATGACTGGGCCCAACTTAAATAATATTATTAATTATTTTAATCTAGAAAAGGGGACATTATAGTCCTAGCCAACGAGAATAACTTCCATTTTCTCTTCACTCATAACTGCTCTAGAAGCTCCTTCATAGATATCAAGGTACCAAGAGTTTTCTCCTGGGTGATCTTAGGATTGAAAGCACAATCATTAAAAAAAGTAGACATTGAAATTTTTTCTACCAAACATAATTCCTTTGATTTGGTCTGAACATGGACAACCTCCCACAAGTACCCATTTACCACAATCACATGGAGTCATGGGGTGAAAGGGAAACCATGTTTGATTGAACTCTATAAAGAAATTAACTTTAACGTTTACAAATACTTTGGCCACTGCAATAGAAAAAAGGTTACCACTTTCATGAAAACAATCTAATACTCAACCGGTCAAGCATGTCCAAGGAATAGGCACGCTACCCTATTTTAAACCTTATCAAAAAAAATCTTAAATGAAAAAAAAGTCTAGTTTCCACCCTATCTTTTTGTGCAAACAATGCTCTTCCAAGTAGCAAGAAGATTGTTGAAAGTGAACTTTGCCTATAGATGCACCGTCCTTCAGGCTATCAACTTAACCCAACTAACAAGTAGTTTTGCCAAGACAGTGTAAAACAAATTGAAAAGGCTAATATGCTTGCACCCTTGCATAATCTCACAAATGGAAAGTCAAATGACTTTGGACTGCGATTGGTAAAGAACTTTCTCAGCTGTGAGCTTTTATAGCATGGATGAGTCGGTGAATGTAGGATTGAAATTTCACAATCAATCATTTTGACCCTAAAGACCTTAGCCTCCATCGAATGAGAATGACCCCCATGCTTGACTGATTAATACTTAGGAAATCAAACACCAATCAAGCATGGCCAAGATAAAGTCCAATTCTATCCTATCGTAAGCCTTATCATTATCTTTATGATAAGTGCTTTCTACCCTATGTCTTGTGCTCAATCAATGTTCTTCCAAGCAGTGAAAAAATTGTTGAAAATTAATATGCCTTTCATAATCCCTGTTAGCATAGCAACTCAGTATACCTTTTCCACATTGGACTTCACGCCTAGTCATAACATACTTGCAGCATATGGTAATAATTCCAATTTGCTTGCTGTCCAACACATCCATGGGGATTGTTATGGAATCATTAAATATAACTATTACTTTTGCTACTACCACCTTTGGATGCAGCTTAACAATACTTCCCTAAGAAATCCCCTTGCTGTGGTACTAGCATTATCTTTCATTGTGGGCTTAGAGGGCTAAGAATTTGCACACCGTAAAAGTCCGCTTCGATGAATCTAATGTCGATGCCTTTTATTCTCCTCGGCTTTTTCTAATCTCGAAGTCTTTATTACACCCGACTTTCACACTTGAGACAGCATTAGACCATTATCCTATGAATACTGATTTTCCTTTCCTTGGGCATTTTCTCATCTAATAAGGAAATCATTTCTCTTTGGCACTACCTAGGAAAATCTTTGCCCCCATACACAAACTCATCAGCTCACTTTAACTATATTACATCCCGTCCACTTCACACCATTCACTGTCTTCTCATTTCTCTCCACGTATTTGGCTTAATATGCATGCCTTGACTCCATGAATACCATGTTTTTTCATGGAAATTAATGTAGGACATTACTCCACACCTTCATCCAGGCCATATTGCTCATGCACATGGGATTGATTTTTATTAATGGTGAATCCAATATTCACCAACTCACAGGCTGCTCTCATTAATATGCCAGGCAATGCTTTGGTCACAAACACTCTGATCACAACAACCACAACATCGTAACTCTACCACGCTGTTTGCTGATGGGTCTCCTCTATGTTCTAGTGAGAGTGACATGAACATTCTCTCGGTCAGTGCTCATTCAATGAAGAAATTTGTGTTTCATCCTAAACAACTAAAGCATCCAGTCAGAAAAATTGACACCTTAGAAATAAGATCTACACAGCAGTTTCATAATACTGAGCCTCTAACTTTGATGGCTGCTGAGGTGCAGTATGCTCAGGGCAGTAAGGTTTGCAATCTTTGTAGATTGGCTTTGAGTGCTTCTCATACCGGTCTTTTCCAAAAGCATAGATCAGCTACTCGAGCAATGAAACTCAGAAGCGGCAGTAGGCTTTCAAAAAAATCTATAAATCGAGGCAAGACTTACTGCAAAATGTCAATGCTGGTTTGACGATGTTAAGCCTTGCAGAGTTTTACGGGATGAAAAAAGGAATTTGTCAATAAAGTCTTCTAAAGCACGGCTGAGAACTAATCAGATGAGACAGCAGAATGAGTACAATAGGTGCCTGATAAGGATTGATGCTGATGATGTTGATAAAAGCAAAGGTATACTCGGCCAATCCATCATGGAAGGCAGTAGGGTAAAAACATCCACCTCTGTTCTTCAAAATGCTGCTACCCTAACTTACCCCTTTGAAAGTGCCAATTTCCCATGTTATCCTAAGAAAGCTCTGAGTGTTGTTCCCCCCAAAGTGATGTTCCCTCACGAGCCTTTAAGAGATGTAGAGTTTTAAAGCTAGTCAGCACCACAAGACTCTCCCTAATATGCCAAAAATACCCTAGTAGCAGTGATTACACTCAGAAGTCCCAGAATAGTAGCCATGAGGAGGTCAATCTCGCTCCAGAAGCTTTGCTGAAAGCAATAAACAAACTGGATTCTAGCATTCTTAAGCTTTCCAAAAAGATTCAAAACCATGGAAATCAAATCCTCCTACTTGGAGAATGCATTGTTCAGCTAAATGCTTATGTCAAAAAGCAAGAAGAATGTATTAAGCAGTTTAACCGTAATAATGAATTCCTACATCTTTGCCTTCAAATTTTGGAGCAGGTCCTGATTTATGACCCGTAAAGAGGTTGGTTTAATAAATCATTCAAAAGCAGGCTGCTAATGCTCGTCCCAACAAGTGTCACACTGGCAGTTCAAGCTCCACTCAAGGACAGACCACCAACTGAGATGTACCGATTTTTAGACCCAATCCGGAGATGGTTGCTACTCCAATGGAAATGAATGACGGTCCTGATACCAGGTAGAAGGGCCCTTTTGACGATCACAGCTAAAACCGATCGTTTCCTTCCGTGGAACGATCAAAATTGCAAAATCAATGTATCTCCATCTTTTGTTTATAGGTCACAAAGGATGTCATATATCTTTGTAAAAGGCATCAATATGCAGTTTGAATATTCGCTGTATGTAGTCAGTTGTCTAGTGTGCTAGGTTCTTAGTCCTTGTGTGCTTCAAGTCTTTGCTATGTCTTTTTTGGAAGTGGGAGTTTGTAATGATGGTAACTCTCTTATCCCATGTGATAAATGTCAGTCAACATTTTATTTCTGCTGCACTGGACTAAGATGTAATTTTCACTCTTTTAAAAGAATTTGAATGTTTTGAAAAAAAGGCCTTTCATAAAGCTAGGCTACTCCGAATGCACAATTCTGGAGGCTAGGAACTTCTTCCCGTTAACAAGAAGTTTTTCCAAAACCTTGTGAGTACACATTGAGAAGGGTAATAGTCTAATAAACCTCCACACTTCCACAGTTTCAGTGACAGTCCATAGTTACCAAGTCTGGAAATCCAGATTCATTCGGGAGGGCAAAATAATCCAAAAATCTGGAATTCTTGAAAAAGTTTGGATAAATCCCATCCAGAATATATACACATATATATGAGCATAATTTTATGAATATGCAAAATTGACAAATGCAATGAAAAAAACTAATGATATTATATAAAATGTCAATATATTAATATTATATAATATATGCATTGCTGGGTGTCTTATTTTTCCAGAAAACTAAAATAAAATTTAAAACAATAAGCCCAACCCAGACAGAACCTATCCTGAACCAACCAGTTTTTTTGCGGATCAGGACAGATTTGGTAACTATGAGTCTTACATACAGCAAGGCAAAACACATTGGTCCATGATTGGTGAGGAGCTACCACATATCTGGTGTCTTATATTATGGATGAGCTGGGGTATATAGGATTGAATTCTCGTGATTTTAACTAAAAGTTCCTATCCAATAACACCATTAATAGTTGCATTGATTGTAATTGGTCTTCAGTTTGTTGACATTTTGCAAATTGTACTATCTTTTAAAGTTGAAAGTACTATTATGACTGTGAAGAGTACTTGCATATAGAATAATGATCTTAGATGCCTGCAATTTAATTTCTGGAGTTCATTCAAGAATTTGAATGAGTACCTATTTTTTGTTATCAAAATCATTAACCATCTATTGTTACAGACTTAAAGTTGTTTGTATTTAAATCAATTTATCACTTAAGTTGATAGTGAAAGACTTGTAATGACTGAATAGCTCTTCCTTGATTGCAGTGCTTTTGCGGTTCTTAAACTTCATCCCCAAATTAAAGCACCGAGAAGGATAAGAGAACTTTGTTTTCTTCATAATTTATTGGTTTGAATAATTTTAACTTCTTTCCATGTAAATGAAGCAATCACTATTAAAATTATTATAACTTATCCTTTCCAAGGAAGGGTTTGAAGGGTCCAAAGAAGGCCATCACTGTGGGAGCAAAATCACAATGGAAGAAAAAATATTGGAACCACTACCTATAGGCAACAAAATGCCAGATCTGGATTTATATGGGCTTGTGCAACCACATAATTCATTTCAATCTATATGAGACCCACTGTAAGATTAGATGGTGGTTTTCAAGAATCAGAGGTTGGCTACATATGCTTTACATGGAATTAAAGGTTATGGAATTTAGAACGAATGTAGAGGAATTGAACTTGGAGTCTCTAGAAGTAGTGGGATCAAAGTTTTTAGATTTGCACAGGTAAACATTTTCAATAGAATAACTGGATTCAGCTATGTTATATCCCCATTTATTTCCACAGTCGAATCCAGATATACTATTCAAAAAGTAAATAAGATTGTTCAGAGTGAACTCACCGGCCTGCCCATAATACTGAATAGGATCTTCACACCCCATGAAAACAAAGCATAACAATAGTTGCAATAGAATCATATCTCAATGATTTGAAATTCTGATATTGGTTAGGAAATCAATCTCCTTTCTAAAAAAATCAGACATGGTTTTATATGGGGCTGTGCTGGAACATAGTTCGTTTATATCTACATAAAATGCATTGTAAGATTATGGCCTAGAGATGGTCATTTTCAAGAACTAGGAATCTACAAGATTTATTTCACATGGACTGTAACTTCTTTATGGAAATGAACATGAAGGAACTGGATTTGTGGTCTCTACAAGAAGTGTTATTGACAATTGTTGAGAAAGTACTAACTTGCCCATGCATAAACCAAATAGTGTCTCCACTCCATGCCAAAAAAACATTCATAAGAAGGGCAGCAACATAGCCATTTCTCAACTAGTTGCAATCCAATATTTCAGATAATTAGAAAATTAACCTCTTTTGCAGAAATTTCAGAACATATCTCAACACATCCCTTTAGCCTCAATGCAAGAACTTTGTAAATAATTTCCCAATGAGGAAAGCTTGTGAGCAACACAAACACCATAGGACACATTGATGCTGTTTTCTGGGCTATTTGACAGAGAGACAACATCCCTCATATTACATCTGGGATACATGAAACCCAATACGGATGGACCTTTTCAACTGGGTGAAGTACAACACCCAGGATAAAGACTTCATAATCAATCATTCTTGCTAATAGATAGATAAACCTCATATGACTGAACTTCCAGCATGATTAAAAAGTTGTAAGGTTTAAGATAAATAAATATAAACAAATATCAGTTATATATTTCATTAATGTCACCATGGCTGCAATTCTGCATCAATTGAGACAAGTTCAAGTGAAATGATTTTAATTATGTCCATGAGACCTAATGGCCTATAGGACTACAATGTTACAGCTGTCTCGACCGCCAAAAGGAGCTGAAATCTAGGACATTTTGCTTTCTCATAGAGGTTGGTTCTTCTTCCATTGATTTGGATAACAAGTTCCCCCAATCTTTGCAATAGAGACAATAGTTGCAATAGAATCATATCTCAACGATTTGAAATTCTGATATTGGTTAGAAAATCAATCTCCTTTCTAAAAAAATCAGACATGGTTTTATATGGGGCTGTGCGAGTACATAGTTCGTTTATATCTACATAAAATGTATTGTAAAATTATGACCTAGAGATGGTCATTTTCAAGAACTAGGAATCTACAAGATTTATTTCACATGGACATTAACTTCTTTATGGAAATGAACATGAACGAACTGGATTTGTAGTCTCTGCAAGAAGTGCTAGTGTTGAGAAAGGACTCACTTGCCCACGCATAATACCAAATAGTGTCTTCACTCCATACCAAAAAACAAACATAAAGAGGACAACAACATAGCTGTTTCTCAACTAGTTGTAATCCAATATTTCAGATAATTAGAAAATTGACCTCCTTTGCAGAAATTTCAGAACATATCTCAACACATCACTTTAGCCTAAATGCAAGAAATTTGTATACAACTTCCCAATGAGGAAGGCTTGTGAGCAACACAAACACCATAGGAAACATTGATACTGATTTCTGGGCTATTTGACAAAGAGACAACATCCCTCATATTACATCTGGGATACATGTAACCCAATATGGATGGACCTTTTCAACTAGGTGAAGTATAACACCCTGGATAAAGACTCTGCATAATCAATAATTCTTGCTAGTGGGTAGATAAACCTCATATGGCTGAACTTCCAGCATGATTAAAATGTTGTAAGATGTAAAAAATAATAAAAATAAATAAATATCAGTTATGTAATGTCATCGTGGCTGTGTAAATTGAGACGAGTTCAAGTGAAATGAAATAAAATGAAATGATTTTAATTATGTCCACGAGATCCAATGGCCTATGGGACTACAATGTTACAGCTGCCTCACCAACCAAAAGAAGCTGAAATCTAGGACATTTTGCTTTCGCATAGAGGTTGGTTCTTCTTCTATTGATTTGTATAACAAGTTCCCCCAATCTTTATGCTTCTTTTAAAAGTTCCAACATGGAGTCTGGTGATGTGGGTTTTATGCACACCAAAGACCTCATGGGCTCTTGCCCTCTCGTTTTAGAATTATCATAGACAATCCAGGGCACAAGTTGTAGGTTTTCAACTCTCATACATAATCTACATAGAATAACATGTGACCTATAGCCAACAAGGGAGATTCACCCAAGTGATCAAAACAACACCCCGGGATGCATATTTACAGCGATGCTAAAATGATTTCAAAAAAAAAGGTAAAAAGGAGGGAAGGGTAAAGCAGAGAAGAAGATTTCAAACTTCAGCAGAGTAACGATCTTGCTTAAGCAACGCCCTTTGAAATCTATTGCAAAGCAATTAGCATTTTTAAAATCTAGTCATGGATTCAAATTTGAATAAACACAGAGCAAGGGTTGGAGGGCCAATCAATTATGAATGAATTTCAGCGGCACCTCTTTGGAAGATAAATTTATTACAAAAAATAGCTAAAAGCACATTCTATTGTAACAATTTTATAACGATCAAAGTCACCGTAGAAAATAGCAATCGGCACATCTAACTACAACAAAAGAGATCGGAGATTTAGCTAACTAAAATAATCAAAGTAGCAAAAATGCACATTCTAACCTATTTATTATAAGAAAATAAATCCCTCCAGTAATCACTTAAAGCTCAAAATACACATCAATCTGAAATTGAGAAAGAAAAAAAACAGAACAAACAAAGAAAAGTCCATGAACATTCCACTAGAATTTTGAAGTTCTCTCTTTGCATTTTATTAGAATCTCCCTTCTCTTGGTAGTTAACTAGAGAGCAAGCCAACTAGCAATGTAGTTCAACTAGTATGCTAGAAAATGACCCTTTACAACGTTCACAAAAGGTGTTTTTATAGAGCATGAGACCCTGCCCACTTATGGCCATGATGGCAAAGTTTGCTACACCTATTAAACGAACACAGAAGAGACAAAAATGAGGAAATGGGCACAATTAGACAACAACACAAAAATTCATTCCATTGGGACCACCTTAACGTGATTTGCCACTTCAGAAGTCTTCCTATGCATTTAATTCTCTTACAAGCCCATACCGATCTCTTACAAAGAATCAGGGCGAGCATGGCTCTTCCATGCCTATTAAATGGGCTCCCATTTTAATGCCATAAATATTGACAGAGGTTGACTGCAGGTTGTTGCAATGCCTGCAGATTTGACAGGAAGTGACCACTATCAAATTTGACTATATGTTCTTGGAATCATGTGGTCGTGGCGTTTGACAATTGGGAACCTACATGTCCTCCTTTACACCCTTGCCATGTAGCGCTATATCGCAAAAATCACACCCTTGATTTGAGCCTTTGAACACCAAGCCCACTTTCCTTTGCAAACGATTATGGCACTGACTGGTGTCATCTTCTGACTACTTCGCATTCTGAGTATAAAACTACACCGCGGAGACCCATAAAATGAAGACACGTGGTGTGTTTTACTTGTGCCACATTTACGCAGGGGCATGAACCTTATAATGCACTGTGTTTTCCTTTGATGTAGCAATGCTACAAGAATGTGTTGTGTGGCACTGAACAATGACGCATGGTAGCATGCGATAGGATTGCATGCCCGCAAAGTCATGAACGAATCTTTGTGTTGCAAAGAATGTGAGGTCACTCCATGTGGTGACATGCAATTGCTTTGTAGCCTTGCGGTCCTTTGCTGAAAAATGCTTGCGACCAAATGTGAAGGTGCAAGGAAACGAGACATTGACACTTGGTAGGATGTGATTGCTTCATAGTTTCACAAGTCTTTGGTGTGGCAAACTTCTTTTGTAAGTTGTGAAGATGTGAGAGTGAAAAAACATGATGTGTGGCACTAATCGAGCAAACTCTGAAGAAAAGCAAAAAAATGCCAAGTCTAAATGTCGCGAATAAGTGCGAGGAAGTGTGAATACCTACGAATAAGTCCTTTGAGCATGCATGATAAAGAACGAAAGTCAGAAACCAACAATTCATGAAATCGACTAAGTAAAAAGACAACTAAGAATATGCAAGACAATGCGAAGAGAAAAATAATGTCAATCATAAAGCCTTGTAAATCCTTTAGTGTAAAGTTGCCCAGATAATGTTAAAATAAGTGAAGGAGCAACATTTTATTAGTCCATCTTGCATATGTAAGCCCCAAAAAGACCTACCCTTTTTGCAAACATCCACTTGGGCCTTGTTGTTAGATAGCGATTTGATCCATATTTAAATAATCAAAAAAGGGGAAGCATTGAATCAAATTAACAAAGTTAAAACCAAAATTATGTATTTTGCAAGCTAGTGGAGGGTTGGAAGTGGGTCCCTATTCAGAAAAGAATGGTGCATGTTGGCTACAACAATAGTGACTTTTGTCGAGAAAACATTGTTAAGTGTTTAAAACTCAGGAATTAATAGTTTTACCTTAGACAAACCAAATAGACCACAAGCAAAAAAATCATTTTATCAAAGAAAAATGGGACATTTGGGTCAGTTTCAGCGCATAACATACTAAGTTTTAATACATCCAATAAGTCAACATGTGTGAAGAGTGATTCATATACCTTTACCTTTGAGAATCTTGATATAACACAAAAGTAACTTTCATGATTCAAACTTCTAAAAGGTGCTTCATTTTATTCATTTGTTGGCTAGGAGGTAAGACTTGGGCGTTGCTCTGCTACCAGCCAGACATCTATAGTCCCGACATAAATACATTTTGCTCCACTCTAGACCTTGCTCCATTGCCAGCTAGGTGTCCATAGCCCCGATGGAGGTTACCTAAATCACCCACCCTTAGGAAAATTATTTTTAATTTTCTTTTGATATTCATATTCTCCTTTGCTTTTGATTTTGCTTTTATTTACTCCAAGAGGGTTGGGAACCAATATAACCAAGGTAAAGGGATCAATTCAAAAAAAATCTTGTCATGAAGGATTTCTCTTTTGTTGTTTCATAGACCTCAAGGTAACTCTTTAATGTGTCAAAGTGCAGTGTTGACCCACTTTCAGTAAGAAAATTGTTCTTAATTAACATGTTGGTTCTTTTAAAACAGTTATCCTATTTTAATTTGAGGTTATGAACTAAGTCTTATGTGGTATTTGCTATCTAAAATAAAATCAGACATTTCAAATTTTCAACCTTTTACAATGGATTCATTGTCTCTTCAACCAATTTGAAAGTGTCAAAGAGCTTTAGTGCCAAAGAATAAGGAGGTAAGAACTCAGCCAATCAAAACACTGTGAAGAAAGGGAAGGAAAATATTTTATGTTTCATTTCACAAACCACCATTGAGAACTTTGAAAACGACAAAAAACAATTGAGGCAGAACCAACAAATAGAAACAAAAGAGTCGCAAAGAAATAGAAAGTAAGAAAGAACAAAAATTGAAAGAAAATTAATCTAACTCTACTCTAAGTCTATACTACTCCTAAACTAAACATTTACATTCAAGACCTGGAAGTTGGACCTGAAAACCTTGCATGAAACATTTAGAATTTTCCTAGCAATAGCAAGCTTTCACCTTTTGCAATTCTCAGTCTAGCAAAAGCATTCTTATATTCTTTCCAAAATTCATTCAATTTGTACATTCCAAATCCAAGAAGATGCACAAGCATTGTTTGACATAATGATAATCATCAAACATGAAATCAACAGAAGAACTAGGCTCCGGTGAACATACCTTAGAGACCAAACAAATTTATGAAATTCTTTTACCTGGAAATGATATTTGGAAATAGAGGAATAATGGATATCAACTCTTTGTGATGTGATTCAACTGGCAAACAGGTTTTTGGTTCTTCATCATTGCTATCTATTGCTTTTGCTTCGACATCGTTATTGTCTTCCACAATGACACACTGATTGAATCTTATGCAAAAGATTGCCTCTTCCTCACTTGATGGTTCCTCAATTTCGTATGATTCTTCTATTGTATGGATCTCTTTCGTATCATCCTCAAAGTCAAAAAACACATAAAATTCTCCATGTTCATCAGGGCTATTAATATCACAGTTATTTTCATTTACAAAACATGTTGTAGTTAGTTCAATCGCAAGATCTGAATGATAGGAAGAATAGTTTGTTGTTGTCCAGGAAGACAACTCCCTATCCAATGTGATGGCCTCTACATAAGCCAAAGCTAACATGTTCGTTGTAGATGTTTTCAATAACATGGATATTAGGGGATCTAAAATATTCATATATGCATCTAGAATGGCAGCCTCTTGAGCTCTATAGATGTTGGGAATGTTGTTGTAGATCTCTTGAAATCTAAGATTGAAATCCTTGATTGGTTGAGTGGGTTGTCTCTTGAATGTGAGTAGCTGATTCAACAAAGCAAAAGGGTCAATTAGCTGTCCAAACTGTAAAAGAAATGCATCACCTAATTCCTTTCAGTTGCGAATTGAACCAGATATTAAATTTAGAAACCAGTCATACTCAAGACCATCCAAGGTGAATAGAAACACCCTGTAGGCTACATCTTCATGTTGAATATTTATGCACCCCAAAACATTTTTGAAAGCATGAATATATTTTTCAACTGTTCTATCATTTTGAAAATTTAGAATGTAATTGAAAGTATTTATGAGAATTTCATGCTAAACTGTAGGGATGCTAATGGTTGTTTCACCAAGCCAAGGCATGTTTTATCTCTTTTGATTTATAGTTTCCTAATTTTTAGAGTTTTTAGACATATTTGACAGAAACTTGAAATGAAAACATAAAAGGGAACTGCTCAAAAGAGAGCCCTCCTTCTAGTGTCAGTTTAAATCTGTTGATGTGGGTTCTATGCACACCAAAAACCTCATGGACTCTTGGCCTCTCATTATAGGATTATCAGAGACAATCTAGGGCACGAGTTGCAGGGTTTTGACTCTCCTACGTAGTTTGCATGGAATAACAGCATGTGGCCCAACAAGGGAGACTCACCTAGGTGATCAGAACAACACCCCGGGATGCATATTTACAGCGATGCTATAATAAAACAACCGGATCTCAAAAAAAGGGTAAGGCAGAGAAGAAGATTTCAGACTTAAGCTGAGTAGCAATCTTGCTTAAGCAACTCCCTTTGAGATCTACTACAAAGCAATCATCATTCTTCAAATCTAGTCATTGACTCAAATTTGAATAAATATAGAGCAAGAGTCTGAGGACCAATCAATTATTAATAAATTTTAGCAACACCTCTTTGCAAGATAAATTGATTATAGAAAATAGCTACAAGCGCATTTTATTGTAACAGTTTTATAAAGATCAAATTCATTGCAGAAAATAGCAATTATCACATCTAACTAAAGCAAAAGAGATCATAGATTTAGGTAACTGAAATGATCAGATTAGCAAAACGCACAGTCTAACCTACTTAGAATAAGAAAATAAATCCCTCTAGTAATCACTTAAAGCTCAAAATAAACAGTATTGGTCTAAAATTGAGAAAGAAGAAAAACAAAACAGACAAAGAAAAGCCCATGAACATTCCACCAAAATTTCCAAGTTCTCTCTTTACATTCTATTAGAATCTCCCTTCTCTTGGCAGCTAACCAGCAAGCAAGCCAACTAGCAACGTAGTTCAGCCAATAACCCAGAGAGCGACCCTTTACAATGTTTACAAAAAGTGTTTTTATAGAGCACGGAACCTTGCCCACTTATGGCCATGATGGCAAAGTTTGTTACACGGATTAAGCAAACACAGAAGAGACAAAAATGAGGAAATGGGCACAACTAGACAACCAACACAATGGGTCATTCCATTGGGAGCACCTCAACACAATCTACCACTTCAGAAGTCTTCCTATGCATTTAATTCTCTTACAAGCCCATACCAATCTCTTACAAAGGATTAAGGCAAGCATGGCTCTTCCATACCTGATAAATGTGCTCCCCTTTCATGCCATAAATATTGACAGAGGTTGACTACAAGTTGTTACAATGCCTATAGATTTGATGGGTAATGACGACTATCAAATTTGACTATATGTTCTTGGAATGATGTGGTCATGGCGTTTGACAAATGGGCACCCACATGTCCTTTACATCCTTGCCACGAGGCATTATATCGCATAATCACAGCCTTGCTTTGAACCTTTGAACACCAAGATTGCTTTCCTTTGAAAATGATTGTGGCGATGACAAGTGTCATCTTCAGACTGCTTCGCATTTTGTAGAGTATACAACTACACCGTGGAGACCCATAAAATGAAGACACGTGGCATGTTTTACTTGGGTCACATTCCCGCAGCGGCAAGAACCTTTAAACACACCGTCCTTCCCTTTGATGTAGCGATGCTACAAGAATGTGTCGCATGGCACTGAACAATGACGTGTGGCAATGTGTGATAGGGTTGCATACCTACAAAGTCATGAATGGATCTTTGTGTTGCAAAGAATGCAAGGTCACTCCACGTGGTGACATGCAATTGCTTCGTAGCCTCGTAGTCCTTTGCTGCAAACACTTGTGACTGAATGCGAAGGTGCGAGTGAATGGGACGTTGACACTTGTCAAGATGTGATCACTTTGCGGCTTCACAAGTCTTTGGCGCAGCAAACTTCTTTTGTCAGTTGCGAAGATACGAGAGTGCCAAAAAATGATGCGTGGCACTGCTCAGGCTAACTGTGAAGAAAGGCAAAAAAAGTGCCAAGTCTGAATGCCACGAATAAGTACGAGGAAGTACAAAAACTTGCGAATAAGTCCTATGAGCCTACATGACAAAGAACGAAAGTTAGAAACCAACAATTCATGAGATCAACTAAGTAAAAGGACAACTACGAATATGCAAGACAATGCGAAGAGAGAAATAATGTCAACCATAAAGCCTTGTAAATCCTTTAATGTAAAGTTGCCCACATAATGCGAAAATAAGCAAAGGGGCAACATTTTGTCAGCGCATCTTGCATAAGTAAGCCCTGAAAAGACCTTCCCTTTTTACAAACATCATCTTGGACTCTATCGTTAGACAGTAATTTGATCCATATTTAAATAATCAAAAAAGGGGAAGCATCGAAACAAATTAACAAAGTTAAAACCAAAGACCTGAACTTTACCAGCTAGTGGAGGGTTGGAAGTGGGTCCCTATTCAAAAAATAATGGGGTGTGTTGGCCACAACAAAGTCCACTTCTGAAGTCTCCATATATCTGAGACGAATGTCATTATACGTTGGGCAATCCATGATGAAATTCTTCTCTGTTTCTAGTGTTCCTGTGGTACAAAATACACATACCCTCTCTTTCTACTCCTCTTTATGTGAGTTAGTCCTTATTTGAGCTATAAATATCTTCTCCCTCCATTTGATTTATGTCCCTGTGTATGCCTTCTCATGATGTTCATAAGTGGGGTTGCATACGCGAAATAGTGGCGTTGTTTCTTTCCTATATTATTTTTCTACATGGCTTCTTTCGAATGATTTTTTTAGTTCTTTGCATAGTTCCACGGAGTTTCCTGACGGGGGGACGCGAGGACAGGTTTTCGGGACGAGGGGTGGGGGGGCCTAAGTTTGGGGACGGCGTGGGCATGGCGGGGGAGCAATGCAAATACATATAATACTTAAAAAATTAGTCATAGAAAGATATGTAAGGAATAAATATATTGCATTGAACATTAACAATTTAACATTTAAATATTTCAAGTTTTTTTATTAGTACCCCATAATTTACATATTTCAGCTCTAAAATTCAGGGTTTTTTTCCACCTTTTCACATACATGTAAACATTTGCCTCGGATAAGGAGATGAGCATTTGATCTAGTCATGCTGCCAAACCATTCAAGGTCACATATGTTGCACTTCCATTTCCTAGTGCCCCTAGATGTCCCAGGGTTTTCTGGTACCTTGCTTGCAAATTGTTTTAAAGGTTTCTTCAGATCAAAAGGACCCTTAGCATATTGTTGTAGGGTTTGTGAAGGGCAACTATAATTTGGACTCCTAACATAACTAGTGTGATTTTCATGGTCAGCCCTCCTTGCTTCTAAACTAAGATCATCAAGTGCATAATCAGAATCATTTTCACTTACAACTTCAACCTCAACTCCTTGAGGTTGACCCTCATCCTCACTCATGCTATGAGAACTCATAATGACACTGCAAGAAATGATAATTTTTTTTGTAAGTTTATAATTTAAAAATTAAAATTCAAACTATACTAATGCAAAGGATTAAGATACAAGGATTTTATTTTTATTTTTCTTACTTCAAGTCGCACGAAGCACAGAAACAGAGGATACACAAATAGGAATCATTGTGCTTAACCTTTGTCAAACAAGGATTTCACTTTTGTTTTTCTTACTTTAGGTCACACAAAATGCAAAAGCAGAGGATATGCAAAAGTTAAGATCTTAATTTGACTTTTAAATTTTATGATTGATTTTATAATTTAATCAAATATTTATGCATTAATTAAAAATTTAAAAACCTAAATGCTGTTGTCATAAATTGACAATTGTAAATACTTGGTCAAACAAGGATTTCACTTTGTTTTTCTTACTTCAAGTTGCACAAAGCATAGAAGTAGAGGATACACAAGATGAAATCCTAATTTAACTTCTAAATTCCAATCTTGAAATTGAAAAAAAACTTACAAAGCTACCATTTAGAAAGCAAAATAAATTTGAAATTTAAGCATTTGATTTAAATGAAGATTTAAAAATTTAAGCATTTGAATGAATCACAAATAATTATAAAAAATTTCAATTTAGAAATGAATCATGAATCAAAGAACAATGCAATTTACAAATAAAACAAAAAATCAAAAATTCAAAGAATCAAATGCATAGTGATAGGACCTACCTTGTGGCTCAAATGACAGAACTTGAAGTCTTGAGTCTTCTTGGCTTCTTTATCATCTTCTTGATCTCACTTTCCCTCTCCTAATGCTCTCTCACTCTTGCAAACTTCTCCCTCTTAGCTTGTTGCCTCTACTTTCAGCTCTCTATTTCACTCAATGAAGTTTTTGTGTGATTTGGAATGAGAGGGATAGGATTTTTTATAAAATTTTGGGAGGCTTTGGGGGTGGGGATGGAACCCATTAGCAATTAGGGTTAGGTTAGAGGGCTTACAAACCAATTTTTTTTTTAAATTTAAAAAAAAATGTCTTTTTCGCATCCACTAGCGCGGGGGATGTTTGCACATTTCCTGGGGGGTTGAGGGACGTCTGGGCATCCCCTAGACATCCTAGAGTCCCTCAGACACCCCCTTTTTTAAGGGATGCCTTGGAGACGTCCCCTCTTAGAGGGAAACGTCCCGGGAACGGTGGCGGTTCAGGGCGGTGGTGGAGGGGCGGCAAGGGGACGTCCCCACATCTCAAGGACGTCCTCATCCCGAAAACGTGAGGATTTTGGGGGGACGCGTCCCCATGGAACACTGGATCTTTGTTAGTGGTTAGGCACTTGTTCAAGTTAATGTTTCGTTTACTCATCTATTTGTTGTTTTGGGTTAGAGTGGATGCCCGTAAAGGAGTACCTATTTTTTCTAATTGTATCTCATACGGAAAGACATAAATCAGTGGGAATTTTGCAGCAAAGTGACACAAGAGCATCCTAGGCACAGATTCATCCTACATCACGTTGGACAGCGGAGTCCATTTTTGAGCAAGAATTTCAATGCACAGGCATGCAAAGGTAGAAGGCAGTCATCCTAATGCTATAGGTGTGGGACTCTTGCGCACAACTTGGAGTGGCACATGTGCACCACCTCAGTGCACAAAATCCCATTAGAGCAAAGGATGTGCAAACCAGCACACAAGGTTTGGCAAGGTGCGCTCAATCCCGAAGTCAACCAGTTGACTAGGTGCCACGTGGACTTTTGACAAGTTTGCATAACCATCTGACTAGAAACATACAGAACACGTCAACACAACGACAAAGGGTTCGGAAACCAATGCACGTGTATCCATTCAAATCAGCTAGGATTTTGACAACATGATTGCACTGGGATCCACACTTGTCCAACCTAGACCCAATTAGGCCGATAATGCATTAACTACTAGATGTTGGTAGTTGCATGTTTGGGCGGGAATCAATCCATCAACCCAGTTTGAAGGCCTATAAATGGTGGCATCGGGGTTCATTTTGGAGGAGAGAGGCCTTAGAGAAACTCTGCCAAAGCTTGTAAACTGAGGAGAACTTAAGAAAAGGATCGGGCCCTGTAGTCTTGATAGCCTTGAATGGAAATCTAAGGATTCCATGGTTGTAATATCGTAGCATACCCTGTAGTTAAGGCAAAGGAAATCTATGTAACTCGGTTTTGAATGAAAATATAAGTTAAAGATTTCAGCCCCATTGAGGGAGTGTGTACCTAGAGAGGGAAAGTGAGCAAAAGAATCACTTAGTTGTGTGACTAGGCATCCCTTCATTGGGAATTCTGACCATGACTGCATCACAAAGTGCCAAGTTCAAAATCCACAAAAGACATGTGCATAAAATATTTGATAATGTACCGCATCCAATTCTGGGCGTGACATGCCACATACCCATTGGCCATGGCATCTAAGTCAAATGTAAGCCTCCATTGTGAATTAAAATAGAACAATTTAAAAACAAATTAAAAAACGCCACCGTGATTGCTGCTAGCTGACACCCATACAAGCCCAGGTTTGAGATTTGACAAAAGGCGCCACTCGTAATGTTTTCGCATCGAACTGTTTTGTTTGCCTAAGTGTTAGCTCAAGCACAGAATAGATGGATGATGTGAATGCATAAACATTGCAGTGGTGTCTATAAGTGAATTTCAGACCTAGATTTATATGGGTCTGAGCTATTTGCACCACAGCTAAAACTGATGTGGATGCAAAAGAACATTACAGTAGGTATCTAATAGCGAATTAAAGGCCTGTGTTTATATGGGTCTGAACAAATTGCAAATCAAGCCTAACTAAAATTCAAGTTAAAGCTATGCTGCATGGGGACATGTCCCTACCCCTTGGTTCCAGTCCACATGCTATTTTCCCATTCAAATATTGCTCCAAGATTTGAAAAGTACTTCTTGGTGTCCCCTTTTCTCGGTCCTACATTTCCCTATCCACCGAAAAGGGGGCTCAGTGGAACATACATTTGAACTTAAACTCTATTGCCTAAACCTTTTTTCTCTGCGTGTTAACAAAAGAATCAATCCAATATCCCTCACTTTTTGTACCCAATGCAAGCTATAACAAAGTTAATACTCTGAAAACGAAATATTTTAAGCAACAAATACGAATTTAGAGAAATGAAAAAATTAAGACATGGAATTACCCATATGGCCTGCATCTTCATCTAGAGCTAATCTAATAATAGCTGTGAGATCATAAGTTGGGTGGGCAGGAGGTGGCACTGTCATATTCAGATTATGTGTTGACATCGCTCTGCACCTAAAAATGAGAATAATAACTTAAAGTTTAATAAATTAACAACTCTATGATGAATGTATTCATAATTGGATTGGGGAAATCCCCAAGTGGGCTTTCTGAAAGTTGATACCTGCGAAGTACCCTTGGCCTTGGCCTCGGACTTGGAATTGTTTTAGGAGAGAAATTGGCGGCTATCTTTCTGGAGACCAAACGAACATTTGTTGAGTGGATGCATTGCATAACCTCCATTAATAATTGCTTATTAGCTTTCTAAAAATGTAGGGGATTAGCTTTCTAAAAATGAAAGGAATCAGTGAGTCTGTTGTGTATGGTAAATACATACAGCTGGACGGCGAGTGACTGTATGTGATATTTTTGTTAATATCGTTGTTCTGTTAAAAGTAAGGGAATGGGTAGGATGAGGTCGTATGGGTTTTGTGTTGAATATCATTATTACCAAAACACTCAGAATTTGCCTAAAATCACTAAAGACGAGTCCTCTATGCTACAATCATGAGGTAAATAAAGGGTGAGGTTATGGGCTGCATGGCAGGTAAGCGTGAGCTACAATCATGAGGTAAGTGTGGGCTGCATGGCAGGTAAGCGTGAGCTACAATCATGAGGTAAGTGTGGGCTGCATGGCAGAGTTAAGTGTGAGCTACAGTCATGAGGTTAAGTATGGGCTGCATGGTAGTTAAATGTGAGTTGCAATCATAAGAATTTTAGGATGCTATTTTATGGAAATGAAAATGTCACTGTATATAAAGATGTGTTCAAGATTTCTGGAAATGAACGAGTCGGAATCCATGGAACCTAATTGTTATAGAAATTATTTTAATTTACCTCTTCTTCTTTTTTTTTTTTTTGAAGTGTTGGGTTATACAATTCAATTTACCAAAGGTTCTCTAAATATTAGAATATGTTTAGGAATATTATTTGAAAATATTCTGCCTTTAATATAATTATATATGTTATTAATAATACAATATTTTTATAATAATTTTTATAAGATATAATTTAAAAATATAATATTATAATTTTATATGAAATATTAAATTATTAGATATTATTATAAAAAAAATATTAAAATATAAGTTTCAATTCTTAGTGGTACGTGTATGTTTTTTGGGGAACAAACATGCAGAATTTAGTTTCGTACCATCATTATGATATCATGAAAATCTTTCAAAATTATTTTTTTTGCTTATTGTTGAACACATAATTCAAGTTGATAATTTGATGAACAATTCCTATATTATACTATTTAGTTTTTGTTTTTTTTCCCCGATTCCCACCCATTTTTATGGACGATAATCTTTATTGTTATCTTTTTTATAACAACTAAATAAATATATTATTTTATTATGAAGTACCTTCCGTGCACACTTTCCCTGTGGCCCTCAAAATTCTCGTGGTTTTAAGTACGACATGCACACTGCCTAGACTATTATCCGTGTCTCGTGCTTCTCAAGTGCATTCTTTACCTTGTTCATGTTTTCATGTCCCAAATCGCCCAAGCATTTTGCATTTCTAACTATTTATGTGGAATCCTGATACTACATGCTTTTTGAACCCATGTTGCACTATCAACACATGAAATTCCCCCCTTTTTGACGTTCAACGCACCATGTACATGAGCCAAGACAAGTTTGCCCAATTTTAAAAAGAAGATTAATTTTTTTATAAAACAAATAAAAAAGCCAATTTAATGCTAGAAAACTTAATAAATTAAAAAAAAAATTAAAAACTAATTAGTTTTAAGTTTAACAACTTTTAATTTAAACCAAAAAAAATTTAATTAATTTGATTTTAAAAAGTTAATTAACTAAAATTAAATCAATTTTTAAAAATATTAAACCATCAAACATAGGTTCTAGAGCTCCAATGTGCATATTTGGCACTTAGACGTAACTACTTAATATCTATCAAGACCAATAAAATTACCAAGTAATGCCCTCTCTATTTATTAAACATAAAGCATAAAAGACACAAAGTTCATGCCATTGATATGACTACTCGGTAAACTCGCTGCTACTTGTTTTCAAAAAAAAACTTGTTCATAGAAAGGATTTTCGGAATAAAGATTTTTTCAGTGATTTAATTGCTATTTTGACCTTGAATGCAAGGTTTTTATTCAAAGTTTTACTCTACAATGAAATTGATATGTATTTGTCGGGGTTATGGTGTTTGCAATGATATATTTACATGTTTCTTGCTTTTATGAGTATCTAGATTTATTTTCCTCACAATTTATAAAAATTGATTATTCCAAATTTATGATTTTAATTACTTTCTAATAATTTCTTATGCATACACATTTATCGAGTTTACTAGTTATGATTAAATTTTACTAATGCTAGGCAATTTAAATATACGGTTTGGTTAATACAACTATTTTGTTTCATGTTACACAACGTAACTACACAGTTTGATTAAGATAGCTACCACATAGTTTGGGTAAAACATATATGGCATGACTGTGAAAAGGACATGTGTCCTATTAAATACATGTCTACAAACTAGATTCGACTAATAATTGCTTCATCAACTGCCCTATTGCAAGGCTGACAATAGCTTCAAATATCCTCATAAATTCACAATAATACTATTACTTAACGTAGTGGCTAGCCACTACACAACCCTTATTGAAGAAAGTCAATTATTAATTCAATAGATATTAATTAAATATTAATTTGATGTATTTTTGTTTTGTGGAAGCTTACAATTTACATAAAATATAATTTTTATTTGAATTGTCTTTACAAATTTGTAATATGAATAAATGAATTATAATTAAATTGTAATATAAATACTTAATTATTTTTAATTGGGTAAAATGGATAGAGGTGGATAGGCAAGGTTTAAAGTTATATCTATTTTATTGTGAGATCTAGTAACATTCATCAAAATTTCAGAGTAGAAATCCATGTCCATAAAACATAATATTGTGTCCCACTATTTAACATAAAAAGACTATAAACACTTTCAATTTAGCTCTCGAAAAACTTATTTTTGTACATACAAAGACCCAATGCATCCACTTTTTTCTATTAAAAAAAAAGGTATGTTAAATATTTTTGGAGATTTATATTTTAGTTATTTTTTATTATTTTTTGCCACCCAATGGAACATAGTATTATGTTTTAATCATAATGTCAAAATAAGTGATAGAGACATTGCCCATATAAATGAAATTGATTAGAAGAGTATGTTTTGAGTGTTAATGACACTCTAGACAGTGCCCAAAGTGTTAATGATGCTTATGGTAGATGATAAACAAGCCAAAATTGATTTGATGACTATGTTTGATCCATAATCGATAACAATCAAGTGTCGTAACAATAGAAAACACACTTGAATAATGGATTGAAACCTTAAATTCATGATTTAATAAAAATCAATATTTTAAATGATTGTGGGATTTTAAAAATTCATATTGACAGAAAATTTAAGAGTGCAAACAGAATAAATGAGACAATTTGAAAGATAATACCAACACAATTTGATAACGGAGTTCGACTTTAAAGCCTACGTCTCTGGATCCGCTCCAATAAAAATCGCTCCTATTAAAATTGTCACAAATCCGTTTACAATTCCTTTAGAAGTTTATCAAATCTTCTTCTCAGGGTTGAATTCTGTCAAAAGAATTCTCTTAAACCAAATACAAAGTTTGAGGCCTTTAAAAATTCTCCTTGGGTCTTTAAACACTCTTATATATGCCTTGAATTCACGGAATAACACTGAAAACATGCTTTTAAATATCACCTCGACCCCTTTATATAATCCTTAAGCTTGTAGCCCAAGCGGTGAGGCATTTTTCTTTTTACCCAAAATGGGCTCGGTTCAAATCCCATGCCACCGTTTTTGGCTTCCATCGAAATCCTTAATCCCACATTAGTAAGTGGGTGGCATAATGGATATTTAAATACCACAAAATTATCGAAATCCTTAGTCCCACATTGGTAAGTGGGTGGCATAATGGATATTTAAATACCACGAAATTCATGGTTAATTAATGCCTATAAAAAGGCATAGCCCACGTAGTGGGTGATACCAAAACATTGGTATGGAGTGTGGATTTTGTGGATGGAACGTGGTATTTCGTGGAAACTTGGTTGGAAAACATGTGGTTTGGATTTGGTACATGGCAAGTGGTAAGATTAGAATGTTTGTTTGGAATATTCGATAGCATGATAATTAATTAATTCCATAATATAGATAATTACAGTATGAAATAAGTGGTGGCAAGCCACGTGGTGGCTTGAGGACCCATCATGTGGATCACTCTCCATCTGTCACTTATAGACGTCCAACTAGATGTTCCATCCAAATCAATTTTTTTTGTATTTGTCCTGTTTGATTTTTGACGTGCGATATTTTGTACATACGGGTTCAAAATCAACCTATTCAAATTGCACCAGAAATCTCTCGACGAGCTCTACATCGTGCCATCGATCAACCTGCAATTTGATGACTTCATTTTCAAAGTGAAACATAGATCCTCTTGGATCAACGTTCACCTTTAATTTTTCATGATATGGCTCTAATCCCCTGCAAAACATAGTTTTTTTCCTTGCCCTAGACTATTTTAATCATTAAAAGCTTAAGGAAAGTAACATGTGTTTTGGGCCCTATGTTGAGAGCTAGTTGGGTTTTTGAGTATCATCTACTTACCAAGCCCCTAAACAATAAATATATCAAAATAACAAACTTTCGTAATCAAAATAATTCAATATCCTAAAAAAACTTAATTTTATGTGGTTTGTGTCTTTCTTCAATAATTTCTCTAACATTAACTTGTGTCCAATAATGATAAGTTTTCTCTCTCTAAAATACCTATGAATTATCAATAATTTCTCTATGATATCCCTGATGAGCTTCTTCTTATTGATTCCCAAATGGTGTATTTATAAACAAATTGAATTTAAATTGAGACCCTATTTGCACCCAAACTAACATCAAACAATTCAAAAAGTGATTAAGACAAAATAAGGGGTCATCTACATATTTTCCAAAAGGGACTACGCCAAGGGCCCAATAACATTATTAATGCTTGTGGTGGGCCCATGAACATTAATGGTGCTCTATAAATATATATTAGGGTAAGGGAAATGAATGGGAGAGATAAAAGGAAAACAAGAGGAAGATGGAAGTGTTTTTATCTTGAATTGAATTAATTTTGGAAATTAACCCTAATTTTGATAAATAGAATTGAATAAAGTAGGGTGCTATAAAAGCACTTTTAAACATCATATTAAACATCAAAGACTGAAATAAATGAAATGAAACAATTACAAACAAGAATAACTAAGTAAATGGAAGATAAACTTAGTTGTGTTCATCTGTTTGATTTATTGTGTCAATTAGAAGAAAGCAAAAATAGGAAAATAGGAGCAAACCCAGAAACCACCCTAAAGTTAGCTCTGAGGGCTTGCTAGGACATCAACATTAGGTAGGGACATGAACATTTACCACTATTATCCCTGTCTATTGATTATCTTTTTGCATAAAATTTTAAATTAGGGCATGATTACTTGCGATAATTGAAAATAGGTCTGTATGTGTTGATTTTGCCTTCAAAAATGTGTGAAAGACTTGTGAATAGCTTATTGAAATTGTAAACCATAATAGGGCATGTAATGATTGAATGACTTGTAAATGTAGAAAAATACATGTAGTTGGGCTAAGCTGACCCCAATCACCCCTACAATGACTAGACGTTGCCTACATATCCAATACTCCAAGAATGGAAATCAAGCCCAATGGAGTTCTCCCACCTAGAGTGTTTTATGAAATTGAGCTTATTTGGCTCTATGAATTCATCTAAAATAGGCTTGAATACTTGATCATGCTTGACTAGGGCTACATAAAACAAGTCTGTGACTTGGTTTAGGACTACTTGTGATACTTAAAACTTGAATTGGGAAGAATATGGAACTTTTGCTCAATGTACACTTGTGTAAGTAAGCCTTTGAATTGATATTGGCAAGTGAAGTAATAAGTGACTTTAGTGTGCCTTTATAGCAATTTAAAAGGGATGACCACACATTAGGAAGCCTAAAAATATGAAAGATGACAACCTAAGGGAAGGTTCAATTTATAAATCTAGCTGCTGGTGGGAGAAGGATAGAAACGTTGAATAGGGACAATAATGGTTACCATTATTGTCCTTATTTAGTGTTCATGTCCCCTAGGAAAAAGTGTTTAAATTTGGATCTAGGTTAAGGCATATAGATGCATAATGATATTTTTAGCAATCAAGACAGTTCTATATGCGATAGATGACAGTCTTAAGATGAGAATAGGTCCTCTTTTATGCTTAGGATAGGATGAAGTGGTAAAATGGGTACTAAGTGTGTGCAAAATTTAATTAAAAATAAAAAGGGATAAAAGTCACATTATTAAGTATTCATGGCCAGATTTAGGTTACTACATTTGCCCTCCCTTTAGTCTAAAAATGAAATTGTTAGATTAAAAGAAAGCTATACCTTAGTGTTTAAGACACACTTTATATTTGAGCTAGTACTTCAATCATGTAAGTCACCATACGCTTTGGTAAACCGTACAAAACACATGAAGCATCTACCTTATTCTTTTGAAAATTGTTTGAACTTTTGAAATTTGAAAATTGTTTAAACTTTTTAAAATTTAAAAATTGCTTGAGCTTTTTAAATTCTGAAAATTACTTGTCAATGATTCTCTTTGTGATTTTTCTTGATGATAATGCTTCCTTGAAGCATTGGAGAATTAGTGACTCATATGAAGCACTTGGAAAATATGGTTCCTTAGCCAAACCATTGGAGAAGATTGAGGATGATCAAACCCCAACTTGAATTTGCACTTGTATAATAGAAATAACACCCATTGAGGGATGTTAAAACCTCATTTTACCTTTGTTGGTCTTTGTAACCCCAATACATGAAAGAGGTTGAAATCTAAAACAAATTCACACACATAACGCTTGACTACACAATAATCTCTAGGTCATGCACTATGCACCTAAATTAAATTAACCACTATAAATTGCTTATAGATTCAATTGTCACTTTTTCCCAAAATGCATGATCATAAGATAATGGAGTACACCCATGCTCTTACTGTGTCTACAACTAGTAAAATAGAATTTAAAGAATGCATCATGAAATTGTATCATGTCTCCATTAAAAATGTAGAATTTGAAATTGTATGTAGATGTTCATTATAAATTATGTTTGAAACTTTGAAAATGTGTGAATTTGTACTTTGATCCTAAAATAAGAGTGAATATGTATGGAATAGACCCCCATAAAATGTGTCAATAATTGAATTTTGAAACATTTGCCACTCTTGTAATTGTATGTAGATGCTCATTATAAATTATGTTTGAAACTTTGAAAATGTGTGAATTTGTACTTTGATCCTAAAATAAGAGTGAATATGTATGGAATAGACCCCCATAAAATGTGTCAATAACTAAATTTTGAAACATTTTCCACTCTTGTAATTGTACTTGTGTAGATGTTTAGATATGGATTTATATGTTAAACTAGTCTTGTGCACTTGATAAATATATCTTAGGGCTCTACCCTTCAGTTTGACCTTCCTTGCAGTTGAAAGGCTCGCATTCACCACCTCATTGGGTGTAATAACTTGTTTCTTAGTCCAAACCTAATTACTCTAATTATCTAGATCACCTGTAACCATATAACACCTAAAATTTGATATATATCTTTCACTTCAGTTATAGAACCTCAACATTTTTCTCCTTCCTAGACAGTTACATTTAGGATAGGATAATAACATCAACGTTATTATCCATGCTCCAATGTTATTATCCTTACCATATAAACACTCAAAATTTTAAATCTTTTGATGTGTACGGGTTGGCCTAAGAATGTCATTAACCTATCTACGAGGATATTTTCAAAAAAAACTAGTATAAATACAAGTCAAAGCCAATTTATTTGGATATTAGACAATCACCTCTCAAACCTAAACATACTATTGAATTCCAAAGCTCACAAATAGGCTATTATGCCCTATATATCCATATTTACATATCAATCATAGGAGTAGTCATACTACATATTTGAATCACTCAAAATATAGTCCATGAGTCATATTTGTCAAGTTACAAGCTAGATCATTGCATGCACTCACATATAACATTCTACACTATTGTTCACACACATACCAATACAAATAAGAGAACTACATAAGTTTGAGGCCTTTCTTGGAGAATTGAATATGTAGGTAGCACTCATTAACAAAGGGGTATTTGAGGTTAGCTTGACATAGTGATCCCATTAACCCATTTTTGGCAAGGTAACTAAACCTAAGATGGAGAGGTAGGGTTTGAGCTATAAACAGTGATACATAGTAAGCTTTTGAAGACTTTCATGAGGCTAAGAGTTTTGAAGACTTATAGTGATACACAACCTATGTGCAATCCAGATACATCAAGGTAAAGGTGACAAAAACCCAGAAATACCCAAGTGGTCACATCTTGATACAATGAACACTTTGTACAAGATAGTTACATCAAGATTTGTATAATAGCGTCGATACAAGTGTCCACAAGTTAAGCAAGTATCCAAGTAACTAGAAAGATTATTTTCATAATATAATGACTATTTCCTAAACATCAGACAATCTATTTTCACACATGTACATCTCAGATCTATCTATGTATCATTACATAAGCTAAGTATCGTTTCTTCTCATGATTATGCAATCAAAATATTATTTGGCACCTACTTTCTATATTTAGAATTTTTTCATAATTTAGCACTAAAATTAAATATCATAAACTAAATTATTCAATTGGCCAATTAGGAATACTTTAATCCACTCTCTAGTATCTTATTTCTCTAACCCTTAAACCCCAAAAGGATTAAACATTCGGTGAACTAGACCTTTGAGTCTTCTTATGCAAAACCCTAGTTTGACCTAGGGTTTCCTAATTTCTAATTTCTAATTTTTTAATTGTTACAATCTTAAAATTAGATTTACATTTATTACAAATGAATTAGTCATGTTTAATATGGATATATCTAGTACTTATTTCATTGCACAATATATGATGGTAAAACTTGCATGTTATTTCCCATACATTGTTAAACCAATCAAAGATATCATCAAATGGAGTAACCAAATTGGTTAGTATAAAGAGAGTGCTTGAAACAAGATCATAATTTAACCTCTATTTACAACTCTTATTGCAATAATATTGAGCCTCTTCTTCCTCCTCACTCTAAGGAGGGTGATAACTACCATCCCTCTAACAAGGTCCAGGCTATCACTTTTCTAATGGGTAAGGTGGCCCATCCCATGGTTTCAAATGAAGGTATTCAATATATCCTTCCTTAAACTCCTTCACCTCCCGCATCTATTCTAGATGGTGTGTGTATGCATATTAAATCTAAAGTACCTAGGGTTTGCACTTATGAAACCCTAAGAGATCAAACCATCACTATGAGCAAGTTAATAGAAGAGTTACAAAATCAAAATCAGAATTTCAATTCAAAGATCACATCATTGGAAAATCATATTACATACCTGGAGAATAAAAAATATTCGAGTGTTAATCATGTGTTTGCATCCTCATCTAACAATGTTATTCCCAACAAGGTTTCATATCAAAATAAGTAGATAAAAGTAATTTCATCTACAAATGGTGATTAAAAAAGTGAACAGAAGGCCAATATGAGTCTAAGTGATATTCTAAAGGAAATGCTTAGAAACAAGTTGATCAAATTACCTCTTATACATCTTATAAGAAGATAAAAATATTATTGTGCATATTATATAATACATGGGCATCATACATGTTGTTGTTTTTCCTTGAAGAACAAAATCTTAAGTGGTGATAGTGGTGATCCTATAACAGATAAATCAATCAAGCACCCATTCACATTATGAGTACACCTCCTACAACACAAGTATACAAATAAAAAATATGGCTACCAAAGGATAATTCAAAGCAAAAACAATTACAAATTCAAAAGTTAGAGCTAGAAAAGATTCAAAATTCAAAAGCTTTATTAATAATGCATACACTAACACAAGATTACCAAAAACTGATCATATACAAATATGTGGCATACTCAAACTTTATTTTACACTAGTGTAATAATTGTTCAACACTATACCAATATCTGATCTACCTCCTTCACCACATAAGAATACACCTACTATTGTTTCAAACAAATAAACATCTTCACCAAAAGTACTTGACAATCACATTATTCATGAGTGGAGCATATTTTAGACATAACCCAATTGACTCTATAACCAAGGAATTTTATTGTATTATAAGGCATTTATTACAACTTGGATACCATATACAAGACTTACATCAAAAGGGAATTTAGAAATATTCTTTGGGATACTTGATATTACCAACTGCTTGTGGTCCAAGTGTTGTCCTAACAAAAATATGGGTCATGGCTCATACATCTCAACACCCATTTACATTGGGAACATTTTGGCTATATCTAATGGAAGCCATAATCAATCCAAATAAACAAGGCATTTCATTTTCCCATAAGGGATGAATGTTTCACATACCACACAATGACGATAATAATCCTAATCATGGAGTAAGGAGAGAGGAAGAACATGTCATGTGTCTATTTCACTCTCAATGCATGAATCATGACAAACAATGATTCATTATCTAAAAACTAAAAATTTCCAAAATCCAAAAAAATCAAATATTCCAGAAAATACAAAAACATTCAAATAATTCAAAAATGCCAAAAATATTTAACATTTCACATGTTTTATAGCTTTCACATATGTTG
Source organism: Torreya grandis (assembly GCA_037957365.1). Lineage (NCBI taxonomy): Eukaryota > Viridiplantae > Streptophyta > Pinopsida > Cupressales > Taxaceae > Torreya > Torreya grandis. The sequence goes on from JARHVA010001913.1 coordinate 1,632,778, forward strand.
TTTACTTTATGTTAGTAGGTAACATAACATTTATATACATATGTATGTTTCATAGGCACTTGAGTGTGATACAAACATGCATTAGACCCATGATATCTCAAGCATGTAGATGTTTGACCTTTCCTCTTCCTATGTGATACACTATGTTGGGGGCATTTTGCTTCTATATGATCCTGATTGACATATGTTATATTGATTTATGATCATTTTTAATTATTATAATGAGCTTATAAATCTTACATATGCTTATACTCATGTTGTTATCTTACATAACATATTTGATATGTTATTTTATATGGTTGTTGACCAATTTTGACTTTTAAGTCAAAATAGGGCACACCTAGTAAAAAAATTCATTTTTAGGCATATAATGGGGTATAATTCCTTGTTATAAGGTGTTTCAAAGGTCAATTAATGTCATTTTATGTTATAATAGCTTTGGTCAAGTAGTTTATAGGTTCATTTATCATTATAAGTCATTTTAAGGGGTCAAATAGGTGCATTTAATGCTTTGTACGGGTTTATTGGTAAATATAAAAGTGTTAATGAGTTATGTCATGATCCATGTGTCCACAAAGGTCTTAAGTGACTATTTGTAACTAAAATATGGTAGGTGGTTCAGAAGAAAGTTAGTTTTCTTAGAAAAGAAAGAGAAAGTGGCACTTGTACGACATCCTTGGGAAGTGTGCCACTTAGAAAACATGTAAATGTGACTATAACTCTCACACACTCAAATACACATTTGGTTGGATCTGAAACTAGCATTTATATCTCAAAACCATTTTGCTCTCTTTTTACTCTTCTTGGCAGATTGAAGTGACTTGCAGGTTTTTGCTTGGTATGACTAACATAGAGGATTTAAAGAAAAATTGTCCTATAGGAATATTATACACTATAATAAATTAAAATCCATATAATAATTTTGAGTATTGGTAAATTTTTCTTCATGAACCATCCATTCAAAGTGGATTGTGCAAAACTACCTATCATTCTGTGCACCCTTTAGGTTTTGGTCTTATTTGGAGAAGTCCATACAAACCAATTGTTAATATTACTTATAGAGACTTTTGGATTCCTATTATAATGAATCACGTACTTGGTTTTATGTTTTAAGTGGTTTTTTTATGCTAGCCAACTCAATTTATAGGAGGATACACTATTTTGCATTATGAAGAGTTTTCACCTTTTGCAGGAGTTATGTGCTTTATTATAGATTAATGGGGTTGTGTTAGTGTTTTAAACATTTTTTTAGATTCCTCTTTATCTCATTTTACCTTTCAAATCATCCTCAAAATCATTTTCATGTTTTGCAATCACATATCACACATGCAATTAATCTACTTATGACTGTTATACACAGTCAGCCAGGTGTCATGACACTTGTTTCATGTTTCAATGAGGGTGTTGAAATTATTTAAAGTGTTATAGGATATTTATAATGAATTTAAGTTCTTGATATGATCATCAACTCACAAGAGGGTCAAGGCAATGCATTGCCTAAGTTGTACTTGTTGCCTGTGTATAATGGGCAATCACCTACAGGGTTTGGAGAGCCATTTGAGATGATGGAGAAGTAATGGAACTCATCTTGAAAAAAACTCAAAAGTTATAAGAGACTCTAAAATTAATTTGAAGTGATAGTATGGCTAGTCAAGGAATGAAAGTCACTCCCAAAGAGATGACTATGTATTCTGAGCTCTTGTCCCTAAAAAAGTGAAACAAAGGCTTATAAACTTTTTAGAGATGACATATAACATGTTGGTAGAGCCCCTAAGACATAAAATTTGATAAATTTGATATCCATAACATAGGGAAAGACCTATATAAAATTTAAAGGGTAGATGTTGAAGGGAAGGTGGTATTCAAAAATCCTGAAAGTTGCCATTTCAACACTATTTTCAGGGAGTAAATGCTATAGGGTTTGATCCAAGAGAGACTGGTCTTTCCTCAATGTTTCAAATATTGGTTAATCATCATGTTTTAAGGACTCCATATGATATAAGTGAATATCCATGGCCTCATATCTCATGAAAGGAAGACATGATGTTATTTGTCATCTCATGGACATACCCTGTGCATACAACAAGGAAAATTGACACTTATAGTAACAAGCAAACATTCACTTAAGTATGGGGTTTTTGGAAGTGTTTCAAAAATTCAAGGCAAGTGTAGTCAAACAAAGGTGTTAACACACATATTTTTCATCTCAAATATCAAGAGTAACCTCCAAACAACATGATCCGGTGCCCTTTCAAGAGGAGAAGTCACCTACTATAGGGGTAAAAAAGGGCAAACCCTTGCTAAGGATAGTGAGCTAGATTTTGGAGATTGGGTAATGTTTTTTAGCCTATATAACGTGGATATTAGTTTAGAGAAGTTATTTGTGACTTCAAGGAAGTTGAGAGAAGACCAAAGACGTTATAACTAACCCATTTGATACTTAGACACATCTATAGACCTTAGAACATAGTCAACTGAATATAATTAGGACAGTGAATAAGGTGTTAAGTCCTAAAGGTGATGGATTAAACTCAAGAAAGTATCAAGTAGATCCATTAGGTAATAGGTGATTTAATTAAACTCTCATTAAGTCTTTGGAATTTGTTTCTAGAGTTTGGAACATAAAGAAACCTACATATAGTCCTCTAAAGGCCAAACTTAGTCAACTTACAATTAGGCCTAGTGCCTAGTAAAGAAGTCTAAAATTGAGAGTTTTGTTTTGGTGAGATGACTTAAACACATTGGTAGACTCACAAATGGAATTTTATTCATGAGTAGCTCTATTCCACATGGAGTCATGGAGAGAGAAGGTCATCTATTAACACCTACAACTAGAATAAGGCAAAAACTCAATTTGGTGAATCCATGAGTCTGAATGGGTGTTTGAGGGGTAAAAATGATAGGAATGAAGATTATAAACAACATATAATGGAAATGAAACAAACATATAAATTTTTAATGTATTTATAACAAGGAAGTGGCTCAGCCAAGCATAATTCAGTCCACTTGAGAAAGAGTCATACACAGTCCTTGACTCGATAGAACAATTTTGAATTTTAGAGGATTGGAGGGTCTATACATATGATCATGAGATATAAAATTATGGAGAGAATATATAACACATAAATATTCCTATAAAATGATTATTTGTTTTTGAAAAATAGGGGAAGTACCCCCTGTTTTGTCTCAAACCAGGGGTACTTTCACTTGCATAAACCATGCAAATATTGAGAGATGGTTAGAGAATTCGAGCCAAAATATTGGAGGACATTTATATAAGGTGTATATAGTTGTATTTAACCTATAGGAACATGAATTATCTAGTAGAGAGGCATAAATACTAACAGGGTGGTCTAGGCTCCTAGATTTGCTTTCAAACCTAATAGGCAAAATCAAGGTCCAAAGGGCAAATGGTGAAAAAAATTCATTTAAAACATGGAATGAACATTATAATGAGTTTTTGAATTTATATGGTGATAGAAAAAAAGTGTATAGGCTATCAGAGGGCAATGGAAATTATGAAAGTCTATTTTGAGCTTCAAGGGCAACTCAAGCCTACTTAACATGCTTAGGCCTAATGCCCAAATGAGGAGTCTCTTTAATTTACACCATGAAAAATAATTTGAAACCTATTATATCATGTCCATAGGATAATTAAAGAGGTGTTTTAACTCTAAAAGTGTAAAGGAAATCAAGGGAAAACCATTTTTGGTCCAAAACTAACTCAAACTTGTGCAAAATGGTGAAAATAAGCATGATAGGTCAAGTTGTGATGCTCACATCATTCATGACACTATGCATGGGATCCAAAGGATTTATGGGGTGTTATAAGGGTAATTATAGGCCATATTTTTGGAAATTTTTTCTTAATTTGGATGTCCCAAATTTATGAACAATGGTTAAGACCGAAAATAGGCCTAAAACCCTATTAAACCCTTGCTAAGGACCATTCTTGGAAAATTGAGTTGGAAAGATAATATAAGGACATAATTTGAAAAAAATAAATATTATAACTTTTATATGACCTCCCCATTTTACTCCACACCTTTTTGGTTGTACAAACTTGTAAGGATGGGGGCATAAATAATATTTCTCTCATTATTTTATGTGTTGTGCAGGCTACATGAGGAATTAGGAGATGAAACAAAGTTTGGGTGGAATCTAGACACTTAAGATAACTCTAAAAATTCATTTAATTTAATTAATAAACTTATAAGTTATCCAACCATTTCCTTCAACTCAGCCAGTCAAAGCTGGCCTAATACACAAGCTAGAGAGAAGGGAGAAAATATTCAAGTAAAGAGATTTTAAGGTGCCATTGATGATTCCAAGGCCATGGAGGGTATTTAAACTTGTCATTAACTCCCTCCCATGGTTTTTCATGGACAAATGATGCCAATTTTAAATCCAAATGTGTAAGGTACATGGAAGGGTAGTTTTCAGGACAATAGATGATGGCTCTCTACTAGGTGATTCTAGAAGACCAGGTATGCAACCAATGCATGGATAGGCATGTATGATATCCTCCCATTTCATTCCAATAATTTAACCTACCGTATATTAGTTTCAAGTCACTCAAATAGACATAATCATGAAGGCAATTTTCTATGCAAGAAAAAGAGTTTTAGGCCACTTTGCATAGCTTTGATTATTTGAATTGACATGTATAGCTCCTGTATTTACATGGTTTGACCCATATCCTCTTCCCATGCATGGATAAATGAAATTATCATCTTGAAAAGTGTCCTTGTGACCCTTTTACTTCTCTCTCTCTCTCTCTCTCTCTCTCTCTCTCTCTCTCTCTCTCTCTCTCTCTCTCTCTCTCTCTCTCTCTCTCTCTCTCTCTCTCTCTCTCTCTCTCTCTCTCTCTCTCTCTCTCTCTCTCTCTCTCTCTCTCTCTCTATAAAAATTAGACATTTTGGAATTGTATTGGATGCTACACCTAAGTATGAAAAATCCCTACTAAATTATACACCTTTTGATCAATAAAATGACTAAGTGTTACCTCTTCCATGATTTTACTTAGTGTGTTTACTTGAATGTGTGATCTTGTATAAGTGAAGATTAAGGATTACTTAGCATGTTTCTCATTATTTTCACCTATTTGCATCTTCTTCTTGTATGGCATGTGATGTGTTATAAGAGATGTTAAGGTTTAAGTGAGTTAGTATTTTCATTATTACCCTCATAGGCCTTTTGTCTAGTCCTCTTAGCTTTGTACAGTCATCTATAACCCCACAATGTAACACTGATGTAAGAAAACATTGGTTGGATAGTGTATGTTTTAGTTATCCTTTGATTTATAGTGTGAAATACATATGTTTGGATGTTATCAACATCTCTGTTGTATCACATCCATTAGAGTAGTTTGATTTCAGTTATCCTTCTCCCTTTTCAACCCCAAAGTTAGTAGTAGTAGTAGTAGTAGTAGTAGTAGTAGTCAAGTGGTACATCCAGGGAGCTAGCCCTATCTAGAGACTCACCTCATTCCTTAGTCTACCCAAAATCCTAGAGGTGATTCCATTGTGCCACTTGGATGAGGAGAGATTTTCATCTCCTCAAAGGGTGAAAATCCAAGTGATAATAATGACATTTTGCTAACACGTGTATGTAGGGACTAGTATGAAATTATTTTGCTAGTTGCTTATGTATCATTACTTTATCTATTTACATTAGCTTACTTGAGTTTACTTATTTATCTTTCTTTTGGAACATGTTCATTTGCTTGTTGGCCATAGTGCCCTAACTGTTATTTATTTGGTGTGTGGACATTTGCACATGTATTCCACTTGAGTGTGCAATATTTGAACATATCCTTTATTTTTAGTCTCTTTGGACCCCCTTTTTGTGTGGCATTTGAATACTATTGCATGTGTTCTTGATTATTTGTTTATCTTGTTATCTTCTAGACATTGCCATGATTCATTGATAGCATAGGTCCCTAGAAAACCCATTAGAATATGCTACTTTGTGTTTATGTGCAAATTAGGAAATAGGCATAGAATGCAGTCATAGTCGTAAAATAAGTCAAGTCTTCATTCAGTTCAGAATTATATAGATATTTAGAAAACACAAACTAAATTGAAAAGGACATTCATTAAAATTATATGCTTAAATAGAATTGAAAAAAATATATAATTCATTACACAAAACAAAGATAAAATATGTTTGGGAAAACCATTATTAGATCTCTATATTAATCTCTATCTCTTCAGAACTCCTCTTCATTACAACAAATTACTTTTTATATAACTTTATAATGCATTGCCACTTCACATTCCATCCTTTTAGGTCAAGCTCGAATGAGTCTTTTCATATTTCATAGGATTTTGGAATACATACATGGGTCAAATACATACAAAATGAAATATGTTATATAGGCTAATATCTATCACACATTTGTCATGCATCTACACATTGTAATTTTACAATTTTATCTAATATTAACACTTTCTTGGACTAAAAAATAATCTCATCTCAAAAAAAAGTCATAAGATGTGTGATTTATTGAATATAATAAAAATGTTTGTATTGAGGAATTGGTCTAACAATATTAATTACGATAATCACACAAGGTGTTATTTATCAAATTTCACCTCTTATGAACTACTTAGCTACGCTTGCAAATTTTCAACTAAGTAGCATGCCAATATACCAACCTTTTAGGTTTTCAATATATTTGCCTAACCAAGTGGCCAACTTTTATAGGTTTTAAACCATCCTAGCACCCCTCCTAATGATTAAGGCCTTCTTGACTGGGAAATTTCTTAAAATTTTCAAAATTAAAACCTGTGCAATACCTAGAGAGAAAGTGGAGGCATAAGTTACATTATTTTAACTTATGGATACTAAGAAGATGATGTTGTTAAAGAAGTTGTAGATGTATAATATGGTGTTGGAGGTGTTTTTTATCTTTGTATGGCTATATGAGTAGCTGTGGTGACTTTTTTCTACTAGAGTTTTTGTTGGAGTTGATTTAGTGGAACGAATTGGGTCTCTTAGAGGATCTTTGTGATGGAGCTATCCAAATAGGACAAGACCTTCTTAAACACCATCCAATTGGTGAGAACTTATGTCACCATACTAATCACAGTGCATAGTAGCACTTGACACCCTATCAAATTTGGAATGTCCTCATATTCCATGATTATGAGAAGGGCCCTAACATGTGATACTTTCTATTGTATTTATTGTGCTATCTCATACAAATTATTTGTGTCTCTGTGTTTGAATACAAATAAATTTATTGTGAAACATCTCATTTTTCCATTGTGTATGGCATTGTCTCTTGATTCAAGAAAATGATTTATTATGACATCCAATGTGTTAGAGGGATCAGATTGATCCTCCATTATTACTTTGGCTTCATCACCCTTAGTAAACTCTAGTTTAGCGTCACTCCATGTAGTGTTCAACTATTATTTCTAGTCAATCATTCCTCTAGATATGTGTTGAGCTTGGAGTGTATTAGTGTCCAAGACTTGATCATATTCTTTGAGGAGGTCAAAAATAGCCTATGTTTTTACCTTGAGATTTTGGCCTTGTGTGCGAAGCTATTGTAGTTTTTTCACATTGAGCCAATCTTTTGTTAGTTTGGACAAGAGGATTGTGAATTAATTTTCCTCAGACATAACTTGGTCACCCAATACTTTTGTGACAAAGGTAGGGTATGTGTCATCTTTTAGCTACCAATATTTGGTTAGGTAGAGGTGTAAGTTTGCATTTTATTCCCTCAGCTGTGATACCTCTTATTCTAGCATAAAAGGCTTCTAAGTGATAAACTCCTGGAATGTGGTCGCTCCCTCAGTTTGTTTTGATAATGATAACTGAGAAACATCAAGTGATGTTTCCTACACTATTATGGCAAGATCCAAAGTAGAAGCCACAAACATCATAGGTGCCTTCTTGATTTGCACCATTAGAAGTGAGAAAGTTGTCTATTATGCTAAGGTTATAAGGACATACTAGAGCTAATGGATAGAAAATTGTGGCTTGTGCTATGAGGCTTCCTCTTGCACACCTCCTTGAGTGGACCTTGAGCCTTGTAACATTGAAGATGGTTGTTGGACCTCGGGTATCACCACATTCTTGGTAAACTTTATATGTTGCTTCACTATGACTTATTCCTCCATTTTACATTTTTATTTTGTCTTTGCTTTGGTAGTTGCCTTTGCTTGATCTTTGGTCACTTGTTGTTGGGATTACTTTTTTATTTCCTCCTACTTTCATAGGAATTTTTTAGATTTCTTATCTTCCTTGGACTTTGTTTCTATGTTAGCCTCAACCTTCTATTTTTGCATTAATTGCACTTCTTTATTTCCTTACTCTTTCTCTTTCCTCACATATTATTTATCATGCTTTCTCTTTTCTTCCTCTTACCTCTTCCTCTACTCCTCATCCTTAACAAATTTGTGTGATACTTCTCCCTTCCTCTTATTCTTTTCCTCCTTTCTAGCCTTCTTCTCCTCTTTTATAGCCTTCTTCATAGATGCTCATTAAGTCTTCTCTTGTTCGAGTTGATCCTTATTAGATTTTCTTGGGATGTGATATCTACTTGTGTGGTTGGTTGTTCTAGTTGCAATTGTGCATTCACTTAGGGCTCTAATATAGAAGTTAAAGAATATAAATATGAGAGTGATTGCAAATTAGAGGAAGAAGAGGTTGATTCGATCACAATGTGTTTGCATGATAGTGTATTTTTATGGTTGAAGGTACAAAAGTCTTCTTCAACCACTTTAAGGCTTTGATCATCACATGTAGCTATTATTCTATAACCTAAGCCTCATATGGCTCAACTTCCCCAATTGGTTGTAGTTCATCAAAGGAACCAATACATTCAATAATATCTAGTGATATTTGGGGCACAATGTGAGTCATTGGCTTGAAAATTAAGGGTTATTATGGGCTTTATTGTTGTTGTGGGTTTTTTTATGTCATTGAAGACCCTGCATGTGGTGATCCCTCAAAAATTTCAACCATATTGCATGTGTTTTCTTGCTCTTTCTACCACTATGTCGATAATTATTGACACATGAGGTACAAGAATGTCCACCAAAAAGATATGTAGAATATTATTGCACACTTAATGAGTGCACACTAATTTACAAAATTAAAACTCTTTTTCTTCTTCTTCCTCATAGACCTTAGTGCCTATGTCCTCAATCATTTGCTTATACACATCTTCCCATGTGATACCCAACTAGGTCAGATCATATTTTGGATTGACTTGTGGGACATTCCTATTAGAACTTTAGGATTTAGTATTATGCATCTTATTCTTTGGTGGAGGTGGTGATTATCCATGTATTGGTTCCTTACTCTTCTCTACAATGGTTTGTAATGGAGTTACTTTTGTTTCAAGTGGTGCCTACACATCTACTTATGATTATGTTGCTGATGGTTGACTTAATGATTTTTGTTCCCCTGTAGGTATGGTTCATAGTGGTGGAATGAAGCTAGCAACCAGATATTTTTGTCACATAACTTTTGCTTGTTCATCCAACATTTTGATGAAAAATGGAAAGGAAGTCATTGGTGCCTTTATAAGCCCATGAACTTTGTTTTAAATCCTATCATGGAGCTTCATGACTGCAACATGTTGCCCCAAATATTACATAATGTCTATAGATACCTGAGGGTGTGAAAGGATGAGATATTTAACTTCCACCCAACATGTATTGAATATGCTGAGTTGTTCATAGTATTGGCTTATTTTAGTCTAAGAAATGTTGGAAAATGTGGGTGCAAGCTAGAAATACACATACATGTAAATTAGACCATTTGGAAAATTTGACTACATAAAGTAGAGGAGTAGTATTAAGAGTTGATATTGGAACACCTATGACATTTCACTAACCAAAAATTCTAGCTATTTGAAGTCCTCATTCAGTCAGATCATTCAATATGCAATATCGATGACCCCTTTTGTAACATGTCTCACACTTTTGGTGGTTTACCAAAAGTTTTTTGTGATGCATTAAGAGAGAATGCATAATGAAATATCATCTATAGAGTCGATAGGGATCCCATGGATGACCTTATCAATGTTGGTGATAAGCTCAAAGACCAAATATTTTGGCTAGTTAAAGTTCTTATTCAGTTAGATCATTCAATATGTAATATCGATGACCCCTTTTATAGCATGTCTTACACTTTTAGTTGTATGCCAAAAGTGCTTTGTGATGCTTTTAGATAGAATGCACACCAAAATATCATCCACATAGTTGATAAGGATCCTATTGTATGCCCTATTATATTTTTCATTTGTGTCGAAATGAATGGGAGGAGCCTTAATTTTATATTATAGAAGAGATTTACCATGAGCCAAAAGTTTTGTTGCCTACGCCATAGTTTTTGGATTGATGAATACCATGACATCCTTTGAGATATAGATCGCACCTTCATTGTAATAGCTAAGAAGTGTCATCATCACTTAATCTAATTACCCAAATGTAGGGAAATTGATGAGTCACTTTAAATTATGTATTTGCAGGGTGTTGGATAGCTATGGCTCTTGTTTATGCTGCTTCTTGTTGATATGGGATAAAAAAATTATATTATGTTGTGTCAATGAAATCAAATAGGTCTAGAATGTGTATTTGGTTGGTTAGAATTCAATACCAATCCCCATTTGTTTTTTATATGCATCTTTAATGGGAATCAAAAGTTGTGAGTGATCTATGACTATTGTTCAAGTAGCATTTGAATGATATCTTCAGCTAGCTAGCGCTAGTGAATAATATGAGAAAATGAATGGATTAGTCAAAATTCACAGAGGGATCTTATTCTCATAAGTGTGTAATGTCATTGTGTTCCTCATGTATTTGTTTATACAAATTTTCTCACTTGAATCCATCTAACATGTCACTTTGAATGTGATCCATTGTACATGCATCATACTGCTTTACTGGATTAATTATAATCAATTACTAATGATTTAACATTATCAACTCTTTGTCTAGAAATATTTGTTTCAACTAATGAGATTTGTTGATGTGATGTTTCATATTTTCTCTGATCTATTTTATTTTATTATATACCCCTAATTCTAAAAATTCAATATGCTTTATGAAAGATGCAATCTTTCAAGTGTGTCATCATTAACAATTTTTTGAATGACCGTCGATTGTCCTTTCTGTGTAATTTTATTTTAAACACCTCATTCCCAAACTTATTTGATGATCCTAGTGTGGAATTTGCATGATGTTGTTCCTTGTGTGTTGTGTTACTTTGCTAATTGCACTTTGTGACATGGACTTTTCCAACTTATTTATGATGCCATGTGATATAGAGACCGCACTGTAAACCTGCACAAAAACCTAAACGAAAATAATAAATCAATTTATTAAAAAGAAATCCTAATCTACATGGTGTTATTCAACACCCTCTCTCATTTTTCAATGAGATCTGATAGAGATTATTGATGGTAAGGCTCACAACTATAACCATTTACACATCCTAGTATAATGGTTCTCTAATATATTTTAACATAATCATGCCTTTATTAGGGTGATTAATTCACCATTGGTAAATAGATATAAATTAATAATGCTTTACATATAATTGCACAAATCATGAGTTTTTAAAACTCAATCACAACATTCGATATAAGCTATGGCTCTAACTCACATGTATAGGTAAAGTCATTGTGTTTGAGTTTATTTCATACATAGCCTAATATAGTTGTGACAATGACATCTGGGTATTGAACCTATAAATCATTAGGGATAAACAAGGCACATGCACTCATATCCATCCCTCCATTACCTTTTCATTACAATCAAAAGATGTAAATCCTAAAGGTGGTATTTCCAAGTATATAGAGGAGTTACACTCACGTATGATGAATTCCATCTAAGCATGTGCTAATGATTGGATGAAACCCTTTTAGTGTTGTCTAAGTACCATGTACTAGACTCTTTCATGTATCTTAATGTCTCTTTCACATACTGATGAGTATATAGATAGGGCAAACGTCTTCCACATACCGATGGGTATATAGGAAGGGTGTATATATAGAAAGGTCTTGTATATTGATATGGCATTAGATAGAAAGGAAGACCTTGATACCTAAAGTGATAAGGAACCAATCCATCACTTAAAATATTGATCATGGCTGCACAAACACTAAAATTATTTCTATCAGATTCTTAATTATTTAAAGGTGATAACTACTTTACTTAGAAGATAAAGATTAGAAATCAATTGGAATTTGAGTAAGTTTGGTCCATTATAGATGGAATATACACCTAACATGCAATACTTGTTGACTAACAACGTAAATATGATAAATCCAATCACAAGGTGGAATTGATCTTAATGTTTAGGGTATTGGATGAGGTACAACCACATATCCGTGAAGTCAAATATCTTTAAAATTGAGGTCAGGTGAAAAGGTTGAGGCCTTTCTTAGACATGTTGCAAGATGAAGGGTGTCACTACAATCCTTGGGTGAGACAATTTTAGATGACTCTATTGTACCCATTATCTTGAGAGCTCTACCACACTCATATAGGATTTTTCTGACCACTTTGGTTGTCATAAAATAGAAACCAAGTTTTGAAAAACTTGTGAATATGTTGTAATAAGAAGAGTCTTTCAGTACTTGAGAATAAGGAGGAGAACATGATTTCACTTCACATAAAGGTAAGAAACCCATCAAGTCTTCAAAGCCACCATCAAAATAGAACCCTAGGCATAATCAATAATGGGGTAAAACATAAAAATAATGTCTCATTTGTGGTCGTAAAAGACACAAGTTAAAATATTATTGGTATAATACATTATAGAAGGGATCTTCTAGTGGCTAGAAGACCACTGACCAACAATCATCCCCTTCATCTCAAAGTAAACCATAGGGATAGAAAAAAGGAAATTGGCAGAATTTTTTTTGGCTACAAGGTAATATTATTGAACATGAAGACAAAGACTTCCTGTACTCTATCAATTTTCATGAAGAATCCACATCACAAAGTGACATTTGGTATGTTGATTTAGGTGCAACTTGACATAAGCTAGGAAGAAAAGTTTTTTTTTTCACTTTGAAGCACACACCCAAAAAAAATCATGTTTCCTTGGGTGATGATACCTCATAAAGTGTACAAATAATTGGAAACATTACTTTGCCTCTTAACACACAAACCTATAGAATCATATATGTCTTATATGTATATAGTTTAACCAAGAATCTATATTAGTGAGTCAAATTTTAGATGACAATCTGAAGATTGACTTTGACTGTATAGGTGGAAAGAAAATGTGTTTGATTCAAGATAAATCCCAAAACTCAAAAATTGTTGCATGAGCATCCAATGTGAGCCAAATGTTTTAGCTTGACTTTGTGTAAAAAATAATCAAGCACTTATGACAAAAAACATAGACTTGGCACAATTGTGGCATAGAAGATTTGGACACATCACTTTTAAATATCTTGACACACTCCATCATTATAACATGGTAAGAAGATTGACACCTCTGAAAAATGGATCAGACAAATGTTAAGATTGCTTAGCAGGCAAACAATATAGAGTTCCATTTCAAAAAAGTATAAATCAGGCCCATGAAAAACTTAATTCGATGCATATCGATCTATGTGAATTGATGACACCTAGTCATGTTGGGTTTAAGGACTTCATGCTCTTTGTTGATGGTTTTTATAGAAAATTATGGGTTTACTGTCTGAATATAAAGATTTAAGCCTTTGACACTTTCAAAAAATTCAAAGTTGCTATTAAAACTAAGTCTGGTAAAAAAATCAAAACCATCTACTTAGATCATGGGGGGGGGATTCACAAATAATGATTTTAATTTTTTTTACAAGAAAATGACATTCATCATCAAATGGAACCTCCACATACCTGATAATAAAACATTGTTGTTCAATGAAGGAATTGTACTATCATGGAAATGATCAATGTATGCTACATGATTTAGGTTTGACAAAGGCATTTTGGGTAGAAATAGTTAAAACCATAGTCTATTTGATCAATAGATTTCCCACTGTAACTATTGATGGATTAACACCATAGGAAGCATGGTCAGGACACAAGACATCTATAACACATCTTCAAGTTTTTGGATGTAAAACAAGTATGCACATTCCCAAAAAGGAGAAGACTAAACTTGACATGAAAGCAAAAAAGTATGTCTTCTTACGGTATAGTGAAGAAACACTTAACTATAGACTCATGGATCTAAAAACTAGGAAGATATACACTAGAAAAGATGTTGAGTTTTTTGAGAAGATAGAAGTAGAAGCTCCTTATACAAGCTCATCTAGTAAACCAACCAATCCCATAAAAAATGTAGAAGATGGTAATCCACCAAAAGAAGAAAATGATGATAGGAACAATGGTACAACTCCACCACCAATGGGTATCACTCAACGTATACCTAAATGGTATATAAGTATATTAAGAGATGTTAAATTAGACAATGTCATAGACACATCCACCACTGGACCAAGGACTCACAATATGGCTCGAGGAGAGGTCAATTTGGCCTTAATGAGTACAATTATTGAATCTATTGAACTCTATACAATTCAATAAGCCTTATAGTTAAAACCTTTGAAATATGCCATGGATGTAGAATATAATTCTCTGATGAAGAATAAAACATGGCAACTTGTAGACCTTCCACTAGGGAAAAATCCAATTAGATGCAAATGTATTTTTAAGATAAAGTACAAAGCAAATGGTAGTCTGGTATGATCCACACTTATAATATCTAAAAATAATGTAGAATATAATGTATATCAACACAACATAATAGATATTAGTGGACCAAGATGTCCAAATATTCAATATATGTAGAAATAGAATAATCACCCTTAAGGTAGGGCAACACCATACAATACTCCTTTAGGAAGGAATAACTCCACAATGTCTCTTCTAGGGGACACTCTCCAACATCCTCTTACAATAGAAGACTCAATGCTTACTTGATACCTTTAAAATGATAAACATCTCCTTTATATAGACTTATATCTAACTAATAATGGATGGGTAACCTCCTAATCCCAATGTTGGCCAACCATTACCCAATGCATTAATTCCACAAGTTACTCCATTGTCCTAATATATTGGACCCATATAACTAACTAAGGGGATGTGTGCCACACATATGCATCTCAATCAACCTATATACATTAATATATCATATCCTTAGGTATATATAATTACTTTCCTCCTTGACATGTTTTGTCCTTGAAATATAGGAAGAAACCAAATAATTAGTGTACTTCAAATCATTGTACACTTATCTCCAATCTCAATCATCTAGCCATCCATATGTGATCCTAGTGGGTGATAGCTCTCCAAGATTATTTTCAAATTCCATTACACTCCTCTGATTCCATTTATGATCATAATTGTACTGCTCTGGTGTCCATGCATAATCATTCCTCTTATGATTCCATGTACCATATTTCACTGCACTACTTTGATTCCATCCATGACCACAATAGGTATTCTTTGGCTTCCATACATAGCCATAGTTATCAGAACTATGGTTTATTATATAGCCAAAGTGCCTATTATTATGACACTCTGTCATATGGCTCCATGATTGTTTCATCTCATGATGATGTGGGTGTCTATATACCTCAACTTTTTCTAATACTTTGACCTTATCGACCTTTTTTCTACCTTTTCCACCTTTTGCTTGGTGGTTCCTTTATCCCTTGAGTAGATGAAGTGTTTTGATTTGAATGTATTATTTCTTCATCAATGTATTCATATTCATCTTTCACATGTTCTTCATCACCTATTTCAATCTCATCCTCATGATCTACCTTGACTGTTATTGGTGCCTTTCCCACTATGATATCCTATAAAGTGACCTTGTTTTTCCTATACCAAAACTTCATGAAATTCTTTTAAACATTAATATTGATTGTTCCCAAAGTCTCTAACCATGGATATCCAAGTACCATATCCACATCATCCATATCCAAAGCATACAAATTTGAATACAAAACATATTTTTTCATAATAAGTTTCAAATCTTCAAACACTTGAATATTCTTACCATCTACTTGAACCTCCTTGATATTCTTTGCTTGAATATGTAGATGCTTGGCCACATTCATGTTGATGAAGGTATATTTTTTGGTAGACTTTATAGACACAACAACTATCCATGAAATTAAAAAATTGACTCAGATTTCTTTGGAGCCAAATTATTTGAACCCTTATCATTCAATTCTTCTTCTTCTTCTTTCCTTGTATGTTCTTCCTCATTATCATTATTTTCTTCCACTGATTTTTTTCTTTAGCATATTCATTCTCTTCTTCATTACCATCATTATTTTCTTCTTCTTCATCATCCTTTTTTTCTTTTATATCCCATTGATCTAGGAAGACTTGTTCCATTTTTTTCCATGAAGAATACTTTTGTGTAAAGCTTAATTGATTAAACCAATGTTGTGCAGGCCCAGACAAAGAAAGAGATAATTATGTTTTCCACAAAATTATTTGAGTTTTATTCTCCTTAAAAAGGAGCTACCATTATCTAGCGTTAATATCATCCTCCCCTAAAAATACTTGCAACTTCATGATCCATTAAAAAAACTAGGGTTCATGAAACCCTAAAATGTCAATAACTCATTCAAAACTAACCAAAATAGTCCCAAATTTTGACTATAGCTTCATCTTATGATACTGGAACTCCAATAAAAATTTTGTGAAAAAATTCCACAAATTTGGTCTATAGAGAGAATATATTAAAAACCCTAAAATTATAACAAATCACTCCAAACATATCAAAAAAATCTGAAAGTCTTTCAGTAGCTTTCCTGTATTATGATACAACATCAATAAAACTTTCACCAAAAAATTCCTTAAATTTTGGAAGATATGATGAAATGAGTACAAACCCTAAAATATGAATAACTCCCTCAAAATGGATGAAAAAGGATTGATTTATTTATTGAGACTTGAAATATTCTTCATATCTAGTAAAAAAATTGTGCAAAAATTCATAATTTATTGAAAGATATTGATGATTCCAAAAAACTAGGGTTTTACTCTACATAAATTGCCCAAATTGAAGCTCTGATACCACTTGGTATGATTCACACTTATAATATCCAAAAATAATGTAGAATATAATGTATATCAACATAACAAATAGATATTGGTGGACCAAGATGTCCAAATATTCAATATATGCAGAAATAGAATAATCATCCTTAAGGTAGGGCAACACCATACAATAATCCTTTATGAAGGAATAACTCCAAAATGTATTTTCGAGGGGACAAAATCCAATATCCTCTTACAATAGAAGACTCAATGCTTACTTGATACCTTTACAATTATAAACATCTCCTTTGTATAGACCTTTATCTAACTAATAATGGATGGGTAACCTCTTAATCCCAATGTAGGCCGACCATTAGCCAATGCACTAATTCCACAAGTTAATCCTTTATCCTAATATATTGGACCCATATAACTAACTAAAGGGATGTGTGCCACATGTTGGCATCTCCATCAACCCATATACATTAATATATCATATCCCTAGGTACATAGCATAGTCTCAACAAGCATAAGGTAAGGTTGGTTGTAAATGGGTATGATCATAAAGAAGACATTGACTATGAGGAGAATTTTTATCCCACGATTAAGATCAAAACTATTAGGATGATTTTTCTCTAGTTGCATATTTTTCTTGGAAATACCATTAAATGGATGTCAAAAGTGTCTTTATTAATGGAGACTTATAGGAAGAAGTCTACATGACTCAACTAGAAGGTTTTGTCATTTCAGGAAAAGAAGATAAAGTTTGTAGACTTGTAAAATCATTGTATGGTATAAAATAGGATCTTAGGGCATGGTATATCAAAATTGATAAGCATTCCTAAAACAAAGATTCAAAAGGAGTCATATGATCCAAATATTTATCTCAAACAACAAGGAGTGGGAGATGGTAATTATTATTATATATGTCAATGATCTAGTCATCACTGGAAGTTCAATGATGATGACTGACTCATCAAAGAAAGATCTAAATTAATCATTTGACATGACAGATTTCATGCTTCTGCATTATTGACTTGGTTTGGAAGTTTGGTAGAGAGAAAATCATATCTTTGTGTCTCAGCTAAAATATGTCAGGACAATGCTCAAGAAGTTTTGCATGATGGATTGTAAGCCAATTAGCATACCTATGAAGACAAAACTCTAATTGTCTTGAATAGATCCATTACCATAAGTAAATACAACTCTATATTGACAATTGATAGGGAGTCTCATTTACTTAACTTATATTAGGACATATATCAACTATACTGTTAGTTATCTTTCACAGTTCATGCAAGAGCCCAAAGTTTCCCATTGGAAAGTAGCAAAGTGGGTATTGATATATATTAGAGGAACTATGGATTTTGGCCTAAAATACAAGAAGAATGATAATTTATTCTAGATATGATATATGGATTTAGATTATGTAGGGAACATTGATGACATGAAATCTACTTCAAGATTGGTATTCTTTTTAGGATTTGGACTAATATCATGGGGGAGCAAGAAACATAATTGTGTTTCAAGGTCCTCCATAGAATCAAAATATCATGCAACAAGAGGATCTATCTATGAAGTGATTTGTCTTAGATGTATACTTGAAGGATTTGGGATACCACAAAATCATCCAATAATCCTTCATGTAGACAATGAAGGAGTAGTGAAGCTTGTTCATAATCCTGTATTTCATAAATTCACCAAACACATTTAGGTGCAAGTATATTTCATTCATGAATATATTCAAAATAACAACATACAACTTCAATATTGCTTGATAGATCAATATCATGTAGATGTTTTCACCAAGAGCAACTGCATGGGAAAAAAATGAGGCATTCAAAGAATTTCTCTCCTATTCACTTGAGACAATGCTAAAGTAAGGGGGGAATATTAGGGTGATTAATTCACCATTGGTAAATAGTTATAAATTAGTAATGTTTTATTGCTAATAGATAATTATTTTGTTGATTAGAATCTTTGATATATTTTTTTAATATAACATATTGTAACTCCCAGAGTATATTTGGGAGACTGGTTGTGTGTAACTCTACTCTATAAGAATAAATTGATAATGTTCTCCCTAATTTATAGGGGCTATTTCGAACATTGTTTCATGTATAAATAAATGTATGTAATACATTTGAGATTTTCTTGAATAAAATATATTTCTCACACAATAGTTTTGTTGTGAGATGTCATGAATGATGTAAGTTCCCTTCCATCTGATGTGCAATCTGCTTGGAAATTCTTGAAATTTTCTATTCTATAATAATATTGCTTGTCTTGGAAAAAAATCTTCTGATCATATATTACATCATGCCATGCTTTTTAACTTTACTTGTTGACTTCCTATGTCTAGTGTGATCTTTGCCTATTTTCTTCCATCCTTGTTAAATCCATTAGTCATGCCTAAAGAGAGTCATGATCTCCTAGTCACATGATCTTTTAAATTTATAGACAAGGGACTATGTACTCCTTTGGCATGATTGATAGTCTATAAAATAGCTGAAATAGAGTGAAACTTGTTACATTCTTGTTCTTTGTTTTATACATCCATAGGATCGTAGGAATGTCAATCTCCTAATCAACCCTTTGCACATTGCATATTTTTGTGAGCATCTTGCTAATGATTTTGTTTGATGTCTTTGCCTGCCCATTCGCTTGTGGTTGATATGTTGCATTTTTGTGGTGCGATATCATAAACTCCTATCACTAACAAAATTTAAAGGATATTTGAATCTGTTTATAATATTCTCACATAAAAATTTAGTGACATCCTTAGTTTTATAACTTGGTGTCATAACAACTTCCACCCATTTAGTGAAGTAGTCCACCATAATAATTATGTACCTTACATGATACATTTATTGTGTTGATTAATTAGTCCTAAAAAGTCAATTCCCCTCTATTCAAATGGTTGTTCGGCTAATATATGATTTAATAGCATTTCATCTCTCTGATTAGGTCTTCCCATCCTTTGGTAGATGTGGTAGTATTTTACTACTCGGTGTGCACCTTGAAATAGAGTAGGCGACTATAGGTTAATTTGAAATATATTCCTTATAGTGGATTCTCCTATGCAATTTCCATTTATGATTCCTTGATGTGCCTCTTGCAGAAGTTGTGGCCACTCATGCTCCAAAGATACTCTACACAATACATAATCTTTGCCCATTTTATACAAAAAACCATTAATGCTACTAAATGGAATGGTTCTTGTGATCTATTAATTTTTATCCCTTTCCACATAGCGTACATGAAAAAGTCCTTATTCCAAGAAATTATCTGTGTTTTCGATGTTTTTTATAATCATAGACTCAAAATAGATGGGCATTTGATGATTTATCTTGGAGTTCTTCAGGGTCCTCTCTATTGCATATTTGGCTCAAATGGTTTGGTCCCACATTTTCTCTCCCAGGCTTCACATTAATTCTAAATTGAATTTCTTGGAGCAACATTAGCCACCAAGATATCTTCCCTCTTAATATTATCTTATTTGTCATATATCATAGATCCTGGTGATTAGTAAAGAATTTAAAGGGTATTTCTAGAAGGTAGTGTTTGAACTTCTAGAGTAGGAACACCATTACCAAAGCTTCATATTTTGTAGTTTTGTAATATTATCTATAGCTGAGAGTTTGAGACTTGAAAAATGAATGGGATGGTCTTATTATCTATCTCTTAGTGATAAAACAAATCCTACCGTAGTTCCTGAGGCATCCACATAAACATGAAATGATTTTCTCTAGTATAGAAAAACCAAAATGGGATTCATTACCAACATTTTTTTTATGTCCAAAAATGTTACTTGGCACTCATTAGTCCATTAAAAATTGGTGTTTTTGTGCAACAAATTTTACATGAGGGTAGATATGGATGCATAGCCTTTTATGTATTTCATTTAGTATCTTGTATGCCCCAATAATGATTGCACTTTAATAGATCTCGTAGGAGGTGGCATGCCCACAATAATTATGATTTTGGCTTGGTTAACTAAAATCTCATTGTGTGCGTACTATATGGTCCAATATAACACCAAAATGTCTAAAGAATAAACACTTCTTCAAGTTCAACATAATATGCAGAGCTCGATAATGTTCCAACATTAGTCGCAACTTATACAAGTGCTCTTTGAATAAATAAAAAAAACCAATCATCTAAATAGAATTCTAATTAAATCATGGATGAAGTATTTAAATGTAGTGACCCTGACCCTCGAGAACAAAATAAGAGCATTATTCAACCCAAAATGCATTATTTTGTATGCAAAAAAGCCCTATTTATCACAAATGTGGTTTTAATTTGACCTTCTGATGTGATGGTATATGATGGTAGCCAAATAATCCATCTATAATGAATACACTTAATGTCTTGAAATTGACTCAAGGACTTCATCTGTGAAAGGAATTAGGAATGAGTCATGGATATAAGCATCATTTAGTGTATGGTAGTCCCTACATACTCTAATTTTTCCATAATTTTTAGGTTATAAAACCATTGAGCTAAACGAGTTTGATTTTTCCATTTAATAAATAATGCATGCTTCCTATATTTAATTTAGTTCAACCTTTACATTCAATATCATGGTGGAGTTTAGCCTGTATGGATATTTTTTCACAAGTCATGTACACTCCTTTAGCTCTATGCGCACTTCCCCTAGTGAAGGGTATACACCTTTTACTTTTGTGAACTTGGTTGGAAATATGTCTTGGTAATCTTGCAATAGTTGCAATCCCTCTAAAATTTCACTTGCATCTAATAGTCACCTAAAGTCACAAGTTTTGGTGTACACTCTATCCAAATATTCCCTACCAACTTCTTTAATGGATCTTGATATATTTTATTGGAGTCACTTAGAATGGAATCTTTTAGTGTTCTCTATCCTTCTTGCTCTTGAATATTAAGATTTAGGCACTATTGATCTTTAATTTTGGTTTGTATATTTGGGTCTAGGCTCCTCCACTTCTTATTTTGGTTCAAAAATCCATTCAAATCCAAGTCCTCATCATTATCATTAGACTTAGCTTGTTACTCCTTATATATGATTCAATTATAAGGTTTTATCAGAAATTGTTCTCTTTGTTTATTCTCCTTATGGATTTTTAGAGTTGTGTTCAAGTCCTTAGCCACTTCCTCTTACGAAGCACAAGCTTGTGTACTATTATGATCCTCCACTTGGCCTTGACATAAGAAGATATTTAGGTTCTATAGAGATTAGTGTACCAAAGGATTATCATCTTTAAAGATAGCTATTTAAATAAAATTTTGTTAGACCTATGACTAATTATTAGTCTCCCTTCTACACTCTTGATGTATGTACCATGTTATTGAAAGCACTACCAATGTATACCTAAATACATTTACCTCATATTTGGGTTCTACACCCTATGTATACCATACATCAATGCACATATGGACGTGAAATTATAGACACTACCCTTCTTGTAAAAATATCCATAGTTCCCTGATGGTAGGTGGCATTTGGAATCAAACTCACAACAATTTGCAAGCCTTATCCCAATGTAGCTAGTTTGTCCTATGAACTACCCACCAAGTCACAATAGTTCCATTTAGTGTATAGTTTAGTGCACTCACCCTCTGATCTATATTAAGAACATGATGTTATACTCTGAAGATGAATGGATTTAAATTATCAATTGCAAAATAAATTTGGTAGTTGGCATTCTATAGCAAAAACCATGTGCATCAGATGCACCTAATGATATTCTCTTACCTAGTTCAACATGTGGGTATCAGAATCACCACTGATTATAGATAGAGTCCCAAGGTAAAATATCTTATTTCATTGGCTCAATAAATTCTACATCCATCACACCTACTTATTATAATAAATCCACTTTAGACCTAGTTGGTGATCACACAGATGATGAACTACATTATTATATTTGGAATTACAAAAATTATGCCTTTATTATCACATGCCTAGAAGAAAAATGTTCAATTTGTTTTCTATGATGTTGAGGCTCCATTTATGTATTGAAAAATTGATACTCTATAACTCATAATGCATTATTCATAGATTATGTGCCTATCTTGAACCAACTATTATTTATATACGTAAAGGGTGAATCTGGCTCCTTGGGGTATGATATATGGCTTGCTCTTAGATTTATTTAGGGGTATAAGAAAACCTATCAAAATAAGATAATTTGTGTTTACATGTAAATTAGGAAATATGCACATAACATAGTCATATTTGCAAAATAATTCAAGTCTTCATTTGATTCAGAGTTATATATACTCAATAAATATAGGCTAAAGTGAACAAAAAAATCTTTATTATTAGATGCTAAAACTATCATAGTGGGATGCAATTGAGGATCTACTGGATAGATTAGAATGCATGAAGAAATTACCTATGTGTAGTAGTGAAATCAAACATGATCCAGGAAGAAGTAATTGCTTAACAATAAAAAGATTGTAATATTAACATTAACGTCATTAGCCATAAAGGATTTAGGAAGGTAAATTATATAGGTGAAATATAAACATGTCTCACTTCCTCATTAATGTGGGATTATATTTTATAATGACCTAAAAAGACACCTAAGTAAGATAAATAAAACATGTGTAGGGGAAAACCATTAAATAGAATAAAAACCTACACTGAATCCCTGCCCCCCCAAGTGTAGCTTATATGGGTAGTAGAATTGGGTCCTAGCACAAAGGCCTAATGAGGTACCCAAGTACAATATAATTCCCCCCTAGAGTAGGATACTAGAGTTTCTTGAACCCCAAAAAGAGCCTAAAAATGAAGATATTTGCTCTCAATGAAGGGTTTAGTGAATATATCAATAATTTACTCCATTGTCTGGATGTAACATAGATCAATGACTTGATCATGGATGAGCTCCTTAATGAAATGGATGTGAATCTCAATATGCTTGGTCCATTGATGGAAGACCAGATTCTTGCAGATCTAGATTGTGCTTTGGTTATCTTAGAAGATGACTATTGTTTGTTGAAAATGGATGTCAAACTTAGTGAGAATACCATAAAGCCAAATAGCCTCAGTGGTAGCGTTAATAACTCATTTGTATTCTACCTCTATAGAAGATAAATAAATAACATTATGCTTGTTAATTGACTAAATAATTAGACATTAACTGAGGGAAAAACTATAGCCTAAAGTAGAATTACAATTCTTAATATTACCAGTCCAATCGAAATATGTATAAATAATTAAGTTTATGTCAATGCCTGCACCATAGTGAATCCTAAAACTATGAGTACCTTGAATGTAGTAGAGAATCTACTTAGTTGTTTTCTAGTGCAACTCATGCAATTCCTACATAAATATATAGACCATGCCCACTGCATATGAAATATCAGGTCTAGTGCATGTAAGATAGATGAGACTACAAACAAATTATCGATATGAGGTATAATCAACCAAAGGAAATGGACATTCAGCCTCAAGATTCACATTGGATATAAAAGGAATTGGAGCTAGCTTATAGTCAATCATGTTAAACTATGCAATTAAATAAAGAGCATACTTAGATTATGCAATACTGATTTTAATGTTAGACTAAGAAATTTAAATCCCAAAGAAGTAATGTAACAAGCTTGAGTCAATCATTGAGAACCTATCATAAAAAGTAATTTTCACTATTATGATGGTGGATGAGAGATTCCCTATGATCAATAGGTCATCCATGTAGAGAAATAGAGTCAATAGTGAATCATCCTACCATAAAATGTAGACATTCAAATTAGAATGGTATTTGGTGAACCCAACCAAAAGAAGAAAGGAGTCCATCTTGGCATACCAAGCTCAAAGAGCTTATTTGAGGCCATAGATAGATTTATAACGTTTACAAACTAAGGAATAATCTTTCATAAATCTTTGTGTTTACTTCATGTATATTTTATCTTTGAGGTCACTATGAAGAAAGACACTCTTCACATCCATCTGATAAACATCCCAACGATGTGTTGCAACAATAGTGAGAGTGAGTAATATTGAGTTTATTTTGGTAACTGGGGTGAATGTCTTGGTATAGTCAATGTCAGGTACCTGAGAAAAATCCTTTACTACCAAATGTGATTTGAACTTACCTATAGACCAATCTATTGTAATTTTTTTGGTAGATTCACCTACATCAAACAGGTTTTATTACCTTAAGAAGAGGGACTAAATCCCAAGTGTTGTTCTTCTTCAAAGAACCATACTCATCTTCCACAGTAGTATCCTAATCAAGAATGCCTGATGCCTCAAAAAATGATTGTGGATCAGAACCAGATGCAATGAAATCATGCGGGGCATTTTGGAATTGTGGATGGGTTTGCCTATTGTCTAATGGATCTCCAACCCATTAGATAACACTTTTTAGTGTTTATATAGCCCAAATATGACCAATGCTCAAATATTCAGGAGGATATTCCTCATCCTCTAAAGATATTCTAGGAGGAGGAGGGGAATCTTCATCACTACTCTCATCATTAGAACTAGAAGCAAAATCTAGATCAACAAGAAGTTGATCAGGCATATCTAAATCATTATAATTGTCATAAAATCCTAGTGCATCTAAAGGAAGGGGGAGAGGTGTTGAGTGTGGATTCTGAAGGACCCTATTGAAAATAAACTCTCCTCTCAATGAATAACTCATGGGTGGTGGGGTGGATAAGTATGTATCCTTTAAAACCCTCAGGATATCCAATGAAGATGCAATGTTGACTCTGAGGTTCTATTGCTTTACATTTATTCTTTGGAATGTGAGACATAAAAAGAGATCTAAATGATTAAAAGTGCTTTACTATGGGTTTTTTACCACTCTAATATTAAAAAGGAGTGACTCCCTTTAGTGATTTATTTAGAACTTGGTTCTAGATATAACATGCATAGTTGATGGCTTTGGCCTAGTACTAAGGTGTAAGAGACTTGGAGTGTAGCATACAGTTGGTCATTTCCTTCAAGGAATTGTTCTTGTGCTTTGTAACACCATTTTACTAAGGACTGTATGGAATTGTATGTTGTAGTTCAATCCCCTATAATGTACAAAATTTCTCAAAATGATTACTGACATACCGCCATTATTAGTGCATAAAATCTTGATGGTTTTACTTGACTATTTCTCTAAAGTGCCTTGAAGTTCTTAAAATGATCAAAGATCTCTGACATATGCTTAAGAAAGTATACCCAAGTATACCTAGAATATTCATCAATGAAAGTAAGCATGTATTTTCTCTTATTGAATGAAGGTTTAGAAATGGGTTGGTAATGTCACTATGGACAATATCCATTATTTGTTTAGCTCTATATGATTTTCCCTTGTCATACTTTTCCTTAGGATGCTTATCAATTATGAAACCCTGGAAAACTCCATAAAAGAACTTGACTCATGATAACCTTGAAACTATGTCATGACGATTGAGTTGCTCTAGGTAGTGATAGTTGATATGGTCAAATCACTCATGCCATACTTTACTCACCCCATATGAATGAAGAAGAAATGTAGTAGAGGGTTGATCAGTGAAAAATGTGAGAAAGTAAACAATCATCATTGGTGGTCTGCTTTTCCATGTGCAATAATGAATTCATTGTTTGCTTCCCTAATAACCATTGAATTAGGTGTGAACTTAACTCTCTTTCTTGAATTGATGTGACTGATATGATAAATAGATAGGAGATTGGTGGATAAAGAGTGAACACATAGAGCATCATGAAATGTCCCATTATTCACTTTAATATATCCAATCCCACTAACTTATGCAAAAGTATCATCACCCAATAAGATGGAAGGCGTAAAACAAGGCTCAAAGAATAAGAACATGTCCTGTGATGAAGCCATGTGATATGATACAAAAAAATTAATAACCCATTTGAAAGGTTATGATACAACTGGAAAAAGTGATTTCCCCTTATCTTTGCCCTTTTTCCTATCTTTGGCCTTAGAAGACTCATGTGCTGATGAACTCTGATAGGAAGACTCAGTGACACTAATATTATGTTTCTCAAGTATTTTTTTTAGTTGGTCAATTTAATTCTTCATGCATTTGGATTCATCATGTACAGATTTCTTGTAATAACCACATGTGAGTGACACTTTATTGGATTTATTATCTAATATTCAAGACTCTTTTGATGTTTTTAGATTAGCATCAGATTTTTGACCCTTTCTTTGCTCTGGGTCCTTATTATGTTTCTTCTCCTTACTATTATAAGCCTTCCATTTGTCATGACTCACAATTAAGGCATGTAATTTGGAGGACTTTAGTGTACCCATTTGAATGAGCTTGTCTTCCTCTTGAGTTAAGTCAAAAATAAAGTCATCCAAGGATGACATGGTTTATGTAGCTCCAATAGCATGCTTTGGTGGTGTGGAAGCTAGAAACGAAGACAAAATAGTCAAAACCCAATTTGGCAAGGATGGAAATAATAAATTAATCAGATTTTTTATCAATGCCACAAAATTTTAACTATAAACTGAGTTATTTGAACTTTGTGAAGAAGTATTGTATCATATCAAAATTTCTTGGGTTCAAAATGATGAGCTCATTCTCCAACTCATGACCTCTCATGACATGCTTCTTTCTAAAGAGTTTTTCTAGTAAGGTTCACACTTGATTTGGAGTTGTAAATTTGATACAAAAGAGCAAGTCAAGAGACAAAAACAGGTATAAAAGATCATAGGATTCATCACTTCTATTGTACCACTTCACCTTATCTACTTCAGGTATTAGTTTTATTTCTATATCTATACTAATTTAGTTTAATCCTTTGTTCCTCAAGAAGATTTGCACTTTAACTTTTCACTCATGATAGTTGAATGGTGTAAGAATCAAAATTGAATTTAGATCCATAGTGTAGAAAACAAGTATGTGCTAAACTATGTGTATTGAAATATGATGGCTCTCAACCCCCTAAATCTATAAATGTTCAATTTTACAATGCATGAGAATATCACCAATGCATAAAGCTCAAAAAAATCACACTTTAAAAAAAATGGTGCCTAAAATGAAGTTGTTAGATGAAATTTATGGAAGTTTTAATGTTTCTTGCTAAAAAAATGATCTCCACTTTGCATAAATTTGAAATTTTTTGGGTTGAATTTGTTTGGGTTATTTTTTTTGGAATAAACTTCCCCAAAAAAAACTATTTCCCCCTTAGAGTAAAAGTTAAGAAATTTTGTGTTTGAAGTGATTAGGGGATTAACTCCCATATGATTAGGGGCTAAGACCTATTTTGGGTGCTCTCCCCCTTAAATTTGATTGATATGATTGATGGGGGAGTGACATAATCCAAAAGATGACCCCATTTTGAAAATGAATAATTTCACACCTCATGTGATTAAATTTGACATCCTCATGGCCGTCATTAGAATTTGGGAGTCACTGTATAGTCATTAGGGTTTTTAGTTGTTCCTATAGTTGAAAAATATGACATTGGGGTTTTGGGGGTCTGCAATAGTTGTCAAAGAAATTTTTTAAGGTTACAATGCCTACTTGCAGTGGAAAAAGTTTTGATGGTAGGATGGTCAGTATTTCCCATAATGGAGAAAAGTGTTGGGGTTGAAGTGCCTTCCTACATGGGTCAAGGTTTGATTACTCCCACAGTCCATAATCATAATGTAAGGGTTGTTGACTTATCCCATAGTCTAAAATCCTGATGCAAGTGTTGTTGAATGCTCCCACAGTTCAAAATCCCAATATAAGGGTTATCAACTGCTCCTACAATTTTAGAATCCTAATGCTGGGAAAGTTAACTATTCTCATAATCCAAAGTTATGATGTTATAAATTTATGTTAGGGATGCAACTCATGTTTTTAATAGTTATGATTTGGAACGACGGAGTTAGGAGGAATATTTATAGGTGTTAGAGATTTCATCATAGTGTTGAGAATGTTAGAGTTTCCCATAATGCACATAGGTACAAAAACTTTGACTTTCATAGAAACACCAGATCTGATCCACCTATTAAAAATACACAAAATACCCACTAAGGATATCTAAAAACTTATAAAAAACCAAAAATTATTTTCTCTTGAAGACTACATATTATATGGATTTGCACAAAATCATCGAAAAAGATTGAAACCCTCCAAAAATGGTAAAAATAAACTATCATGAAACTAGGTCATATTTAAGGTCGATCCTAAGGTTTCGATGCCTTATAAATCTGATGGCAGAAACCATTTTTCATGAAAAACTATTAGATGAAAAATGATTTATAAAATATGCCTTTTCCCTTATTATTTTTTTGAATCTAAATCCATTGAGGATCCCAAAAGAAAAGTAAAATCTGAGAGATGGTGAATCTATAATATGCTAGGTCAATGAATGACATATTTATAACATGCAAGTTAAAACTCAAGATTTCACAAAAGGAATATGGCATTCATCTACCAAAAAAGCTCTGATACCATGTCAAAGTGGACTATAATTGAGGATCTATTCAATAAAGTCGAATGCATGGAGAAATTACTTGTGCATAGTAATGAAATCAAATATGAGCTAAGAATAATTAATTTCTAAAAAATAAAAATATTTAATATTAGTATTAACATCATTATCTATAAAATATTTAGGAAGATACATTATATAGATAAAAGATAAACACATCCTCACTTCCCATGAATGTGGGATTAACTTTCACAATGACCTAAAAAGACACCTAATCAAGTTAACTAAAATATGTCTAGGGAAAAACCATTAAATGGAATAAAAATATACACTAACATAGACATAATTAAATAAAATAGAGCATTCACTATGCACATAACAAGGATAAAAGACATTCAAAAAAACCATTATCACATTTCTATATTAATATTTATCTCTTTGGAAATCTGCTTCATTGCAACATATCACTATTTATAGAACTTTACAATGCATTGTTGTTTTGCATTCCATCCTTTTGGTTCAATCTCAAATGAGTCTTTTTATATTCTAAAGTCTTTTAGAATACATACAAATGTTGAATACATACAAAATGAAATATGTTATACACGCTGATATCCATCGCACACTTGTCATGCATCTATTTTATGTGATTTTGCAATTTTATTCTAGTATCAACATTAATATCATGCATTTTTAGGCTTTTTATGTATGCATACTATGAGCTTCATTGATATATCTACTTTGACATGACACTACTATATGTTTCTTTTACTAAATGATTCACTTATATACAACATTGTTGTCTTATCCTTTTGAGATAAGGTGATTATCACTTTTACAATCCCCTCACCTCAAAAGGGGGGGTATATTAGTGGGGGAGTGTCATAAAATACTATAAATCCACATATATACATTTAAAAAAATGGGCATAATTTGATTTTATTTACATATTTTACACATGTTATAGAGCAGAGGTTGTATTTTGATAAATACTTCAACTTCAGATATATTTGAGGTGCCCAATTATAGATACACTTTTAGATTATACATTTATGCACCAACCTTACCATGATGCAACATTTGGGCCTTTATCTATATTTATCAATTTGTTCTTTTTTATTAGTGTGATTGAGATTCTACGCCCTCGATGGAATTTTCACTATGATTCTATTATTACAGGTTGATATGGTTATACCATTTAACTTATACAAGATTAGCTACATTATTAGATTGGTTATACTTGAGTTGTGCAATTGAGATGATGTGCTCTCAATGGATTTGGAATAATTCATCTTTATACTGGATTGGGGGCATGACCACCCTCCAATTCCCCTCTTCACATATCCATGGTTCTGTTGTGAATATGTCTCTAATACTTTAACTAGGAAGCATATTTACCAAGAGAAACTAATAAGGGGAAACATGGTTGTATTGACAACATGTATATTCCTTATTTTCTTTCTTTCAAGTAATTTCAATCATTAAATTTCAAATTATATGCACTAATTATACCTATAACCTGCTCTTGGTTATAGGCCATTCACATACAACAAATTCAAGTGGGCTTAGGTAAAGACACAATGTGTTATACACACCACCCTATGATTTATATCATTTAACCTAGTAATTTCATCCTTGAGCATTACTATATTAAAATGGGGGAAAACGTAGATGCTTAAATTTATGTTTATATGTTAAACTAATCTTGTATGCTTGATAAATATATCTCGATGATCTACCCTTAAATTTGGCCTTCCTTGTAGTTGAAAAACTTGTGTTCATCACCTCATTGGGCCTAATTACTTATTTATTAGTCCAACCCTAATCACTCTAATTATCTAGATCACTTGTAACCACATAATGCTTAAAATATAATATATCCTTCACTATTAGTTGCAAAACCTTAACAATTTTCTTCCTTGTTAGATAGTTGCCTTCAAGACATCACAGTAGCATCAATGCTTTGTCCCTACTACAAAACAACTATCCTTTCCCTAAAAACACTCAAATTTTTATATCTTTCAATGTGTAAGGGTTTGCCTAAGAATGCCATTAACTCTTTCATGAGGATCATTTCAAAAGAGCTAGTATAAATATAAGTCAAAACCAATTCATTTAGAGATCATCAAAATCACCCCTCAAGCTTAGACATACTACATAATTTCAAAGTGCACATTTAAATTATTCTACTCTATACATCCCTATTTTCATATCAATTATAAGAGCAATCATACTACAGGTCTGAAGCACCTAAAAGATAACCCATGAACCATATTTTTTAAGTTACAAGCTAGATCATTACATGCACTTACATAGAACATTCTACACTATTGTTCACACACACACCAATATATATGGGAGAAATACATAAGTTTGAGGCCCTCCTTGGAGTATTGGCTACATAGGTAGCATTAATTGACAAAGGGATCTTTGAGGCCAACTGAACACTGTGAGCCCACTAACTCATTTTTGGCAAGGTAACCTAATCTAAGGTGGACAATTAGGGTTTGAGATATAAAAAATGATATATATCATGTGTGCAAGATCCAGATACATTAGATAAAAGGTGATAAAAAACTTGAAAATACCCAAGTGGTTGCATCTTGATATAATAAACACTTTATACATGACAATTGCATCAAGATTCAGATAATTGCCTCTACACAAGTGTCCATAGGTCAAATCAAGTGTTCAAGTAGCCATAAATAATATTTATAGAATATAATGACTATTTATTGAACATCAGATAGCCTATCTCCACACTTTTACATCTTATATCTGTCTATACATCATTGGATAAACTAAATATTATTTCTTATTCATGATTACACAACTAGGATGTTGTTTAACACTTTAATTTAGGAATAGTTTAATCCACTCTTGAATATCTTATTCCTCCTAACCCTTGATCACCAAAAAGGGTTAAACAACTTGTACCAAAATTGATTTTTGTTGTTCAGGCTTATCTCATGCATAAGAAACCATTGAAATGTCTCCTTTTGAGGTGAGGGAATTGATCCTAAAAAGGCACTCGTCTCAAAATAAAATTTAACTTTAAACATGCATAGTAAAAATGTCATCATTAACAAATGTAGCATATGGAAAAATTATATTAACATAGTAAGATTTGCATTTTGTCTGTAACTCATGAGGCAAGGCCTATATAATATATCAATAAAGCACATCAAATTAAAATGCATAACTAGTATGTTATGTTATTAGTATGGATCATGGAACTTATCAAACTCAACAAGCTCAAAAAGTGCACACATAATAAGCTCAATGATATAATTGTCCAAACAAAAAGGCCAAGGGCCACATACATGAGACATGTTCAAATGTCACAAAGTATAAGATTGCACACATAATATACATGAATAATGTCAAAAACAAAGGACATATTCAAATTTTGCACACACATAGGGCCAAGGGCCAAAAACAAAAGACATTTCAAATGTTGTACACAACACACAAGATCTCATAGAGATGCACCGATTAAATTTTTTGCACAGAAGGGCCAATGGCCTACACAATAATCAAACAAGATGCAATCTACTATATATAAGTAAACAACATCAATGGAACATTTAATTAGAAAGGTAGTCTAAACTATGCATATGTAATGTGATCATATCCTAGAAAACAACATATTCATGTACACTACGTAAGATAGAGATATAAATAAGACATTTATAAATAAGATAAAAAATCAATAATATAAGGGTTATAGAATGGTAACACTTGCATACTATCACCTGTGTATAAGATGCCTCTAACTTAACAAGACTAGTGGGTAGAGGATATTCCAACATATTAGTCCTTAGAAAAGTTTATATATTCAATATAACAACTCATGAATACCAATTAAATGCATGTGATATAGAAATAATATTCTATCTACTAATCACAAGATAAAATAACACATTGCAAAGATTTAAACTAGATTGATAATCATGCTCAAGTCTCGATTTTAATTTTTTTAGAATATTTCAATGTTTTTGCATTTTGACATATATGAATTTTTTGTATTTTTGAATATTGAAACTAACAACACTAGAAACTAAAATGAAGCAAGGTGTCAAAATTAGAATTTAGAAAGTTTTGAATAGTTTGTGACATGTGTCAATGTGAGATATGCACTAGAAAATATTGCATGGCCAAATGTGAGTAAGATTCTCCCATTTAATGTGTAGCTTCCATAAATATATAGGAGACTGAAAATTTATGTAGATGACTAGTTGTAAATCTCCATGTCATCAAATGTACACTTATCGAAAGATGTCACATGTTTTAACATTATATCTTTGAAAAAGAGATATTTTGCAAGAAAAATAGTGTTTTTCATACTGAAATTGAGTGAGCAATCTATAAATTGGAAAAATTAAGGCTTTATGTATGATAAGTGTGAGTTCCAAGAAAAAAAATGGCAAAGGACATGATTGACCAATTGGGACAATAATGGTAAACAATTTTGTGTTGTTTTGGGCAATTCTGTCCTAGAGGAAAAATGATAGTGTGGTAGTGTAAACTATGAAAACAAAGAGATGAATGGAACTTTTTAGAATAATTCATCAATGCTATGAACTATTTAGATCTAGAAAGTGAAAAATAAATACCAAGAGGCCAACAATTTAAAAAAATTCAAGGGTGTAGAAGAATTGATCAATCAATCACATATGCAAACAAATAGAAGAATAAGATGCAACAATATATAAGCTATGTACAATCATATTTTTGTTTTTTGGGATCATATATATATATATATATATATATATATATATATATATATATGAATATTTGGAAATTCAACATGTTAACCAATGATTTGAACCATGACAATCTGTGCGAAGTGGTAGATGAATAACTAGCCTTGAAAAAAATTGGATAGATGTGTGTCTATTAGAATAAAAAATATATAAAGTGTGTTATAAACCTCAATTATATTATTATATTCATCTAGCATATTATTTGTTTCATTCTAATAATCTTTTGTAAAATCATCATCATAATCATGATCATCCTCTTGATCCTAAAATTATGGTATGCCACTCTTATCATCTTGTGCATTTGTATATGAAAAACAAATTGTAACATATATTAGAGTGATGTTATTGAAATTTTGTTGTTCTTGAGTATGTTCACCATGGTTTGGATCTTGCATCTTATTCTAAACTAAAGAAGAAATGTATCACTGCTTGCCTACTAGTAAAGAGAAGTAGTTTGTGCTTTGACTTCTTGACCTAAAGATATAACCATAGATTTTATAGTGTTGAATTTATATTTTTTCCATGAAGTATATATAATTATTGATTAATTAAAGACCATATTTTTACCATTACACTTTGTAGGAATATTTTTTTTCACAAAAATCATTCATGAAAAACCTTTTTACAAATGTGCTTTCTTGCTTACCTTGAATTTATTCTTGCAATTTCTCTTTTGATAATTTCTCTTTTTGTAACTTTTCTTGTCATCCATTTGTATCCACACTTATTCTTTAAGAGATGCATTGATGTTAGTGGGTTATTTGAGTGATGTATCTATTAGAGTATCACCAGTTTCAATTATCTTTTATATATTATTCTTCAAATTTAAACAAATATCTGTATGATTCCCATGCACTCTATGATATACATAATAGTACTTTGATCTCCTTAGATGGGGTACTGAATATAATGTAATCAACCTATTTTGAAGAATTTTTGTTAAAATTTCACTTGAAATCTTATTAATATTTTTTGTGATTTTTAAATCACTAATTGTAGATGTATTATGTCTTCATTTCCAATCTTGATATGGAGTCTTGTTAGAACCAAAATTGCTAGATGTATATATATATATGTATGACTAAAGCTAACATACTTTGAATTATTTTCATATGTACTATTATGTTCCCATCATGTGATTTTTGAACTGAATTATTGATTTTGATCTTTCATTTCCGATATTGACTTGTTCATTGATGATCTGATCTTTAAGTGCTTCACAAACACAAACCCTAGGTACTTCTGATTAAATATGCATACTAACACCATCAAGAGGAGACATGGAAGGTAGATGGGATTGAGTAATGCAATTTTGATTACCTTCATTTGTATTTCCTCTTGAGATAGTGATAACATGGACCTAGTTTATTTAACAGATCAACAATACATTGAAAAATGAAACACACTACAACAAAAAGTAAAACACACTACTAAAAATCATGTCACACCATCATTGCATGACCCCATCACTTGTGATGGATGAGAGGATGACATTTGTCCTCCAACCTCTAGTATGTTACTGCTTACTTAACATAATATTAATTTGAATCTCATTTTACAATGATGGACATTGCATACAAGTGATATTACATCCAGTTAAAATCCATGTAGTTTTTTTACTTTTTACTCCTTTTTAAATTTTGTTAAATATTACAATAATTTTTTTGAGAATGACTTTTGAATTTGACAAAAACTATAGCATAACACAACTATACTAAATATTCAATGACCATTACATTACATTGAAATTTGGTTCTCTAATTATCTCAACTATACTTGCACTATTGACTCTTAATGACACAAAATAATGACATTAGATTTTTTATATTTGAGATTTTTGATGACCACTTATTAGAGAACTATAAACTCTCTAAAACTAAATGAAACCTCTTGACTCTATAAATGTTATCTACTTTTGACCTATAAATGATACAACCAGACAAAATATATGAAAAATAACACTACTATATGAATATTGGTACTGTAATTTAATAATTTGATGCATAACATAACTTTAAAACAAAATAATTAAATTGAATTAAGAAACTACATGTGATGGCAAATTGCATGTATTTTGATGTTTGGTATTGTACAATGATAAAAAATGCATGTGATTAATGTATGGAAATAGAAATAAATAAAAAAAATGCATGCATGAGGAGTCCAGAGACTTGTGCACATGATGAGCATAACATTTATGCAGATCATAAGGTGATTAAAACTAAACTAATAAGTATAAATGCATAAGAATATAGTCTGATCAAATATATTTAATCTTCTAGGAACATGAGATAATAATATCATGAGGGTATATATTTTGTATTGAAAATTCTATTCAGAAATGCATGGTGAGCTACATAGAAAAGATTTGACCTATGTGATGTTTGATAGAGAAAGGTGCACATTAAATGAAATCTTCAAAACATTATGTGAAGTCTGATATGATCTACACAATAATTGAAGTGAACCAACACTTAAAAAAAACTTCTTGAACACAATGTTGGTGAGGAAAATATGAAATTGTGAATGTAAATTATGGAAGTGCCTTTGCAACATCGAGGATAAGAGTGATGATCTACATAGAAGCAAATAATGAAACATATAGGTGTTAGTTTCCCTATTCCAATATTGGATGATAATGAAAACACTAATATATTTGAGCAAACCACAAGCCATGGTGGTGCCAAGAAGATATAGTATACAATGACATTCTTATTTAAGACTACATACACATATAAAATGCTCAAAGCTTAGATCAACAAATGATTATGTTTTCCAGCTAAAGATCATGGGTGAACACAAGCTTAATATAAATAAAAATAGATCAAACAATGGATATGGCAAGTATCTTGGCATGAAGGTTCTTGTAGGTAGTGTTGAAGCTAGTAGAATGGTGAAAAGGCTATAATCTCTAATGCAAATTCAAATATTGACACAGACTCTCCCTAAGAATATAATAGGAAATTAAAACAAACTCTCTTTCAAAAAGTGATCTTTCAATAATATGGGTGAAGAACAATACAATTACCCCTCCAAAACACTTAATCTTCCCACATCTCCCCTGCTCTAATACCACTGATATGATTTGAAAGAGCATATGTAGATATTTAACTCATGTGAAGAATGATAAAGACCAATACTCAGTGAATAATATGCACGCTATTATATTTCACTCCTTACATGATTACAATCAAAACACTAAACGCTTACATGATTACAATCAAAACACTACACGTATATATAAGGAAGTATCTCATATTATCAAGGAGGTAACCAATCCCTTAAAACTCTCAACCACACAACTTGTCTGGTCTAATTATGTGAGTTGGTTGAATAACCCAATCTCACATAAATATATGATTTGTTACATAACAACTCATTTACACTCTTGGTAACCATATATTATTCTAAATAATATAACCACTCACTTATGATATATTATGTTGTCCTCGATAATATAATTACACACATTATTAATTATGCAAGCACTATAAATTCCTACTAATGGTTAAAGGGAATCATCTTAGGAGGGTCAATAAAAGTAATGAAATAACTCATATTTACATTTTGAAATTTAGAACAAGATATCAAAGGAAATTATAGGACATAAATGTGTCTAAACCCTAGAACAAACAATTGAAAACCGTAGAAGGTTGGAACCTTAAGGAATACTTAGGGTTTGACATAATTCAATCAATAAATGGGTTCACCAATTTTTTAATTTTGAAATGAATTAATTATGGAAATTAACCATAATTTTGATAAATAGAATAAAATAAATCAAGGTGTTGTAAATGCACTTTTAAATAATAAAATAAGCATAAAACATTGAAATAAACAAA
This sequence comes from Torreya grandis, assembly GCA_037957365.1. NCBI lineage: Eukaryota > Viridiplantae > Streptophyta > Pinopsida > Cupressales > Taxaceae > Torreya > Torreya grandis. The sequence goes on from JARHVA010001913.1 coordinate 1,670,780, forward strand.
ATGAAATGGTTGTAAATAAGACTAACTATGCAAATGGAAGATAAAATTAGTTACGTTCATCTATTATATTGACTATGTTAATTGGAAGAATGAAGAAACAAGAAACATGGGCAAACCCATAAACCACCCTAAAGTTGAATATGAGATCATGCCAAGACATGAACATTGGGTAATGACATGAAAATGTACCACTATCATCTATGTCTACTGATTATGTCTTTATACAAAAAAAAAAAAATTAGGGCATGATCACTTGTGATAATTTAAAATACGTATGTATGCATTGATTGTGCTTTTTGAAGTTTACATAAGACCTATGGATAACTTATTGAAGTTGTAAAACCTAATAGGGCATACAATGATTGAATGACCTAAAAATATGGAAGATAGGAGTGTAGTTGGGTTGAGATGTCCTTAATCACCCCCATAATGATTGAATGTTTCCTACATATCCAATACTCTAAGGAGGGAAATCAAGCCTAATTTAGCTCTACCACCTAAAGTGCTTTGCATAATTGTGTTCCTTTAACTATATTAATGTGCGATGTTCCCTTTTCATATAATTTTAATAATTAATAAAATTTCCTGAATAGTGATTTTAATCATTCAAAAATATAAAAAAAATAATTAATTATTAAAATAAAACTATCTTAGATAATTATTCAAATTACCGAAAAAGTGGTTTTAACCATTTGAAGAATTAAGGTAATTTTAAAGATTATTTTAAGAGGATTTATAATTAATAAATTGCTTAAAAATTAATTTGTATCACTTTATTTATTATAAAAATTTAATTAATTATTTAAGTGAAGACCTAATTATTTAATTTTTGAAAAAATAATTTTTATTACTAATTTATTATGCTAAGTTATTTAATTAATTCAAAAAGGCCTAAAGTGAAATTAAAAAGAATATTGGTTTGGGAGCTAAAGCAAAAGAAAGGAAAATATATTCTAAAAAGGTAAAGTGAAGCTTATGATGTATTTTATCTTCTCAAGGTGGTTCGCCCCCCTTTGGAATATACAAATACAAGGTGAAGACTACAATGGAGGATATGCTGAATTTTGATAATTTTTTTTTCATGCTTGAAGAAATTATTGGGATGTATGCCTAATATAAGTTCGTTACCTTTGGTGTTGATCAATCTAAAAATGTGTCTTTTAACACCACCTTTGCTAAGGAGATTTTATTCTTTCCCTAGAAGTGGGGTGATTTGCTTTGGAGAGTTCATATGGATTTTTATGAGGGTTTCATGGTTATTTTCTTGCATATTAGCCTTGCTAAATATTTATCTTATTTTTGCAAGTGGAGCAAACCACCTTGGGAGTTTGGATCTAGGGTTTGGATGCTTCTTTTGGTCTATTTTATGCGAATTAAATACTCTAATTTTATGCATGTTGGTGTGAAGAATTAAAGGAGTTCGTGAAGGGTTTAAAAAATAAAATAAAATAATAATTTTTAGAATTATTATTTAATTATTTTGACAAGTTTTGAAGACTTTTCCACATGCAAAAGGTAATATTTAACTCTCCTATTTTTTGCCTATTTTCCTACACTTGATAAGTGGAGTGATTGGCTTGGAGGATCAATTTTGGCCATCTCTATGGATAAAAAGGATCATTGTATTTTTTTGATATTTTTTGGGTACTTATGGCAATTTTTGGCAAGGGTTTGAAAAAGAAAAACATTCATAACAATAACTATGAATTTATAATTAAATCATAATTTTTTGTCATCAAAAGTGGCGTTTGAGCTTCAAAAATTGGAGAGAAAGGTATTTGTTTTGTGTAATTTAATTTCTAATTATTTTCTACAAATTTTTAGTTATTTTTGAACTAGTTATTGGCTAGAATTCATCCATAAAACCCTCCTATTTTTTCATCTAAGATTTCTAGGGCTTAACAAGGGTTTTGTGAGTTTATTTTACAAACTAAGGTTCACTGATTGCATTTTTAGAACTATGGATTTAGGGAAAAACCCCTTTTACATGAAAACATCCCATAGAATATTTAATTGTCATAAAATAGACCAAAATAGGCCTCCAAACCTTAGATCCAAGCTCCCAAGGTGGTTCTCCCCACTTGCAAAAATAGGACAAATATTTAACAAGGTTAATATGCAAGAAAAAAACCATGAAACCCTCACAAAAATCCACACAAACTTTCTAAATAAAATCACCCCACTTTTAGGGTAAGAACAAGATCTCCTTAGAAAAGGTGGTGTCAAAAGACACCTTTTTAGATTGATCAACACCAAAGGTATCAAACTTTTATTGGGCATACATCCCAATAGTTTCTTCAAGCATGAAGAACAAATTATCAAAATTCAATATATCTTCCATTGTAATCTTCACCTTGTATTTGTATCTTCCAAAGGGGGGCGAACCACCTTGGGAAGATAAAATACATCATAAGCTTCACTTGCCCGTTTTAGAATATATTTTCCTTTCTTTTGCTTTAGCTCCCAAGCGAACATTCTTTTTAATTTCACTTTAGGCCTTTTTGAATTAATTAAATAACTTGCCTTAATAAATTATTTATTAAAATTAATTTTTGGTAAATTAAATAATTGAGTCTTCACTTAAATAATTAATTAAATTTATATAATAATTAAAGTGATAAAAATCACTTTTCAATAATTTATTAATTATAAAGCCTCTTAGAATAATCATTAAAATTACCTTAATTTTCTAAATGGTTAAAACCACTTTTCTGATAATTCAAATAATTATCCAAGATAGTTCTATTTTAATAATTAAATAATTTCTTTATATTTTCAAATGATTAGAATCACTACTCCGGCAATTTTATTAATTATTAAAATTATATGAAAAGGGGACATCATAGAATACATCTAAAATCAGCTTGAATACTTAATCATACTTGACTAGGACTACGTAAAATAAGATTATGACTTGACTGAGGACTATTTGTGATGCTTAGAACTTGAATTAAGAAGAATAGGGAACTTTTTCTCAATGTTCACTTGTGTAATTAAGCCTTGAATTAATATTTCCAAGTGAAGTAATAAGTGACTTAAGTGTGTCTTTATAGCAATTCAAAATGGATGATCACACATTAGGAAGCTTACAGACATGGAATATGACCTAAGGGAGTGTTCAATTTGAAATCTAACCTTTGGAAGGAGGACAAAAATATTGACTAGGGACAATACTATTTACCATTATTGTCCCTATTGGGTGTTCTTGTTTTGCAGGGAAAAGTGTTGAAATTTAGATCTAGGTTAAGGCATACATATGCATAATAATGTTTTTAGTGATTAAAATATTTATATATGTGACATATGATGTTATTAAGTTAAAAATAGGTTCTCTCTTATGCTTAAGATAAGGTGTAGTCATAAAATAAGTACTAATTAAGTTTACAAGTTAATTAAGGATTAGAAGGAGTAACACTGACATTATCAAGTATTTGTGACTAGATTTAGGTGACTACATGGAGAAGGTATGGGGACCATCAAAATTCTAAAAATGTGATAATGTTACAAAATTTAAACTAATAATTGAGAAGTGCATAAATATCTTAAAATCAAACAATTTAATAACTAATAAATGGTTAAGGGGCAATTTTGTTTGTTGACATTTTGTCCCATTGTGATGTGTGTGCAAGCTTATCTAATTATAAAAAAAAACATAGTATGGAAATTAAATAATTGTGCGTGAATCCTTAGAATGAAGTCCAATATACCTAAGAATATGCAAAATCATTATTTCATTTTCTACAAACTCATGGGTGAGTACTAAATAATAATAATCTATTAAAATCTAAAAACTGAAATCAATGTACCTCATTTTGGTAGGTAATGGAATGGAGTAAGACACCTTATTAGATTCAATCCTCCACACCTATCTAAATCCTACACAAAATTATAGCACAAGTCTTAGTAAATGTTTTAATCTAGATAAAATAAGTTATGAGTTCCATCTAAAATACTTCTAAATGATGTCATGAGTGCATCCCCTTATGGAAGTAGTTAAAGTAATATAAGTACATCCTTTATAAGAGTAATAAATAGTTTGATTACATCATCTATAAGATGAACAAAATAAAATAGGGGTTATTCAAATTTTGATGTAGTGATGCACATGTCCTAGAAACATGCATTTGAATACGATGAGGAGGATATATGCCCCTCTTTTGTGATTTAGAATAAACATGTGAACCTCACCTCTTCAAATAAATGGACTATGTGCACCATGTGTAAGATAAGATATGAAATCATTGGTGTGTAACATATTTAGGAAAAAATTGCAAATAAATTTATTGTAATATCTACATAAGAAATTAACCACCCCAAAATCTCTCATATTCACAGAATTAAAGTTAAATTAATTATAATATCATTTTACATAATTTTATTATGTATTAATGTGCAAAATAATAAAAATTTAAATGTTAAAGGGTTAAACCAATAAAATAAAATAAATATTTTATTAAAGTGGAACCTTTTGTAAAATATGACCAGATTCATGAGACCCCTTTTTTATAGCTTGTTTGTTATGGGATCCAGTTTTATTAGTATTTTGTTAACATTTTGTTAGTATTATTGTATGATAGTAATATAGTATGATTCTTAGTTATGTCAATTATGACAGTTGTGTTAACCAAAAACCATTGTGTTTTGTCTTTTAAAAAGCATATGGTATGTCAACGAAAGGGAGTTTGTATCAAATCCTTCTTGAACTAAATGAATTGTAACACAACTCATCATTTAAGAGTATAAAATTCTAACTATTTGATACATTCTTTCCATGGTATGTTCTATAATTCCTTTTTGTGAATATTTTTATGGATAAGTCTAGTTTCTCTATAAACACTTTACATTTGGAATTGTTGCCTTTAACTAATCCAAGTCAAGTTTCAAGGTACATGAAGCAAACACCAATCGACAATAATTTTTATGATGACATATTTTTTATGGTTACTTAATTGGGTCAACCCATCTAAGAGACTGTTGAAAAAAACCAAGAATAAGAATAATTACTCACTAAGGACTTACAATACATGTGGGACCTTTTTGTAAGTGTTTTATCATAATTTGGAATTAATTAGTTTATTAACTTTAATTAAGATAAAATGAATAAAAAGGGAAAAAAATATTGTAAGTAACTTGAAATTAGCAAAATGAAAGTAAAGTATTGTAGTTGACAAAGCATGAATGAATAAAAATTGCTAATTATGGAAAACATAAAGATAAAAAATAAAAAATAGTTGTTTTTTACCTATATATTGACTCTATATGACTAAAATATTGCTTGATATGATCCCTTAGATATGAGTAAGCATGTTTAATAAAAATTGTAATTGTCATGAATCAGGGTTAGGATCAACTAGAAAATGATAGGATCAATTACCACTATTGTCCTTTATGGGTCGATCTTGACCTCTATGAGAAAATAAGAATACGATGGTATAGTTTGATGTACCTAATTGAAATATGCATTTGTTTGAAAATTTGACATTAAAATATGTGTGAATGACCTACAAATGATTTTTTCAAAGTTGAAATCATAATAAGACTTGCAAAAGCTAAAAACCCACAAGAAGAAAGGGGGAAGTGTAATAGTTTGAGCTAACCCCAATCACCCCATGATGATTGATCATTGCCTATGTATCCAATACTCTAAAGAGGAAAATTAAGCCCACATAATTCTCCCACTTAGAGTGCTTAGTGAAATTATGTTCTTTTTACTATATGTATGCATCTAGAAATGACTTGAATACTTGATATTTATTTTCTTAACTTTGATAAAATAGTCTCTTGAATTGGCTAAAATTTGTTTCAAATGAATCAAATCAGATTTGGGAAGAATAAGGAACCTTTCTCACTATGAAATAGTAAAAATGTGCCTCAATAGTGAAAATTTCTAAGTGATAAAATATATGAATTAGATGTGCATTTATAACAATCCAAAAGGGTGAAACCTAACACCATCTCTCCTAAGAATATAAACCAACTTGTAAGGGAGGGTTTAATTATGAAAAATAGTCGTTACTAAGTGAAAGACAAGATTGACCTATAGAGGTTAGTACTGATTACCATTATTGTCTCATGCTAGTTGATTATGTCCTGGAAGGGTAACATTTGATATTTAAGATTTGATATGTTTCTACAAATTTTTATATGGTTTTTTAATGAATAATAACATTTATGTAGGTGTAAAATAGAAACTTAGAAAGGGATATATCTACACAAGTACTTAATAATTAGGTGCTCAAGTCAATTAAAGTGAAAGTGTGCCAAAATTGACATTATTAAGTATTCATGACCAAATTTGAGTATCTACATTTGCCCCCCTTTAGTCCATAAATGAAATTATTAGAGTAAAAGGAAAAATATAATTTAGTGTGTACAACACACTTTGACTTTGAGTAGATTTTTCATTTGTGTAGGTCACTTTAACTTAGTAAACCCTACAAAAATTCATGAAGTGGTCATTTTATTCACTTGAAATTTGAAAAATCTTACTTTGAAAATTAAAAAATTAAAAAGAGAGTAAGGGAGGAGTACAAATGTATGTGTGAAACCAATGTTTATTTTGTAACTTTTGCTTGAAGATGATACTTCCTTGAAGTATTAGATAATTGGTGCTTCCCATGAAGCACTTGGAGAGATTGGGTCCTTTGTTTGAAACATAGAAAATTGAGCGTGATCAAGCCCTAATTTTAAGTGAACTTATATAGAAAATAATACCCATTGAGGGATGCAAAAACCTTTATTTATTTTTATTGATAGTTATAATCCCAAGATGGAAATGGGTTTGAATCCACAATAGATTCATAGGTTATAATGTTAGAGGGCACTAAATTTCCAATTTATGTATTATTGACTTTAACTAAATTAACCCCTGCATATGGCCTATAGATCCAATTTTCACTTTGTTCCTTAGTTCTTGTATGCATGAACAAAAGAGAATTGATAACATCCATGCTCCTACCATGACCACAAATAAAAAATAGTATTTAAAATATGGTATGAATTTATATCATGCCCCTTGGATTTGAAAACTAGTATAATGTGCATGAATATGTATCATGAATCCATGTGATAAATGTAAAATTTGTACCTATATATGGATGCAAATTTGTAATTTTTGTTTGAAGGTTGCTCACATATGCCTATGCATATGAACCTAAAATATATAAATTTGTAATTTGTTTATGTAATGTGAATGTATATGCATGGAATATGCCCCAATAATATATGTTGATGCAGAAGATTGCACCCCTGGCAGGAGGCCAAGCTCCTGCCTTCTTCATGCAATTATGGAAACTCCCCTCTCACCTGTGGGACTGGCGAAGCTGGAGGGGAGAGTCTCTAGATAAGGGCTAGCTCCCTTTGATGCATCATGTTTGTTCCAGTAAGTGCTAACACATACATATATAGGTATGTAATGGGGAAGGGTTGAAAAGAGAGAAAGATTGCAGGAAAATAAACTACTCTAAGGAGGTGATGCACCAAAATGAAATGACCTTCCCACATCCACACTAAAATTAGACAAATGCATACACACACTTCACACTTGGCAGAAGGACCAGGCTACAAGAACTTGGCAGGGAGGCTTTAATGGAAAATATAGAAATAGAGACCTAGGTGCTGTGAGATGCAAACTACAAGTAATATCTTCTATTCTTTACTTCCAAGTAGAACTCTTCTTATCAGCTGCAGAAATGGCACCTTGTAGACAACAGATATGTTGGTGTTGAACCTGTGAAAGCATCAAGAAGTAATGGCTAAACACAAACTAACACTCAAGACATACACAGAAATATCTATCCAAGATAGAGGTAAAAATGCGTTTATTGATTCAGGGGAAATTTTGCCAGGGCTACGCCTTACAAATGTGAAAGATCCTTCTCAAAATGACAAGTCTTCAATATATAGGAGAAGAAAGGAGGCCTCTTTGGTGCCCCTTTTTTACAAGTGGCCTATTTGCATCCCCTCATTGGGAAGAGCAGGCTGCCTAAAAAAATGCTATGTCGACCCTGGCTTTGACTTTAGGCCCTTTTTTGACATGGCCACACTATTTTCTCATTAACCAAGGCTGCTTCTTGAAGGTAACTATGTAGCTTGTCTGCTCATAAATATGAAATGGAGAAAAAAGGGGTGCATGGAGAGGCCTTTAGTGTCTTCTAGTGGTCAATTACAGCCACTATTTCACTTGTTGGAGTCACTTCTCGAATCAGCATTTACCTTCACCACTTGGACTACCTGCTTGCTCCATGCTTGCCACTTTGTCTTTTCCCTATCTTGTCTCTTCTGGCTCCTTCGGCCCTCAGGGGCGATCTTCTGGCGGGTCACTGCATTTTTGGGCCTTCCATGGTTGGCGCTCCTTTAGTTTGAAAGCAAACGACTATTTCATTGTGCTAATTTTGACATTCTCGCGGCCATCACCACTTTGAAAACCAATGGCTAATTCAATTTCTTGAACTTGATGGCATTCAGGACGTCCTCATCCCTGTCAAAATGTCATCGGGTCCTTCCTTGGCTTTTCTATAGCTTTGTCTTCCTCGGCCCTCTCTGCGGGCACTCTTTTGCCTTTTGTATCTTCTTAACACCTTCCTGAAGGGAAAGTGACCCCTTGGCCTTTGATAGTGCCCCCCTTTCCTTTTGGCTGAGAGTCCCCTGCAAGGGCACCTACCCTTCGGGGTCCTTCGGTGGGTCGCTTTGTTCCTTTGGATTACTTCTCGGGTTCCCATGGGCTTTGTGTCTGTGGACATTTCCCTACGGACTTTTATCCATAGATGTTTTGCCCCAACCCTTTGCTTTTGGACTGCAGTCCAAATTCCTTCAGACAAAAAGTCTGAAGGAATTCAAGACTTAAACAAATTTGAGATTTAAACAAATCTAAACTTACCCGATCTTTTCCTTTTCCTTGAAGTGCCTACCCTCCACAAGGGCATTTGAACTTTGGACTACCCCTCGACCAACTGGGCATACCCTTGAACCAAGCTGTTGAACCAAGAATGGTTCAATGGTTCAAGTGGTTCAACCATTGCGCATCGATGAACTTGAACTGAGCTAATTGATTGAACTAGGTCGATGAACCAAGTGTTGAACCAAGCCATTGAACCAAAATTGGTTCAACGGTTCAATGGTTCAACGCTGCACACTGATGAACCAATTGACTACATATTAAACCACTCATTTGAACTAAGCTCATTAAACCAAGCCATTGAACTGAAATTGGTTCAACGGTTCAATGGTTCAACGCTATTGGACCGAGATGTTTGAACTTGAAGAATGATGAACCAAGTGCCGATCGAACCAAGGATTGAACCAAGAGTGATGGTCTTGAAGATTGAACTGAGGCTTGAACCAAGGCCAAATTTGTTAGACAAGAGCTTGAAAAGTCTTGAAAACCCCAACATTCTCTGAACTGATCCTCCTTATGCCAAAAGACTAACCAGCTGAGTCTGTAGAAACATGAAGTTTGTAGGGAACTGCTGAATCCTTAGAAAATATTCTTGCAGAGTCCATAGATTTTATAGGACTTGTACAAAACAAAATAAATGGCCAAGAACAACAAGAGGCAGAAGGGGACCAAAAATTTTGCCTGTTGGGAAAAATTGGTCAACAAATTAGCGACTCCTAGGGGAAGCATGCCTGCTATGCTTAGAGACTAGTTGCCTTGTAGTCCATTGGGCCCGGAGTCAGATGGTAACTTGAAAAACTAGAAATAGCCTTGACAAATCTTATAACTAAATACTTAGATTTACCTCTAAGGAAACAAAAAGACACACACGAGGCTAAGAAAACTATTAACATGTGCAGAAAGCACTTAGGGAAAGTGGGAAAGAAAACAAGGGAAAATATATACAGATAAAGGAAGACTCAGTGGCAATGCTTCAAATGTATCCCTTTAACTAGGACACACAATTCTTCACCATCCAACTTGGAGAGTTGGAATGCATTATGCTGCTTGCACTGAGTGATTATATATGGGCCACTCCATAGGGCATCAAATTTTGCATGCTTTCTAGGCTTGGCTCGTTCTTCATCCCATTTCAAGACAATGTCTCCTTCAAAGAAATATTTTGATGAAGATTTCTTGTCGAAGTGTCTCTTTGTTTTTTGTTGGTGACTGGTCATAGAAGCCATAGCCCGGTCCCTGATCTCTTGGAGCTCCATCAGCTCACACAGCCTAACTTCCATGCTATTTCCTTCTTTTAATTGCAGCTGGTGGGCAAGGTCCAATGCTGGCAATTCAAGGGAGATGGGAAGCCTAGATTCCCTTCCATATACGAGCATATATGGAGAATTTATGATTACTCTCTTTAGAGTGATTCGATCAGCCCACAGAGCTATTTTTAGCTTGGCATGCCAAGTCCTCTAATTTTCTTTCATGGTCTTCTTGATGATCTTGATCAAATTTTTATTAGTGGACTCAGCCAGCCCATTTCCCTATGGGTAATAATTGGATGAAGTGCTAAGATATATACCATACCTCAACGCCCATTCACTTGTTTTGGTTCCCAAAAAAGCCAAGGCATTATCTGAGATTATGGTAGTTAGGACCCTGAATCTTGTCACCAGGTCTTCATAAAAATCCAAGATCGTACTTTCATTTGCCTCCTTCAGAGCAACAGCCTCCACCCACCTTGTGAAATAGTCTGTGGCAGTCAGGACCCATTTGTGCCCAGTACTGGAGGGAGGGTTGATCATCCTTATGAAATCCAGGCCCCACTGCATGAATGGTTGCTCCATCTGAATAGGCTGTAGAGGCATGGCAGCCAACCATTGTTTCTTGTCAAAAAGTGCACACTTATAGCACTTTCTTACCCAGGCATGGGTGTCCTTGAAAAGAGTAGGCCAGAAATAGCCAGCTCTCATTATCCTTACTGCAGTAGCTCTAGGAGCGAAATGACCACCTGCTGGCCTGTCATGGAGCTCAGACAATACCATATCAGTCTAGTTTGGGTCAATGCACCTTAGAAGGACCCCAAAGAGATCCTTCCTAAATAATACTCCATTAACCAGAACATAAGGGAGAGACTGGAGCCTGAAGTACCTTCTTTCTATCTTATCAAGACCCTGTGGGCACTCGCTAGTGAGGAGAAAATGCCTCAAGTCTGATGTCCAATCCTTTATGATAGTTGGCTCTTCTAATGTGGCTACATCATGAATTAGTAAGCTATCTTCCCCTTTTTGCTTGAAGTTTGCAGCAAGGTGTTCACACAGACCTCTTCCCCTCACCAGCTTGGTGATCTTGATGTCTACATCATACTCCATCACCTTGGTGATCCACCCCACTCTCTTCTCATTTAGGTCTCGATTGGTCAAGAAATCCTTGACACCAGGATGTGGGCCATGAGGTGAATTATGCTATTAGACAACATATGCCTGAATTTCTTCAGGCTCCACACTACTGCCAGGGCTTGCTTCTCTACATACGTGTATCTGACTTTGAAATCCTCTAGCCCCTGACTAAAAAAAGCAAGTGGCTATTCGAGGTCATCACCGTTTGCTTGGGTAAGCATGACAGAGATCACTTCTTCATTAGTGAAAGTGTAGAGATTGAAGTCTTTGTTGAAGTCAGGGTTGATCAAAGTAGGAGCCTAGGTTATGGCCTGCTTGATGGCTTCAAAGCTGTCTTTCCTTTGTGTTGTCCAGTTGAACTCCTTGCCCTTTCTCAGCATAGAGGTCAGTGGCTTAACTATCTCTATAAAATTTGGAATGAATCTCCTAATAAAATTTATCCTACCAAAGAAACTCTGTAGGCCTTTCATATGCTTAGGTAGGGACATCTCCAGGATAGAACAAACTCTGGCAGGGTCAATGGATAAGCCCTCTTTGGACACGATGTGTCCAAGGAGTTTCCCCTCATGAACAACAAACATGCATTTCTTTGGATTAAGAGAGATGCCAAATTCTCTACACCTTTCAAAAATCTACCTGAGGTGTTTCACATGTTGGCTCACTTCCTTGGAGAATACTATCACATCATCGAGGTATACCAACACATTGTTGTTTATCAAGCCTCTAAATGCCATGTCCATGGCTCGCTAAAAAGTAACACCAACATTAGATAGCCCAAATGGCATCTTATTGTAGGTGAACATTCCCCATTTAGTAGTGAAGGCTATTTTGTGGTGGTCACAGCCTTGCATTAGAATTTGATTATACCCTAAATAACCATCCAGGAGGGAGAAATGTTCGCTGCCTGTTACCTTTTGAAGGATTCGCTCCATATTTGGGAGGGGGTAATGGTATTTTAAAGAGAGTTTATTAAGGTCTCTGAAATTGACACATAACTTGATCTCCCCATTCTTATTTCAAATAGGAACAAGATTGGCCAGCCAAGAGGAATGTTTGATTGGAAATATAATCTCAGACTCAATCAATTTAGCCAATTCCCTCTGCATGAGAGACTCAATCGTCGGGTTGACAGGTCTCTATTTTTGCATGACTAGCCTTGTGCCTTCTTCTAATTCAATGGTGTGCTGGGTGAGTCTTGGGTCGAAGCCCTTCAAATCACTATAATCCCATGCAAAAACATCAGCAAACTCCTAACACAATAAAATGAAAGTCTACCTTTCTTGAACCGTGCAGACTTTTCCAAGGACAAGCAGCTTGTCCTTGAAGATCTCAACCCTTTCATAATTCTCCTCCTTAGTTGTGATGCATGCCTTGTCATTTATCAATTGGTCATCTCCATTTAAGATGCTCTCAAGAGTGACCAATCCTTTAGGGAGCTTATTGTTCTTCAATTGAATAATCTGGTTTTTGTATTGCTGCAGCAGCTTTACCTAGTTTTATGTTGCAAACTTATCTTCCTCCTACAGGAAAAAAGCTATTTGCTAGTCATTTTTGAAAACCTACTAGTTTGTTATGTTGTCGGGGATGGAGGGTCAAACTACCACCTTCAAGTAGCATGAACCACAGTCACGACTTATCTCCCTGAAAACATCAAACTGAGCACCAATTGCTACTAGCCTGTCCACTTGTTTGTTCTACTCTCTGGGAATAGAGGAAAAATTGAAAGTGAGGAAATCTTCCACCAAGTCCCAGACCCTATGCTTGTAAGACTTTAGCAAGGAATTCTTGGTCAGATTCTAGCCTTTCACTTGATTTACAATCAGCTCATTGTTTCCCAAAATTTGCAACTCCTTGATCCCTCTTTTTCTTGCCCATTCCAAACCATGGATAAGGGACTCATATTTTGCGACATTTCTTGTGCAAGAGAATTGGAAATGGAAAGCTGAAAAGTATCTCTCCTTTGAAGGGGAGACTAACATCGCTCCACCACAAGCTCCCAGCCTACTTCCAGAATCATCAGAATATAGTTGCCATAGGCCCAGGTCTTCTTGGCTTGCCTTCATTACGTTTGGTATGAAGGCACCCTCTTTGTGCATGAAGTAAACTCCAAGGTCTATCTCCTCTATGAACTTGTAAGGATCATGCTCGAAGTTATCATTTCCCCACTCATCCAAGAGTAGGTCTACAACTCCTTCAAGAGCAGAGGATGAAGATTGGTTTGTTTGGGACTCTTTTGGGTTGATAATGGTGTAACTGACATTCACTACCTTAGATGAATATGGTTCCAGATGGTCCTTGTAGAGTGGCTCAGATTCAATCTTTACCTTGGTTCCATACTTGGTTCTAAAAACTAGATAGGACCAATTCGCTGCTAGATAGCCACCTATTTTTTATGTGAAGTCCTTGGACAAGCAAATTGCGAAATAAGGAGGAACATCTGCTACCACTATATCATGGGGGATTGAGAAGGTTGGGAAAGCATGCAATGTCAAGATTAAACCCTTTAAAATTCCAACTATTTTTGTAGGTGTTCCATCTAGCTGCAGGCCTCCCTTATTCATCTCTTCATATTTCAGTCCCATCTTGTCAGCTATGCACTTGGGCATCACTGAGGTGCTAGCCCCGCTATCAATGATGTAGTTGTGCACCAAGAAATCCCCTATAACTAAGGACACATAGAATGGGGGGATTTTCTCTTCCTTCTTTACCTGACCTAAAGTGGAGGGCTATCCATTCATCATCAAGACATTATCGATGCTTGCTAGGATAGCTTGTCGATCCAGCTCATGCAATTCCCTTTGTAGCATGTCCTTCTATCCTGGAAGAGACAATGAATCCCATAAAGAGATGTGCATATGCAGCTTCTTCATCTGGTCCACTATATTGAGCTAGGGACTGCCTCCCTTCAAGCTTTCTTTGGGACTAATTCCAACTTGAGCTGCAGACTGAGGGGCTGAAGGAAATGGCTATCTGAAGTTTGGGGCCTTTTGATTTGAGTGTACTGGAGAAGGTGCTACTGCACTTGGGTGGTAGCCTGAGCTTCTCCCATTGCTCTTCTCTTGAATCTTGTGTTGGCTGCAACACAGTCAACCTAATTTCTCTATAGCACCCACATAATTCACTAAATAAAATTCCCCTTCCAGATGATTCATGAGGGTAGAATCGGGCTAGGCCTAATTGTTACTCATGCTAGGTTGCATTGGAGTCTCAAAGACCTGGGAATGAGAAGCTACCTAATTGTATACATTATAAAAATAGCCCATCATCTCATTTGTATAAATAGCTTGTTCCTGACCATATCCCATGGTCGAACAATTTGGATGTTCTTGTACCAGATTGTTCTGAACAGGTACCATGACTTTAGATGATGAAGGGGGCCTGCGTTGTAGTTTTGAAATGGTCTGGTCTGAGTGAGCTGACACTGTCCTTGATTATGGTTTTGAAAAGGGGGTCTAGGGGCTTGACCATAATGCTGATATCCCTAATTCAATCTGTTGCTTTGAGATTGCTGCCTTTTAAGAGCTACAAGTTCATTTGACATGCTCTACAATAGACTCTTAACTTCATGAAGCTCATTGGATGAAATAACTAGTTTATCTATGCTAGGTAGAGGAGCTAATGTGGGAGTAACAACCTGAATTAGAGATAACATCTCTGAGAAAAGTGGCATGTGAGGTCTAGGAGTTATTTTCCCAGCATATACTAAGCAATTTTTAGCTGCTATGGCTATGTCATAAGCAACAAGCAGTATATGCCCTGCCATGGATTGTATCATCACAGTAATATCACTATTTAATGCCTTTAAATAATACAGGAAAGCATAGCTAGGTGTCAGTCTTGTTGTGTTATGGAGCTAAAAGCTTCACTGAATGTGCAAATGTGGAGGTTGCTGGGTTACACAGTAACCAACATTAGTCAGATCCAATCGACATCAGTTAGGGGTCGACCGTCATCGACAGACATCGATTAGAACTAGTTAGGGGTCGATTGACATCAGTTAGGGGTCGACCAGCATTGGTCATTTGTAGACCGACACCGACTTCTCTATGTTTGCATGCATTTCCAGAACTGTTCTAATTTTGGATGAACATTTAGTTTGCATGTAAAGACTAATTTTAGTCTTGAGTATGCTTTTCTAATTTTTGTTTGGTTTGGGTTCTATTTAAGAGACCCATGGGGCTGTATTGTAATTTGTGTAGAAGAGCAAGATCAATTAAACTGCGGGGTAACAAGATCAAGGAGATCTACAAGTGTGCCAAGGTTGTGTGCAAGATCAATTAGATTTGTAGGGTAGCAAGATCAAGAAGATCTGCAACACAAGAGTAAGCAAGGTCAATTAGATCTGCAAGGTGCAAGATCAAGGAAATCTGTTGGAGGGAACAACTCACTGTTGATTGTTGATTGTAATTGATTGAGAGAGAGAACTCTTGAGGGAGAATTACTGTACACCCAAGAGGTGTGGGAAGAGTGAGATTTCTTCATTGTAATTCCTTTTGGAAGAGTGTAATACAAGATTGTATTGTTTCTTATATCACCTCTTCTTTACTGTTTCTGATTTCTAGTTACTTATTACTTTTGGTTTAATTTCGTGTTTAGTTGCTTATACAAAAATAATCAATTGTACTCTAAAGAGGATCCTGATAGTTGGTATCAGAACTAGGATCACTAACAAGTATTAGAGCGGGTTAGTGTTTGTTGATTACAGGTTCACTCACAAGGGTTTATGTTTGAGTGAGAGTAAAGCAATGGCAAAAGAAAGTAAACTAAGAATGGAGAAATTCAATGGCAAGAATTATCAATTATGGAGGATGCAAGTAGAAGATTATCTATATCAGAAAGATCTGTACTTACCATTGGGTGGGATTTCAAGTAAACCCACATATATGCAAGATGAAGAATAGAATGTTCTTGATAGAAAGGCTCTTAATGCTATAAGGCTGAGCCTGACATCGTTTGTGATTTCCAACTTATCACAAGCAAAGACAATGGTAGAGTTAATGGAATCTTTGGCAAATTTATATGAAAAACCCTCAGCTTTGAATAAGGTATTTCTTATGAAGCAATTATTTAATTTGCAAATGCAGGAAGGTGGATCGGTATATAGTCATCTTAGTGATTTCCATAGATTAGTAAATCAGTTAATTTCAGTCAAAATAGATTTTGATGATGAAATTAAGGCTCTCTTAATCTTATGCTCTTAATCTAAAAGTTGGGATAGCTTGGTAATGGCAGTTAGTAATACTGCGTCTACTTCAAATATCTTGAAAGTTGATGATGTTGTTAGTGTAATCTTGAATGAAGAAATTTGTAGGAAAATCACAGAGGAAACATCAAGGAATCCTTTAAGTGTTGAAAGTAGGGGAAAGCAAAGAGAGAAGGGCAAGCAAGGGAAATCAAGGTCAAAGTCAGGCAGTAGATCCAAATCCAGAAATAGAGGTATAACCTGCTAGAATTGTGGAAAGAAAGGACATGCAAAGAAAGATTGTTGGTTGAAAGAAGATCACCATGAAGGAAATAAAGAAGCAAATGATGCAGGTATTGTTGCATAGAGTGCTCTTATATTTTCCTTGGATAAAGTAGAATCTTGGGTTTTAGATTATGGTGCCTCTTTCCATGTAACCCCAAATAGAGAATTTTTCCATGATTATGTCCATGGAGACTTTGGAAAAGTTTATTTAGGGGATGGTGAGCCTTGTAAAATTGTTGGCAAAGGGAAAGTGCAGCTGAAATTGTAGACTGGCAACATATGGGTGTTGAAGGATGTCATACATGTTCCCATCCTGAAGAGGAGTCTAATTTCTACAGGAAAGTTGGGTGATGAGGGTTGCACAGTAACTCTCACAGTGGAATCTTTGAAAGTTTCCAAGGGTGCACTTGTATTAGCAAGAGGTAAGAAAGTAGGTACGCTTTATCTATCGACTTGTATTACTGATTCTCCTTCTGTTTTATCTACTTTAGATGTAGATGCAAAGATGTGGCACTGTAGGTTTGGTCACATGAGTGAGAAAGGAATGGATGTTCTTAAGTCAAATGGTAAGCTTTTAGATTTGATAGATCTAGATTTCTGTGAGCACTACATTTTTGAGAAATAGAAGAAAGTGAGGTTTCTCAAGACTGGGTCAACAAAGAAGAAACACAGGTTAGAGCTTGTTCATGCAAATGTGTGGGGACCAGCTCAGGGAGCTTCTATTGGAGGATCACAATGTTATGTTTCTTTCATTGATGATGTTACAAGAAAGGTATGGGTTTATTGCATAAAGAGGAAATTTGATGTTTTTGACACATTTAAGAATTTGAAAGCTCTGGTTTTCAAGGAAAAAGTGATGGATAGTGATCAGCTCAAGAGGCTAAATAATTCTGAGTAGGGTAATGCTGATTTGGACAAGGTTATGATCCAAAATGAGCTCACAGGTAAAAATCATCACTCATAGGAAAACACAGACATTAACATCGGTCAAGCAGAGACCAATGTTGATCAGGCAGGAACTGACATCGGTCTAGTGGAGACCAAAGTCAGTGATGTCGATCAGGTCGATTAGGTACGTTAGGTGGAATCGACATCATTTAGGTGTAGATTGAGGTCAGCTAGAGATGACCAAGATCGGTCACTGTTAGAATGAAATTTGGGCAGACAACAAGCTGTCAATGAGTCTCAAATGCCATGAGGAGGTTCAAAAGGGTAAGTAAGCCTCAAATTTGTTATTCCCCTTATTTATACTACTTGTTGCTCACTGATGGTGGAAAACTAGGAAGTTTTGAAGAGGCAATGCAGGTAGAATCTAGGAAATAGTGGGAGCATGGCATGAATGAGGAAATTGATTCCTTGGAAGAGAACCAAATGTGGGATTTGGTAGAGTTGCCAGTCAGAAAGAAAGCACTAAAAAATGAATGGATTTATAGGTTAAAGAAAGGAGAGAATGGACAGGTGAGACATAAGGCCAGGTTATATGGTCTTGAGCAAGCTCCAAGACAATGTTATTTAAGGTTTGACAGGTTTATGATAGAGCATGGCTTTAGTCAATGTCAATGTGACCATTGTGTTTATTTTACTAGGTTGGATAATAGTAGCTACATTATCCTGTTACTGCATGTAGTGTATATGCTTGTTATAGGGTCACACATGTAGGAAATTACTGAGCTAAAGGTAAAATTAGCTCAGACATTTGCCATGAAGGATTTAGGAAAAAAAATCTTTGGCATGAGTATTTCTAGAGACAGAAAAAATCATAGGTTGATTTTGTCTCAAAAGGATTATGTGAATAAGGTAGTGGAGAGGTTAATTTGTAGGATGTAAAATCAGTACACACCTATGGCTGGACAGTTCAAGTTGAGCAAAGAATAGTGTCCTAAATCACATGATGAGGTTGAGTACATGGTATGTACTAGACCTGATATTGCCCAAGTAGTGGGAGTTGTCAGCAAATTTATGGCCAATCTAGGAAAGAAGCACTAAAAAGTAGTTCAGTGGATTCTTAGATATCTGAGAGGGACCAACAGTAGGCCTTTATGTTATGGAGGGTCAAACACTTCTCTACATGGGTATGTAGATTCAGATATGGCAGGTGACTTGGATGGCAGGAAAAGCACCACAAGATATGTGTTCACTATTGGTGGAACGACGGTTAGCTGGATTTTAGAGTTGCAGAAGGTTGTTACAGTCATAGAGGCTAGCAAGGATAATAACCCTACAAATATGTTAACAAAGTCGAGAACAAAGGAGAGGTTGAATCTTCATTCAACTTTTGTTGGTCTTCAAGATTGAACTTGAAGATGGAGATACAAGCTAGAAACAAATTAGAGGATGTTGCTGTACAGGTACAGGTACATGTGCAGCTATTTATCTCCAAGTGGGAGATTGTTGAGTTGTGGAGCTAAAAGATTCACTAAATGTGAAAATGTGGAGGTTCCTGGGTTACACAGTAACTGACATTAGTCAGATCCAATCGGCATCAGTTAGGGGTCAATCGGCATCGGTAGACATCGGTCAGAACCAGTTAGGGGTCGATCGACATCGGTCAGGGGTCAACCAACATCAGTCATCTGTAGACTGAAACTAACTTCTATGCATTTTCATGCATTTCTAGAACTGTTCTAATTTTGGATGAATAGTTAGTTTGCATGTAAAGACTAATGTTAGTCTTGAGTCCACTTTTCTAATTTTTGTTTGGTTTCGATTCTATTTAAGAGACCCATGGGGCTGTATTGTAATTTGTGTAGAAGAGCAAGATCAGTTGATCTATGGGGTAGCAAGATCAAGGAGATCTACAAGTGTGCCAAGGTTGTGTGCAAGATCAATTAGATATGTGGGGTAGCAAGATCAAGAAGATTTGCAACATAAAAGTAAGCAAGGTCAATTAGATCTGCAAGGTGCAAGGTCAAGGAGATCTGCTGGAGGAGGGAATAACTCAGTGTTGATTGTAATTGATTGAGAGAGAGAACTCTTGAGGGAGAACTACTTTACACCCAAGAGGTGTGGGAAGAGTGAGATTTATTTATTGTATTTTTTTCTGGAAGAGTGTAATACAAGATTGTATTATTTTTCGTATCACCTATTCTTTGCTATTTTTGATTTCTAGTTACTTATTACTTCTAGTTTAATTCTTTGTTTAGTTGCTTATACAAAAGTAATCAATTGTACTCTAAGGAGGATCCTGATAGGTCTTACCAAAATTTGAAAACTATCCCAAGTCTTTTGAAACTGTGTGTTGAAATCCTACATATACTTGTTTGGGGCTCTTTTGATGGTCGTTAGTTGCTCAGCAAGTGAGAGGTCATCGCTCTTTTCCCCAAAGCTGTCTGTCAACTAAGTACCCAATTCATTCCAAGAATGGATTGAATTTATAGGTAAGGTCTCATACCAGTCAAGAGCCTTGCCTTCGAGAGACAATGCCAGCAATTTGATGGTGATATTTTCCTCCATGACATTGTGAATATTATAGAGGTTAGAAATATTCCTAATGTGCTCGATGACTGTAATGGGTCCCTTTCCATCAAAAGAAGGCACATTTTTGAGGGCTGTTCCTAGAATTGGATCATAACATGGGAGATTCAAGGGGCTCTAACCATGAAAGGCTGTAAAAGGCAATGCCATAGCTGGGATGGGCTGTAACTGCGGCTCTAAAATGTATGCATCCCTTACAATAGGTTTGGGAGGGTGGCTTGTTGAATAAGGATGGGTCTTCTCAAACCTTAGTCTCTTTGCAGAGTTCAAAGGCAACTCAAGAAAATCAAAGAGAACCCCTTTAGAAGCAGACCTTGTGGTGACTTTAGGCATAGAAAGTTAAGAAAACTGGTCTTGAATTGAAAACTAAAGCTCTTACCAGTTGAGTCACTAGATGATAGAAATCTTGACTTGTATCAGGACCAACATCAATCCTAAAATCTTACTGAGTTATAAAATTATGTCCCATTGGGCGTGCCAAAATTGTTGACTTAGAAGATTGCACCCCTAGCAGGAGGTCGAGCTCCTGCCTTCTTCACGCAACTATGGAAACTCCCCTCTCACCTATGGGACTAGCGAAGCTAGAGGGGAGAGTCTCTAGATAAGGGCTATCTCCCTTTGATGCATCATGTTTGTTCCAGTAAGTGCTAACACATACATATATAGGTATGTAATGGGGGGGTTAAAAAGGGAGAAAGATTGTAGGAAAACAAACTACTCTAAGGAGGTGATGCACCAACATGAAATGACCTTCCCACATCCACACTAAAATTAGACAAATGCATACACACACTTCACACTTGGCAGAAGGACCAGGGTACAAGAACTTGGCAGGGAGGCTTTAATGGAAAATACAAAAACAAAGATCGACCTAGGTGCTGTGAGATGCACACTGCATGTAATTTTTTCTATTCTTTACTTCCATGTAGAACTCTTCTTACCAGCTATAAAAATGGCACCTTGTAGACAATAGATATGTTGGTGCTGAACCTATGAAAGCATCAAGAATTAATGGCTAAACACAAACTAACACTCAAGACATACATAAAAATATCTATCCAAGATAGAGGTAAAAATGCATTTATTGATTCAGGTGAAATTTTGCCTAGGCTACGCCTTACAAATGTAGAAGATCCTTCTCAAAATGGCAAGTCTTCAATATATAGGAAAAGAAAGGGGGCCTCTTTGGTGCCCCTTTTTTACAAGTGGCCTGTTTGCGTCCCATCATTGGGAAGTGTAGGCTGCCTAAAAAATAAATGCTATATCAACCCTAGCTTTGACTTCAGGCCCTTTTTTGACATGGCCACGCTGTTTTCTCATTAATCGAGGCTACTTCTTGAAGGCACCTACACAGCTTGTCTGCTCATAAATATGAAATGGAGAAAAAAGGGGTGCACAAAGAGGCCTTTCATGTCTTCTAGTGGTCAATTACAACCACTATTTCACCTGCTGGAGTCACTTCTCAAATCAGCACTTCCCTTCACCACTTGGATTACTTGCTTGCTCCATGCTTTCCACTTTTTCTTTTCCATATCTTGTCTCTTTTGGCTCCTTCGGCCCTTAGGGGCGATCTTCTGGTGGGTCATTGCATTTCTGGGCCTTCCATGGTTGGCGCTCCTTTAGTTTAAAAGCAAATGACTATTTCATTGTGCTAATTTTGACGTTCTCATAGCTGTCACTACTTTGAAAACCAATGGCTAATTTTCTTTCTTGAACTTGATGGCATTTGGGATGTCCTCGTCCCTGTCAAAACATCATCAGGTCCTTTGCTGGCTTTTCTACAGCTTTGTCTTCTTCGACCCTCTTTGTGGGCACTCTTTTTCCTTTTATATCTTCTTAACACCTTCCCAAAGGGAAAGTGACCCTTTGGCCTTTGAAAGTGCCCCCCTTTCCTTTTGGCTGAGAGTCCCCCACAAGGGCACCTTCCCTGCAGGGTCCTTTGGTGGGTCGCTTTGTTCCTTTGGATTGCTTCCCAGGTTCTCATGGGCTTTGTGTCTGCAGACATTTCCCCACAGACTTTTGTCTGCGGATGTTTTGCCTTAGCCCTTTGCTTTTCGACTGTGGCCTGAATTCATTCAAACTTTTTGTCCAAAGGAATTCCTTCAAACAAAAAGTCTGAAGGAATTTGAGACTTAAACAAATTTGGGATTTAAACAAATATGAACTTACTTGGTCTTTTCCTTTTCCTTGAAGTGCCTACCCTCCACAAGGGCATTTGAAATTTGGACTGCCCCTCAGCCAATTGGGCATACCCTTGAACCATGCCGTTGAACCAAGAATGGTTCAATGGTTCAAGTGGTTCAACCATTGCGCACCGATGAACTTGAACTGAGCCGACTAATTGAACTAGGCCAATGAACCAAGTGTTGAACTAAGCCATTGAACCAAAATTGGTTCAATGGTTCAATGGTTCAATGCTGCACACTGATGAACCAATTGATTGAATATTAAACCACTCATTTGAACTAAGCTCATTGAACCGAAATTGGTTCAACAGTTCAATGGTTCAATGCTGTTGGACTGAGATGTTTGAACTTGAAGATGGATGAACCAAGTGCCGATCGAACCAAGGATTGAACTGGGAGTGATGGTCTCAAAGATTGAACTGAGGCTTGAACCAAGGCTGAATTCATCAGACAAGAGCCCAAAAAGTCTTGAAAACCCCATCATTCTCTAAACTAATCCTCTTTATGCCAAAAGACTAACAAGTTGAGTCTGTAGAAACATGAAGTCTGTAGGGAACTACTGAATCCTTAGAAAATATTCTTGTAGAATCCATAGATTTTATAGGACCTGTACAAAACAAAAGAAATGGCCAAGAATAACAAGAGGCAGAATGGGACCTAAAATTTTGCCTGTTGGGCAAAATTGGTCAACAATATACACAAATAATTAATTTCTTATCAATTCTAATTATTTCAAACTGTTATCTATACCCAAAAATTTCTTATAGAGGTTTATCTCCTGTATGAAATCCCATTGAAATATCTATTTTTGAGGTGGTATGTATCTTGAAAGTCACTCATCTCAAAAGAAAATTTAATTATATCATGTGTATCAAGATGTAATTATTGAATATCATACCATATGTGAAAATATATGTCATCATAGTAAGATATGTATCATTCAAAGTATGTATGTAATATACAAGATAATCCCTAAAAGGTCAAATATAGATAAATGTATCAATGAAGTTCAATGGTATTAGTTATATTAAAATTATCCTACACAATATTTAGTTCATGATATGGATCATGAAACTCATCAAAATCAACAAGCTCAAAAATAACACAAACATAATAAGTGTAATGTCATATAGTATAATGATGTTAATAATATCAAAAATAAGGGACATATTGAAATGTCACACAAAACATAGGGCCAAGGGCCACAAGAAATGGAAATGTTTAAATGTCACATATGCCAAGTAATTTAACTTTTTAAATTGTTATAGAGTTTAAGCCTAGGTTTTAAAGGGGTTAAGTATAGTAAATTAGGGTAGAAATATGTAATAAATACAACTATAGATTTGTAACAAGATTAACCTAGTTTGACCTTTCTAAAAATAATAATAAATGATGTAAACAAGTACTTAGCTATAAATTAACTAAGACAAGAGATCTAGATGTTGCAAACTGAGACATGAGCTGATATAAGTGTTGTAGATAGGATAAAGGTGTCAAAACCCTTCTTGGACAGTAGCTCCATAACTAGAAAATATCACCAATGGTGTTAGTATCCTCTTTTTGGTGTTAGTGTATTTTATACATAATAGTTTTGAGATTCTGGGTGCACTTGTGTTTGAGTTTTCCAAGCCTGTTCTTGTGCACATGAGTTCTAGCTCCATATTGGTGACCTATTTTGACTAATTTTGTATGTAAACCCTAGACTTCCATGTTGTTAGGGCATCTGATTGGAACAAGTAGTAAAGTTTGATGTTATTGGGGTAGGTTCAACATTCTCAACACCATACTATGTTGAGAGTTACCTACATACTAATAATTTAAGGAGGGATCAAGCCTGATGTAGTTCTCCCTACCTAAGTGCTAGTGCAAGTGAAAGTGAAGCTAGTATGATTATTGTCTTCAGTTTTTTGAGTGTGCTTATGATTAGAAATATGAGTAATTTGAGCTTAGAAATATTTTAGATGGTTATATGCAAAATTAGGACACAATAGGGATTGATAACCTTGATTCTGTACAACTTGTTCTAAGTTAATTTGTGTTATTGCATCTCATTTCCATATAGTGAATAATGGGCTAAAAGTCATATATATATATATATATATATATATATATATATATATATATATATATATATATATATATATATATATATAGTGCTTTTATGGGTCTTAAAAGAGGTCTAGGCTAACTCTAAGTGATTGTTTATTTGAAACAATATTTTTTGGTGCCCAAAGGAAAGAAAAGAATAATAGATCCTAAATTGGGACACTAGCACCATTGGTGCTACTATCCAAATTATGGTGCTAGTGTCCAGGTGGAAAAACTTGAGGCACTAGGGGCCAAGATGCTAAATTGAAAGTTTGAGACTATTTTAAGGATGTTTAGGTACATATGTGGCCCTCATGAAGGATGGATAAGTGTCTAAATAGGCTCTAGGATAGGTCTAGGGCTAAGCTAGTGATGGGTGGTCTCAAGTAACAATCTTAGCACTCAAGTGTCATTTTTGGATGATTACACTTTCCCCATTTATTCTATAAATACAACAAATCAAAATAATTAGTATAAAAGAAAAATAAGTGTATCTAGACTTACTTAAGAGGCGAATCTTATGAATGTAGGTTTGAGTGTGTGAAGCATGCTTCATTGCATAACCTAAAAATGAAACATGCATAGATTAGTCCTTACTTAAGAGATATCAAAAGAAAAATACAAATCTGAGTAGAGAGATAATAGAGAAGAAAATAATGGGTATACCTCATTAGGTATGTGAGCCAATGCATAAGCTTGGTGAGATCCTATGTGTGTGTGTGTAGGTAGTTATTAATCAGCGAATAACTTGGACCAAGTTGATGGATTTCTCAATCTCCATGTGTGGGTGGCTCAATAAATCATTTTGATTTTGACTCCATCATTACCCATCCCTGATTGGTAGATCATGACCTATAAATAGCCTGGATTAGACTGATGGTGTGTCTAACCCTGTCATGTAAGTGTCTCAATAACTCAAGTAGATTACAACTCCATCATTGCCTACCCATGTGTAGTAGATTCATCTAAAAATGAAACTATGTAATTTAACGAAAACTGTATAAGATGGCTCTGGGCCACTCAAAAACTCTTAAATGTAAAATGGCTTTGGGACACTTAGGAATGTCAAGTAGCTCTAGGCTACTAGGAATGCCAACCACTACAAATAGATTAAGGAATAAATCTGGTGTATAATTTAAAATATTGTGTCTTATGTGTATAATTTAGATAATGACATGGAGTTTGTCATTCCATCTAATTAATTGGTGCATAAGTAAACATACAAAAATAATATGTTGCACACATGCCCCCAAATTTGATATCTGAGTATATGGATTCTATAGTGAGTTATAATAATATGCATCTGAGTATCTAAAACTAAAATTAGAATGATCATGATATGCATAATGACCCCTATCTGAGCAAATTGGTATGAATCTATGCCAAACCGAGTAAAAAATAGTAATCTATAACTGAACCTATGTAAATCTAAATTGTACCTAATGTGTTTTTCTAGCCAATCTATAATTTTATGAAATTGAGGCTATTGGAAAGTAGTCCATATCTTGGAAAGTAGTCCATATCTTGGACAGTGGTGGTAGTGGTGCTAGTGTCCCACTTTGGGTGCTAATGTCTAACTATACTAATTTATGTGTAATTGAAATTGGTCTCTGTGTGATTATTTCCCACCATGTTTTCCTAAAACTAATTTCTATATTTTATAACAGTGTGTAAAAAATTGTACTCTAAGTACATTTGGATAGCCTCTATGACAAACCTCTATGATTGACCCCTCTTTTTAAGGGAGTTGTTAAACCTGTGCAATAAATATCCTCAAAATAAAAAAGCTTTGTAAGATGTGTGTTAGCTAAAGCATATATGATATATACGTAATAGACCAATATAATGCACATAAATAACATCAGAATGTAAGATAGTCTAAGCATCGGTTTATAATGTATGATGTATTTTAGATCTAGCATTCATAAGGCTATCAAGATAGATATAAAAATGTATATGAACATCAAACCTAAGTAATAAATTGAGTAACTACATAAGGGGATGGGGCATGATGTTCATCAAGGCACCCAAAGAAGAAGGGGACATTCATGATGTCCCTCATGGCATCTAAAACTAGAGTGTGTAACAAGCAAGAGATAAGTGTCATGGACATGATGCATACATACAACACACATGGGGCACACAAAGTAGGCCAAGGGGACACAATACAAGGGACATGGGCACATAGCACTAAATTTGAGAAAGTAAGACATATAAGGACATGTTCAAATGTCCACATAAATAAATAATAATCAAGTTGGTTTAGAGCCACATTTGAAATACATGTTTAAATATTCACATACAAAATCAGGAAGGCACACACAAGGACATGGGCACATGCCCAAAGCAAACATATAATTAAAAGAAGTGGTATAGAGCCATAGAGCAATGACATATTCAAATGCCATCAAATATATGTAAAATTATAGAGACACAATCAAGTCTAAACTAATGAATCTAGAAATGAAAGTATGCATTAACATGTGTTAGAAATATGTATAAGAGCAAAGATGTACATAAATTGAGTCTAGAGTAGTAGTAGTCAGTAAAAAATCTAAGTAGTGTAGAATGATCAATATCAAGATATAAAAATGTTGAATCTATGAAATAGATTTTAGAAATATGTAAGCCAAAAATAAAAACTGTGTATAAGATGACCCCAAAATGGGAAAATGTATCAAATTAAGAACCCTTATATATATGTATATGCCCTTAGTGGCTATATAGTAAAAAATCTAGATCTATGTGGTGGACTTGGGTCCTATAATCTATCCGTAAAGACCTGACAAGAACAAGTGAAGTATATATGTATGATAAAAACTAACTAAACTAAGATAGCTAACATGTTAATGCTTGACAAATATAATACATGTAAACATGGATATGCATACAATCTATATTTGTATTTTCTAAGTAAATATTTGAATGTTTTTATATTTTAAAATATTATATTATTTTTTGTATTTTCTAAATATAAGTTACGTATAATCAATGTGAGAAAATGAAACTATAGAAAAGAAGCAAGAGTGATTGAAACTGTGTACAATTAGGGAAGAACATACTAACCGATGAGTCTTATGGGAGACTCACTATCACTGTGGCCTATGTCAAATAAAGGAAAAATAATCATGTGTACTATATGAGAAGGTAACTGAGGTCCTAAAACCTACTGTATTGAATGATCTATAGCTAGCAATACTTGTGGATTGGTGCCAAGAATTTGTGAAGCTAAATGAGGTGTCCTATGAACTATAGGGGTCTTAGGGATCCATCTAGTAGTAGATGTTGTAGATGGCATGGGTTCCCTATGCTGAGAACCTTGGGAACTCAATAAAACTTGTTTCAGAAGGAAATTGGTAGATGAAGGCCATTTAGAATCTACAAAATATATCTGACATATGGTTCTCTCTAATAAGGGTCTCTGTGGGAGAGTATGCATACATGGTAACACTATAAGAGTAAACCTCACCTACACTAGTGACTCGACTAAACTATGTGGTGTACTAATGAGAACTATGATTAAAACTATAACTGGTAGCTACAATGTGACTATTTATGGGATAGGTAAAGCATACTCATATGAAAAACCCTCAATTGTAACCACCTGATTAGTATATATATATATATATATATATATATACTTAAGGCATATGTGCATGGTGGATGGAATGGATCATAGTTTTTGTATTTATGGCCTACCTAACAACATGTTAAATGTGCCTGGACTATGTACTAATAAGAATATAATGGCCACATGTGATGGTCTAACCTATAGTGGAATTACAATCTCCCCAATGAATCTCTAAACATGGCCACTAAAACCATGAATAATTGTGTTGGTCAAATAAAAGTCCTAATTTGAATAAATCAAATGATGTAGATGTGTGATAATGCACATGTTAATATTTGACTCATTTTCAACCATAACACTCTGAATAAGATGATGATCAATGTAGGATTATACAAAGAGTGCATATAAATCTGAATCATCATTGCCAATCTCCTACTTTGATAAAGTGATGAGTGGTCTAGCTATTACTATAGTATGATACACATTAATGATATTATGTAAGGGGTGTGCATCCTCTATATTAGTGTGATAGGATGCTGGTGGTGGATGTCCCTGATACATATAGTAAACACCTAAAGTGCCTCATGCCTCATTAGCCATATGTTTTAGAAATGGATCTAAAAATATTTTTGATGCCTTAAATTCTATTTATTGAACTTTAGGTGCCTCTGTAGGTGTTCCCACATCAAATATTGTATCTTATGTTTCAAGATAATTCATCTATTTGTAGTATGGCTTGGTGCCCTATGCTAGTCATAAAATGCATTGGAATCATATTTCTTTAGAAGAGGCCTTATCATATCAACCTGTTTGATAGGAGGTAGAGATATGACATTTCATTCCAAGAGTTTCTATAAAACATGTTCTATTTATTCTAGAATATTTGTAAAAACTCTCTGTGGAAGAGCTAATTAAACCAAATGAGGAGGTGGCTTGAAGTTGCATTGACTATGGCATTTTGATCACTCTTGTTGTTAGTGGCCTTTAATTTTTATGGAGGATTATTAGAACTCTTAGTATTTGAATTTAATCCACTTGTATAATTTAATTTTTCCCATAGAGAGAAGCTTGAATTCCCTTTATTTCATTGTGTGGCATAAATATATGACTGTTGGAAATTTATTGAACAAGATAGCTTCATGTAATGTTGGTAGTAAAATCTATTTTAATATGTCTTGGAGATCTTTATCTGCCATGGGGATAGTCATCTTTTCCAATATAGTTTTGTATCACAAAACATATTCTTCAATAGGCTCATTGTATTTTTGCTTAAGTTGTGCCATTTGAACATATGAGATCTTATCACTAATGTTGATTAAAAACTATGCCAAAAACATATATACCAATGCATTGAATATGGTGATGGACTGATTTGGAAGATCATAAAACCATTGTAAGGCATAATACTTTAAGATGTATTGGAATAACTTAGTAAAGAGCCAAACATTGGACACATAGTCCAAACATGCTGCATGGAAAGTGCGTAGATGGTGCTCTGGGTCACCCTTACCATCATACAAAGTAAGTTTAGGTGCCATAAATTTAGATGGAAAATGAGTTGATGATATGTGTTGTGTCAAAGGTGTATGTAAAATAACATGATAATCTAAGGCATGTGATGGCCTAGTATCACTCTGCTCAAGATGTAATACCTTAGCCTACAGAGAATGAATATCATGCATAAGGGATTGTACATTTTCCACTGTTTAAGGTTGTCAAGTTAAAATGGGTTATTGCACAGACTGAGTTGCCCCCAAAGTAGGTATAACAATATTGTTATCTAGGGGAGTAGAAGATTGACCACTATTGCATTTTTGAATTTATTCATGAACAATATTGATAATACCATCTTGTATATCTAAATGTTTGAAAATGAAATATTATAATTGTCTTTTATCAGTATAATCAAACCCGTTGTTGAATTCTACCATTATAGGTTGGAAAGCAGGAAAAAAATTGTATATTTTGAACCTTGAAGAAATTTAATCTATGAAAGATTACAAGAATTAAATACTGAATCAAATCTAAGATTTTGAAACTAATATATGAGCATAGAAAATAAAAGGATACAAACCCTAAGAGCATATAAGTCTAGGGTTTTATTAGTGTTTAAAGTAAGTTAGGTTCACCAAAAGATTTAACTTTTTAGGGGCTATAGAGTTTAAGCCCTAGGTTGTTAAAGGGGATGAGTACGATAAATCAGGGTAGAAATATGTAATAAATATAGTCACTAATTTATAATAGAACTGACCTAGTTTAACCTTTCTAAAGATGATAATAAATGATGTAAAAAAGTACTTAGCCATAAATTGACTAAGATGAGAGATATAGAGGCTAAAAACTAAGACATGAGCTAATATAGGTGTCATAGATAAGATCCACGTGTCAAAACCCTTTTTGGATAGTAACACCCTAACTAGACAGTAGCACCAATGGTGCTAGTGTCCTCTTTTTGGCAAGAGTTTCCTCCTTTTAGTACTAGTGTCCTCTATGTAGAACTGTTATGAGATTCTAGGTACACCTGTGTCAGAGTCTACCAAGCTTGTTCCTATTTGAATGAATTATGGTTCCCTATTAGTGACCTATTTTGACTAATTTTATATATAAACCCTACAATTCTATGTTGTTAGTGCATATGATTGGCACAAGTAGCAAAGTGTGATGTTAGTGGGGTAGGATAGACATCTTCAACACCCCATTGTGATGATATTTGCCTATATACCAATACTCTGAGGAGGGATCAACACCGATGTAGTTCTCCCCACCTAAGTGTTGGTGAAAGTGTAAGTGAAGCTAGTATGAATGCCAGCTTGAGTGTTTTGAGTGTGCTCAAGAATAGAAATATAAGTAATCTAAGCTTAGAAATGTTGTAGATGGCTATATGCAAAAGTAAGAAAGAATAGGGATTGATAACCTTAATTGTGCACAACTTATTCTAAGTTAATTTGTGTTATTGCATTTCATTTCCATCTAGTGAGTAATGGGTTAAAATTTATGTATATATATTGTTCTAGTGCTTGTGTGGGTCTTAAAAGAGTCTAGTCTGACCCTAGGTGGTTGTTGATTTGAAAATATATCTGTTGGTGGCCAAAGGTGGGAAAAGGACTATAGAGTCTAAATTGGGACATTAATTTCATTGGCACTACTATCCATATTATGGTGCTAGTGTCTAAGAGGTAGAACCTTAGGCATGATAGACTAGGATGCTAAAGTGAGAGTCTAGGACTACTTTAATGATGTTTAGGGATGCGTGTGGCCCACACGAAGGCTAGATAAGTGTCTAAATAGGCCTTAAGATAGGTTTAGGGCTAAGCTAGGGATGGGTGGTTTCAAGTAACACCCTTATCACTCAAATGTAATTTTTAGATGATTACACTAAGTAAAAAAATCACATGGAGATTTTCAAGGAATTTTCATATAAGGGACATGGACCATACACAATTGTTTAACCCTAAAATATAGATTAAGGAATCTAGGGTTAAAATGGGTAGAGATAGACTAGGGTACAAGGGTTATAAACTATTTATATAGCAGGCCAATTAATTACAAACTTAGATAAATAATATTCTAAATGTAAATATTGATATATGATAAAAATAGTAAGTATAACTAGTGTGTGGTAGAGAAATGAAATGAAAATAAGACCACTTAGCTGGATTATTATGTGCACTCATATCTGATATGAAACAAGTTGGAAATATATTGGATCTAGATTTTGGATTAGTCATCATTTTCTAGAAATTTGATTTATGTGTCCTTAGACATTTGCATCGACCTCAAATGGTCACATCAACATTTCTATCTAACCTGGATGTAGGTGTCTTATAAAAAATATATATTGGATTTGGATATGACCACTTGGAATATTTTGGGTTATGTGTCAACTTCACTCTAGTGTGCTCAAATATGGATCATAGGCTATCATTCTTGTCAAATCATCAAAAACCTATCTCTTCATCTTCATAGTGACATTGGTAAAAATGGAAAAGTGGGTTCATGATATTGAGATAACCCCATAAACCCTTTTGGCAGTGGGTGATACGTATATAACCACTACTCTGAAGAGGGCCTCAGACTAATGTAGTTCTCACCTAATGTGTTGGCTTGTGTATGCACAAGGGTGAAATATGTAGAAATCATGTATAATAGTGGCCTAGCTTGTAAGTTATCAAATATGACTCATGGGTTACTCCTTTAATACCTTATGTGTGTGTGTGTGTGTGTGTGTGTGTGTGTGTGTGTGTGTGTGTGTGTGTGTGTGTGTGTGTGTGTGTGTTGTACCTATGATTCCTATGGATATTGATGAAAATAAGGAGGTTTTTCTCAGTTGAATGATTGATTGAATGCTTTTGGTAAGTTTCTTTTTGAGTTATTAGGTCTGTGCTAGGTGAGGAATGAATAAGGGTTGATCTTTTGTATATACCAACCCCTTCTAGAAATATATCACATTAAATCACTTAGGCCAAAACATAAGGATATGTTTATTATAAAAATTAGATGAATTTAGGGTACTATATTCTTGCATTGGAATATGACGTTTAAATTGATGCATGCATCTAATTTGGATGCAAGTGTTTGGGTAGCTGAAAAATAGGCACAAGTCCATAACTTATAAAGACAACAAATAAATAGGTTTATAAAATTGTGAGTATGATATAAGATATAAGTCATCATTATAACCTTGGCGAAACTAAGAGATAAACAATAGGTACATGTCATAGTAGATGTGAGATTTATGGTAGAAAGAAAGGTCTAAAATTGAGAGGAATAACCAAGGTTTGTATTTGCCAAATGCACAAGACTGAGGTGCTATATAATTTATAATTAGTGTTTACATTTCCCCCTTTTAATTTAGTAATGGATTTTTTTTGTTTAAAGGAAAATAAATGTGTACCTAAGTGTGCATAACACACCTTGCCTTTGTGTGAGCTCATCTTGAGTGCTTTTCTAGAAACATACGTATAATCAAAAACATGTTACAATATATAATTAGTGCATATAATATAAAATTGAAAGCATTAAAATTATTTAAATATAAAGAGCAAGGTTTAGGAATATACCTGTGTATTGATGCAACCACCTTACCTTTTGGCAACTTGATTTGAAAATATATATCATTATGAACCATTTAAACTAAGATTAGGATAAATGTAAATATAGAAGTACACACATAAACACACACACACAAAGATAGATATGTTAATGGACAAACTTTCCCCCAACCTCAGAGAAAAGGTGAGTTGCCACCCAATAATTGAGATTAGCTCAACTATTCAACCCAATCATACTTTTATAACTTTGTGAGCATGAATTGATCCAAGTCAACCCACACTATAAATATGGTGAGTTTGGATGATGTAATCAAGTCTAACCTATAAAATTAGAAAAATTGATTTATTTAATCACCTCAACCATACCAAAAATAAACTAACTACTATATTATATTGGCTCAATAACAATCCATAAAAGTCCAATCTAGTGTGTTAAAGTCTGTAAAAGAATTTGAAATCTAAAACTAATTTTTATTTTACAATTTAGGTGCCCTTTTCATAACATATACACCTCATATATGTCTCATGCTAAAACCTAGGTATAATAATGGTACCAATATATAGAATTCTACCACAAATATGTATTTGAATCATATAACTGTGATATTTGGCCAATTTACAACTATGTAAGTATGGAGAACATGTTTCCAAAACATATTTCCACTAAAATCTTAAACTTAGAGTTGGTACATGTTTCCATAACATGCTCCTACTATATATATGAATATGTGAAATGTGAAAAATGTGGAATCCATGCCTCTATGGCATTCCCCCATTGATATTCCCCTTTTTTGAGGTGAGGGGAAGTAGAAACTAGTAGTTAATTTACCTCAAAAGGATAAGATAATCATATAATATGTGTATGAACCATGTAGCATATATAAGTAACATGTCTAGGTAGATATGTCATTGAAGCACACATAATGTGATCACATAAAGACATAAGATGCATGATATAGATCATGGAAACATCTAAATAGTAACAATACAAGCTCAACAAACAATCAAGCACACACACAAGAACACTCAAAATAAAATCAAAAGGCAATGGTCCAAAGAGACTTCAAATAAGGGGCATGTTCACATGTTGCAAAAATGAAGGGACATGACTTAGTCATATGTCCACAAAACAAGGAATGAAATATTCAAATTTATATACAATAAATAATGACATATTCAAATGTTAAAATGATTAAACAAAGGTATGGGTGCCATAAATAATAGAACATATTCAAATGCCCAACAAGAAATACAAGACACTCAAGGAAGTGAATAAATATAAATCATAAGTAACTAACATAAACATAGCATACTAGCCCTTGGATATATATGTTAGCAAAAAATGTCAAGTACATAACATATCAGTACACTATGAAAGATATAAGCATGAATAAGGCATGTGTAAGTACATAATCTCAAATATGATAATGGAAATTTATCATAGAATCATATAACCTATGTGTATTAATATCAAATAATCATATGCCCCCAATATATACATGACATGAGTAGAAGGAAAACCCAACATCCATATAGGAATAGACCATGTATCTATGTATGCATGTATTACACTTAGATGATGTGTGGAATACATGTGTATGTAGGAAAATACTGATATGCCATCTACCAACATATAACCAACAAAATAGATGCCAAGGGGCCCATAGAACATGTAAATGCTAAAAATATTTTAGGATTTCTGAAGTTATTTTTTTTTATTTTTAGAATATTTTACACAAAAATAAATATATTGTGATCTCATCCAATGGATGCTCATAAGTATCTCTCCACAATGAACCTAGTGGAATAAACTAATGATACTTCCAAGGAGCATGCATAGGTGTAATATATGACACTGTAGGATCTATAATTCTCTGGGTATGTATAATAGGAGTCTATAGTCATGGAGAGTCAATGGAATTCAAAAGTGTATCATGTTATTGTATCAAAGGGATGCGATTATTAATATATTTTTCTTCTTTCTCTCTAGTGATGCTAGATTTAACAAAAATGATATTCCAAGATGCTTTTGGTTTCTCTTTTATAATATGTTCTATGGTTTTTGTCTTTATTGATATGCCATTACTTGTATCTATTTGTATGGTAGCTGAAGATATATTTTCATTCTTTGGAAAAGGATGTAATCTTGTCTTGATGATCAAATGATATGAAACTACTATTTCTATCAACCATTGCTCCTATTGAGTGTAACTATGATTTTCCAAACACAATATTGTAAGCATTTAGATTATAAATAACCTAAAAAAGTAATAGAACATTATTTTAAAGTAAATAAAGCTCTTAAATTAATTGATCCCATACTTGATGGAAATTTATTAGTTCCATCCACATGTTAAAACTTATTTTCAAGAGATCTAAGGAATGACATTGAACAAAAAATTGTATCTTGATATCTATAATTTATTTGCCCTCTACATAAACAATGATAGTAAAAGGGTCTTGATATGAGGAAAGGCTTGTGATTTCCCCCTTTGTAACTAGATTTGGAACTTTAAATTTTTCATCTTGATATTTTTATAACATTGCCTTTGGAATCTTTTCTTTCTCTAATTATTGCATTTGTAAGTGTTTTTGTTTTGAATTATCTTTTGATAGCCATATTTTCTATTTTGGCACTTGTGCTGTATGAGAGGTACTCATATTGTGAGTGGTTTGCTTGGTTGATTTACTAATGATATGATCACCACCACCTTTGTGACTTTGTATTTTATTCTTTAATGATAAACAATAAGCTGTATGATGCCTATGCATTCTATGATATGCACAATAGTATTTAAATCTCCTTATAGGATGTAGGGGAGGCAATTGAATCACTTTGTTTCAAATCATGTCTCTTAGGGTTTCACTTGGAATATTAGTAACCTTTTGGTCACTTTTTAATCACTTATTATATATGTATTCTATTTTATCTTTTCATTTGGATAAAAAACCTTGTTAGGTACAACATTGCTAGATGAAGATGTGAATACATGATTAACACTAACATATTTTGGATATTGGGCATATGAAATCTGATTTTTCAATAATGTGATATTTGAACTGAAGCATTTATTTTTATTTTTTTAACTCTTTAATTAAATTTATCACAAGGATGATTTGATCTTTATAGATTCAAAAGCACAAATCTTAGGTGCTTTAGATTGAACATGCACACATATATACCATCTACCTTACCCCTCGAAGGAGTGATAGGATAGACATGATTAGAGGGATGGTAGCTATCACCATCCTTAGGGTTATGAGGAAGTATAAGTTCCTTTTTATCCATTTTAAATGTTCTAAAAATGAATATGGGAATAAGAAAGAAGAAACATACAAATGCTAGCATTCTAACATGATACAATACGGATATAATGATTTAAAACTATTAGCTAAATATTTTAAAAATATGAGATAGGTTTTTCTATAAAAATAATAAATGAGACAAACCTATAAAAATGGTAAAATAAAAGTATAATGTATGGCTATAGATCTATATTTACTAAAAATAGTAAACTATAAAATTTGAAAAATACGTATAATATTTTGGAAAACAAAAAGAGATTTTTTATCTATATTATCATAATTATGAAAAAAATACAAGGATTTTGAAAATTGATCTATTATGAATAATAAATAGGCTAAACAATATGGAATGCCTCAAAGCAAAACCCTAGAATATTTTCTATAAAAAATCAATAATTTTGATAAAACATGAATTTATTTTAGATATATGAGAGAGGTTTTTGAATAAAATATGATTTTTGATGAAAATGAAAAATTAATTAGAAAATAAGTATACCATTTTCCTTGTATGTCAATATTTACTAAAAATAGTAAATTGTTAAAATTGAAAAATCCATGAAGAGCAGGAGGAGAAGAGATGGGGAAATCCTCAAGAGCAAAAGATAAAGATGCATGCAAGAGTTATGGAGAATTTTATTCCCTTTTGAAGGAGGATCCATTAGTTATAAGACCCAAGCCTATCTCTGAGAATGCATGAAAGAGCAAAGGAGTTCCAAATATTCTACAAGAGGATTACCTAGAGGAAGATCTCAAGACAACCTCCCAGAGTGCATGCAAGAGATATGGTGAAGAAAAGACTCATGGAAAATCCTCATTCAAAGAGGTTATTTTAAATCCTTCTCATATGACAAACATAATATATATATATATATATATATATATATATATATATATATATATATATATATATATATATATATATATATATATATATATATATATATGAAGATAAGGACATGTGGTAGCTACAATTAAATATCATGGTTCAGGGAATGTTCCCCTTCTCTTAAACAAGGCTTTATTATTGATAAATTAGTTTCACCCCTCAAGATTTGCCCAAATAATGAGGAGACATTTGATTTTACAAATAATCTTAGTGAAAGAGGTTTAATCTATAGATTTAATGGATTTTGGCCTACTCTTCCTAATATACATGAGTGGATAAGCCAACATTGGGATCCTATCATAATAGAAGAGGTGGAAATATTCCCTTGTGCATAAGGTTTTTTCAATGCATTATTTTTAGACCAGTTAGAATAAGATGATATTTTTACAAAAGGGTCCTGGTTTCATAACGGGGAAGTATTGTTCATGAATCCTTGGTTTCAAAAATTTTACCCCTTAATTGAAAACCTCTCCCATGTCTTAGTTTGGATGATGTTACCAAATTTGCCTTTACATTTTTGGACCCTCCCAACCCTAAATTAGATCGAAGATGCTATAGATTTTTTTTGTTACCAAATTTGCCTTTACATTTTTGGACCCTCCCAACCCTAAAATAGATCAGAGATGCTATAGGTATTTTTTGTAGCCAAGACTTCTGAACAAATAAAAGATTTAAATCAACATGTGCCTATATTTTTGTGTTTTTAGACTTGAAAAAAGGGATCCCTACTAATTTTTAATTAGTTTAGGGTGGATCAATAATAACCTAAAAGGTAGACTATGAGAACATTGCTTTCATATGTAGGTAATGTTTTGAATATGGCCATCTGGTTGCTGCATGTCCATGTCTTCAAGATCTAAGTCAAAACCTATTATATAGGAATACTATCTCAAATGATAAAGGTTTCCAAGTGGTTCAAAGAAAGAGAAAGCATAAATTTACTTATTGGAAGGGAGCCACTTTGGACTACACATCAGTTGACACTATTGATCAAAAGGAGGAATTTGAGGAAGGAGTGCTACCAAAAACTCCATTGAAAAAACAAAATAATCACAAAGTCCATAGGAAATTGAGATCACTAGGAATAACATGGATGAGAAAATAAAGTTTTCCCTAGAAGAAAGTCAAAATCCATTGACAAAGAAGAAAAAAGATCCCAAAATCCCTTCTTTGAATGAAATTAATCAAACCTCAAATCTAGAAGAAGGACATGATGTGTAGCTTTAAATAATCCCAAAAAGTTTAGATAGGTTTTTTTTTAAAATTTTATTAATGGGTAATTCAATAATTTGATTATTTTTAGTATAATTATGAAGAACATGCATGCATGTTCTATTAAAAATATGTGTGCACGTGATCAAATCCAAAAAAAGAGGGTGACTCCAAGAGGGAAATTAAATATTTCTATTCCAAAAAATAGTAAATAAAATAGTGGGGTTTGCATGCATCATGCATGTAAGTCCTTTTTAGAAAGCTTCCTAAAGGATGGACTTGCATGCAAATTCATTGAACTTGATAAAGGAATGCTTGTTCTTTTTAGAAAGTTTATTTAGACAAGATTATCTAGGTGGTTTTTAGTAAATTAGATTTTTACTAAAGCTAACTTCTTATTTTATTTATAAGGTTGCCTGATTGGTAGTTTTGATATCAATAAATATTTTTATTTATAAAAAAAAATGAAAAAATTCATAACAAATTTTAGCAAATAAAAAGAGGTTTTTGATTATACCACCCTGAGTAGAAAATAATTCTATGGAATTTTAAAATGGATCTATTTGGAGGAAAAATATGCTAATTAAGGAGGAAAACATTAAAAGCGTATGCACATGAAACCCTTGTAACTAGATGAGTGTAAAATCTTAGGGTAAAGTTTCAGATCTAAAAATCAATCATGACAAGCTGAAACCCTAGGAGGTTAGAAAACATAGATTAGGATATGTTTGAAAATGAAGACTCATAGGGCGGATTCACCAAATGTTTAACCTTAAAATCTAGATTAAAATATATAAGGTTAAAGGGGATAGAGATAGCCTATGAAATATATGTATGTGTGTGTGTATATATATATATCACTAGTTATACTTACTATTTTTAGCATATATCAGTATTTAAATTTAGAATATTGTTTATCTAAATTTATAATTACTTGGCTTGCTATATATATATATATATAACAAGCCAAGTAATTATAAATTTAGATAAACAATATTCTAAATTTAAATACTGATATATGCTAAAAATAGTAAGTATAACTAGTGATTGATATAATAATGAAATTAAAATAAGTGTACTTATATAGATTACTATGTGCATTCAAATTTGATATGGAACGAGCTAGAAATAGACTAGATATGGACTCTGGACTAGTCATTAGATTCTATAAATTTGACCAATGTGGCCTCAAACACTTGTGTCAACATAATATGACTGCAACAACATTTGTATCTAACCTGGATGTATGTGTTTTATATAGAATACCTCTTAGATCTGGATGCAACCACCTAGAATATTTTGGGTTATATGTCACTTTCACTTTAGTGTGCTTATATCTAGATCATAGGCCATCACTCTTGTCAAATTATCAAAATCCTATTTCTTCATCTTCATAATGACCTTAAGAAAAATGGGTTAGTGGGCTCATGGTGTTGAGCTAAACCTAAAAATCTCTATGTCAGTGGGTGCTACCTAGATAGACACTACCATACAGAGGGCCTTAGGCTGATGTATTTCTCCCCTAATGTGTTATATTATGTGTATACAAGGGTGTAATATGTGGAAAGCAAGTACAATAATGACCTAACTTATAACTTGGTAAATATTACTCATGAGTTGTGTTGGGGTTCTAGATTTTCACCCTAGCTAAGGAAGGGATTGTTAAGATCTTTCTACTCAAATCTAGTCCAACATGGGACTGATCATAGGTTATGGGTATCCTAATAATGGATTATACCTATAGAGAAGGCTGAATTACTTATGTATCTATCACCTACACTAAACCTAAACTAGCACTTGTTTATAAAAGGGAGAGGATTTGACAAAACTTATAAAAACATGTAAAAAATGATGATGCACCGATGATTTGATCACTCCAACTCACACAAAACACACTATAAGACATTATTAAGACTAAAGAACATTAGTATCACATAAATATTTCAAAAACAAGGCATTAATCAATTACCAAAATAGCAAGAGAGGGAAGATATCCACTTTCGAACTAGACAATAAACTGGAGATTGTACGTACAATGACATGTGAAAATTATTAAGGACTTACTGAAGGTGAGAAACTCAAACATTATCAAGGAACATATATTCACTTAACAATAGTGCATGAATTCATAGAAAACACTTCAATCTAGCTTTAAAAAGGGTGGAGTTCAATCTATATTGCATCAAAAAGGCATCACAGTACAAATTTTGGTAGAGTCTAGTCATACTAAAAAGAGGGATGAAGGATCAATATCAAGGCTTAGAAGCCTATATTTATAGAAAAGAGAAAGAGAGAGAGCCATGTATTGGAAAATGCCCAACCTATTTTGATGGATTATTACTCTTGAGGATGCTGACTCAGATGTTATCAACAAAGAACCAACTTTGTAAAATAATTAAATGTCCATTTCCCTTATCCAACTGCCAGATCTTTTCTTGGAATCATGCCATTATTTACTTGATATGCTGACAAGGATCATGTCTTAGAACTAGCGAAAATGTGCCACATCTGCATTAGGTGACCACCAAAACCTAAAACTGTGAACCATGATGAGGTGAAACATAGGTCAACTATATGTGAAAACCAATCTTAGACCATTGATTTTCACACAGTCATGATATCTATGAAAGTTGCAAACTCCCTGACTTTACTTCATAGTCACTAGTTTATCTTCACCTTTAGTATTAGATTCAAAGGATCTATCTTACCTATATGAATCTTTATTGGTGATGCTTGGTCTCTAAACTATGGCCTTGGTTTAACTCTGATTCGCCTTCGAGCTTAGCTCCTTGACATTTGCTTTTTTTGGATCCAAAATAACATCTTCAACTTTCATAAAAATGTCCCAAACTTGATTTTGCTTATTGGCTGTTAATAACCAACTAGGCTCATCTACATCATGTCAAACTATATTTATGAAGATACATTGACTTATTGACCCTACCTCACTCTATTGATCTATCTGTGTATAGATGCCTGTGAGCCATCGATCTTCTGCCAACTGAATGCACTTGTGTTATTTGTCATGCACACATTTTCTTTATAAGTCCTCTGAATCTTTGACCTTCACTCAACATTAGATTTGGATACCCAATCAAATTCCAACTATTGATGTATTAGGACCCAATACTGGAAAGCTAACAACTACTTCATGATCTTAAAATTAACATCCTTACTCCTATCAAATGACATTCATATGACCATCAATTTTACACTCAATAAGATCTATCTTGCTTCTTTTCTTAAAGTTTATGTCCCATTGATCATCATTTAGCATTATATAGAACATGACTGATGTCCCAAAAACTATGAAATTTAATCTCATATGGATTTCTTTAGTGGATTTAATTTGAATCTCATGCAAACATCTTGTTGTACCCAAAAAAATGTCACTCATTTTTGGGACAACATATGAGCTATTTTGGTCCTGCAAGACAAAATTATCTCTTCCCATTTTAGAAAATTGTTCTAAACTTTCAAAATTGGGAATTATTCAAGATTTTTTAGTTAAAGGAGTAACAGGTTCAATAGCTTTAATAAGTGAGTTCTAGAAAAGGAATAGGTTCCTCAACACTTAGATGCTTTTGAGGCTAGTTCAATGCCTTGGTTCAACCAAAAATGTTCATCGGCAAGATTCAAAGAAGGATTGAACCATTGAACTGTCAAACCCCACTTCTAAAAAGGTTCAAAGGTTCAATGGGTTTAAAGGTTCAATGACATCAACAAGCTTCAAGAGTTAAGCGCTTCGGCCAAAGGTTCAAAGTGGTTGGTTCAACACGGTTAGTTCAAAGAGCTTGGTTCAAGCGGTCAATTGAATAAGTAGTAAAGAAGGAATAAACCATTGAAACATTGAAACAAAGTTGGTTCAATCAGTCAGTTCAAGTGGTAGGTTCAAAGGAGTGCCCCAAAGTTGAAGAGACAAGTGCCCTTACGGAGGGCAGTGAGCAAAAACATGCAAAGTTGAAATTCCCATGGAAAAAGTGACTAAGGCAAGAAAAGCCCAAAGCAAAAGCCCGTCAGAGC
This sequence comes from Torreya grandis, assembly GCA_037957365.1. Lineage (NCBI taxonomy): Eukaryota > Viridiplantae > Streptophyta > Pinopsida > Cupressales > Taxaceae > Torreya > Torreya grandis. The sequence continues at coordinate 1,713,324 of JARHVA010001913.1, forward strand.
CTAGCGGATACTACCAAGTTTCATCTATCGAGCCCCATTATACTTTGTTTCTAAGAGCTACAAAAGTTTCCATGTGTCCCTTGTAAGATAAATAGAGCATGCCAAGTGTCAACATCCATATGAATCCAAGTGAGTCCTAAGTGTATCTATAGTGTTTATAAAGCTTAGCAAAAGCCACCATGTGTCATCTTCTGCAAGACTCTCCAAAGGCATCCAAAGCCTCTATAAGTTAAGTGGATGCTGCCACGTGTCCTCACCTATTTCATAGTGGATGCTGCCATGTGTCACCTATTGAAGATCAACCAAAAATCAACTAAGACAATGCCAAAAGACAAACAGCCCTTGCGGAGGATAGGCGAGGAGTAGATGGACCATTACAAAAACTTGAAGGATAGTTCCATGCTTAAACAAGTCCTTGTGGAGGGCACAATTCTCTTTTGGAAAATAATGGTTAAGGTAAGAATCCTTCAGACTTTTTGAAGGAATTCACCTTAAAAGATTTCCTTCAGACATATTATCTGAAAGAATTCCTTTGGACTTTTTGTCTGAAGGAAAAGTCTATTGAAATAGAAAACCCATCGAGGAAATAAAATCTTGAAAGCTACCATGTGTCCCTCATAAAGTTGTAGCAAAATGTGCTACGTGTCATCTACAAAACTCAACATAAGTCACCAAGTGTCAACATCCACAACTTTTTCCTTTTATTGAGTAAGAACTATGGTGGGTCCCAGGTAAGTGGCTAAACTCCAATGGAACATGCCATCTGTCATCATCTGCATAAATCTAAAAGAGTCCCAAATATTTCCATAGTGTCTCTAAAGCTCAACAAAAGCCACCACTTGTCATCCTCCATGGGATTCTCAAATGACATCCAAAATATGCCATGTGTCCTGTTATAACTCTATAAAGCGCGACAAGTGTCTGCATCTACATCTCAAGTTTCTTACAAGTTTCAAATATTCTTTTAATAAGCATCTCTCAGAGTCTCGTGGATGCTGCCAAGTGTCCTAATCTATTTTGCAGTGAAATGTGCCACGTGTAAATTGCAAGTTTAGCGACCAGACAAAGAGATAGCCTAAGATCTCAGAAAAGGGATAAAACACAGCTGGAAAAGGAGGAATGATGAAGAAAGACCAAAAATACCCATGCATGATATATGTTTCTAGAAGGTGAAGCATTCCACCAGTTGGACATTGGAGAACATAAACATTCAATGGCATGACCTGTTTCTCTGCATTGAGAAAAGCAAATGGGAAACTACACCTGATTCCAGTATATCTTCTTGACAGAATTTAAAATTTATTGAATGCAACATGATGTGTTACTACTCCCAAGTCTTTCTTGGAGAGATATATATTGGACTCTCTCGTATTATTTTAAAAGAGATTTTTTTGTTATCAAAAACTAATTTTTGCCCAAATTAAAAGGCATTACTGAGACTTTGAGCTTAGATTGTTGATCATATTTTGTTATTGGAATAAGAAAGCAAGTGACTTTTTAGAATTTGTGCTATAATAACTTGGTTGTTGGGGAAATTGTTCTTATGTCTGTTTCTTTAATACGATTTCTATCCATTTAATTAAATAATAAAAATTACTGAAAGTAGTCAGGAAGGTGTCCTGAAGTCAATTGTAGAGAGACTTTATGCCCACACAATTGCCTTTAGTGTGTTTGTCTTTTCTATTCTTGTGTAAAGGATCTTGGGATGACTTTGTGCCCTCATTATCCTTTGTATCTCACTCTTTGGTAGTTGAGATGGAGACTTTGTGCTACATTTCATCCCGCTGTGTTACTATGCCCTTGGTTACCTATTGCAATTACTACCAAGAAGATTATTGTTGTTTGTTGAATAGTACTTCTGAAAGAAGAAGATTGCTTTCTGTCATTACTTCTAAGATTTCTCCCTTGATCCTTGAACATCATCTCTGAAAAAAGATAGATGGATGGTGTTGTCTTACCCCAAGTGTTATTTTCAGCATAAATGTATATTATATAGCTCCTCATATTTAATACAAAACCTCCCCTTGATGAGAGGAGTGATTAGTCTCCTTTTGATGTGATAAACCTACACATCTGGTTGACCAATCTCCCTATGCTTTGGTGAATAGAACTACTTTGCCTATCAGTTAGTTGAGTGACAAAATATTCACCCAACAATTTTTGGTGACTCCACTAGGGAATTACGTGCAATTTGAAGCCTCAAGTTTTAGATTGAAGCAGTCCCTATCCTTATCCATTATAGACTTTGGTGAATCCATTATGTGTCTTACCCATTATCATTATATCCTTACCATCTCCCTCCACCTCCACATCAACTGGGATAGAATGCATAGTTTGAAGCCTTAAGCTTCAATCTAAAGTAGGACTAGTTCTTTCCCATTTTTGTTTTACAATCTGGCAGATCCATGGTATAGGTGAAGCTAAAGGGCTAAAGGTATTGTTGACCTTGTATTTGAGTTGGTACAACAAAGTAAATTTGATCCGTTTCTTTTATCATCTCATCTCCAACGAACCGAGAGCTTTCCTCGTACTAAAGTCAAGTCTCCATTACCGGGCAAAGCCTCCATTTTTGCTATTAATAAAGCTTTGTCAATACTTACCCCTCTGAGATTTGTTATTCCACCTTTTCATAGTCATACAATGGTAGTTCATGGTCCTTGGAGTAACTCTTTTAGCCCACTCAATTTAACTCCACCTCTACATGAGCTACCGCGCAGCTCAAGAAAGAATTTCCCTAAAAGGGCTAAAGGTATTGTTGACCTTGTATTCGAGTTGGTATAACAAAGTAATTTTAATTCATTTCCTTTATCATCTCATCTCCAATGAACTAGGAGCTTTCCTCCTACTAAAGTCAAGTCTCCATTACTGGGCAAAGCCTCCATTTCTGCTATTAATAAAGCTTTGTCAATACTTACCCCTCTGAGATTTGTTATTCCACCTTTTCATAGTCATACAATGGCAGTTCAAGGTCCTTGGGGTAACTCTTTTGGCCCACTCAATTTAACTCCACCTCTACATGAGCTATCACGCAGCTCAAGAAATAATTTCCCTAAACTCTATGGTGATGGAAAGGTTTATCCTGATGAGCATGTTACAGCCTTCAACATAGCTTGTGGTGTGATAGGCATAGAATTTGAGGACGTGGTAGTTAGACTATTTGTGGAAACATTGCAAGGTGATACTATAGATTGGTTCTACCATCTGCAAGCTCGATTAGTGACTGACTAGAACACCCTCAAAGCCAAGTTTGAAGCCAGATTCAAAACTGTTAAAGATGCACATGCCCTTCTGGCCTAGCTCATACAGATGAAAAAGGAGCCTCATGAACCAATGAGGGACTTCATAGCCAAGTTTGATAAGCTAAGGAATAGGATTCCTACAATTGCTTAGCCAACACTTGAAAACCTCAAATGCTTCTTCATCAACTCACAGTTGCTTGAAGTGAGTTTTTTGCTAAGACGGGCTTGCCAAATAGACCTTGTTGAAGCTCAAGATTTGGCCACTGAGGTAGAAGATGACCTTATCTTGGCCAAAAAGATAAGGAGAGACCCTAATATAAATAGACCCTCATCATCTTTTGAATATCCATCTATAGGCACCACTGATCTAATAGTGCAAAAGTTGGCAAATGAGTTGCTTGTTCTCAAAAAGTAAATGGTGCAAGGAATGTCTTCTGCTCCTTCATATAGAGATATGCCAAAGAAGACATTTCTAAATCAGTCATACCAGGGCAACACTACCAGGAATCAAAGACACCTAAATTATTTTCCTCTCCCACAAGGGAAACTTGCCATTAAAGCACCCCTAACCAATTCAGTAGTGGGATATCTTGAAGCAGAATCAAACTTCTCTTTCCAGTCTAAATTGAGTCAAGAAAATGATGCTGATCTCCTTGTAGAAGGCCAAGAAGAATTAGTTGGCAACTCCAACATTGGTTTCTTGCAATACTAGGATGAACCCAAAAGTAAAGGAGAAGCGTTAGATGGATCGTACGCGGTGTTTACCATGTCACAAAAATAGTTAGCTCAACAAGTTGATAAGGGAAAAATGAAAGAGCATTCTTAGCTTGTAATTTCAATTGCTAAGCAGGGAACCACCCTTCCTTTCTAGCCAAAAGACCCGGTGATCACCAAAAAGGTAAGTATATCAAGTTCACCTTCACCTTTAACTTCAATTTCACAAATCAGTCCTCCCCTCCCTATAAACTAGAAAGTTGAATTATCTTCCTTTGTTCCTAGTCAAATTTAGTCATTTGACATAATTGATCATGTCAAGAAAACTAAAATTCAAATGATTGAGTTTGAATATTTACAATCTAAACCTGAGTAGTTGGATAGGTTAGTTCAATGTGTGAAGAATAAAGCTATCCTTGCAGGACAAGATGCTAAGAAGGTAACTCATGATTCCCGAAAGAACATGCCCATTCCAAACAATCTTGTCATTACTCCTCTAGCTGCCCCTAGGAAAATAAAGCCTTTCTATGTTTCCCTATTGATAAATGGTCATAAACTGAGCAATTGCATCATAGACTCAGGTGCATCTGACAATGTCATGCCTGCCAAAGTAGCAGAATCTCTTGGTCTCACACTAACCAAGACATTCAGGAGGTGTTTTTCCATGGATAATAAATAAGTACCTTTGTTAGGATAAATCAAGGATGCCCAATTTGCATTTTTAGCATTCCCAAACAAAAGGATCAAGATGATAGTCCTGGTGGCTGATGTTCCAGCTTCATATGGCATTCTTCTGGGGTGAAATTTCTATAAAAATGTTGGTGGAGAATTGAGCATGGACCTGTCTAAAGTGAGGATCCATGTTAAAGGCATCATGAAGAGGCTACTTCTTGAAAAAGAATCAAAATATATTGTCACTCAGACATCAGCCCTTGAAGCTCAAATTCTGTTTAAGTCTTCAGGCATGGGTAATTACTTTTTATCCATAGGAAAAGTTCATGAGGTGCTTGATGAAGTCCCTAAATGTGATCCAGAGTTTGAATCAGACCATACATCAAAAGAATTGGTAGGTCGCAGTACAGATGGAGAAGGATCTTCTCTCTCTAATGAAGGAAAATCTAATGAAAAATTAGTGTCTGATGAGGTATAGATTCTAGAATTTGATGGCAGCTGCTCTTCTACTAGTTTAGGAGCTGGGATTATGTTAATATCTCTTCAAGGAGTTATTTTTCCCTCTTCATACAAGTTGTAGTTCAATAATACTAACAATACTATTGAATATGAATCTCTTCTACTTAGATTGAAAGCAGTTAAAGATAAGGGCATCAAACTCCTTCATGCCAAAGGGGATGTTGAACTGGTGGTTTTTCAGGTGAGAAACCTATACCAAACCAAGAATGAAAGATTGTGCCACCACCACAATCTAGTTTGGGACCAAATTAAAAGATTTGATGCTTTCAACATCTCTGCCATACCTAGGGAAGTCAATGATCGAGCTGATGCACTTGCTATTTCAACAACTCTCTTAATTCCTCACTCAGACTTCAAAGAAGACAGGTACACCATTGAACTATTTTTCAACCAAGTGTGCTTGACAATGGTGATCATTGGCAAGTATTCAATGATGATCACCAAATCATTACCTTCTTGGAATAAAAAGATAGCTTTGAATAGCTGCATTTTGAAGGTAGTGAACCTCAAAAGTGTGAACTAGCCCCTAAATCAAGTCCAGATGCAAATGAAGAATTCTTACAACTCAAAGGAAATAAAATTCCCAAAGGCCTGGTTTCCCTTGAGAAACTATTTGAAAAGCATGATAGGTTTGTCAAATAGAAGAAAATAGATTCAAGCTCCTCTCAGGGATTTGATCAAATAAATTTGACTAACAAAGAAAATCTCAAGATGGTGAACATTGGGAAGTGCTGCACTCAAGAAGAGAAGTTCAAGTTCACCACTTTGCTCAGCTAATACATGGACGTCTTAGCATACTCCTATGATGACTTGAAATCTCTCAGGCCTGATGAAATTTTCCATGACATTCCTCTCAAGGCTGACTCGATACCTTATAAGTAAAAATCTAGATAGTATAATCTGAAGATATCAGGTACTATTCTATTTGAGATACAAAAAATGTTAAATGCTAGAATTATTTTCCCAATATATCATTCCACATGGATTACAAACATAGTGCTTGTAAGGAAGAAGAATGGAAAAATTTGCATCTATGTGGATTTCAGGAATCTAAATCAGTCATCTTTGAAGGATAACTATCCTTTGCCAATCATAGATCAAGTACTTTAGATAGTGACAGTTTAGAGATGTTATCAATGCTAGATGGCTTCTCAAGATATAATCAGGTTGAAGTTGGTGAGGCAGACCAACACAAGACTGCCTTCACCACTCTTTGGGGCTCATTTGCATATAGAAGGATGCCTTTTGGCTTGATAAATGTTGGCACCACCTTTTAGAGAGAAATGGACCTTGCTTTCAATGATGAGATGGGTAAATTCATTATAGTTTATCTTGATGACTTGACCGTCTTCTCTAAGCATCACCTAGATCATATACGCCACTTGCAACAAGTGTTGGAGCGTTGCCACTAGAATGGTATTTCCTTGAACCCCAAGAAGTCTATTTTTGGAGTAACAGAGGGGAAACTTATCAGACACATTATGTCCAAAGAAGGCATAAAGATTGACTCAGACAGAGTCAAGTCTATCCAAGAGATTACCTTGCCTACAAGTAAGACTGCTGTTCACTCTTTCTTCGAAAAGGTGAATTTTTTACGGAGGTTCATCCTCAAGTTTGCTGAGAAGACTCGACACATTGTGAACATGATGAAGGGAAAGGCCACCTTAGCTAGACTGAAGAAGGCAAGTCAACATTTGAGGATTTCAAGACTGCCATTGCCCATGCCCTAATTCTGGTTTGTCTAGATTACAACAAAGAATTCATTATATACAGTTATGCTTCTGAACACATGCTTTCAACAATTCTAGTTCAACAAAATAAAGAAGGTATGAGATCTCCCATTTCTTTCATGAGCTATCCTCTCAAAGCTCATGAACTAAAGTACTCAAACATGGAGAATCATGCTTATGTAGTGGTGAAGGCAGTCAAGCATTTCTGCTTCTACATCCTAAATTCACACTACTGCCTTAGTTCCTAATACCATGGTCAAATCCATACTGACTCAATAGGAGTTTGGGATGAAAAGAGGTAATTAGATTACAAAGATCCAAGATTTTGATCTAGTCATCAAGCCAACAAAACTAGTACAAGGAAAAGGCCTATGCCAATTAATTGCTGATAACAAACTAGAAGAAGTAGAGGTTGAAGACACACCGACAATCCTCTTTATCTCCACCATGAATGAGTGGTATTCAGGTATTGATCATTTCCTTACTTATGGTGAGTGTCCTGCTCACCTATCTTACAAAGAAAGGAGGTCTATCAAGTTGAAAGCTGCTAATTTTGTCCTTTGGGACAATGGCCTGTACAAGAGGAGCCTTAATGGAGTGTTCCTTCACTATGTGGACAAGGAGCAACAAAGCCAACTTTTAAAATCCTTCCAAAATATTGCTTGTGGAGGACATTTTTCTACTCCTATGACTACCCATAAAATTTTGCAAGCTAGGTATTACTGGCCAACTCTTTTCCAAGATGCATATAAGTGGGTAAGAAAATGTGAACTCTGCTAGTAGTTTGTTGGAAGACCCAAGTTAGCTGCCCTACCTCTTAAGCCAATGGTCATAGAGGAACCATTATAGAAATGGAGAATTAATTTTATTGGAGCTGTAAACCCATCTTCTAGTGCTGGACATAATTATGTCTTTATGAAAACTGACTACTTCACCAAGTGGGTGGAAGCAATTCTAACCAAGCATGCTACTTCATAAGTAGTATGCAATTTCCTCAAGGAGACTATCATTTCCAGGTTTGGGGTCCCAATTAAGATTGTTACTAACAATGCAACTTGTTTCACTTACTAGGAGATTACACAATTCTATTTCTACTATGGGATTACTCTCTCCCACTCTTATGATTACTTTCCACAAGGAAATGGACAGGTTGAATCAAGCAATAAGAACCTGGTGACTATCATCAAAAAGTTGGGAGATGACAACCAAAGGACATGGCATAAAACATTGGTTGATGTTCTATGGGTAGACATAATTACACCAAAGAGAGTAATTAGTATGTCTCCTTTCCAACTTCTTTATGGTATCAATGCTGAGATACCAATCACCTTAGAATTGCCAGCATTAAAATTGGCTAAGGCAATTGAAGATCAGACATATGAAAGTTCCATTGATAAGAGGATCATGTACCTGATTGAGCTAGTTGAGTAGAGAACTATGGTGGTGGACCAAATTGCCACCCATCAAATTCTAGTGAAGAATCTCTTCGACCAGAAGACAAAAAACCATGATTTCTAGGTTGGAGATCAAGTCCTGCTGTGGGACAAAAGGAGAGAACCAAAAGGGATGCATGGACAGTTTGACTCCCTTTAGAGGGGCCCATTTATTATTCATCAACACAATGGTGAAAACATCTTTCTACTGAAGTATCAAGATGGCACGCTCTTTTCTCTACCTCACAGTGGACAACATTTGAAACACTTCAATTCTTGAAGTACCAGATCATTTCATCTGTACATATGTATATTTGTATAGTTTTTAATTCCATTTTGTTTTGTTTGTTTTCATTTTTGATGCCTTTATTTTCTAGATAACATGAATCCATAGCCCAATGGCACACATGAAGACACTGGAGATTCTGGATTCTACTCCCTTCAATTCTTTTTACAATGGATGGAAGTTCCCCAACTGGAGCTAGCTATTGTATCCAAAAAAATGTCACTCATTTTTGGGACAACATATGAGCTATTTTGGTCCTGTAAGACAAATTATCTCTTCCCATTTCAAAAAATTATTTTGAACTTTCAAAATTGAGAATTATTTAATCTTTTTCAGTTAAAGGACTAATAGGTTCAACAGGTTCAATAGCTTCAATAAGTGAGTTATAGAAAAGGATCAGGGTCCTTAAAACTTAGACGCTTTCGAGGCTGGTTCAATGCCTTGGTTCAACCAAAAATGTTCATCGACAAGCTTCAAAGAAGGATTGAACCATTAAACCATTGAACCCCGCTTTTAAAAAGGTTCAAAGGTTATATGGGTTCAAAGGTTCAATGACATCAACAAGCTTCAAGAGTTAAGCGCTTTGGCTAAAGGTTCAAAGCAATTGGTTCAATGTGGTTAGTTCAAAGAGCTTGGTTCAAGTGGTCAATTGAATAATTAGTAAAAAAGGAATAAACCATTGAAATTTTGAACCAAAGTTGGTTCAATCAGTCAGTTCAAGTGACAGGTTTAAAGGAGTGCCCCAAAGCTGAAGAGACAAGTGCCCTTACGAAGGGCAGTGAGCAAAAACATGCAAAGTTGGAATTCCCATGGAAAAAGTGAATAAGGAAAGAAAAGCCTAAAGCAAAAGCTCATCAGAGCTTAGTGGATACTGCCAAGTGTTGTCTACCAAACCCCATTATACTTTGTTTCTAAGAGCTGTAGAAGTTGCCATGTGTCCCTTGTAAGATAAATAAAGCATGCCAAGTGTCAACATCTGCATGAATCCAAGTGAGTCCCAAGTGTATCTATAGTGTTTCTAAATCTTAACGGAAGCCACCATGTGTCATCTTCCATGAGACTCTCAAAAGGCATCCAAATCCTCTATAAGTTAAGTGAATGCTGCCACGTGTCCTCACCTGTTTCATAGCAGATGCTGCCACGTGTCACCTATTGAAGATCAGTCGAAAATCAACTAAGACAAAGCTGAAAGACAAATAACGCTTAGGGAGGATAGGCGAGGAGTAGATGGACTATTACAAAAACCCAAAGGATAGTTCCATGCTTGAACAAGTCCTTGCAGAGGGCACAGTTCTCTTTTAGAAAATAACATGGCAAAATGGTTAAGGTAAGAATCCTTCAGACTTTTTGAAGGAATTCACCTAGAAAGATTTCCCTTGGACAAATTGTCTGAAAGAATTCCTTCAAAATTTTTGTCTAAAGAAAAAGTCTACCGAAATAGAAAACCCACCAAGGAAATAAAATCCCAAAATCTGCCACATGTCCCTCATAAAGTTGTAGTGGAACATGCCACGTGTCATCTACAAAACCCAACGAAAGTCACCAAGTGTCAACATCCACAACTTTTTCCTTTTATTGAGTAAGAACTATGGTGGGTCCCAGGTAAGTGGCTAAACTCCAACAGAATGTGCCATGTGTCATCATCTGCATAAATCTAAAAGAGTCTTGAATGTTTCCATAGTGTCTCTAAAGCTTAGTGAAAGCCACCACTTGTCATCCTTCGCATGATTCTCAAATGACATCTAAAATATGCCACGTGTCCCGTTATAACTCTATAGAGCATGACAAGTGTCTGCATCTACATCTGCATCTCGAGTTTCTTACAAGTTTCAAAGCTTCTTTCAATAAGCATCTCTTAGAGTCCCATGGATGCTGCCAAGTGTCTTGATCTATTTTGTAGTGGAACGTGCCACGTGTAAATTACAAGTTCAACAACTGACCAAAGAGATACCCTAAGATCTCAAAAAAGGGATAAAACACAGCCAAAAAAGGAGGAATGATGAAGGACAAGAAATACCCATGCATGAGATATGTTTCTAGAAGGTGAATCAGTCCACTAGCTGGACATTGGAGAACATGAACATTCAATGGCGTGACCCATTTCTCTGCATTGAGAAAAGCAAATGGGCAACTACGCCCGATTCCAACATATCTTCTTGACAAAATTTAAAATGTATTGAATGCAACATGATGTGTTACTACTCCCAAGTATTTCTTGGAGAGCTATATATTGGAATCTCTCTTATTATTTTAAAAGAGATCTTTTTGTTATCAGAAATGAATTTCTGCCCAAATTGAAAGGCATTACTGAGACTTTGAGCTCAGATTGTTGATCATATTTTGTTATTGGAATAAGAAAGCAAGTGGATTTTCAAACTTTGTGCTGTAATAACTTGGTTTTTGGGGAAATTTTTCTTATGTCTATTTCTTTAATACGATTTCTATCCCTTTAATTAAATAAGCAGAATTAGTGAAAGTAGTCAGGAAGGTGTCCTGAAGTCAATTGTAGAGAGACTTTATGCCCACACAATTGCCTTTAGTGTGTTTGTCTTTTCTATTCCTGTGTAAATGATATTGGGATGAATTTGTGCCCTCATTATCCTTCATATCTCACTCTTTGGTAGTTGAGGTGGAGACTTTGTGCTACATTTCATCCTGCTGTGTTACTATGCCCTTGGTTACCTGTTACAATTACTACCAGGTAGATTCTTGTTATTTGCTGAATAGTACTTCTAAAAGAAGAGGAGTGCTTTCTATCATTACTTCTAAGATTTCTCCCTTGATCCTTGAACATCATCTCTAAAAAAAGAGAGACGGATGGTGTTGTCCTACCCTAAGTGTTATTTTCAGCATAAATGTATAGTATATAGCTCCTCATATTTAATACAAAACCTCCCCTTGATGATAAGAGAGATTAGTCTCCTTTTGATGTGGTAAACCCACACATCTAGCTGACCAATATCCCTATGCTGTGGTGAATAGAACTATTTTGCCTATCATTAGCTGAGTGACAAAATATCCACCCAACACATCTTATGTTGCATCTCCCACTTTGAAGTCCTATAACTTGAAGCACAAGAATCATGTAGGCATCAAAATTGCTGGAGATGTTTTTGAGGTCAAAAGGAACAATCTATTTTGATCCATTGGTGTTGAGGTCAAATACCCCCATTTTTGAAAAGTGGGACCCTTGAGATATTTTAAAGCTTAACCTTAAAAGCATGGCCTATTTTGAACATTATTTAGAATTTAAAGATCATCCACTTTAATGAGGTTGGTTCACTAGTTTATTTTTTTGTTTTGAGCTTGTGATGTAGAGCTATTATCAAATTTCACTTCTCTTTACACTTAGCTTACAATTTTGCCAATATAGCTTACAATTTTGCTAATATTTCATGACTAACACTAGGTCTATTTGGTACAAATGGTCCAAAAACTCAAATCCTTGATAATCAAGATTATAAACACATACAATACATAATATCCTTACTAAAAAATATCTCCCTCCACTCACATCACACATTAATGACAAGCACTCACATTGACTTGTGTCATTATTCCTTCTTCTACAACATACCTTTATTGGTTCTTTGAGTTTCTTGATTAATATAAGGTCATCAATTTAGTAAGCATGCTCATTAAAACTATTAGTAACCCTCATGTAGTAATTATGTTTGTCAAACACTATAATCATCTTTTATAATGCATTAAGACACACCTACCACTATACTCTGCCTTATCACTAATCCTTGTAGCCTTTTCCATTGACTTTCTTTGTGTATGGTGTTGTACAAACACCAAATAAAGAACCACAATATTATTTCAGTACTCTCTTTCTTCCTTTAGCCTTTCCTAAAGTTTTAAGTCTCCTTCACTCTATTTGGTCTATTTTAAAGATGCTTAAAGGCCACTATTTAGGCCTTTTAGGTCATTTAGGACTTTGTTACACACAATTATCTAGAAAAGTATGAATCCATACCCAAATGAGCTAAAACCTTCAAAATATTTTAGTCCATCATCAATCCTATCTGGTTACTAAATATCAATGGATTTGATTAGTTAGAACATTTATAATCTCATATTGAAGCTCCAAACCCTAAAATAGGGTTTTCTTATCTCAGTCACAAGCTGAGTGCTACTAATTTACATTGTGTCTATCTTGAGAGATTTAAAAGTCCCAAAAATCATTTATTAGGTTTGTTTAGACTCTAGGTAACTTCTCCAATCATTTTACCTATTATTTTATCCACTGTATATGTCAATCAACTCAAAATATACTTGACTATGTAAGCAAGAAAATCCTTTACAAGCCTATTCTAGGATTTACACACTCTTAATATCTTATTGTCTCACTTAAATGTTAAAATAACATTCATTAGATTAAAATTTACTCACCAAAGAGATTTAGACTTTTTTACAACTTAAATCCTTGAGCATATCCTTCCAAGAAACTAAATACACAGTCCAATCTTGACAACATTTACTACAAGAAACAAGACTAATTTTAAGGATATCAATACTCATAGTGTTTCTATTATTCAAATAGACATAATTGGGTCTAAAAAATAATTACACATCCTTCTCAATATTTATCTAGGTTAGATTGACCTCTACCCACATGCATTTCCTTAGTTCTTAGTGTTTTTATACATACAGTCTATGTATATTTACCCAAGAGGGTTCTAATAAGGTTTTAAAAAATATGAGTGGCTTTCAAATGATCTCAATTCTCAAAAAGGGCTTGTTCACCCTAAACATAGTATTTTTAACCTCTGCTTTACTTGAATGATTCCTATTCTCATTCCCAACTCCTTCGAATCAAACCAATCTCATGCTAACTATAACAGAGTACAATTTTCTATCCTTATGGACTGCATGCTTTCAAAGAACAAAAACTATGACCAAATGAGAACTTGCCACCTATTTATCAATTTTAAATCTTAGTCGAGTTTACTTTCAATCCTTATTACATGTTTCATTTACAATCTTCCAATGACAATGACTTACACAAAATTCTCCTTACTATCAAATAAACACAGAACTTGAGAGTCTGTCCTATCATAATGCATTTAAATATGATTATTTACTTCTTGAGAAGATGTAAAGATTAATATATTAATGCATGCAATGACAATTTTAATACAACAAGGAATACTCACCATCCTGAGTTTTTAAATACAATCAATACTCTACCCTTCCTGTAGATTCAATACATATAGAGTTTTTGCATTACTCAACTCATTATTTTCTCAACAAAATTTATTTACATTCTTAATTCTTTTTCATCCTCAAATGGGATGAGAGGTTACCACCTCAAAAATTTACTTTTACATAGTAACAAAACTCCTATATATCAAACTCCTAAAACAAGATTCCCAACTATTTCTTGAACAAGATTTCCTATCAACCTCATACACCTACATAGGGTGGTGGACTGCCACCTCAAACTATATTTTATAAATATATTCAAATACTTTTTAATGACCTTTCAAGAGACCATCAAGGTAATCTACAACATTTTTCACAAATTACACTTCAACTAGACTCACTTAGACTAACTATTACACTATGAAAATTTGAAATTCCCTTTTGGTGGGAAAACCATTTTGAACTCAGATTTAAATTTTCACACACATTATAGATTACTTGAGCATTCCAATATTCCCCTACTTCATACTCCCAATGGGAGAAAATAACTTGGCTCCAATCTTCTTCTTCCTTCAAACACTCATATAGGTGTGTGTGCTCTTTACTGCCACACTTGTAATTTATCTTGCCTCTTGCCATCTTCCTCCATAGTACACCTATAAAATATAAATCATTAAATAAAAAATATTATTTCTTATGCTCTTGAGGCATTCTCCATCTTCCCTCTTTGTTTTCTTTTTCATCTTTCTCCCAAGCATCTTCATGTGATTAGTTTGCTTCACTCTCCTTCTTTGTATCAGTTGTCAATGCATTTTGCTTTTCTCCTTGCTTGAATTATCCTTCATCTTCCACCTGTAACTTAAATTCAATAGCTACAACTCCTTCATATATAGTACCATCATGTGCTTGATTTCTTCTTACCTTCATTAATACCTTTACCTTGGACATCAATGCTGCATTCCACAAGTCTATTCTTTCTTTGGCAACCTCCTTAACCATTTCCTTATACATTTGATGAGGATAAAATCCATAATCTTGCTTTAAATACTCATACAAACTTGAATATGCCTCATACCTTTCCTTATGCTATTATCCTATTGTTCCTTAGGCTTCACTTTCCTCCTCTTGAGTGAGGATCTCTTCCTTCTTCATGCTATTTTGCCTCCAACATAGCTGACCTATATGTTCTTGTTCCATCAACATGACTCTACATGGAATCTCTTCTTCATCTTGAATTATTTTGATCACCACTTGGTCATATGCCTCTTCCTCTTATCTCTTGAGCCTATTAATGGGCTCAACTATCTTTTCCTTCTCTTCATCTTTCATACCTGCATTCACACATAGCAAAGCAATAGTAGATTTTAAATCATGAGGCTTGATTGCCACTTTGTCCTTTCTCTTTTATCTTCTCCTTTCCACTATTTTATTGATTATACATTT
Source organism: Torreya grandis (assembly GCA_037957365.1). Classification (NCBI taxonomy): domain Eukaryota; kingdom Viridiplantae; phylum Streptophyta; class Pinopsida; order Cupressales; family Taxaceae; genus Torreya; species Torreya grandis. The sequence continues at coordinate 1,728,508 of JARHVA010001913.1, forward strand.
AATTAGTTTCCTTATCATAACCCATACAAGATGTGGGTTCATAAATTATATCATTTGCTCAATCTTGATCAACATATCATTCATTTTTTGCCATCTATCTATCCATTTCAATCTTTTTCTTAGTGTCTTCATGCACCATATTTTCTTTATGGATTTCATGCTTAACCCTATTTTTCTCTTTCCTTACTACCTCTTTTATCATCCTCATATTGAGTACCTCACTTGGGCACATTTTTCTTCTTATTTGGGTCTCACTTGGACTATTCCCTTTGGTTCACACTTGAAACCTTCTATTTCAGACTACACTTGGGCCTTACAACTTCTAATCCTTCACACTTGGACTATTTCACTTCATTGAGATATATTTATGAGATTTTATTCTTTGATTTAGGGCTGACACCACAAAACTTATTATTTACAATCAATCATACATTTAAATAAAATAAATCAACCAATAAATACATCATACCTTCTCAATCTGCATTCCTACTCTATTCTCCAACAAGTAACTTTGAAATTTGCCTTCTTGCTTAACTGTAAGTTCAAGTAACATGTAACATGTACAATGTAATCAAACTAGATATAAATTTCCTAGAGCATCTAGATGGCTCTGATACCAAATGATGTAGAGCTATTATCAACTTGCACTTCTCTTTAGACTTAGCTTATAATTTTGCCAATCTTTCATGACTAACACTAGGTCTGTGTGGTATAAATGGCCCAAAAACTCAAATATTTGATCATCAAGATTCCAAACAAATATAATACACAATATCTTTATTAAAAACTATCTCACTCCACTCACATCATAGATTAATGACAAGAACTCACATTAACTTGTGTCACTATTCCTTCTTCTACAACATACCTTTACTAGTTCTTTGATATTCTTGATTAATATAAGGTCATTGATTTATTAAACATGCTCATTACAACTCTCAGTACCCATCATGAAGTATTTATGTTTGTAAAACACTATAATCATCTTTTATAATGCATTAAGACACACTTACCACTCTGCTCTGCCTTATCACTAATCCTTGTAGCCCTTTTCCATTGAATTTCTTTGTGTATGGTGTTGTACAGACACCAAATAAAGAACCACAATATTATTTTAGTACCCTGTTTCTTCCTTCACCCTTTCTTAAAGTTTCAAGTCTCCTTCACTCTATTTGGTCTATTTTTAAGATGCTTAAAGGCCACTATTTAGGCCTTTTCGGTCAGTTAGGACCTTGTTACACTCAATTATATAGAAAAGTATGAATCCATACCCAAATGAGCTAAAAATTTAAAAATATTTTAGTTCATCATCAATCCTATCTATTCACTAAATATCAAAGGTTTGACCAGTTATAACATTTATAATCTCAAATTGAAGATCCAAACCCTAGAATAGGGTTTTCTTATCTCAGTCACAGATTGAGTGCTACTAATTTCCATTGTGTCTATCTTGAAAGGTTTCAAAGTTCCAAAAATAATTTATTAGGTATATCTAGACTCTAGGTAACTTCTCTAATCATTTAACCTATAATTCTATCCACCGTATATGTTAATTAACTCAAAATATACTCGATTGTGTAAGCAAGAAAACCTTCTACAGGCATGTGTCAGGGTTTACACACACTTAATATATTATTGTCTCACTTAAAGGTTCAAATAAAATCCATTAGATTCAAATTTACTAACCAAAGTGATTTATAGTTTTTTTGTAACTTGAATCCTTGAGCATATCCTTCCAAGAAACCAAATACACAGTCCAATCTTTACAACATTTACTATAGGAAACAAGACCAATTTTAAAGATACCGATACTCATAGGGTTTATATTATTCAAATGGACATAATGGGGTCTATAAAAATTACCCATCCTTCTCAATATTTATCTAGGTTAGATTAACCTCTACCCACATGCATTTCCTTAGTTCTCAGTGTTTATATATATATAGTCTGTGTATATTTGCCCAAGAGGGTTCTAATAAAGTCTTAACAAATATAAGTGGATTTAAAATGATCTTAATTCTCAAAAAATGGATGTTAACCCTAAATATAGTCTTATAAACCTTTAATTTTCTTGAGAAATTCCTATTCTCATTCCTAACTCCTTCGAATCAAACCAATCTCATGCTAACTATAACAAAGTACATATTTTTGTCCTTATGGATTGCATGCTTTCAAAAAACAAAAACTATGACCAAATAAGAACTTGACACCTCTTTATTAATTGTAAATATTAGTCAAGTTTAATTTCAATCCTTATTACATGTTTAATTTCCAATCTTCCACAGACAATGACTTGTACAAAAGTCTCCTTATTATCAAATAAACACAAAACTTGAAACCTTGTCTTATCAAAACAAGTTTAAATATAATTGTTTACTTCTTGAGAAGATGTAAAGATTAATAAATTTATTCATTCAAAAATAATTTAATCAAAACAAGGAATACTCACCATCCTAAGTTTTTAAATACAATCTATACTCTGCCCTTCCTATACCTTTAATACATACAAAGTTCTTGCATTACTCAACTCATTATTTTCTCAACAAGATTTATTTACAATATTCATTATCTATCATCCTTGAATGGGATGATAGGTTACCACCTCAAAATCTTACTTTTACACACTAAAAAAACTATTATATATATCAAACTCCTAAAACAAGATTCCTAACTATTTCTTGAACAAGATTTCTTACCAACCTCCTAAACCTATGTAAGGTGGTGGATTACCACCTCAAACTATATTTGATAAATATATTCAAATCCTATTTTATGAAATTTAAAGAGACCATCAAGGTCATTTACAACATTTTTTACTAATTACACTTCAACTAGACTCACTTCGATAAACTATTACATTATGAACATTTGAAATTTTCTTTTGGTGGGAAAACCATTTTGAACTCAAATTGAAATTTTCACACACATTATAGACCACTTGAGCATTCCAAGATGCCCATACATCAGCTTGACTAATGTTACTAATAATTTGTCTTCATGTCTTTTAGTTGTAGGTTCCATTGGGTCCTTTCTAATAGATTCATGTTCTAAAACCCAGGCATAAACCTTCGGTTCAAATTTAAATTTAAATTTGATAGGAGAAAATTGGTGGGAACATTTTAAATATATTTTGGACTCAAGCCAAAATTTTATGTTAAGGCTTGGTCATGTTTTTCAACACAACCAAACCTTAGTCTCAAATTATGCCTTGGTCCTTTCTATTTCCCCCCTATGTTTCCTATATCTCTAACGTGGTTCAATGTTATGTTGGCAGGGTCTCTTTTAATTTTCCTAGCAGGATCTCTTTATATTTGTTAGGTTGTGGAGCTAAAAGCTTCACTAATGCAGACATGGAGGAGGTTGTTGAGAGGTTTCTGAGTTGCAAAGCAACCGACGTCGGTCTGATCAACCGACGTCGATCATATCTAGTGAGCAGAGCAACCGACATCGATCATATATCGGCTGATGTCGGTCATCTCCAGCCAAATAGGGACCGACGTCAGTCGCCTGTGTGGTTTAGAACTATGAGTTTCACAGATAGTTTGTTAATGAATCAGTTGTTTGCATGTTAAAGGCTAATTTTAGTCTTGGAGCTGTGGATCTAATTATTGTTACTGGATGTCTAATTATTGTTTGCATGAGATCTATTTAAGAGACTCATGGGCTATATTGAAAGGTGTGCTAGTTGAGTAAGAGCAAGGTTAGCTCCTTTAGAGTGAAGAGAGCAAGGTGTGTTCCTCCTAGTGCCACAGTGCCAAGTGTGTATGATCAGGTAGATTTGTAGGTTGTTGCAAGGTCTGGTAGAAGATCCACAGGGGTGCTGGTATGGTAGAATCATAAGGACTTGGTGAGGCAAGGACAAGGATTATATCTGAGTATGTAAGATCAGGTTGATCTGCAGGTGTGTAAGATCAGGAAGGAGATCTACATGTGGTAAGTAAGATCATTGATTTGCAAGTGTGTGTGTGTGTGTGCATGGTCTAGGTTTGTAGGTGTTGTAAAAACAAGTTGATCTACAGGTGGCAGCAAGATTAGGGAGATCAACAACACAACAGGGAGCAATATTAGGGGCGATCTACTTGGAGTACATTGTGTACTTGGAGTACGGTGTGTACTCAGTCGTAGAGTACATGGAGTACTTGTGTAATGGCAGTAGTGATATTGACTAGTGGTACTGGTAGTAGTGATACTAACTGGTTGGAGGTGAACAACAACTCTATGTTTGAGTTGTGTGTTGGGACTGTAATTGAGAGAGTGAACTCTTGAAAGTGAATTACTGTACACTTGGTGTGGGAAACCTGTAAGGTGTGGAAGATGTGGCATCTCTTCATTGTAATTTCTTTCTGGAAGAGTATTAATACAATTAGGTATTGTCTCTCATATTCTGTGTTATTTATAAATTCTAGTTACTTGTGATTCTATTTAAATTTTGCATGTTTAGTTGCTTGTACATGGTAATCAATTGTGCTTTCGGGTCCTAACAAAGTGGTATCAGAGCATTTATGTTCTAGATTCTTGACAATATTTTCTAATGAGGTCAATTTATTACTTAATTTTCCTAAAGCTTTAATGTTAAGGCCCTATTAATATTTATTAACATGAAAAAGACTTTAGTCTAAATGTCTTATCCTAAGTTTCTTTTGTTTTGGGTCCTAACTTAATTATTATGCATCTTACAAGATCCAACAATTCATGCTTACTTGTGCCTTTTGATACAGGAGCAAAGAAAATATTGACAAACTAAGCACTTAGTCCTTTGGACAAATCATGTTCAAGCATCTAAATCATAATCAATAGATCATGTTTCATCGTAGATCAAAGATCAGATGGAGCAAAGACACTATTGAAAAGTCAAAGCCTTAAAAGGCCTACAGAGTTGCCATGCGGTATTCCCACATTCAAAGATTAAAAGCAAAGGGTCCCACATGTTATAAGGGACCAATCATGAGCAAGCTATTAGATCATGATTAGATAATTATTGCTTCATCATGATTTTTAATCAGATGGAGTGAATTGAGTCTAAGATCTCAGGAAGCCTCACAAAACTACCATGTGGCACTTTCACATTTAGACATAGGAGTTTGAAGAAATTATATTTGACATTTTCACCACTATCATTTGAAATCTACAAAGACATATTTGACATTTACATGATCATCAACTTTAATCCCATCAAAACTAAGAACTTCATGAGCCTAAATTTGATGTTCACATGACCATAATTTGACATCTGTGAGGACGTATTTGACATTCATGAGACCATAAAATTTAAGCTAATGGATTATTTTGCTCAAGACTAAGATATACTCTAAAATGTTTTTAGAAGGCTCATGAATTACATTTGTAGACTAATATAACCTCTCGAAGGATGTTCAAGCACTTGAAATCTTTGAACGACAAATAATGAAATGGTCTCATAGTCTAAATATATGCAGAAATGAATTTAGTATAAGTATATATCTTAAGATCCCCATCACATTTGTTTGAATTCCATGAACCTTAGGCTAAAGACTTATACTAAATCTTATTTAAAAAAAAGGGTCTTTGTGACATAAGACTTAGCCCAAATGCTTGTAACTGAAGATTTTATTGTGTTTATTAATACAATAAAGCTCTATGTAAAAATTTAAAATTTGGTACTTATATCACTTTTACCCCTTTTGGCATGTTCTAAGAGCTTAACATAAGTATTTTAGTTCAAAGTATGTGTTATGTTTATCAAATACAATGTAAACCATGGCTTAAAATATTTAGCTTGGTCTCCCTTTTGTATAAATCTTAAAAAACTTAGGCACAAACACTTTAGCATAAAGTTTATTTTGTGTTTAATAAACACAAAATAAACCTTAGCCTAAGGTATTTAAACATAAGTCCCCACTCAATACCTTTGATTTAAAACTTAGTATAAAATATCTTAACCTAAGTCTATAACATTTTTGTTGACATGAAATAAACTTAGCATAAAGTATTTTAGCCTAAGTTCTTTTATGTCTATGCACTGATTAAAGTTCATGCACTTTGTAGGATCCAATGATATATGATTCATTATAGTGGATGATCCAATGGCATAAAATCATCATTGAATTTTTAATGAAGCTTCGAGATCCCATGGGCTTGACATGTGGCAAACGCTCACTCGATAGGTGACTGATATAGGTGTCAAAGCTCAAAATTACCACTGAGGTGCCAAGTGTCACAACCATGGGGCTAAATACCAAAAAATACCATAGAAAAGCAAGGGCTTAGATCAAAATTAATGACCCACATTGATTCTTCAATCTTGATCCAATAATGCAAAAAAAAAGGGAATTTTTAAATGCTAATGGCTAGTGCTTCAAAGGCATTTATGAAAAATTCCACAAAAGGTTCCAAAATGATGCCACATAAGTTCCACACAAGCATAATGTTCTATAACTATTATTTAGAAAATAAGGCATCATGAAGAACTATTTGCTTGTCTTCTTTTTTATGGTTGTAAATTGGCATCCTAGATGGATGTTAATCATATCCCTAATTAGAGAAGTGAGCTCTTTATCTACCATAAAGTAGACATAAGACACCCAAATTTTATTGATATATGTGGTTGTAGGGGCTCAAAATATTCTATTTAATAAGGTCATGATTACCCTAATTCCCTCCCTAAACTGGAAAATTTGGATTCTTCCCTCAAAGTACCAGAATACATGATTCCCCTAGAGCAACCATGGCCTAAGGATGGTATCTAGGTCATTCTTACTGGCCCATTACTTGATTTTGGGTAGGTCCACATAAGGTTTTATGAGTTTATAGTACCTATTAAAGGCCAATGGGGAAATATATACCACTTTCCTAGAGCTTCCCTCAGATAATCCAATCATGCTCTATTTTAAAATCTACAAAAATTGAATCAAGTACATCAATGTAGTAGAGTACCTCTGGTTGGGTAGCAACATGATAGAGGCTATCAATTTGAAATATAACCAAGTCATAGTATCTCTTGCTAATAACAGAAATCCTTTACTCTTCCTTGGTAATGGCTTCCATCTCCTCTATGGTCTAAAAAAGCTCAAACTAATTCTTATTGTCATTATTCAAGGCTACAGTGTCTAGTTTAGTATCTTTGAAAACTCTTCCTTAATTGTTTGTGGATAGATACAACTCTATCTCATCTCTTAATTGCTACCTTCGAGCTGCCATGGCTCCTATACTTGTTAATTGTTCACAACTAGATTGTAAATGGTCTTTAGATTTGTTCCTTCATGCTCAAAACACAATTGAACTTCCTTTATCTCTACTATAATCAATGTGGGTTCACTTAGGGATTTTTATGCAAGTTTAGGGCTTCAAAGATTTAATGGTGGTATCTCATTTAGAGTTTAGCTCATACATGCTTTAGATTTCATTTGGACCTTTGTATTTATATGTTTGCATTTGTGGTCTCTTAGGGTTTAGATCATATGTGCTTTAGATTTGATTTGGACCCTTGTAATTATACGTTCCACCAAGATCCCCAACATCAAAAAATGGTCTCTTGAGGGCAAAACCACCATCTCCCACCACTACTCAAATCTACACATATTCAAGTATAGACACCACATGTAATTCATCTGTGACTATGTCTATCCTACTTTGGTAGAAGCCATTACAGGGTTTCCTATGCCCAGGGTTACCCCTTTGATCAAGAAATATGTGGAGCTGATGGGAGACATCTAGTTTTACCTAGATTGAATTGTAATTAGAATTGAGGGAATTATAACTCAACCTTACAAGTTACCTAGCTATGTTCCTTCCAAGTTGGCAGAGCAAGAAATTGTATCTCAACTCCTTCATGGTGTTGATGGAGTCTAAAAGGAGAAAATGAAGGGCCTCCTCCATCCCTTTCCTTTGATAATTAGAAGAATAGTTTTGCAGGATTGGAAGCAAGTGGACACCATGGCTAGGGAAAAATATTCCTTTAGGTTTTAATTAGATGACCTTAAGCATTGGGATAAAAATGATGTAGTGGGCAAGAATTTGAAGAGCAAACAACTACCCAAGCTAGTCTATGAGCATTAGCTTGGTCCTTATGACACTCTCCAAATCAAAGCTAGTGATTTTGAAGAGGTACTAACTAGATTTAAAAAAATAGTATAAAACTTATAGATAGATTGATTAGTGATGAAAATCCACCAGGGGAAATATAGAAAATGCATCCTCTTTTATATCATTTATTTCCTTGACTTTCTAGGCCACCTCAAGAACAACCTCAGCTAGAAATTCCACAACCCTCAACACAAATCACATAGGGTCTTGGTAAGGTGAATTTGGAGGAGATACTTAATGAGGGACCTTCAACCTCAAATCTCCCTCAAAAGCCAATATCTCTTGTTGAAAACTTAGATATGATAGCCTTGTAACTAGATGAAATAGTGGAGGATGCCCTCAAGGTCCTCGTTGAAGTATATGGCTCTAAAGGAGAAGAAGAGCAGGCTTAAAAACCACAAGCTCAAGTAAAGGAGGCTGAATAGGAAGATAAAGGAAAGAAAGTTACCTTGGATCTAGTCCCAGTGGCACAACCAAGGAAGAGGAAATCAAAATTGGCAATTATCATTGTTGGACAAAAGAGGGCAAACTTGACTCTCATGCATCCCACAACTGAGATCAACTTGTTCAATGAAGAGTACCCCATTCATGGACCAATCATCCCTAATTAGTTCATTTATGGAAAGATGAAAAATATCCCTTCCTTATCCCATTCATGGGATCTGATCCAATCTATCAATGTGGATGTGTATGAAGACATCAAACCATGGATAAGGGCCTTAATGAAAGAGAAAGAAGAGAGAAGAATATTAACCACTATAGGGCTAGATGGCAAGAGGATGGATGCTCTAGGAGCATCTAAAAGTGCTCAGATGGAGGTCCCAGAACTTCCAAAACATACTAAATCTTATATTACTATGTATTTCAATCCAAAGACAACTGGATTAGAAAGGGTAATAACAAGAAAAGCCATGGTGGGAATTGAAGAGTTCACTTTGGAAAAGGTTGAGCCTTTTATAAGATTAAATCTAGTTGGAGGGAAATAACCTGGTGACCTACCCATCCATGAAGAGGATGTATAAAGCTTAGCTAAGGCTCATTCAACTCAAGTTAGAGCTAAAATGAAGGGGATGAAGGAAAGGATATACAACCTTGAGAAGGAGAATGAAGACTTGAAGACACAAGCCATTTTATCAGTTCTAGGAAATATGATCAAGATGCTTGAAGAATCATTTGATATGGTTGAGGTTTTAAAATCAATAAAAATAAGGTAGAGTGCATTGGTATAATAAAACATAGCGGCTAAGGGTCTAATAACCCAATGGCAAGCCTTAGTGGATGAAATAACAGGGCTGATCAACATTAGAGTTAGAAAGAAGATTCCTGGCTTTAAGTCAATTAGCTTAGGGCATTTGAATGTCATTCTTGTGATCTTTGTTGATAAGATACAAGGTTTAAGTATGTGGTCACAAGACTTGGAGAGAATTTTCAAGGATGATGAGGAGTTGGTAAGGAGAATCGAATAACTCCTTGGAATAATGCTTCAAGACCTTGTATAACCTACTATCCTGAGCATCATCTAAGATGATGAATTCAAGCATAAGGATGCTTTGGTAGTCCAAAAAATTAGAAATAAAATCCAAGGGCATTCAAGAGTAGAAAATAGTAAGATCCTTGATATGATCCTCAATGTTAGATAAAGGGTGGTTGAGGCCCAGAAGATCAAAGAATCCATGATGAAGAATGATAGAGAATTTGAGGATTTAGTTGATAGTGAAGAAGAGTGTCTTTTGTGACCTATTTTAGATTTAGATCTTGTTAAGGAAAAACATCAAAGATCTATGGAGCTTCTGTAGTAATAAGTGGGTTCTCAGGATACTAGGCCCACCAATTTGCTGATATTCTATTTTGTATAAACTTTGTAGTATTTTGAAAATATAATATTGTTTTGTAAAGCATATATAAGTTTGTTAGCATATTGCCTCTAGGTCAGTTTAGCTTGAAAAATCAAATGTATTCTAGAATGTTTTAGAAAAAGGACAACTATCCTTACTTTTTGTACATTTGTATTTTACAACTAACTGATATACTGCCTTGTCTTTCTATAAAAGGCAGTATTACCATCTTGTAAAGAGAGATTTTTGAGCAAAATTTGTATACTTGGAGCAGTTAATATAGTTAAGGAATTTTGAAAAGATTATCTAAATTTCATGTGTCAATTGTTAATATAGCTTTCTCTCAATTATTGGTTCTAAAGCTTGAATTTGAATAGTTTATTTGAATTCTAAATTTGCATTTGTGATACAGGGTTGCTAATTTGTGCTTATGCTGAATTGATTGAAGGATCTTAAATTTTCTTCATTTCATTTATTCTATATTCAGATGTGCTTACGCTATTTGATTGTGGTAACCAATCTTTAAATACAAATCTAGTTCTTACTTGTATGAGTTCATATTATCCTTATAAATTTCCCTAGCATGTGGTGAGATATGAGTCTATGCTAATTTGCATAATATACTAGTTAAATATAGGTTCAGTTGTAATTCAAACTTTGTCATGATATTTGAGTCAAGGATCAACAATCACACATTCTCTTCCTACCGTACCCTTCCCTTTTGCTTCTTTTTAACCAGATTAATGTAGCTTAAATTTCATTATAAATATCAATTTAGATTAACCTGTAGTTTAAGTTTTGATGACAATTCACTAACATTAGCATAGATAGTTTCAATTCATAAAGGATTGGACCATGATGGCTCCCGATCATCAATTAATATAAATTTGTGGGGATTGTTGGACATTGTTTTACTGCTATTTCACCATAGGTAACATCAAATTGCCATAACCTACTACTCATGCTCTGAATTCCTAGAATTCTAAAATGAGAAGTGTTTTGGAACACTAAAAGACATCTATGGTACACATAGAGGAATCAATAACTGGTCTCAAAAGCCTTATGAGTAAAGATATCAAATGCTCAAGTTGACTGGTATAAATGCTTCAGTGTGATGTCCTGGTAATGGTCAAGCTCAAATGGCTAAGTATAGAAAAATTTAGTGAAATCCAACTGAAGAGCCAAATTTACACATGCATAACTTTCTTCGTGCTTTGGTGGATGATCTAGGACTTGGTGCATAGACACTTGGGACCAAAATAGGCAAACCCATGTGATAATTTTCTCCAAAAACTATCACATGTGTGAGATCTAATGCTAGAAAAGTGCCCACTTGGCTCTATTGATCTCATGTGAAAATGGCTAAGTATAGAAAAACATGCAAAAAATAACTAAGGAGGTAACTTTGGACCTCAATATCTTTTGATGTGATTTGGCGTAGGACTTGAGGTTTGACATATATGATCTTGGAAAAAATGGGAAGAAACCCATATAACTAATTAACTTTGATTCATCCATATATGTGGGATATGTCTTCTACAAATTACCTATTTAGACTTTATGCTACTAGACCCAAATGTCAAGATGAACATGTAATGAAGAACTAGATGGATCCTTTGCATTCCCATACTCATTCTAAGATGTCTTGACCCATTTTAGGACATCTACAACTTGTGTACTTGTTCCTTGTGACATTGACAATTTACACTTTAAGCTCACTCAGAGTGTTTCAAAGGCTTTACATTCTATATTGTCTCATTTGGGTCCACTTGTTCAATCTATAAACCTATTCTCATTGAGTCATAAAACCATGCATATTTGAAAAGAAATGGTCATCTCTTATACTTGAATTTGATACTTGTGGGGCTATCTTATACTTTTGAATCTAAATGGCTACTTCTTGTAGCCTAAATATAGTGGACATGTTGCCTACATACCAATAATACATAGAGGGATGAAGCCATATGTAGTTCTCCCACTTAATGTGCTTTATATAATAGTGTTATATGAATGCAAAAATGTGAAACTAGGTATGATTGAGGTGGCTAGGGATTAGTGTGAGGATTTGGATATGCTTGTAGCTGTATTGGATAAATATATGCAAAGAATAGGGAAATTTTCCTTAGTATTCTTGATTTCTTTGAAATATTTGCTAACCTCCTTATAAATGAACTTTTAATGGGATTTTATAGAGATATATTGGTCATGGGTCAAATGTATTCATGTTATGATAAAAATATGAAGGATAGGAATTGGAAGGAAATAACTATTGAAGCACAAAATGAAATTAGATAGGAGCACTGAAATAGGACACCCTAGGGTTTGGTGCTATATTCCAAGTTGGGTACTCCTATCCTACAAGTGATAGACTGGGGGGATAAGATTGGCCTAGGAAATGCTATTTGGTTGAGGTGGAATGACTATTTGAAAAGCTCAAGATGACTAGGAATAAGCAAAAAAGTGTTTAGAAGGGTCATGAGAGCATGCAAGAAAAACCTATGGGTTGGGTGTTTGGATCACAATCCCCATGGGCTGTTTCCTTCAGAACCTCTGCTAGACTTTTGTTTGAGGAAGTTTCCTTGAAAATAGATCCTTTGGAAAAATTGAATTGGACCATTTTCTCAAGAAATGACCCTTCAAAAAAATGTTTTGGCCACTTTACTTCGAAAAGATATCTTTATAAATGTTTTGGTCTAATTTCTCGAGAAAAGATCCTTCAATAAAAGTGTTTTGGACATTTGGATTCAAAATTTCCCTTCAAAAATTTTGCATTGGTCCATTTTCCCAAAAAAAGACCCTTTAGAAATTTTGAAAAGGACCATTTCATTGAAGAATTATCCTTCAGGAAAATTGTTCAGATAATTTTACCGAAAGAAATAGGTCTTTGTATTTTGCTTCAAACATTTTATTCAAAAGAATTCAATAGTTAGCCTTTGAAAAATTTATGTTGAACAATTTATCTGAAATAATTCAACACTTAGCCCAAAAGAAAAGTCTCAAAAAAATTGGATTAGGAAAGGAAAGCCCAAAATAATTCAAGTAAAGACTTAGCCCAAAAGGAGTTTTGTACTTAGATTTTCTTTGAAACTACACTTGAAATGTTGCTTGATCTTTGAAGGCTCAGACACCATGAAAAACTATTCGAATACATGTTCCTTCCAATTGTAGAAAATAAGATCTTGCTCCTTCCACTGAACTCTTAGACTAGGCATAATTTTTTGGTATGTAGACCAAAATTGGTCAACATCTTTGGCAACTTGGCTAGGCAACATGCCTACTATGCTTGAGAACTCAAACCATATACATGAATCTAACTCATAATAGATAATAAATGGAACATTTACATGACTGCAAGATAATCTTTTGATTACAAATACAAAAGAATTCCAACAACAAGAAAAGAAATAAGCTAAAGCATGGAAACTATCCTGACAAATCAAATGTGCAAATAAATCACTTATTTGGGATAAAATATAAACAAAGTAATCTAATTAACAATGACAAAACATGGTCCACTTAGATCAAAAGGGAAACACACGAATTTACTCATTATAGGGGAAGGTATGAGTTGAAAAGTAGAGTGTTTTTTGAACATGAACTTTGAAGAGGCAGTCTTCTTGCCAACCATTTCTCTTAAGATCTCCTAAAATGAGCCACCAATAGCAAACTAGTCACCAATAAAGACAAATTCATCTTGCACTTATGGATCCTTTTCATGTTGCTTGTCTACTACAACCTTGTCAAGTGACATCTTATCTATGCCTTGTATTTAAGTGACCTTATCAATCTTATCAATGGATATAAGTTCATCTAGATCTTCAAAGAGATCTGAATAGTCAACCCGAGCTATATCATGATCTTGAATAGGTGCCTCTTGATCAAATTTCTTAATAACATGCTCTCCAATGGGAAACATATCTCTACAAAGATCTTCAATCTCTTGAAAAGATTCAAAATAAAACTACCAATCATATTTTTGCTCTTCACTTTGATCAAATTGAATAGGATTAGATTAAATTATATCTTGATCTTCCTCAATTGAGGATATCTCAATCTCATTTGTGACTTTAGTTTGTAGAAAATTTTCATGGATCTCCTCCACATCAAGACCAACCTTTTCTTGCATACTTGAAACATCTTCTTCAAAATTAGGTACAATCTCATTCTCAACTAAAACCTCAAGTGAAGAATCAATGAGAAATTCTTCATCATACTCACTTGAAGAATCCTCTTCACATTCTTCAATAACTTGACTTATAGCTACAACCTCTTTGTCTATTTCCCATAAAACAAGATCCTCTTGTAAAAGGGAGATGGTGGGAGGGTGATGAAATTATTTGTGTTGAGATGGAGTATGAAGCTTGAGAGATTGATTAGGATCAGAATTTGGGATTTTGGGGGAAATGGAATCATGTAGGTTTTTTTGGAGAGGAGGAAAAGATAAGCTTTTGATAATTTCTACATTCTGCTCTTTCCACTTGTCCATTACTTCATTAAGGTCTGAAACCTTTTTGTCTTTATAGAAAACTTGAGATTGAGTGGTAAGTGATGAAGAAAGGGGTCTATAAGAAGGTTTATCTTCTTGAATAGGCTCTTGAATTGGTGTATGAATAAATTATTGAATAAGTTGTTGATTTCATGTAGGAATCTTCATTGGTTCACATTGAACATGATTAAGAACTTTATGAGAAGAAGGAACATAAGAAGACTGATAAGGAATACAAAGGGGTCCTTGAGACAACTGATTCAATTAAATTTTATTCCTTTCATAAGTCTCTACTTTCTCTAATACAAAGTTACAAAAATTAAGCCTCTCCTCTATATCATTAGACACATTTTGAAACTACTCTTTCATTTCCTCATACTGGGAATATAAACATATTTTACTTGCATATGTTATGAATTTAAGCTCTATTTAATCCATTATATCTTAGAGACAAGGCCACTCATATGTAACATCATATCCATATGGGAAAAGTGAAATCTGGTCTTGAGACTGATATGGTTCATAAGGAAGGTAAGAGTCATGCTCTTGATAATAAAGATCATGGGAAACTTGATAAGGCTCATCATGGCTTTGATAAATCTACTAATAATATTGATTAGTCTCATAAAAAGGCTCATATGGATTATAATAGGGATGGTATGATCCATCATAGGGATGATAAGGAGGTATAACATAAGGATCTCATTCATACATAGCCATGAAAATAACATCAGGATAGTGCAATGAAAATGAACTTACTTAGAAAATGCTTGGACTGCTAAAAGCAATTGCTTGAGCTTTGAATCACCAAATTATTCATGAAAAACACTATTGTAATTATAATTACACCAAAACCCAATTTAGTGGGTCCCACTGGGTGTGCCTATTAGGGTTCTAGATTTTCACCCTAGTTGAGGAGGGGATTGTTTAGATCTTCCTACTCAAATCTAGTCCAACATGGGACTGATTCTAGGTTGTGGGTATCCTAATAATGGATTAGACCTCTGGAGAAGGCCTAATTCCTTATGGATCTATCACCTACACTAAACCTAAACTAGCACTTACTTAGAAATGGGAGAGAGATTTGACAAAACTTATAAAAGCATGTAAAAAGTGGTGATGCACTAATGATTTGATCACTTCCACTCACACAAAACACACTATAAGACACTCTTAATACTAAATAACACAAATCTCACATAAATATTTTAGAAACAAGGCATTAATTAGTTACCAAAATAGCAAGAGAGGGCAGATATCCACTTTCAAACTAGATAATAAACTATAGATTGCACTTGAAATGATTTGTGAGAACTATTAAGCACTTATTAAAGGTGAGAAACTTAGACATAATCAAGGAACATATATTCACTTAATAATAGTGCATGAATTCATAGAACACACTTCAATCTAGCTTAGAAAAGGATATAATTCAATATTTATTACATCAAAAAGGTGTCATAGTACAAATTTTAGTAGAGTCTGGTCATACCAAAAAGAGGGATGAAGGATTGATATCAAGGCTTAAAAGCCTATATTTATAGCAGAGAAAAGAGAGAGAGAGAGATGTGCATTGGAAAGGCCCAACTACTTTCGATGGATTAGCATTATCGAGGATGCTGAATCAGATCTTATCAATAAGGAACTAACTTTGTAAGAGAATTAAATGTCCATTACCCTTATCCAACTGCTAGATCGTTTCTTGGAATCATGCCATTATTTACTTGATTTGCTGATGAGGATCATGTCTTGGAATTGGTTTAAATGTGTAACATTTGCATAGGTGACCACTAAAAATTGAATGTGAACAATGATGAGGTGAGACACAGGTCCACTATAGACCATTGGTTTTCACATAGTCATGAAATCTATGAAAATTTGCAAATTTATCAACTATACTTCATAGTCACTTTTTTATCTTTACCTTCAATATTAGATCCAAAGGATCTATCTTACCTATATGGATCTTTATTAGTGATGCTTGGTCTCTAAAATATGGCCCTGGTTCAACTCTGGTTCACCTTCAATCTTAGCATCTTGACATTTACTTTATTTAGATCCAAAATAAACTCTTCAACTTTTATAAAAAATGTCTTGAGCTTACTTTTGATTATTAGATGTTGATAGCCAACTAGGCTCATCTAAATCATGTCCAACTCTCTTTATGGAGATATGCTGACTTATTGACCCTACCTCACTCCATTGATTTATCTATGCATGGATGCCCACAAGCCATTGATCTTCTACCAACTGAATGCACTTGTGCCATTTATCAAGAATGCATTTTCTCTTTGGATCCTTTGACTCTTTGATCTCCACTCACTATTAGATCTAGATGCCTAATCAAGTGCCAACCATTAATCTACTAGGACCCACTGTTTGAAAGCTAACAACTACTTTATAATCTTAAAAGTGATGTCTTCACTCTCATCAAATGACATTTATGTGACCATAATTGATGGTCATGGGATCATTACTTTTATAATCAATAGGATTCATCTTGCTTCTTTTCTTAAAATTGACATCCCTTTGACTATCATTTAACATTCCAAAAAATGTGACTGACGTCCTACAGATCATGAAATTAAATCTCATATAGATTTATGTAGTGGCTTTAATTTGACTCTTGCACAAATATCTTATGTTTTAGGTCCCACTTCAAATGCCTATCACTTGAAGTGCAAGAATCATGTAGGCATCAAAATTATTAGAGATATTCTTGAGGTAAAAAAGAATAAACTCTTTTGATCTACTGGTCTCAAAAGCCTTCTGAGTGAAGATATAAAATGCTTAAGTTGACTGGTCTAAATGCTTCTACATGACATCCTGGTAATAGTCAAGCTCAAATGGCTAAGTATAGAAAAATTTAGTTAAATCTGACTAAAGAGGTATCTTTTCACATGCATAACTTCCTTTTTGTGCTTTGACATATGATCTAGGACTTGGTGCATAGACACCTGGGACCAAAATGGGAAAACCCATGTGATCATTTTCTCTAGAAAATATCACATATACGAGACCTAATTATAGAAAAGTACCCACTTGGGTCTTTTGATCTCCTGTGAAAATAGCTAAGTATAGAAAAACATGTAGAAAGTGACTAAGGAGGCAAATTTGGACCTCAATATATTTTTATGTTCTTTGGTTTAGGACTTAAGATTTGGCACATATAATCTTGGTAAAAATGGAAAGAAACCCATATAACCAATTTTATTTGATTCATCCACATGTGTGAGATATGGCCTCTAAAAATTACCTATTTAGACTTTCTACTACTGGACCCAAATTTCAAGATGAACATGTAATGAAGAACTAGATGGATCCCTTGTATTCCCATACTCATTCCAAGTAGTCTTGAACTCTTGTAGGCCATCTTAAACCTATGGGCTTATTCCTTATGACATTGATAATTTATAATTTAAGCTCACTCAAAGTGTTTTAAAGGCTTTGAATTCTGCATGGTCTCATTTGGGTCCACTTGTTCAATCTAGAAACCTGTTCTCATTGAGTCATTGAACCATGCATATTTGAGTATCAACAGTCATCTCTTGTGATTGAATTTGATACTTGTAGGGCCATCCTAGACTTTTGAATTTAAATTACTATTTACTGTAGCCTAAATATGATATTCACTTAATTGTTGGATTAGAATCCCCATGGGTTTTTCCTTTGGAACCTCTATTGGACTTTTGTTTGGGGCAATTTCCTTGAAAATGGATCCTTCATAAAACTCGAAATGGACCATTTTCCTAATAAATAACCCTTTGAGAAAATGTTTTGGCCACTTTACTTGGAAAAGTATCCTTTAGAAGAAATGTTTTGGTCCACATTCTGAAGAAAAGATCCTTCAAGAAAAGTGTTTTGGAAATTTGGCTTAAAAATTACCCTTTAGAACCTTTGCATTGGTCCATTTTCTTTAGAAAAGACCCTTTGAAAATTCTGAAAAGGACCATTTCATAGAAGAGTTATCCTTCAAAAAAACTATTCAAATAATTTTCTTGAAAGAAATAGGTCTTTGTCTTTTGATTCAGATATTTTGTATAAAATAATTCAAAAATTAGCCTTTAGAAACTTTGTCTCAGATAATTTGTTTGAAATAATTCAACACTTAGCCCAAAAGAAAGAGTCTCAAAAGAATTAGCTTAGAAAAGGAAACCCCAAAAGAATCCAAGTAAAGACTTAGCCCAAAAGGAGTTTTATACTTATATTTTCTTTGAAACTACACTTGAAATATTGCTTGATCCTTGAAGTCTTAAACACCATGAAAAACTATTTAGATACCTGCTTGTTCCAACTGTAGAAAAGAAGATCCTACTCCTTCCACTGAACTCTTGGACTAGGCATATTTTTTTGGTATGTAGACCAAAATTTGGTCAACAAGTTTTTTGGTATGTGTTTTCCCTATGATTGATATAGAAATAAGAGAAAATAGGGAAGTTTTGCTCACTAAAATGCTTGATTGAATGCTTTTGGTAATTTACCTTGCGAGTTGTTAGGTTTGTGCTAGGTGAGGACTGAATAAGGATTGATCTTGTATATACCAACCCATTTTGGAAATATATCATATTAAATCACTGAGAATAACCATAGTGACCATAAGGATACATTTCATTTGAAAATTAGATGAATTTAGGGCACTATAAACTTGCACTGGAACAAGACACTTATGTCAAAGTAGGTGTCTAAATTTGACACAAGTTTTCGAGCAACTAGAAAATAGGCACATATTTAGAACTTACAGAGACAAATGATAAATTAGTTTATAATATTATAAGTATGATAGTAGGTATTGATCATTAGAATAAGATTGGTTAGATTAAGAGATATGAAATATACACAAGATATAGCAGATGTGAGATTTATGGTAGTGGGAAAGGTCTAGAACTGAGAGAAACAACCAAGGTCTATATTTGCCAAGTATACAAGACTAAGGTGATATATAATTTAGATTTAGTGTCTACAAAAATAAAATTATAATATACTATGTACAAACAACATCATCAATAAAGCATAAGACTAGAAATATAGTCTATACCATGTATATGTAATATGATCATATCCTAGTAAATAGCATATCCATGTACACAATGTAAGATAAAGATGTTAACAAGACATTTTTAAACAATATGTAATTAAAAAATATAGGATTTATAGAATGGTAACACCAATAAATATTGTGATCTTTGGATAAGATGCTCCCAACATAACATAACCTCTAGGTAGAGGCAAGTCCAACATCTAAGTCCATGTGAAAGTTGGATGTCCTGCATAACACTCAGAAATATCAATGAAGTACATGTGTAATAGAAAAATATTATGATATTTACCAATCATGAAATAAATAAAATATGAAAATGATGTTAAATAGATGTCTAATCATGCTCAAGTCTTAATTTTGGATTTTTAGAACATTTTTGTATTTTTTATATCATTGAAGTAAGAACAATATAAATGAGAAGATAAAATCATGGGTTTGAAAGTAGAATAAAGGGAAGGGATATGAGTAATTTTCAACACACGTCAAAATAAAATATGCACTGAATATGATCACATGACCATGTATGAGTAATATTCTACCACTGTATATGTGAATTGTGGATGTGGGAATTATAATAGGTATGTAGAGGAATGGTTTTACATCCCGACGTCATAAAATGTAAACTTGTCAAAGTATGTAATGCACATGTGTGAAAAATATACCACATAAAGGAAATATTTTGCATGAATAATATTGTTGTGTAAATTAAAGCTGAGTATAATATTAAAAAATTGGATGCATTTAAGCTCTGTTTGCTCCATTTTTTGATTTGGTTGTGTAAAATGCTACAAGATAATATTGATTGGCTCAGGGAAATAATGGCAATCGATGTTGACTATGATATAAAAATATATTCTACTCTATTTAGATTATGAAAATAACATGCTAAATGGAAAACTATGGTAGTATAGGTCACTGAGTTAGATTGTTTAGATATAGAAAATCAAAAAGAAGAGCCAAGAGGATAAAAAGACATAAATAATAAAATGATAGAATATTGATTGAATCAAGCACATACGTAAAACGTGGAAGAATAACATGATTAAGCAATCAAGAAGTTATAAGTCAATTTTTTCCTTGTTTTAATTATTTGATTTTTTTTGAATTAACAATTAACTTGATTGACAAGATGTTCCCATGGATCCTTGTGTAGCATATGTAATCACTTCATAAATTTTATGTTAAATTATAAATTGGAATGAGATGCTTACATGCATACTCATGTCATCATACAAATCTTATGCATAATCATAATCATAATCATCTTCTTGGTCCTGGAATTATGATATACCACTCTTATCATTTTTTATATATGTATATGTAAAATCAATTGCACCATGCTATGTTATTGAAAATTTTGATTTATTTTGGTTTGCCATATGTGGTGTTATGTGCCTTTGATGTGATGGTACTATTTTTTTTTTTTTGAAATATTTTCCTTTTCCTTTCCTTTCTTTACAACTTTTTCTTCTCTTGAAATTGTAACCATTACACTTTCATGCTCAAATGTGACATAGTCATGATCTTTACCCAATGTTTCCCCCGTTTCTCTCATTCATGATTTTATTAGTGTTGCATTATATTGATCCAAGGTATGGTTGATGTGAAATATAAAGAACATATTTTTAACCCAAGTATAAATAACAACTTAATGGATCCAATGCAACATTGAGGCCCAATAATATTACTCAAGTGTTCACTATCTGACATACCCAAGATGTTCGAGAAGTGTCATGCTACATATATTTTCTTCGTGGAAATATTTAATATCAACCTTGGTACATTTTTTTCCACCAATGTGAAGACTAAGAATCAAAGGCTCTAGATATGAAGAAGACTTTTTAGTTAATATTTTTGGAACCTCATTAGCCTTATTTGGTATGTCTTAATTTTAAATTTTCTTTGCGAGAAACTTGTTGACCAATTTTGCCCACAGGCAAAATTTCGATCAACTTCTCACCCACTGTTTAAGGCCAATTCAATTTGGGTTCAGTAGGTTCAATGAATTCAGTTCATAGCCAGGTTCAATTGGTTCAAAGGCTCAGTGCCCTTTCGAAGGGCCGACACTTCAAAGGAGAGGACCTGGGTAAGTTCAAAGCGCAGGTTCAAAGTTTAATTTGTTTAAAGTCGACTAAGGAATTTGGGATGCTAACACATTAAGCTTCAAAGAAAAGGCAAAGGCAGACAAAATTTCCATGGACCTTTTGTCCACGGGAAAATGTCTGCAAACAAAAGTCTGTGGAAATGTTCAATTTCAAAGGGACATCAGATAAAGAGTACCCGAGAAGGTGCAAAGGGAGAACGTGAAGCTGCAGAAGAAGTCATAAGGCCTGAGGACGTCTTAGAGGACGTCAAAATTAATGAAGCAAAGTGGTCATTTGTCTTCAAAAGCAAAAGAAGCGCAGACCATGGAAAAGAGCTGGAAATGCAGTGACCTGCCAAGATGTTCGCCCCAGGGGCCAAATAAGCCAGATAAGACAAATTCGATAAAAGACAAGACACACACAGAATGAGCAAACAGTTAAGTCCAAGTGGTGCTAATTTAAGAAGTGACTCCAGTAGGTGAAATAGTTCCTTTGAATTGATCATGAGAAGACACAATAGCTAAAGAATGTAACCGGTTTCTTCATTTTACATTTAATGGGTGGACAAACTGCGTTTTGACATTAAAAATGTGGACTTTGAGTAGAACAAAGCACATGGCTCATTAATATTTTGAGCGGCTTGTTTCTTTTCATGAACAGATGTAATAGGCCACTTGTAATAAAAGAGTGCCAAATGAGCCTCTTGGACTTTCCATATATATTTGATACTTGTCATTTTTGTAATCATCTTCCACATTTTGTAAAGGGCACAGCTTTGCAAAAATTTCACCTGGATCAATACAAATGCAGTTTTTTACCTCCATTTTGGATAGACATTTCTGTGTATGCATTGAATGTTTACTTGTGTCCAGTCATTGTCTTTTGATGCTCTCACAGGTTCAACACCAGCAGACCTACTATCTACAAGGTGCCATTGTTGTAGCTGACAAGAGAATAGCAGTATTTGGGAGTGAAGGAGCAGAAGAAATTAATTCATAAGTGTGTGTTTCATAGCACCTTGGGTGATCTCTATTTTGGATTTTCCATTGAAGCCTCCCTGTTAGTTTCTTGCAGCCTAGTCCTTCTACCAAGTGCATAGTGTATGTATGCATTTGTCTAATTCTAAGAGTGGATGTGTGAAGGTCAACCTTTATTTTGGTGCATCACCTCTTTTAGAGTAGGTAGTTTATTTTCTATGCATTTCTTCTCCCTTTTCATCCCCCCTATATTATATATATACCTATTAACTTTTGATGGAAATAACACGATGCATCAAAGGGAGCTAGCCCTTATCTAGAGACTCTCTCCTCCAGCTTCGCCGGTCCCACAGGTGAGAGGAGAGTTTCCATGTTGTGGGGAGAGGGTAGGAACTTGTTTTCCTACCACTGGGTGCAATCTCTAATGTTAATAGTTTTGGCATGCCTGGTGGGACCCACAGTTTGATAATGCAATAAGATATCAGGATTGATGCTGGTCCTGTCACAACCATTTCAATATTTTCTAGCATCTGGTGACTCTAATGGTAAGAGTTTCATTTTCCATACTAAGACCAGTGTCTTAAAATTTCTATGCCTAAAATCACCACTAGGTCTGCTTCAAAAAGGATTCCTTTTGAATTCATTGAACTACCTCTAAATTCTACTAAAAGATTAAGGTTTAGGAAGACTCATCCTTATCCAACAAGTCATCCTCCTAGACCTGTTATAAGAGACACAGTTACAGTAGAGCCTCAGTTACGCCCCATCCTAGCTATGGCTTTTCCATTTGTAGCCTTTCATGGTGAGAACCCCTTGAACCTCCCACAGTACGACCCAATTCCAGGGGTAGCTCTAAAAAATGTACCTTCTTTCGATGGATTGGGACCCATTACAGTCGTTGAGCACATCAGGAACATTTCTAACCTCATCAATATTCATAATATCACAGAGGAAAATGTCACAGTAAGATTGCTAGCTCTGTCTCTTAAGGGTAAGGCTCTTGACTGGTACGAGACCTTGCCCATGAATTCAATCCATTCCTAGAATGAACTGGGTATTCAGCTAACAGACCATTTTGGGGAAAAATGTGATGACCTCTCGCTTGTTGAGTAGCTGACAACCATATAGAGGGCTGCGCACAAATATATGCAGGACTTTAACACAAGGTTTCAGAAGACCTGGCAGAGGATTCCCATCCTAGTAAGGCCGACCCCCAGCTATGCTTTTTTATACCATTTGAAAGTATTAAACAGTGACATTGTAGTAATGATACAATCTATGGGAGGGCATATATTGCCTGCTGCTTATGACATTGCCATAGCAATAGAGAACTATTTAATACAGGCTGGGAAAATAGCCCCTAGACCCCACATGCCACTTTTCCCAGAATTACTGCCCCTAATTCAAACCATTGCTCCAACATTAGCTCCTCTGCCCAGCATAGAGAAACTAACCGCTGATCCATCCAATGAGCTTCAAGAAGTTAGGAGGCTATTGCAGAGTATGTTGAGTGAACTCGTTGCCATCAGAGGGTAGCAATCTCAAGGCAACAGACCAAATCAGGGATACCAACATTATGGTCAAACCCCTAGACCCCCCTTTCAGAATTATAATCAAGGTCAGGGGCAACTCACTACAACTAGGCCATTTCAAAATTACAATACAACCCCCCCTCATCATCTAAGGTCATGATGCCTGTCTAGAATAATCTTGTACAGGAATAGCCAAGCTGTTTGACCATGGGATATGGTCAAGAATAGGCTGTTCACACGAATGAGATGATGAATTATCTCTAGAATACATAAAATCAGGCTGCTGCTCTTTCCCAATTTTTTGAGGCTCCAGCTCAACCCAGCATGAGTGGCAATCAGGCCCAGTCAGATTTTGCTCTTATGAATCACCTAGAAGGTGAGTTTTGTGTAATCAATCATGGGGGTGCTACAAACAATCAGGCTGAATGTGTTGTAGCCAACACAAGATCCAAAGGGAGGGCTATAGAAGAAACTCAAATAGCTATTTAAATGTCCACACCATCTCTTCCACCATAGGCAAACCAATATTTCCCAAATTTTAGGCTGCCAGTCATAAATTTAGCTCCCCAGCCTACACCTCAGAACACTACAAGCAACCCCAAAGAAAATATGGAAGGGAGTGATCCTCAGATCAACATGGTAGACCAAGTGAAAGAGCTGCACATAAATATTTCCTTGTGGGATCCATAATCGATACTAGATGTGTCAGATGAAAGAGATGCTAGAAGCTTTCCCTTTGATCCAGGAGGGAATCAAAAATACTTGGTTAACTATATATAGTAGCTTGCTTTCAATTTTCTTTCCCTGTTTCCCCTAAGTGCTGTTTACACAAGTAGTTTTCTTAGTCTTGCATGTGCTTTCTTTTCCTTGGAGGTAGACCTACGTGACTGGTTCTAAGTTTTAGCAGAGCTGTTGCTAGTTTTCAAGGTTACTATTTGACTCCATGCCCAATGGACTGCAAGGCAACTAGATTCTAAAGCATAGTAGGCATGCTTCCCCTGTGAGTCACCAATCTGTTGACCAATTTTGCCCATAGGCAAAATTTCAGTCAACTTCTCACCTGCTATTTAAGGCCAATTCATTTCAGGTTCAACAGGTTCAATGAATTCAGTTCATAGCCAGGTTCAATTGGTTTAAAGGCTCAGTGCCCTTCCGAAGGGCCAACACTTCAAAGGAGAGGACCCAGGTAAGTTCAAAGTGCAGGTTCAAAGTTCAATTTATTTGAAGTCGACTAAGGAATTTGGGCCGCTAACACATTAAGCTTTAAAGCAAAGGCAAAGGCGAACATAATTTCCATGGACCTTTTGTCTGCGGGAAAATGTCTGTGAACAAAAGTCTGCAAAAATGTTCAATTTCAAAGGGACATCAGATAAAGAGTACTTGGGAAGGTGCAAATGGAGAATGCAAAGCCACAAAAGAAGTCATAAGGCCCAAGGACATCTTAGAGGACATCAAAATTAATGAAGAAAAGTGGCCATTTGTCTTTAAAAGCAAAAGAAGCATAGACCATGGAAAAGAGCTGGAAATGCAGCGACCCGCCAAGATGTTTGCCCCAAGGGCCGAATAAGCCAGATAAGACAAATTTGATAAAAGACAAGAATACACACACACAATGAGCAAATAGTTAAGTCCAAGCAACGCCAATTTGAGAAGTGACTCTAGTAGGTGAAATAGTTCCTTCGAATTGATCATGAGAAGATGCAACAGCTAAAGAATGTAACTAGTTTCTTCATTTTACATTTAATGGGTGGACAAATTGTGTTTTGACATTAAAAATGTAGACTTCAAGTAGAACAAAGCACATGGCTCATTAATATTTTGAGCGGCTTTTTTCTTTTCATGAACAGACGTAATAGGCCACTTGTAACAAAAGAGTGCCAAATGAGTCTCTTGGACTTTCCATATATATTTAATACTTGTCATTTTTGTAATCATCTTTCACATTTTGTAAAGGGCGCAGCTCTACAAAAAATTCACCTGGATCAATACAAATGCAGTTTTTTACCTCTATTTTGGATAGACATTTATGTGTATGCGTTGAATGTTTGCTTGTGTCCAGTCATTATCTTTTGATGCTTTCACAGGTTCAACACCAGTAGACCCGCTGTCTACAAGGCGCCATTATTGCATTTGATAGGAGAAGAGCAGTATTTGGGAGTGAAGGAGCAGAAGAAATTACTTCATAAGTGTGTGTTTCACAGCACCTTGGGTGATCTCTATTTTGGATTTTCCATTGAAGCCTCCCTGCTAGTTTCTTGCAGCCTGGTCCTTCTACCAAGTGCGTAGTGTATGTATGCATTTGTCTAATTCTGAGAGTGGATGTGTGAAGGTCAACCTTTATTTTGGTGCATTGCCTCTTTTAGAGTAGGTAGTTTGTTTTCTATGCATTTCTTCTCCCTTTTCATCCCCCCTATATTATATATATTTCTATTAACTTTTGCTGGAAACAACACGATGCATCAAAGGGAGCTAGCCCTTATCTAGAGACTCTCTCCTCCAGCTTCGCCGGTCCCACAGGTGAGAGGAGAGTTTCCATGTTGCGGGGAGAGGGCAGGAACTTGTTTTCCTGCCATCGGGTGCAATCTCCAACGTCAACAAAACCCTTTCTTAAGGATGCCTTCTTGTTTATTTAGATTTATTTTTCAACTTCTCTAAATGAGATTTTAGTAACTTCTCCTTTTTGATTTATTCTCTTTGTTGATCTAACTATTCCCATTGTAATGATTCTTTTTATAGCATTTATTTTTCATTTTTTTCCTTTTGTATCTTTATTGTTCTAATTTTACATTTTGAAGCCTATCTTATTTTGTTTTTTCCATTTGTTATATTTGAATTTATTCCTTAGGAGACACAATTATAGTGTGAGTGGGTTTCTTGATTGATTTATTTATCATAAGATCACCATTATTAATGATACTTTGTATTTTTTTCAAAGTCTAACAATTATTTGTATGATGTCCATGTATTGTATGATATGCACAATAGTATTTTAATCTCTGTATAGGATGTATATGAGCTAATGTGATTAACTTGTTTCAAAGCATTTCCCTTAGAATCTCACTTGAACTCTTATTTTGTTTATGTACACTTTTTGAATCACTAGCTGTAGATGTATGTTACTTTTGAACCCATATTTTAGATGATATATTTTGAGGTATAAATTATGTATATGGAGATGTAGATATGTGATTAACACCGATATACTCTATATTAGTTATGTATGTGATCTTAATTTCAAGTGATGTATTCCTTGAACTAAATATTGATTTTGCTTTTGTAACTCTTTTATGAATGTTATCATAGTGACTATTTGATCTTGAAGCACTTTATAAACACAATCTTTATGTAATTATGATTGAATGTACATAAAAACACTATCAAGAGGGTGTGCACGAAGTGGATGGGGTTGAGGAAGGACATGTTAGTCACCTTTATTTTGAACTATAGGGTGTGTCACTTTGAATTCCATAGACATAAAAGATGTGTTATGACTAATTGAAACCTTAATTTTATTATACATTAGTGTTCCCCAATTTATTGCATGATTATTAATGATGTTCCTTATAAGGGGAAGACAACATGTAATGAAAACTAAAAAATCTTGAAGCAAATAATGTTCATCCAATATAGCCATATATTCTTTGCAAATTGAGAAACAAGCAACAAAAAGCTGAAATTTAGGTATTGAAAAAAAGGTTTGTTTTGTTTAATGGATATTACTAAATTCTCCTTAAAATAAATGTCAAAATAAAGTTATTTCAGTGTCAAATATCAGATCTGAGGTCAAAAGATAGTGCTTTCAGTGTTAGCTATCAAATCCAAGGTCAAAAACAAATTATTTTAGTGTAAAATATTATATCCAAGGTCAAAAGAAAGTTATTTAAGTGTCAAAATGCTCATGAATTTATCTAAACCTTATGGAATTACTTTTAGCAATGTTTAAATAAAATTTGTAGGTTCACCAATATGGTGTCATAAGTGGGATTAATTGGTGTATTACTTTTAATAAAGATAAAATGAATAAAAGGGTAACAAATGTTGTAAATAACTTGTAACTAGCATAATGAAAGTAAAGTACTGAAGCTGACAAAGCTTGAATGAATAAAAATAGCTAGTTATGGAAAACACAAAGAGAACAAATAATACTTATTTATTTTTTTCCTATATGTTGACTATGTACAACTAAAAGATGATTAGAAATGATCCCTTAGATCTTATTAAGCATGTGCAATAAAAATTATAACTAGCACTGATTGGGGTTAGGATTGACTACAAAAGGACATGTTTGACTACCACTACTGTCCTCTATGGTTTGATCTAGATCTTAGTGGAAAAATATGAATTTGATGGTACAATTGCCTACATTTTTTTGAAACTAGCATGTGTATGGAAATTTGAACTTTGATTGTGTATGAATGACCTAAAAATAACTTCTCAAAATCTAAAATCTTAATAGGGATTTTAAAAGATAAAAGCCTACATGAAGAAAGGAGGAGTGTAATTGGTTGAGATGACCCCAATCACCCTTGTGATGATTGATAATTATTTACATATATAATACTCAAAAGAGGTAAAAATTAGAGTGCTTAGTGCAATTTTGCTCCTTTTACTACATGTGTGCATATAGATATATATTGAATAATTGATAGGGTTTTTATTGAATTGGATAAGATATGCTCTTAACTTGGCTAGAGGTTACTTTAAATGAATAGAAATATATTTGGGAAGAATAGGGAAGCTTGTTCAATGTGAAATAGTATAAATCTGCCTCAATAGTGAAATTTTCTAAGTGACATAATAGGTGATTTAGAAATGCATTTGTAACATTTCAAAAGTGTGAATCCTCATGCTACCTATCCTAAAAATGTGGACTATACTATAAGGGAGGGTTTAAATTTTAAAAATAGTCATTACTAAGTGAAGTATAAGATTGATCCATAGAGGTCATGATCGATAATAAATAGTGTCCCATGTTGGTCAATTCTATTTTGGAAGGGTAATGTTTTATCTTTAGGAATTGGCATGTATATATAGATGTTTAGAGGTGTTGTTAGTGATTAAAAAAGTTATTATAGGCATAAAATATAAACTTAGAAAGGGATATATCCATACATGATCCATAAACTAGGTGGATATTCCACTCTTAATTTCATCAACATGGGTATTAAGTAGATAGCTTACTACCAATTGAATTTATGATTATTTATTTTACTAAACATGCTAAAATGGAGATGAACACGTACATAAAATGAAATGTAAAAATTAACATGAACATGAAGTAAAGGACTAAGAAAAACAAGTTTATCCCAGAGAAACTCATGTTGGGAAAAAATCCAGTGGGTAAGCAAATGCACTTCCCTTTTACTATGTAATGTAACAAGTATACAAGATACTACTTGTTATGGCATTCATGGACAAAATTTTCACTAACATCCTATCTAAACTCATATACAATCAATGATATACACTTATGACATCCTATATATGCTCACACACATATGAACCTATCACTTCTAGCTAACACCAATGAGATATTATGAATAAAGACTCAATGTCATAAGAAATGATGTGAATCCAAATACAAACACCCACAATCTTTCTATGATGTATTCTACCTTCCTAAGGCTTGTATTTATTCCATCTCAATCTTGGATCTTTGAAAGAGAACAAAAACAAACTGTCAGAGGAGTTTAAATGTTTAAAACCATCCAAATACCCACATCTCTATATGATGATGGAATCGCAATAATTTATAGACATGCAGTTACAAAACCACTAGGGCAGTCATGAAACCATTGCCTAAAAAATTTGGTAATGACATTTTTTTCACACTATAATGGGGTGGTTACATCACTATCAGGGCATTTGCATAACTATTACCCTATAAATAGATGTTGTTTCATTACCTAACTAATCTCCCTTGGTTTTAAGAGATTGAAATCTTATGCTTGATCAAGTTAAGAGTGTTTAGATCACTCCTAGACTAATTATACCACTAAAGCACATTTGAATTGATGATTAGATTAAAAAGTATATTACACAAGTGTCTTATAATCATGTTTACATATAATTCAACATAGTGTAATTAGTTAGTATAAATGATACTACACCAAGTTCCATTTTTGGATCATACCTCCCAAATTTGAGGATTTAAGTTCCTAAAAGCTTTAGGATTTTTTTAAGTGAGGAAATTAATTCTCCACATATATTTTGGAATACCATTTGACCTTTCTAGGTAACTTCCTATTTAACTCAATCAACTAAAATTCTTGCACTCCTCTTTATGTTGTTCTCTCCTATTTCTGTAAAATAACATATGTATACAAAGGGAAATTTAATGATCTATAAATTGATCCTAGCTTGGAGAAGATAAATAATTTTTACACTTTGGATTGTTAATACATTATATATTTAGGGTCATCACCAATATGGATTTTCTAGACCTATCCAAGGGATATCTTACCATAATAAAATCATTAGGGAGGATTCCAAAGACGCCATTCCAATAACACTATGCAATAACCCTAACTAGGTCCTATGTTTTATATTCACAAATGTACATGCAAATAAAGTAAAATTCTAATCTAGTGCTCACTAAAGCTTATGGCATAAAGTGGAGGTTAGCAAACATTAAAGTGAACATGCATAAGAGAATCCCAATTAGGCTATGTATAGGTAAAATCCTAATGCTTGAAGAGAGCAATATATTAAAAAGCCATTACTTATGCTAGTTATATCTACTAAAGGGGAGGAACAAAGTTAGAGATACTTACCTTGAAGATGAACCCTTCAAAACACAATCTTTATCTTGGCCAAAGGTGCTTTACAAGAGGTTGTAATGGTTTGTAAGGATCATTAAGAAAGGACAAAACATCCAAGACTTTTCCACAAGATAAGAATCTTCTCTAAGTAAAAACCCTAATATACGACTCCTCAAGTAGAATGTTAGAAGAATAGATTATAAAGAAGTGAAAATTAATAATTAACACTTGTTATTTCTCTAAGAATGGTGAAATTAATGTATGTTTATATAACTGAATCTAACCCTACTCCTTTCTAAAATTTTAGCTATCAAAGTTAGCCCAATCGACTCTATATCATTATTGAAAAATATGATTTAAGTCTTGGTCTAGGTTAGCTAGGGGTGGACCTAGACCCTAAATGAATTTTGTTAATTATAATACATAGTTGATGGGGTTGATAGTGTATTATAAACTATAAAAAGGGAGTTTAGGCTAGGGAAGGGCCAATGAAGGTGTAAAATGACTAGAGGATGGTGAAAAATAAGAGGCAAAGCTTATGTAAGTGTTTTTAGAGAAGGTTGGATTGATAATAAGTGGTAGTAAATGGACAAAAATCCTACAAATCATCAATGGTTTGTCCACCCCTTTCTTGAAGCACCCCTTAGGGCATGCACTTAGAGAGATTGAGACTCGATGAGTTCCTTGAAGATAGAAACATCATTAATTGATAAAGTATAAAAATATTATATGTATACATATGCCCCACTCAAAGCTCATCATGTGTCACTTAGGTGTAACATGTGATGGTGCTTTGAGAAAAGACATAACAACACATAATTCTAAAGCTAAAAAATGTAGTTTTTTGAAGCAAAAAATAATTGAAAGTAAATGACTTAAAGGGAAATAATTGAAAAAGTAAATGTATGCATAACTTAACTTACCTTTATCACTGGATGGTTGTTTGCTATGTTTGTAATTTTGATTATGGAGGGTGCAGAGACTACTTTAGAAAAACCCAAGGATACAAAACTAAAGATAAAAAATAAATAAATTTAGGAAAACCAAGATAATTGATGCTATGTAGATGAGATGTACTTGGAAATTTGGGAAGATGGGGTGATGAATGCTAAGTTATGACCAAATAACCAAATCAAAATTTTTAGTGTAAATCAGGTAACAAAAAATCTAAGGCTACTAAAGACTAAAAAAATCAAACAATAAAACTTTAATTAAGGCAAACTCACCAAGTCAAACCAAGGATACATGTCAAACATGGTAATCAAACATCAATGTAAAAGAAATAAAAATCCTCACTTAAACAAATATGGGCAAGCAAAAAAATGGTAAAATAACATTGATAAGTGAACAATAATAATCTTTATTAAATTATCAATGGAAAAAATTCATAAAAGGGAAAACAACATTGGTGAGTGAGAAGTTGCAAACCAACGTCACTCAACAATGGAAAAAGTAAATAAAAGTAGAAATGGACTTAGGTGTCTCAAAAAAAGATGTACAACAATGACAAATGGTAAAAAAAAATCAAATTGATGATTGGAAATTTAAAGCCATGGTATAAATAAGGTAATCCATAGTCATTCATGAATAAGAGGGAATATAAAATAAAATATGAAAATGGATTTAGAATCACACTTGCTTGTCAAGGGGGAAATGAAATGGGCGGAGGGGAGAATAAAGGAAAATCCAAGGTGGAGAAACTCTTTATCAAAGTCAAGACACTTAAATTAGGTTTGTCAAAATAAGAGGACTTTCGACATTAAGGACTCTACAGAACTTCTCCTAGCCACACAAATCTTGGATCAATAAATGAAGTATATAGTTCATCCTATGAAATCCATATGCATGGAAATTAAAATGGACCTACCTTCCCACAACATGTTCTTCATTCCTCAAGACCCCTTACATAGTTATCATTATACTATGAATATTGGGTACTTGCATGAGAAAGTAGGCAATACCATAGAGTTTGTTAAATTCTCCTATTCCAATTTATTGGCTTATCACACCCTAATGGACCTTGGCTCTATCATGAGGCCAACTGTGGAGTTTGAGATTCAATTGGAGATAGGAAATGTGTTATTAATCATGTCTTTTGGTGTGATTTTGAGTTTTGAAATTGTTGGTTATTTTTCTATATCATTGCATTTTGTTTCAAATAATTTGGCTTTTAACCTTTTTTTTAATGGATTTTTCTATTAATCCTCCATACAAATTTAAAAAACCAAACATGGGTGCTAAAGATGACTATCATTTAAAAAATTAGACTTTGTTTCTAAGAAAGAAAACTTAGAGAACATGGTGTATAGGAGTCTTGTTAATTCATGTGAAATAAAAGTGCTATCTTGACTTTGACCTTGGTTTATCTAAAGGTAATGAAAGGAAAGGAAATCAAGATGAATGAAACATGAAATAATTTGAATTACTTCAAATCACAAAAAAATTGACAAGGGGTGAAAAAGGGATATAATGACAATGAAGTATGATTCCTTATCATAAGAATGAGGAAATTGTAGAAAAACATGCTAACATAGTCTTTTGTGTAAATTTTATCTACAAAAGAAGTAAAAGATAAACGTGAGAACAAGGGATCAAAAACTTGTAACCATTGATAAACACATTGTAGAGAAGGATCAATAAATGAATTAAAGATGGTGATTTTATGAGGAAGGCCTAGTACAATACAAGTCATAAAAGAGAAAACCAAGAGGGTGCACAAAGCATGTAAAAAAAATGAATATCTATGAGGAAGAGCTGGTCTTATCCATGGTCTTACACTGAAAATTAGAAAAGAGAAATACAAGAGGTGATACAATCATTAAAAATTAAGGAAACAATGAGAATAAAAGGAAATCATGAGGAAGACTAGGTCTTATCCTCAATTTTACAATGCAACTCATGAGAAAAGAGAAACCAAAGGCCAAAAGAAGGAACCAAGGTTTGTGGAAAGAGAGACTGTAGAGGGTGAGACCCATGTAGATGTCCTAAAAAAAGTGTTAGAAAGATATCATATATAAATAATGATAAGAAGGGAAAGATTTAGGTAAAATACTTACTTAAGAATTGTGCATTGGTAGGATCTTTGAAGATATGGCCTTCATTATGTTGAAGGTGATAGGTGCTAGGACCAAGGATGTCTTTGTATAAATAAAGGACCCACCATTTTAGGGTGTATTTTCCTTTGTCATGAGTGTAGTCTAATTTAAGGACAAGATCACCAATATTAAAAGTGTGGACTTTAACCCTTTTGTTATGTTGTTTAGTGATGCGAGCTTTGTATTGGTGATTGTTTTGTAGATTAGAAAGATGGTGTTCATCAAGAAGATCAAGATCATGAAGGCAAGATTAATGTATATATTCATTGGGTATGATACTATGAAGAGAGATATAGAGAGAGGGAAGCTCAAATTATAAGGGGAAGACTAATTCAGAACATAGACAAGCAAAAATGGTGTTACCCTAATGGTAGTGTGTATGCTAGTGCAATAGGCCTAAAGAGTAGGATATAGATGAAGATGCCAATCCATAAAAGTGTCATAGATTATATTTTGGATAATTTTATTAAGAATTTTGTTAGTGGCCTTAGCTTTACCATTACATTGGGGATGATAGGGTGTGGAAAATTTGTGAATAATTTTAAATTTAGTACAGAGCTGTTTGATGTCTTTATTTTTAAAATTACCACCATTATCAAAAATGATGGTATGAATAATGCTAAATAAAAAAATGATTTTATTGAGGATGAATTTGGAAATGGTGATACCAGTGACATTGGTGAGGGGCATGGCTTCGACCCATTTGGTAAAATACTTAGTATCCATGATAATGAAGACATGCGTATCCTATAATCTAGGTAATTTGCCTATGAGATATAATTCCCATATTGAGAATGGCCAAGTAAACTCCATAAATTGAATCTTGGATGGAAGTGAATGGATTAGGTCATCATGAAGTTGACAAGGACTACACTTTTTAGTGAACTCGATGGAATACTTTTTAAGAGTGTTCCAAAAGTATCCCATAAATAAGCATTTACAGGTTGTAACACGTCCACTATAGTGACCATCAAAAATTCCCCCATGTGCTTGTTCAAGGAGAGGAGGGACCTCATATTTCATAACATAGTGGAGTAGGGTATCTTAAATATTGTTAAAATAAAGGAAGTTATATCAAAATATATATTTGAAATCTAGTTTTTGAATTCAAGTCTTTTTGTGGGAATCAATGTTTGGAGGATAGGTTTGGTGTTTAAGGAATTAAATGATGTTAATGTACTATGGGTTTTATCAAGTGGTAATATCCTCAATGTGGAAAATAAGGGAATCTTGTGGTTAAATAAAAGATGGGGACTTTATTATTTGGATAAGAAAGGTATAATCAATAAGAACTTAGTGAAAATGAGGTAAAGATGCAGAAGAAGCAAGTGAATCCATGATATAATTTTGATCTCAAGGGATGGGTTTGATGGTAAAAGAATTAAAGTATTTGGCAAGACTAGTGGCTATTTGATGATAAGTAATGATATATTCACTTTTCATTGATAATCACCATCAACCTGGTAGAAAATTAGTTGGGAGTCACTCAAAGTTATATTATGTTGATCTTCAAGGGCAATGTGAATTTGATTATATCTTGAGAAACCATCCATAAGGGACAACATTTCATAACCAGTAGTAGAATTGGCGATGGCATCTATGGAAGGTAAAGGGAATTTATCTTTGAGATAAACAAGATTAAGGTTAATAAAATTGATGCAAATGTAAATGACCATGGTGAATGTTTTTTAAATAGGAATAATGTTTGAGACCCATTTTGAATAGTGCATAGGCTTGACAAATTTAGTGAAGATTTTTTTGAAAAGTCACCCAAGAATCAAAATGAGTGAAAGGAAATCATAACAAGGAAACTAGAATTGATAGAATAAATTATATTCTATTCAATAAGAATGCTACTATAAAGCCTTCAAATTATTCTCTATATCTAAAATGAGAGAAATAAGTGAGTATATGTAGGTTATACCACCTAATAGACTAATTCCACATGAAATGTGGGATAAAAGAAAAAAACCCTAAAGTAAGCTTAAGTGTGAAAAGGTCTAAATGATAGAACCAGTTAGGGGAATAACCCTTTTCACACTAGGAAGTGAGAGAAAACCCCTAAAAAGGTACAAGTCATGAAGAGAAACCTTTTAAACTAACATTTATCATTGATAACTTTAATGATTTCTTTATAGCACAAATTGGAAACTTTTGGTGTAAATTTTCATTACTTTTGTTGCATAGGTTTGGCGTTAGGATAGATGATGATATTATGTGCCATGATACTAGGATCAATGCCAGGCATGTACTCATAGGACCAAATTAAAGTCTCATGATATTTATCAAATAATAAGCTAAAGTTATCATGTTTAGTTGGTGTAAGTTCTCAAAATAGTGTGATTGATCGAGGGCATGATGGGGTACCATATTCAATTCTGGTAATTTCCTTACTAAGCATAACATTTCCGTCTTATAAATGATATGGCATGTTAGGGAGAGAGGAAATTGGATTTTTTAAGGATAAATTTTAGTAATGAAGTTGTTGAAATGAGGGGCCTTCTTCTTTAAATTCCCAAGTTTATGATGTTGTTGAGGGAGTTGAGATTCTTGGGCATGAAACAATTCAAGAATGACTACATTTCTAGGCAAAGTGGGAAGCATACCATAATGCTTGACATATACTTTAAGATCAATAATTTTATTACCATGGCAATCATATTCATAATGTATTTGATGTACATCTATAGCCTTGGCATCTAATATTATCTCAAGAGTAGGTAGAGTAGGGGAAGAAGGTTGATATATTTCAATTGGTTTATCATTATTGAAAAGGAGACTATTGGATCGAATAATTGGTTCAGTAGGAAGAATAGATGATGCAATAATTTTTGGAGGTTTGGAAGGTAATATTTGATCTACCACCCAAGGAGTATCAATAAGTGGAGAATTAATAAGAGGTACATGACCTTTAGGTGCTAATGCAAAATCTATGAAAATGGTATGAACATCTCGATTAAAATAATGCATTTGAGCTAGAGTTTTTTGATAATGTTGAACATTCAAGTCTCATGATTGAGCTTGGGCCATGATGTAATTATCATCATAGGTTGGATAAATTGTATATGCTTGAGATTCAGAAGGAACTTTGGAAGGGGAGATGCCTAGATCACTAAATTTATGTGGAAACATGATTAAAGGATTTTGGAATAATTTTACCACTTCATAATCATTGGATGTGAAGTCATCTTTTGTGTAAGAGGCTTCTTGAGCATTACATGAAAGAGGGATTCAATGATCTCATATATGAGAGGGATGGTGCAATCATGAGGTAATAAAGAAGGAAGAGTCCACTCTGATATATAAGGAGGTAGCTTGGTAGTGTTGTAGGTAATTTTAAAGTCATTAGGCTCATCATCATCTAAATCATTAAGAGTGACATGTAAATCTAGATTCATGTTGATGAATTTGGGTAAGGGATCATTATTGATTGTTGTAATGGTGGGATGCGATGTTGAGATTTTGGATATGGAAGATGAATACTCCAAAGGTTAGGATTAGCCTCATGTTTATACCTTTTGATGTTATGAAGGAAATTGATACATTGGCTACCAAAAGAGGTGATATCCCTCATTCTATGAGTCCATGGGCATCCTAAGAGTATGTTGTAAGATAAGGGTAAATTTAGGACCATGAGCTTAGTTCATATGGTCTTAGGTCCAATAGTAAGAGGGAACCAAATATAACTAAGTGGATTTTTATTAATTTTATCAAATCCATGGCATGTCAAGAGAGTTTGTTTGAGATGATATTTATTATATATAAGTTATTGGATGAGGCTCTAAGATGTCACATTAATACTAGACCCTTCATCTATTAATACTTTACTAATGAGGGTGGTATTAATATCTATTTTAATGCATAGGGGTGGATCATCGACTTGAAAGAGGATCTCATCAGTAATCATATCTTATTTGAGGAACTCGATGGAGGGTTTTGAATAAGGACAAAAGGATTCAATGGTATGCACTTTGGTTAGTTGAGGCTCATGAGAAGATAGTCCCTCTTCTAGAGAAGATGGATCTTCAATTTATTAAAATTTTTATATGAGGAACTTGCAATGATAAGGAGAGGTAAAAACTAACTCCATAAGAGGTATATTTTAAGACATGGAGTTGAGTTCTTCTAAAAAGTTTTAATGGATTTTAGAAGAAGAACCAACATGAGGTTTAGAAGGTAAATTATATTTTGGAGGAAGAGAAGTGGTTGGGGATTATGAAGGAGGAGATGGATCCTCATTTGGTTTCAAATTTAAATGAGTGGTTGCAGTATCTTTAAGGAGTTTTTCTTCCAAATATGGTTTCTTAGGTTTGGTAATGGGATCCTTGGGATCTATTTTACATTGGTAATTATCCTTATCAATGTTGACATATTGAGAATTATTGTAATATTGGTCATAGTTGACACCAATGGAACAAACATCCTTGTTGGCTTGTTGAGAATTAGATGTGGAAAATATTTTTGGTTATTAGAATAATAAGATTTGGGATATTTTAATTTTTTATAAGTGTTATTGTAATCTTGATAATAGAGTTGAATCATGGATTCATGATTAAATGAATCACCAAGCATATAGGAAACAAAAAATTTTGTAATCCCTCTACAAGTTTCATGGGAGTGACCAATGTCAATATAGAACCAATAAAATTGATTAGGTTCATATAATTTAGGAGGATTATTGGGATAAGTAAATCGTTTAGAGGGTGCTAAAAATTATTTCATTTACTATATAGTTAAGGGTGTGTGAGAAGATGGGGGATTATCAATGTTGGCAATTCCTAGCTTGGTTTGTGGAGTGCCTATTATTACATTAGTAGAATGTTAAAAATATTATTTAAAGAATTTGGTATTAGGTTCAAAATATTTCATTAATAAGTCTTGATGCTTGGATTGGTTAAGATCTTCATTGAGCATTTGAGGAGCAAAATTATGAACCTTTTACTGAAGAGAAGGAGTTAGTGACATTATAAAGAGTTTAAAAAAATTATCATTAGCCATGTTATGATTGGCCTTGTGGGCCAAAGATTTCCATCTCTTAATAATATCATGAGCTAATTCAATGGGATATTGTGTAGCATTGATGAAATGGCTAAGGTAATTTTTGTGAAGAACATTGTGTTAAAAATATTTAACTAGAGGATTGACTAAATCCTTGAGTTTTCATATGGAATGTTGGGGAAGTTGATTGTACCATTCTAATACATCATCAATGAAAATTTTAACTAAAATTTTAGTTGTGGTGAACACATTAGTTTGGATCCACTCCTTATAAAGATTACCAAAGACCTTACAAAAATATATAGGGTATTTAGTCCCATCATATTTAATAGTTGGAGATTTGTTACCAATATCAATAAAAATAATGAAAGGGGCTAAAGGATCATTTTGAATGTTTTGAATCATCTTGTTATTCATTATAGGTTGGGGGATGATATTCCTCATAGTATCTCTAAGAGGTGGAACAATAAAATTTGGATTATTTTGAGGGAGAATAGGATGCTAGTTAGCCATATTGATAAAATGATGTTGTAATTACATCATTTGTGATGTGTTATATGTTTACACAATGTTCATTTGTTGCATTATCTGTGCAAGAATTTGGGTTATATCAATTTGTGGATTGGTATTTTTAGGATAACTCCTTGAATTGGTATTAAGGGGAGGGTTGTTAGGTGGTGGATTACTTCTGGGGTTGTTGGTTATACTTGTGTCAATTCCACCCACATTATGATGATATGCTTAAAGATGAGAATTATCTTGATAGGTATAAAAAGGATATGATCTACCTATCTCATTTTATGCTGTGATTTGAGCCATGTTTCAATCCAAAGATGAGGGAGGAAAATAAGTATTCCAAGAGTGAGGATTCTATTGGGAGGTGAGGAAAGGAAGAAAAGATCACCCCATATATTATCTAAATGGATTCAGGTTGTCCAAGAAGATTTTGATAGGGAATTTCATGATGATTGATGAAAGAAGCAGAGATTAGGAAAGAAAAATAAAAATCAAGGATAGAGTCAGCCAAACAAGGAACAAAATTAGATAAATAATAAATAGAGTCAATTGATAGGTAAAAAATTAACTAGGTTGATAGACTACTATTTATACATAGGCTAAAAAGAGTACATAGTCATATGGGTCAACAATGTTATGCAGAACAATGGATAGAACCAAGATATAAGGATACACAATCATGCAGGTAAATTATGTACTTTAGGTAGGAAGGTGAAAAATAGTTTGTAAGAGAATATATCGACTAGAATGACAGTGTTCTGAAATAGGGAAAATTTTACAAGATAATTTAAAGCAAGATGAAATCAAACACACAAACAATTGGGTCAAATGATTGACCCAATTAGAACACACAATACAAACCTTACACCAATGATAGCGAGTGCAAGTTTTGTAATACAACACACAATGATCAAAGAGAAAGCAACAAATGAAAAGTAAATGCTAAATAGGGTCATCCTAAGTGTTATTATACTTTTAGAAAGTTTGATTTTAATGTGATATGAAAGTTAGATGAAAATAAGGAAGTAGAAAGTAATCTAAGGTTGGTTTTAAGACATTTGGGATGAAAGGGATCTATATTGGCAATAACACTAGCTTGGTATTGAGGCTTACCCCCTTACTTCATAATATTTTATCAATAAGGGTGTTATGTACTTTACCAATATATACCATCAACCACATATTTATACTTGGCCACAAAACCAAGCCAGCTTCCCCCTTGGTGATGAAATCCAAGTAGGTACGCTTTGGGAAGATAAACATTTAATACTTTTTAAATGTAGAGTGATTTGGTAGTGTGTATAAAAGATTAAAATAGTGTAACTAAAATGTTAATTTTAAATACCACCTATTTAAACTATGCGAGTAAATCTAAACATGAAAACAACTAAAAAGGAAAGGTGAATTAATTACTAGCAAGTAGATGTTAATTCCTTGATTGATAATAATACAAAGTTGGTTCAAGCAACATCGTATATAAATAGTATAGAATATATTTGACTAGGTCACTACTATTCTGTATAAGCAAAGTATTTAAGAACAAAGTTGAATAGGTTGACTATGTCTCTTAGATAGAAGACAAACTTCAGAACTTAGTTGACCAAGTCAACCTAGTTAGTTATAGGGTTGCAGTTTTGTAGACTATAAACTTATGAAAAACAATATTGAAGAAATAATTTAAATGATAGAGGGAGAAAGTAAAGGAACCTTAGTAGAATTAAAGAATTTTTAGTTCAAAAATTTTATGCTGAGATTGTTCAAATGCCACTTTAAAATTATACCAACTAGGTCAACTAGTTTGACTAAGTTCTGTAAAACCTATGTGTTGAAGAAGAAATAATGAACAGAGTTTACCTAT
This sequence comes from Torreya grandis, assembly GCA_037957365.1. Classification (NCBI taxonomy): domain Eukaryota; kingdom Viridiplantae; phylum Streptophyta; class Pinopsida; order Cupressales; family Taxaceae; genus Torreya; species Torreya grandis. Next base: position 1,769,749 of record JARHVA010001913.1, read on the forward strand.
TCAATAGTGTTTATTGATTTGTATGTTGATATAAGAATATAGAAGATAGATTTCACCTATTTGAATATGTATGATAATCTATAATTAAAGAAAAATACTATGTCTAACTACCTGATCTAGTAACTTGTAATTGGTGAAGACCTACATAGACAAAATATAATCATTTTGAAATGACTATGTCTTAAACTTGTGCATAAAAAGTTAGAACTATACCAACTAGTTAAATATAATGAAAATATAGAAAAATATATTATGAAGATAAAAATGATGACATGAAATAAAACCCACAAGGGTTAGATTAACATCGGGTTCACCAAAATGTATGCAAAGGGAAATTCAATTGATCTATAAATCGATCCTAGCTCAGAGAAGATAAATCCTACTTACACTTCTGATTATTGATACATTATATGTTTGGAGTCATGACCAAGATGGATCTATTAGACCTATACAAGGGATATATTAAAATAATAAAATCACTAGGGAGGGTTCTAAAGCCTCTAATTAAGCAAAACTATGCAATAACCCTAACTAGGTCATATATTTTTATATTCACAAATATACATGCAAATAAAGTAAAAGTCTAAATAGTGCTCACTAAATCTTGTGGCATAAAGTGAAGGTTAGTAAACATGCATAATAGAATCTTAATGAGGCCATGTATAGGTAAAACCCTAATGCATAAAGAGAGCAATATATTCAAAAGCCATTACTTATTCTACATCTATCTATGAAAGGAGAGCAACAAAGTTAGAGATACTTACCTTGAAGATGAACCCATCAAGACTCAATCTCTCCCTTGGCCAGAGATGCTTCACAAGAGGTTGTTGTGGTTTGGAAGGATCACTAAAAAAGGCCAAAGCATCTAAGACTTTTCCATAAGATAAGATTCTTCTCCAAGTAGAAACCCTAAGTAAAGACTCCTCAAGTAGAATGATGAAAGAGAAGATTATAAAAATTCACAAATGAATAATTAACTCTGGTTGTCTCTCTAAGAATGGAAAAATGAATATGTTTATATAGTTGATTCTAACCCTAGTTTTTTTGAAAGTTTGGTTGATAGGGTCAGCACAATCAAATATGTATTACGATTTAACAATTTTTTGGAATATTAGGGTATTATTCTTAATTTAGTTAACGGGTCTAAGTAGTAAAATAAATAAATAAATAAAAAATAATTAAGATACTAATTTGTGTAAATTAATTATAATTCAAACTTTTCTAAAAATAGTAATATGGAAAAGAGAGCAAAACTTATCTAAAAATTGATTGATCTGACTGTGACAGAGGCTAGAATTCACTGTGCAAGACTGAGACACTATCATAAATCAAGATCTAAAGTTAATTTTATGATCAAATGGGAGAAATAGAATAGGATGATAGTGGCACTAACACTAAATCCCACCTCTACCACTATTGTCTTGAGGATCTAAGCTTTGTGGGTTTTGTTTGCTATGTTTTTGTGATCTTATCTACAAAATTTAGGTAGCTAGAAGTCTATATATCACCCTGTACAATAGATTATTTCTTCAAACCCTATCTTCCATTATTCTTTAACTAGTTTTGAGCAAGAGGGGGGGGGGGGTAATATGTGTTAGATGCACTAGACGTGCTTCACACTTCATGTGTGGGTACACTCCCTACATACCAATACTTTAAAGAGAGATCAAGCCATATGTAGTTCTCCCACTTGATGTGCTTTGTTCAATTATGTATATGAAAACATAGAATGCTAAACTTGATATGCTTGAGGTGTCTAGGGACTGGTGTAAGTATTTGAATGAGCCTGTAAGTGTGTTAGCTAGCTATATGTAAAGAATAGGAAATATTTCTTGAGTAGTCTTGCTTATATTATTGCTTGCTTAGTGATATTTTCCAACCATTTCCAAATGATATCTGAATGGGCTTTTATAGGGATCTATTGGTCATGGATTTAATTTGATTGCATTAGGCCAACAAAGATAAGGATGGAAAACTATAATAAATTTACCATTGGGTCTAGAAATGGACTTGGATAACAATGCCAAAAGTGGATAAGAGTGGCATTAGCACTACAGTCCTAGTGTGGTGCTATTGTCTTGAGTAGATGGGACCTAAGGGATTGATCTATCTCGAAAAGAGTAGTTTGGGTGAGCGAGGACCAAGTCTAGAAGGCTACATATGATTAGGAATTAGTGAAAATATGCCTATGAGGGTCATGAGAGCAAGTAAGAGGGACCTATGGGTTGGGTGTCATTATCCATGCTCAAGTTATCTATTTTTGTATTTTATATGACTAAATTTTCCTTACTTTATTCTAGTGATATAGTAAAGTGAAATATTAGGATAAATAAAAAATAGAAAGCACACCTAAACTTACCTGTAAGGGTGAATCCCATGAAGCTTATGTGATGCTAGGTGTGCATAGAGAGAGCACACTATGAAGTATGAATTTACAAGAAAAATAAAGAGTAGATTAGTTCTTACTAGATACTCTATATTTAAAATAAGAACATACAAAGCTGGGTAAGAGAAAGATGAAAAGAAAGGAATGAATACACCTCATTGGGTATGTAAAGTAATACAAAACCTACTATGATGCTGAGTGATGTTGGGTTATGCTAAGTAATGATCGAATGTGCTGTAGCAAGAGTAATATCATGAATGGAGCTGAGTGCTCAATTCCCCAAAAGTAGCTCAAGAATGCAAAGGCTATCCCTTGAGCTCCATCATCACCCACTAAGTGAAGCTAGGTGGTCTTTCATGTGCTAATAAATATCTAGACTGTGTGTCCAATCCCTCTAAATAGGTGGCTCAATAATACAAAGGTTAGCTAGTCCTTTAGATCTATTGTTGACCCATGAAGTGACACTATGAATTGATACTGATATGAAATGTATGTCATATGAGATGGCCATTTAATCCCATGAATGTATTGTGATATGACAATGTTGACATGGATAGCTAAATGTATGATAGAAACTAGGCCACTCTTGGCCACTTTGAAAGATGGAGATTAGGCTTGTATGAAAGCCACTCTGAATTGGGGCACTAGGCTTGTATGAAATCCACTCTAAACTAGTACACTAGGCTTATATGAAAGCCACTTGAGAACTCAAGAAATCAAGAATGTGAAAGTTAGGCTTATATGAAAGACATTCCAAAATGATGCCAACTATCTATAGATGGAATAAGGCACACAACTACTAATAATGCCTAGGTAAAACTAAACTCAAAAAGAAAAGAAAAGAAATGTACTACACACATTGCCCCCGAATCACTAGTGTTTGAAATATGGACTCTAATCTAGAAGTTATATTAACTATTGTATGTAAACTAGAAGTGAAAGCCATCATGCCATGTATGATGCCCCCTATATCTAGATTGTTTGAGCAAAAGTGTACTAAAAACTATTGATTCTAAACTAGTTTGAATGTGCAAAAATGTAGTTGAACTTACTTTTTTGCCCACTTCTAGAAAATCTTGTTTTTCTACTATTTGGATAAGAACACCAAAAGTGCAAACTAATGGCACCGATGCTATTATCCAAGTTGGGTGCTATTGTGTAGGGTCAAATCTGGTAACTACTTAGATTCTTGACTATTTTCCTAGTTTATTCTAACTATTTTGATGTCTGGTTGCTATTCTAGGTGTGCTAAATGCCACTTTTTTGACTATTAGGAGTTATAATCTCTATGACAAAACCCCTATTTGATGCCCCCTCTTTTGAGGGTAGGAGTGAAGACCCTGTAATGACTACCCTTAGAAGAAAGATCCCTAAAAGTGTATTATGCTACAATGATACATGATATAGCAATGATAATTAACAAGTTATCTCAAGATATAACATGATTTGTATTAAGAGACTGGTAGATCAATAGGGGTATGCCTAGATAGATATAAAAATGTAATGCAATGTAATAAACTAGAACTAGAATGAGAAGTCTAGTTAGTTTTTAATTTTTAGTTAGAGGGATGGAGCTTGATGTCCATCATGGCATCCAAGAAATCAAGATAAATGCATGATGTGAATCATGGCATTAAAAAAAATGAGAAGCAAACAAGTAACAATCATGCAAGGCAATAAGAATACAAGGGTGGCCAAGGGGCCAAGAAAACAAGGGACCTGGGCACATGTCACTCAAACTAGAAATCAAGCATACAAGGCATATTAAAATGCCACATACATATATAATTAAAACAAGAAAAATTGGCATGTAATCCATAATCACATAGAATAGTACAGATAAAGGACATTAAAAAATGTCCTAAGGCACACACATGAATAGAAGCAAAGGACATTGGCAAATGTCCTAAGGCATATTTAGAAGACAAATAGGAATTAAGAAATGCAATCACATCAAGATATATTAAGAAAGAAATGAAAGCATGTAAGAAAATAGAAGTACAAACACATGTAACTAGTCAAATCAAGACGTGAATGTATGCAAGACATGTGTAGTACAAGACTAGGTATATACTAAGAAATACACAAGTGCTATATACTAGTGAGTGTTTATAGAGTAATCTATATAATCTAGTAAACAATGTATATCAACATGATAACTATAGTGTGTGGTGTAGGAATGACATAACCTAGATGGTGTAGTCATGTAGAAGATGCCCCTAGTGGGTATGTATATCGATGTGTGTCTCGATGTAGAATTAGGATGCCACCTCAATGGGTAGAGTGAATCAAATCAAAGAGATGGATGTCACTTCACACACTCGAAAGAGATCAAGTGAAGCATGGTAATGTAGATAAATTGACAAACAATAACATAGAACAACAGATGTAAGTATAGCATGATCGTAGAAATGTAAAGCATGGATGATACATGCAATTGAGATATTTTTAGTGTTTTTGAATGTTATTTTTATGTTTTTTAAAGTTTTGAGCTACGTACAATCAAGCATAATAAACTATGTATAGGTAAGTGGGGAAAAGATGATACTAACTGATGAGTCTCATAGGAGAGTCCCTATCATGGTATCTTGTATTAAGGAGAGGAATCATGCATGATTGTGAAACATGATGGAAATGATAAGACTGTGGCTTTGAAAGTTATATATGATATAAATGATCTAAAATCTTTGAATTAAAAACTATGGGGTCCCCCTATAATTTTGAGAAGTGGATGCAACTGTAGGGATCTTAGGGACCCATCTAGTAGTAGGAGAAGTTCTCTAAACATGTGTTCTATGAGTAGATGTATGAGATCTCAATGATATTACCCTAGGTGTGAACACTGTAGCTAGAATATGTCTAGAATCTTGAAGCTATGGAGGTGTATGAACTTTCTATGCTGGAAATAGATGCCTCAACTATGTCTAATCAAAATTGAAAGAGGAACTATAACTAGTGGCAAAACTAAAATTGGTGGTAAAATTGGTACTATTGACTATAAAGTAGAAGATGGACCTAAAGTAGGGAGTGGTAACTCATATGAAACTCCACCAACTATGACAACTTGATTAGCATGAATGAATTTTAGACATCTATGAAATGTAGAAGGTACTACTCAATTTTTTTGGATCCATGGTTGACCAAGTAGCATATTAGAAACTCCTACATTGGGAACTATAGTGTCTGTTATGGCCATGTGTGTTAGGCCAACCTATAAAGGAAGTACAATCTCACTTAATGAACTCTGTATGTGCCCATTGAATCCATTGATAACTATGTCTATTGGTGTAATATCTTACTCTGACTATCCTAAGCATGCTACATGAAAAACTCTCAAATGTGTCTCTAGATCACCCTTGCCATCATTTAGAGTAAGCTTGGGTTAAACAAAACCTTATGGCAAGGGTGTAGAATAAATATGATGTGCTAATGGTGTATGTAATAGAGAAAAAAAGTCCAAAGTCTACGTAGGTTTAGAGGCACCTTGCTCAAGATGTAGCACCTTGGATTGAAGATATTTTATCTCTTACACAAGGGTTTCCATATCAAGAGACAAAGATGTATTAGCTATAACTAGTGGCATAGAGGTAGGTTGGGATACTATAGGGGGTTGGTGAGACATAGTTGCCCCTATAGTGTTATTTGTAACTGGTTGCTATGAAGGAATGAGAGATTCAACTTGCTTAACCTTTTTAGTTTCCATGATAGATTGTAAGATAAGAGTATGATCTCAAGGGTGGTCCCAGAGTCTTTCTCAAAAACTTTGTAGGATAAAATCTTTGTTGAGGACAAATTCATTATCAATAATTGGTGGAAGTGGATCAATAGTCCAATGTGGTGGAGCATGAACATTGATGTGTACATCATCATTTTTATTTTCATACTGCTCATTATCAAAGTTATCTGTATTGAAATTAGTGTAATCTGGATGTGTGGAATTTATAACAGGAACTTGAGTTGGTTGCTTATTCATGGTATATGTCTAAGTTGTAGGAATTTGGGTGAATTCAAGAGGATTAACACTAAGTCTTGCACTTCATCTTGAAGGAAAAGATGTAAGGAACTTAGGTGGCATAAGGAAAACAACTTGGATGATAGTAGAAAAGATTAAATGGATGTAATCTAAACAAGGAACTAGAATATGCATAAAAATGATACAAAGCTCACAAACATGAAAGGTGATACCTCAAGAAGCAATGGGACCTAGTATGGGTAACTAGGGTTTTAAAAGATAATTATTTGAACAATTACTATGAAAATTTGAAATTGAAAGTGGATTTTTGAGTTAGATATGCAAGTAAAAATTAAAAAAATTGTTGAAAAATTAGTGATTTGATAGGACCTAGTAAATGTAATTAGGGGTTTGGAAAATAAAATATTTTGACAAATTACTATGACATTTTGAATTTTGAATGGATTTTTTGATTTAAATATGCTAGTAAAAATTCAAAAAATGATTAAAAAATTACTAGAAAAATACTGGGACCTAGTATGGGTAACTAGGGTTTGAAATAAAAATATTTTAAAATTACTACAAAATTTTAAAATTTAATGCTAATTTATGATTTTATTATGCATGAAAAAAAATTAGAAAAATATATGAAAAATAAGTAGGAAAATTACCCTAAGGTTTCTAGGGTTTTTATATATAAACAAAGTAAGTCAGGTTCACTAAATGATTTAACAATTTTTGGGAATATTAGGGTATTATTCCTATTTTAGTTAAGGGGTTTGAGTAGTATAAATAGACAATAATTAAGCTACTAATTTGTGTAAATTAATTGTAATTCAAACTTTTCTAAAAATAGTAATAAGGAAAAGAAAATAAAACTTCATTAAAAATTGATTGATTTGATTGAGATAGAGGTTTAAATTCACTATGCAGGACTAAGACACTATCACAAACTGAGATTTGAACTTTGTTTTGTGATTAGACAAGAACAATAAAACTAAATAGTAGTGGAACTAGTGATATAATCCACATCTGCCACTATTAGCCTGAGGATCTAAGATTTTTAGGTTTTGTTCATTATGTTTATGTGACCTTATCTGTAAAATTTAGATAGCAAGAATTCTATATAACACCCTATATAGTAGATTATTTATTAAAACCTTATCTTCCATTATGCTTTGACCAATTTTGAGTAAGAGGTGGGGGGGGTAGTGTGTATAAGATGCACTAGATGTGCTTCACACCCCTTATGTGGGCATGTTGCCTACATGTCAATACCCTGAAGAGGGATCAAGCCATATGTAGTTCTCCCACTTGATGTGCTTTATGAAATTACGTATATGAAAACATAAAATGCTAAAAGAGATGTGCTTGAGGTGGCTAGGGACTAGTGTAAGAATTTGAATGAGCTTGTAAATGTGTTTGCTAGTTTTATGTAGAGAATAGGGAAGATTTCTTGAGTATTCTTGCTTGCTTAGTGATATTTGCCAACCCTTTCCAAAATTATCTTTGAATGGGATTTTATAGGGATCTATTGGTCATGGATTAAATTTTCTCATGTTAGGTTGACAAGGATAAGGATGGGGAAATGGAAGAAATTGATTTTTGGGGATAGAAATAGACTTGGATAACAACATCAAAAGTGGATAGGAGTGGCATTAGAACTATATTCCTACTATGGTACTATTATCCTAAGTAGATGTGACTTTAGGGGATTGATATATCTTGGAAATAGTAGTCTAGGTAAGGTATAACCAAGTTTGGAAGGCTACAAATGACTGAGAATAGGTGAAAAGATGATTATGAGGGTCATGAGAGAAAGAAAGAGGAAACTATGGGTTGGGTGTCATTAGCCATGCTCAAGTTACCTATTTTTGCATTTTATATGACTACATATTATTATTGACAAAAATAAATTAGGTCTTGATCTAGGTCAGCTAGGGGCTAAGCTAGACCCTAAGCGAATTTTTTCAATTAGAGTATAGAGTCGATGGAGCCAAAAATGTATTTTAAACCATAAAAAAAGGACTTTAGGCTAGGTAGGGGCTAATGAAGGTGGAAAATGACTAGAGGAGGGTAGAAAAAAAGAGGCAAATCTTAGGGAAGTGTTTTTAGAGAAGATTGGATTAATAACAAGTGGTAGTAAAGGGAAAAAAATACTTCAAAGAACCAATGATCCTCCCACCCCTTTTTTGGTCCACCCCTTAAGGCATGCACTCAGAGAAATTGAGACTGGATGGGTTCTTCCAAGATAGAAAGCATCACTAATTGATAAAACTTGAAAATATTATTTGTATACAACATCTTCCTCTAATTCTAACTAATTATTAGGGAAAATATATTTAATGTAAGGTAACAACAAGTCTTAATTTTCATTGTCCAACATAGAAGGCTAAAAAAGATGTAAGTTCTCAACATTGACAACTAAATAGATGTTCATATAAGGAGGACAATCAAGTCTAAAAATATTCTTGCCCACCCATTCTAGAATATCAAATATACCATTCCTTAGTGGCTTAATATTTATATATATACTTTAGAGTCTTTATCTACTTAAGTACAATTATACCTTGTCACCAACAAGGAAACTATGCTCAATACCATGTTAATCATGTCTCACTTTGTACTTAGCTTGAGAATTCTTCAACCTCTCTTGCACTTGGAGGTGAACAAGCTGAATTTTATCAATAAATTTATCCACCTTATGGACATCAAGATCTAATTTCTCATTGACTTTGTATGACTATCTCAAAACAACATCAAATGCACATGGAGGTAAGTAGCTAAAACAAATTTCAAAAAGATATTTACTAGTAGAAGAATGTATAACCCTATAATAATAATAGTAAATATGCCTCAATTTTTTATCCCATGTCTTATTATGCTTATTATTGTACCCCATTAATAGTTATACCAATGTCCTATTCACAACCTTAGTCTATCCATTAGGTTGTGGGTGAAAACCTGTAGATCATTTAAGCATAATATCCATCTCCCACAATGTGGAAAAAAACTTCCCAAGAAACCTTGAGTTATGATCTGAAATAATAGAATCAGGTAAACTGAAGTGAACCCACACATTAACATAAATAACTCAACTACATCACTTTATTTGATGGTATTTTTATAAGAAATAAGAATACACATATTAATAAATTGGTACACAACTAAAAAGAGATAGTCATGCCCCTTTCATGACATAGGCAACCCACCTAAAAAATCAATGAAAATACTTTCCCATGGCCTATAAGGAATTTATAAAGCTATATATAAACCAAAATTGATGTTACTAGGCTTACTTGTACTACATAAAACATAAAATATTATAAACGTGGAAACATCTACTTGTATATTAGGCCAAAAAACATACCTCTATAAATGAGAAACAATCTTTGTGTCATAAAAATGACCTATAAATTTTGAAGTATATGCTACCTTTAATAGCTAAAATATTTCCTCCTTGGGCACACAAAGCTTACCCAACTTGTATAATAATCCATATTGAAGATAATAATCCTTCTTGGGCTCAAACCTTGTACCTTGGGAATTTCCTTCTTGAAGAAATAGCTCCCCAAAATCTGCATCATGCTCATATACCTCTACGTAATATTCAGACATAAAAGTCTCATGAAGAGTTATGGTGCCCATGGATGTAAGTAAAGGAGGTTTTAAAAACATGTTAGCTAGTTTTTTAGTCACATATTTCTTATATTAAATGAAATTATTGTAAAAAACCCATCCATTTATAGTGTCTGGTATGCTAAAGTTTAGCTTGAGCTTGCACATATTGAAGAGGTTAGTGATCTGTATGGATAATAGTATCTTTACCCATTAGATGGTGTTTCCATTTTTTAACTCCTTGAATAATAACATATAATTATTTTTCATATGCATAATAATTCAAGATTACACCATGGAATAACTCATAATGGAAAAACATCGTATTACCTCCTTAAAGGAAAATATCCCCCATAACATAGTGACTAAAATTTGTTTAAATTCAAAAGGAAACTAAAAGTTAGGTAAAGCTAAAAATGGATTACGGATTATATTATTTTTGAACAACTCAAATAAACTTTGTTGCTTCTTACCCCAAGTAAAGGTCTTACCACTTGTTGTAATGGTGCCCAAAGGTGTGGCTATGGAAGAGAAGTTTTTGATGAAATTCCATAATATTGAATTGCATGTATAAATCTCCATGTTTTGTATGGTCTTGGACAATTAATGATGGACTCTACCTTATTTATATCAATCCTAAACTCCCCATCTGCAAACACATTCCCCAATAAGACTACTGATTATTGGACAAACTCACATTTCTTCTCATTCAACACTAACTTGTTCTAGTTCAAAACTTGTAAAACATGTTTAAGATACTCAATATGCTCATAAAAAGTTTTGATAAAAACAAGAATATCATCCAAATATATAATGGCAAAGGAATAAATAAATGGATTCATTACCTTATTCATCAACCACATAAAAGTACTCAGTGCATTTCATATCCTGAAAGGTAGAACCAACTATTGACTAATTTGAACCCTTGGTCAAATAAGTCAACCCTCATGTAAGTTAAAAACTTATATAAGGTCTCGTATGTCATAAATTCCAACCATGGTCATAACTAAGGTCTTAAAATAGGTCTTAATCTTAGTCACATTTGCTAAGTTCATCATATGTCATTTTTTGTCCCTTTTGGCCACTTTAATGAAGTGATACAGTTTCCTTCTAAATAAAAATGTGTCTAAGTGTAATTAAACATCCCACATGTTAGTAAGGTGTTAGTTGTCAATTTTGAAAATAAATTATGCATGTTTAAATGTTAAAAATAAAAAGATCAGATGAGAAAGTGGGAGTTTTAGTAATGTATGGACTACAAGATAGTTTTGGCATGTGTGGAAGCTTCACTAGTGTCCATTTAGATCCCCATAAGTCATCTCCATGTTCAAATAGTTTTATAGTTCCAAACTTGGAAAAAACTAATTTATCTTCCATATCACTCTCTTGTGCAAGTCAAATAAGTTCATTGGTTTTCCTTCAGTACAAATAGGTCAGGTAGAGTCAAGATGAATGCACTTGGTGGATGAAAGTAATCTCTTTATACCTCCATTCCATGGAAATGGTTTTTAGTTTGGTGGTTTGAGCTTCATGAATCATCCCTAAGATTGCTAGTGCCTCCTAGTTGACTGTGTATTCCTAGCATTGGTAGGTTTTCTCATCTTTTGTATATGTCTAACATTTCCAAGTGGTGTGTGTGTCTTGGAAGAGTATGTTTACGCCTCTCATGTTCTCAAACTAGTTTACATGTGTGTTCATGGAATTCAAGCAAGAACATCTCATTTTACTAAAAATGAATATCACACTGGTCTACATAACATGTTTCCATAGTTGTAAAGGTTGTCTTTATGAAAGTGACTTTAGACCAAAGGTAGGGTACCTGTGTTTAACCTCCCAAACTATGGAAGTTATATTATTCATATAAGCTTGGCATTAAAGAAACTTAAGGTTGATGAAGATGGTTTCCAAGGAAATGAATAAGGACTAATCAAAACTCCAAGATGATCTACAACCACTTGTATACATGTAAAGAGAATAAACCATTTAAAACCCAAGAAATAGGTTATGTATATTTCCAAGAATTGAATGAAAGTTATAAGGTATATTTAGGGTTCATAGTGTAGACCTTGTAGTTATTACAAAACTTGCATTCAACCAAATTTGAAAAATCTGCTCAATGGGAATGATGACCTTAACTTCTCTAAATAAAGTTTTGTTCATTTAATGTGTTATCTCATAGTGAAGTATTTTGAGTTCTAGATAAGCTTAATGATGTCTCTCTTGTATCCTAGACCTAAATTCCACATATCAACATGAAAGGAATTTGTTTGATCAAGAGAGAATGAATATTTAGGGTCTTTTAATTCCATCAAGTTTTTATTGTAGACACTTAGTGAAAGCTATAGTGCTTTGAACCCAAATGAAACTAGAACTTGTAAATAACTAGTGCATTGATAGTGTAGTGAATGATGCATGATTTCAAGGAATAATATGAGTTCATATAGTGGTGATATATCTCTAATGGATTTAAAGGAATCAAATGTGTGAAACATAATGATCAGACCTAAATAGTTACCTACAAGAAACTTCTTGATACCACCTATAGTCTGGTTCATACATAGAGTAGTCTACCCATAAGAGAAGGCAAACTTGGCTAGTGATCAAGATCATGAAGTGAATTAATAGGTGTAAATAATTGAATAATGGTGATGGTGCATTCCATGTGTCTCTTAAACAAATATCACCATTTATAAGAACTTACTGATGTTTCCTAATTGCCACCTACAAGTGACATAGTCAAGCTCATATTATATACTAGTTTAGCTCATGTAAAATGCAAGTTTGGAATAGATTATAGAGGTAAAGTGAATGAACATATATGTTAAAATCTCATAATGATATGTCATACCCTCATGTGATCTTCAAGAAAAAGAGATCAATAAGGTTGAACTAACACCTCAACCTAAAGTTAATCAATTAAACACTGCACACAGTCATTAGAATCAAAAGCTAGTGTGGAGAGTTTCTAGTGTTTAAGGATCAAGGAGTGTGATAAAGATTTGAATCCTATTACAGATAAAATTCATGCATTATACTAGACCTCCATGGTCTCAGTCAATTTATACCAATAGGGGAGGTACCCTCTATTCTATCTCAGATAGAGGGTACTCCATAGGCAATATAATCTATAGATTTAGCATAGGAATGTTGAATGGATGAAGGGAAGAGATTTAAATACATCATGAAAATATGTGAAGGGTTGTTTTAGAGATGGATAATTTTTTTGAAGGACTTAAAACCATTGGAACCACTCAGAGGTGGTCATAGGCATAGAAAGTACAGCTAGGCCTATTAGACCTAAACCCTACAAGGGCCTAAACTCATCCATATGAATACAAGAAACTCCAAAAAACTTTGAGAACTATTATGAGAGAGTAAAAGGTTAATTTAAGTCATTGGATTGTAGAGAGAATCTTAAGATCGACCATTTTGGCCTAGAATTGTATCATGCCTACTCAGAATGCACTATAAGAGCTTGAAGGCCAGTTTTATTCACTCACATCTATGTAGAGGATGTGCATGAGACCTCAAGGATATGGGGATAGTTGATGGGGGTCCCTAAATTATCCTTATTAGAATTGTTTATATTTTTAGCATCTAGTTTTTATGAACCATTGTTAATAGTCCAAGAGACCAGAAACCCTCCTAAAACCCTATCAAGAACTCGATGAAGAAAATATCATTGAAGATGCATATAAGAGGGATAAAATGGAAATGAGAATGATTTTAAATTTTCTATCACTCTCCTAGGATCCATGACATTCATTTGTTCTATATTGTCACATATACATACATGCCTAATTCTTTATCTTTTACAAAATTTGAGTTGTTTCATAGGTATAGAGGGAGAATAATTAATGAGAAACATTAAAGGAGGTCTTTAGAGACATTTAAAAACTAATAATACTAATTTATAACCTTTTTTATACATGAAACTTCCCCTATCAAGTGGTTCATTGTAGGCAATCTGGGATAGTATAGTGAGAAGGAACATGGCTATCTAAATTAAGAGGTGAGAAGTGTTGTATTCAGTTTCATTGAAGTATATATGATAAACTAGAATACAAATATGATATGATGAGTTGTATATCACCCCTTAAAATAACCTCCATTAGTAAATTCAATTCACCTAATTTGAATAATGTGAAGACAAGCCTAAAAGGGCTAGTTAGCAGTTACAAGAAGTGAACAATAAGTGTTAAGAAGGAGGCTATCAATTAAAGGCATAGATGACTATCCTTGATCTCATTTTCATCTTTTCATATTAGATCATATGTGTCAACACATTCGATATGAATTTTTATATAGTCAAGTGACTCTTCATCACCAAAGGGTAGTTGAAAGAAAGTCATGAAGAGTCTCTATGCCAAATTGAGGGAAGGTGTCATACTTCAGATAAACACTTGTCTAAAACAAATTCATGGTATATTTTACACTTCATTCTCTCAAAGTTTAAATAGTTTTCATAGATATAAACTTTGATTTATGACCCTTCAACTTCTCTTCTTCTCTCTCTTCTCATATTATCTATATATGCAAGCCATTTTCACAATTGTAAAGGAATCCACACCTGGTATGGTAAAACCCTACTAGTTTGAATATTGTATTTGATTTTGAAATAAAGATTTCCAATCTAGTTTTGAGTTCATATCTTATTTTTTAAGTGTGTGAAGAAATGGATTTTGGAATGATAAGCTATAAGAATCTATCCTTGTCTTCTCTTTTCTCTCCCATGTTTGATGCAAGTAATTTTCACTCTAATAGGTCATTGAAGTGTAGCCAAGTGTATTTTTTTGTCTCTAAGTGTAAAGAGTAGAATTAGTGTCTATAATCTAACCTCATGTTCACTCACCTTAAGTAGTGAAATGCATATCACCTCTATGTTTGAAACACATATGTTAGAGAAATCTAGGATGTTGAGACTAGTGGTGTGAGACATGTTTCATAGTGAAAGTGTATGGCAGTCTAGTGCATATCATTATAGTGTATCACCTTATAATGTCCCCATTTATGAGTGATCATCCAATAGGGAAAACTAGGTTATTTTATTCCCATAGGCTATAATAAGTCATTACAAGGAAATAAAATAAAATATATTATTTATAAAGCTATCCAAATAAGTTAAATCATAAGGATAACTTTATTTTAATTAATTTAATTAAAGTGTGGCATGTTTGGAGTCACAAATTATTGAGTTAATGTTTAGTTTCAAGGGAAACTTACCAAATGAAGTGTGGATTTATTGGTGGAGTTAATGAAGAGTGTATACAAAAACTTTCCAAATGGGAATTTAACTTAAAGGAGAAGATATGGATGGGATTTCTAAGGAAACTTTCCATTTTATAAGTGGTTCAAGTTTGGGAAAGTTGGAAGTAGAAACAAAGAAGGAAAATGTGAGATCTAAGTGGATTATGGAAAGTATATAAAAGAGGAAAGATGGTTGATTTTTATAACTCATGTCTTCCAAAATGAAGGAGTGGAGATTGGGGTTCCCCTCTTTGGGCATCCATTGTATAAATATGTGATGATCCCATTATGGGATATCTTTTGGCTAAATTAACAATTTTTTTATGCATGTTATGCTTATGCTTTAGTAATAAGATTCAAGTATGAAACCCTTTTGGTTATTGGAAATAATAGAATGAAACACATTTTATTTTATTAAGGTAATCTCATACAGAGATTACATTAGAGCTTCAAGAAGTTGTAGATTCAAATGTTTCAATTTTGTGTATGTTCACATGATTTTTGGGTGAGGAGTTTGATAGTGTGTTTCAAAATTTAATTGCTGATGTAGATGATATTGTTTTGTTTGTATAAAATTAATTTCATAATAAAATCTAATATTATAATCCTGGGTTCTTATTTTATATTTTTTCTGCAATTCAGATAAATTGGGTATAAGGGTTTGAAGACATATTTCTTGAAATTCATGTTTATTGTGAAAATATGCTATTTTATGATATGTATCAAAAATATGCCATAAAATTAATATTATTAATGAATATTTATCATTATATTAAGTTTTAATAAGTTTCCATTTGTATTGGTTAATAAACTATCAAATTTGGGGTCCATTAATGAGGAAAAAATTAGGTATTTTGAGAGTTGTTTTATAAATCATTTCAAATCTGGTTATGTTTCATTAATTTATGGTTTTGGATATTAAAATGCTATATAAATTGGGTGAATGTGCATGAATTTATGTTAGTGGGTAAAATTAGTTCATATTTTCCTTCATTACCAGATAAAATTTTATCAGGGTTACTATAGTGGTATCAGAGCCACATTACTGCCAACCTGAAAGGTTAATGAACACTAGTGATAGAGCTAGAAGGTAATAATAAAAAGAGAAAAAAAAATCCAATTTAAGTTTATAGGTCCACATCTAGAAGAGGATACACTTTCAATAGTACTTTAAGTAAGGCAACCACTTACAGTTGTAGTAGAGATTGAAATAATGAGTGGTTCAGAGAGTCCCCAGGATAACAATAAGAGAAAGTATGATGCTCAGAGCATAGAAAAAATATTTAATGACATTGCATGAGGATAAAAATAAATAATTAAAAAATTTATGTAGTCACAATAGAATTTGATCACAACCATTGGGAAAATGTCACAAAACATGAATAATCTCAAGGTAAATCAGAATGATACAGGTGATGGTAGCAATGTAGGTATTCACATTCCTAGGAGAGATAGTTTGGGTGGTTTATATTGACCATTCAGGCCTAAATTCAAACCTAGGGAATAATAATAAGCACCATGACCTGAGGAGGAGCAGACATAGCCATTGGTTGATGAGGTGGCAACAATTTATGATGAGTACCATAAACTTCTTCATGTGATCATAAATGAGTTATCACTAAACCAATGTATGAATAAAAGGAAGGATAATAAAAAATAATAATTGGAACAAAGACAAAGAACTCAACCTAAGGATTATCAACATGCATTGAGCAAACTAACTCTCCCAAATTTTGATGGTAGTGGGAAGAGCACAACACGTGCTTGTATTCACAAGTTGGATACAATTTTGACACTTAAGCCTATGCTTGAAGAGGAAGCAATTAAGTTTTAAACCTTGTATTTGGAGGGAGTAGCATATTATTTATGGCATAATGGGTTGATGACATAAAACCATACTTTGATTTAGTCCTATGATGAGTTTAGTAGAAAATTGATTACTAGATTTGATAAAAAAGATGTAGAGATGCATTTTCATGAGTTGGCATTGATTAGAAAAAGTGGGGATGTTGATAGCTACATCAAAAAATTCTAAAAATTTATTGTTATAGTTCCTAACATGTTAGAAAAGAGAGTGGTAATGCTATTCATAAAGGGTTTGAATGCTAACTTGAAGGGTGTGGTGAAGGCTTTCAAGCCTAATACACTATAAGATGCTATCCAAATGACATTTGATCTAAAGACTACACCTCACACATATTAATCCCAAAAGAAGAGATTTAAGGGAAATAAACCATTCAGGAAAACCTTTAATCAGCCTAAGCTACTACCTAAGATAGACTTTGAGATAAGGAATGAGTTGCATAGGAAGAAGTTATGCTTCTCTTACAAGGAAGCTTGGGAAATTGGTCATAGATGACTTAGGAAAGGCAAAAAACATTACATAGAGGTCACTTCTAATATTGATGAGGAAATAGTCGACACTATTTTGGATAGTGAACATAAAGAGCATGATGATACTACTATAAGAGACATGGCTCATGGTGATATTACTATATTATCAGGAGTTTCTAAGTATCACCCTTTTTGAGTGAGAGGAGTACTTAAGGGACAACATGTTACATTTTTGGTTGAAAATGGGGCACTCATAATTTTATTGATGAGGGTCTAGTTGAAAAAAAAGGATTACAATTTGAGGATTTTCTTAGTTTTAGTGTCATAGTAACCAATAGATTCAAGATGAGTTGCACTAAGAAGATTTCATAGTTGAGGATCTAGTTGTGGGATTATATGGTTATTGATGATTTTTACATGGTTGGAATTGGTGAGATCCATGTTATTTTGGGATTTAAATGGTTACATTCACTTGGAAGATATAGTCAAGACTTATAGAAAATGGAGTTGGATTTTATGTCAGATGGGAAGAAGATAGTGTTGAGAGCTTTGGTGGATGGTGCACCAAGGGTAGTGACAACCAAGAGGATGAAGGCATTGTTTATACATGATGAGGTTGCATGGGTAGCCCGATGATTTATTTCTTCCAAATCTTCTTGTAATGTTGATAGGCATTACCATGTGAACATCCAGTCAGTTTTGGATAAGCATAATACAATGTTTGGAGACATTCCACCTAGTTGACCTCTTGATCATGGATTTAAGCATGTGATTGAGTTAGAAGAGGGATAAAATCCCATGATTACTACTCAATATCATCACCCCAAAAGATTCAAAGAGGAGATTGAGAAAATGACAATGGATTTATTCGATATGGGACATTTTAGACCTAGCTCTAGTCTCTTTGCATCTTCAGTGGTGTTGGTAAAAAACAAGGGTGGTATGATGAGAATGCGTATTAATTACCATGCCTTAAATAAGAAGACGATATAAAATAGGTACCCTATACCCAGGATAGATGAGTTATTAGATGAATTACATGGGGAAATTTAATTTTAAAAAATTGATCTTCATTTGGGGTATGATCAGATTAGAGTTTGTGAGGAGGATATACATAAGACAACATTTAGATGCCACTGAAGAAATTATGAGTTTTTGGTTATGCCCTTTGGTATTACTAATGCTCCTACAACTTTCCAATCATGTATGAATCACATATTTAATCGATAGTTGCTAAAGTTTGTGCTGGTATTCTTTGATGATATTTTGATATAAAGTAAGACATGGGATGATCACCTCAAACACATTGATGAGGTGTTGGGAATTATGGAGACACAATCCTTATTTGTAAAGGATTCCAAATGTGAATCTGGAATTAATTTTTTTTATATTTGGGACATGTGATTGGTGATGGAGTAAAGGTAAACTAGGAGAAGATACTTGCCATTTTGGATTGGTCACCATTAAGGAAAATTTTAGATTTGAGGGGTTTTCTTGGGTTATGTAGTTATTACATGAGACTTATCAAGGGATTTCTTAATTGGTATCACCTATTATCTATCTCACTATGCAGGGGTCATTCAGATGGTTAGATGAGGCTAAAGATACATTTGATAGACTTAAGAAGGTGATGAACACTTGTCTAGTGTTGGCCTTATTAGATTTTTCTCAACCATTTGTAATAGAGTGTGATATAA
The DNA here is from genome assembly GCA_037957365.1 of Torreya grandis. Lineage (NCBI taxonomy): Eukaryota > Viridiplantae > Streptophyta > Pinopsida > Cupressales > Taxaceae > Torreya > Torreya grandis. The sequence continues at coordinate 1,788,983 of JARHVA010001913.1, forward strand.
CTAGTGAAGGGATAGGTGCCATGATTATGCAAAATAGACATCCCATAGCCTATGAGAGTAAGAATTTAAAAGATATGGAGTGATTATATTCCACCTATGATAAGGAGAGCTTGACATCATACATGCATTGACAAAATTTAGGCAATATTTGGTGGGTGTAAAATTTGTGGTGAGGATGGAACATAATAGTTTGAGATACTTTTTGGAGTAAAAGGATTTGAATGAGTTCCAAAAAAAGTGGGTAACCAAGATTCAGGCATATGACTTCAGTATTGAATATGTTAAGGGTAAAAATAATGCTATAACAAATGAATTATCCAAGAAATCCACACTTTTATCTATGTAAGATATTTTAGATGATTGGAAGGCTCATATTTTGGTTGAGTATTCTAAGAATACATTTACATGTGAGTTCATGGATGGTAAGATTTAGGATGATAGGTATAAGGTGATTAATGATGTGATATATTATAAGGATAAGATATATTTGTTACCTAAATCTAGGATGAAGGATAATATTTTGAGGGATATTCATAATACTCCTCTAATGGGCCATCAAAGGTTCTTCAAGACCTACATGAATATTAGGGAGAGATTCTCATGGAAGGGTCTCAAGGATGATGTATTGTGTTATGTTAAAGAGTGTATGACTTGTTAGTAGAACAAGTCTGAGAATACTTTTCTAGTAAGATTACTTCAGCCATTACCTATTCTTAAGTAGAAGTAGGAGAGTATATTTATGGATTTTATTATAGGTATTTTAAAAGTCCATGGTAAAGATTGCATATATGTGGTTGTTGACATATTGATTAAGTATGCACATTCATTTGTTATTTTAATTGATTATATAACACCCTAGGTTACAGAGTTATTCTTTAGAGAGGTGTTTAAACTTCATGGGATTTTGATGACCATTTTTAGTGATCAAGATAATAGGTTTCTTAGTGTGTTTTGGTAGGAGATATTTAGATTGGATGATACTGAGTTGACCCTGAGTACTAGCTACCACCTATAGCCAGATGAATAAATGAAGATGGTAAATAAATGGGTGGAAGGGTATTTACAAAATTATGTTACGAGGTAGCAAAAGGTTTGGATCAGGTGGTTGTATTTTGGAGAGAATTATTACAATACCACCTATCACATGTTGATAGGCATGTCACCATTTAGAGCCTTGTAAGGGTATGACACTATGTATTTTGTAGACTTAGCATTTGATGACAATCAATATCCTAAGGAAAGAGAGTTGATGCAAGATAACCAGGTATTCTCAAGTACCTTAAGGATAATCTTCATCATGCTTAGAATCAATAAAAGGCATATGTTAATAAGCACCTAGCTAGGAGGACATTCAAGGTTGGTGATTTGGTTTCTTTCACCTACAAACATATACACAATATACATTAAAGAAGAGTGGTGAAAAAAAGTTGAAGCCTCTATTATATAGACCCTATAGGATTGTGAGGAGAGTTGGAGAAGTTGCATACAAACTAGAATTTCTTGAAGATAGAATAATTCATAATGTATTTCATGTATCTTGACTCAAAAGGGCACTTGTGAAACACATTATACCTTCTCCAAAGCTTCCACCTTTAGATGAAGAGGGAAAGTTGGTTTTGGTACCTGATGCTATTTTGGATATGAGGGATCATAGATTGAAAAACATGTTGATCAAGGATTATTTGATTAGATGGATGGAATTGCCTATCAAGGATGCTACCTAGGAAGGTGAACAGATTCTGTAGCATCCAAATTTGTAATTTTTATAGGGCAAACAATTTTGGGAAAGAAGGACTGTAATGCCCCATTTTTTTGAGTGATCATCTATCAGGGCCAACTAGCCTATTTTATTCCCTTAGGCTATAATAAGGCATTACAATGGAATAAAATAAAATTAATGAATTATAAAGTTGTCCAAATAATTAAATCATAAGGGTAACTTTATTTTAATTAATTTAATTAAAGTGTGGCATGTTTGGAGGCACAATTTATGGAGTCAATGTTTTTTTTAAGGGAAACTTGCCAAATGGAGCATGGATTTATTGGTGGATTTAATGAGGAGTGTATAAGGATTTTTTTTTAAATGGGACATTAAATTCTAGGAGAAGATATGGATGGGAGTTCTAGGGAAACTTTATATTTCATAAGTGGGTCAAGTTTGGGAAAGTTAGAAGTAGAAATAAAGAAGGAAAAAATGAGATCTAAGTGGATTATAGAAAGTAGATAAAAGAGGAAAGTTGGTTTCTTTTTCCAACTCATGTATTCCCAAATATAGGAGTGGATATTGGGGTACCCCTCTTTGGGCATCTTGTGTATAAATATGTGATGATCTCATTATGGGATATCTTTTGGCCAAATTAATAATTTATTTGTGCATGTTGCACTTGTGATTCAGTAGCAAGATTCAAGGATAAAACACGTTGGGTTCTTGGAAATCATAGGACAAAACCAATTTTATTTCATAAGGGTAATCTCATATAGATATTGCATCATATCTTCAAGAATTTGCAGATTCAGTTGTTTCAGTTTTGTGTATGTTCATAAGATTTTTGGGTGAGGAGTTTGATAGTGTGTTTCCAATTTTATTTATATTGTAGATGCTATTGCTGTGGTTATAGATAATTTAAAATTTATGTAATTTAATTATAAAATCAAATCTTATAATCTTGGGTTCTTATTTTATATTTTTTGTGCAATTCAAAGAAATCAGGTGTAAGGGTTTGAAGACATATTTCTTGAAATTCATGTTTATTGTGAAAATATGTTATTTTATGATACATAAAATAAATAGGCTATGAAATAACTATTATTTATGAATATTTTTCATTATCTTAAGTCTGAATAAGTTTCCCTTTGGATTGGTTAACATATCAAATTTAGGGTCTATTAGTGACGAAAAATTGAGTATTTTGAGAGTTGTTTTATAAATCATTTCAGATAAGGTTATGTTTCATTAATTTATGGTTTGGGATATTAAAATGGTATATAAAGTGGGTGAATGTGAATATATGTGTGTTAGTGGGTAAAATTAGTTCATATTTTACTTCATTATCAGATAAAATTTTATTAAGGTTACTAAACACTTCATTATCATATGTTACTTTTCAAGTTCCTTCTATCCCATTTCATCCAAGCAATCAAGTAGTGTAGGTGATAATATATCAAAGTATAATCTAGGGATATATCCCTTTATCCTAAAGGTTTACCTCTATTATAGGCAACCCATAGGCCTAGAGGTATTCTAATGTTCCAATCAATCTAGAGAATGCTTGAACAACCTATCTAGTGTATAAGATTGAGTGGCAACACAGACCACTCATATGACCCTTACCTTATATTGAACATTGTTTTCCAAACATCATCCTCTTTTATCTGCACTTGGTGATACTCAGATTTAAAATCAATCTTAGTACAATATTTAGCTTAATGAATTTGATCAAGAAGATCATCAATCCATGGAAGAGGGTAGTTATTCTTATTGATTATCTTATTAAGTAATCTATAATCAACACACATTATCCATAAGTAATAATATGTATTACACCTTGATAAATTAAATACCATAACTATTATTTTATCTCATTGGCATCCTTCAAGGACTATCTATAGAATTTGAGATTTGGAAAGAGATTATCAGGCAATAAATTAGTTTCGAGCTCAATGGTAACCCTATAAGCTCTTAAAAAAATTCTTTGAACTATTGTACTATCTCTCCCATATGATTCTTCTATTTTATAGTAAACATGCTACAAGAAATTTTATTTAAAAAAACTTCTTTATCTTGAATATTTCTCAAAAGAAGCAAAGAATTTTTTTCTCTAGCATTAATAAATTTCTTAGCTTTAGAGGCACTTACCAATGATATATTTGAATCTCATTCATAGTTTAAAATGAAGTATATTTTTCCATCCTTTACCAAGTGGTATTGGTTGGGTTTTCTCATGAATATGACATCCCAAATATACAAGGGATATCAAACACTACACCACACACATCAAGAGGAACAACATCCATTATAACTTCATCAATGAAATTATCATTAATAACAAACTTAATCTTACATTGTTTGGTCACCTTGACGTCTACACCTTTATTTACCCAACCCAAATAATATGGGATGGGTTTTTTTTATAATTTTCAAACCCTTTTTTTATACCAACTCCTTGATTATTAAATTTGCATGTGATCAAGTATCAAAAAGAGCATCCACTTTTATTTTCTTCATCTGATTTTTAATATGAAAAAGTTTAGAAATATAACTCTCTTAAACATTAACACTACCCAAACATACATCTCTATTGATGAAGGTACAACATAAAGTATCATCCACCTTAGAGCTTCAACCAATATTCTCACCTTTAAGTGAGGCCACAACCTTTTTCTTGTTCTTGTTCTTAAACAAATGCAATTCTAGATGGAGCTTCCAACACTCATCCTTGAAATGATTATCAACATTATATTCACCACAATGTAATTTGGTATCATTTTTAGATATAAAATTATCATTATATTTACCTTTCCATTTACCTTTCCCTTTTTTCTTAGAGATACTTTGAGAGGTAGATGAAAACTTCTTATTGTCCATCTCTAAGTAGTGAAATTGAGAACAAGCCTCATCTACATCTATAGGCTTGGCTAAGAGGATTGATATTCTAAAATTACTATAGATTTCACCCACATATTTCATCAAGAGATCATAGTCCTCTACATCTTTTCCCATTTGGAAAACTTTCTTATGGAACTCACTAGTGTCCTCCTACACACTTTGGCCTTGTTCTTGCCTAAGATATTATAAATATATGGACATCTCTTCCTCATAAAAAATATGATAGAATTACTTCTTGATTAACATCTTAAAATCATCCCACCATCAAATAGGAGGAAAATTCTTAAAAAATAAACAATTAACATAGATCTCAAAAAGCATGACTATATAACTTTAACCTTGTAAAAGAAATTCATTTTATTTCATTAATCTAAGATAAAATGAAATATACCTCTAGTTGGGTTAGCTAATGGTATAAATTTTTTGCAATCATGTCCCCATCATATAGATGAATTTTAATCTTTGCCTCATCCTTGAATGGAGGTGGATCTGGGTTGGCATGGGGATACTATTCATGCTTCTCATGGTTCTTGAGAGTATCCTCATTGTTTGATTATAATATCTCTATGGAAACACCAAGCTTCTCCATAAGAATCCTCATGATGGAATCTAATCAATAAAGCTTTCTCATAAAAAGAAAGATGTTAGATTTTACTTATTCAATCTTTCTAAATCACTCTTCTACTATTTGGGAATCTTATTCATTAGCATGGGCCATACTTCTGATTCCTTTTGGAAATACTTGCTTCAAATAGAACTAGGACACCATGAACACTATCACTACTATTTCTAGTAATATGCATAAAATTGTAATGTAGTCATCACATAACATATAGGAATTCAATTAAATTGACTCTTATACCAATATGATCTATAAACTAAATGGAGATTATACTCTCAATTTCATCAACATGGATATTAACTAGATAACTTAATAATAATTAAATTTATGATTGTCTATGTTAATAAACATGCCAAAATAGAGATGAACAAGTAAAAATTTAAATGTACAACTTGATAAACATGAACATGAAGTAAAATATCCTGCAAATCACAAATTAAACACATAAGTTTATCTTGGAGATGAAAGGAATGAATACTAGATCATTCCAAGACACAAACATCACATGTGATAAAAAAAAAACATCACATGACAAACAACTTCAAAAAATAAAGATAAATATCATATATCTCCATATTACTTCTTCTACAAGATTAAATTATGGCTTTGCTTAATATCTTTGGCTAATATCTTACTTTATATTGTGTCAAATACAATGAGAGAACCTTACATATATATCCAAGGAAGATCAAAAAGGAAAGCATTCTAACCAATGTGGGATAAATCCACAATAGGAAAAATGAATAGTGTTAAATAGTGCACCTAGTAAACATGAGCTAAGGTAGGTAAATAACCTAATCTAAAACCCCACCTAAAGTGAATTTAGGGTCTAAAAATAGTCAAAAACAAAGTGGCATATCCACAATCTAAGTCTTGACAATAAGGCTTGATCAGGTACTCATGTACAATATATCCATGACATGGAGAGAGAAAAACCCATAAGAAATGAAAATCCCCCCAAAGATAACTATTATCGATACTGAAACTGTCTATAATGCAAGCTAGGATTGTAAGATGATTAGTGTCAATGTTGAGATCTTTGACTAGAAGACTATAGAAGCTCCATATGTATCAAGAAATGTTTCTTCCTTTTGTCAATGGAAGAACATGAATGGTGTATTATAAGTCTAGCCTTTCCACAATGGAAGATGGATGTATTAGTACAAATATATATGAATCACATCCAAATCTAAAGTGTGGCATAAGTTTGGCAAGATCATGCACAAAAACTAAATGTAATGCCACAAAAGTGAACTGATCAAAAGAAAGACATGTACCATTTTCTAAAATAATTTACATGGGAAGTGGATCATAATGCTCAACAAGTGTACTCTGACTAGAACTAGCAAAGTACTTCGAAGTGATAATCTATGGTGGCTCAACATATTACATAAGAATAAAGGTAGGTTCTACAAATAAACATCCCAAGTCTAGAAAAAATTCATCCCATAGAGGTGGATCAACAAAAATAAGAGCAATGCCCATTAAGAATGTGTCATCACAAGAAACTATAGTAGGAGGAGATAGTACATCATCAAAAGAGAAAACCTCACTGACAAAAGGAGAAGAAGGAAGTGATAATAATGCCTCACCCGTGTAACTACCAAGATTAAAATATTGAGCAATGTTAATTTCATCATCAAAAGATAAATCCTTGTTAAAAAGAGGAGAGGGAAGTGGAACATAAGGAGGTGGAGTAAAAAGGGTGAGAAAGACCTAGAAGACTCAATATCCTTCTCAAATAAGACTATAATAGCATCCCAAGATTCCTTTGGTGATGTGGCACATGTGACATAGCACTAAAAACTATCTAAAATATAGATGTGAATCAAACAAAGAGCCTCATCTTTCATGGATGCAATACAAGTAAGAACTTCCTCATCTGTAAAGTGGGGAATGTCACCAAGCATAACTCTCCACACACCTTTCTGTTGTAAGTGTATCCACATCTTGATATTATAGATAATGTATTTAAAGGTGTTTATGGGCTCAAATAAGCAAGAATCCATTATCAAAAAATAAGGAAAAAGTCAAGAAGAAGAATAAGAATTTGCTCTAAAAAACAAATCCCCCCGTGATAATTTAACATCTTCTGACGAAATTAATGAACACCCCTAAAAAGTGTAGCCCCCCCAAAGTTTGTCACTTTATAATTGAGTGAATTTTAAAATATAAATTAACCCAATGGATTAAGAATAAAAAAACATACACATTTAAAAAAAAATAGTACTCAATTTCGAGTCATGGTTCAAAAGTTATAGTCTTTACAAGTTTTCTATCATTTAAAATGGGTCAAATAAGTAAATAGGGCACCATAAATCAAAATAATGTGATAAAAATAAGAAGGAACATAGCCTTATATCCACTCATTATAACTATAATTATAATATGAATGTCTTCAAGTAAACAAAATTGAAAAATAATCTACCCACAATATATTATTTTTATTGAAAATTAATAAAAATCTTGAGCAACCATCTCCTGCTATATTGTTTTGGTTTTTGGTAGAAGTTAGTAAAACTAAGATAAATTTTGAATTTATCAATAAAATTTAAAAATTAAAAATTATTTTGAAATATAAAATCAAAGTGCATAAAATCTAGAATTTTTGTAGCATGATTAAATATAGTTAGAGAGCTATTTGTAGAAAAAAGTGTTTTTTGATTAAAAAACAAAAATATGCACTTGCAAATGATAGATTTGGATTCCTTAGACACTCTAGATGAAATTGAGAAATTATATTTACTCCATAAAATTCTAAAAAATGTGTTTGAAATAAAAAAAATCACAAATAATAGATCCTTCTAAAAACTATAATTTATTGCACACCTTTTTGATTCTCTGGACCACCCAAAGAGGATGCAAGAGAAGATCATACTTAATATGGAAAGAATATATATGGAAATAAAAAGATATATTATAAGAATAAGATATATTTAATAATCATAAGCCATTGATTCAAACTCAAAATGGATACTTATAACACCTACTCTGATATCATGAAATAAAAAAAAGAATAGATCATTTCAAGCTACAAAGATCACAGGTGATAACAACAAAACATCGCATGACAAGTCAATGAAAAAAACAAAGAGAAATATCATATATCTACATATTATTTATTCTATAATCTTATATTATGTCTTTTTTAAAGATCTTTGCCTAAGATCTTACTTTAGAACTTGTTGTAGGGGGAATCCAAGAACAAACACACCTGTTCTGATTCCTCTTGTTAGGATCTTGCTCCTCAGAAAGAGCACAATATGATTACAAAGTATAAGCAATTAAATATGCAGAAATAACCAGAAACACAAGTAACTAGAATTCACCAATAGCATAGAATATGAGAGACAATACACTATCTTGTATTAACACTTTACAGAAAAGAATACTACAAAGAGCTGCCACACTCTTTCACCTTACAGAGGTTTCCCACACCTCAAGTGTATAGTAATTATTCTTCACAACACTCTCCTACACAAAAATGGTCCCAACAACCAACTCACACATAGAATTGGTGTTCACCTCTCCAACCAGTCAGTAATAACCCTGCTGGTACACCAAGCACTCTATAGCACTTCAAGTTGATCTCCCATGAACCTGCAACCTGCAATTCAACAGACCAAACTTACATGTAGATGCCCTATGAGCTTGCAACAACCTGCAACTCAATGATCTTACAATTGGAAGGAACTCTTCCTTTCTATCTCATACATATACAATACATGCCAATGGGTCTATAAATAGATCCCAGACTTAAACAATAACTTAGACTCTTAATTTAGACAATTATCCTCGTAACTCAAGACTCTAACTGGTCTTTACATGCAAACTCTTCATTCACTTAACTAACTGTCCATGCAACGAATAGTTCTGGAACACACAGGCGATCGACGCCGGTCCCTGCTTGCCTGGTTCTGCTGATGTCGGCCGACTTCCTGCCATCGCCGGTGGACTTCTGCACTGGTCACGACCGATGTCAGTCTTGATGCCGACACCGATGCTCCTAGATCTCAGCAATCCTTCTATTCCTACTGTTTGTAAAGAGTTGAAGCTTTTAGCTCCACAACCTAACAATCTCCCACTTGGAGATAAACAGTTGCAACCTGTACCTGTACCTGTACTCCATCTAGTTTGTTCCCTTAGCTTTGTATCCCTCCTCAAGATCACTCTTGAAGACCAACCACCACAAATCTTATAGTGCAAAACCTATCATTCAAATTACCTGCCACATCTGCATCTACAACCTTGTAGATAAGAACTTGACCCTGCATAGCATGTGCACCTGCTACTGGTCCCACTAAACTGCCCTTCAGTATTACTTTCCCAGATTGACTCCAAACTTGTGACAACTCCCACTACTTGGAAAAACTCAGGTTTAGTACATACCATGCACTTAACCTCATTATGTGAATCAAGACACCTGTTCTGTGAACTGTCCAACCATCGGCGTGCTAACCGGTCTCACACAATCATCCTGAAATAAAGTCAACAAGACCTCCATGTCTCTAGAACACACTCATGCCAAAGAATCTTGCTGCTCCCAGATTCTCCATGACACACCCCTAAACTAGCTTTACCTTTAGTTCAGCAATACCTGTATATGTAACCCTGCAACAAGCACATCATACATAAATAGGATAATGTAGCTAATATTATCCAACCTGGTAAAGAGAAACACAATGATCAAACCTCCATTGCCCTGCAGCTAATACAAGACCATATACCCTGATCTTCCATCTCACGTATCCATTTCCGCTCTTCTTTATCCTGAACATCCATTCATCTCTCAGTGCTTTCTTCTAGCTGGCAACTCTACCCAAAACACCTGTTTGGTTCTCCTCTAAGGAATCACATCCTCATCCATGCCAAGCTCCCACTATTTCCTGGATCTACCTCTTCTGCTTCTTTAACAACTTCTTGGTTCTATACCATAAGTGAGCAACAAGTAGTGTAAAGAAGGGAAATGATGAATTTAAGAACTTACTTATGCCTTCAGTCCTCCATATGGGCACTTGAGACTCCATGACAGCTAGCTGTCCACCCAAAATTCATCTCAGTGACCGATGCCAGTCACATCTCAGTCTGCAGCCAATCGATGTCGGTTCCCTGCGATTGCCACTTTGCCGACGTCAGTTTCCCTTGGCCGATGCTGGTTGTTATCTACCCTGAGTCACTGACATCAGGCTGCACATAGCCAACATCGGTCCCTGTCTGGACACTGATGTCAATTTTGCTATCGACGTCGGTCTCTGTGTTTTTCTAGTGAGACCTGACTTTTTCTCGCGAGCTCTTTTTGGATCAAATCCTTGTCCAAATCACCCTTGCTCTACTCAGAATTCCTCTGCATCTTGTGCTGAACTCTGTCCGTCACCTTCTCCTTGAAAACCAAGGCTTTCCTATTATTGTCACTAACATCGGATTCCTCAAGAAACTTCACCTTCTTCTTCTACATACAAAAACCATGATCCATGCCTTCCAAATCCGAAAGCATACTCTTTGACTCAAGAACAAGCACCTCCTTCTTATCTATATGACCAAGCCTATTAAGCCACATCTCTGAATCTACAGCTGAAGTAGATAACCTAGAAAGAGAATCAGTAATACAAGTAGATAGATAAAATATACCTACTTTCTTACCTCTAGCTACAACAAGTGTACCCTTGGTAACCTTCCAAGAGTCCACTGTGAGAGTTACTGTGCAACCCTCATCACCCAAACTTCTAACAGAAATCAAATTCCGCTCTAAAACTGGGACATGCATGACCTCCTTTAACACCCATGTGTCACCTGTCTACAATTTCAGCTTCACTTTTCCTTTGCCAACCATCTGAAAAGGCTTTCCATCCCCTACACAAATTTCTCCAAAGTCTCCCTGGACATACTCATGAAAAAATTCCCTATGTGGGGATGCATGAAAAGAGGCACCAGAATCTAAAACCCAAGATTCTACTTTATCCAAAGAACATACCAAAGCATCCTGTGTAATGTAATCCACAACATCTACTTCTTCTCCATGTCCTTCATGCTGATCTTCACCCGATCTGCAATCTCTATTTAAGTGCCCTTGCTTTCCATATTTCCAGTAGGTTATTTTGCCATACCTGGACTTGGATCTTCTGCCTATCTTCGACCTTGATCTCCCACGCTCTATCCTCTCTCTTGGCCTTCCTCTGCCTTCAACACTCAAAGCATCTCCTGATGATTCACCTGTGCTTTTCCTGCGTATCTCTTCATTTAAGATCACACTCACAACATCATCCACTGTTAAGACTTTTGAAGCAGACACAGTGTTAGAAACTGCCATTACCAAACCTTCCCAACTTTCAGGTAATGAACACAAGATTAAGAGAGCTCTAATTTCATCATCAAATACAATATTGAATGAACTTAACTGGTTTACCAAACCATGGAAATCACTAAGATGGCTATGAATAGATCCACCTTCCAACATTTGCAAATTAAATAAACGCTTTATAAGAAATACCTTATTAAAAGCTGAGGGTTTTTCATATAAATTTTCCAAAGATTCCATCAACTCCACCGTTGTCTTACACTGTGATAAGCTGGAAATCACAGATGATGCAAGACTCAATCTAATAGATCCCAGAGCCTTCCGATCAAGAACCTCCCATTCTTCATCCTTCATATCCTGGGGTTTGTAATTAACCCCACCCAATGGTAAGTACAAATCTTTCTGATACAGATAGTCCTCAATCTGCATCCTCCATAATTGGTAGTTCTTGCCATTAAATTTTTCCATTCGTAGCTTACTGTCTTCTGCCATTGCTCAACTCCCACTCAAACAGAAACCCTGTGAGTAACCTGTAATCAAAACACACTACCCAGATCTAAACCAATATGTTAGTATCCCAACCAAAAGCTCTGATACCAATTGTAGGGGAATCCAAGAAAAAACACACCTGTTCTGATTCCTCTTGTTAGGATCTTGCTCCTCAGAAAGAGCACAATATGATTACCAAGTATAAGCAATTAAATATGTAGAAATAACCAGAAACACAAGTAACTAGAATTCACCAATAGCACATAATATGAGAGACAATACACTATCTTGTATTAACACTTTACAGAAAAGAATACTACAAAGAGCCGCCACACTCTTTCACCTTACAGAGGTTTCCCACACCTCAAGTGTACAATAATTCTTCTTCACAACACTCTCCTACACAAAAAATGGTCCCAATAACCAACTCACACATAGAATTGGTGTTCACCTCTCCAACCAGTCAGTAATAACCCTGCCGGTACACCAAGCACTCTATAGCACTTCAAGTTGATCTCCCATGAACCTGCAACCTACAATTCAATAGACCAAACTTACATGTAGATCCCCTATGAGCTTGCAACAACCTGCAACTCAATGATCTTACAATTGGAAGGAACTCTTCCTTTATATCTCATACATATACAATACATGCCAATGGGTCTATAAATAGATCCCAGACTTAAACAATAACTTAGACTCTTAATTTAGACAATTATCCTCACAACTCAAGACTCTAACTGGTATTTACATGCAAAATCTTCGTTCACTTAACTAACTGTCCATGCAATGAACAGTTCTGGAACACACAGGCGACCGACGCCGGTCCTTGCTTGCCTGGTTCTATCGACGTCGGCCGACTTCCTGCCATCGCCGATGGACTTCTGCACTGGTCACGACCGACGTCGGTCCTGATGCCAACACCGGTGCTCCTAGATCTCAATAATCCTTATGTTCCTACTATTTGCAAAGAGTTTAAGCTTTTAGCTCCACAACCTAACACTTGTCTAATACAATGAGAGAGCTTGCATATATATGCAAAGAAGATCAAGAAGCAAATCATTCTAACCAATGGGGATAAATCTAGAATGGGAAAAGAAAATAGTGATAAATAGTGAACCTATTAAACATGAGATAATTTAGGTAAATAACCTACTCTAATAAGGTAAATCCAAGGTGGAAAAAACTCTAGTGGGTAAGAGAATGCACTTCCCTTCCACTATGTAATGCAACAAGTATACAATGTACTACCTATTATGGCCTTCATGGACATAATTTCTAGTAATATCTTATCCAAACCCATATAAAATCAATTATTAACACTTATTACATCCTATCTATACTCACACACACCTAAACCAATCACTTCTAGGTAACAACAAGGAAATAATATGAATAAATACTCAATCTCATAAAAAATGATGTGAATCAAACTACATACAGCCCATTATCTTTATCTAATGTCTTCTACCTTCTTCATGACTATATTTATGCCATATCAATCCTATACATTTGAAAGATAAATTCAATAAACTATTAGAGGATTTGGAATATTTGTAACCATCTAAATGCCCACATCTTTATATGGTGATAGAACCATCGTAATTTTTAAACATACAGTTATGTGACTACTGGGGTGGTTACACAACCACCACCTATAAACTAAAATGGTTACATTATTTTAATGCTATAGTGTGGTTATTACATCACTTTTGGGGTGGTTTGTAATTATCATCCTAAAAATAGGGGCAATTTCATCACCTAACTAATCTCCCTTGGTTTTGAGATCCTAAAACCTATTGCTTGATCAAGATAAGAGTATTCATATCACCCCTAGGATGATTCTACCACAAAATAAACTTTAAAATAATGATTAGAGTATAAAGTATCTTACAAAATTTTCATACAAGCATGTTTAGATATAATTGGGCATAGTGGAATCAGTTAGTGCAAATGATTAAGTACAATAAGATCCATTTTTGGATCAATACAAGTACTTAAGATAGAATGAGGTGGAAAAAATATTATATTAGGTGCTCAAGTCAATTTAAGTAAAATTGGGCCAAAACTAACATTATCAAGTATTCATGACTAATGAGTAAGTTAAAAGAACCCAAGTGACAATAAATTCCATGTGGGGCTGATTGGCAATAAAAAATAAGTAGAGTGACTCCTTCACCATATCCCAAGACTTCTTTCTATACACTACATTGAGTTGCAAAACCTTCATGTTGAATATGACTTAAAGGATAAAAAATAACAATTCATACAAAGGTACACAAAAAATCAAATTTATGGAGAAGAAACGAGATTAGAAAATTGATGTCAGTGTCATTAAACCCAAATAAAGGAAAAAACTAAGATAACATGGAAGGGCAATGGAAATTGAAATAATAAGTTCAACCAAAGTTTTGGAATAATAAGAGTGAAGAACAAGGTTACAAGCAAAAATCACTTCAAAAAACCAAGGGTGAGAGATAAACATCCAAAGTTGAGGTTTAATTCCAAGTCGAGGTTAAAGCCCAAGCCCAAGGCAAATCAAATTTAGAGTAAGATTTGGAATAAATTGAAAACGTTAAAGTTTTACTATGATGGGTAATCGAACATCATATACCATTCTTAAGTATGTATTGGGAGGAGATCTTTAGGAATCTACCTCTCTAGATATAGGTGGGGAGTTCAACAATATTATCAATATAATCCACTAAAGAGATAAGATTTATTTTTGATCAAGAGATTAAAGATGGAATTTTTTTATAGAGGAAGAATAATTTGCTTACAAAACAAATGTTTGTGTGAGTACCAAAAACACTAGTGTAGCTATAAAAACCAAAAATTTTAAACAAGAATGGGGGAGAAATAATACATATAGGGAGCCTTAGGGTGAGAAAGATAGAATTCATATAATTTTTTAAGGATGAGTTGAATACAAACATGTGTTTGAAAAAGTAGAGGAATGCCCAATAAAGACTGTCCTAAGGAGAAATATTGTATTTAAATGTCCACCTTAGAAGACCCCATTACCCATGAGAATGGGTACTAAGAACTCATCACCAAAGAAATAAAATATGCCAAAATTCACTAGTAATATATTTAAATATTCAATACACTATTTTAGGACATGCATCACTATTTGGACACTTGATGGGTAGTCAGATGCTTCCCAACCATCCTTCGGGTAATGAATATTGATTGGTACATATATGTATCAAGCATTAAAAAACATCATGGGAAATACTTGAGAAAGCTTTTGAAATAAGATTCAAACACTTGAGGGATGGCAATAATATTTTTTTATAAAATTATAACTCCCAACAGGGCAAGCATGAGATAGTATGTGCTTAAAAAAAAGAATTAATGAATTTCTTAGGGAACTCGAGAAGGAATCAACATGTGGGCTAAATAAAATATGGTTCATTGATAGTTTGGTTTTATAATTAATAAAAAAATTGAATGTATTTCCAACCTCACCATATAAATATTTTTAAACCAAGTAATGGACATCGAGAGCAAGAATAAAACACCCTCACATTTGAGAAGACAAAGTGAATATGAATACTCTAATTGTGGTGATATATGTCTAGGTTTTATATGAGTTATTTATATGGAAATGATATTAATGATTGAATAAATTCAAAAAAGATGTTAGTGAAGGAGGAAAGGATCCTTGGTGCATCAAATACAATCCAAAAGGGCACACTTGGTCAAACTACCCCTAAGGATATTCTATAAAATCTGTCAGGTAATTGGCCATGACATAAAAAATCCCTATAAATTTTTAAAAATAGGGGTGCCCAAGTTTTTCTCACCCAAGGAGAGAAATTAACACCACCAACTACCCCAAAACATATGCAAAATAATAAGTGTCACCTGACGCATCCCTAAGTAAATAGAAAACTTAAATAAATAATGAAAGACCTTAAAAAAATATGGGTGGGGGATAGCCAAATATAGTATGAATAACAAGGTGGAGTGATTATCCAATGCTTAAAATCAACCACTGGGGCCATTTCATAAGATATTACCCCACCAACTAAGTTAACACTAAATTTCTATGTAGATGGTGTGGGCTTGAATACCACAATGATGCCAATTTACTGAAGTAATAATTTTTAAAAAACATTGATGTAACCAATGAAGTGGTGATGTAATCACTAGGTCCTAATAAAATAAGTTACATTACTAAGACACTTATATGGATAAATGAAAATCGTTCAATGCAAGGATAGAGATTAAAAGAGAAATGATGAAGGAATGAAGGCATTTCATTAAATATACAAGAACACTAATTATTCGGTTGTGGTTATATAAATAAATTATAAGGAAAACACAATAAAATATTATACCCATAAAATTAGTGAACATGTTATAGAACATTATATAGCTCATAAGTTTAATAAAATTTGATTTTAAAAACATTTATCTAAACATGAAGAGTGTGGCATAATGCAGATACTAAAGTTGAATATTTATAGCATCTCAGTCTTATACATTTGAAAAATATCAATCAAGGTTCTACCCTTCAATTCTAGACCTCCTTGTTGTCAAAAGGCTTGCATTCACCATCTCATTATGCAAATATGCTTATCTATTAGTTTAATCCATATCATTCTAATTACCTAGGTCTTTCATACTACACATAAAGCTTAAAACCTAATAAACATCCTTCATTATCAGTTTGAAGTCCATACCTATTTTCTATCCTTTTGGACACTACTAGCCATAAAGGGACACAAATGTTGATGGTAGTATCTAGATACTTATCTAATGTATAATTGCTAAAAGTCATCCAAATTGTAAATGATTCAAAACCTATGGGTCAACCTATTTATCTAATTGAACCCTACCATTATATATTTAAAAAGGTATGGTATAAACACAAGTCTAATTCTTCTCATTACTCATCTATAAAATACCAAGTAAACACATAATATAGCTAAATCAATCAACTGCACAACCAATATATTCTACCCTATTTGTCATTATTTTCATATCAACCATAGGAGTAGTCATTATACAAGTCTGAAGCATTAAAATAGTAGCCCATGAGTGATATTTTTAAAATTACAAACTATATCACTTCATGCATCTTCATAAAGTATATTACACCCTTGTGCACACACTTTCCCAAACATAGGGGAAAACTACATAAGTCTGAGGCCTTCCTTGGAGTGTTGGATATGTAGGCAGTACCCATTTATAGAGGGGTCATTAGGGAAGTATGACACTATGAGCCAACTAACCTGTTTTTAGCAAACACCTTCCAATGGTGAAGAGACAAGGTTTTGATCAATCAACAAAGAGAGAAAACTTGCATCCTAAATCTAAATGAATCAATATAAAGGTGACGAAAAACCAAGAATAATGAGGTTGGGGACATCCATATGTAGTCATTAGTACTTGACACCTATGCCACAGTTAAACACTAGTGTTAATGGTAGTGGCTATTTCTGATGGAAGTGTCCATGGATACAAAAGTATAATTTATAGAATATGATGACTGATCTAGAATACTAATCCTGCATAATTTACACTTATTTCTAGTCTAGATCTACATGCACATAATAAACTATCTAAGTACCATTGTTCTTATTTATTACAATATCTTTTAATAGTTGTATTTTAATATTTTTAGCAA
Source organism: Torreya grandis (assembly GCA_037957365.1). Lineage (NCBI taxonomy): Eukaryota > Viridiplantae > Streptophyta > Pinopsida > Cupressales > Taxaceae > Torreya > Torreya grandis. The sequence goes on from JARHVA010001913.1 coordinate 1,806,633, forward strand.
TCTCAATTATATAAATTTAGAATATTTTTTATTTAAGTTTTCTATTAATTGGCATGCTATAGATTATTTTATCACCTTTGTGTTTTAACTACTTCTTTATTCTTAACCCTATCTCACCACACTTATTAAATTTAGGGTTAAACATTTGGTGAACCTGACCTTTGGTCTCAAAACCTTAGTTTGGTATAGGGTTTCCTTATTTATTATTTTCTTGAATTTTGATTTATGATTTCAAAGTTTTCAAAATTTAAAAATCAAAATTTATTTTCCTAAAATCATGTTTAATATGGATACATCTAGTAGTTATTTCATCATACAATATATAATAATATTCATTGTTTGTTATGTCAAAACAATCAAAGATATCATTAAGTGGAATAAAGAGAGTGTTTTAAAATAATATCAAGTTGTAATATATTTTTAACACTCTTTTTATAATAATATATAGTTGGTTTCTAGATGCCAACATGCATGCTCCCAACATTGTATTCCTCTTAAATCTTATTCGAATGAAAACTACCATCCTACTCCCATTATTTTTCCATGACTTATATTGTATTTTTTAGTCCATACTATCACTAAATGAAAAGGTAAGGGTACCCAAACTATCTCACACTTGTTAATATACATGTTCCTCCAAAGCCTAAACTAGTGATTAAAAGTAAAGGATATGATCTTGTCGACCAATTGAGCAATACACATGCTAATATTTTAATCCTTGAGATTTTAAAATAATCTACTATCTATAAGACTATATTATATAAATAATTACATGAAAGATAAGTACCAAGTGATATATAACCAACTTACTTTACATATATTATATAAGATCTCAAAAACATTGCAAATCTCATTACCTTTGATCCAAAATATTTACCATCAAAAGATATTAGTAACCAAGATTTACCTTTATTCATACAAGTGAGTATGCATAACAAGGGATTCAAGAGGGTGTTAGTTTTTAATGGATATGGTCTAAATATTTGAGGTAATTTTTTTTAACCACTAGGGGTATTAACACCAATCTTCTTCAAAAATTAGACATGAATATTAAAGGATTTGATAATTCATCTATCCCTCTAATTGACTAAGTCACATTAAATGTAACATTGGGACCTAAAATATTTCTAATTACATTCCAAGTAAAGTATCAATCATTGGATTATAACTTACTCTTGGGCAGACCTTGGATACACATAATATAGGCCATCCCATAAAGGTTATATTAATGTTTCAAATTCATACATGATGGGACCTTATTGATAATGCCTGGGGATAAACCTTTAAAATTTTATCAAAGGTTACATTCTAACATGGAAGGGGTTCTAAAGATCCTACCAAAAAATCAATACATTCTACTTGAAATCATACCAACTTATGAGATGGGAGAATCAAGAAAAATAACTCATTTACCTCAAGTTTCTTATAAGGCACTAGCTACTGAAGTGAACATGGATACACAATTAAAATAATAACCATTACCAAAGGAGCCAATGATACCAAAAAAATAATAAAAACCAACATTTGAGCTTCTTTATTGGTTAACACTAAGAAATGACATAGAAAAATTTCAGATTACTATGATAATTATATGATCTTCCTCTTACTATGATGGATAAGCCATTGTAAAAACTAAATCTTGATCCACTTGAGCATCTTTTGCATAACCTATTCACACCTATACATCCTTGTATATACAAGTTAAATTCATCACCAAAGGATACAAGGGCACATTCAGATAAGGGCAAGACATAATTGTTAGATGAACATATAAATGCTTGTTATTCAATACATCCCTATTGGATACAAACATTGAGTCAAACTTACAAGAGACAAATGCAGATACATCACATGAATAATTTGGATTCCTCTGATACAAATCCATAATTTTTTTTATAGATCATAGTAAAATAATATTATTTGAATATAATATTTCTTATTTTTTAATTAATGATAAAAGTGGGATGTTAAAGGGGACCCACCCAATACATACTACAAATAGGAAAGGTCTAAAAACCAGAGCTAAATAGAAAAGCGCATTGAAAGATGAAAAAAGAGCACTAATACAACTTATAGCTAAATGACAACCAAAACATAGTGGAAAGACAATATTACAACATTAAAAACATTGGCACTTCCACCCTTCCATAACATCATTCCAATTTTTATTCATGTTAGTTATCATTTTATCCTTTATCTAAAGTGTTTGTGGATCTTGAGTCTCCTCTATAATTCCTTTCATCTTCTTATCCAATTTACCATGCTCCATAACTTTATTATTCATTTTAGACACCAATCTTAAACCTTCCATGTTTTGAAGATAATTTTGCATATAAATAAATACTAAAGTCTATTATCATTATTAGATTTTCCTTGAGTGATTCATTTTCATGCTCAATCCTTGAAACCTTATCATTCATTCTTTCCATCTACACATTAATTTCCTTTAACTCAACCATTTTATAATAAATTCAATCATTCTTATTCATTTTATTCATAGTTTCCTTGAGCCTAGCATGATCCCTCATAAACCAACACAAAAGATCCTTATGTAACTCTACTTCATAACCCATTTATTCTAATTTATTCTAGCTCTTAAGGGACACTATAACAACATCAAGATCCTTGTCAATTTTATCTTTGTCAGTAGTTCCTTCTTGTCTATTGATAACTATCACATTTTACACACACCCCTCCTATATCTATTTCAAACCTTCAATAACTTCATTCTATCTATTTTGTTATGTGGCCTTAACACAAAATTTAACATTACCTTTCATAGGATGCTCATTTTTCACTGCTATAAACCTTTAACTACCTCATTTTATTTGTTCTCTTTCATGATTGTAACACAATTTTTAACATTGCCTTTTAGAAAATGCTCATTTACCATTTCCAAATCACTTGATATTTCCCACCCTATAGCCACATTATCATTATCTAAATTATTGGGATCCTCCTTGTCTAAGTCAATAGGGTTTCTACTTTAACTCCTTACTGATCCTTCCTTTGTTTTTCCATGTTGATCTCTTGAGAACTCTTTTGGATGCTGGAGTCAACTTACAAGATTTATTCTTAAGATAAGGGGTTACAGTGGAAGGATTAATCCATTTAAAAAACTTGTATATTAAAAATATCAGAGCCTGACATAAAGGGTATTACTTCTTCCCTTTCTTAACATCCAAAACAAAGCTTTCTAATGAATGCAAAATGTAGAATGGAAGACTAACTAAGATTTGACATCTAAACTAGTTAAAGATAGGAAAAAATTACCATGAATCTACCTTCAATCATCACATACCTTATAATTTGTTTTAATACTTCATCATAGGCTAAGGAAAATATTCCTTGAGAAAGCTCCCTTGATATTCAACAAGTTCTTCACCCTCACTTAGGAATTTGGCCTTATCCTCTTTAGAATGTTTAGTGGATTTGACATACTTAGTATCCTCCACCCTAAGACTCATAACTTGAATAATTAAGCCCTCAGATATTTATATTTATACATTCACATTATTGATTTCAACCTTTCATTCATTCTAATTATTAGTAAATTTCTTGAAAAGGTATTGGTCATAACAAGCTATGTCTCCCATGAAAGTCACTAATCCACCTATTTGGAAAATCTCCCATACTTACACATCTACAAGATTCTCCTAACTGACATTGGATCCACATGATGTAAACTACCACCCATTTTATTAATCACTAAAATTGTACTTGCCTGAACAAAAAACAACAATAAATACCTTTTAAAATTCAAAAACTAGTCCTAATCAATAGGGTTTTTGAATATCTACTGCTACACCCTTTTCAATAGATTGATGGAATAATTACAATATAATGCATCACTTTACACACACAAATTATGATTAATATCAATCATATCAACAAATTTATTTTCATAGATTTTACTATATTCCTTACACCCATCCTTCAACATTAACAAAACATCAAAATCATCATGAATATTCATCATAAAATTAATGAACATTGATGATATTCTCTCTATCTATAATAAATTTTAGTTCATTAGGAAATATATCTACTTTAGACCAATTCTTTAGGAACAGAGACATAACACCCTTATTAGAAAAATACTCTACCAATTGGTTACCTTCCCTATAGATATGTGGGGATCTAATTAATTGAAATGAGTTTCCTAAGCTTATACTTTCTTCAATAATGTGACTTATATTACAAATGTCCTTATTAATCTTATTAAGGAAATTGACAATGTTCATAGAATCACCCTCAATAATCAATTTTTCACACCCCAAATCCTTTGACATTTGAATTACCCATAATAATGTAAGAGCTTCAACTAGATGAATCATTTGATCCTCATACTACCTTCGTAAGCACCTATAACCTGACCATCCTCATCCCTTAAAACACCATCACCACTAGAAAAACATGGATTACCTTTAGAAGAGCCATCAAAGTTCAAATTAATCCAAATAGGTAGAGGATTCATCCATTTAACATGATTTTTGAGCTCAATTATAGGATCTACTGATATCTCACCCTCAACATTAATGTTCTAATTCTTAGAAATTAATTCTTCTTGAGACATAAAATTCTACTTCTTACTCCATTTAATAAATTTCCAATTTTCCATAAGAAGATTTATAATTTTGAAAGTAACAATTTGAGGATATGCCTTTGTATCCTTAAAATTTTTATTATTGCTTTCCTTTCGTATTCTCCATAGAACATGGGGAAACACCATTATCCATAATTTATTTGATTCTCGATTCAAAAATGGTGATTTCTAAGCCAACCAAGAATTTTGAAGAGAAGCATTATGACCCTGATTCAACTGAAATTTACACAAAAATTCATCCCACACCTTAAAAATAATAGGGCATTCCAACATAATATGCTGAATGGATTTATTATCCAATTCACATAACAAACAATTAATTTACATAAAATTTCACTCCATACCTAAAAAACAAAAGGGCATTCCAACATAATATGTTGAATGGATCCATTATTTGATTCACATAGCAAACAATGATTGACCAACATCATACCTCTTTTTCAAAGGTTATCCAACACAAAGATCTTATTGTGAATGCATAACCAAAAGAAAATGTTTATTTTGGGAATAAGGTATTTATCCCAAACTCTCAACCATGGATAAGACTCAGTATTGGGATGATATAAAGAAGAATAACTAGATTTGATACTATAATACCAGTCCTCTCAATCTGACCAAATTAATTCATATTCTTTAATAAAATTTGTAATATGAACACCTCTTAAAATAATATTAATATCAAGGACAATATTCCTAATTTCCACATCAACATTCTTAGTGTAAAGATTATTCCACTATTTTATATCATTTTGAGTATGAATATAGTCAACTAGTTTAACACCAAACAATGTTTGCAACTGGAGATTAATACACTACCATGGCTTCACCTTTTTCAGAGGTTGATCTAACAACCAAGAATCCTCCCAAAATCTAATACTGAAACCATTCCCAATCTTCCACATACAACCATTCATAAAAATATCTCTATTTTTCACAAATAAGTTCCAAATGGTATAACCTCTTATGAAATATTCCTCAAAAAAGAAAGAATCAACATTTATATTGTTTAAATACTTATCCCTAAAGATATTAATTGATAAATTTGAATCCTTAATAAATCTCCAGCATATCTTGGCAACCATCACTTTATTCATCCATTTTAATCTCCATAAACCAAGCCCACCATTCTATTTGGGAAGACAAACCTTATTGCAAGACACCAAAGAAAATCTTTGTTTATCCTTAACCCTAGTCACTTGAGTATAGTATGATATATTTACCTCCTCAAAGATATAGACAACCACTCAACTCATTCATAAACAAGGCTCACCATATTGTAACTATCATTAGATCACTAACCATAATATAAATTAGTGTGAGGCATTGTAGAACCAAATTCAAAAAATACAAAGATGAAGGACATATAATGATCATACCTGAACAATGAAAAAGACCTATGATTTTTGATATTTCAAAAGGTAAAAGTGCAATGAATGAATCTTCTAAATGCCTACACCTTTAAGATATAACTATTAGAAAAATATTTATGGGGGTTTTCATCCACATCTTAAGGTTAATAGACATAATTAGGATACAATTTACAACACCACATTCTTCCAACATTTGGGACATAATATCAAGATTTACATTACTATCCACTACTACTAGACTCTCTTGGCCACATCATACCACCCATATCATGTGGACCCAAGGTTGTTTATATTATCATCTGGGTTGTGGATCCAAAACCAAAGTTCACTGGCCATCTTGGTTAGTATTGGTTGTCAGATATGAATGCAACAATAAATATTTCAAATATGTGCCTCAATTTCCAATTCAAAGATAAATAAATTTGTGTCCTACATGATGGATATGATGATCATTACATTTAAATAATTATTGTCACCAACTTATCGTAAAATATTGAAATATTTGCAATGGAAAAGCATAAACAATGGTGGCAATAAAAAGGGCCACGAGGACCACATATAGTCCATTATATTTTGAATGGGAAGAATAAAATCCTTTCATTTTGGTTAAACTTTGAAAGCCTAAAAAAGTATGAACAAATAAAATATTCAAAAAATGCAAAAAAAATCAAATATTTAAAAAATAATAAAACATTCAAATAATTCATGTATATACCTAAAATTACTCACCTCATTACTGATGATAATATTCCTATTAATCGACACTAGCCCATTTATTCTAATTCATCCTATTCTAATATCCTTCATAATATCCTAATCCTAGCCATTTATCTAATATTCCCCTCTTCTATTTTCCTTCATCTATTAAACTTAGTCATCTCACTTCATTAATTCTTCTTAATCCCATCCTAATCTATCTTATTCATTATTTAGGAATTGTAAATTCCCATGACCCCATCTAACTACCTACTAGGCTTACTCTTAGGCTATCCTACACCCATTGTCCCTAATCCTCACCTAATCCCCATCTAACCCCCTTCTAATCCTAATTAACTCATAAGAAGGTTTTTATACTCCTCTAAATCTAGAACCTTCTCTAAACCTCCCTCTCCTCTCTAGAAGCCTCCAAGTCTAGAGGCTTCCAAGGAATTTTATATTCCTTGGATAATTTAAAACCCTTATATCTCCTCATCCAGCTTCTAATATCAACCCTTGATCTTCCCTCCACAATATATATAACTGACCCTTCTCCTTCATGGAAGACTGACTAGAATTTTCATGCTAAATCTATGTTCAAGCAACTTTGAATCAACCATCAAGAAATCCTTCAATCATGACATCACTTTTTCAAATCTAAGTCTACGTGTAGTCAATTATTCTTTTAAACATCCTAGAAGGAGGTATAAAGAAACAAGGAATTTGGTAAGTTTCATATCATTCTAATTTATTTCTAGGATCCTTCCTAATAGGTAGTTTGATTTTTGGGTTGAATTAGCTAGTTTAATTCATATAGAGCTCAAAATACTTCAACATTTTGGATAACATAGTGGGAGAGACATCCATCCCAATCTAATAATTTTTCATCCAAGTGGTGTTTTTGCTAGCTTGCAAGTCATTTTTTTTTTGAAATTTTGCACACACAAGTTACAGTCATGACATTGCATTGGTAATCATGAAATTTCCCTACATAGTCATGATATTGCCCCTAAAATTCACACCTTTGTTTTGACTAACAGACTTAACCACAAACCGTCTATCTTAATCATGCAATTTTTTTTTATTCAACAATACCATGACTCATGATTAGTGATATTGTCGATCAAGTCATGATTTTACTTAGCCCAGTTATGATTTTGTTTAAACCACTAATAGTCTTGGATTTTTTAAGATTTTACTTTATGATAAAATTTTTACTAAGACAATAGTGATTTTATCACAACAATAGTGATATTGTAGGTTTGAGTTGTAATTTTGTTAAGCTTGTTTTTATAGGATTTAATCTATAAACAAAACTGCCACTTCATGAGTAGTGGCTTTGACCCATAAGGTACAATACTAGAACCATGAGTCATAGTTTTTCAAGCTTTTTACAGCACACTTAAAATTTTTCATTTAGTCTATTTATCACTAACCCCATGACATACTTATATTAAATGTTTCGATTAAAAGTGTAACCTTAATTTCATAGTGTGTAGGGTGAGATAGGAAAATGGTGGCAAAGAATTTACTAGGTAAAATTCTAGCATACAACATCACTAAATCATGAGTCCTCCTTGGTAGATTTTTGTCTTGATAGTAGAAGACATAATATATTTGGTCAAGAGGTAGACACATACGTTGTTATAAACTAGTATAAAATTGGTCTGGTTAGATTTTAAACTTGGTAAACAACATTTCTCTCACCTATATGATTTATTTTGATGAGTTATAATTATCAGTGCTAATTAATCATTACCTTATCATCTTGTATAGGTCATATGGAAGAGGTTTTTGGCTAACCTCCTTTTGGCAATGAGATTTTATCCCTATGATTGATAGGTGAGAAAATAGTTTAGAATCCCACCAACAAACTCTAGGCCATTAAAAACTTGACCGCTTCTTTAACATTTTTTGTGATATCTCTGACCATTTTCTTTTTTGTAGGGAATTAGTGTTGGAAATATGATTATCATTGATGTAAAAAGGGAGATTATTGACATGAGATTGGAGAGAAGAGCATGTTTTACATTTACATAGTGCAAAGTTGTCATGATTTTATAGAAACCAGTTTTAGAGGATTGAAGAGCAATTGATTAAAGATATGTTATGGGTTTTTTGAGTGCATCCTAGATATATGGTATGTAGGTTCAATTGAATAAAAATGAGCTCATAAATAGTTTATTTTATCTCTCAAACATCACAAGGTTTCTTTGTTAAACCCTAAGGGTTTAAACCATGGTGTTCACAGGCATATTCTATTTTTAAGTTGACTAGATATAAGCAAGAACCAATTACTTAAGTTATATCTTAAGTCCTTGTCATCATTGTGTAATTGGAAACTTTGAATTGATGATTAATAGCTCAAGCAGTGATCAAAGACCTTAATATTTACTAAGTCTTAGACTTAATATTTGTCCCATCTTGATCAATGATTAATGCTTAATCATACATTGAAGATCTAATGAATCGTAGCAAAGTTAATTTTTCAAAGACACATATAAGTAAATGCACTAGTGATAAGTGTCACAATCATGGAGATTACACATTAAATCTATAAATTAGTTTAAAGTCAAATAGTCAAGGATTAATGTGGGAATGCCAAGTATCATAATAATAGGGACTAATAATGTGCAAAAGGCACTTGAGAGTGATAAGTGTCACAAGCATGATCACTGATAATAATGTGTAGAAGGCACATAAGGGTGCTAAGTGTCACACTCCTAGGAGCTTGTCAGAAAGAGATCCAATGAGTGTATTAATATATTAGAGGATCTAATGGTAAGCATGTGATCATGCAATGAAGATCAATAGAGTGTGAGGAGTTAAAGAGGTCAAAGTGTCTAATGTTTAATGATAAGTAGAGATAAAGTTCATGTTACTTTTAAGATATAATGACATGTAGGAGCTTGAATCAAAATATCTAATGGATACATTTAAAATTTGAAACATTAAAGCCCAGAAATGTATAAGGATCTAATAGAGCATGTGAGCCTATCAGAACTTGATCTAACATATGCATTTTAAAGTTGAGAAAATTGAATGAGGATAATTAGATCATGGTAAGAAACTTAAGATCAAAAGGCCAATATTTAAATATGTGTTTGTCCCAATGGTCAAGTGATGGAACATGTAGGTAAGTTTTAAAATATGACACAGACAATAAAATAAATTGCTATGATAGATCAATTTTGTGTAATATGGCATGCACATCAAAACTTGAGCCTAGTATATGCTAAAAATAGTAATGAGACAAATAATCATGGTGGTGGAGCATGAACTTAAGACGCAAGAAACTTGTTGTTTAATAAATATGAATTGAGTCTAGAATTGGCATGATGTGTTAAAAAATAAGTGTGAACATAGAGAAGATGTGAAACCTAGATTACATGCTTATATATATGTCATCTAGGATACATATTGAAGCTAATAAAGTGGTTGAATTATGTCAAATAAAAAATATAGAGACACAGAGATAGAGGGGTAGAGAGGAAGATAAGAAAAGAGAGAGATGTGAAGAGCATGAACAGTTACATACCAAACCTATAATAGAGAATTAGAATTGGATTCATTTATGAATCAATATTGTAATATGGATTTATCGCTTCATATTTTGAATATAGATCTAATTGGTGGGTGTCATTAGATAAACTGAGTTGGTGCTTAGTTAGGGAGTTGGTGCTTCCTTAGAGTAGGTGCTCTTAAACCAGGGGATTGGTGTCTCCTTAGGGTTGATACCCTTAAATTTTGTAACTAGTGAGGTTTTGATTATGAGGATAGATTAGAATAGTAGATTCTAATAGCTATTTCTCACTATTGTTTTTTTGTATTGGGTTTTTCACGTATATTAGGTGTTATGCATATTTGTGTGTGTGAATTCTACATATATGTTTTAATATACATTAAAGTATTAAAAGGATTAATTTAATCAATCTACTGATTCACCCCCAGTAGATAGTTATGTTCCAACAATTGGTATAAGAGCCCTGGTTCTTTAGAAGAATTTTAATCAACTCAAGTAGATCTTGGATAATGAACACAAATTGCTAGTCAAAAAGGTTATTCCTCAAACAAAGCACCTCTCTTTGATGGATCAAACTATGCATTCTAGAGAATTATAATGGAAGCATATTTATCTTATTTAGGGTTTGATGTGTGAATGTCTATTATAAATGGATATATAGTTCCTACTATAACTCCTACTGATTAGGCTTCAAATAAGGCATATGAGAGCAATGCCAAGGCAAATAATTATATCCTTTATGGATTATCTAGCTCAGAGTTTGTCAAAGTGATGCATTTTAAAAATTCATAAGATATATATAAAAAATTGAAGAGAATATATGAAGGTGATGATAAGGTAAAGTAGGCCAAGTTAAAAACATATAAAGGCAATTTTGAAAGCCTTAAAATGAATGAAGAAGAGAACATTTCAGACTACCTCTTTAGAGTAGATGAAATAGTTAATGCAATCAATGGCCTTGGAGAAGAGATAAAAGATCCAATCATTGTTAAAAACGTCTTAAAATATTTACCATCAAGGTATGATTCTAAAATATCTATAACAAAAGAAGCAAAAGATCTGGATAAACTCACTGTTGATGAGTTGCATGGAACCTTCACTACATATGAGATGAGAATGGGAGAAAAAGACACTTTCAAGAGAGAAGATGCATTCAAAGCATCTAAAGAAGTAAAATAAGAAGTACCTAAATTTTAATATGAGGAGATTGATGAAGAAGAAGCTAACTTTGTCAAAAAATTAAAAAAAGGGCCTGGAAAATATAATGGTAAGTTACCCTTTAAATGCTTTAACTATTGTAAGGTAGGACATTTTGCTACTAAATAACCTTCTAATAAAAGGGATAACTTTGAGAAAGAAGAGGATAGTAAAAATATGAAACCCCATTATTTTAAGAAGAATAACTTTAAAAATAAGAAAGGCCTGTACACAAAAGAATATAGTGATTCATTGGATGATTGTGATATTTTTGATGATGACCATGACTATGATTTTATGGTTGATGAAAAAGAAGTCTTATTCATGACATTAAGATCAACCTCTGTGGATCAAAAAGAAGTTGAAGACTGAAATGAAGAAGAAGGAGAAATGGATCTAGAGTGTGTACTCATCTATACTCTAGATGAAATTGATAAGATGAGAAAAGAGAACTCAAAATAGAAGAAGCTTAGACAAAATGAGATTGAAAAAATGTCCAAAAATATTGAAAAATATGATCAAATGGTGGTTAGATTAAAAACATAAGTTGAATAATCTAAAATAATAAAATATGTAGTCAAACTTGAACTATAATCTAAACATGATGAATGCATGGAGTTAGAAGCAGAGATAGTGGCTTTGAGAAAAGAACTTGAAAAAGCTAAAGAACAAATAGACAAAGGTCTAAAGCTAAAATGAGGTTCAATAATTCTTGATGATTTGATCAACTCTTAAAATCCATCAAAAGATAAATATGGTCTTGGTTATGAAAAAGGGAAAAGTCCCATAACTATTACATCTACAAACTTATATGACAACTTCAAAGAAAAAAGAAAATCAGGAACAAAGATTGAAAAAGCTTGCATGAATGCCTCCAAAGATACAAAGATAAACATAAGTATAACTAGTGTAAAGAAAGCTAAAAATAAGCTTGAATAAAATAAGAAGACAAATTTAGCTGATGCAGATGGTTTCATAAGGGTGAAAGATTTGAAGAAGCCAAAGTTAAGAAGATTTCTTCATCCTACACAAAGAAATTCTATGACTAGGTATTCCTCTTTTTTTATGGTTATTGTTATACCTGTAATCAATTTATTCATAATGCTAATAAATGTAGGGTTTTACTTAAAAGGAGAAAAAAATTTGTAAGAAGAAATTCATTTTTACCCTTGCTAGATACAAATGTAATATATTATAACTACAATAATTTTGGTCACATAGCTAGATAATGTAGAACAAAATTTGTAAGATCAAATATACAAAGTGAAAAGAAAGGCATGCCTCCCAGTGTGAACAAAGGTTCACAAGTCTTTGAAAAGGAGAAAAATAAGCCAAATAAGAAACCCAAGGATGTGTGGAAAGTGAAAGATCAATCTATGATTTATCAAGCTTCACTCCATGTTAAGGAGCAAAATTTGTGTGTAATAGACAGTGGTTGCTCAAAACATATGACTAGTGACAAGATCAAGTTCATGAAACTAAGAAAATGTAAGGAAGGATTTGTTAACTTGGGAGACAAAACTACAATAAAGATATGAGGTAAAGGAACCTTGAACATATATGGAAAATTTCCTACACATGATGTCATTTATGTTGAAGGATTAAACATAATCTGATAAGTGTCAGACAAATATGTGACAATGGATATAAGGTCACATTTAATGTAGAAGGATATAAGATAATGAGATCTGGAAGATTAGTTATAGAAGGGAAATTAACTAAAAATAACATTTACAATTTTAGTAAAGTGAATGGTAATAACTACTTGATAAGAAAGATTAACGAGAGTTGGCTATGACATAGAAGAATGGGCCATGTCAATTTTGACAACCTGGTAAAGGTGAGCTCAAATAATCATGTTAGACACATGCCTAAGATAACCAAACCTATAGAAATTACTTGAAATGAATGTAAACAAGGCAATTAGACAAGGGTTAGATTTTAAACAAAGGAGTATGAAACTAAAAAATCTTTAGAATTAGTTCATACTGATCTTTGTGATCCTACTAAGATAAGATGATCTAAAGGAGAGAGATACTTCATGTTATTTATAGATGATTACTCAATAATGACATGGGTAACCTTTTTGAAGGATAAATATCAATTATTTTAAAGATTCAAGATCTTTAGGGCAATGGTAGAGAATGAGATTAGAAAAAAATCAAATGCTTAAGATCTGATACATGTGGAGAATTCATCTCAAATGAGTTCATAGAATACTGTTAGAAGCATATAATTAAAAGGCATTACTATGTAACAAGGACTCCTCAATGGAATGTATTTTTTAAGATAAAGAATAGGATAGACAAGGAGATGGATAGAACAATGCTAAAAGAGGCCAAGTTACCTAATGGATACTAGAGAGAAGTAGTGCAAATAGTTGTATATATCTTGCATAGAGTTTAATTGAGGGAAAACATTGATAAAAATCCCTATGAACTATGGAATGGAAAAATTATCTCTATTAAGTATTTCAAAGTGTTTAGAAGCAAATGCTACATTAGGAAAAAAGAAGACAAATTGGGAAGCTTTGAATCAAGATGCGATGAAGGAATATTTCTTGGTTATTTCACCCAAAGCAAAGCCTACATATGTTACAACAAAAAGATAAAAAATATTATAGAGAGTATCAATGTCAAGGTTGAAGAAGGATTGAAACATTTTAAACCTGATAAAGAAATTTATAATGAAGAATTAGATTATGAAGAGGAAGCAACTAATGAAGAGCAGGAAGAAGTAAATGAAAAGGCACTTGCAATATTTGTTCAAAAGGATCATCCTATAGAGTAGATCATTGGAAATAAAAATGGATTTTAGACAAGGAGAAAGTTGCAATGAACAAAGAGAAAGTAAGTTTTGCTCTAATGTTTGAAATTGAGCCTAAGAGCTATGTTGAAGCTAGCAAGGATGAGAATTGGCTAAAAGCCATGAAAGAAGAACTGAGCTAAATTGAAAAGAACAAAACTTGGGAATTAGTTCCTAGACCTTCAAACAAGAATGTAATAAGTGAAAAATGGGTCTTTAGAAACAATCTCAATGAGGATGGAACTGTTATAAGGAATAAAGCAAGATTGGTGTGTAAAAGATATACCCAAGTTAAAGGCATAGATTTTGAGGAAACATTTGATCTAGTTGCTAGATTGGAAGCCATACAAATGTTTCTATAATTATCTATTTATAATTAATTAAAATTATATCAAATGGATGTTAATTATACTTTCTTAAATGAGAACCTAGAAGAGAAAGTCTACATAGAACAACTTGAAGGTTTTCAGCTTTTAGGGAAGAAGATTATGTGTGTAGATTGAAGAAAGCTATGTATGGTCTAAAACAGGCACCTAGATCATGGTATTCAACATTGTACCGGTACCTTCAACAACAAGGATTCAATAAAGGATGTGAAAATAACACTATGTACTTCAAATCAAAAGGTGATCATATGTTGACTATTATTATTTATGTAGATGATATCATTTTTGGTAGAAATAACAATAGAATGTGCAAAGAATTTACTAATCAAATACAAAGTGAGTTTGAGATGTTTATGCTTTGGAGAAATTTATTTATTATTGGTCTATATATAGCATAAACCAATGAAGGGATATTTATATCTCAAACCAAGTATGTAAAGGAAATGCTCAAGAATTTTGGAATGGAAGATAACAAACTAGTAGGTACTCCCATGATTACTAGTTATAAGTTGAGCAAAAATGATGAGTCCCTTGATGCAAATCAAACTATGTTCATATCAATGATAGGTAGCTTGTTATACTTAACTACATCAAGACCTAATATCATGCAAGTAGTGTGCGTGGTTACAAGATTTCAAGCCACTCCTAAAGAATCACATGTCAATGCAGTGAAAATAATCTTTAGATATATCAAGAGCATAATTGACTATGGCCTATGGTATCATAAAAATGAATATTTCACTTTGATAACATATACATATGATGATTAGGTAGGAAGTGTGGATGATAGAAGAAACACTAGTGGTGGTGCATTTTTCCTTAGAAATAAACTTTTTTCATGGTTGAGCAAAAAATAAGAGTCAGTTACTCTTTCTAAAGCAAAAGTAGAGTATGTGGCAATGGTGGCATGTTACACTCAAGTCTTGTGGATGAAGAAAACACTCAAAGACATCAAGGTAGAATAAAAATCACCTATATCTATTCTTTATGATAATTCAAGTGCTATTAACATATAAAATAATCTTGTGATGCATTCCAAAACTAAGCACATATCAATCAAGTATCACTTCTTAAGAGAAAAGGTTGCAGATCAAGAGGTCATAATGGAGTATGTGCCAACTCAGGATCAAGTTGCAGACATATTCACCAAACCTCTTCCCAAGGAACAATATGATTATGTGAGACAAAAATTGGTAGTGATGGCTCTTACATCACTAGATATTAGTGACAAGGCATGAGTCCAAGGGGAATATCACAAAAGTTTTGTTAATCCCTAGAAGAAGAGAGAAAAGGAAAATTAGGTATACATATTTTTGTAAATTTATAATGAGTTGATGGTTGAAAATTCTTAGACAAAATCCTTTATCTGATAAAGGGGGAGAAAAATTTGGAAAACTATGAGAAAGTTGGAGTCCTTTTACCATTGATGTCAAAGGGGGAGAAAAGTGCAAATGCTCTCTATCAAAGTTTAAAAGAGTAGAGCATGTGTCCAAGTTAAGTTTAGGTAAATGTTCCATTGCCTAAGGGGGATAAATTTTGGTATGAACAATTTCAACTAAATTTCATCAGAAGCCAATACAAGCAATGCTAGAGGAGCAGAGTATTATAAGATCAGAGCATTTAGTTTTCCATCAATGCCAAAGGGAAATATTGTTGGCAATATGATTGTCATTGATGTCAAAATGGATATTGTTGGCATGATATTAGAGAGAAGAGCATGTTTTATAATTACATAATGAAAATTTGTCATGCTTTTATAGATACCATTTATGGAATATTGAAGAACAACTTATTGAATATTTGTTATGGTTTTTTTACGTACATCCTAGATATATGATACATAAGTTCATTTGAAGAGAAATGAACTCAAGAATAATTTATTTTAGCTCTTAGACATTATAGGGTTTCTCAGTTAAAACCAAAGGGTTTAAACCATTGCATTCATAGGCATGTTCTATTTTTAGGTTGATAGGATATAGGCAAGAATCAATTACTTATGTTATATCTTAAGTCCTTGTCATCATTGTGTAATTGGCCCCTTTGACCTAACAATTACTAGCTAGAGTAGTGATCAAATACCTTAATATTTTATAAGTCTTAGACTTAATATTTGTCCCAGATTAATCAATGGTTAATGCTTAATCATACATTAAAGACTCAAAAAAGCATATTAAAGTCAATTTATCAAAGGCACCTACAAGAAAATTCACTAGTGACAAGTGTCACAATCATGGAGCTTATATAGTAAATTTACAGAGTGATTTAAAGTCAAATAGTCAAGGATTAACATGGGAATGCCAAGTGTCATAATATCAGGGATTGACAATGTGCAGAAGGTATGTGAGAGTGTCAAGTGTCACAAGCATGAGCATTGACAATAATGTGAAAAAGGTACATGAGGGTTCTAAGTGTCACACTCACGAGAGGTTGTCAGATAGAGAAATAATGAGTGTATTAATATGTCAAAGGATCTAATAGTAAGTGTGTGATCATGTAATGAGGATAAATGAAGTGTGAGGAGTCAAATAAGTCAAAGTGTCTAATGTTTAATGACAAGTAGAGATAAAGTTCATGTTACTTTGAAGATCTAATAGCATGCTTGAACTCGGATCAAAAGATCTAATGGATGTATTTTAAAGTTGAAACATTAAATCTTAGAAGCATACAAGGATTCAAAGGAGTGCATGAGCCTATTATAACTTGATCTAATAGATGCATTTTAAAGTTAAGAAAATTTAATGAGGATCGTTGGATCATGGCGGGAAACTTAAGATCAAAAGACTAATATTTAAAGATGTGTTTGTCTCAATGGTCAAGTGATAGAACATGCAGGTAAGCTATAAAATACGACATAGATAATGTAATAGATTGCTGTGATCGATCAAATTTGTGTAATATGGCATGTACATAAAAAATAAAGCCAAATATATGCTAAAAATAGTAAAGAGACAAATAATCATGGTGGTGGAGCATGAATTCAAGATGTGGGAAACTTGTTATTCAAGAAATATGAATCGAGTCCAGAATTGACATGATGTGTTAGGAAAAAAGTGTGAACACAGAGAAGATGTAAAACCTAGATCAAATGATTATATATATTGTCATCTAAGATACAGGTCAAAGCTACTAAAGTGGTGGAATTATGTCAAATATAAAATATAGAGAAAGATATAGAGGGGCAGAGAGAAATAGAAGAGAAAAGAGAGATGTGTAGAGCATGAGTAGTTATAGACCAAACCTATAATAGATAATTAGAATTAGATTAATTTATGAATCAATATTATAATCTAGATTTGTAGCTCCATATTTTGAAGATATATCTGATTGGTGGGTGTCATCAGATAAGCTACGCTGGTGCTCAGTTAGGGAGTTGGCACTTCCTTAGAGTAGGTGCTCTTAAACCAAGGGATTGGTGTATCCTTAGGGTCGATGCCCTTAAATGTTTTAACCAGTGAGGTTTTGATTGTGAGGCTAGATTATAATAGGAGGTTCCAGTAGCTAATTCTCACCATGGTTTTTACCATTTTGGGTTTTTACGTACATTGGGTATTATGCATATTTGTGTGTGTGTGATCTTTGCATATATTCTTTAATCTACATTAAAAGTATTAAAAGGACTAATTTAATCAATCTACTGATTCACCCCCCTCTCAGTAGATAGTTATGTTCTAACAATTATTTATTCATGTTCAAATTTGTTTTTGTCTATCTATATATCTATGTAGGTCAACAAGAAGATGCCAAGGCTAGAATATAGTTTGTAGGAAGAACAACACACCTATTCTATTCCATCTCAAAATCACTGATCACATCATTATATAAAAACATGGTTCTACCCTGTGCATCTATGGTAGCAAGGTATAAATAGTGGTATTGATGGTTTAATTTCTCCTCTTCAAATTCATTCATTGGTTTTTTTGTTTAGTATTTTGTTGAAACATCTATTTGTTTTAACATTCCTTTTTTAATTAGTCTCCATATGCACATTTCTAGGTGCATAGAATAAATCTTATTAGAATCAAATATTTAAAATTTTGATGCTTTGAACAAAACCATAATTTGTGTTTTATCCTTAGTGGCAATGTTGATCTATCTAGTTGTGGTATTATTGGAAACTTTAATAAATTTTCCATTTTGTAAAGGTAAAATTAGAGTTTAATCTGCTAGAATATATATTTTCATTAGGGCCTTGAGTTAATTTTATAAATATCTAAGTATCCATTTGATCATTTTTAATAAATCAATTTTAATTTAAGCATATATACATAAATGTTCATTTTTAGTTTTATTTTTTTATCTATATAATCTGATTAAATCATTCATTTTTAGTTTTGTCCTTTTAAATAAAATTGTGACTCTCAACATTTATCTAATAACAATATTTTTATATAAAGTAGTGATTTGTAGTTTATAGCAAAATTACTAATATCAATTTAGCTCGAATAGTGATATTGTTATATGTAGTAGCAATTTTACAAAATCACTAATATCAATTTAGCTCTAATAGCGATATTGTTGATTACAGTCATGGTTTTGCCTAACTCTTGTGGTTTTATAGGATAATCATCATGGTTATCTTACCATTTGAAAAATCACAACTCATCTTTAGTAGTTTTAATCCCCAATTATGGCTTTGTCTATTCTAGTTACAGTTTTGTTTTATATTCATGATTTTGTAGAGAGTGGTAGTTTTGCAAAAAATCATTAAAAACTACTAATATTTTTGTTTCAAGACCTCTTTTGAGTGCCATAATCAAACTAATAACTTGTGTACTTGTAGGTCACTGGTCAAATAATCCATTTGGCACTTTTCAAATCAATTTTCAATCACTTTAATATTTTGTCTTGTATATATCATCTTATTTTTAAAAATTATTCTTTATACATATTTGTGTTTGTGTGTGTGTGTGTGTTAACTTACCAATAATAATTATTATATTATGCTCTTCACATATAGGTAATGTAATTATTTAATTAATTTTATCATGTGTTTGCCTATTTTTTAGCTCCCTCCTCTAGGATAACATGTGATGTGAAATTGATCCCCATGCACAGGCTTAATATATAGGGGTTAGTGATGTAGATTTCATCACCATGCACTAACCAAAATCCATATTATAATGGATTATAAAATCAAGGATAACTATTTTTAGGCTAAGTGGTTGACCCCATATAGGTCATCCATGAAGGGGAAGACTTAATTCTCTAAACCAAATATTAGACAACACCCTACATAGAATTGGACCCCAACATACCATTGTGTATATCAGAGATACACCTAGATCCTTTTATAAACCTTATAGTATGGGAATTCAGTTGTAATAGGTGTTACACTATAAGAGTCAGTATCAAATACAAAGTAGCCATTGAGTGTAAGTGGGTTTGAGAGGGTTTGGTAGATTCTATAATGGGTCACCGACCTACAACCTCACCTATGAAGCTGTTGGATGTTGTGAACATTGGGTTAAACACCCTTGAATTTACTAATCATAGGTTGTAGATTGCTTACTTGGGTGTGTGTTGTGTTAAAACCATATTGTTTATGAGATGAGTTAGCCTTCACCCGAACCTATATACACCTAGCTAGCTCCTTTTCACAACTCATTTTTTACATATTTATCCCATCATATTTTTCACATATTATATCATAACCTTACATCTTATATATCCTCATCATCATCCATTTGTGTATATTTTTTTATCCTATCCCATTATGACCTTGTCTTTCTCCTATCATGTCCACCCATCCTTAGTCATACCCTTATCACCTACATACCCCAATCACATCTTACATCCTTAACTAAGTCCACATCATCAACTACTTGCCTTCACATAGTCACCTCATCCCTTCCTAGTCTAAGCATACCCATCTATCATTAACCATCACCCTACATCGTATATCATCATAATATATATCCTTGTTTTACCCCCTTGTATATATTTTAATCTCTTATGTACATCATTTTGGTCATATCCTATCCTAACCCACTCATTCATTATTGATCCTCCAATCACCTATAGATCCTAATAACAACATCTCTTATCCACATCTTATCCTAAGTCTGTACCCCAACACTTGATCTTGTCTTCATCACCCATATAATATAATATCATCCTATCTTATTTGAGTTGGATTTTTAGGTCACATATAGGTCTTAACCATCCCCATGTCATCCCTTATCATTTCATCAACATCTATCATCATACTTATCATTATTCTATCATCCCAATCATCTTCATCATATAGTCATATTCCTATCTTGATAAAAATTGGTCTAAGGTCTTGAGATAGTCCTATCATCCACATAATCCCAATCCACTATCATTCATCATTTAATTAGATCTCATACCTAGTCGATATCCTGATTGCATCTTGCCACTTTGTCAGTCTCAATCTAACAAACCCATGATCATCAATCTAGTCTATATCATCATTGCCTATTCATACCTAACACCCATCATACCATAGTTTCTCTAGTTTGAATCTAAGCACCCATCAAATCCTTAATCCTTATTCTAGATTGAAAACAAGGCATTGCTAATAAGACATTAACACTTATTACACTATTGGTCTAAAATATAATTATAGTCTTTTATCCATGAGTCTATCTCATCCCCATCCTCATATATCATACTAGATCAATCATTGGACCCACTTTGTTCAAGGTCTCTAACCAACCTCCATCCTCCATTGGAGCCATCTAAGGATCTCATAACATATTCATGCCAAAATCAAATTTGAAAGCTTCATACTAAATCCATGCTAGTCCATAAATCAAGCATTCATCATCAAAATCCAATATCATGCCATCATAATAATAATATGAGTTAAGGTAATTCTAACCCAAATCTTCTTATTTTGAATCCATTTGATCTTGGTTTAAATAATTTAGGATTTATATGCTATTTTGAATTGTATATTCACCCATTGCATTTAGTTCTAATGGATTTAGACTTTAACTGGTGGTTTAAGATTTGAGTGATTAAATTGTGTAGATTTAATCCATAGAGATCAAATTTTAAGCTACATTTTAGTATCATCTATCCTCTAGTCACAAAAACATTGGATTGAGGTCTTTTCAAACTATGTAGGAAGAACTTGGCCATGTTTCAATGCCCAAGGATAGCTCAACCACTATCTCTATCATTCATCCTCATCCCATAGTCTTTTGGTTACTTGATCACATCATTTATTCTCTCTTATCCTCTTCATCATATTGATCAACTTTAGCTTTGAGCTACACCCATCATTAATCTTATCAAATAAGTATTATCCTAGCCTATAAATCTCTCTTTCATGTGTCTTTGCTTGGGATACATCTAAAGCTTGCAACCCTTTAATCCTATCATCACCATGTTATAGCTTATTCCCCCTTGGGATGTGTCAAAAACCATGACACCCATCATATTTACTCCTTGTGCATATATATTTTCCAAGGGCATCATCAACTTGTATCTCATTGATCAAGTTGACTTTATCTTCTTCCTCATCTATCTCACATCTTGGCATCCCATCCACTCATATATCCATTACAACCCACCCCTTGTTTCTTCTTTTGAGTGGCCATCCATATCATTCTTCCTTGCATATCCCCTTGAGGGGGAATCATACCCACTAATACCACATACTAACATCCATCCATGATAGGGTTTTTATTTGAAATACCATTGCTCATTTCACTTCATCCACTCGTAATGCCCTTTCAAAGAGGGGTAAAATGTATACACCTAAAGTATTTTGCCTCATTATTGACAATAATATTCCTATTAATCAACACTAATTATGTGAATTCCATTTATGCTAATTCATCCTATTCTAATATCTTCCTTTATCCCACTAATTTAGCCTAATCTTAGCCATTTATCTAATATCCACCTCCTCTATTATACTTAATCTATTAAACTTAGTAATCCCACTCCTTCATTAATTCTTCTTAATCCTATCCTAATCTATCTTACTCATTATTTTGGAATTTTAAATTCCCATGACCCCATTTAACTACCTACTAGGCCTACTCATAGGCTATCCTACACCCCTAGTCCCTAATCCTCACCTAATCCCCATCTAACCCCCTTATAAGCCTAATTAACTCAAGAATGTTTATAGACTCCTCTAAATATATAACCTTCTCTAAACCTCCCTCTCCTCTCTATAATCCTCCAAGTCTAGAGTCTTCCAAGGAATTTTAAATTCCTTAGATAATTTACAAGCTTTGAATCTCCTCATCCAACTTAAAATATCAACCCTTGATTTTCCTTCCATAATCTAATAACCAACCCTTCTCCTTCATGGAAGACCAACTATAATATTCATTCCAAATCTATGTTCAAGCAACTTTGAATCAACCATCAATTAATCCTTCAATCATGACATCACTATGTCAAATCTGAGTCTACATGCAATCAATTATCCTTTTGAATATTATGGAAGGAGGTATGAAGAAACAAGGAATTTGGTAAGTTTCATATCATTCTAATTTGTTTCTATAATCCTTACTAATAGGTAGTTTGAGTTTTGGGTTGAATTATTTAGTTTAATTCATATATATCTCAAAATCCTTCTACAATTCAAAAATTCAAATATATAAAAAGATTCAACATTCCTAGATTTTATTAGCTCCTTTGCATCTATATTGTTTGTTTTATTCTAGTAGATAACATATATGTTTCACAAATATTTGAGTGTGATATAGGCATACCCAAACACATGATCTATGGATTTATAGATGTTGGAGCTTTCCTCTACCCATCTCATATAGTACAATGGGGGCATCTACTTCTTTGATCATGATTAATATAGGTTACATATCCTTTATGATAATTTCTACATTATCATGTTTGAGATTATACACTAAATCTTACACATATCTATATCTATGATCCCATATTTTATAGTGTACTTGATATACTATGTTACATAACATTTTTTACTAACACATATATTTATGGACTAGTATGATATGATTATGCATTTTTTTATGCTTCATTCATTTTATCACTTCAACGAGTGTATTACATTTCTTGATATTATCTTGCTTGTGAAACATTTGAATAAGTTCCTTTCTTGTTCACCCATATAACATTATATGTTTTTTGGATATTTTAATATGTCATTCCATGTTTCTTAGACATTTAAATATGTCATCCCCTTCGATTGTGTGACATTTGAACATGCTCTTTGTATAAGGTCTCATTGGACCATTATTTTGAATTATATTGAGTTCTCTTATGTGTGTATTTTCTCATTTTTTAAGCTTTTATTTTTAAACATTACTATGATCTATATAATTCATCTTAGGACTTGATATGATCACATACAATGAGCCTAATTGATATATCTACTTCAATGTGTTATCCCTATTTGCTACATGATTACTACATAGCTTATACAACTACCTTATTCATTGGAGGTAAGACACCTTAAAAATTCTATTTCCCTCACCTCAAAATTGGGGGTATATCAATGGGGGTATGTCATAGAAGCATGACCTCTACATTTTTATAATTTATAAATTTCATTGGGGGCATGTCACAAAGACATGACCTCTACACTTATACACTATTCATAGTTTCAAGATTTTCATGGGTTCATGTTATAAAAACATGACCTCTAACCTTGAAAAGTTACTAAGTATCTCTATAATTAAGTTGGGGCATGCCATAAATACATGACCAACACACTTGCATAATTTTCAGTTCAATTTCATGATTTAGATATACACTTAGGTCAGAATCCTATATATTACACTAATTTTGTATAGAGTTGATTTTTTTTCATATTTATCACATATATAATCTAGCTTAGATATATTATAGGTGCATATGACATGATATTACACTAAAAATTTCAAAACTTATCGATTATACTACTCATTAGGACACACTAATTATACCATGATTTACTATTATAGAGCCATTTTCTATTATAATAGTTCGTTCATTTTATATGTTAAAGTGATTAAATCATTAAAAATCATAATATTATATATATTGGAGTGATTAAATAATTTGACTCACCATATTTATAAGATGAGTTGATTAAATCACTCACCCTTACTAGATTAATATATTCACACTTGAGTTATACAATTGATATATAATGATCTCAATGGTCATGTCATAACTCATCCTTACACCAGATTGGGGGCATAATACCTTAAAATATTACTCTTTAAATCTCTAAGGTTTAGGTCTAAAACTTTTTTAGAACTAATGCTTCATAAGTAAGCATCTTTACCAAGTTAAAGCATCAAGAGGCAACATGGCTTCATCAGTACATAAGTGTATTCCTTCTTTGCTCTCTTTCATTTCAAGAATTTAAATTATTTCCAATTTCAAATTATATGCATTGATTTACACTATAACATGTTCTTGGTTACAAGTCATACATCATAAAATCGCTCAAAGTGGGTTCAGGTAAAGATAATGTGTGTTATATACACTTAGGTATGCATTTATTTCCTTTAACCTAGTAGTTTCATCCTTATGAATTACTAGATTGGGGGGGGATGAATGTAGATACTAAAACTAAATATATATATATATATATATATATAATTTTAGTCAAGTATATTTTATAAAGATCAATCAGGGCTCTAAAATTTAGATCTAGACTTCCCTGTTGTCAAAAGACTCCCATTCACCATCTAATTGTGCCTAAATAATTATCTCTTAGTTTAATCCATATCATTTTAATAAATAGAGATTGATGTACTAAATATACAACTTAAAGCCTAATAAACATCCTTCAATGTTATTTTTAGACCCATACATGTTTTCTAGCCTTCTAGACACTACCAACCACAGAGGGAAACTACTATCAATGGTAGTTTCTCCATCCTTATCTATTATCTAGTTTCCAAAATTCATTCAAATTGTAAATAATTTGAAACCTATGGGTAAATATATTTATATTATCAAACTTTACCATGAGTTATTTTCAAAATGTGTGGTATAAATACAATTCTAAGCCTTCTCATTCTTTATATAGAAAATACCAAGTAAACACCTACTAAAGATAAATCAATCAACTACACAACTAATCTATTCTACCCTATTCATATCTATTTTCATATCAAGCATAGGATAAATCATATTGTAGGTTTAAAGCATTTAAAGAGCAGCCCATAAGTGATTTTTGTCAAATTAAAAGATAGATCACTACATGCATCTTCATATAGTATATTTCAACTTTATTCACACACTCTCCCACACATAGGGTATAACTACATAAGTTTGAATCCCTCCTTGGAGTATTAGATATATGGGCAGTGGCCATTAATAGAGGGGTCTTTGGGGTAGTTTGACACTGTGATCCCACTAACCTATTTTTCAACAAACTCATTCAATGGTGAAGAAGGGTGAAGATCTAGGGCTTTGATCAATGAATAATTAATAGTAGCTTGTATTCTAGATCTGAATACATTAGAAGAAAGGTGATATAAAACCTAGAATAATGAAGTTGATTGCATCGAGATCTAGTCACTATTTTAAACTAGACACCTGCATCATAGTCAGATACTAGCATTGACAGTATTGTCCAGATATGAAAATGGTGTCCAAGGCTATAGAAGTATAATTTCTAAAATCTGACAGTTGATCTAAAATATTGATCCTACATAATTTGCACTTATTTCTAGTTTATATATGCCTGAACATAATAAACCAAGTACCATTGTTTCTTATTTATTATAATATCTTTTAATAGCTACACTTTACTATTTTTTGTCAATCTTAATTGTATGAATTCAAAATATTATTTATCTAAGTTTTCTATTAATTATCTACTATATATTAGTTTATCATCCTTGTGCTTGAACTACTTCTATATTCTTAACCCTATCTCTTTACATCTATAACATTAGGGTTAAACTCACACCTAGTGTTTGAGGGTGTGAAAGTTTAATAAAATTTAAAATTTGATAATGAGCCATTGGTATAACCCCCATTTTCAAGTGAATAAGTAATTGATCCTATTTTACTAACAATTAATATATCTAGACAAACAAAAATCATGTATATGGAAATCTTAGGCTAAAACCTAACAAATACTATCATCAATGAAGGCTCAAGAGTAAATGTTATTCTAAAAGAGATTTATAATAATATTGGGAAGATGACCATGTGGCCTTTGACCTTCCAAATGGTAGGAGCATAAAAATAAGGCATCAAATTATTGGGGGTATTGATGGGATATAAGGTAAATTTATTGGAACCCAATCCTTTTTGTTGGATTTTATAGTTGTCTCTTTTAAAAATGAGGCTTATGATGCATTACTAGGTCAAGAATGGATGATAGTAACCAAAGTTGATCATAATTAAAAAAATATAACATTTCTATTAAGAATAAAATCTAAAATTTCATCATAGATTTAAAAAATCAAGTTGTTAATGAGGAAGTAGCCTCATCAAATTGAGACCTTTAATTTGAAGATAAAGGCTCAATGGAAAAAAATCTACGTATGATGGAACTAAATGATGAAGAGTCTTAGAAATTTAACCATGCTTAGAATATGAAACAAATTCCCTCAATTGTCTTATCCATTGGTAAATGGAATAATATGAGGTATTTAAACTAGAGTGTAATATCATGGAGATCATGGAAATCAACGAGAGCAAGGAACCATAATAAGATGAACCTTATTCCTCACACTCAACATACTCATAATAATTTATAGAATATAAATTTGGATATGAAAAACTATACAAGGATCCTAATCATAAATTCATGAGTTTTGAGGACATGAAGTGCAAAGAACCTACTACAATGATTGTGAACCTAAGTTCAACATTAGATCCTAAATTAATCATAGTTGATGATGAATGGAACCTAGCATTGAAGGTATCGATATTGTAGAGATTCATGGACTATAAGGAGGTGTTTGATGGACATACAAATACTTGAAATGGGTCCCTCATAAAATGTGTGCATACAAAATTACTCTATTACTGGAAGCATCACATGTAAAAATAAAATCTTATAGAATGAATAAATGTTATGCAACTAAAGTCTAAGAAGGATTGATAAGTGATTGAAGTGGATATAATATTCAAAGTAGAGAAAAGTGAATGGGTATCTCCCATTATGAATAAATTCAATAAATAATCTATGTATATAACAATGTGTCTACTTCCAAATGCTTAACATTATCACTATCAAGGACCCATCTCTGATCCCATTCACAAACTTCATACTTGAAGAAGTTATTTTTCATGATATTTACTCATGCATGGATGTGTTTTATAGCTACATTTAGATTAGCATAGCTGAAGAGGAAGAAATGAAAACTAATTTTATAGTGAAGGAAAAAATATATACTTACAATCATATGCCATTCAAACTATGTAATGCACATGTTAACTTTTATAGCATCACCATACACAATTTTGAAAAAATGGAAACATGTAAAATGATTGATCCATATACAATGATACAAATACTCATCTTTGGGCCTTAACAAAATGTATGAGACATTGTTAATTTGTAAAGTTGGCATTAAATTTGAATAAATGTAGGTTCACGGTCCCTTGAGGGAAACTTATTAGGCATATTGTTTGTAAGGCTATATTCAAGACAAATCAAGATAAAATATGTGTGATAGTGGAACTGAAAGCATTCAGAGAGACATGCTAGTTATTACTAATGATTTATAAAAAAAATGCTCAAATATCTCATTCTATAGAAACACTAACATAGAAGGGGGCCATTTTTATATGGATGAATAAATGAGAAAAAGCATTTAAAGAGATTAAGGTATGAACTATCAATTTTCCAATCCTTGTATATCTATATTAAGACAAATAATTTCACATGCATGTGGATGCTTCCAATTATGCTATTGGTTTTTTGTAATTTATTTTAGTTTTAGTGATCTAAGTAACCCAAACTATTGAATATTCAGATGACATAAGATATAACATAACTAGGTAGATCTTAATGTAAAAAAACATATTAATATTGACCTTCATGTTTATAAAAAAGAAAAAGAGACAGGGTACTTAGTTTATTTATATTTTGTTATACTCTCTGGCTATACACCATTTTAAAAAATAGTCTACAATGAATATGTGATTTCTCAGCTTAGGGGACTAAGTATCAAAATTTTATAGGATGCTATCGATAAGGATCAAACACTTATGGTGATTGGATATATCCACTATTTATTTAAATTATCTTTATTATTTTTTAGTTTGTTTTGTCACAAATCATTATTCCTACCTATAAAGGTGTCTTCTGAGTAATTTCCTACCCTTAAACCTATTTATAGATTCATTTTTTTCCTCCTTTACCTTGACACCCTAGCTCCAATTTTGACACTTTTTTAACCTATAAAAAGGGTTATAAATATGGTTTAGATATCCAAACCACACCCCTTTAGTGGTTGAGAATTTCTTACATTATAACACTGCAAAGAGGGCTCAAAACACATGTAGTTATCCCATCTATATGTATGTGCACTCAATAGTGATATGATAGAATGCAATGGATCTCTTTAGATTTCAAAACTTAACAACATGAAATTTAGACCTTACATTATGTGTTTAAACATGGCTTAGGTACTATTTATTTCAAGGAATTTTTAGATTTGGATTTTTTAGGATAGTGCCTCAAGGATGTGTAGATTTATTTCTTAGTGTGCAAGTAGTTTTCCCACTAGTCCAATGAGAATAAAATAATTACATTGATAGGAGTAACCTTAAGATTGATGTGTATATATATATGAATCTTCGAGTAATTTCCCTCTATAATAGACATGCAAAATGTGTGTGCTAACCCAAGGGATGGATTAAATTTTAAAAATAGTCATTTCAAAAACATGGGAAATTATTAGCGAAGGTGGAAACTATCAATAAGTAGCAGTGTCTAATTATTTTAGCACTATCTAAATCAAAGATATAATGATCTGGGTTATGGTGATAGTCTGTATAATATAATATCTTGTTATAGTACAGATTTGGGAGATCATGTGTATGAATGATGGAAAATTAAGAAGTCCAAGTCCATAGATTGGTGAATGGCTAGAAGCGATTGTGAGTAAGAGTGAAATGTGTATTCACAATTCATTTATTCAAATAGAGGTCAATAATGAAATTTTAAAGTGTGTATAACCAAAACTATGTGACTAAAAATGCCCCTTTTAGTCAAGTATTAAAAATTATAGATTAAAAAGATAAAGTAGTAAATTTTGTATTTGAGCATAACCATATTTTGTGTCTTTAGGTATGTCATAAATATCCAAACTTATCAATGAAAAACCTATAATGAATAATGGATAAATTAATATCAACTCATGATAGAAAATATGAAACAATCTAAATCACTAAAATATTTGAAATTGAAAAATCAAAGAATACATACACTTGTGGGTGAAAACTAAGGTACCCTATAAAGTAATTGGATAATGGGATGATCATGCCCCAAGCATATTTATTTATCAAAATCATGGGTTGATAAGTATATCCTAAAAATTCATTGGAGACTGAGTAGTGCTATAAATTGAGCATCATAGAACTTCAACTACACTAATCAAAATATCATCACAATTATTTTAGTGGAATCTGCATCAAGGTTGTATGTAAAGGTAAACCCAACATTAGGTTCATATGTAAATATAAAAATTTAAAAGAGAATATTGTGTAATCATCACTTTGAAATTATTTAGAACTGACATTTTAGACATAATATGTGTGTCCATCCTTAGGGTAAAAAATAAAATGTTGAAAAATTTAAATATAAAATATTTGAATCAACTAATGTATACATATTTTATATTCAAAGTGATTATGTAGTACCAATGTTTCCATCATATAAATATAAAACATTTTTGCATGAACACTATTCATTCCCCAAATATGATTAATATTTACTTGATTGTGATAAGAATTCCATAATTTGTATGTCACTATACTCAATCTAATAAATATGACAACCTAATTAATTTGAAACCTATAATATGATAAATATGTTTAATAGTATTCATGTAATATGTCTCAGCATGTCATTTAATCATTCAATTATTTGTCATGTTCTTGTATGACTCCCCACATATAACCTATATAGGTGTGAACTTGTCAATATATCCCAGTATGTATCACAACATGTTCCAATGTGTCCCAATATGCATCGCAATATATATCATAATATGTCCAAATCTAATAGTTTGACCTAATTCAGTAATCTAATCCAATCTGATAATTAGACCCAATATGATAATCTAAATGATTTTGATAATTTGACCTAATCTGATAATCTAACCTAATATAATAATTTAATCCAATTTGATCTATATAAATTGATAAATATGATAATACGATCATAGAATATCTCTCACAATGACATAGAACACCTTAGGTGTTCTCTAAAATCATATTTAATTCCCAAAACATGCATGACATGTGATATAAACATGTTTAATATGTGCCATCTAAACCATATAATATGCCCCAAAATACATGTACTTAATCTAATATGGTCCAAATCTATAGAAGAAGCCCAATGCATACTCCCCATTTGATATGATGGATGAAGCTTGTGAATAACTCATGTTAGAATACCCAAGGATATGCATCATGTGTTATATATAATATACAATCATGTAAATCACATACACCCACATGAAAATATATATTGTCATATAATTTTTTGATCATTTGTAAGTATATGTGACACTATGTCATTCACGACAAGTGATCAAGTCATTATTTTGTGTGTAGTCATCATATTGTGGTAGAAAGAGGTGCTCAAGTAATTAAGTATTAAATGTTTGTTAACAATTTTTATGTTTGATAATTTCATTGGTTTCTTTAAATTTGAACTATATGTATGTACCCATCATACTTCTTAGAGATAGAGATTGTAGTGATTGCCACCGATGAGTACGTAAATAATATAAGCAATTAAGTTGTGTAGATAACATATCAATTTATGAAAGTGTTGTCATAGGTAATGTCCATTAGTTTTTAATATATATATTGATTTCCCCCAGTTACTATGATTGATGTGAGAGTAAGTATGATGAATATACCTTAGCTATAGGCATGCAATTGTTTTGTCTGTAATATAGTAACTAATGACCATAAAATGTTACGTTATGGAAGAGCATCTTGCATGTGTTCCAATGAAACTAAAAAGGTGAAAATACACATATGGGTCTTAATATATCATGTGTATTGTGTCATGGAAAATTAATAGTAGAGTTGATTTTGAAATTTATATCACCAAATTTGTCAAGTATAAATAGATTGAATTTTCATGTTTAGAATTCATTTGAAATTTTATTACTATTGGTTTTAATCTCTAGTTGCAAAAATGCCAATGTGAAAAGGTGTGAACTTAACATTATTTGAGAATTTGGAGAGTTCATTGCATGTGGAACAACACCTTGCATTGTCATTTTTAAAAAGAAATATCAAAATTTGACTTATCTTTAGATTTTTTCCATAAGTTTCTCAAATTTTAATAAATTTTAGGTGTATTAGTTTATTTTCTGGAGGTATCCTATATTTTTTAGATGTGTCTTGGTAAATTTTGTTTGTCTATCATAGGTTTCCAATCTCTGACATAAGTGTAAATAGTGTTGATAATTTTCTATATTGTAATTTTGTCTTTTTTAGTTATTTTATCATATATCTAATTTTGAATTTTATGTGTTTGTAGGGTTACATGTGTTGGAGAGTTTTACTATGGTAAGTACATGGAGAAATTATTGGGTCTAGATCTTGGTGATGCTAAGTATGTGGTGGATAAAGTAGGGATAAGCTGGCAAGTTAGGTACTATACCATATGATATGTATTTGATTGCCACATTCCTAGAGAGGTGGAATGCCAATGATTGTAATTTTTAGCTCCCAATAGAGGAGATGACTATTACCCTAGTGAATATAAGGAGGATATTATGATCACAAGTGGTAGGCACATGTGTAATTGTTTAGGTTGAAATGTTTTAGTGCTCAAATGGGTGCCTCCTACACCCCCCACACACATACACACATATGATAGGGTAGGATTAGGGCGTGAGATATTCCACTAATAGATCTAATATTATGCTATTTGAGATCAACTTGGCAGATGTTCTACATGTGTGGAAATATTTATGCATATAACTTGGTTCATTTGTAACAATGGATAGTAGAGGTGTTGTTATTTATTATCAAATACATGGTATCATTGAGGATATTTAGAGTCATGGCTTGATGTACTCATGGGATTGTACCATGCTAACACATTTTTATAGAGATATGTATCAATTTACATGGGAGGACTTCAATGGTGGTCTTGGGTAAGCTATCCTTTTACATGTATAAGCCTATGGACTTGTACCAATCACTCGCCTAATAGGTATGACATGTGTAGATTGGGCACCTCCACATATTTACATGAGAGGTGGGGTGATTTTCAATGTATTTTTGAGAAGAACATGATGGATTTGAAATATTTTAATAAATTAGTTTCATCCTAGTTCCATTATATGAAGATCATATAGATATTTTTTGGGTGGTCAAATGATTTCATATAATTATGACATGTTATAACAAGTTATTGGTTTCATGATAGATATAATAATGTGTATAAACACTTTTATTAAGAGTAAATTATGAGGTATTTTTATGTTATGTAAAGGGTTCCCCTAAAACCAATGTCCTAAAAACATACCCACAAATATAGGTGGTTCCCCAAAGAGAGAGATTGACTGAGTGCCATAGAGTCGATATGTATTTTTATAGGGGAGGTGGATATTTTAGTAATGATTAAAAATGTGGATGATGTGGGATATATATTTGAGTATACATAATGGTGGGAATAGTCATGTTAAGCACTATTATTTATTGTTTTTATAGAGGTATCTGTAGTTGGTTTAATGGTGTAACTTGATGTATCTTTGGGCAAAAATGGGGGAGATAGGTAGTCGACTAGTTAGCTTGATGTCTGTATTATGGATAGAGGTATGTATACACATTATTTTGAATTTTTAATATATTATCATATTTTTTAGTCATTAATGCCTTGGAAATATCATTTATTTTTCAAGAGATGATTATTGGATGACTATCATTGAGTCATCCATTTGGTTATCAATGAGTCACATCCTTGATGGTGCAATCTTGGGAGGTCTTTTTGACAAGGAAGGTGACATAGCAGGTGTTCATGAACCCATTTTTGATCCTATTTCAATTTCAATAAACACATACATTACTGATGTCAGTGATTGATATGTGTTGAGAGTAAAACTAAGAAGCCAACAGATGCCCCAATTCATTGGTAGTGCAGAACATGATTAGAGTATTTTTACTAAGTATTTATTTAGTATAGAGAAAAAACATGAAGGTCATTTTAGACATTCAATCTAGACTATCCATATATGAGTACTATGAGAGGCATGGTAGATCTTGGTCATGATCCTAACATAATGATAGTGAGGCATATTATTCTAGGGCCACTAGGCTTAGGGATAGGGATGATGGTAGTGATGCATAAGGACAAGGCCATATTGTGCACATTATTGAGTGATATATGTGATATTCTAAACACTTTTTTCATCTTATATATATATATATATATATATATATATATATATATATATATATATATGATTTTGGATTATGCTCGACTATATGATTAGGTGATGGACTTGCAATATTTGTTTATGTCTAATGTTATTTCATTTTTCATGTGACTGATTGAATTTTTTTTTTTTAAATGATAAAATGTATGGAAGTGATGAATTAAAGATATAACATTTAATTTTAACATGTGTTTGTGAATAAAGTTAACCAATTATTTCATTTCAATTAGAAACATTAATTAGGATGGAATTATCTATCTACTTGGATATAAAAACTCTACATTATATTGATGATTTACATGTGGCACTAAAATATTAGGAAAAATCACACTCTCACTTTTATTATATACTTATGTTAAAATTACTTGAGATGATGCTTATAATTCTATTTGTCTAATTATAATAGCTCAAGATTATTTGTTTGATTATTCTTTATATGGATTATCCTTTTACTTAATCAATAACTTGATTTTTACTTTATTTATTTTTATTTGGTATCCATTCTTGTGTGATATAATATGTAACTTTACTCTTAATATAAGTATTATTTCACATGTTTTATCTCTTTGGTATGTAAGGAAACTGTTGACCAAATTTGACTTTTAAGTCAAATTGGGGTACCCCTAGTAAAAAACATGGATTTTTAGGTCTATAACAGGGTATAATATATTTTCATGAGGTTTTTTATAAGTTGATTTATGTCAAATAATGTTATATTAGCTTTGGTCAATTAGTTTTTATGTCCTTATATCATTTTTGGGTCATTTGAGGGGTTAAAAAGGTGCATTTAATGCTTTGTATAGGTTTCTTGGGAAATGTGCAAGTGTAAAAACATGATTTCATGACCCATGTGTAATTATAAGTCTTAGATAACTATTTTTAACTTAAATATGGTAGGTTTTTAAGAAGAAAGTCAATTTTCTTTGAAAAGAAAGAGAAAGTGGCACTTGTACACCCTCTTTGTAAAAGTGTAAAAGTGTATCTTAAGATCCAAAAAACTCATATACATGATTTAATTGATATGGAGGTGCCATTTATTTCTCAAAATCATTTTTCTCTCTTTTCACCTTTCTAGACATGCAAAAGTGACTTGCAAGTTTTTTCTTGGTACGGCCAGCATAAGGGGTTTCAAGAAAAATTATCATAGGGGAATATTATAAACTCAGATAAATTAAAATAAATATAATAATTTTTATAAATGGTCAATTTTGATTCATGAACCATCCATTTGAAGTGGACTGTGTAAATCTACTTGCTCATCCGTGCACCCTTCAGGGTCTGGTCTTGTTTGGGAGATTTCATATAATGAACTTGATAAGTTTGATTTCATATAATATTGAATTCCTTATAAAATTATCCAAACACTTTTTTTCATGTTTCATGAGGTTTTGATGTGCTAACCATCTTAATTTGTAGAAGGGAACTTTTTCTATGCAA
Source organism: Torreya grandis (assembly GCA_037957365.1). Taxonomy (NCBI): domain Eukaryota; kingdom Viridiplantae; phylum Streptophyta; class Pinopsida; order Cupressales; family Taxaceae; genus Torreya; species Torreya grandis. The sequence goes on from JARHVA010001913.1 coordinate 1,842,215, forward strand.
AAGGTAGTTTTCTATCTTTCTCAAAAAATTTATGCTTAGATGGTGACTTAAAGATATTATTATAGTTTCATTTGAAATTTTTTCAAGTTTCCATTTTTCTCTTTGTCCTTTTATCTCACCTTTAAAGAAATTTTCTCCATGAGTGTAGTTGTATATAGTACTTGCATACATCTGCCCTTTTAGATAATCATCTACAAATTCTTTATTGAAGATTTCATGTTAAAGGGGAATTTTTGATATGGTTTTCATTTCTTTTATTGATAAAAAAACATTTGATAACTTGAATAAGTCCCACAACTGATCATAATCATGAGAATCTTGTATACTACTCATACTCCTTTTCAATGTCTATCTATTGCCTGAGTTGCAAAAGTCCACCTCCAAGTGGTGATAGCAGAGAGTTGGAAGTTACCATATGGAAGCATTAAAGAATGGTTTAAAATCCTATGTGAATCCATAATATGTGAAGTCACCATGGTAGAATTGTTTAGGGTGTTAGCTGGCAAAAGTTGAAAACCATGATCACAATGCATATGGTTGTGTACTTAGGGGTTTTTTTCCCTAAAAAGGTAAAATAGAGGCCTAAAATGTTTTTGAGGAACTCAAAGAACATGTTTTAAAGGTTTTAAAATCATATATATTGATATGTATCATTTCCTCTGGCATGGAGAAGGTCTATACAAAGAATGAAGGGTAAAGGACAAATGGAGAATGTTCTTTTAAGAGGTCTAAAGGTGCCCTTGAAAACACTGAAAACAAGCAATGACATCTACAGGTTTCTAGTTTAAGATTAATTTTGATGTCTTAAAGAGAAAAAAAAGACATTCTCATGATTTTCCATCTTCCATTGGTTTAATGATATGAAAATAGGCAAGGAGACCATCAAGGAAATTTGATATGCCATGTTAGAGTTTCTTAGGCACCCAAGAACAATATAGTAATGTAAGATATAAATAATCAGCTAGAAGAGTGAGGTTTTGGTACTTGTATTACATAATTATGAATAGAAATAGGTATTATATGATTAAAATAGACTCAAAGGGAGTTATATACCTTGTTCTTATGCCTAAGACATATAATCATGCACCTACATGCCCCACAATCAACTGTAGATGACTGTGAGTGTGGGACAGAGAATAAACAAGCTTAGTAATTGAGGACAAATGGAGAATGTTATTTTTAGAGCATAAACATGAAATAAAATGGATAAAACCATAAAAAAAAGGTATTGAGGACTTAAATAATGTTTTAAGCATCATATAAAGGTCCCAAATATTACTAAATTCACCTACAGGCCACTCTTCTAAATAGGGTAACACAATCAACTAGTCTTGAATGTTCTTGAGGAATTTTCAACTTCCAAAGAGTAAAATGAAAAAGGGAATAGATGAAAAATACTTTTAATATTATATAATAGTTTTTACACTATTTAAAATTCCATAATATTACAAAATTCACCTACAAGACTCACTATTGGGGAAGAAAGGTAGAGACACAGTCAACATATCTTGATCAGGCAAACAAGGGATATGACTTGAAATGGTCTTAGAAATGGTTGGTAGGTATAATACACACTTTTAAAATGAATATGGACACCCTTTATTTCTATATTATCATTAAAATAGATGAAAAAATACCTTGATCAAGTATCTATAATCAACTCTCTAACCCCTCTGCATAGCCTGCCCTCATAAAAGTCCATTTTATGTTTTGGAGAAGTTTGAGAGTATAATTACCTGATCCAAAGCTAAATTTTCATGTGTATAGTCCTAAAAACTTGAAAAATTCCATACAATATTAATTTTTCTTGAGAAGATAGGTAAATTGCCCCTATTTTATCTCAGACAGGGGGCAATTTACCCTTGCATAAACCCTATAGATTTAGGAGACATGATAAAATGGTGAACCAAAAGTCATGGAGATACTTTAAAAAGGTTTTTAAATTTGGAACATACCTGAGGCATAATGGAAAACACATCATAGGATCAGGGAACCAAGAAAAGTTATCTAGATGTTCAAGGTTGCACTCAACCCCATTAGGCATGTTTAGGCCTAAAGACCAAATGAGGAGCAACTCATAATATTAGCATGATAAAAAAATTCATATGAATTATAGAATGTTATTTGGGTTGATACTAAAGTTTAAAAGATATTTTTGTGCATAGGAAACCTTGGAGAAGCCATTTTTGGCTTAGAAATCCATCAGACATGCAAGAAAGAAGAAAATAAGCTCAAATACGCAACTTCAAGAGCTCACATCATTCATGAAAATTTGCATGGAGAATAGAGAAGTTTATAGGATTTATATGAGGTCCATAAAAACTAATTTGTGGAATTATTTTTAAATTTTAACATCCAAACTTTATGAACCAACCTTAAGACCCAAAATTGCTCAGAAACCCTTGCAAAATCCTTGAAGGAACTAGTTTTGGAAAATAGAGTTAGATATGAAATATAATGGACTATTTTTTCCAAAATAATGATTGGAACTTGTATATGACTCCCTTAAGATACTTCACACCCAATTGAGTTGTATGAAATTGTATAGATGGGGTGTAAAATAGGCTATTTTTGACCTTTTTTGTGTTTTGAAGGTTATAGGAGTAAAGAGATGAAACCAACTTTGGGTGAAAGATTAAGACTTAAGATAACTCTTGATACTAATTTCATGCACTGAATCAACTTCTAGGTTCCCCAACTAGGTGTTTCAACTCAGCCAATCAAATCTAACATATTGGACAAGCTAGTGAAGAAGATGGAAAAATTTAAGTGAGATGAATTTAAGATGTCCCTGATGATTATAAGGCTATGGAGGGAATTTAAAATTTTCATTCACTCCTTCCCATGTATTTTCATGTAAAACTGATGCCAATATTGAGGCCAAGTGTGAAGGGTGCATGGAAGGACAATTTTATGGATAATAGATGGTGATGGCTCACTTTCAGGTGATTCTAGAAGACCAAGCATACAAAAAATACATGAAGAGACATGTCTGATCCCATAACTTCCATTCCAATAATTTATACTATTCCTCATTAGTTATAATACATTCAAATAGAGGCAGTCATGAAGGTAGTTTTTATGTACAAAATGGAGAGTTTTATTCTAATTTTTATGAAGTTTGTGATTTGAATTGACACTTTTAGCTCCTAACCTTGCATGGTTCATCATATACCCTCTACACATGCATAAGTAACTAATACTCTTAGCTTGAAAAGTGTCCTTGTGACCCTTGGGATTCTCTCTCTCTCTCTCTCTCTCTCTCTCTCTCTCTCTCTCTCTCTCTCTCTCTCTCTCTCTCTCTCTCTCTCTCTCTCTCTCTCTCTCTCTTAAGTTCTATAAGAACTAGCCATTTTGGCCATTGTAGGGGATGATCCACCTGAGTATGGAGAAGCCCTGATCATTTGTATACTTTTTGATCAATAAAATGAATAAGTGTTACCTCTTCCATGACTATTCATTGTGTGATTTACTTGAATGTTGAATTTTCTTAGTGAAGACTATGGATTCCTCAGCATTGTGTCTCATTCTTTCACCTATTTGTAACTTTTCCTTACAAGGCATATGAAGTGTTCTAGGAAATGTCCATGTTTAAGTGAGTTTGTATTTTCATCAATGATATTCATGGCCTCTTGTCTATTCCTCATAGCCTAATACATTCTTCCATAACCTCATAATATAACATTGATGCAAGAAGACATAGATTAGAGAAGTATAGGTCTTAGTTTGTCCTTGATTTCAAGTGTAATATGCATATGGTTGGAATTCATCAGTCAATTTGGTGTATCACATCCCTTATATTAGTTAAATTTAAGTTTTGTTTCTCCATTTTCACCCTCAAGTTTAGTTTTACGTTCAATCTTAAGTGGTACATCAAGGGAACTAGCCCTATCTAGAGACTCACCTCATTCTTTAGGCTACCCATAAGCCTAGAGGTGATTCCATTATACCACTTAGATGAGGTAAGGTTTGAATTTCCTCAAAGGGTGAATATAAAAGTGAAATAATTTTTGGTATGCCCAATGGGACTCTTGTTCCAAGAGTTGGAGGATATTTGGTGTTGTCCTTCAACACATCAACATTTGGAGGCATCTGTCTAAGCATAAATGGTGACTCTAAAGTTGTATCAACTAGTCAAGTAGCTCAGGTATTCCATTTTAAGGTTGATGATATTAATTTATTATGTCCTTTTTTTCTTGATAATGTTTCATGTCTGACTTTGGTTTTGAGTTTTGTTCCCTACAAGTTGGTGAAACCTTCCAAGCTTATGCCATTCCCCATCAATGTGAACAAGTTCTTAATGAGCCTTGGTGTGAATATAATCAGCCTTGTCATGAAATGTATCAATCCTACAATAAGCCTTGATATGAATCAAATTTTTCCTCTCAACAACCCTATAATCCATGGTATTCATATATCCCTTCATTTCCTTCTCCATATGAACATCAAGTTATTAGACAATTTTATGAGAATTACTACCAAAAAAAACCCTTCTATTAGTCTCAATATGAGTCCTATAATTCATTTCATGGTACCTATAAATATCAAAAAATTTACCATGAGTCTTATACACCAAATTTTTCCATGGATTATACACAAGTGTATCATTGGTAAAGTGAAGTTCCTACTCATGTAGATGCTTTTCCTCTTAATCAGCCTACACATTTACTTCCATATGATCTCACTAGTGCTTTCCTCTTTTCCAAACCCATTCATAATCCATCTCCTTCACCCCACACTCCATATTATATCCCTTCATCTTAGACTACACCTCATAATCTAGATCCTTAACCTCAAATCCATGAGCCTATCCATCAACCTTCCACTTCATTTCTTCTCAAAGAGGAACCTATCTTAAGAGAAGTAAGTAAAGAAGAACAAATCCAATTCATGGATGATCAAGAGAATCTCATGAGTGATTTTGAATAATAAATAACCATAGGTACTCCCCTTGGTTAATAAAAAGGATAAAGTAATAGTTAATGTCTCTATGTTTGAAGGAATGTGTGTCCATGGAAAACCCCCTACATTTCATCCTCAACTTGATTTTGAGTTCTATGTACCACCTCTACCAACTAGCTCATCTTGTCCTTACCATATCACTCTTTACCCTAATGGACCTATAGTATGGGAAACTAAGGAAGATTATTTGGTTGATAAAGAAAGAGAGCTCTTGTTTTAAGAAAACCTACCTCCTTGACAGCCTCATTGGGATAGATCACATGATTTCAAGATGCTTAGTCTTGGCATCACCATGAAGGAGAAGGAGATGGAAGATATTGAAATCCTTGAAGGAGACTTTACATCTAATCAAAAGGTTTTATATGATCATCTCGAACATGAAGTGGAATGCACTATCAAAGATGAAGAAAAATTTAAAGTCATCTCTCAAGAAGTGGTAGTCCTAGATGAGTTTCATGAGACAAAGGTAGAATAAGAAGGTCTTAAAGATGATCATGAGGAAGAAGATCTATGGCAAAAGTTCAATGCCATATGCAAATAATTGATGATATGGTTGAAGTTTCTTATTATTCAAAAGATTACATAGCTAATGATAAACTCAATCTCGTTGATGATTCTAATGAATATGAGCTTAAGTGTGCAATCCAACATAAGGATGGAGCTCTTTCTGCCAGTCAAGAACTAATTTTCATGAAGCCACTTGATGATGAAATGGATCTTGAAGAATACCATATTGATGACATCATACATCAAGAAGATAAGATGGAAGAGGCAATGGTTCTAGATGATAAAGAAGACAAGGATGATTAGCAACTACAAATGGAGTTACTTCAAGAGCTTGAAGAACTTTGCCAAGTTGAGGACCAAGTGTATGACAAGGTGAAGAAAGAAGTTTCCATGGAAGACAATGATCAAGATTGGATAGAGTTTTTAAATCTCCTTGATGAGATAGGGGAGCTTGCAGTTGAGGAGAAGCCTAATCTTGTTAAGAGCACCATGGAAGACAAGAAGGTATGCCTCACTCAATCATCATTTGAGTTTGTAATTAAGGATCTACATGACAAGGTTAAATATGTTTTGATGAAAGAGGAATAATTTTAAATTATAGACTTGTTTGAATATGGTCCACTTAAAATTATGACAATTAAAGTGCCAAAGGACAAGTCTGATCCACAAAACATCCAATCTAAGGAGGAACATGCTTTACACCATGTTCCATCTCATGAAGAACGTGATGCTTCAAACTTTCCATTTGATCCAAGAGGGAGGTATGCTCATTTTTAGTTGTACATAATAGTTTATTCTCTACTTCCCCTAAGTTCTTAGCATACATGTGTATGCCTTGTGTGTTTACTTTCTTTGTTGTACGTGTCCTTTGCTTTGTGTGGTTGAGGTAGTCATTAGTGTCTTATCTTGTTCAAAGGTTTGTGGTCAATGGTCAAAATTTTCTTATTTGTCTCAGATTTAGATGACTCCTAAGCCTAATAGACTGATAGGGCTACTGGTCTAGTTACTATAACATGTATACTACCCCTATGAATCACCAATTTATTGACTAAATTTGACTTTTAGGTCAAATTGGGGCACCCTTAGTAAAAAAATTGGATTTTTAGGTATATAAGGGGGTATAATATATTATAATGAGGTGTTCTATAGGTTAATTAATGTTAACTAATGTTATATTAGCTTTGGTAAATTAGTTTTTATGTCCTTATATCATTTTTGGGTCATTTAAGGGGTTAAAAAGGTACATTTAATGCTTTGTATGGGTTTCTTGGGAAATGTGCAAGTATAAAAATGTGATGTTATGCCACATGTGTCATTATAATTCTTATATAACTATTTTTAACTAAAATATGGTAGGTTGTTAAGAAGAAAGTTAGTTTTTTTAGAAAAGAAAAAGTGGCACTTGTACACCCTCTTTGGGAAGTGTGCCACTTGGAAAAGATGTAAAGGTGTCTCTTCAATTCCCCCACACTTATATCCATTATTTAATTGATCTGGATGTGCCATTTTTTTCTCAAAATAGTTTTTCTCTCTTTTCACCTTTTTAGACATGTAAAAGTGACTTGTAGACTTTTTATTGGTCCGACCAACACAAGGGGTTTCAAGAAAAATGATCCTAGGGGTATATTATAAACTTAGATACCTTCAAATACATATAATAATTTTGATAAAAGGTCAACTTTTCTCCATGCCATTTGAGGTAGATTGTGAAAATTTGAATGCTCATCTATGAACCCTTTAGGTTTTGGTCTTGTTTGGGAGATTTTATATAACTCACTTACTAAGTTTGCTTCTAGATCATGTTTAATTACTTTTACAATTTTACACACACTTGGTTTGATGTTTCATGAGGTTTTTATGTGCTAACCATCTCAATTTATAAAAGGGAACTTCTTCTATGTAAATGGTATTTTTCCATCTTTATCAAAAACGTTATGCTTGGATTGTGACTTCAAGAGATTCTTATAGTTTAATTTGATTTTTTTAAAATTTTCCCTTTTTTTCTTTGTCCTTTCATCTCACCTTCAAATCAAATTTCTCCATGAGTATAGTCATATATAGTACTTACACACATATGCCTTTTTGGATAATCATCTACAGATGCTCTATTGAATATTTCATGTTGAAGAGGAATTTTTGATATGGTTTTTAGTTATTTTAGTGATAAAAAAACATTTTATATCTTGAATAAGTACCAAAACTGATCATAATCATGAGAATCTTGTATACTACTTATACTCCTTTTCAATGTCTGTCTACTGCTTGAGTTGCAAAAGTCCACCTACAAGTGGTGATAGTAGAGAGTTGGAAGTTACCATATAGAACCATTAAAGCATGGTTTCAAAGACTATTTCAATCCATAGCATGTTAATATACCACGGTAGACTTGTTTATGATCACAATGTATATGATTGTGTATTTAGGGACTTTTTTCCCTAAAAAGGTAAAATAGGGGCCTAAGAGATTTTTGAGGACCTCATACAACATGTTTTAAAGGTTTTCAAAGAACATATATTGATAGGTATCATTTACTATATCGTGGATAAGGCATATAAAAATAATGAAGGGCAAAGGACAAATGGAGAATGGTCTTTTAAGAGGTCTAAAGGTGCCCTTGAAAACATTGAAAATAAGTAATGACATCTACAGGTTTCTAGTTTAAGATGAATTTTGATGTCTTCAATAGAAAAAAAGACATTTTCATGATTTTACCTCTGCCATTGGTTTAATGATATGAAAATAGGCAAGGAGACCATTAGGGAAATTTGATATGACATGTTGGAGTTTCTCAAGCACCCAAAAATAATACAGTTAGGCAAGATACTAATAATCAGCTATAAGAGTGAGGTTTTGGTAATTATATTACATAAGTATGAATAAATATAGGTGTTATATGATTCAAAGAGACTAAAATGGATTTATATACCTAATTATTAGGCCTAAGACATATAATCATGTACCTACAGTGCCCACAATCAACTGTAGATGACTGTGAGGGAGGGACATAAAACAAATAAGCTTAGTTATTGAGGTGTGTAGAGAATAAACATGAAATAAAATGGATATAAAATATAAAAAAAGGTTTTTATGACTTAAAAACATGAACCATCATATAAAGGTCCCAAATATTACAAAATTCACCTATAGGCCACTCTTCTAAATAGGGTAGCATAGTCAACTAATCTTGACTGTTCTTGAGAACTTTTCAACTTTCAAAGAGTGAAATAAACAAGGAAATAGATGAAAAAGACTTGGAATATTATATAAGAGTTTGTAAACTATTTACAAGGCCATAATATTACAGAATTTTCCTACAATACTCATTGTTGGGGAAGAAAGGTAGAGACACAATCAACATATCTTGATTAGCTAGACAAGGGATATGACTTGAAAGGGTCTTAAAAATGGTTGGTAGGTATAATTCACACTTAAAAAATTAACATTGACACCATATGGTTCTATAATATCATTAAAATAGATGGAAAGAGAGCTTGAAAAGTATCTGCAGTCAACTCTCCAACCCCCCTACATAGCTTGCCCTCACAAAAGTCTATTTTAGGTTTTGGAGAAGTTTGAGGGTCTAATGACCTGATAAGTAGATAATTTTTTGTGTGGAGAGTCATAAAAACTTTGAAAATTCCATAAAATATTCATTTTTACTAATTAGATAGGGAAAGTTCATCCTATTTTATCTCAAATAGGGGGTACTTTCCCCTTGTATAAACCCTATAGATTTAAGAGACATGACAAAAAGGTGAACCAAAAGTTAAGGAGATCCATAAAAAAGGTTTTTAAAGATATAAAATACTTTAGGAATAATGGAAAACATATCATAGAAGTAGGAGACCAAGCAAAGTTGTCTAGATGGTCAAGGTTGCAGTCAACCCCATTAGGCATGTTTAGGCCTAAAGACCAAACGAGGAGTCACTCACAATAATATCATGATATGAGAATTAATATGAATTAGATAAATTTATTGGGGGTTGATACTTAAGTTTTTAAGATATTTTTTGAATAGGAAGCCTTGGAGAAGCCATTTTTGGCTCAGAAACCCATTAGACATATAAAAAAGAGGAAAACAAGCTCGAATAGGCAACTTCAAGAGCTCACATCATTCATGAAACTTTTAATGGAGGATATATAAGTTAAAAGGAGTTATAGGAGGACCCTATAAACTAATTTGTGGAATTATTTTGAAATTTTAACACTTTATGAACCAACCTTAAGACCCAAAACTACTCATAAACCCTTACAAAACCCTTAGAGGAACCAATTTTGGAACATAGAGTTAGAGATGCAATACAATAGACTAGTTTATCTATAATAGTGATTGGAAATTATATAGGACTCCCTCAAGATACTTCACACCCATATGAGTTGTATGAAATTATATGGATGGGGTGAAAAATAGGCTATTCTTAACCATTTTTTGTGTTTTGTAGGTTATAGAAGGAGCTAAGAGATGAAAACAACTTTGGGTGAAATATTAAGAATTAAGCTAACTCCCAATATTCATTTTATTCTCTGAATCAACTTCTCATTAGGTGTTTCAACTCAGCCAATCAGATCTGGCATATTGGACAAGCTAGTAAAGAAGATGGAAAACTCCAAGTGAGATGAATTTAAGGTGTACCTAATTATTATAAGGATATAGAGGGCCTTGAAACTTGTAATTCATTACCTCTCATATATTTTCATAGAAAAATGATGCCAATTTTGAGGCCAAGTGTGAAGGGTGCATGGAAGGGCAAATTTTTAGACAACAGATGATGATGGCTCACTTCCAAGTGATTTTAGAAGACCAAGTATGAAAATAATTAATGAAGATAAATTTATGATATACCTAATTTAAATTCCAATAATTTTGACTTTTCCTCATCAGTTATAGGACATTCAAATAGAGGCAATCATGAAGGTAGTTTTTCTATGCAAAATAGAGAGTTTTATGGCACTTTTCATGAAGTTTGTGACTTGAATTGACAGTTTCAGCTCCTAACACTACATGGTTCATACCATAACCTCTCTAAATTTACAAGTAACTACTCCTCTCATCTTGAAAAGTGTCCTTGTGACCCTTGGACTTCTCTCTCTCTCTCTCTCTAATTCTATAAGAACTAGCCATTTTGGCCATTGTAGGGGATGATCCACCTGAGTATGGAGAAGCCCTAATCATTTGTATACTTTTTGATCAATAAAATGAATAAGTGTTACCTCTTCCATGACTATTCATTGTGTGATTTACTTGAATGTTGAATTTTCTTAGTGAAGACTATGGATTCCTCAGCATTGTGTCTCATTCTTTAACCTATTTGTAACTTTTCCTTACAAGGCATATGAAGTGTTCTAGGAAATGTCCATGTTTAAGTGAGTTTGTATTTTCATTAGTTCCATTTAAACCTCTTGTCTAGTCCTCCTAGCCTAAGACATTCTTCCATAACCTCATAATATAACATTGATGCAAGAAGACATATATTAGAGAAGTATAGGTCTTAGTTTGTCCTTGATTTCAAGTGTAATATGCATATGGTTGGAATTCATCAGTCAATTTGGTGTATCACATCCCTTATATTATTTCAATTTAATTTTTGTTTCTCCATTTTCACCCTCAAGTTTAGTTTTAGGTTCAATCCTAAGTGGTACATCAAGGGAACTAGCCCTATCTAGAGACTCACCTCATTCCTTAGGATACCTACAAGCCTAGGGGTGATTCTATTGTTCTACTTGGAATAGGAGATATTTACATTTAATAAAAGGGTTCATATCTAAGTGACAATAAAAACCACGCTAAAAAATTAATGAAATCTTCATATTAACATTATCCAAAATTTCTTCCATTTTTCACAATCATGATTATCCCGATATTTCATTGCATTTTGTAATAATAGGCTTCACATATAACAATGTATCCATTGTATTAGGCACAAGAGTAATTGATATAATAACATGCCCTATTGCATCATCATAAGTTTTTATATGTTGTAACTCATGTCCATTTATCCTAATTTCTTAAGAAACCCATTTGTGCAAGCATTGCATTGTGCCTTGTCATATACACCAATTCATTTTCTATGTTCACCTTATATAATAACTTAAATTATCATTGATTAATTTATAGGATTGTTTGAGGAAAGATTTATCTTTGTAGATTGTGAGCTAGAAGATGATCTTCATTTAGTTGTACCTTATATAAAGCTAGATTGACCATTTGTTCATTTGTAAGAATTTCCTTAGAATGCATTATATTTTTAGACTATGAAATAGAAGAATATAGAGAGGGAAACCTTGTGGGAGTATTTTTAGATTTTTCAAATGTAATAGTACCCCTATCACAAGTTGTTTAATCATACTTTATTATGCATTAAAATTGTTATATCTATGCCCATTCATATGATGATAGTTACAAAATGATCTTTCCAAAACTCATTGAAATGCAATGTGTGGGGTGATGATTATTAGAAGGTAACCTAATAAAATTTATAATAGGGAGTGTTATAAAAATAACACTTGGTCTATCCTTGAATTTATCAAATTAGAATGGTTGATTAACATTTGAAGGAGTAGGAATCACGTGAGTTGTCATTTTATGAACTATATTCTTTGGAGATTTTTTATTGTCCATGACCTTATTTAAAACATTTTATTTATTAAATTATTTATTTATATCAAATACCTTGTGTAAAATTTCTTTTTAATGAGTTGTGTTATTCTTAATAGCATAATAAATATTCTAAGCATGTGCAAACTCCTTTTCTAGTGAAATAGTCTCAAAGCAAAGAGATTGGAAAGATTCCATTTAACCCTAAAATGGATTATGGATTCCTAACTCAGTTTTAGATAGGGTTAAGAACATATAAATGACAATACACAAGGGTGATAATCAAATCTACAATAAGACAATTGGGTGCTAAACTCAAATATAAACATACATTGAATTTCCTATGCTAAAAATAGGGTAAATATAGAAAGTAAAACTAAGCTATGCATGGAAATGAAAATAAGTAATATAATTACCTAGTTCTAATTATAACATACTGCTAGATATGGAACAAGCATAAATCACACTAGAAGATGATTTTGGAATATTTGTCAAGCACTTTTAGAGTTCTAGACACTAATATTAGCTTGGGATGGTTATGTTGACACTATTATCTGTGTTCAATGTAAGTATTCCATATGGAATACTTTTCAAAAAAGGATATGACCACCTAGATTTTCTGGGTTTGAATTCACCTTTGATTTGATGCATTTAGATCTAGGTCATGGACTATCACTCTTCATAAAATGTTAAAACCTTATTTCTTCATCTTCATGGTGACCTTAGGGAAAAATGGGTTAGTGGGCACATAGTGTTAAGCTGAACCTAAACACCCTTATGTTAGTGAGCACTTATTACATATCTAATACTTCAAAGAGGGCCTCAGATTGATGTAGTGCTCCCATACATGTTGGATTATGTGTGAATCATGCAATATGTGAAAAACAAGTATAATAGTGACCTAGCTTGTAACTTGGAAAATCAAGCTCATGGTCTGACCCTTTTATTACTTTAGACCTATAGATATGTTGTACCTATGAATGGTATGTAATAGGGAATATTTATTTAATTTAATGTTTGATAGAGTGATTTTGATAAGTTGTATTGGTCTCTTTAGTATTTTTTAGGTTTTGTAGGTGAGGAATGAATAAGGGATGATCTTGTATTAAATCAACCCCTTTGGATAAGTAACTCACATTAAATTACAAAGGTTGGCCATTAGGATACATTTTATTTGAAAAATAGATGACTTTAGGGAACTAGACACTTGTATTGGGTTAGGACACTAATTTTGATGCTAGTGTCTATATTGAATATTAGTGTTTAGGAGTAGGAAAGTAGGTATAAGTTCAAAACATAGGGATGGAAGATAAGTATATTTTAAGCATTTTAGGAAAGATAGAAGGCTTGGGTCATCAATATAAAAATGGCCAGAATAAGAGATAGGCTAAGGGGCATAAAATAGAGAAAATGTGAGACTTGTAAAAGTGGGAAAAAGTCTTGAATTGAGAGGAACAACCATGGTCTAAGTTTGCCAATTGTACAATACTAAGGTCCTCTATAATACATAAAAATTATATATATTTCCCCTTTAATATAGTAATGAAATTTATATTTTAAAGGAAAGGAATGCATACTTGGGTGTGTATAACATAACTTGTCTTTATATGTACCCAAATTGAGTGTTTTGTTGGTGATTAAACTAAAACCAAGAACATGCTACAATATATAGTTAGTACATATAATTTGGAATTAAAATTAGTTGAAATAGATTAAAATTAAAATATTAAAGATTATGAGTACACCTGTGTGTTGATGTAACCACCTTGCCTATTGGCAAGTTGATTTGAAAAATATGTATCATTGTAAGGCTTTGAAACTAAGATTATGAAAAATATAGATAAATATTGAAAGTGCATATATCCCCAGAGAGAGAGAGAGAGAGAGAGAGAGAGAGAGAGAGAGAGAGAGAGAGAGAGAGAGAGAGAGAGAGAGAGAACCAAATCTGGATCAAAAGTGAGTTAACACTTAGAAGTTGAGATTAACTTAACCATGTAATCCAATGATAATTATAAATTGGTGAGTGTGAATGAGCCAAGTCACCCACACTATCAAACTAGTGAGGCTAGATATACTATCAAGTCTAACTTGAAAATTTGGTAAGATTGAGTGACTTGATCACCTCAACCATATTGTCATGGGGTTAGCTTGATGGAGTTGACTACCCATGTGGCACCACTTGTTTTAACCTAAATCCCTCATTGTGATGGGAATTTATAATAACTATGGACTACACCTTTAGTGTTTACCTGCATAAGAACACCCACAAACATAGTAGACTTTAACTTGTATAATAAAGGATTAGTAGTGGAAAGAAAAACACACACTTGCAAAGATCAGGAAATTGACTCAAACACACATGAGAATTCACACAATGAAAGAAAGCTAGGAGTAAATGCATTTTATTAACTCTTTTAGACAATCTGGTCCAAAGTATAATAATCAGGTCAACTACCTAATATATATAACAACCACCAAGTCAAGATCAGTCGATAATGCTCAAAACCACTTAAATGATTACAATGAATAATTCCCTCCCAAGGTCTAATTACTCTCTGCATAGGACAACCTAGCTTCTACTTCATCAAATCTGAGACCAATATAACTGTTCACAAACACCCATATGATGCTTGTATAGACACATGCCCATGGCCCACATAAACTTAGGTCTGACACACACTGCTTTAGAATGATTCACTTTTCACCACTTTGACAGTTCATATTTGCATTTACTCAAATCACTATGCAAAGAAAGCTAACCATTCATTTTATCAAGGTAGACCAACTTGTGAATCTAGATAGGGATGTTAAAGTAACACATCCCTCATAGACTCCCCCACTTAAAAATTGGTAACATCCTTGATGCCAACATGACTCCTCTAGTAGGAACCCATGAGGCAATCTTCTATTCAGACTCAACCCAAAGCCAAAAGATCATCACATCCCTTGTTCAGACTCAATCCAAGCCAAGAGGCCAACATGTCACCTTTCCAAGCTCTATCCAAAATCTAGAGTCAAGAGACCAACATGTCCCCTCTTTAGACCCAAAGCCAAGAGATAAACACATCCCATTTTTAGACCTAAATCCAAGAGATAAACACATCCCCTTTCCAAGATCCATTTAGAGTCAAGAGATCAACACATCCCCTTTTCAAACCCAAAGCTAAGAGATAAACACATCCCCTATTCAGGTTCAATCTAGAGTTAAGAGACCAAAGCCAAACTCCATGACCTTAACTTTTAGGGTTTTTTCCTGGTCCTAGTTTGCTAAAAAACTACCATTCCAACACCACTAGAAACTCCCTCTAATTGAAATTTCTAAGTAACCCACAATCTTCACCTCAATAAACTATTCTAACTACCACTCTGGTTTAACCCATCACATACACAAAAGGGTGCTTAGGTGGCAACCATCACTAGTTTGGATTCATCAATGACTAAGGTATGTAATTGGTTACAAATTAAGAAATAAACTAAATATGTGGTAACTTTATCACATAGACAAGCTTGCCTACACAAGCCACACCAAACTAATGTAGCTTCATAAAATCACCCTAATCTTGCCAACCCCCTAACATGGGGTGGGGGAAAATGGTTCCTAATGATCCACCTCTTCAAAACTTTGAAAACCTAGTAAAGCCTAAATGACTCATTGAACTTTCCCCCAAAATAGTACTGAAACTCTAACACAAGAGCATAATAAGCAAATACAACACTTTAGATAAAACAGCCCAGGCCCAATAAAAAGAACAAAGCCCTTACCCAAGAACTCTCCTCTAGAACCAAATTGATGCACTTGATAAATTATATTCTCTATGACAAGACAAGATGACGTTTCCTTGATCATACTCCATGGTTGAGAATAACCCCCCTCACATCAATAGGAAAAATGAAACTGCTAACCCCATTCAACATCCCAACTGCCAACAAGCAATACAAGATACACTAACTCCTCATCAATTCTTTCACTTTTCTGCATACGCAACTCAACACCTACTTCATCTTCCCAATCTCACTCCTCTACATAATCTTTACCATGCATGTCTAAAATGGATTCAACACAAATAAATCCAAGATAGGGACAAACTATCACTTTAGCCTCCCTAGGTAAACCCTATCTCAACATAACACAGATGGCTTGTAACTACTCTAAGCCTACTTTCACCTCTAGATGTTTGGAGGCCAAGTTTCTAAGGTTAACTGGCTAACTTCCAATTGTAGGACCACCTAAGTCCATGAGAAGTAAGAGGTTTTAAAACATAGATCACCCCCTCCACAATAATCAACCTTAGAAAGTTATAACAACCACCTCCAAACCCAAGCCTTACCTAGCATTAATCTCCCATAAACACACACATCATCTACTCACATAGTTCATCTAGATCCTCCATCTAAACTATAAACACCCCCTACCACTTCATACAATCTTAGTTGTAGTGATTCCCACCACATATCCAACCTCAAATGGAACTACTTCCTACTTGAATCTCCAACTAGTGACTTATTCTTGCCACCCATGGAAGTGCTCCAAGACTTTTGAGATTCCAATGATGAATCCAGAGTAGCCTTCCTTCCATGGTCACCAACTGGCTTCCCTAAAGACTTACTCAACCTCTTACCAACACCTACACCAATGGATGCATAAGGGCCCAAGGTGATTTTGGATAAAAATCATCTCTAAAATCTAAGAGATGGTCTGCTACATCAATTGATTCACTAACATCAGACACTTCATGGTAATGAAGCTCCACCTGAGCCCATGAATAAAGACCCTAAGTAAATTAAAACAACTTATCTACCTCTAACATTTCAATAGCCTCCAACAAAAATATTTGGAAAGAATCTATGTACTCTCTCATCTCTCCCACTTGCTTCATCTAACTCAACTTGGTCCTAGCCAACTATGCTACATTTCCAAGTTGAAATTGATCCCTAAGGGCTTCCTTCAGAACCTCTCAAGAGTCCAACCTCCTCATAAATCTCCTTGATGCAATGTCATTATCCAAGGTTCTATACCAAACCTTTTCCATACCCAAGAGGTACCTTATTATAGTTTATACCTCATATATGCTTGACAGACCCCCTAACCTTGTCAGATACTCCTCTCTATCCTAAAATAAATTCTCTAAAAGATGGTCATCTCACTCACCATCATAACACTCTAGTTCCTTCAACTTGGGGAGCTTCAAGACTATATAAAAACTAAACCCTAATGCTTTCACCAAACCTAATATCATTGATCAATACAAAGACACTTCATCTTATAACTTCATCAGAACACCAAGATCTCCTCCAACCTTCCAATAAGTTCTATAATCATCTACTCTATATTAGTCACCTTTTCCTCAAGCTCACTAAATCTTGTACCCAAATGGTCCCCAATTAATTATAATTGGGCACCAACTTGCTCAACAAGGCCTTCATCCATTATAACCACTTTTGACTTACTAACATGGTAACTACCACCACCTTCACCTTGTCCCTAACCCTACTCTTGGCCCCTACTAACTACCTTCTTGAGTAACATCTTGGATAGATCTCCTACCATACTGACTTAGACATAACCAGACACAACATTGGACTAACTTGATAGGGATAGGCACAACCTTGTTTAACTTATGAAAACACAATCCTATAAGACACGAACTATGTGCTTTGATACCAACTATCATGGGGCCAAACCAATAGAGCTAACTGCTCATGTAGCACTACTTTTTCTAAACCAAATCCCTCATTATGATGAGACTCTATAAGAACTATGGACTATTCCTTCAATTTTTACTTGCATAAGAACACCCATAAACACAGTGGACTTCAACTTGTATAATAAAGGATTAGTAGTGGAAAAAAAACACACACAAAGATTGGGAAATCAACTCAATCACACATGAGCATTCACACAATTCAAGAAAGCTAGGAGTAATGTGTATTTTATTAACTGTTCAAGCTAATTTGGTCTAAAGTACAACAAATAGGCTAACTAGACAACATACACAACAACCACTGAGTCAGGCTCAATCGATAATACTCAAAACCACTCAAATGATTACAATGAACAATTCCATCCCAAGGTTTGATTACTCTCTTCCTAGGACAACCTAGCCCCTAATTCATGAAATTTGAGACCAATAAAACTACTCAAAAATACCCATATGATGCTTGTATGAACACATGCCCATGATCCACATAAACTTAGGACTAACACACACTGCTTCACAATGATTCACTTTTCACCACTTTGATAGTTCATATTTGCATTCACTCCAATCACTATGTGAAGAAAGCTAACCATTCATTTGATCAAAGTAGACTAACTCGTGAATGTAGATAGGGATGTTGAAGCAACACATCCCTCATACATACCAAAAGGTGAACCAACTACTATAGTAGATTAGCTTAATATAGTTCTTAAAAGTCCAACTTATGGGTAGTGATACTCCTTTAAAATGTTTTAGAATATGAAATTGATATGGATTTTGAAATATTAGGCACACATTGAAGAACATATGCACCTTAGATATGTCTCATGATGAAACTATGTATAAAAATGGTACCACTGTATATAATTATACAAAAATTATGAATGTGAATCATATAACTATGTGCTTTGGCTAGTTTGGAAAATTATGTAAGTTTATAGAACATTCTTCCAAAACATGCCCCCACTATATGTGGGAAAAAATTGAAAATTGATATAAATACCAATGTGGAGAACATATTTCCAAAACATGACCCTATTGTAATTTGAAGATGTTAAATAATGAATAGGTGTGGAGAACATACTTCCAAAGCTTGCCCACATTGAATATAAAAAATATGAATGTGTGGAAGCCATGCCCATATGACATGCACCCACTAAATCTAAAAAATTGATATAAGTACCACATACTAAATAAGTGTGGAGAACATTCATCCAAAGTATGCTCCCACTGAATCTAAAAAATGTGCCAAATGTGGAGAACATACCTCTATGACATAAATCCATTAGTATGAACCCCCCTTTATGTGAGGGAAATACATGAAATAGTAGTTACCTCACATCAAAAGAATAATAAAATTGTATAAGCTATGAATGTAACCATATAACATATATAAGGAACATGTCTAGGTAGCTATAACATTGAATCATATAGAACTAATATGATCACATGAAAGCCTAAGATACATGATTAAGATAATAAAATTGTATATATAATAACAATATAAGATCAACAAGAAAATAAGAACACACATAAGAGTACTCAAAATCAAGTCAAAAAGAAATGGTCCAAGGAGACCACAAACAAGGGGTATGTTCAAATGCCACACAATCAAAGGGATGTGACTTAGTCAAATATACACAAAATCAAGGGTGACATATTCAAATGTCCATAAAATAAATAATGACATATGAAAATTTTAATGAAAGCATACATAGGCACGAGGACCATAAACAAAAGAGCATATTCAAATGCTCAAACAAGGAATACAATAACAATGCAAGACACTCAAGGAAGTGCATAAAGGTAAGTATAAACAACTAGTAGAAATATATCATAGTAGCCCATGGATCAAATGTGTTAGGAAAAAATGTCAAGTGTATAATAGATCAAGTACCATTTTTAAGATATAATCATGGATAATAGGCATGTGTAAGTACATATGTAATCTCAAATATGATAATGAAATGTGATCATCTAACCATATAATCTATGTATCTCAAGATTAAATAAGTAGATGTCCCCAATGTCTTCATGACATGAGTAGAGGGAAGGCCTAACATCTAAAATAGTAATAGTTCATGTATGTGTCTATGCCTATATCACACTCAAGTAGAAGTGTGACACACTTGTGTGTATGTAAAGGTAACTATGTATGTTATTCACCAACATGAATCTAACAGGTAGATGCCAAGGAGCTAATAGAACATGTAAGTGCTAAGAATATTTTTTAATTTTTGAATGTTTTTGATTTTTTTGGAATGTTTGAAAAGGAAATATCATCTTATGATGCCATCCAATAGATGACCATAAATATCTCCCCATTGTGAACCTAATGTAATAATATTGTGATGCTATCGATGGCACATATAGGTTTAATATCTATCATAGTAGTATTAATGATGTTTTGTGTATATAAAATAGGACTCTATGGTCATGAAACATTAGTAAGATTAATAGTAGAAAGGGTTCATGTAACCCATCATTGAGTGCTCCATGGTTTCTTTGGAATAATCGTAATAGGAACATGTGTAGGTGTTATAGATATCTAAACATGGTAAATTATAAATGGAGATTCTATGGAATCTAATGTATGTATTTGATGTAATGGTCTCTCAAGTACTAACCACCTAATAAAGGGGATTTCTTGTTGCATACTTTATTATGGAGAATGAGCCTTAGTAGGCTTGGTAATTAACTATCTGGGTATAAGCTTATATTGTTCAAGAGGATGCTCATATGGAATTCCAGATGTATAACTACCCAATTGGCATGGATGTATTTTATACACCCATGCACTATAGAAGGTAATGCTCTAAAGTCTCCCAAATAACATATCAAAGATGCTAATGGGAGGTATGATTTAAAAGGTAGTAACCACATATGTGGAACCAACCTATAAAGGTAGGTAAATATCACAAAGAACATTTAGGGAGGTCCCATTGATTGATCTAACTAATCTAGTAAAAGGATGTAAATCATGATGAGTATAACCCAAGTGGTTAAGTAATGTCATAGTACAAACATTCTTTATTGCACCATTATCAACCATAACATTATGTATAGGATGTTTATCAAGGTATGTTCAAATGAATAAATAATGAAGATCAGAGTCATTATCCTTAATTTGACTATCTCAAAATTAATAGAGGGTCTTCAAACCATAGGAGGTATATGTTGTGTGTAAGTACAAATAATCCCATCTAGTTGGTACCCATAATGTGATGGAAGATGATGTTCATTATTTTCCATTTACACTTCTAGTTCCTTTTTAGAATGGACTTGTAGAGGATTGTTAAATATTTTATATTTGTGGTGATCACCATGTTGTGACCTTAATTTCTTTGGAAGATCTTCAATGTAAGATTTTGATCATTGATAAAATCTTGGATCTTGTGCTTCAAGTAAAACATCTACTTACAGAATGCCCTGGTCCTTGATGATAATCATAATAAGCATTCACATCATATACTTTATGTATAGGTTGATTAATATCAACCTCAATAGGATGAGGGGGAGATATAAGCTAGCACTCTAGTAATCATGGGATTAATGAAGATGGGGACTCAGGTAGAAAAATAACTATCTCCTTAGTGCATTATATTAAATAAGTTGATTAGGCTATTGTGAAAATATGTTAAATATGGTGGTTGTTTCATTTTTAGGATCAGGAGGGTTTACCTTATATCTTGGTTTTATTGTAAACTTGGTACTAAAAGTAGATGTAGCTAGTGTGTTTACTATATAATTAAGCTTATTCACTGAAATAAGCTTCATTTCATAGTATATACAACATGGAATAAGTCATTAAAATATTTGAACTTCTTAATAAAAATGGACTCATGTAAATGAGCAAGTAAAATATGTTTGAATATGTCTTGAAACTCCTTATCTACCATAGGATTGGTCATTTTAGATAGCATTGTATTATATCTCAAGACCCACTCATTGATAGGTTCCTTAGTTCCTTGTTTAATTTTAGAAATTTGAGCATATGAAACCTCTTTGGAAATGTTAATGGAAAAGTGTGATAAAAACTAGTATGCAAGAGGTTTGAATGATTTTATGAATTGGAGAGGTAGATCATAGAACCACCTCAAAACATATTCCTTGAGGCTTCCTAGAAATAACTTGGTCAAAACTTTATCATTGGAGGCATAGTCAAGGCATGATACACAAAAGGATTGAAGATGCTATTCAAGATCACCTTTACCATCATAAAATATAAAATTACGCACAATAAATCTAGTTGGTAAAGGGTGCAAAGATATCTCAAGTGCAAGAGGGTCATGCCACACATCTTGTAATCAATAGCATGGGGAGATTTTAAATCATTTTGTTCAATGTGTTTAACCTTTTCCTCAAATGTATTTATAACTTGAAGGAGTGTTTGAAATGTATACCCATTAGGATTTAGATGAGAAAGTTGAGTAGTCACCAAAGGGGATGTAACCATGGTTTGATTAGTAATAGGTATTGAAACTAGTGTCTATGTTAAAATAATGGTAATTCCATGATAGATGTAGTAAGAGTAGTTTCAAGAAACAAAGGTTTAAACACATAATCCATACCCCCACTAGATGTACTATGTTGTAATGTGTTGAAGGGGAGGGATGTTTCAACTATAGTTTTTGAACCTTTTACTTCTAATATAGTTTTTAGGATCTCATCAATATCTTTAGGGTTTTTTTAATACACTCATGAAATATTGTAATCGGTTGCACTTGATCGTGATCTATTTACACATTTTCATTTGTTTCATTATTTTCATTATTTCTTCTATGATAAACTTATCAGTATGTTTTTCATTGTCAACATGGGTATCATCATGATCTAAAGTATGAGATCCCTCATTGGTTTGAGACATCTTAGATGGCAGGAGGGGAAATTCAATGTGTTCAATAGAAAAACCTCCCAATCTAGATCAATGCCTAGGTTGCATACAAAATAATAGAAGTAGGAAATGAAAAAGTACAATAATCTAAAACCCTAACTAGATTAAAACCCTAAGAATCATAAAAAATTGCATTCATATGATTCATGTTCACAAAATATTTAACTCTAAAATGGATTATGGAATCCTAACTTAGTGTTAAATAAGGTTAATAATATAGAAATGATAATTCATAAAGGTGATAATCAGATCTAAAATAGGCCAATTAGGTGCTAAACTCATATATAAACATACACTAAATTTCTTATGATGAGAATAGGCTAAATATAGAAAGTACAACTAAGTTATGCATGGAAATGACAAAGAACCTGTTGATTCCTGAAAGTGTATCACATGTGGTTTAGAGTTTTTAAGAAACACTACTCATTTATGAATTCAAAGAATCCAATACATGAGTTTCAAGTTGTGATATTCTTGATATCTATGGTGGAATAATGGTAGAGCATGTGAACTATTTCAAAAATTTATAATGTAACTATTTGGTTGTTGGGAACAACTGTGGCCTAACAACTATCTTGGGGAAATTAAAGTAGTTTATACTAAGTGAAGTGAATTATGATCAAAGCCTAAGATAAAATCTAAGCTAATATGTATATTTATAGTGGGAACTAATCTAAAATAAATTGATAAAAAAAAGCAAAAGGAAGGGTAGGGCAGAGAAGAAATATGTTACCGATCTTCATTACAAACATTATGCAAAATTTCAAATTTCATCTAAACATGCACTTAAAACCAATGTATGACATGAAATATCTTAAGCTCAAATCCAATCACACATTAGGCAAACATCTAAAGAAAGTTGAAATAATTCAAATAAGAAGTAGATTCACTTTAAATATTTACCCTTGTAAGAAAATAACACAAGCACATCTACAAGAAGGGAAAAAAAATGAAATGAACCTATGAAATTTCAATCAATCTAACATTAACACAAATTGATAGTTTTGAATTTAAAAGTGCACATCTATAATTCATAAGAACTATTAAAATATGAATATTAGACCAGATAAGTGAGAGAACAGCCATGATGGTAATCAAACAAACAAAATGAGACAATATTTTTAGAATTCTCTACTTGTATTGATTACTCCAAATTTATAGAAAGTTTTCTTTCTCAGAAAACTCTGCCTATTTAAAATTGATAGTACCCCTTATATAGAAAACTGAGGTAGGTCAGTTAGTCTTGGAAAATTAAAATTTTACATGTTCATAAAAATGTGTCCTTTTTATAAAGTTCTATAACTATGACATCTCTTAATGAACTGACCAATAGGTGATGTGCTTTATAAGGATGCACATGCTTTTATAAAAGAATATTCCTTTTCCAAAGTATAAATGTCTAGTTATAAAAAAATATGCTTTAATCCAAAAATTTAAATTTAAGAACCTTTTGCTGCTATAGTCTCCTATTTATATTGTTTGATATTTATTTCCTTTTCATGTTTCCCATCAATGAGCTTGAGGTTGCTAGGTGTATGAAATCTTTGTCATCTCTGTTCATTGCTTCTCTTATGATTTTAGCTTCACTAATTTTTTCCTCAATAGTAAGAATCATGTCTAAGATCCTACTATTATCATCCCATATCTTTCCTTGGATTTGATTTCTTACTTCTTGCATAACCTGAGTATCCTTAAGCTTAAATTCCTTGTTAGTGATTAGACCAATAGGGATAGGTGTAGTCGGGTCTATGATCATGCTACCTAATATGTGTAATATTCTATCCTCCAATTGTTTTCCATCCTTAGAAATATCTTACATATTATTGGACCATTAATCCAAAGCCTTGACCTTATCTATAAATAATGATACAACCAAATTCAGATGGGCTAAGATTTTTTTTTTAAAACCAAGAATTTGATCCTCTGTTAGAGTATTGATGAAGTTTTTCACTTTGTTGCATGAATCCTACCATTGAACCACTTGGTTCTTGGCCACATTATCTTTTTGGTTCACTACATCTTACCTAGGCCTCAATGATTTCAAATCTTTGAACATATCATACAAAGTATATTCAAACATTATGATCATTGCCTCTATAATTGATAAGATAGCCTGCTCCTCCAAGTTCTTATTTTTATACTTCATGCCTTTGATGACAAATTGTAATTGTTCAATTTGAGCTTGGGATAACTCTATGGGATCCTCTTCAAATATTGGATCCTATCCAGGTTTTTGTCTCCCTACTTGAGTCAAACTAACTAAAGGTTCTACCTTTTGGTATGTTATTTCTTCACCACCTGTCATGATCTTTTTATTTGTCACCCTCATCAAGCCAATAGTATTTATGTCAAACTTGAATCTAACTAAATATTGAGTCACTTGAGGAGATGGGACCTATACTTGTGCTTTACTTGATTGACTTGGAGTAGCCATAATCCATGGCTTCATTTCTTACTTTGTGGGAATATTAGCAGCCATTACCATGGCTGAAGGGTGATGCATAGTAGGCACTTTATATAATCTAAGTCCATAGATAAACCAATCTAGAATAGCTGGACCATATATCAATTTTTCCTCACTGAATAGATTGAATTATCTTAAAGGAGTAGTGAAAGTCACCTTAGGATTCTTTGCTTTAGGAATAATGGCTAGTTTAACCTTCTTCTTAGGTGTATCAACATGAACTAAGTCTAATTCCATTTCTTTCCCTTTCTCTTCATTTGTCTCCTCAACCTAGGTTTCTTCATCATTTGAATCATAAGCACTAGATAACATTTATGATGCATCCTCCATAGACTCATTGGGTCTAGGGATACCATGTGAATCTCTTCTAAAGGTGATCCTTGTTCTTCTACCTGAGTTGAAGGTCCAGGAACTAATGAATTTGAAGCAACCTCATCTACCATTTTCTCCTCAAGCCTATTCTCACTCTATACTTTAGGTATGTGATATTATTATAGTTGAGCTAGTGGAGGTTTAAAAGCTGCACTACTTAGCAAATGATATTATCTAGGCCCCAATTACCATCTATCATCAACCTTATTGTTCCTCTCAAGTCTAGATTTAGGTCTAATGTTGTGTTCCTTCAACCTTCTAGTGACCTCAGAGGATGAGGATGCTTTTGTGTAAATAGGGTCAAAAGCACATCGTTGATGATCATAAGGTATATTTAGCATTCCCTTAATCTTAAAATGTTCTTTAACCCTTAGACAAGGGTCCCACTATTTAAGCTCATCCAACTATAGATTAAAGGATGTTCTATGCCCAGATGCTACCTCAATGTTTTCCCATTGTCTAAATATAGTCTTTCCAATTTTTATTGGGAAACTATGAAGGAGTCCCTTTCTTTTGGTCTTATAGAGACTATCAATGCCATGAAATAACTAGTAGACTACCTCTTGCTTTGCTAGATTTTTAGGGACATGAACATGTAGCTTGAGAGGAGAACTCTAGGTTCCTTCAATTCTTATAATAGTACAATCTAGATACATCCATATATCTCCTATTTCTTCAATAATCTTTTTGATCAATGGGCTGACCCTTATCATTGGAATCCTAGTTATAACTTCACTAAGTGCTAGGTAGACATAGTCACAAATAAACAAAATGTGATCCATATATTTGAATATGTGAAATTTAGAGTAATATTGGGAGATAGTTTGGGTTATAATAGGTGATCATTCCCTCTAGTTTGGGATCTTGGTTGTTGTATAAAGAGCATCTAAGAGATATGACATCATAAAAAACTAGGTTTTCTTTTTGTGCCTAATTACAAAGATCTTCCTAATTAATGAGATGCTTATTATTTCACCTAGAGGGGAAATAGTTACCTTTTCAACCATAAATTAGACTATGGTACCCATATTGGGTCTACATATGTAGTGGTGGAATTTCCACACAATCTATTCAACATAGTCATTATCTTCCTAATCCTAGGTCTGAATTATATAATAGGAATATTTTTGCTGAAGTCTGAAAATACCTGGTTTCAAGAATACAACCACATGTATAGGTTATTCTTAAAATCATGCTTCTTGGCCTAGGAATTTATTGAATCTAGGTCAATTTGGGGTTTTGGAAACTGCTAATATGACTCGAATGCAATAAAAAAAATATAAGAAACCTTTCTCAAATTGTGCTTATTAATTATCATGCCTTTATCTATTTTAGTTTATTTGAAAATAGGAGTAATAATGTCAATATAGTAGAGTACCTTAGGCTTTACTACTACATAATGAAGACTAATCATTTGAATGGATACCATGTCATCATACAATCTTTTGGTTGATAGATTTTTCTCCTCTTCCTGGGTAATAGCTGGTTGATTTTTAATGGTCCAAAAAAAATTTGACCAATTATTGCCTCTAGTGTTAAAAGCATTAGCAATGAATTATGTGTTTTTAAACATTCATCCCTTGGCATCTATGGTCAAATAAAGCTTGTCATCTTATTTTGAAACACCATTTTGAGCTACCATTGCTGTGAGTTTTTCAAATTACTCACTAGTGGATTAAAATTTAGTTTTAGATCAAAATATCTATACACAAATGATAATTCAATTCTCCTCAACTTAATCACAATGACAACAGGGATAAACTAGGGATTCCATACACTTAAGGATTTCTTGAAGGTTTCTATAGAGCGTCAATGGACGTAATTGAGTTCAAACTTATGAGCTTCATGCCTTATATTTTGATTGGATTTATTTATTTATACCTTTCATGTTTGCAAGTCCACTAAATCTTTTGAACTGACTTGTCTTACTTATGTGGCTCCAATATGTCCAATTGTTCATTAATTTCAAAATGTGATCATTTGTCCTTATTAGGACACACATCAACATCTCATGTAGTACTAGAACTCAATTAAATACACTCTATTGATCTTCAAATGAGTCCTCTAGATTTGACTTACCATAGACCATCAATCTTCAAATGATCTTCTTGAGAGTGTGACATGTGGTATCTTTGTGGGATTCCTATTCTTTTTGTGAGCATACTACATTATTTAATGCCATTGTGCCATATGGCAGCATTTCATTAGACATAAGATCATTAAATTATCAACTCTTCACTTACCATTGGATTTATTTTACATGGATCAATGTGCACTATTGATTGTGATCTACTTGCTATTGCTAGGTTGAATATGGATCATTGATTTTATTTACATAGATCAATGCATACCATTAATTTTTATCTATGAAGTTGAATGTGATTGGTAGATCTACTTCTTTCATAGTATCCTTAACTTGTTAAATTTTTTATGAACCATTAGATCTATTTTTCATGGATCAACACGTGTTATTGATTGTGATCTGCTTACTATTAAAATTACTATGCACATACCATTAAATCTTTATTGTATGCTTCAATGTGCTCTATCAATATTGATTCACTTAAATTTGTTATATCCACTATAATTGTGACACTTATTGTTACTGCATTATGTATCTAAGATTTGATAATTTGACCTGGGTGGATACTCATGCACTACAGATCTTCCCTATCGAGCTTTGAGATCTTGTCGTGTGTCATCCTCACATTGATCCTATGGGAAATGAAATTAATTAAGTTAGAGATTGGAGAATAAAAATACTTAGGATAAAGTTTTATCCTAAATTTTTATTTATGTTAATAAATACAATTAAAACCCTAGGATAGGACTTTAGGCTAAGTTTGAAACATAATAAAGTATCTTGGGTTTAACTAGTCTAGGCGAATAATAAAAAGGCTAAGGGGTCTTGAGACATAATAGACTTAGCAAAAAAATTTAGACTAAGGTTTTCTTTATGTTAATAAACATGATTAAAACATTAGGATAAAATATAAACTAAGTCAAAAATTAATAAAACATTCCAGTGTTAATTTGATTCCCACGTAAATTTGAATTTAATTCAAAAGAGTTTAGGATAAAGTAATTTGACTAAGGGTTTTTAGCAATTCAAACATGAATTAGATTAATCAATTGAAAGACCTAGGTTTAATTTGAAATAAAGAGTCAAATTAACATTAAAGTATGAAACCCTGAACACTATTTACTCCAATGAGACTCCATTAAACCTATAACATGAAACACATGAAGTACATGTTAGCAACATTAGAAAGATTAAAACAAGTATCATGTGAAAATATGTCCACCAAACCATTGGTGTGGATGATCTTCAAATAAAGATTATGTGCTAGCATGCTAGTGGTAATCTAATCAAGTGGAAAATCCAATCCTTTGTATAAATTTCCAAGATTTGAAACAAGGGTCCCTATTTTCAAAAAATGGGGGTATGTTGACCTGAAAAAAAGTAATATAATTAACTAGTTCTAATGCTAACACAATGCTAGATTTAAAATAGGCAAAAAGTAGGCTAAAATAAGATTTTAAAATAATTGTTAGATTCTAGATGTAGCACTTCTAGAGCTCTGGACACTAACATCAGCTTGGGATGATTGCATTGACATTACTGTCTCAGTTTGACACAAGTGTCCTATATAAAATTCTTAATGGAAAAGGATGTGACCACCTATATGCTTCTAAGTTTGACTTCACCTTCAATCTGGTGCATTCAGATCTAGATCATGGACTATCACTCCTCATAAAATGTCAAAACCCTAGTTATTCATCTTCATGGTGACCTTGGGGAAAAATGGGTTAGTAGACACATGGTGTTGAGCTAACCCCAAATACCCCTCTATCAGTGAGAACTACCTACATAGCCAATACTTTGAATAGGGCCATAAAATGATATAGTTCTCCCCTACATGTTAGATTATGTGTGAATCATGAAATCTATGTAAATCAAGTACAAATAGTGACCTAGCTTATAACTTGAAAATCAAACTCTCAGGCTACTCCTTTTATTAATTTATACATGTAGATGTGTTTTATCTATGGTTGGTATGGAAATAAGGAAGCTTTGTTCAATTGAATACTTGATAAAGTGATTTTTATAAGTTACCTTGGTCTCTTTGGTATTTTACTAGGTCTTATATGTGAGGAATGAATGAGGGTTGATATTGTATTTATATCAATCCATTTGAAGAATTAAGTTGCATTAAAACACTTAGGCTAACCATTAAGATACATTTTATTTGAAAAATAGATGACTTTAGGGAACTAGATACTTGCATTAGGTCAAGACACTAATGTTGATGCTAGTTTCTATCCCAGACATTAGTGTCACGAGAGAAGGAAATTAGGTACAAGTTCATAACTTAAAAATATGGGAGATAAGTACATTTTAAGCATTCTAGTCAAGATGCAAGGCCTAGGTCATCAACATAAGACTAGTCAAACTAAGATATAGGTCAAGGTAAATAAGATAGAGTAGATGTGAGACTTGTGTAAAAGTAAGAAAAGGTCCAAAATTGAGAGGAATAACCAAGGTCTAAGTTTTCCAAGTGTACGAGACTGAGGTGATATATATTCATAAATATTGTCTACAAATTCAAAAGTATGAGAAATCAATCTATCTTTGAGAGTAAATATAAGACCCATACAAAACATGTATCACTTTTCCAAGCCTATTAGTTTATAAATCAATTGATAAATATAAGTTTTGAATATAAATATGTAATCATTATTAGATTTATAATTTCCTTAGTGAACATAATGAAGACACTAAAAGGACTATTTCATATAGTTTGGACTTATCAATAGTCCAATTTTTCAAAAACTATCAAAAATAAATTAGACTGTATCTGGATTAAATTGGATTATATCGAGATTAAGTTAGACTTATTACAAATAAATCACATCTATCTAATATATTTGTGATAAGTCCACATTATTTAAAATGATCATAAATAATTAGTAGTTGAAAACTTTCATAAATAAATTAGACTTCATCAAGAATTACTTAGACTTATTACAAATAAATCACATCTATATTATATATTTGCAATAAGTCTAAATTATGCAGCCATTCAAACTGGTTCACATACCATGAATTTATAGATAACAAGACTTGGTAGTTTATTTCTTAAGGAAAAATAATTCATACATCAATTGGTTGTTTAGGTGATATGTGATTTAAAACACCTATGCTGATTAGGATACCATGTGTCATCAGTTGATTAGATCATAAACTATCTATTTAATCTAATTTGGGTGATGTCCTCAATATCATCAAAGTTTATCTTGTATTTGTGTACCTACTACATGTCAATCATAGTGTTTTATTATTATATTATTAATATAATCTCCCACATAGTTGAGTTACCAAGATTGTGACATGTGTTGCAATCTCAGGGACTCGCATTATTTAGGACTTTTGTTTAGACTGGTCATCTTTTACGAAGTGTAATTTGATAAACTAAAAAGATAAATAACATTTTTTGATACATAAATGCTGAAGAACAAATCTTGATGCACAAGTGGGACATTCCTAGGCATAAACCTTGAAGACCTTTTCACATACATGGGAATGCTGAAGTGTATTTTGTAAAACACAAAAGCCAAAGTGTAAATTCTTAGATATGTAAATTATGAATACTATTTTCCAAAGACCATTTTAAAAGATGAAAAAATGTGAAGTGGACGTTCCAACAATAAAATACTATTAAATAGATGCACAATTACTAAAATAATGAATTGTCATAGTAGAAAATATAAAACTCAAATGCTGAAGTGTATTTTCCAAGACCCAAAATGTGAAGTGACACTAAAAATAAATATAAATAAATAAAATAATAAAAAATTATACATTCTCAAAAAATGGACTAAATTTTGAAAAACACATTCATATTTCTCATTCCAAAATTAAGGAAACACCATTTCAAACTTCCTAATCCTTTTATCATTATTTTTGTTAGTGCCTAGTGGGATGATGCATTCAAATGGTCTGTTACAATGCCTTTCAAAAAACTAGTCAGAAAAAGTGCATGACCTCTCCAATTTTTATTTAGTTTTCAAGCATAGATGATACTATATATGAGTATGGATGGTAAACATGTGTCAGTTGGGTTTGGCTTCCATTTTTTGTCCAAGCAGCCTAAATAAATTTCTACTTCTACATCTTTTTTCTTGACATGAACTAGTATGAACCAAGCTATATTGACCATTCATTTTATATCCCCATTCATTTGTAGTATCTCACTATTGATTTTAGCTCTAACAGCCCATATTGTGTAGTCCACTCCTATAGAATCATCAAGTCTGAGAAACAACATATCTTTGATTTTCACATCTTGAGCTGGATCAAATGTAATTTTTTCTCTCTTGCTTCTTAGACCAACATATGTATCTATAGATGCCACTCCAAAATCAAGGATACTATCATGAACCATTTTGTGTAGATCTCTATGCAGGGGTATGTCACGGTGAGTTTTAGGCCAAAAATCTCATGTACACTCAACTTTAAAAGGGAACATGTCTTATTTCATTATATCTTGGATATTTTGGAAGTAATATTCTAGATCCTTCCACTTACTATTTTTGGTCAAACCAAATTCATTGAATTGCTATATATACTTATTCAAGTTATATTTAATTTATTTTTCACTCATTTTTATACTTATACTTAGGTCTTTTGAAACAATGGAATCTTTAAACATTTATCTATTTTTCAAGTCTTTTAAATATATTTTTGTTAGATTACCTTTTGGAACATTTGGCTCACCATTTTATTTTGTTCCCCATAATGTAATCGAGGGGGGGACCAGTTTCTATCTCTTATAGAGTTTTTTTCAATGCATAATGGGCTGACCTTGATCCATGAATAGAAGAAAGTATTAACCTTTTGTCAAGCGTACTATTTCATTTCTTCCCTTCAGTTGGTAATTATTAACATACTCTTTAAATCCACTACTTCTTCAATCAAATATGGTGTAAAGTTTATTGTATTTTCACATGTCTTATAAGTGTCCATTATCTCTGACACACTCCATACATCTTTCCTCTTTATGAATTTAGACATGTTTCCAAATGTGCCATTGATGTCCTCATAGGTATGTCCTATAGGGAGAAATATGACCTCGACATTGAGGAAAGCACCTTTGTATACAAAGAGAGATAAATATTCAAACACATACCTATACAAAAAACATGATTTTATGAATTTGTAAATGTAACGTTAGTTCCATATAAGGTTCAACATTTTTTAAAAATAATTATGGATGGAAGAACTTGTTATTATTATCCCCACAATAGTTGTCTAGTTGAAGGTATAGCCTAGAAGGAAGTTTATTGAAGGCACCAATTGATTGTGCTTATTCTCTATATTTCTTGCATTCAGGGTAGCAGTTGTTAAACAAAAGTGCATCATACAATGGATATTTTAAAGTTCTAGGTTTATATAGTAAAGATCCATAAGTATCTAGCATTGTTATTTCCATATCATTAAAGCACTTGTTCAATGAGGTGATAGTCAAGTTAGACTCTCCAAGAATGTATGGTCAAAAAATTACCCATATCTGCCTGCACCATGACCATGTGTTATAATCCCTACCATTGACAACTTTATATTCTATTGGTAACTACTTTGATTTTTATCACTGTCCTTGCCATAAATGTTTTTTGACATTCCACCTTGTCATGAATGACACTCAGGCATTCTTCAGGGTATTGCTCTAACAGTCATTTATGTGTGTAATACATTTGTCTTGTAAAAATTATTTGATTTAAGTGTATCATGAATTATTGATTGATAAACTCTTCCTAATCTCTAAAGAGGGACCCCGAGTATTTATATTGAGTCAACAAGATGCATATTTTGCACCTAGTGAAGTCATTAGACATGGAAAAGGTTACATAATGAAAATTATTTCTCCACATGTTATTAAATTTTGGCTACAATATTGGTTCATATTCCATATCTGTTAATTTTGAATTGATGTGGCACCTCATAAACTCTTGAGTGAAAGATGATGGAATATTTTGAACATTTTATCATGAGTTGTTTATATCTACCTAGAATGTTAGTCATGGAAAAACATTTGTAAAATCATCCACCAATTGGTCCAACAAATCTTTAGCTGCCATTGTATTTTTATGTGGATTTTTTCAAAATATCCATGCATGGAATGCATTTCATTCCCCATTTTTGTGACAATTTTGAATGTCAAAAAATCTATTTCTCTTCAATCCATATATTTTAATCCAAGCTTCCAAACAGATCTCTGTACCCTAAAAGTCAAAGCTAGTTTTGTTTTTATTTTTATTAAACAAATTGGCAAAAAGGGCATCCAAGATATGTTGCTTCCTATCTATTATGGTGGAATCAAGCAACTTTATCTTTAAAAATTTTAGAATCTCAAATGACAATCCCGACTAAATTTTTTTTTGGTGCAACATTTATCTACATACATTATTGAAATCTCACTATCTATGCTTTCATCAAACTCCACTTGGATGATTGAAGTGTTTGGTTGACTTATTTTTTAGCCTGAGTATTTATAAGCATGAGATAATTTTTTTGGATGCCTTTACACTAGGAATGTCAGGAAAGGAGCGACTTCATTATCCATTATGTCCCAAACATTTCCAAATTATTTATCCTTTGGTTTCATGTATGGTAAATTGATTGATCTATAAGTCTTAGTGTCCACTATTTTGTTTAAGGCCATATAATGATAGATGTTTTGTTACCTCTATACTGCAAGTCTCACAATGTTGTATAACATGCCTTATGTAAATTCCCAATTCATTTTCTAACATTAAGATAGGAATGCAACCAAAAATATCCATTGGTTGTGCAAATTCAACAAAACTAAAAGAAGTTTTTTCATCATTTTCTAGAGCTGTACATTTGTGTAACAAATATACCCTTTTCCCAAGAATTTTTTTCTGTCTTTGAAATGTAGTAGGATCATCGATATATCAAAAAAATGAATACAAGCAAGGGTTTTCTTGTTGCAATTGTTGTAAATGTAAAACTAAACTCCCATTATTTTATCTTTGTTCCATGTCATTGTTTATAGAAAACTTGTTTTTGATGTGTTGCATCATTCTTGTGCTCCATATAGTAAAACTATCAACTACATCCCCCAAATTATCCACAAAGGATGTAGGAAATGGAAGTGGTAGAATTAGATCAAAAGCTTAGTCATATTAACACTTACATATTCAATATGTATTTCCTCATTATGGCATGTGGAAGTGAGATTTATGGGTTCTAGAGATTCAACATCTGGACCTGCCACTTTTTTTATTCTTCCTTCACCAATGACCTTACCATTATTTATGAGAGAAACATAGTCTCCACATTGGAAAGCCATTAATGTATGATTTTTTAGCCTAGACATTTGGAAAAGACATGAGAAGAGTTGATAATTAGGTTATTTATAAAATTAATCTAATTTATACCTATATAAAAGAGATAAAGCTATGTTTATAGCACAACATAAGCATAGAGATATGTTAAAACCTAAAATTGTTAAAAAGGTAATGTAAAAATTATTTTTAACAACACATTTTATGTCAATCCAAAAAAATAATAGATTTTAATATCATATCTTGCATACTTCAATTCTTTCTTCATCCTACTTTGAAGGTATCTCATAGGAGATATATTTCAATCATGCATCAGAGCAGACTAGCTTTGTAGAGAAAAATAGCAAATTAAGTCAATATTCAACCATGTATTTTATTACAATACAAAATGATATTGAGAAATGGGTGTTTTGAGAAAAATTATGGAAAATGATTGTCTTCTTATATTTTGGGATCCTATATGTGATTTGAACCTCTTTTGTGGGCCCAAAAGTTTAAAGGTATCACTTAGGAGATACGTTTCAAACATGCATATGGGTACCCTTAAAGGTTTAAAGGTAGTACTATGTGGTACCTTTAATCACCTTATAATAACTTCAAGCATACCCATAACATAAATCTTAAGGCTTTAATTTTTAATAGTCAAGGACATGTGGTATGCACCCGCAAACCCATGACATTTCAACACTCAAAAAATATTTCAAATTTACCAAGTGAGAACTCTCCATGATTATGTTAAGTGTCTCAATTATGTTTAACTAGAGACTAACATATTGATCTTAATGTAAAAAATCTTAGGGATGTGTAAGAAGCATTATGGTGACATGTGTCTCCCTCCAAATGCCTTTGGAATTCTTGTTAGAAATGGGGTGCACTTCCCTCAACTAATGGCATGCCTTTTATTTATAGAAGGACTCTCTTCTTTATTGAGAAGTGCCATGATGACATGTGTCTTCAGTATAAAGGACCAAGACTTCAAGTTTATGGCCACACTCACCTATGCACTCAATCATTATGAGTTGTGATGAACCCAAGTGCTAGCTTCAAGTTTATGGTTGTGTTCTTTATTCTTTCCCAACAAGACACATACAATTGTTGGACCATGGGGACTAACATATGTTAAATTTGATGGTAACCCCTACCCATCAAGACCTTTTTGGTGATAGTTTTTAAATTAATGTTAAAGAAAGTAGTGGTGACAAGACAAGCATGGTAAAAGGACTGATAATGGTCATGTAACCCCATTAATGACATGGTGTTTCAAAACATTGCATCTTATTCAAGGTATATCAAGTTGGAATTAATGATATGGACTACAACACATGCTATGGGGTAACTTAAATATTTTAAGAAAAACAAGGTTACCATCAAAGACAAAATATTAAAGATGAGGAAGAACACCCATGTAAAGGTAGTCAGTGTATTTAAACAGGTTAGCAAGAAAAAATTATACATCAAAAGCTATAAAATGAAGGGGAAGAATAAAAAAAAACATTATAGACTTTGGTAAACAAGATTATTATACTATCTAATCTTGATATACTCTTGTGCAAAAAAAACAAAACCCAAATTTTGATAGAATAAAGCAATCAAATAACATAGATTATAGGTTTAGTCATGGATAGGAGCAAGTTGTTGATCCTAATCATAGATGTAGAGAAGGAAAAAATTGGGATTGGGATAGGTATTAAACAAACCAAATTCAATGATCTGAATCCCTTCAACTTTGTGGAAATAGTTGAAGTTACTCTCTTCACTCTATCAACATAACCAGGTGCACAAGCAAGAGATCTTGCACTTCAACATCCACTTTGGGGTTTTGATGCATAGAGGTTAATAAAGTTACCTACATTAAAGAAACTAGATGAGGTAATAAATACCTTGATATGTAAATAATACCAAGGAGATATTCATATGTCTAGAGATATCACCATTTGGATCAATGCATAGACCATGGTGAGAGCCACAAGCCTCCTAAATCACGGAAAATCCTTATTGCCATACAAGTCCACTACACCACCAATACATCCATATGTTTAGGATAATTTTCCCATTGTGGTAGGTAGAGGATCTCTAATTGACTACATTGTGGATGATGTAATGGGTATTCTAGTAGAGTGTATTATAAAGAGTTTTTGACAGATAACGAAGTAGGCAAAAAAGGTTACCATCAAAGACAAAATATTAAAGACGAGGAAGAACACCCATGTAAAGGTAGTCAGTGTATTTAAAGAGGTTAGCAAGAGAGAATTATACATCAAAAGCTATAAAATGAAGGGGAAGAATAAATAAAAAACATTATAAACTTTGGTTAACAAGATTATTATACTATCTACTCTTGATATACTCTTGTGCAAAAAAAACAAGGCCCAAATTTTGATAGCATAGAAGCAATCAAATAACATAGATTATAGGTTTAGTCATGGATAGGAGCAAGTTGTTGATCCTAATCATAAATGTAGAGAAGGAAAAAATTGGGATTGGGATAGGTATTAAACAAACCAAATTCAATGATCCGAATCCCTTCAACTTTGTGGAAATAGCTGAAGTTACTCTCTTCACTCTATCAACATAACTAGGTGCACAAGCAAGAGATCTTGCACTTCAACATCCACTTTGGGGATTTGATGGATAGAAGTTATTGAAGTTACCTACATTAAAGTAACTATATGAGGTAATACATACCTTATTATGTAAATAATACCAAGGATCTATTCATACATCTAGAGATATCACCATTTGGATCAATGCATAGACCATGGTGAGAGCCACAAGCCTCCTAAATCATGGAAAATCCTTATTGCCATACAAGTCCACTACACCACCAATATATCCATATGTTTAGGATAAGTTTCCCATTGTGGTAGGTAGAGGATCTCTAACTGACTACATTGTGGATGTTGTAATGGGTATTCTAGTAGAGTGTATTATAAAGAGGTTTTGACAGATAACGAAGTAGGCAAAAAAGGTTACCATCAAAGACAAAATATTAAAGACGAGGAAGAGCACCCATGTAAAGGTAGTCAGTGTATTTAAAGAGGTTAGCAAGAGAAATTTATACATCAAAAGCTTTAAAATGAAGGGGAAGAATAAATTAAAAACATTATAGACTTTGGTTAACAAGATTATTATACTATCTACTCTTGATATACTTCTGTGCAAAAAAAACAAGACCCAAATTTTGATAGCATAAAAGCAATCAAATAACATAGATTATAGGTTTAGTCATGGATAGGAGCAAGTTGTTGATCCTAATCATAAATGTAGAGAAGGAGAAAATTGGGATTGGGATAGGTATTAAACAAACCAAATTCAATGATCGGAATCCCTTCAACTTTGTGGAAATAGATGAAGTTACTCTCTTCACTCTATCAACATAACCAGGTGCACAAGCAAGAGATCTTGCACTTCAACATCCACTTTGGGGTTTTGATGGATAGAAGTTAATGTAGTTACCTACATTAAAGCAACTAGATGAGGTAATACATACCTTGTTATGTAAATAATACCAAGGAGCTATTCATATGTCTAGAGATATCACCATTTGGATCAATGCATAGACCATGGTGAGAGCCACAGGCCTCCTAAATCATGGAAAATCCTTATTGCCATAAAAGTCCACTACACCACCAGTACATCCATATGTTTAGGATAAGTTTCCCATTGTGGTAGGTAGAGGAACTCCAATTGACTACATTGAGGATGTTGTAATGGGTATTCTAGTAGAGTTTATTATAAAGAGGTTTTGACAGATAACGAAGTAGGGAAAAAAGGTTATCATCAAAGACATAATATTAAAGATGAGGAAGAACACCCATGTAAAGGTAGTCAGTGTATTTAAAGAGGTTAGCAAGAGAAAATTATACATCAAAAGATATAAAATGAAGGGGAAGAGTAAAGAAAAAACATTATAGACTTTTGTTAACAAGATTATTATACTATCTACTCTTGATGTACTCCTGTGCAAAAAAAACAAGACCCAAATTTTGATAGAATAAAGCAATCAAATAACATATATTATAGGTTTAGTCATGGATAGGAGCAAGTTGTTGATCCTAATCATAGATGTAGAGAAGGAAAAAATTGGGATTGGGGTAGGTATTAAACAAACCAAATTCAATGATCGGAATCCCTTCAACTTTGTGGAAATAGCTGAAGTTACTCTCTTCACTCTATCAACATAACCAGGTACACAAGCAAGAGATCTTGCACTTGAAAATCCACTTTGGGGTTTTGATGCATAGAGGTTAATAAAGTTACCTACATTAAAGCAACTAGGTGAGGTAATACATACCTTGTTATTTAAATAATATGAAGGAGCTATTCATATGTCTAGAGATATCACCACTTGGATCAATGCATAGACCATGGTGAGAGCCACAGGCCTCCTAAATCATGGAAAATCCTTATTGCCATACAATTCCACTACACCACCAATACATCCATATGTTTAGGATAAGTTTCCCATTGTGATAGGTAGAGGAAATCCAATTGACTACATTGAGGATGTTGTAATGGGTATTCTAGTAGAGTGTATTATAAAGAGGTTTTGACAGATAGAGAAGTAGGCAAGAAAGGTTACCATCAAGGACAAAATATTAAAGACGAGGAAGAACGCCCATGTAAAGGTAGTCAGTGTATTTAAAGATGTTAGAAAGAGAAAATTATACATCAAACGCTATAAAATTAAGGGGAAGAATAAAGAAAAAACATTATAGACTTTGGTAAACAAGATTATTATACTATCTACTCTCGATATACTCCTGTGCAAAAAAAACAAGACCGAAATTTTGATAGAATAAAGCAATCAAATAACATAGATGATAGGTTTAGTCATGGATAGGAGCAAGTTGTTGATCCTAATCATAGATGTAGAGAAGGAAAAAATTGGGATTGGGAAAGGTATTAAACAAACCAAATTCAATGATCCGAATCCCTTTAACTTTGTGAAAATAGCTGAAGTTACTCTCTTCACTCTATCAACATAACCAGCTGCACAAGCAAGAGATCTTGCACTTCAACATCCACTTTGGGGTTTTGATGCATAGAGGTTAATAAAGTTACCTACATTAAAGCAACTCGATGAGGTAGTACATACCTTGTTATGTAACTAATACCAAGGAGCTATTCATATGTCTAGAGATATCACCATTTGGATCAATGCATAGACCATGGTGAGAGCCATAGGCCTCCTAAATCATGGAAAATCCTTATTTCCATACAAGTCCACTACACCACCAATACATCCTCATGTTTAGGATAAGTTTCCCATTGTGCTAGGTAGAGGAACTCCAATTGATTACATTGAGGATGTTGTAATGGGTATTCTCGTAGAGTGTATTATAAAGAGGTTTTGATAGATAACGAAATAGGCAAAAAATGTTACCATCAAAGACAAAATATTAAAGATGATGAAGAACACTCATGTAAAGGTAGTTAGTGTATTTAAAGAGGTTAGCAAGAGAAAATTATACATCAATAGCTATAAAATGAAGGGGAAGAATAAAGAAAAAACATTATGAACTTTGGTAAAAAATATTATTATACTATCTGCTCTCGATATACTCATGTGCAAAAAAAACAAGAACGAAATTTTGATAGAATAAAACAATCAAATAACATAGATGATAGGTTTAGTCATGGATAGGAACAAGTTTTTTATTCTAATCATAGATGTAGAGAAGGAAAAAATTGGGATTGGGAAAGGTATTAAACAAACCAAATTCAATGATCGAAATCCCTTCAACTTTGTGGAAATAGCTGAAGTTACTCTCTTTACTCTATCAACATAACCAGGTGCACAAGTAAGAGATCTTGCACTTCAACATCCACTTTAGGGTTTTGATGCATAGAGGTTAATAAAGTTACCTACATTAAAGTAACTAGATGAAATAATACATACCTTATTATGTAAATAATACCAAGGATCTATTCATACGTCTAGAGATATCACCATTTGGATCAATGCATAGACCATGGTGAGAGCCACAAGCCTCCTAAATCATGGAAAATCCTTATTGCCATACAAGTCCACTACACCACCAATACATCCATATGTTTAGGATAAGTTTCCCATTGTGGTAGGTAGAGGAACTCTAATTGACTACATTGAGGATGTTGTAATGGGTATTCTAGTAGAGTGTATGATAAGGAGGTTTTGACAGATAACGAAGTAGGCAAAAAAGGTTACCATAAAAGACAAAATATTAAAGACGAGGAAGAGCACCCATGTAAAGGTAGTCAGTGTATTTAAAGAGGTTAGCAAGAGAAAATTATACATCAAAAGCTATAAAATGAAGGGGAAGAATAAAGAAAAAACATTATAGACTTTGGTTAACAAGATTATTATACTATCTACTCTTGATATACTCCTGTGCAAAAAAAACAAGACCCAAATTTTGATAGAATAAAACAATCAAATAACATAGATTATAGGTTTAGTCATGGATAGGAGCAAGTTGTTGATCCTAATCATAGATGTAGAGAAGGAAAAAATTGGGATTGGGATAGGTATTAAGCAAACCAAATTCAATGATCTGAATCCCTTCAACTTTGTGGAAATAGCTGAAGTTACTCTCTTCACTCTATCAACATAACCAGGTACACAAGTAAGAGATCTTGCACTTCAACATCCACTTTGGGGTTTTGATGCATAGAGGTTAATGAAGTTACCTACATTAAAGCAACTAGATGAGGTAATACATACCTTGTTATGTAAATAATACCAAGGAGCTATTCATATGTCTAGAGATATCACCATTTGGATCACTGCATAGACCATGGTGAGAGCCACAGGCCTCCTAAATCATGGAAAATCCTTATTGCCATACAAGTCCACTACACCACCAATACATCCATATGTTTAGGATAAGTTTCCCATTGTGGTAGGTGGAGGAACTCCAATTGACTACATTGAGGATGTTGTAATGGGTATTCTAGTATAGTTTATTTTAAAGAGGTTTTGACAGATAACAAAGTAGGCAAAAAAGGTTACTGTCAAAGACAAAATATTAAAGATGAGGAAGAACACCCATGTAAAGGTAGTTAGTGTATTTAAAGAGGTTAGCAAGATAAAATGATACATCAAAATCTATAAAATGAAGGGTAAGAATAAAGAAAAAACATTATAGACTTTGGTTAACAAGATTATTATACTATCTACTCTCGATATACTCCTGTGCAAAAAAAACAAGACCCAAATTTCAATAGAATAAAGCAATCAAATAACATAGATTATAGGTTTAGTCATGGATAGGAGCAAGTTGTTGATCCTAATCATAGATGTAGAGAAGGAAAAAATTGGGATTGGGATAGGTATTAAACAAACCAGATTCAATAATCCAAATCCCTTCAACTTTGTGGAAATAGCTGAAGTTACTCTCTTCACTCTACCAACATAACCAG
Organism: Torreya grandis; assembly: GCA_037957365.1. Classification (NCBI taxonomy): domain Eukaryota; kingdom Viridiplantae; phylum Streptophyta; class Pinopsida; order Cupressales; family Taxaceae; genus Torreya; species Torreya grandis. Next base: position 1,884,481 of record JARHVA010001913.1, read on the forward strand.
GTGCACAAGCAAGAGATCTTGCACTTCAACATCCACTTCGGGGTTTTGATGCATAGAGGTTAATAAAGTTACCTACATTAAAGCAACTAGATGAGGTAATACATACCTTGTTATGTAAATAATACCAAGGAGCTATTCATATGTCTAGAGATATCACCATTTGGATCAATTCATAAACCATGGTGAGAGCCACAAGCCTCCTAAATCATGGAAAATCCTTATTGCCATACAAGTCCACTACACCGCCAATACATCCATATGTTTAGGATAAGTTTCCCATTGTGGTAGGTAGAGGAACTCCAATTGACTACATTGAGGATGTTGTAATGGGTATTCTAGTAGAGTGTATTATAAAGAGGTTTTGACAGATAACGAAGTAGGCAAAAAAGGTTACCATAAAAGACAAAATATTAAAGATGAGGAAGAACACCCATGTAAAGGTAGTCAGTGTATTTAAAGAGGTTAGCAAGTGAAAATTATACATCAAAAGATATAAAATGAAGGGGAAGAATAAAGATAAAACATTATAGACTTTGGTAAACAAGATTATTATACTATCTGCTCTCGATATACTCTTGTGCAGAAAAAAAAAGACCTAAATTTTGATAGAATAAAGCAATCAAATAACATAGATTATAGGTTTAGTCATGGATAGGAGCAAGTTGTTGATCCTAATCATAGATGTAGAGAAGGAAAAAATTGGGATTGGGATAGGTATTAAACAAACCAAATTCAATGATCTAAATCCCTTCAACTTTATGGAAATAGCTAAAGTTACTCTCTTCACTCTATCAACATAACCAGGTGCACAAGCAAGAGATCTTGCACTTCAACATCCACTTTGGGGTTTTGATGGATAGAGGTTAATAAATTTACCTACATTAAAGCAACTAGATGAGGTAATACATACCTTATTATGTAAATAATACCAAGGAGCTTTTCATATGTCTAGAGATATCACCATTTGGATCAATGCATAGACCATGGTGAGAGCCACAGGCCTCCTAAATCATGGAAAATCCTTATTGCCATACAAGTCCACTACACCACCAATACATCCATATGTTTAGTATAAGTTTCCCATTGTGGTAGGTAGAGGAACTCTAATTGACTACATTAAGGATGTTGTAATGGGTATTCTAGTAGAGTGTATTATAAAGAGGTTTTGATAGATAACGTGGTAGGACAGTAGGCAATAAAAGGAGAAATTGAATTTGTGTATCACATGATACACATGAATGAGAACTTAAATTGGCCTGAGTTTATCACATTTGAGCTTACCACTAATATTAAAAAGGTACTTTTAGGTAGCTCATAAAATTTCCAATATCAGTTTCTAGTTTTATTGTTATGCTTCACCTAATGGAAGTCCCCACTAGGCCAAGTTAATGTTACTTTAGAATTTTGGCCTACTACTACCCTCATAGACATCACTTGGACTAAGATAGGGTAATATTATGAGCAACTAGGGAAGTTTAACACATGGTGGCTTGAGGATTTATCTTTGATCAAGTTGCACCCTTGAATTCTATAGGATGTCATGCAATATTTGGGGTAACATGCATCAGTAACCAAGTTATACAATAATATTCAAATCATGGTGGATGAGATGGCCATGCCAACTATGACTTCAATGCCTTATTTCATCATAATGGTTAAATAAAAAGTCAAATTATGGAGGAAAAGATCCCTAGTTGTATAAAAACATTGACAAGAGTAAGAATAACCATAAATAGTTATGCAACCACAAGCCTCACAATAGTAGTTCGTAGCTCCTCCATAAGAAGAAAAATGAAAACAGAAGGGACTTATGTAGAGAGCCTCACCACCAATAGCTAAAACGAGATCCAATAAAATTAAGTATTAATTAGATAACCCACATTTTCCAAGGATAGCTTGGGAGTATGATCTCATAATGTTGTGGGTTGATGAATAAGAAGTTCTTCAATGCATGATCAAAGACATCGGTCAAAAGGTATACAATAAGGAGGAGGAAGAGTTATTTTTTTGGAAAGTAGTATGTAGTTTCCAAATACAAAATAAGGTAAGTAATGATCATTTAGTCTATATTACACAACCCCTTCCCTTTATTATTATGGATACTTAAGTCACAAAGAAGCTCAAAACAAACTTGTGGTATAAATTTTCCAAAAAGATCTAAAAGTTGGTTCGACATCTACATATTTTGTAGATTTACTAGAGGAAGGGAGCCTAGTATGACCTCTAATGCAATAAAAATGTAGTCATCATTATGTGAGGCCTTCAAACACCTTAATCAAACATTTGGGATCTTTTAGAGAGCCAACCATAAAAATTAGTGCCCACAAGGATACACTTTTCATGGTTATCAAATCCAAATCTTTAGAGCACTCACAATCTAAAATGGAAACAAATGATGTATATGTAATTGAGGGATCCATAGATACCACTATTTGAATGAGATCCACCATGCTTGCTTCTAATTATATGGAGACATCTTTGGATGTTTTGTACCTATCATTATCCAAGGAAAGTGAAGGAGTAGATGCATTTCAAAAATCCATTGTGCAAAAGGCTTCAGATTTGGAATATATTATTTTTTGGTTACATGAGGAGAAATTGAAAGCACAAAATTAAATTATTGAGGCTAGGTAGTTCATCAATGCCTCTTGTCCTAGTCTAGTTGTGTAAGTCCTTGGTGATCAAGTAATGTCCAAAGATAAACAATTCATTGCATTAATAAATCAACTAACAAAGGATTGGGCGAGTGCACATGAACTATGCACCTAAGGGTAAGATATATATACTAAGATAGAAGACATTTGCAAACTTATAAAGGAATATTTATAGGTACTAGATACTATTGCATATCAAGCTAAGCATATTACACAATAAATGTTTGATTGGAGGAACACCTTGACAAATCCTTGGATTATAATAAACTAGAGTTTGTAATGGTAGATAAAGCTACAACTGTATTTAATGATCAAATTGATACTATGGAAACACTAAACAATGCATTTTAATAGTTTTTAGAATCTAAGGATACCATGATGAAGAAGTTCCAAGTCTGGTAGAATGAGATAATGCACAAAACATTTGTGGTAATTTAAACCCAAAGGACTGTAGATAGGTTAGATGATATTTTGTTAGATATCTAGCTTAAGCTATCAAATGCTAGAGACTTCCTTATCATCACAAAAGAAGTAGATGTGTATAATTTGATGGTCATTCAGATTCCACTACATATTTTTCTTACCATAGTGTGGGAAGTAATTGCTAATTGGAAAATGCTCAAGTAAAAAATATCACAAGTTGAACCAGCTATTTCAAATATCATAGATGAACCTAAGTTTATTCCACTATAGGAAATCCAAGCAATTTTGCAAAAGAGAAAGCTAGATATAAAAGCACAATCTGGGTAGCCACAACCTAGTTAGCTAAGAAAGTGTTGGATGTAGAGGAGGGCCTCATATTTTATATTGGGATGAAATAGTAGTTTAAATCCAAGAAAGTGTTGGATATGGAGCAAGTCCTCATAAAATCGTAAGTGTATAATTTATGGACACATGTGCCTAGGGTATCATTTTATCATCTATATGATCTTTTGGATGTCTTTCTTTTCTTTTTATATGTAAATAATATTATAATGTAATATTTTTTTGATGTGTGATAGAGATTAATATAATATATCTATTATTTTTTTCCTAAGATTCTTTTACTTATGTATAATGTGCATTGTTTACTCTATTTTGTTTTAGCTTGTTCTATCTTGTATTATGCTATTTATGATCCAAAATTCTTAATGCCATGTTAGTTTATCTTTATATTTGATGTAGTGTATGATATTCAAGAGTGTTTAAATTCACTTATGCTATTATGATTCTTTTTTGCTTCTTGTAGCATAAGCTATACCTATAATTTCCATGTTCTGGTGAATTTCTAGGAAAATATGCTAACATTTCTTCAACATGCACATGATTGGAATTTTATTTTAAGGTATCTCTAAGGAGATACCTTGAAATTATTTGTAGTACCTTAAAGTGTATCCTAATTCATGTTTGTAAGGTATAAGGTATCTCATAGGAGAGACTTTTAAACATGCATTTGTAGTACTCTCAATGGGTATCTTATTAGATATCTTGAATATGCACATAATTGGAATTGTCTTTCAAGATATATTTTACAAGATAATTTAGAGGGCCTTGTAATACCTTAAATGGTTACTTTATGCATAAATGTATCTTTTAGGAGATACCTTCAAGGTAGCCATTAAGTACTACAATGCCCTTTAATGTATATTATTGGGGATACATAGCTAGTTACCCTTTTGTTTAAGTGTTTCCATTTATTTGTTGTTTGTTTCCACTTTTGTTGTTGTTGTTGTTTCAAAAAAAAGTGCTGCTAGCACAACTTTATACCATTACATTCCAGGTGTCAACACCTAATCCCTCTTTAACTTTAAACTATCTACTGATAAATAGTTTACCCCACTCCCCTTGCAATTAATGTCTAGGCACTCCATATTACACGATCCCCCATAAGGATCACTAAAAATATCTCATGAAACACTCCTCAAGTGTGTGTGTCACCTTTAGAATTTATGGGCACCTAATTTTTTTTAAAATGACAAGATGATCATATTTATCAGGCATTTGTCTCAGAAACTATTTCATCAGGGTTTTTATTTCAGCCACTTTCCCCAAAATAAATTTGTTTTTGTCTTCAATACTTTTGTCTATGGGCTGTTGTTTTGAGAAAATTATTATTGATTTAAAAAAAAGTTTCATATGAAGTCTCTTACCATCCTATGTATAAAATATCCCTAACTACCAGCTACAAAGATAATTACGAGTAAAACATTGACCAAGCCAGAGCCAGATTGATTGCACAACATACATAGCACATAGAAGAACACTACAAGTAGCATAGGGCATGTAAATTAAAATGGAATGTTCATTTAAGACATTTAGAGGGGAAAATACACCAACCCTTATTAAATTAAATATTTGATAGAGTTCAAGCAATAGTGTTTGATGCCACCATATTTAAGGACATGTACAAGAACTATTCAAAATTATGGGATGCCATCAATTTAGTGGATGTATTTTCATTAGGAGATGATATAACACTCATAGATAGACATTTAATCAAGGAACTAATGGATTTAAAATTCCAAAGGTTACATTTTTCTACTGCTAAACTAGAGGTGATGCCATATATCAACCTTCTATGGGATTTTTTTTTCTTAGGAAGGACATCATAGGAAGCTTTCCTTCATCACTCTAGAAATAACATAGTTATTAAATGCATATTAGGACCTGAATTATAAAGGTATTTATATTTTTGCATACCTTATTTTTATTTCAAAAAACATACACTAGTACGTGTCAACACATAAAGCTTAATCTAGATGGCACTCTCTTCATGGTAACTCCCAGACCAAACCATTACATAGAAGGGGAATAAACCAAAGGGAGTGGTTCCTATTGAAAAATTTAGAATGGGCATATGCATTGGCATAAATATCCTCAATTGAATCTATAATATGCCAAGTATCCATTTTGTCAATTTAGACTGGGTGCCATTATTGCATATGATGCTCACCCACGATGCTGCATACACCCTGGACAAGATAATCAACTTCCATCTTAGAGAGCAGATAATCAACAAGGATAATCATCCCATGCCTTCAAGCAGTATTTATATGATGTATTATTTACTTGATGTAGTCATGGGAACTTATTATAGAGACCTTGGATAATTTTAGACTCAAGCCACAGACTATCAGAAGAACATAATTTGTGACCATTATTAGTTTATGAATATATATGCCTATACCAAGCATATGGTTAGGATATTTGAATATGTCTATCAATAGGTTTGGCAAGCCATTCATGGCTCACCCATGCCTATGATTAGGATAAATATTACATATAAATTAGCAAGAAAACAGGATTATAACCTCTACCCAAATTTCACAGTAATCATGATTTGGGGGAACAAAGTTAATCCTGTGTCTTCTAAAGTTTATACTAGATAATTTAACTGAATAGGAAATCAATTTTCATCTATGGTGGAGTATTGAAGAGGACATGTCAAAGCAAAACAAATCCTTATATTTTGGCCACCTTGTAACAATTGGCAGAATGGTTTATACCATAAGGAAGCATTTTGCAGAGGTGGGAAGAAAGCACAAGAGTTATCCTTTTTACATGATTCCACATAGAGATTAGGATCCACATGGGAAGATTCAAATACACATTTAATGATTCAACATCCCTTACATCTATGTTCTATATCCCTATGATTATTTGTTTCTTAATGCAAATTCTAATGAGGATGTTTTGGAGAGAGCCAAGGTTGTTGGACTGAAGGAAGATCATTTGCGAATGATCCAAGATGACCTCACAGTCACTGCTATAGAATTAGATAGCAAGAAGGCTCTATACAAGATGGGAACATTCTAAATTTTAGAGAGCAAAAATTGAGGAGAAATCCAAAGACCAAACAACTTCCTCCTCCTAAGGACTCCCTTTGAAACTAAAGCTAAAATCCATGAAGAGAGAGCCTGGGTTTCTTGAACCAAGAATTAGTAGGGGAGCATAGGTAAGATATCCCATTAGTTTAGATTCTAATGAGGAAGAGAAAACACAATAGTATCCATCTATGAGCACCATTCAAGTATTTATTATTATGTCCCATGTATAGATTGCTTCATATATTGGGATAACAACATCAAAAGCAATTATGTCAACATCACAAGGCCCCTCCACACAACTAAAGACCCCACTAGTTTATATAAGGAAGTTAATGACTCCTACAATAAAAATATCACAAGGCTTGCCTACTACATTGAAATAAGAAGAGAGGGTGATAATCAAATAAATTGTGGATGATTTTGATGATGAAGTAGAGTTGGAAGTAGCTAAGGCTATGAGCCTCTAGATAGGACCCATAACACCAACTTCTCCAGACACTCAGCCTTTTGTAAGTTTTCCTTTATCTTTTGTACCCCTTTTTGGCCATATTTTAATTTCTTCTATGTTAGGATCATCCAAGGTATAAGTACTTACTTCCAAATTCATTACTACCACTAAAATTGATCCACTCCCCATGCCAATCCCATATATCTATATTGGCACTTCCACTATTTGAGCCTTAAATAAAAAGGTGTCTAAGAAGGTGCATACTGCATTAGCTACCTCACAACTCCATGTCCAATCCATATGGATTTATGTTTCCATACCTTCCACCACCTCATCCAAAGAAACCACCTTGAAAATTTTCATCAAAGGAAGGAAGACCAAGCCACAATTAATTACAATCCATCCACTCCCTAAATTTGGAGGAGTAGATTGGTGCAAAATCATCTAGTCTTTCCTTACCTATGTATTTGTCAAGACATAGAATAAATAGCTAGCTCAAGAGGAGACTAAGGTAGAGGTTATGGTTACAAATTGTGATATATCATAATTATACATCCCTCTATGGGTAATGGATTTAAGCATCAAGGCATCTCAAATTCCTAACTTCAAGGTCACTGAGCTTCCTTATGTTTCCATTCTATTTGATCCACCATATGGTAGTATATAAATGATGAGAAAAATGAAGGTGGAGGATGATAAAGGTATCAAAATCATCTTTGAAGAAAGGCGTGAAGTTTTCTCCATCACTAAGAGGTAGAACAAATAACTAGGATAGTCTTTATACATTAAAAATCCAGTAGACCTTTCCCAAGCTCATAAGGATTCCATTGTTACTATCCATGAGGGCATAGAGATGGATCAACAAGAGCTAGAGGACCAAGTTGAGAAATTGAAGGAATAGGAAAAAAATTAACAATCTTGTAGGTATAGAAATAAAAGTCCAAGAGGCAACCTCTAGATGATACAATTCATTGGAAGAAATGGAGTTTATGAAGGTATACATGGCCCCCTATGTGAATAAAACCAATTATTTGTACAATAATTTAATAGAGGATAGTGCTGAATTGAAAATTCTTGTGGCATACATAGGTAACAAGTTATATAGTCATCTAGATTTAATGATGACACTAGAGGCATCTAATGCCTTAAATTTGGTAATCATAAGGTAGGAGTCCAAGGAATGGTTGCATTTAGTTAGGGCCTTGATCCCTGAGTACCAAGGTCATGAGGTACAACTTCTCCATATATTTCATGATTTGAATTTATCTAAGGTAAAATAATCCATAAGAAAATTGATTGACATGATCAATTTTGATCAGATTATAAAAGAAGTAATAGATAACTTCAAATTAAGTCTCTATGACTTAACATTGGAGAAGATAGAGGCAGAGTTATGTGCTACAAGGAAAAATGTCACTGAAGTCAAGATATTCAAGAATAGATTTCAGTTGACCAAGGGAGAACATGTAATACTACTCACCCAGGTTAGTAGGATTCATCGACCATCATTATCAGATTTGAATATTTTTTGATAACAAAATTTCATAACACAAAGTATATCAAGATAACAAGGCTAAGAAAAAATAAGCTAGTGAGGCTTTGACATTCATAAATTCTACTCCTACCACCTCAACTGCCATGCAAACTAAAGTACATGCAGTGGTTCATATGATGTAGCCTTAAGGCTAAGATTTTGTGCATGTATGCTTTTGTAATGGTAGATATATTTATAGTTTGAGCCTTTTTATTATAAAATTGACTTTATATTTTATACACATGCACATGTTGCATAGTTTTGAAAAGTTAATTTATTTAATTGATAACTATAGGTTGTCTCTTATACAATAACTACATGTCTCTTATATAGTTTTAGACCACAATTAGAACTATATGTTCTAACTACTTCATGTAATCACTTTACATGAATTGGGAGGATGAGGTAACCCCTTCCCCAAGTCTATATATAGTTGTAACCCAACTTATATTTTTTTTAGATATTTTTGAATACAAGAGCAACATGAATTTTGATCATCAGTGAAGTGTTTGAGTATTTATTTTCAAATTTTATGCAATTAGTTATTATTTATATGGTTTTGTATTTCAATAATCTTTAGTGTGTAGTAACTACAAATAGAAGATTGATTGTTTTGATCGATATGCTAATCTGTTGATGTGAAATAGCTATTGAAAGATTGGTGAACATGTTGATTAAGATAGCTGAGTTCAAGTTGATTCATATTTCTAGATGTGTACTAGTGCTTTCACTAGTGTAGTTTTATATGTGTGTGCAATAGCTAGGTTAGATAATTCACAAGCTTGAGTTAAGTTTTTGGACATTTTGCCTCTATTATTATATTTTGGTCTTCATGTTTCTTGTTCAAATATTTTTTTGGATGGATTTTGGTCTTCAAAATTATTATTCGAGACTTTGGGTCTTCAGAATTTTTTGTTTAGAATTTTCACATTAGATGTTTTGTGAGAAAAAATGTTTCAAATGACTTGTGCAAAAAAGAGTGGATTTCCCATTCTAGGTATCTCCATAAATACCTATTCAATTTTATGTGGAACCAAATATAAATATTCCATAAACTTAGTTCAACTTTTTTGCTAAAGCTTAGTCATGTTTATTAACACAACCAAACCTTAGTCTAATGATCCATGCTTGGTCCCTTTTATGTCTGAGACCCCCCTTATCCTTTCTATTATTCAAGTGGTCTAATATTAACCTAAAAATAAAGTCCCTTTGTTATATTTCCAACTATTGGGTTTTATATTTTATACCTTATCTTTTTTGGGCTTTTTTTAGGATTTTGATCAAGAATTCCTTTGGGACTTATGCAATTTAGGATTTTTTTGGACATTTTGTCTACAACATCTTTCTCACAACAAATTTCCTAATACATTTTCCCCAAAACAATTTTTATGAAACTATCCTTTGGGTTTTTTGAAAGTACCCAAAAGGCCCTTTGGCCTTTTGTCCTAAGCACTTTACCCTTTCAAAAGGACCCTTTAGAATTTTGTCATAAGATATTTTATACTAAACAAAAAGCTCCAAATAATTTCCCATAATAATCTTTCCAAAATAATGAAAATGCCCTTTCCATGATGATAAGTTCCCTTCAGACCTTTTAAAAGTGCTCTTTGTATTTTGAAAGTGCCCTTCAGACCTTTTCAAAGTGATCTTCAGACCTTTTGAAAGTTCCCTTCAGAGATTTTTTGAAAGTGCCCTTTGGAACTTTTGATAGTGCCCTTCAAACTTTTTTGTAGACTTTTTACAATTTTTATTATCATCACTTTGGCCTATGAAATAATTATCCTAAGACTATTTCCCTGAGACATTGATTTCATTGGACTTTTTTTGTGTTGCAGTCATTTTATCATGTTGAAAATACTAAAAGTCATGGCATCCGATTACATTATTTCCAAATTAACCTGGGCCTTTGTGTACCTATATTCCCTCTAAGGGCCTTATAATACCTTTCATGTTAAATACATATGTCTTTGAAAAGGATTTGATATAACCATGGCACCTTTTTATTTGTCAAGAACCTTGATGCATATGATTGGAATTTCCTTTTGAGGTATCTCCTGGGAGATACTTTGAACATGCACATGTTTGGAATTATATTTAAAGGTATATCCTAAGAGATACCTTGAGGGGACTTATAATACCTTCCATGTTTATTAAAAAGGTCCTTGAAAATGGTTTAATAAAACCATGATAAATTTTTATTTGGCAAGAACAGTGATGCACACTATTGGAATTTTCTTTCAAGATATCTCTTAGGAGATACCTTGAACATGCACATGATTTGGAATTTTATTTCAAGGAATCTCACTAAAAGGGCCTTGTAATACTGTTTCTAACTCATTTTTGCTTTTTACATTTAGAAGAAATGAGAAACTGAAGTTAAATGGTCAGGGGTTAGATGATACCTAGATGAAGTTGCACACCGTTATCCAGACGTTGTAGGAGCTCCTCTTTGGCTGTGGAGGATGACACCTGTAGAGAGAATAAGACTTAAACAAAAAAATGTTAGATAAATATATGGTGGACTGCCAAGCAAAGCTCGGTCCCAAAAGTGCAAAGACTTCCTTGAGGGATGACAGTCCACTTATTTGACAAAAGAGAGTTGCTAGAAAGAGAAATAATGAAAGGCTAAAGAAGAGAAATAGATAACACGTACCTGATTCCTGTAATCTACCTCTCACAGTCATCGACACCGGTTAGTCTGCCATCATCGGTTGGTCAATGTTGTCGATGTCAGTAGGGGCAATGGTCGATGTCGGTTAGGGCAATGGCCTTGGATGGGTTGTGGACGGGTTTATGGTCGATAGAGAGGTCTGTAAGGAGTCTGGGTCTATTTAATGGTTTGTGGAGGATTGTAGGATAGTGAATATGGTCTGGGAAAGGGCTAAGGTAGAGGACAGGGGTGGAAAGGGAATAAGAATGAGAGGAAGGCCCCGAGAAGAAAGTCAGGTTGTCTATCAACAATACTCAAGAATATTCAATGGACTAATCGCCAATGCATTCTAAAAATACTGAAATATAAACTAGAAAAATACTTAGCTCTTGATGGAGAACCAGAAGTGTAGAAGACTTGTTTCTGTTATGGCTGATGTAGGAGACCTCATGCAACGTTTCATTCTAGTGTGGAGTGAATTCTGTAGAGTTTCTTAGCCTGGAGAGTGATGATAGAATGCTGATGCCTATAAAGAGTCAAGGAGCAAGAGAATTCTAATCCTGAGAGCAAGAAAATTCACCTTTGGGATGCAGTCGAGGTCAAAATTTAGTTTTAAGCAATTGACATTAGCGATACCGCTGGCGTTGGTCGACTGTTAACCGACATCGGTGGCTAGAGAATGGAAAAAAGGCTATTTTTAGCCTTTTTCCCATTCTTCCATCTACCAAGTTCGGTTGTCATTGTTAAATGGTCCAAATGGTGGGTTTAATAGGTGTGAGGATTAGTGGGGGAGTTGAAATAGGTCTTAGGTAATTATGATTAGTCATAGGGTGATAAATGGCCTAAGAGCTAGGAATCCAAGGTGAGGTGTCTAGGGGGGATTATTAATTTAAAATAAGTATTTTAAATTAATAAAGTATAGGTTAGGCATGTTGAAGTTAGAAAGGGACCAAGGGGGGTTGACACTATTTTGGTGTCTACATTTGCCCCTTTTTGTCTTATTGGTTGTTCTTGACGAACTGCAAGACAAAAATAGGAGTAAGTTGCCCCAGGTATGGGATAAGGTCATTTTTGTCCTGCTGGTTATTATGATGAACTACAAGACAAAAATAGGAGTAAGTTGCCCTAGATGTGGGATGAGGTATTCCCCCTCAAAGCAGGAGTCAATGGAAGGTAACCTGATATCAGGTGCCGATTTGATAGGTAGTGGATGGGTATGGTGAAGGTTGAGTGTGAATGCTGTAAAAGTTGATCAACCCTTCTATCTTTACATCTTAGCAACAAATCATTCTTTAGGTGCCATGATCATGCACCGAGATGAACAACATCATGAGCAAGTGGTTTATTATATAAGTTAAACGCTCATTGACTATGAAATTCGGTATACTCATACCAAAAAACTCTGTTTGGCATTAGTCTTTGCCACTACCAAACTCCGTCATTATCTTCTCAATCACAAAACTTATGTCATCACCCACACTGACCCCCTCAAATACATTCATTCCAAACCATACTAAAATCAACGTATGGCTTGTTGGCTCATGCTTCTTATTGAGTTTGACTTGGAATTCATCCAACAAAAATCTATAAAGGGGCAAACAATCACTGACCAATTAGCGGATGCCCCTCTACCTGACAACCAACCTTCCCATTGTGAATTCCCTGACTAATCCATCACCACATTATCCACCGATGACATTTTCTATCAAATGACAATGTTCTTTGATGGGTCTAAATGTCAACACGGTGGGGGTGCGGGGGTCATTCTCATCCCTCACGAGGGTGAACCCATGCCCCTATCTTTCAAACTTGACTTTGAATGTACCAACAACATGGCTGAATATGAAGCCTTAATTTTGGGACTTCAAACCACCCTTTTCCTAGGCATCAAGACCATCAACATCTTTGGCAACTCACAACTAGTCGTCAATCAAATCAACGGTTCATATCTTTGTAAAAATGAAGTTTTGCAAAGGTACAAACATCGTGTTGACACCCTGCTAGAATATTTTGACCATTACCTCTTACAAATTGTTCTTCAATCTATGACTAAGTTTGCTGATACTATGGCTTCTCTTACCTCACGCATTCCATCCATTCACCCATTCATCTCCCAAATGACATCAGTCATCCATTTGCCCATTCATCTCCCTAATGATGTCGGCCATCCATTTGCCTATTTGTCTCCCTAATGACATCGGCCATCCATTCACCTGTTTGTCTCCCTAATGACGTCGGCCATCCATTCACCTATTCATCTCCTTAATGACGTTGGCCATCCATTCACCCATTCATATCCCTAATGACATCGGCCATCCATTCGCCCATTCATCTCCCTAGTGATGTCAGCCATCCATTCTCCTGATCATCTCCCTAATAATGTCGACCATCACATTTGTTTGTCTGTCTATCTGATGGACCAACCATATAACCTTTAACTATGACTTAACCTAGTCAAAAACCTAGTCCATAACCTACTCTTTCTTCCACTTTAGGGAGAACTACATTTTTTGGAGGCCCTTCAAACAGGGGCTATGTAGGCAAAATTCAGTTGACATGGGGTCCTCTGAGGTTAGCTTGGTCATTCCTTCGTCCATCCATCTAATGGACCAACTATCTATACCAACCCAAAATCATGACCAAACAATCAGCCCTGACACTGAAAGAAGTCAACTTAGACTTCTCATGGGGCAAATTAGAGATCATATACATCTCCCTGACCACAATACACAACTCTTGAGAGCACTTATATCTCAACCCAACTTGACCAATGACCTTGGGGATCACAACTATCTCCTCAGACCATGACCACTTTTGAGACAACTATGCCTTGGTTGTTTTGATTACATATGCTACCTCACAAATAATTATCAAATTGTGCGCAACCCATACTATGACCCTCACACTTATTGACGGATTACGCTCTAGTTGATCCTCAATATTTGTGACATTTTTGTGTTTTCCAGGAGCACTTCCTGAGCCCGGGATACTTGAAACATGACGACCATTGGAGCTACAGCTTGGATTGTTTAACCCAATCAGCTATGACTAAATGTTGGGGCTTGGTTATTTCAATTTTATCACTCCTCGACCTTTGACTGTGATAATTTGACCTACCTATCATGTGAAGTGGTATACATGCAATCTCAGCTTTTGCAGCGTTCACACTCAACCTTCACCACACCCATCCACTATCTATCAAATCGGCACCCGATATCAGGTTACCTTCCCTTGACTCCCGCTTTGAGGGGGAATACCTCATCCCACATTTGGGTAAACTTACTCCTATTTTTGTCTTATAGTTCATCAGAATAACCAACAGGACAAAAATGACCTTATCCCATACCTGGGGCAACTTACTCCTATTTTTGTCTTGCAGTTCGTCAAGAACAACCAAAAAGACAAAAAGGGGCAAATGTAGACACCAAAATAGTGTCAACCCCCCTTGGTCCCTTTCTAACTTCAACATGCCTAACCTATACTTTATTAATTTAAAATACTTATTTTAAATTAATAATCCCCCCTAGACACCTCACCTTCGATTCCTAGCTCTTAGGCCATTTATCACCCTATGACTAATCATAATTACCTAAGACCTATTTCAACTCCCCCACTAATCCTTGCACCTATTAAACCCACCATTTGGACCATTTAACAATGACAACCAAACTTGGCAGATGGAAGAACGGGCAAAAGGATAAAAATAGCCTTTTTCCCCATTCTCTAGCTACCGACGTCGGTTAACAGTTGATCGATGATGACGGTATCACCAATGTCAGTTGCTTAAAACTAAATTCTGACCTCGATTGTAGCCTGAATGTGAATTCTCTTACTCCTTGACTCTTTGCAGGTATCAGCATTCTATCATCACTCTCCAGGCTAAGAAACTCTACAAAATTCACTCCACACTAGATTGAAACATTGCATGAGGTCTCCTACATCAGCCATAACAGAAACAAGCCTTCTACACTTATGGTTCTCCACCAAGAGCTAAGTATTCTTCCAGTTTATATTTCAGTATTTTTAGAATGCATTGGTGATTAGTCCATTGAATATTCTTGAGTACTATTGATAGACAACCTAACTTTCTTCTCGGGGCCTTCCTTTCATTCTTATTCCCTTTCCACCCCTGTCCTCTACCTTAGCCCTTTCTTAGACCATATTCACTATCCTACAATCCTCCACAAACCATTAAACAGACCCAGACTCCTTCTAAACCCCTCTGTCGACCATAAAATCCATCCAAAACCCATCCAAGGCCATTGCCCTGATCGACATCGACCATTGCCCCTATCGACGTAGGCAGACTAACAAACGTCGGCAACCTTGACCAACTGACACCGGTAGAACTACCAATGTCAGTGACTGTGGGAGACTTACAGTAGAATACAGGTATGCATTGTCTACTTTCTAGTCTTTCATTGTTTCTCTTTATCTGACATTATTTTTATCAACTAGTGGACTGTCATTCCTCAAGGAAGTTTTTACACTTCTGGGACCGAGCTTTGCTTGGCAATCCACCATATATATATCTACATTTTCTTTGTTTAAGTCTTTCTTATCTATAGGTGTCGTCCTCCATAGCCAAAGAGGAGCTCCTTCAATCGTCTGGATAACGGTGCGCAACTTCATCTGGGTATCGTCTAACCCCTCACCATTTAACTTCAATTTCTCATTTCTTATGAATGTAAAAATTGAAAATGAGTAAAAACATTTTGGCATGCCCGGTGGGTCATTCTCATCACATTCTAGTGTGGGGGTCATTCTCATCCCTCACGAGGGTGAGCCCATGCCCCTATCTTTCAAAATTGACTTTGAATGTACCAACAACATGGCTGAATATGAAGCCTTAATTTTGGGACTTCAAACCACCCTTTTCCTAGGTGTCAAGACCATCAACATCTTTGGTGACTCACAACTAGTTGTCAATCAAATCAACAGTTCATATCTTTGTAAAAATGAAGTTTTGTAAAGGTACAAACACCATGTTGACACCCTACTAGAATCTTTTGACCATTACCTCTTACAAATTGTTCCTCGATCTATGAATAAGTTTGCTAATACTATGGATTCTCTCACCTCATGTATTCCATCCTCATCATCTTCTTTGAGAATTTATGTTATGGTACACCGTTTGACGTTACCTTCATATATCTCCACTAACATCAACTTTGTCAACACCATCGATTCTAGCCCACAGGATGTTTGGTATAAACAACTTGTGGACTACTTAACTTATTCTATTGTCCCCCCTGATCTCTCTAGCAATGTGCGATGGGATTTTATCAAAAGCATAGCTTGATATACTATGCTAGGGGGTCTTCTCTATAAATGAGGTTTCGATGGCCTCCTTCTTTGATGTCTAACCTCCACTGAAACATCTCATGCTATCAAACAAGTCCATGATGGGATTTTTGGAGGGCATTTTAGTGGTAATGCAGTTGTAAAGCACATCCTTCACCTGGGCTATTATTGGCCCACTCTTCACCAAGACTGCAGTGACTATGTTTGGCATTATATCAAATGCCAACAACACGCTAATTTACTTCACGTCTCTAGCCATGCTCTACAAGTTGCTAAGGACTTCTAACCCTTTTCACAATGGGGCTTAGACATAATTGGTGAAATTAACCCCCATTCATCTCTCTGACATCAGTCCATTATCACTGCAACTGAATACTTCACTAAATGGGTAGAAGTGATTCCCCTTGTCTCCACTAAAGTTGACAAAATTGTTGACTTCATCAACAACAACATCATCTGTCATTTCAGTGTACCTCACAAAATCATCACCGATAACGACAAATCATTCAAAAACAAAACTATCCAAAAACTTTGTGACTCATTTGGCATCAAGCTCAGCTTCTCCTCGCCTTACTATCCACAATCAAATGGGTAGGCCGACGCTTTTAACAAAATCTTAACCAAAATTCTAATGAAGGTGGTCAATGACACTGGAAGGGACTGGCACATTCACATTCCCTTCACTTTGTGGGCCTACCGCACTAGCATTCGAACCCCTACAGGTGCTACATGTTTCTCTCTAGTGTATGGAACAGAGGCTGTCCTACCTCTTGAAATACAAATACCTTCTTTATGCATCTCTTTGCATGACATACTTTCTAATGATGAATTTTGTCAAGATCGGTTGGCTCAACTTGAGTTACTTGACGAACATCACCTTGCTGTCCTCAACCATTTCCATATCTACCAAAATTGCCTCCAATGTGCCTATAACAAAAGTCTAAGAGAACAAGATTTCAAAATCAGAGATCTTGTCCTCAAAGAAAACCAACACGTGACCAATATGGAAAGAAGTAAACGAGGCAAGTTTTCTCCTAATTGGCTCGGACCTTATATCGTAACACACAAGTATGGATCAGGGACTTATCATCTGTCTTCTCTTGAAGGCCGGCCAGAACCTAAGCCCCTTAATGCCTTTCATCTATGACCATTCTATTGTTAATCAAGTAATCATTCACTTGATGTTTAACTTGAGCTCGTCCCTTGAGCAACCCCCATCATCGTCATTCATATTCCTTTCAACCCTTTTTCCCTACAAACATTAGTCAACCCTTTGGTAAAGCATGAATGCTTTGTCCTTATAAAAAGGGAAACCCCCAAACCTCTATAGTCAAGTCCATGACCAAAAGTCCAGTAAAAAAAAAAACATAAAATTGGGAAGCCTATACAAAGGTCATAAACTATAAATGTAGACTGCTCCCTCAAAGGATAACTACATCATTACTATAATTAATAGACTGCTTCCTTAAAGGATAGCTATTTAAACACATCAACATACAAAGCATAATATAGACCACTCCCTCGAAGGATGGCTATACACAAATTTTGCTCCAAACAACACTCTCTCAGAAGCTTCCCGCATCGATCAGCTTCACATATGACCACAAAAAAAAAACATCCCCACGTAGACTTCCTGCATCGATCAATCTACCAAAAAATAAATAAATTTAAGTCATGGACTTGCCTATAGTCGTTCTCAAGGTCACCTAGAAAACGAGCAAAGTTATCCTTGCTAAAAAGGGTTATACTATCCTCCTACCTCACATAATCAAAGCTATTACCCCAACATACCCAAGGGATTTTGAGCTCACTTAACATCGAGTGATTTGAATACTTCTCTAACACAAACAATGGTCAATGATGTAATGCATGAATGGGGTTTTTGTTTGCAATAACCCTATCTATGCTATCATTATGGTCCTTGTCAATGAAAGAGCAACGTGCCTTTCACTTCTTACGCACTTTAGTCACATACAACCAATTCAAATCCAACTAAATCATTTTCTAAACCAAACCAAACCAAACCAACCAAACCTTTTTCAGACCACTAACATTATCATAGCCTGTTCACACTAGTTTCTATGGAAACCAATACACATGGAAACTATCGACCACACAAATTATGTCAAGCATAAACCATTACTTGCTGAAGCATAAGCATACTCATTTCATTTTTAGCATACATCCATCACCAATATGGAAACTTGCTAGGGATGGAAAACCCTATCACCAATGTTATAGAATACACCATCACATAATATGGAAAAGGCTGTAACATCATCATACACTCATCATTTCAAAACATGACCAAACCAATCATCAACCATTTTGACTCTTCTTCCGAACTACATTGGCCTGAGGCCCTTCAAACAGGGGCTATGTAGGCACTACTCAGATGACACGGGGTCTTCTGGGGTTAGCTCAGCCATCCATTTGCCCGTTCATCTCCCTAATGACATCGGCCATTCGTTTGTTCATCTACCTGATGGAAAAACCATATAACCTTTAACCATGACTTAACCTTGACCAACACAATCCATAATCGACTCTCCTCTTCCCTTTTGGGGAGAATTACATTGGCTTGAGGCCCTTCAAATAGGGGCTATGTAGGCAACACTCAGTTGACATGGGGTCTTCTGAGGTTAGCTCGGCCATTCCTTTGTCCATTCATCTAATGGACCAACTATCTATACCAACCCAAAATCATGACCAAACAATCAGCCCTAACACTAAAAAAAGTCACCTTAGACTTCTCATGGGGCACATTGGAGATCATATACATCTCCCTGACCATAACACACAACTCTTGAGATCACTTATATCTCAACCCAACTCGACTAATGACCTTGGGGATCACAACTATCTCCTCAGACCATGACCACTTTTGAGACAACTATGCCTTGGTTGGTTTGATTGCATATGCTACCTCACGAATAATTAGCAAATTATGTGCAACCCACACTACAACCCTCACACCTATTGATGGATTGTGCTCCAGTTGATCCTCAATATTTGTGACATTTTTATGTTTTCCAGGAGCACTTCCTGAACTCGAGATACTTGGAACATGATGACCATTAGAGCTATAGCTTGGATCGTTTAACCCAATCAGCTACGACTAAATGCTGGGCATGGTTATTTTTATTTTAGCACTCCTCGACCTTTGACTGCAACAATTTGACCTACCTATCATGTGAAGTGGTATGCATGCAATCTAAACGTTTGCAGCGTTCACACTCAACCTTCACCATACCCATCCACCACCTATCAAATCGGCACCCGATATCAGGTTACCTTCCCTCGACTCCCAATTTGAGGGGGAATATCTCATCCCACATCTGGGGCAACTTACTCCTATTTTTTTCTTACAATTCATCATAACAACCAACAGGACAAAAATGACCTTATCCCATACCTGGGGTAACTTACTCCTATTTTTGTCTTGCAGTTCATCAAGAACAACCAACAAGACAAAAAGAGGCAAATGTAGACACCAAAATAGTGTCAACCCCCCTTGGTCCCTTTCTAACTTCAACATGCCTAACCTATACTTTATTAATTTAAAATACTTATTTTAAATTAATAATCCCCCTAGACACCTCACCTTAGATTCCTAGCTCTTAGGCCATTTATCACCCTATGACTAATCATAATTACCTAAGACCTATTTCAAATCCTCCACTAATCCTTGTGCCTATTAAACCCACCATTTGGACCATTTAAAAATGACAACCAAACCTGGCAGATGGAAGAATTGTCAAAAGGCTAAAAATAGTCTTTTTTCCCATTCTCTAGCCACCGACGTTGGTTAATAGTCGATCGATGCTGGTGGTATCACCGACGTCGGTTGCTTAAAACTAAATTTCGACCTTGACTACAGCCTGAATGTGAATTCTCTTGCTCCTAGGATCAGAATTCTCTTGCTCCTCGACTCTTTATAGGCATCAACATTTTATCATCACTCTCTAGGCTAAGAAAATCTATAGAATTTACTCCACACCAGATTGAAATATTGCATGAGGTCTCCTACATTGGCCATAATGGAAACAAGTCTTCTACACTTCTGGTTCTCCACCAAGAGCTAAGTATTCTTCTAGTTTATATTTTAGTATTTTTAGAATGCATTGGTGATTAGTCCATTGAATAATCTTGAGTACTATTGATAGACAACCTGACTTTCTTCCCAGGGCCTTCCTCTCATTCTTATTCCCTTTCCACCCTTGTCCTCTACCTTAACCCTTTCCCAGACCATATTCACTATCCTACAATCCTCCACAAAACATTAAACAGACGCAGACTCCTTCCAGACCCCTCTGTCAACCATAAACCCATCCAAAACCCATCCAAGGCCATTGCCTTGACTGACATCAACCATTTCCCCTACCGATGTCGGTAGACTAACTGACATCGGTAACATTGACCAACTGATAATCGCAGACTAACCTACGTCGGTGACTATGAGAGGCAGATTACAGGAATCAGGTACGTGTTATCTATTTCTCTTCTTTAGCCTTTCATTATTTCTCTTTCTCAAAACTATCTTTTGTCAAATAAGTGGACTGTCATCCCTCAAGGAAGTCTTTTCACTTCTGGGACCGAGCTTTGCTTGGCAGTCCACCATATATCTATCTAACATTTTTCTGTTTAAGTCTTATTCTCTCTACAAGTGTTGTCCTCCACAACCAAAGAGGAGCTCCTACAACATCTGGATAATGGTGTGCAACTTCATCTGGGTATCATCTAACCCCTCACCATTTAACTTCAGTTTCTCATTTCTTCTGAATGTAAAAAGTGAAAATGAGTTAGAAATATTCTAACTCATTTTCGCTTTCTACATTTAGAAGAAATGAGAAACTAAAGTTAAATGGTCAGGGGTTAGATGATACCCAAATGAAGTTGCGCACCATTATCCAGACGTTGTATGAGATCCTCTTTGGCTGTGGAGGATGACACCTGTAGAGAGAATAAGACTTAAAAAAATGTTAGATAGATATATGGTGGACTGCCAAGCAAAGCTTGGTCCCAGAAGTACAAAGACTTCCTTGAGGGATGACAGTCCACTTATTTGACAAAAGAGAGTTGCTAGAAAGAGAAATAATGAAAGGCTAAAGAAGAGAAATAGATAATGTGTACCTAATTCTTATAATCTACCTCTCATAGTTGCCGAATCTAGTTAGTCTGCCGCCGTCAGTTGGTCAATGTTGCCGATGTCGATTAGTCTACCAACATTGGTAGGGGTAATGGTCGATGTCGGTCAGGGCAATGGCCTTAGATGGGTTTTGGATGGGTTTATGGTCGATAGAGGGTTCTATAAGGAGTCTAGGTCTGTTTAATGGTTTGTGGAGGATTGCAGGATAGTGAATATGGTCTGGGAAAGGGCTAAGGTAGAGGACAAGGGTGGAAAGGGAATAAGAATGAGAGGAAGGTCTCGGGAAGAAAGTCAAGTTGTCTATTAATAGTACTCAAGAATATTCAATGGACTAATCACCAATGCATTCTAAAAATATTGAAATATAAACTGGAAGAATACTTAGCTCTTGGTGGAGAACCAGAAGTGTAGAAGACTTGTTTCCATTATGGGTGATGTAGGAGACCTCATGCACCATTTCAATCTAGTGTGGAGTGAATTATATAGAGTTTCTTAGCTTAGAGAGTGATGATAGAATGTTGATGCCTGTAAAGAGTCGAGGAGCAAGAGAATTCTGATTCTAGGAGCAAGAGAATTCACTTTTAAGCTGCATTCAAGGTCAAAATTCAGTTTTAAGCAACTGACATCGGTGATACCGCTGGCGTCGGTCGACTGTTAATCGACGTCGGTGGCTAGAGAATAGGAAAAAGGCTATTTTTAGCCTTTTGCCTATTTTTCCATCTACCAGGTTTGGTTGTCATTGTTAAACGGTCCAAATGGTGGGTTTAATAGGCACGAGGATTAGTGGGGGAGTCGAAATAGGTCTTAGGTAATTATGATTAGTCATAGGGTGATAAATGGCCTAAGAGCTAGGAATCTAAGGTGAGGTGTCTAGGGGGGATTATTAATTTAAAATAAGTATTTTAAATTAATAAAGTATAGGTTAGGCATGTTGAAGTTAGAAAGGGACCAAGGGGGTTGACACTATTTTGGTGTCTACATTTGCCCCTTTTTGTCTTATTGGTTGTTCTTGATGAACTGCAAGACAAAAATAGGAGTAAGTTGCCCCAGGTATGGGATAAGGTCATTTTTGTCTTGTTGGTTGTTCTAATGAACTACAAGACAAAAATAGGAGTAAGTTGCCCCAGATGTGGGATGAGGTATTCCCCCTCAAAGCGGGAGCCGAGGGAAGGTAACTTGATATCGGGTGCCGATTTGATAGATAGTGGATGGGTATGGTGAAGGTTGAGTGTGAATGCTGTAAAAGCTGAGATTTCATGTATACCACTTCACGTGATAGGTAGGTCAAATTGTCACAGTCAAAGGTCAAGGAGTGCTAAAATCAAAATAAATGGTCCCCAACATTTAGTCGTAGCTGATTGGGTTAAACGATCAAAGCTATATCTCCAATGGTGATCATGTTCCAAGTATCTTGGGCTCAAGAAGTGCTCCTAGAAAACATGAAAATGTCACAAATATTGAGGATCAACTGGAGCGCAATCCATCAATAGGTGTGAGGGTCGTAATGTGGGTTGCACACAATTTGGTAACTATTCATGAGGTAGCATACATGCAATCAAAACAACCAAGGCAAAGTCATCTCAAAAGTGGTCATGGTCTGAAGAGATAGTCATGATCTCTAAGGTCATTGGTTGAGTTGGGTTGAGATATAAGTGATCTCAAGAGTTGTGTGTTGTGGTCAAGGAGATGTATGTGATATCCAATGTGCCCCATGAGAAATCTAGGTAGCTCATTCAGTGTCAGGGCTGATTGTTTGGTCATGATTTTGGGTTGGTATAGATAGTTGGTCCATTAGATGGATGGATGAAGGAATGTGGCTGAGCTAACCCCAGAAGACCCCATGCCAATTGAGTGCTGCCTATATAGCCCCTATTTGAAGGGCCTCAGGATAATGCAATTCTCCCCAAAAGGGAAGAGGAGAGTTGAATATGGATTGTGTTGGTCGAGGTTAAGTCATGGTTAAAGGTTATATGGTTTGTCCATCAGGTAGACGAACAAACGAATGGTTGATGTCATTAGGGAGACGAATGGGCAAATGGATGGCCGAGCTAACCCCAAAAGACCCTATGTCATCTGAGTGCTACCTACATAGCCCCTATTTGAAGGGCCTCAGGTCAATGTAGTTTAGAAGAAGATTCAAAATGGTTGATGATTGGTTTGGTCATATTTTGAAATGATGAGTGTATGATGATGTTACAGCCTTTTCCATATTATGTGATGGTGTATTCTGTAACATTCATGATAGGGTTTTCCATCCCTAGCAAGTTTCCATATTGGTGATGGATGTATGATAAAAATGAAATGAGTATGCTTATGCTTCAGCAAGTAATGGTTTATGCTTGACATAATTTGTGTGGTCGATAGTTTCCATGTGTATTGGTTTCCATAGAAACTAGTGTGAATAGGCTATGATAATGTTAGTGGTCTAAAAAAGATTTGGTTGGTTTGGTTTGGTTTAGAAAATGATTTGGTTGGATTTGAATTGGTTGTATGTGACCAAATTGCATAAGAAGTGAAAGGTGCATTGCTCTTTCATTGATGAGGACCATAATGATAGCATAAATAGGGTTATTGCAAACAAAAACCTCGTTCATGCATTACGTCATTGACCATTGTTTGTGTTAGAGAAGTATTCAAATCACTCAATGCTAAGTGAGCTCAAAATCCCTTGGGTATGTTGGGGTAATAGCTTTGATTATGTGAGGTAGGAGGATAGCATAACCCTTTTTAGCAAGGATAACTTTGCCCCTTTTCTAGGTGACCTTGAGAATGACTATAGGCAAGTCCATGACTTAATTTTTTTTGGGTAGACTGATCGATGCAGGAAGTCTACATGGGGATGTTGTTTTATTTTGTGGTCATATGTGAAGCTCATCGATGTGGGAAGCTTCTAAGAGAGTGTTGTTTGGAGCAAAATTTGTGTATAGCCATCCTTCGAGGGAGTGGTCTATATTTTGCTTTGTATGTTGATGTCTTTAAATAACTGTCCTTCAATGGAGTAGTCTATTAATTACAATAATGATGTAGCTGTCCTTTGAGGGAGCAGTCTACATTTATAGTTTATGACCTTTGTATAGGCATCCCAATTTTATGTTTTTTTTACTAGACTTTTGGTCATGGACTTGACTATAGAGGTTTGGGGGTTTCCCTTTTTATAAGGACAAAGCATTCATTCTTTACCAAAGGGTTGACTAATGTTTGTAGGGAAAAAGGGTTGAAAGGAATAAGAATGACGATGACGGGGGTTGCTCAAGGGATGAGCTCAAGTTAAACATCAAGTGAATGATTACTTGATTAACAATAGAATGGTCGTAGATGCAAGGCATTAAGGGGCTCAGGTTCTGGCCAGCCTTCAAGAGAAGACAAATGATAAGTCCCTGATCCACACTTGTGTGTTATGATATAAGGTCCGAGCCAATTAGGAGCAAAGTTGCCTCATTTACTTCTTTCCATATTGGTCACATGTTGGTTTTATTTGAGGACAAGATCTCTGATTTTGAAATCTTGTTCTCTCAAACTTTTGTTATAGGCACGTTGGAGGCGATTTTGGTAGATATGGAAATAGTTGAGGGCAGCAAGGTGACGTTCGTCAAGTAACTCAAGTTGAGCCAACCGATCTTGATGAAAGTCATCATTAGAAAGTATGTCATGCAAAGAGATGCATAAAGAAGGTATTTGTATTTCAAGAGGTAGGACAACCTCTGTTCCATACACTAGAGAGAAAGGTGTAGCACCCATAGGGGTTTGAATGCTAGTGCGGTAGGCCCATAAAGTGAAGGGAATGTGAATGTGCCAGTCCCTTCTAGTGTCATTGACCACCTTCATTAGAATTTTGGTTAAGATTTTGTTGGAAGCCTAGGCTTGCCTATTTTCTTGTGGGTAGTAAGGCGACGAGAAGCTGAGCTTGATGCCAAATGAGTCACAAAGTTTCTAGACAGTTTTGTTTTTGAATGATTTGCCATTATCGATGATGATTTTGTGAGGTACACCGAAATGATAGATGATGTTGTTGTTGATGAAGTCAATGATTTTGTCAGCTTTAGTGGAGATGAGGGGAATCGCTTCCACCCATTTAGTGAAGTATTTGGTTGCAGTGATAATAGACTAATGTCAGAGAGATGAATGGGGGTTAATTTCACTAATTAGGTCTAAGCCCCATTATGAAAAGGGTCAGAAGTCCTTAGAAACTTGTAGAGCATGGCTAGGGACATGAAGTAAGTTAGCATGTTGTTGTCATTTGATACAACGTTGAACATAGTCACTACAGTCTTGGTGAAGAGTGGGCCAATAATAGCCCAGGTGAAGGATGCACTTTGCAACCGCGTTACCACTGAAATGCCCTCCATAAATCCCATCATGGACTTGTTTGATAGCGTGAGATGTTTCAGTGGAGGTTAGACATCAAAGAAGGAGGCCATTGAAACCTCATTTATAGAGAAGACCCCCTAGCATAGTATATCGAGTTGTGCTTTTGATAAAATCCCGTCACACATTGCTAGAGAGATTAGGGGGGACAATAGAATAAGTTAAGTAGTCCAAAAGTTGTTTATACCAAACATCCTACGGGCTAGAGTCGATGGTGCTGAAAAAGTTGATGTTAGTGGAGATTTATGAAGGTAACACCAAACAGTGTACCATAACATAAATTCTTGAAGAAGATGATGAGGATGGAATGCATGAGGTAAGAGAAGCCATAGTATCAGCAAACTTATTCATAGATTGAATAACAATTTGTAAGAGGTAATGGTCAAAATATTCTAGCAGGGTGTCAACATGATGTTTGTACCTTTGCAAAACTTCATTTTTACAAAGATATGAACCATTGATTTGATTGACGACTAGTTGTGAGTTGCCAAAGATGTTGATGGTCTTGATGCCTAGGAAAAGGGTGGTTTAAAGTCGCAAAATTAAGGCTTCATATTCAGCCATGTTGTTGGTACATTCAAAGTCAAGTTTGAAAGATAGGGGCATGCGCTCACCATCGTGAGGGATGAGAATGACCCCCGCACCCCCACCGTGTTGACATTTAGACCTGTCAAAGAACATTGTCATTTGATAAAAAATGTCATCGGTGGATAACGTGGTGATGGATTCGTCAGGGAATTCACAATGGGAAAGTTGGTTGTCAGGTAGAGGGGCATCCACTAATTGGTCAGTGATTGTTTTCCCCTTTATATATATTTGTTGGATGAATTCCAAGTCAAACTCAGTAAGAAGCATGAGCCAACGAGCCATACGTTGATTTTGGTATGGTTTGGAATGCATGTATTTGAGGGGGTTAGTGTGGGTGATGACATAAGTTTTGTGATTGAGAAGATAATGACGGAGTTTGGTAGTGGCAAAGACTAATGCCAAATAGAGTTTTTCGATATGAGTATACCAAATTTCATAGTCAATGAGCATTTGGCTTATTTAATAAACTTCTTGCTCACAATGTTGTTCATCTCAGTGCACGATCATGGCACCTAAAGAATGATTTGTTGCTGAGATGTAAAGATAGAAGGGTTGATCTTCTTTAGGTGGAATAAGGACTGGTGGAGAGACAAGATAATGTTTAAGAGCCTCAAAAGCCTCTTGGCAATCCTTATCCCAATTAAAGGAGACGTCCTTTTTGAGGAGGTGATGAAAGGGTTGACATCAGTCGGAAAGCTACGAGATGAAGTGATGAATAGATTGAAGCTTCCCTTGCAGGCTGCAAAGTTGATTTAGATTGGTAGGTGGCAACATCTCGAGTATAGCTCTTATCTTAGCGGGATCAATCTCAAAGCCATGAAGGGAATTGATGAAGCCTAAAAGCTTCAAAAAGAGAACCCCAAAGATGCATTTCTTGGGGTTGAGTCAAATGTTGTATTAGAGGAGGCGAGTGAAGATGATTTTGAGAATAGTTAAATGGTCACGGCGGAGTTTAGATTTGCCTAGTAGGTCATCCACATAGTCCTCCATGATTTTGTGGAGGAGATCGTGAAAGATGTAGGTCATGGCGCATTGATATGTGGTGCTTTCATTTTTTAGGCCAAAAGGCATGACCCTATAGCAAAAAGTTCCCCATGGGGTGATGAAGGTAGTTTTGTGCTGATCTTCTGGCGCAATCAGGATTTGGTTATATCCTAAAAACCTGTCCATGAGTGATAGCATCTCATGACCAGCCGTAAGATCAAAAAGTTGGTCAATATTGGGTAGAGGAAAATCATCTTTTTGGGCAAGCCAAGTTAAGGTCATGATAGTCAGTACAAATTCAGATCCCCCCAGTTGCTTTGGTGATAGGGATGATATTTGACACCCATTGTGGATAATCAATGGGTTAGATAAAGGAGACAGAGAGAAGATGTTGAAGCTCCTCTTTGACAAGGAGTGCAATGTGAGGATGCATCTTGTGAAGCTTTTGCCTGACAGGCGTAACCTCTGGGTTTGTGACGATGTTATGGATGACGATGTTAGGGTCGATGCTAGGCATATCACTGTAGGTCCAAGCAAAGGCTTTGCTATGGTCTAAAAGGAATTTGGTATAGTCAATTTGTTCCTAGGTATCCAATGATTGACCAATCTTTAAGATATGAGGAACGTTAGAAGATGGTAGGTTAATGTCAATGGTTGATTCATTTAACATAACCTACATTTTTAAAGGAAGTGATCATTAGATGAAAGAGTCATCTGCACCCATGTAGGTGAGAATGGCATCATCATCTATGCATTAGATAGTGTTGATGGTAGCAGATTCATCATCTATCATGTTTGGATAAATGAGAGGGAGAGACCTAGATACCCCACCTAGTTGATAGGTTAGGGGTTCCAAGCGAATGGTGTTTATGCCAAAAAAAACTAAGATGGATGGAAATCACCGACTCTATAGGTGAAAATGGGGGAATAGGCGAGTTTGGAGGTGATTATTCTAGGATAGGTTTAGGGTGAGGGTTTTTAGAAGTTTCAGTAGGTTCTTCAAAACCCAGGGCATGCCACTTCTTGGCATTCTTTATGGCCTCATCATTTGGTGGTTCGACGGGTTGGTGGGAGCCTTGTTTGTAGCGCCCAAAGCCAAAGCCATTCCATGCACACCTATAAAGATAGGTATGAGCAAATTTTTGGTTGCCAAGAAAAGAGAAGTCATATGTAAATAGTTGGGGTGATGAAAGAGGATTCCCATCAGTGGGAGCTCGATCTAGCCCTTCATAGATGAGATTTGTTTGAAGATTGGGAGGACCATAAGGGATGACCATTCTGATACGATGGTCATAGTTAGGATTGTGATGAATTTGTCCATAATCTTGAGGAGTCTAGAACATGTCTAAGGTGAGTAAACGATACTCCCCAAGTGAAAGACATTGGAAGGTATCTTCCATAGGGTCTTTTGTTGTCACTTGAGGAGGTGATGTAGGTGTAACTGCCATTTACGTACTTGTTGAAGCTTATGTAGGTGGAGGCAGTGTTTGGGTCAATGTCTTGAAAGGAATGAGAACATCATTCGGTCGATAAGTTGTGTTGCATGTCTTGAAAGGGGAGGGGTCTATGGGAATGACATGGACTTGACCGTCGTGTTTAAATTTGACACAACAGTGTAATGTAGAAGGGACACAGGCCATGGCATGGATCCAAGGTCATCCAAATAACATGTTGTATTAGAACTCTCCCTTGATGATGTAGAAGAGATATGGGATTGTTTGTGGGCCAAAATGAATATGTAAGATGATGGTGCCAATGGTAGTGGCGGTGGAGTCATTAAAAGATCGAAGAATTGCGTCAATTTTAGAGATACAATTCTTTGGGAGGGCTAATTGGTCATAGGCATGGGTGGAAATGATATTGATGCTGGTGCCCCCATCAATCATAACTTGATTTATGTGAGTTCGATCAACGTAGGCTGTGATGAAAAGGGCAACATCCTGATCTTCCAAGTTGGAGGTAGGAATCTCAGAATCACTATAGGTAATAGAGGCGATGGTGGGTAATGATCAGACTAAGGCAGCTAGTGGTTGGGGGTCCTCGGGTTGGACCTCCACTGCCTATAAAGCTTTGATTAAATCTTGACGATGTTGTGGAGAGCTTTGAATGAGTTCATATAAAGTCATCTTCACGGGAGTTTGGTGAAGCTGTTTCACCATAGAATCATGGATTGCCTCTGAAGAAGTTGGTTGGGATGTACCCAAGATAGAAATCTTAGGTTTTGGTGGTTGAGCAAGTTTGACAAATGGGTAAGTCCAAGGAATAGAAACATTATCTTTTCCTTTATCTTTCATGGTTTGTGACCTGGTGGCCACATTAATGGTGTTGATTTCAAATAAAGGGGGTGAAAGAGGTAAAGGGACCATAGTCTAATGATGGGATTCTGATGAAGGTGAAGAGGATGTTTGAGAGACATTTAACAGTGTTGGAGATTTTTTGACAGTATCCTCAACAAGAAGGGTGTCTTTCTCAAAGTATTGGTGAATAACAACCTTGAGGGCACAACAATTCTCAGTATCATGTCTCGGTGAGTGATGATATAGGCAGATTTTAATGTCATCGAACCAAGACGATTTTGGTCTGAGAGGTTGAAATGGTTTAATAGGTGGAAGAGTGATGTTATAAGTTTGAAAAAGTCGACACAGTATCAAAGCATATGAACCCACTAATGGGTCTGTGCTTGTTGATGCACTAGGTGTTGATGAATTTTGTTTGGGAGTTATTGAGGGAGATTTCCATACCACCTTTTGGGTTGGTGGTGTGGTCATTCGCGTAGACGACACTTTCTTTGTGAGGGGTGCCAATTTTTTTAGAGGAGGTATGTTTTTGGTGGGTAAAGGGAGTAATGGAGGCAACTTTTTTTTGTTAGGTGTTGGAGTTGGGAACACTCCTATTAAGGTAGAAGGATGAGGGCCCAAAATAGAGGGCAATGGTGATGGTGGAGGAGGAGTTCTATGACGTGGTTTAGTGGCCTTTTTAAATATGATGTGAGGACCACTATTATGGGGGGTGAGATTCAAATCTCCCTTCACTTGCAGGTGAGTGAGGTTAGATATGGGGTGAACACCAAGGGATTTAACCAGTGTTGGTATGGTGGATGTTTGTGAGGGTTTAGGTTCAGATGCAGATGCAGATGGTTGAGCTTCTGAAGATTTGGAAGTAGAAGCTTGGTTCTCGTTGGAGACTTTGGGAGATTTTGTCGAAGGAGGGTCGTTAGTATGAGATGAGATGGGATGTGTAAGATAAGGAGCTTTGAGTCACTCCCATAATGCCTCATGTTCTAAGTTCCTCGAATGGAGAAATCCTAAGTTTTCATCCAGTCGAGAGAATGGTTTAGAAGCTGTTGTGCTAGGCTTTATAATTGGTTTTTCAAAAGATTTGGGTGGTTGTGAGAGTGGAAATGTGTTAGATGCGGAAATCTCAGGCCAAAGGCAAGAGAGAGAGCCATTACTAGATCATCTTCGGTTGAAGTAGGTGAAGAGACAAGTTCTTCTCTTGGTGGAGAAGGAATTGGAGAATGGGGTTCTTTGAGAGGAAAGAGCATAGGGATGATCATGCCTTCTACTTGTGGTTAAAGAGTAGGAAAGGTATGGTCCTCCATTGGTAGTAGGAAGGATGAAGGTGGGGCTAGTGGCATTGGTATGGTTAAAGCATCCTCCAATATAAGAGGGGTAGATGGAGGACTATTAGGAGAAGAAGACTCTTCTTCCTGTGGGGGGGGGATAGGTTGACTAACCTCTTCAGTTTGTGGAAGAGGTTGGTTAGGGACAAAAGGTGAAACCATATCGATTATGCATATATTATGCTCTTGGGGGTCTTCAGCTGTGGTTTGAACGTTGTTTTGGCTAGGGGGATGGTTAGGAAAAGGTTGTCTAAAAATGTCTATGTTTTGGTTAGGTGGCGCATTTGGGTTATCCAAGACAAGATCACCTTTGTCTAGCATATCTTGGACAATGTTCTTGAAGGTTTTACAATTATATGTGTCATGGCCTTTGACACGATGATAATTATAGAAGTCATTCTCCCTATACCATGCAGGGATGGCACGCGAGGGATCAAATTGAGGTGGTGGTCAAATTTGGGGGAGGTTGAGGACTCCCTGTTTGACTAGTTTATCCAACACAGAAGCGTATGATTCTCCAATTGGAGTATATTGACGCTGTACGTATCATTGTTGGAATTGTTTTGTGATGTATTTTGATGTGGAAGGTTGAGATTGGCTAGTTGTTGTTGAAGATGATGGCCTAAGGACCACAGTGTTTGCTGATCCCTTGGACTTAGAATTAGAAGAAGAAGATTTGGATGAAGGGTCATTTGATTTTGCATTAGTATTTTTACTATGCAGTTTGACTTTATTTTTTTCTATAGCATAGAGTTCAAGCTTCCTAGCCATGGTGAAAGCTTTGTCAAATGTGCAGAATGTTTGGACCCGCAAAGTAGATGAGATGTGTTTGGCACATACTTGTGAGAAGAGCTCAATGAGCTCAGGTTGAGGTAAAGAAAAGGAGAGTTGGTTGATTAAGCCTCTCCATCGAGCAATGAAATCAGCTATTGATTCATCATCAAATTATTTGATAGAATATAGGTCCGTGATGGAGACCTTTTTAGTTATGTTAATAGAAAAGTGGTCAAGTAATAGTTGAGCTAGTTGAGTGAAGGTAAATAGAGAGTGACTGGTAATATAACTATACCAATCGAGGGTAGCACCAAAAAGTGACATGGGAAATGTGCATAGTAATAACACATCATCATGTGCTATAAGGTAACAAGCGTGTCTAAATGCTCATAGATGTTGTTGTGGGTCCTCTTTACTCTGAAAGTGAGTAAACTTGGGAAGTTCCCACTGACTAGGATATGGTCAGATTGGGACTGATCGATGAATAGGTTCACTACAGATTTATTCATATGAGAGGACATTTTTTGAACCCAAAATGGATGTCTCAAGATTAGACACCTTATCCATCAACATCTTGATTAGATCAGTTGATGGATTTGCAGGTGGGGCACCCCCTAGGTTGTAAGGCATTTGGAAGGTGTTAGATGGAGTGTATGACATAGTTGGTTGCGCTTGTATAGGCACAACATATTGGTAACTAGTCATAGGGACTAATGTTGAAGTCAAGGGTGGTTGTGTCATGAAGCTAAAAGGCACAACTTGGCTTGATGTCGCCAAAGGTGGTTGGATGGTGGCAACACTAGCCAAAGGATAAGTAGTCACTCTTGTATTTATGGGTGCAAGAGTAGGTGGGATGGAGACAATTAAGTTCTAGAATGGTGTAAGAATTTGTTGAATGGTTTGTGGTTGAGGGGGTATAGGAACCCCAAAGGAGGTAGGTCCAGAAATAGAAGGGGAGGCAAAATTTTGAGGATTGGCCATGGTCGGGCTATTAGTCGAGGCAATAGCCTAAGTGATTATGGTTTGGGTAGTGGATGGTGTTGATGTCATTGCCACTTTGACTAAGGAAGTTGGCATCCCATAAACTAGGTTGCCTGAAGGATCTCGCATTTGACTTCTCGTGAGATAGTGCTGAAGAGCCTTGACATTGAGGTCAAGGAACTTTTTAAAGTCTTGGTCCCCTTCAGGAACAATATGGGGTTGAGTTGGGGTTGGTTGGATAGGAGTACATCTAGTTTTTGAATTATACTCCATTTGGGGACTTGATATAGAAGGCGAAGACAGGAGTGGTTGTTGCCTTGCATGGTCAACAAGAGTTTTTGTTTGACTACATGTCAAAACCATTCAAGGCAAAATAGATTCAGGTTCTAAAAATTGTATGTTTCAGCCTTAGAAAACCAGAATGTGTTTTTAACAACAAAAAGGTCAGGTTTTTAGCTTGTTTAAGAATAAAGATTTTTGATAGTGACCGACATCGGTAGAAAAACTGATGTCAGTGAATAAGTTGCCGATGTCAGTTAGATAACTGATGTCAGTGAAGATAGTTGCCGATGTCGGTGGAAAAATTGATGTCGGTTACTGTGTATTTCTAGAAACTCAAAAAACTAAAAGTTTTTGGAAGAAAGAAGAAAGTCTGAGTTGTTTTTGGATCTTAGAATGCGACCTCACCAGCTCAAAAAATTAGATACAGATAGAAAAATAGATGATGGAAAGCAACCACTAGACGTTAATTCCTAAGAATAATTTTTAGAGTTGTGTTGGCTTATGCCTTAGAAGAGTGTGTTTGGGAAGTTGGGCTTTTAGAACGGGTCCTAAAAGAGGCAGTCTAAAGTTGGTTTTAGGTTATGTTTTGGTGCTCAAAAGTCTGTGTTAGGTTCTATATGTGGCCTAGTGCTAGGAGATTGCTCCCCTCACTTCACAAGCCCAGAGACAAGCTAGGTCGCTTAGCCAATATATACTTCCCCTAGAGTTTATGCTCTGCCAGAGAATAGAGTGGGTTCTCCAATTGGTAGTGAAGTCCAAGTAGGATTACCAGGAAGGGTAAGGTATCCACTAGGTGATGAAATCCTAGTCAGGCCTTGTCTCAGGTATGTTTAGATGTTTGATTTTGTGAATGTGGTTAGGTTGTGTAACATATGTGCACTACAATTTATTCATAATGCGTTGTTAATTACTAGATGAGCTAAAAATGCATTCAAGTAGGAATGAGATGCAATATATTTTTAACCCAAATTGAAATTTTTTGTTCGGATGCAAACAATTAGGAAAAGGTTAAGAGCATGAATTTCACTACTCTAAGATGTAGAAAAGAAGTGACAAGAAGAAAATGTTCTTTTTAACTTGTGCTAATGGTGTTTTTTCAAAAGAGAAAGAAAGAAGAAGGATGCAAGAAGATAAAATTTCCTAATGCACCTATATGAAATTTTGTCTTTAGAAGAAAATGAAATGAACCCAAGGAAAACTCTAGGGTCCCACCGGGCGTGCCAAAATGTTTCTAACTCATTTTTGCTTTTTACATTCAGAAGAAATGAGAAATTGAAGTTAAATGGTCAGGGGTTAGATGATACCTAGATGAAGTTGTGCATCGTTATCCAGACGTTATAGGAGCTCCTCTTCGGCTGTGGAGGATGACACCTGTAGAGAGAATAAGACTTAAACAGAAAAATGTTAGATAGATATATGTTGGACTACCAAGAAAAGCTTGGTCCCAGAAGTACAAAGACTTCCTTGAGGGATGACAGTCCACTTATTTGACAAAAGAGAGTTGCTAGAAAGAGAAATAATGAAAGACTAAAGAAGAGAAATAGATAACACATACCTGATTCTTGCAATCTACCTCTCACAGTCACCGATGCCAGTTAGTCTATCGTCGTCAGTTGGTCAATGTTGCTGATGTCGGTAGGGGAAATGGTCGATGTCGATCAAGGCAATGGCCTTGGATGGGTTTTGGATAGGTTTATGGTTGACAAAGAGGTCTGTAAGGAGTCTGGGTCTGTTTAATGGTTTGTGGAGGATTGCAGGACAATGAATATGGTCTTAAGAAAGGGCTAAGGTAGAGGACATGGGTGGAAAGGGAATAAGAATGAGAGGAAGGCCCCAGGAAGAAAGATGGGTTGTTTATAAACAATACTCAAGAATATTCAATGTACTAATCACAAATGCATTCTAAAAATACTGAAATATAAATTGGAAGAATACTTAGCTCTTAGTGGAGAACCAGAAGTGTAGAAGACTTGTTTCTATTATGGCTGATGTAGGAGACCTCATGCAATGTTTCAATCTGGTGTGGAGTGAATTATGTAGAGTTTCTTAGCCTAGAGAGTGGTGATAGAATGCTGATGCCTACAAAGAGTCAAGGAGCAAGAGAATTTCGATCCTGGGAGCAAGATAATTTACCTTTGGGCTGCAGTCGAGGTCAAAATTTAGTTTTAAGCAACCGATGTTGGTGATACCGCCAGCGTCGGTCGACTGTTAACCAATGTTGGCAGCTAGAGAATGGGAAAAAGGCTATTTTTAGCCTTTTGCCCATTCTTCCATCTGCCAGGTTTGGTTGTCATTGTTAAACGGTCCAAATGGCAGGTTTAATAGGTGCAAGGATTAGTGGGGGAGTTGAAATAGGTCTTAGGTAATTATGATTAGTCATAGAGTGATAAATGGCCTAAGAGTTAGGAATCCAAGGTGAGGTGTCTAGGGGGGATTATTAATTTAAAATAAGTATTTTAAATTAATAAAGTATGGGCTAGGCATGTTGAAGTTAGAAAGGAACCAAGGGGGGTTGACACTATTTTGGTGTCTACAAATACCTTCCATGTTTATTTCAAATGTCTTTGAAAAGGATTTGATATAGCTATGACACCTTTTTATTTGGTAAGAACCCTAATGCACGTGATTGGAATTTTCTTTTGAGGTATCTCTTAGGAGATATCTTAAACATACAAATGATTGGAATTTTATTTAAAGGTATCTCCTAGGGTAAATAATTAAGGGCCTTGGAATACCTTCCATGTTGATTTCAAAGTTATTTGTAAAGGATTTGATATAACCATGACAACTTTTTATTTGGCAAGAACCTTGATGCACACTATTGAAATTTTATTTTGAGATATCTCCTAGGAGATAACTTGAACATGCACATTATTGGAATTTTATTTCAAGGTATCTCCTAGGAGATACCTTGAATGGAATTGGAATACCTTTCATGTTGATTTCAAAAGTCCTTATAAGGGATTTTATATAACCATGCCACCTTTTTATTTGACAAGAACCCTAATGTATGTGATTGGAATTTTATTTCAAGGTATCTCCAAGGAGATACCTCCAAGGGCCTTGGAATACATTCCACATTGATTAAAATGGTCCTTGCAAAGGATTTTATATAACCATGGCAACTTTTTATTTGGCAATAACCCTGATGCACACTATTATAATTTTCTTTTGAGATATCTCCTAGGAGATACCTTGAACATATACATGATTGGAATTTTATTTCAACATATCTCCTAAGAGATACATTGAAGGGCCTTGGAATACCTTCCATGTTGATTTAAAAGTTCTTTATAATGTTTTTGATATAACCATGGCACCTTTTTACTTGGAAAGAACCCTGATGCCAACTTTGATTGAATGCAAGAATGACACATGGAACTCCCATAACCAACAAAAATTAGAGGGCCATGCCAAAGAGCATGCCAAAAATAGAAATATTCCACATGGAAAGTTTATTTATCAAACATGATGTCCTTTTATTTTGAATACAAACATTTCTTGGCATCTTCTAATTGAAACTTGAGATCATTGATAACTTTCTTATCTTTTTTGGCATCTTTCTTTAATGTACATATCTAATCTTCAAGTTCCTTGATCATATCCTTCCACTATTAATTCTCTTTCTTCAAATATATATCCATCTTTGTACCTATTTAGAATCTCCTTCAAGTTGTTAATCTTCCTCTAAAGAACTTGCTTTGATACCAATTATTAGAGGTACAATCACTGAGAGGGGGGAGTGAATAAGTGAGCCTAGATAATCCAAATTCAATTTAAAAACTCTTTCAAAATCTTAATTAAATATCACAATCATTCATGAAGCATACACATAATTCATAATAATGAGTAAGAGAGACAATGCAAGATCAAGCACATAAAGTTAGTTATATGTGAGAAACCCTTTTGGGGAATAAAACCCATTGGACCCTAAAATTAGACGACAGTCCTATAATAACAAAAAATAATTTATGAAAACTATACTAATAAAGGAAATACCATCCCTTATTTAGTGAGACTAGAATCCCATAAGGTGCTACTACACTAGTCCAGTTGAGCAACCACAACATCTGGACTTTTAAAAAGTTTCACCTTGTAAGGAGGCAATAACTACCTTAGATCTTAAACAAACACAACAACACCTATGAAAAACTCCACCTTTGAACTAATGTCTTCAACACCTGATGATTCAACCATGACTATCACTCTTTAGCTTCAACAATAACTCTATCACCTAACACACCCTATTAGCCAAAGTACATTACATACTTGAACCAACACATAGAAAATTAGGACACATTACATATCCAAAATAACCCCACTCCTAAAATATACACACTCAATGCATCCAAATCCACCTTTTGGATCACACTTCAATCCTTAGCAATAACTCTATCACCAAAATAGCAACATGACCAAATGGTCATACACACAATCCACACATTGATCTACTTCTCAGAATAACCACCGAGATCACTCAAACATTAGTAATCCTTCACTCACACACAAGGCATCCAAACCATCCTTTTTGATGAATCTATAACTCTTCACTCATCCTCAACCTACAGGATCACTATTTTGACATAAAATGATCATAGTTACCTTTGCTCACCTCTATGTATGCTCAATCAACTCCGACAGGACTTTGTACATAGGAAAACTATGAATGAATACACATTCATCTTATTAATATTTTTTCATATTGAATATATATATTCCCACCTCCAAATTCCACATAAATCATCCTCATGGAGTCTAGATCACCTTCCAATAGCTAATTCACCATGAGACATCTAAACAACATCAAAACAAGCTCAAATATCTTTCTCAGGTTACTTGTAGAATACAGTCAAACACATAGTCATATTTGGATTATAATATATTTTAATATACAAATATTCAGATCATCTAACTATGTTTCATTAGAAGTGCCATGGAGTCCTCTACAACTTTGTTTTTTACTCCATCAAGAAATTTGTCTTGGATCAAAAGTTATGGATGAAATACATAGAATTCCTTTTTCCATTTGTAAATTTGAATATTCAAATTCAAACTAGTGACTAATGTGATCACAACCATATGACCAAATCCACTAGACTCACCCATACATGGTAATGGTGACATCAACAAACTGCCTACTCATATTTCTTGTCACTAGACCAAAATGTCTAGATAAAAATAATGATCAACTAGATGAAGTACACTCACTTTGATACTCACTATAAGTACCCTTAACACCCCATAGGGTCTATAAAACATGTCCATACCAATAATATCATCCATAAAATTCATCCCTTAGTCAAACACTGAAGAACCATGAAATAATCTTGAGGCTCATTGAAGCACACTTTGTCATTATCATTCTATCATACATGACACTTCATCAACATCCTTGGTCACCTTAGAGACATCATTGACAAACATCCAATAGTTTCCCCCTAATTTATAACTATAAAATAATTTTTACCAAAATTAATACAAGGAGACAAATAATTTGAGAGTTTGTCTATAGTGTTCTCTTGTGTGTGTTTTGTGATTTATGATTCTCACACTTTTAGATGGCCAATAGTTTATTTTCTGAAAGCTAATTTAGTAATAACACATTAAGTTGTGGACTTTAGAGGAGAAATCAAGGATCCAAAATTAGTTGAATATTTAATTCCATGAAATCTTCACCTATATCTGCTTAAGAGACTTAGAAAATATGTTGACAATTAAGACATTGAAGAAATAAGGTCTTGCATATTTTTAAAGTTCATAGGATCTTATTATGTTTGAAGAATCATTTATATTTCTTCCTTACTTTTTTCATCCCAACATCTAATAGGTTTAGTAATTGATCCTAAATTCAAATACTCAAAGGAGCTAGCCTCACAACTAGAGGTTTGGTCTAGATACAGTCATCCCATAGCCTCAAATCATTCCAATGTCTAGATATGAATTATATCTAAGCAATCTAATTTCAACTGGGTGTTATCTAGGTTTCTAATAGAAATCAAAGGAGATCTATTAGTATTTTTTGTTGAAAGGGAAATTTATTTTATGCCCTACCTTACTCCCTCCTTTTGAAAATTTTAAACATGAATCACTTTAGATTAATGCTCATTGTGTATATCCATTTATTTGTTTAAGAGTTTGGGCTTATATTGGAAAATACAAAGCAAATTATATCATAACAAATTTAGGTATATTATGTCACTACCATATTATTATTGTCCCTCCAACAATGTCTACTTGCAAACTAGAAGGTGGTAAGTTCTAACCACATAATATCTACAAAAAAATTGAGTGATGCCCCAAGGTGTCACTACCTTATTCTTATTGTCCCTATAATATGAGAAATGTTATTCTACTATTCACATTACATCCTTAACATAGACACATATTAACAATCTAGGAGGACTTGAGGATGAATATGAATATCCTCAACCGAGTATTTCCTATCATGCACTTTTAGGTATTAACACTCCTCCAAATATTAAGGTAGTAGTTTTACTCAAGAAATAGAAGTTGATTATATTTATTTACTCTTGGAGTACACACAAATTCACCAACAGTAAGTTGGCTACTCAATTGGACTATTTCATTTACCCAACTCTAGAATTTCAAATCCTAATTACAGGTGGGGGTATAGTCAATTGTTCTGGTAAATTCATAGCATAAAGCTATGGGATACTATCTATTATATTATCTTATGTTTTCTATTATCATAGATGGGACTAACATTTTTTTAATATTGTAATGGCTCACCACTTTATGCACAATTGAGATGAATTTTGAGTAACTATTCATGCTCATTCATTTAGAAGGAATGACATTTGAATTGCATGGTTTATTGACTAAATCTATGTAATTGGTTATGTTCACCAGATGATGAAGATGATCAAAAAAGGTGCAAAGTAACTATTGTGCAAGTATTTTCCATAGAATTTTAACCAAACTAGGAGTCCACCCATATTGATTTACAACTGGTGGAGTGTACCCATTTTTGTCTTATACACCCACTTGACTTCTTTGACCTCTTTTCATTTTGAAATAGGCTTTACAACAGGGCTCACTGCTACCTAGGCCAACCCAAGGCCTCCCTGAGCTCGACACATATTATTAAAAAGTGTACTATTTTTTAATTAAAAATTGATTGAAGTATATACAGGCAAAGTATTTGGAATTATATTTATTATATTATTTTATTAAATTTTAGTGTTACAATTTGAAAAACTTGTTTGCCCAAACAATAGTCATGTGCATGATCCTTCAACAAAAGGCTTGCTAACATCACAACTGGGTGTGCTCCAGTAGGGCAAAAAAATATTATAATAATCTAGGTAGACTATCTAAATCTTAGAGATTTCATAATATATTAAGATGATAAATAATGAATAAAAGGGCCAAGTCAACCCAAATAAATCACACATTTTAGATAGAGTAAAAAAATATATTGAACACTATTAAGATTAAATACCTAAAAATAAGGATCTACAGAAATAACAGTAACAAATATGGTCAATGCTTTAGATACTCTACAACTTGCTCTATTCCAATTTGTTAGTGCTTTATAGTTATGTTCAGAAAAAACTAAGAATATGTAGGAACAAGAATATATTTGGTCAGACATGTTCAATGGTTTTTGTTCCTTTTAAAAATGTGTAAAAATTATATGGACCCTATTTTACAAAGTAAGTTTAAATTTCAAATTTGTTAGGGAGTCCCACCTATTTTTGGATGCAAATGCAACTTAGGAGTAGTCAAGTCGAATTCAAGGCGTGTGATATATTTTATATATTAAAATGATATTTATATATGTTATATTAAAATATGTAATATTTATTTAAAATATATACTAAAAATATATATTATATAATGTAATATAATACTACAATATTATATATTATATAATATATTTTAATATTAATATTAATTTATTATTATTATTATTATTATTATTATTATTATATAATATATATGTTAATATAGTGTATAAATGAAATTATTATTATATATTTTCGTATAATATATTTAATATTAAATATATAATTTATATATAATATTACTTAGTTTATAATATATATATATAGACACACACACAGAGATATCATAACATATAATGTATGTATGTATGTATTGGTAAAAGGGGTTATGTAAAGTGAAAGAGTGTAAAATTATAATTAATAATTAAATATAGTAATTCCAAACCCTTGACAATGTCAACATATTAATTAAGATCATATTTAAAGATAATTATGGGTACAGATCGATCAATATCTAAATCACCATGTAATGATTTAGTCTATGATGGATTGTATTATGTATGTAAATAGAGAGCCTCTTAGCATGTAATCTCTACATCAAAACTACAACTCCCTTGGTTTCAATCAGGGCACATCTATATTCATTGGATAAGGATCTCAATTGTGGCATATCACATTTTATCTTGGTGATTACAATGGAGAAATTGCTTTTGTTACAATGGCACTAAGAAAATTAAAAGTGACCAAGAGGAATTTTGGGTTTAAAAATTGGATAAAAAATGGAAGTAAACATATATGTTCCAAAGAAACCATCTATTCCATTACATAAATCATAGAGAACCATAATTGGTTTACATTGAATCTAATTAGAAACAACCACCATAATTGATTTATATCAAATCCTTCTCTTCATCTAATTTAAGTTCCAGTGACTAGAGCACCACAAGATCTACATTAGTGTGGTCGAGTAGTAGTATTAGTTGGACCATCTTTATGTCCACTCTCATAAGCATCAGTATGGGAAAATTGGCTTGTATGTTAATGAGGGTGTCAATAAGTGTGTTAAGTGTATGTAAACTATCAATCTCTATAACATCCTTCAATGTAGAGGGGATTATCTTAGGCTAAAGTGGTTATTTGATAGAGATTCTTACAGGTTGATTAGGCACATGATATGCACCCAACCTATCTTATCGAAAGCCTTTCTATTGGCCTTAAAAACTCTTAATAATAAAACTAATAAAGAATTTCATTCAAGATATTAAACTTGCACTAAATTTTCCTCATAAAATATGAAGGAAGCTCATTGTTCATAAACATCCACCATTACTCCCAAAAATTCTTTCTCATCAATGAATGGTGGCAATAGTGGATTGAGAAATGTTTGAATTACATTAGAAGAGGCACATTGGTTTTTGGATTATTGAATAATGAGAATTTTTTTTCTTTTTTTATTTTTTATCTCTCAAACTAATGGCTAAAAATTTGCAGTCCTATGTTTTTTAAAAATTTGTATAATATACATTGCTCATAAAATTATGAGTATTTTATATAAAAAAATTTATTTAAAAATAAATAAATAAATATGATTGGATATAAAACTATAGTTAGAAACAACAAATTCATATTATATGAAATAAAGAGTATATACCATTATATTAAAAAAACTATAGCTTGCTTCAAGGTTAAACAACCTTTATGGAAAGATTTACAGATGTGGGACCAAATTTGGTCTGTAAAACAACCTCTAAGATTTTAGAAGTTGGCTCTTCATTTAATTTTGGGGGTGAAAAGGGATAGAATAAAGGAAAACAAATAACATGGAAAGTAAATCTAATTTAAGATGATGCACTCAGAGATTTGAAACATTAACCTATAATTGCATAAAATAGATTAGATCCTGAAGCATCACAAATCATAAAGGAGCATAAACATGAACTACAGTCTATTATGCAAGCAAAGATCAAAACTATAGAAGAAAAAGAAAATAAATAGCAGACAGAGGTAATTTTACACTCCAAATAACATAGAACATCACATCCTTGTAGATGGAAATAAAAATATATAAGGCTATAAGGGCACATACAAAGTGCCCAATCACATCCATGAGGTGTACCTGCTATGGTTGCAGAATGAAAAAGCTCACTAACTGTAAGTACTCCTAGTCTATTACAATGGTTGGTTATCATTTGTTTGTATTCTTACTTTTGTAAATAGGTATGTTGAATACATGCATCTTAGTATCTATGCATTATAAAAAAATCATGAATAAGACTATGGTATACACTAGACAAAAATGCCAATCAGTCTTGTCTGTGAAAATTGATGAACACATCTCTAGCTCACTTTATGGAACTTATAGTCAAAAACACTAGGAAACATATCTCATAATCAGCCTTCAAAATTAAAGTTAGTAAGGAAATTATCATTCTGGTCTTATAAACTATAGAAATAAACCAAAGGATTTGAGTGAAGAAATAAAATTATCGAGATAGATATTCATTGGCACTTTATCTTAATTTGAATCTATTCAATAGAAGAATTACGTATCACTAATTTAGATTGCAACTCAAAAGACCTGATCATTAACTAAAATTTGATGGTCATTTTGTAAAGTAGACATACTTGATTCCTTTATATAATTTGTATGTAATCTAATAGTTTGTAGACTTTTTATAACTAAGTTCGAAGGGCTACTAAAAATTAATAATTTACATTATTTGAAATTAACTGATTGTACATCTACTTTACTACCAACTATCACATTCCAAGTAT
Source organism: Torreya grandis (assembly GCA_037957365.1). Lineage (NCBI taxonomy): Eukaryota > Viridiplantae > Streptophyta > Pinopsida > Cupressales > Taxaceae > Torreya > Torreya grandis. The sequence continues at coordinate 1,928,145 of JARHVA010001913.1, forward strand.
CATATGCAACATCAAATTTAATCCTTGTGACATGATTTCAACTTCATGATATGTGATTGCAACTTTTAATTTAATTCCTCTCAAACATAATAATGTTTGATAGATTTTCTCTTCGAAGTAATCTACCTCATTTGCTACACATAAGGTGAAGCACCATAGGTTTTTAATTTCATACCTGTGATTGCATTTACCCATTTTTTGATGTTACGTGGCATTATAAAATACATTAAAGGCATAAAAATTCATTTAATTTTATTAAAAATTCAATATTATTTCCATACCATTAACAATATATAGATATATCATAATTTCTATAATCTTGATAAATGAAGTTTTCATGATTCTTGTATTGAAATATTTTTTTCAAGAGTAAGGTTGCTTGGTTGATAGTTTCCTATTTTAATTTAATTGATTTTACATTGATGTGATTTGGACCTATAAATGATGATTTTCAAATCACTTCACTACATGTCTAATTGATAATGACACATGGATCATTTACTTCCATTAATAAAAATACACATTTTGTGATGGATAAGAGATACATGATTTAACCTTGCTGATACATGATTATTTTAATTTAATGTCCATTGTCTACCAAATATTATTAATGTTCGATAGATTTGTTCTTCGAAGTAATTTTCTACGTATATAGTGAAGCGGTGCAGAGTTTTAAATCTATACAGGTGATCTCATTTTTGACCCCATAAGGTTAAAGCCCATTTTCATGTTATGTGGCATTATACACTACATTAAAGGCATAAAAATTCATTTAATTTTATTAAAAATTTAATATTTTTTCTATACTATTAACAATATATAGAATTTTGTATTGAAATATATTATACTAAAATTTATAATATGTAATATTGATTTATAGCTTATATTAACATATATTATATGATATAATAATATTGATTAATATCAAAATAAATTTTACAAATTATATAATTTATATATAATACTAATATATAATTAATTAGTTTAATATATAAAAATTTATGATATATTATAATATGTCAATTATATTTATTTAATAACTAATATAATTCATGTGTGTTGTGGGGCAAGAGGGTTTATGTGAAGCGAAAGAGTGTAAATTGATAATTAAAAACCTACTAATTACTCCAAACCCATGACATTGATGTTAAAATAAGTCTATGATGGCTTGCATTTTTCATGTAAAGAGATAGCCTCTTAGCACAATCTCTATGTCAAAATTACAACTCCTTTGGAATCAAGGGGCATCTATATTAGCTAGATAAGTAGCACCATAGGTATGGGTGATTAGGTTTTGTCTTGGTGATTGTAATGGAGAAATTGCTTTTGTTACTATGGTGCTAAAAGAATTAGAAGCGACCAAGAAGAATTTTGGTTTTAGAAATATGATAAAAATTTGAAGTGGAAATATATATTCCAAAGACACCATCTATTCCAATGTGTATGCCTACTATTATACCACCACCACTTATTTCACCTAATAATTAATAATGTTACATCTTCAAAAAAATGTGGATGAAACTCCACTTATTATGCATTGAAGAGCCTAATAATTATTTCTAAATCATTACCATCTATTCCAAAGTTTCATGATGATAATTTTACTTCTATTTCCATATTTGAATTTCTATAATTTTCATTAAACTATGGTCTTGTAGCAGATTATTGAATATTTTATAATTTTGATGATCCCCTATATATGATCCAAAACCCATGGTAGGAGACCCATCAAGTGTAATTTATTTTGACGAATTTGTTCCTATTTTATTGGAATGAAATTTCCTTATACAAATCTACATTTAGATACAATCTATAAATGGATTCAAAGTCTATAATATATAGTAGTGTTTTGACATAGACTACTTAATATGCTGTCACATAACCATAATCTAGATAAGCACACAAAATCCTTTACCAAGAGGTCTTTGAGTTACTAGGTATGATTTTGTGTCACTTATATTAATTAACATTTTGGGGTCAAATTCATCTCTAAATATTAGTTTTTAAGTTCAATAAAGGTGACTCATCCTCACATGTATTTGAATTGGTGAATTAAATTATCTCAAAGGTATTCTTGAGGGGGGGATAAAAATTAAGGATTCAAATCCCTATGAGACAATTTGCTTATGTTACATCTTCAAAAAATATGGAAGAAACTCTAATTATTATGCAAGAGCTTATTATTTCTAAATTATTAGCATAATATCTACGTCAAAATTGCAACTCCCTTGGTTTTAATTAGGGGGCATCTGTATTCACTAGATAAGGAGCATCATAGTTATGGGTGATCAAGTTATGTATTGGTGATTGTAACTCCCTTGGTAGACTTCTAGTTATGGCCTCACATAACCATTATTAATTTAGATAAGCACACAAAATCCTTTCCCAAGAGGTCTTTGAGTTACCAGGTATGATTTTGTGTCACTTATTCTAATTACCATTTTGGGGTTGAATTCATCTCCAAATATTAGTTTGTAAGTTTAAAAAAGGCAACTCACCCTCATAGGTATTTGAATTGGTGAATTAAATTATCTCAAAGGTATTCGGGGGGGGGGGAGTGCTAAAAATGATCTCAAAGGTATTCTGGGGTGGAGGGAGGGCTAAATATTTTTATTGAATAATGTACATTGTTTAAATGTTTAATATGTTCAAATATATAAATATTTTTTAAAAATAATTTTATATGTTACAAATTTTTATATAAACTTTTAAATTAGTATAGAATTAAAAATTCCCACAAGCTTTGAAATTAGGGTTAAGTTTATTTTTTTCTCTTTCCATTATTTTCTCTCAGTTTTATCTCTCCCTTTTGAAGGCCAAAAAACATTCTTTTATTGATTGTTAGGTTAACTGTGGTGTTAGTGGTTTAAGCATTGACCTCATTTTTCACTATCATTTCTACAACTGTGGTGTTAGTGGTGAAAGCGTTGACCTCATTTTTCACTATCATTTCTATAGGTGCTTCTTGTTAGGTATTTAATCTATGTAATGTATTGTTTTACTATATCTAAAATGTGTGATTTATTTGGCTTGACATGAACCTTTTATTCATTATTTATTACTTTAAGTTATGAAATCACTGAGATTTGGATAGACCTAGATTTTTGTTATGAAGTGGTTGCGATAATGAAATGGTAGAGGTTAGGATTGTTTAGTGCTTAATTGTATTCAATAGGGACCCAAATGGTGAATGTGAAAGAAAATCATACATTTTTTATTATTTGTAAGCAAATAACGAAATGGCCAAGATTAGAATTGTTTAATGCTTACTTGTATTCAATAAAGACCCAAATGATGAATGTGAGGGGAAAATAGATATTTTTTATTAACTATAAGCAAATAATGAAATGGTGGAGATTAGAATTGTTTAGGGCTTACTTGTATTCAATAGGGACCCAAATGGTGAATGTGAGGGGAAAAAAGACATTTTTTTTATTAACTGTAAGCAAATAATGAAATGGTAGAGATTAGTATTTTTTAGCACTTCCTTGTATTTAATAGGGACCCAAATGGTGAATATGAGGGGAAAGCAAACATTGTTTATTAACTATAAGCAAATAATGAAATGACTGAGATAATGAAATGGCAGAGATTAGGATTATTTAGCACTTACTTGTATTTAATAGGGACCAAAATAGTGAATGTGAGGGGAAAGCAAACATTTTTTATTAACTATAAGCAAATAATCATGGTAAAAAATTCTCATGATGTGAGAGGGTTTCAATGGTTCTACCATCCCTATCTGATCACATCATTTGTCTGTTGGCTCTATTCGAGATACTATGAATTGTTTTTAATCTTAGATTGAATTGAAAAGTCATTTTTTGGCCTATTCTAAGTTATTATTATTTGCGTTGATTTTTTGTGTTTTAGACTAAGTCGAAAAGTCATTTTTTGGGGTGGCAAACTTTTCCATCATGCTATGTCATAAAATTTAATGAATAAATGATTGAGTAACACCTAGCATTATTATTTGGGGTGGAAAAATTTTCCCTCATGATTTGATATTATTGGGTAGAGGGGTTCCATACATCATTATATATTAAAAAAATACTTATAAAATATATGCAATTATTGTTTAGGAAAAAGTTTTTTAGGGGTGGGAAGCAATAGGGAGCTGAAGATTTATATGGCTGCTCTTTTTTTTGGTTGCCAACTATCATTTGCATCCAATCAATTTTTTATTTTTTTTAAAACAATTTTTTTTAGTAAAATGCTCTTAAGTTATCTCAGCAACATGCATTACACATAATTTTGGTAGTCTTCAGAGCACATCCCGATATATTTGAAGCATCTAGTATAGATATTCCAATCACCCTATAGACATATTTAAAGCATTTTTAGACTTCTTTATAACATCCTATGTATGTCTTCAGATCACACCCAAAGCATATTTTGTGCAATTATGGATCATATTTAGAATGTTTTCAAAGCATTCAATCATTAGAGCTCACTTACCGAATCCTCAAAATTGTAGCTGAAAGAGTTATAAAAATTGTGTTGCCTTCTCAAAATTACCCCATCATTGGGATGTTTTACTATACTCAAAATTAACCCATCCTTACGATGTGTTCCTCTACTCAAAATTACCCCATCTATGGGATGTGTTTTTATACTCTAAACTTCACTATTCATCCAAGTTGGACACAATAATAATGTTAATAATCAACAATAAATTACATATAAATAATGAACAAATTACATTCATATCCTACTTAGATTACAATTTTACTATTAAATACAATACAATATATAACCAAATGCAACACTTTAGGAATAGTTTATATAACTATGATGAGCTATATGGAATGCTTATCATTTCTCCCCCACATTTTACCTTTTGCAAGTCTTCTCATAAAGAAGTGGAATACTAATCCTTAATCTAAATTTTTTGATTCAAACCTTTTACTCAAATCATAAAATTTAAAATGATGGCCCCATTCATGGTGGCCCCTTGGAAATAATCTAATATCTTTGACAACTGTATGCACCTAGGCTTCAAATTCAACTTCTACTTGAGAATTCTAATACCACCATAGAGATAGAGGACATAGAATGATAGGAGACAAAAACCTCATCCCAATCTAGACATCTAAACCTCTAAAAATTGAGTAATTATTTGAAAAACTACTTTGGCTCTTCTTAAACTCCATTTCATATTGATGGGGTTGAGGAATTCCCTATGATTCAACTCAACTGGTAATGTCTCCCACTTGACAAGACTTGCATTGAAACCATTAACATAATGCTGCTTTAGAAAAGATTTAAAAGTAACAATATTAGATCTCAATAGATCATGATACTTATTCTTCATATGCATATGATACAGTGGTTGAAAATAAGAAATAAGTTTCTTTACTTTTATAAATTATGATCTCATACATAACCCATGGCATGCTGCAATTCTTTTTCTTCATTGATAGATTGTGGAGAAGATGAATCTTCTTCAATCAAGGGTGCATTACCATTATCATCAACAAAAGACACATGATTCTCTACTTATTGATGTACAAATTCTTTTTATAGGGTTCCCTTTATAAATACAACTTCTTCTATGGCCTATACATATTCTTCTTCTTCTTCCTGCAAGATAAGTCAACAAATGCACCATAGTTTAGTTGGAGGAGGATGAGGGGTGTCTAAATAAATTCATATTTGTCACTTTGATCTCTAAATTAGTATCTTCAGATCCAATGGTGACAAAGATGGCTATTCTATAATTTAAACTATGGGTTATTCAATCTAGATTGTAGTGGAAGGAGGAGAGGCAGGCTATGGTGTCTTTTTGGCACTAACTGGAGAAAAAATTTAGAGAAAAGAGGACCAATCCTTTTCACCCCTTGGTTTAATAAGAAAATAATGATGAAAAATGAGTGTAACAAACCCATGATGATGGGTAGACCCAGTACCTCATCTTATCTTCTAAGAAACATTAATTAGATCATTGTAAAGGAAAGAAGGAAGATTGATCTTATATTCTTCTCGAATAACTCCTTTCCTCAAGTGAAGGAGTTAATATCATCTCCACCAACTAGTATAAATTTTCCATCACAAGTGATATATTTCATTATCCAAAAAACAAAAATTTGCCAAGGTTGAGGAAGACTTTCTCTTAGAATTCCCTTGGCCACTCCTTTGGGGGGATTTGGCCAGTTTGGAGTGTGGCTTATTTTATTCAACAAACATATAAATTAGGTAAAAAAATTGATCTTTTCAATGTCAACTAATCCATCCTCAAGAATCCCAAATAGAGCACTGATTACAAAGGGATTTACTAGAATGTTCATCCCTTCGATAATATCATGATCTTCATCAAAATTCTCATAAAATTCTTGCACAATTTCTTCATGGAATCCATGAAATATTTTAAAGAAATTAAACTAAATTGATATTTCAAAGACATCTTTGGATACTTCATCTTGTAGTAATGCATTGAAGGATTTTGGTTCACTTTTATCTTTCTCCCACCCATCTTCAGAGAAAGCACTATTTAATTGTAAATCTGACTATACTATAGAAACATAGAGCTCAAATTCACAAAGGAAATAAGGGAAGCAAGAGGTTAGAGACACATCTTAATAATTAATGTTAGAGATAATTAAAAAATGCATAGTAAATTAGGTTATATGATGTGATTATGACAAGAATGATAATGATAGTTATGGGTATGTCTTCAAAGCATACCATGTGAGATATAATGAGAAGGTGCTTTATCTATTAAAGTAGTAATGATGTGTTATAAAGGTCATTATTAGTATTACTAGGAGTAATAATCATAATTAATTATGTATCATACCAAATATTTTTGAAATACCTTGTATTTAAAACATAGTTACATCAATCTTGTTTGAAAAGACCATTTAGAAACATCATCACAAAATATGATCACATCATTCTTTTGGAGATATTTTGAAAACACTGTCACATCAAATTATGGATTATGACATTGTTCATATAATGAAATTGTTTTGATTCTCAATGATGGAGGTGGATTATTCCCATTCCTTATTTTTCATATTAGGAGCATAGCTATCAGTCTTCAGACTATAGCTTCTACTCTTCAGAGTTAAGTCACTACTCTTCGGAGCTAAACCTTCAGACTTTAGAGAAAAACTATAGTCAATTCAAACTTTGTTTTTATATATATAAGTATAAAGCACCTTATATGTAAAGAACATAATTTATTAAAAAAATATTATATTTAACACCTTATATATAAATAAATAACCTTATATATATATATATATATATATATATATGGTGTTATTTATATATATTTGTTTCCAATTGCATCTATTTAATCCATGTATTGTTTGAAGAAACACTTGGGGGTTCTATTGATAGAGGAAATGGCCGAGCTAGAGTTAGCACATAGAAGGCAAAAATATTTAGAGGAAACCTCTCCAAATGATAGAATAAGTCATTATAGTGTTTGTCATCCATTAATAATCCAATAACATTGAAACTGGTGTCTCAAAAGACTATGTTTGTCTCATATGAATAGAGAAATGAGACATATTCTAAATTGGCAATTCTAAATGTTCCTGCTTCAGCCATGGATTTCAAATTTTGATTGATGAGATCATATATTGTCTTAATGTAGAATGAATTCATAGAATACCTTTTTGGCAAGCTTGATTAATGCAATGTTAATGGCGATCCTAGTTCATGCTATATTAATGAGCAAGCTTGTCAAACTTTACATATTGATTTTAGTAATTTATTGATACAAAATTCAATTTAGATTTAATTTGATTTTGATTTTCCATCATTTTTAGATTTAAAGATAAATATTACCACATTTTGACACATGTCTACTACATCAGATACATCTAAGTACTCACATGGCCTGAATATGACTTAATTGTCTAGTTAGCTCAAAATCTAGACATGTGGTACCTTTTGATTGCTTTGAAGATTCTTGAAATGTAGCTTTGAATTATGAATCATCTATTTCTCACCACCTGGTGATCCTCAATTCATAGTGAGCTCTTGGGTGGTGCCTTTTAATTATGATACCTTGAATGGGGAATCCACTCTTATTCCTGTTTGAAAGGTATCTCGTAAGAGATACCTCAAAGGGAAAATCCAATTTTGTGCATGTTTGAAAGGTCTATCCTAGGAGATAACTTGAAGGTATGACAGGGGCCTTTATAATATCTTCTAGTAATGCCTTTCATGTAAAGTAAAATTCTACTTGTTCTTTGAAGGATAAATCCTCTCTTGTGCCTATTTAAAAGGTATTTTTTATGAAATACCTTGAAGTGGAAATCCAATCTTGTGAATGTTTGAAAGGTATCTCCTAGGAGATACCTTGAAGGTATTATAAGGGCCTTCAAAATATTAGCTAGTAGTGCCTTTCATGGAAAGGAAAATTGCACTTGTTCCTTGAAGGAGAAATCCACTCTTGTCCTTATTTGAAATGTATCTCCTAGGAGATAACTTGAAGGGGAAATCCAATCTTGTGCATGTTTGAAAGGTATCTCCTAAAAGATAAATTTAAGGTATTATAGGAGCCTTCAAAATATCACCTAATAGTGCCTTTTGTGTAAAGGAAATTCCACTTGTTCCTTGAAGGAGAAATGAACTCTTGTGACTATTTGAAAGGTATCTTCTAAGAGATACCTTGAAGTCAAAATCCAATCTTGTGCATGTTTGAAAGGTTTAGTTTAGGAGATACCTTGAAGGTATTATAAATTCCTTTAAAATATCACCTAGTAGTGCCTTCAATGTAAAGGAAAATTCCACTTTTTCCTTGAAGGAGAAATCCACTCTTGTGTCTATTTTAAATGTATCTCCTAGGAGATACTTGGAAGGGGAAATCCAATATTATGAATGTTTGAAAGGTATATCCTAAGAGATACCTTGAATATATTAAAAATTCCTTCAAAATATCACCCAATAGTGCCTTCTATGTAAAGGAAAATTTCACTTATTCTTTAAAGGAGAAATCCACTCTTGTGCCTATTTGAAAGGTATCTCCTATGAGATACCTTGAAAGGGAAATACACTCTTGTGAATGTTTGAAATGTAGTTCATGGAGATAAATTGAAGGTATTACAAGGGCCTTCAAAATATCACCTAGTAGTGCCTTCCATGTAAAGGAAAATTGCACTTGTTCCTTGAAGGGAAAATCCACTTTTGTCCCTATTTGAAATGTATCTTCTAGGAGATAACATGAAGGGGAAATACACTATTGTGAATGTTTGAAAGGTGTATCCTAAAAGATACCTTGAAATTATTACAAAGGATTTCAAAATATCACTCATTAGTGCCTTCTATGTAAAGGGAAATTCCACTTATCCCTTGAAGGATAAATCTACCCTTGTGCCTGTTTGAAAGTTATCTCATAGGGAATACCTTGAAGGGGAAATCCAATATTGTACATGTTTTAAAGGTATATAATAAGAGACACCTTGAATGTATTACAAATGTATTCAAAATATCACCCAATAATGCCTTTCATTTAAAGGAAAATTTTACTTGATCTTTGAAAGAGAAATCCACTCTTGTACATGTTTGAAAGGTATCTCCTAGGAGATACCTTGAAAAGGGAAATCCAATATTATGCATGTTTGAGAGGTGTATCCTAAGAGATAAATTTAATGTATAATAAGGGTCTTCAAAATATCACCTAGTAGTGGCTTCAATGTAAAGGAAACTTGCACTTGTTTCTTGAAGGATAAATCTAATCTTATCCTTATTTGAAATGTATCTCCTAAGAGATACCTTGAAGGGGAAAAACACTCTTGTATATGTTTGAAAGGTATCTTATTCACTTTTTCCTATCCAATAAGTGCCATTGGCACAAGTGCACTTATATTTTCCACATGCCCTTGCCCTATCCCTCTGAAGTTTTAAAAGCATTCCCCAAAAGATAGTTATCAACTCACCTCTCCCATCATTAATTTCAAAGAATAAATACCCATTGTAAGATAATTATTATGATCTCACCTAGGGGAATCAGAGTATAAATACCCCTCTCTTCATTTGGCCAAAAAATTATATGCATTGAGATTTTAATAGCATTAAGCAATTATAGAGAGCACAAAGAGCAGAGAGAACCAAGCCTAAAATTATGAGAATTTGTGAGTAGGGATTGTTAATCCAGTGCCTTCAGTAAGATAGAGAGTCATTTTGAAGAAGAATTCTTGATGAAGACTTCTACATCTTCATTGGAACTAGTGTAATTATGGGAAAAACCCATTTGAGGGTAAAGATTAGTGTAGATGCAAAATCCTAAAGGCTTCATCTAATTATTACCTACAAGGGAATAAGTTGCCGAAGTCTACAAACAAAAATTTGATTAGGCTAATCAAAATAATATATGATGATAATTAGGAGTGGAACCTAAATGTAAAGATGTCCCTATGGGTGGATTGCATCACCCCTAAATAAGTTCTAAATACTTCCTTATATGAGCTTGTATATGAGAAGGAAATAATTATGCTAGTATCATTAGAAAACCCCACACAATAGCTCTTAAATGTTATTGAAATTAAAGAAAATGGAGCAACATAGGTTCAAATTAGTGAATCACTCAAACTCCAAGAGGAGAGGAAATAGGCAAGTGATGTGAAGCTCATCTAAAAATAAGTAGTTAAGTAATGGTTTGATAGGAAGTCATCAGACCTAAGATTTAAACCTTGAGATTTAGTTCTCAAATATGATCAATAGGCCATAAATCTAGGATAACATGCAAATCTCAATTCTCTTTGGAGAGGACCATTTTACATCATTATTGATAGGTAGGGGAATGATTATGAAATAAAAGAACAAGAGGGTAATGCATCAGAGATCCCTATCAATGGGATCAATTTTAATCATTTTTACTAACTTACCCATATTCCCCCTTGTACATAGTTAGTTAGTTTCCCTTTCTATCATGTGATTCCTTTTTATTATTGATATTTTCCATTACTTCCTTTTACTCACCTTTATTGTTTCCTTTTCAAATAAGTTCTATTGGCACAAGTGACTCTTTTAGTCACTACACATCCCCTCCCTAGTTCTTTCAAATATTCAAAAAACATTATCTAAAAGATGGTTATCTACCCACTTTACTTGCCATTAATGCAAAATGCCCTTATCATTTATGGGGGCACTCAATTTTAAAAAAATTCATCATGGGATTGCTTAGTGTCATCAATGTATGAATACACTTGCCTCATCCAAGCCAACCATTAGACACATTGAAATCATCAATAACATCAAGAAAATTGAGAGAAACAAGAAGGGTTGAGTTTATAGTTGCAAGTAGCAAAGTAGAGAACCATTAATCCAAACCTTTAGTAAAAATAAAGAGTAGTTTAGAGAAAAATCCTCACCAATGGAAGATTTCACATCTTCATTAGTAAGTGACAAACATCCCATTAGACAAATAACCTATGGGTCAAGTAGTAGGGGTGACCTTTCCCTAAAACATGTAACAAGAAAAGCGAATGCTTCCACCCCTAATATACCAAAAGAAAAGGTGCCCAACACTAAGAAAACATCTAAGGGGGAATGGAGAGACCAAACATTGGTCATCAAATTCATGGATAATATTTTAGACTCAAATTTGGGTAAGAAACCAAAGAGTGTGAGAGAGGGCACTTACGTCTAAATGATCAAAAGGGCCAATAAAAATGACTGTGACTCATTCAACTGCTAGTTATGGGAATGCACATTAGCACATTTCATGGTGCCTTATGTTCATCCCTACGTAGAGATCATCACCCTTTATGTGCAAATATATGATGTTTGCTATGTTATAATTAATGGCAACACCCATTTAAGGGTAAAAATTAGTGTAGATAACATCAAAGAGATGATTTAAATGCCAAGATCTGTAGCATAGAAAACCTCTAGAATATTTAGGATTCATAGGTCTAAGAAAAGGGAGACTTATTTAGCTTTCTACTCAAAATAAAAATCATGAAGATGCATCCTATGACCATTTCCCTGAAGAGGTTTCCCATGCATCACTTGAGAGAAACTCTATCCATATTGGCCTTCATCTTCAAAATGTAATCTGATGCCAATGTTAAATACTTCTAATTGGGGGAACTCTTCCTCATAAAATTGGTGCAAAAGGGACAATATTTTAGGTTAGATTTTGCATAATCTATTGCTACCTCCATAAAATATGAGCTAGAATTTTTTTTAATAGTGGGTACCTTCAAATACTCATCATTCCTTTTATATCTCATTTTGTTCTAGCATCCTAAATTCTTCTCCAAATACGTTGACCTTAACTCCTTTGAAATATATGTCTTCCCCAACGTGGTGAACCTAGTCACTATATGGACCCACATCCTATCTATCATTGGGGACTACTAAAAGTTTTCCAAGATTTTAAGGCTCAAGTTCTCATCAACCTCAACATGAATCCCCTTACATTCAGAATGATCAAATCACAACTAGCATGTCTCACTAAGAACAAGGTCCTAGTCGATTGGTTATGAGGAGCCCTCTTCTCATTCCTTTGAGTGCATGGTTTATAGGGAGAACCCTTATGGTTCCCATGCATACTGATAGACCAAACTCTATCCTTAGAGTATGCTCACCAACTTGGTGCAGTAGATTCCATCTATCAAGTAGGGAAGACGAAGAAAGACCTGTATGATGTCCCCTTGACAAGAGGAGGCATTATAGTGTGAAAAAGGCACCAAGAAAACCTACTTATAACCAAGTTAGTAGAGCTTGACCTAGAACTAATATATGATAGATGGAACTATGATCTAACTAGATATATAGTAAAATTGAAGACTGCTAGTGCCCCCAGACATCAAGTTTGACCTTACCTAGAGAAGAGAACATTTCCCATGGAAGACATTCCCAAAAATTATGTGGACCTGACTCATATCTCATTGGACATCATCAAACCATGGGAGTCTTTCTATGATAAGGTCCAAGATCACAACCCAACCAATAAATTATCAAAGGTGATGAATAAATAACTCAAAGTTAAGATATAGTGAAGAGAAAAAGGCCACCTTTACAAAATATAGGTATGAGATCAACTTGCCCTATTCTAGGCTTGATGACGATGATAGAGATGAAATATTTGGGAGGAGAATCATCAAGATGAGGGTGTATCAGAGGAAGAATCTTCCCTTAAAATAATGATAGGAGGAGAGGGAGAAGAAGGGAGGAAGACACTCTTGGGTTTGTAGTAGGAGTCATGCCTTCCTCATGGGTATCTCCCCTATACTCATGCTCCACAGCTCCATAACAACAATAGTCTCCCTTTGGGTACCTCACGACTGGTTCATTCTATTACAAGCAAATTGAGGCACTCAAATTTAACCCTCTACTTAAGCCTATATAGAATACAATCTACTTCTTAGGTCCCCACCTTTCCACCTCTACCTCTCTCATCTTCTTCCACCCAATCCTCCATTGGTATCACATCAATTTCTTCCATGATCATGATATCCTCCTACATGCCTTTCCTCACCCCACCACCTTTAACTTTGGCATCATCCTCCATCATGGTGTACTTTTCATTCCCCCACCTCTATGGGATCTTTCCATTCTCCCCTTTCAACCTCACCCTACATCTAACTTTCTCTAGAGGAATAGTGCCCAATGCTTCACATCAACAAGTAACTATTCCATTCATGTCACCACAGGGAATTCCATTTACATGGGAGAAATTTTAATGGTTAGATCAGTACCAATAGTAGGTGAACACAAGAAGAGTAGCCTGAGAGGACCAAATGGAATGTAAGAGAGGGAAACATGACAAGGCCTATGCTAAAAATCACATGTGGTCATTTTATAACCCTACATAATAATCTCTTATGGTTTCTCATCTAACCCCCCAAGTAGTCAATCCCTAAAGATAGATATAGCCTAGGGACTATGCTATTCAAACTATCAGCCTCAACCTCAGTCAAGCTATACCCATTGATAGATTAAAGTTGATGGAATAGAAATAAAATCACATTACCATAGACTACCTCAAGTTGACTTGATAGCTATAAAAGACCAAGATGGAGCTTACAAGAGTGAAAGATATAGTTGAATGCCTTAGTGTTGAGGCTAAGGCCAAAGATGAAGATCTCAATAAAGAAAGGTTTGACCTACAGAGACACATATCCAATGAGAGATTATAAGAAGAAGTTAACTTATGAGTGGCCATAAAAAATGAGATACAAGAGGAGGAGACTGAACTAGCTTGAGTTTTCAAGGGGCTCTTTACTTTTTATCAATGATATCAATAATTATAACACAAGGTATAATAAGAATCCTCAATCAAAGAATGAGAAATCGAGAATATAATAAAGTACTTTGCTTCCCATCCATAGGCCTTAAAAATCCTCTCTATTGTAAAACAACCATACAAATCCTATTGGTAAAGGATAAGGGTCATAGAAGTAAACCTGAAGATAGTGCTGAATTTTATTGCAGATGTGCAAAAACTAGCCTCTCAAGTGAGCACGTCTATTGATAAGGTGATCACCTTCATCTCTCCCAAGGTTTCAAAGTTAGATAGCCTCATCCAAAAGCTATATAGTGCTTCTCACAAGATGGTACAAGTAACAAGGGTGACTGACTAAAGGTAGGTGGTGGCCAAGGTCAATGAGTTTTTTGGTTGTAGCAAGGAAACCAACAAGTGCAAGGCATTCCTTAATGCCTTAGAGTATATGGTCTGAGATAAGTGGGGATGAATCAATTAGTTAGTATAGTTGGGTCTTCCCTCCCCTTTCTTGGTAGATAAAAACATTCTCTTTAAGGAACAAATCAAGGCACTACTTGAGCAAAAACAAAATGACCAAACCATCTTCATGACTCTTAATCAAGCACTTTGATGTCTCTGAGGTGGAGAAAATTTTATACCTACTCATCCAACTAGAGTTATATATGTTGGTGGTGGTCAAAGGCTTAGAAAAAATATCCTTCAAGGAGATAATAAATCTAGACAAAGCCTTTGAGGCTCTAAAAAAAGAGACCCAACTGAAGGAGGAAGAATGGGCACCCTTGCAGGCAGCCCTTCAAAAATTATAGTTATCCACACCTTCCTCCCATTTTTTCAATTTTAATTCAATTAGTCTAAGTAATAGAGTTTTGGATTCTCTTGTCTATAGGTAGATGCTCCTGTGAGTCATCAATAATTATGGATCAAAAATACATATTTTTTAGTTTTAGAACATCTCATTGTTAACTTTAGGCCCGCTTAGAGTTAGTAGTTCCTTATCACCTTTTGATGATTCCCCTTTCATTCCCTTCATTCTTTGAGGGCCCTTTTAGTTTTTTTGGTTAAGTACCAACCTTCATCCTCTTCTGACATGTGGCACCCCTACATTCAATCTCATCAAATAAAACCCTATCCCCTTTGGAGAAGCACCAACTTGATGCATGTCATTTCCATGCTTATCTGAGAGTGGTGTTAGTTTGTTAGAAATTAAAGGAGAAAAATTGGAAGAGAGTGTAGGTCCCTCTTTTTGAGAATTTTTTTTGAAACCCTTTAATCCTAGCTTAAATTGTAATCTAATTATTCCAAGGGGGACCAAGGCCATTAAATGTATCATAGGTAGAAAAACTTTAGAAGTATACTAGTGGCACCAACTCACTTATCCTAAGTTTAATGGCTGTAATAGAATAATGTAGTTACACCATACCTAGGATTTGGAGGTTAACTAAACTCATGAACTTAAGACCCTCTTTCAATTTCCATGGCACCATCATGGGTGTGAGCGTTATAATCTCTAGGTGTCATTTCCCTAGGGTGCCATCTTGACTATATATTATAGG
This sequence comes from Torreya grandis, assembly GCA_037957365.1. Classification (NCBI taxonomy): domain Eukaryota; kingdom Viridiplantae; phylum Streptophyta; class Pinopsida; order Cupressales; family Taxaceae; genus Torreya; species Torreya grandis. Next base: position 1,943,886 of record JARHVA010001913.1, read on the forward strand.
ATTTCCCTTTTAGAGGGGGTTGGTTATTATTTTTTTCTAGTTGTCATATTTGGTATTCTTGCTTTTTCAACCATTATAATAGACTAGGATAGTAACAATTAACATTTTTATATTTTTCAACTTTAACAAGTGCACCTCACATATGTGATTACATGCTTTGTATATGACTTTCATGGCATTCTATATTTTTTTATCCATCTATAATTAAGAGGATGTGATGTTTTATGTTATTTGGAATAGATAATTATCTCTATCTCTTATTTATTTTCTTCTACTTCTATAGTTTGGGTTTTTTCTTCCATAATAGACTATAGCTCATGCTTTATGCTCCTTGATGGTCTGTAATACTTAAGGATCTAATCTATTTTATACAATTATATATTAATGTTTCAAATATCTCAACGTATTTTTGTATATTAAATTTAATTTACACGTTATTTGCTTTCCTTTCTTAAAACTTAAATAAAGAGATAGCTTCTAAAATCCCCAAGGTTGATTTACAGACCACAATTTGGTCCCACATTTTTAAAATTTTTGATTTTTGTGTAAATAAAAATTACACTTGTTCCTTGAAGGAGAAATCCACTCTTGTCCCTATTTTAAATGTATCTCCTAGGAGATACCTTGAAGGGTAAATCCACTCCTATGCACATTTGAAAGGTATCTCCTAGGAGATACATTGAAGGTATTAAAAGGTCCATAAAAATATCACCCAATAGTGCCTTCTATGTAAATAAAAATTGTACTTGCTTCTTGAAGGAAAAATTTAATCTTGTGCCTATTTGAAGGGTATCTCATAGGAGATACCTTGAAGGGGAAATCCACTATCTTGCATGTTTGAAAGGTATCTCCTAGAAGATAACTTGAAGGTATTACAAGGGCCTTAAAAATATCACCAAGTAGTACCAAAAGAGGAGATTCCACTTGTTTATACAACTACTAGTAGTGATTTCCATGTAAAGGAAAATTTCACTTGTTCTTTGAAGGAGAAATTCACCCTTGTGCCTATTCGAAAGGTATCTACTAGGAGATACCTTCAAAGGGAAATCCACTCTTGTGCATGTTGACCTTGAAAGTATTACAAGGGCCTTAAAAATATCAACCAATATTTCCTTCAATGTAAAGAAAAATTTCACTTGTACTTTGAAGGATAAATCCACTCTTATCCCTATTTGAAATTTATCTCCTAAGAGATACTTTGAAGGGGAAATCCACTCTTGTGAATGTTTAAAAGGTATCTCTTAGGAGATACATTGAAGATATTACAGGGGCCTTCAAAATATAACATAGTGGTGCCTTCTGTGTAGAGTAAAATTCCATTTATTCCTTGAAGGAGAATTCCATAAAGTGGACTTTAGGCAACACAAGCAAAAATTCATAGAAACATTAGAAGGGCTAAAACCATGATCATCTGAAAACATGTCCATTAATCCAAATGAGAGTTGAGAATAATGTACAACCAAAAAAAGACCCTAAACATGTTCATTTACAAATAAAATTCCATTGAACATGAAATATAGAAATAAAAGCAATAATTCATATCAACATTGGAAGGGATAAAACCATGATCATCTGAAAACATGTCCATTAATTCAAATGAGAGTTGGGAATAATCTACAAACAAAATAGGTGTGAATGATCTCTAAATTGGAAAATGTCACTTGGAAGTGAGCGAGATTAGTTCCTTCAGACAATAAGAAATATTAAAGTTAGGGCTCAAGAATATATAAAATCTTAAACCAAGTGACATAGAATAAAGTTTTCAACATGATAAAATGACCAATGCACAAATAAATTTCAAGGAAATCAATGTCTTGGGGAAATTATCTCTGGTGAATTATTTTGTAGGCCAAAGTGGTGATGACAAAAAACCCAAAGGGTCTTTACAAAAAAATCCAAAGGCCACTTTCAAAAGGTCTAAAGGGCACTTCTTATCAGGGAAAGGTCCAGGATTAAAGTATCGAAGGATAAGTCCAAAGGGCCATTCCAAAAAGGTTGAAGGGTACTTTCAAAAATCTAGAAGGGTACTTTTGAGAAGCCCAAAGGGTACTTTTAGAAGGTCTTAAGGGTAATATTCATCGAGGAAAGGGATCGAAACAAATGTCCTAAAGGGTAAGTTTGAATGACAAAGGGCCATTCCAAAAATGATGAAGGGTAATCATGGAAGGCAAAGGGCCATTTTGAAAAAATACCCAAAGGAAATTCTAAAGGGTAATCGTCCTTGCCAAAAATCTTGAAGGGTAAATAATACAAATCTTGAAGGGTATGTGCCCTTTTGGTCATTGTTTCAATAAAATTTCATTGGCAAGATTGTTGTAGGGAATTATTTCAGGGTTTTTGAGTAGGATAAAATGTTTGATGATAAAAGTCCAAATGGTCATTTATAAAGGGAAAAGTGACAAAAGGATGAGGGTCTTTCTAAAAAAGCCCTTAGGGTCTGCAATTTTGATGGTTTCACATTGAATCTTTCAATTAAAACAACTTTACCCTTGATAAGATATAAAAGACCTTATACACAACAATCAATGTATTGTTAGCTACCTTCTTTAATTGAAACACCTATTTACTCATTGAATCTTTTATTCACTACAATAAGGATTGGTTAGTTAAACTTTGAGGTATTTTACTATGAGTCTCCTTGTAATACCTTAATGGGTGAGTTGAAATTATCTCCTTGAGGGTAACATGAAGGTATCTTAATGGGTGATTGGAAATTATCTCATTCAAAAAGTTTCACTCTAGGAAGCTTCCAAAATAGGGGGAACAATAGAGTAGAAAACAGAGTCTCTATGGTCACACAAACAAACAAAATCAAATAGTCTTGGAAATTTTGATATAGAAAAACTCAGAGATCTAAGAGAAAGGTTACTCTTAGAAGATACCTTGAAGGAGAAATCCACTCTTGTGCCTATTTGAATGGTATCTCATTAAATCCCTTATAGACCTCTATAACACTAGGCAAGTTCAACCTCGATGTATCTATGGATCATAATCCATGTTTTTAAGTTTTGGATTAGTTAGCCTTTTCATCATCAACATGCTCGATGAATTTTAGTGGGTGTTGTATTAGCTTCCTCTTTCTTGGGTTCCCCTTCATTTTTTGGCTAAATATCAGTCCCTTCCATTGATGACATGTCATTATGGAACTCCTTAGGAAAGAAAGGAGTTCTTATTTAAAGTAAAGGTGTGCCATTGGTCAAGGGAAGTGGACCCATTTCTAATAAGAATTCTAAAGGTAGTTCAAAGGGAGAAATGTGTCACCACAACACTTCTTCTAAGAATCATGGGAATATTGAAGGTTGATTTATAGATCATAATTATGTCCCATATCTGTAAATCTTTCCATAGGAAACTACTCACTGAGAGTGAGATTTCTAGGCATCAATAGTATCCACTAGGAGATTCCTTCATGGGTAACTTAAAGGTATCTCTTAAGAGATACCTTTAAGATATTACAAACCTCAATAACACTAGGTAAGTTCATTCTCAAGGTATCCAATAAGATATTTCTTAGAGGGACTTTTAATACCTTCATGGGCAACTTGAAGGTATCTCCTAAGAGTTACCTTGAAGATCTTAAAAGGACCATCAAGGTAAAGGAAAATTTTAGATGTATAACAAGGTAATTATTCAGATCTAAAACTATTAATGTAACAAAGAAAATTGTTAAATTAGATTGAGGTGTAAAGATCATGAGCATAGGAGGACCTAAAATTTAGGCTCTCCTAAGTATTATAAGGCCCTTTAAGTTATCAAGTTATCAACCAGTGGTGCTTTCAAGGTGAAATAAAGTTCTACTAGGAGATACATTTTAGGTGAAGAAAAGTGATTTTAAGGTTTCCACTAGGAGATTATTTCAAGGGCCTTGAAGTACACTTTTAATACCATCATAGTTAATTTGAAGGTATCTCCTATGAGATGTTTTATAAGAAAAATTTACTCTTATGCATGATTGAAAGGTATCTCCTAGGAGATACCTTGAAGGTACTTATTGATGGGCATTTTGACATATATTAGAAACATACTTCCCCTCATCTTTATCTTTTGAAACAAATGTTTGTGGATTCCTTTACCCATTAGATTATATTGGATGGTGCACACAATTTATTTTTGGTTTGGTTATACCTTATTAGTTCAAGTGCAAGTTAATGTATACATTAAAAATATTTAATATTTATTTTGTATTGTAGTTTAGAATTAATATTTGTTAAAATACATTTAATCACTACTCAAACATAATAAAATTTCATGAATCGATGAAATATGCAACTTACATTTTACAAAATATCAATATTTGAATCATTTCAATTGCTTTACAAAATGTCTTCAGGCAAAAAAGGAATTCCCACACTTAAAATGTACAAGAAGGCCTCACTCAAAGAGAATTTGGATAAAAGGCAGAAGAAGGCCTCCCTGTAAGAGAACTTAGATAGAGTATCATTTAAAATACCGACACTCAAATTTCATCCACATCAACATATTTCATTTTATGGTGGTGACAAACTTCCTCTTGTTGATTGGTATTTTGAATTGTTTAGTCTACCAAACATGCATGCAGATATATACTTGTTTAACACTACATCAATAAAATAATACTCTAATTAGAATGATCCTTGCCTATGATAAGGATGAACTTGAATATTCCATTCAATTCCAACTATAAGTATGTAATGGATAAGAGGGAATTCTCCATCGAGCTACAACTAATTTTAGTAAATTTACACCCAATAACATGTAGTTGATAAACACTAATTTTTCTCCTTGTGAAACATTTGGGTTTCATTTGAATAGCTATGAAAACCTTCAAATGTTGAGGTTGATAGATAGAGATAATTTTGTCATTAAAATATAACATATGTTGAAATAAAAATATAAATAAGGGGCAACAACTTCTTCTACTTGCCACCATGCAAACATGTATTTAAGATACCCTACATTCATTACAATTTTTTTTTAAAAGAAAACAAGATAAGAAAGGGTAACATATTTGCATATAGATTTGAAAGAAGCCATACAAGTCCTCACACCAGTGGAGAAAAATAATATTGAATAAAAATTTGAAACACTTTTGTTGACGCAAACTTTTGATGAGACACATAGTGAATTATCTACATGGTATATTTGATCTAGCATTATGCCTTGAAAATTCTTGTAGGGATCTATGAATTAGGGGACATTAATATTAAAATAATAAATTTGAATGAAAGAGGGGTGAATGATATAATTCATTCATTTTTAAAACATAATGAGGTTTTGATGAAGGATGCTTTGTTAATTCCTTTTGATCCAAACAACCTTGAATGTATTATTGAATTAAAGGAAGTCCTAGAGAATATGATGGAGAAAAAAACTATAAGGTTCAAAATTTTAGATGGCCAACATATAATTATATCAAAACCGAGAATTATTTTGGAAGAGGAATATAATTCACAATCATTGAGAAATAAATGTTCTGTTAGAAGGGAAACATTTTTGAAAACTTGTATGCCATTCCATATTATGCACAAAATATGTAACCAATATAATCAAACCAATGAAATTTTTTATAAGGCATTATTTGTAGAAAGATTTTGATCTGCATGTGACCTTATCAAACTGAGAGGTTAGAAGAATCTTGAAATAGGGAAGAAAAAGATGGAAGAAATACATGACAAAGATAGACACTTATTCACATAAATTAACTGTTTAACACATCAATTATAGGAGAGAAAATGTCTTTTTTTCATGGAACAACCTATTTGGGATTGTTTTGATAAGGCATTTGATTTTTTTGAAAGTGGTACTTTACTTGGTTCAGATAAACAAGATTTAAATCTGATTAGTATAATAGTACTTAGAAATATTCAAAGGCTTTCAGACAAACAAAAAATAGAATTAGTAGATTTATTGGAAAAAGGGTCTATTTCCTTCTTGAAAACCCTTGGGTAAAATAACATGGATAATTGCATCAAAAAAGGTGAAGTTGGAAAGTAACATATTATCAAAAATTAAAGATTATTTTAGCAACCATGATACAACACTACCACTAGACCAAAAGATCACACCTGTAGAGGTAATGGAGCATTATAAAATTTTTGCAAAAAGGTTGTGTATCCTGAATGAAGGTATTTCAAAAAATAAAAAATGCTGGGAATCATTATCTTAAGATTCATTAAGAATATTGAAAAATTATCTACATAATGATGGACATAAACTTATTAGCATAGATATAGAAAGATTTAGCTACCATTATGGGCTCCCATCTCTTTGGCCATCCATTTTAGAAGTCTAGTGAAATGTTCATTCTTGTTCTAAATGCTGATTTGATAATTATTGATCTTTTGAATCTCATTGAAGTTTTGAAGGAAGCAAATATTCACCTATTTATATAGGCATTGATTGAAAAATTTATTGTCAAGGCCTTAAATGTACTCATCATCCATAAACTAGAACATTATTCTACCATTTAGACCTCTCTTAAGAATCTATGTGTTGGTGATTTCTATTCCATGCAAGATAGGGCATCATACTATGGGGTCCAGATAGTTATGGATTCAATTAGACACATTACAGGTATCAATTTTTGTTAGGATCACACTCATTTTTAGTTGTAAGGTTTTAGCCTCCATTCATGATAAATTATATTAGAGGAATGTTTTGACATCTACAAAGATGTACTAACATTTAAAATGATTGGTTCACACAAAATAGGAAGGCCATTCAAAAATGAACTAGATAACATATTTTTGGGAGAAACTTATCTCTACTTTCAATGATTCAGATGCATGTGACATGTTACAAGTATATACAGGAGCTGTATTAGTGTGTGCTTGTACAGAATTGGAAATAAATTTATCTTACATTATAGAAACTAAAGAATAAACAATTTTTAATGTTCAATTTCAAAATTGTTTGATAAATATAGAGCAACCAATACAATAAAAACCACTTCGATCAGTACCACCAAGTGCATAACATTTTTTAATGTATTTTATAATCAAGTTTCATTTTATAAATATAAAATCTTAACAATATTTTGGTGTATATGTTCTATTTTTCAAACCTAACAGCTTCACAATCTTTCAGTGTGTATCAATATTGACATTGTATGCAAGTAAATAAATAATAATAACTGAAGATCATATCAATGAACATGACACATCATAAGTTGTAGAAGGTAGCATAAGATCATGCATATTTTTTCAATTATATAATTTTTTATTTATCAATGATTCATAATACTGACAAAATATATATTCATTTATTTATGTCTCAATTAAAATAGTTCACAATGTAGCTCTATAACTTTATGTCTCCAACACAACCACCCATGACATAACTCTACAAGTTGGTGCTTCCTTGGAAACAACATAAGGTAAATTTCTACAACAAGACACATTTTTAAACTACAAATATCAATTCAATTTATGATGATAATTTTTAGTTACTAAATTATATAATGCCTTATAGGGAATAAAGAACCAAAGTTTCAATCAAAGAGTGCACCCATACAAACTAAAAGAAGCCAAAAAAAAGGTGAAAACCCCTTTCAATAAATGTATAATTATACAATTTTATATAATTTTAGAATATATTAATTATCTTTATTTATTTAAACACATTACACTTAAATTTTTCTTCATGGACAAGAGATTGTAGAAGCTAATAAAAGATAGACTTGCATTAGCTTGGGATTTGGAAGTATGGGTTCATTTTATTGTTGTGTAGAATTGAATGTGGCTGTATTTACCCATTAAAATGTTGTTTACATGTTTAATTTACCAATGGTTTTTAATTTGATGTGTCTTATTGGAAGTATATGTAGAGGGTTTAACTATTAAGGTGTATATTCATTTAAATTTAGTGATAGTGAACTACGGATTAGAAGAGTGAATCCTATTTTATTTATTGTGATGGGCTGCATAAACATATAAATATGTATTGGTATGCATAAGAACAACTGTTACTTTCATTAATGTAAGAATATAGATGTTGGTTGATCAATGTTAAATTCCTATCAATGTCTATGAGAAATGATTTATGGCAAAATGACATTATTTTAGAATATGATAAAGTCATGGTCAAGTTATAAGGATTCAATATGAACTTTTGTATGCATATGTATGTTACAAAACTAACAATAGAAATGGTACATTTGTGTATAATACATATTATAGTTAAAATGTGCTTGAGCATGCATTTATTTTTATATGTGTTTTAAATATGAATCTTTAAAAGATTTAAAACAATGCAAAAAAAATGAATCAAATGAAATGCATTATGTTTTTATGTTACAAAAAGAAATGCAAATCAAAATCACATCAATGACCAATCTAGTAACATGTAAAATATTTTCTTACAAATTTTTTATGTTATATTTCTTATAATATAATATTGTTAATAAAATTATTCATTTCTTTTTAACAAATTACAAACATTTCAAAGGAGTAACTAAAAATGACTTCTAAAAAACTATTGATTTTGGGGTTGGATGACTTAATATTATTTGTTATGCACAAAACAAAATATATGCAAATGCATGATATGGGAAAAAAATAATATTATAAAATATAAAATGTGTCATACTACATTTGAGATCATTCCAAAGAAAATTAGAATGTGGCACTGCAGTCTTTTTCTCATATTGGCATTTGGTTAATGATAGAGGACAATCATTTGAGGAAACTCATTCAAGACATGGGTTACACAATTTCAAATTTCATGTTTATTTGGGAGAAAATATATTCTAATTAATTTAATATAAACATTAAAAAATTGGATGAAGTTATTTTTAAAGGGACCTTCAGAGATGATTTTTCAATTGCCAACACGTTGTTCATTGATTGCGATTCTCAAAATTGTGTTATAAATCAAAAAGTGAAAATGAGTTATATTATGTCAAGTAGATATACTGGAAATGGAATTTATAAATATGAAAAGGATTGGAGAATAAAAATGATGTCAATCATCACATTCTTGGGAGAAATAAAAAAATCCATGCTAACAACTATGAACCAATGTTTAGAAAGATATAACTTTACTTGATTCTTTCAAGTGTATTTATTGATTATAAACTATAATTATAGTAATAAACATTATCATCAATTTCATACAAATCAATTCTAAATTATTTTAAATATAGTTCAATTAATTTCAAAATAATCAATTCTACTTTAGAATTACTTTGATTTGGTTAAGTACAATTTGATTTATAGTTGGAGATTCCTTGAAATTATTGAATTAGTATATTGACACTTGCTCATGAAGATATTCCCAGTGAATAACAAAAAATTATCAAGATATATTATTATGTAGATGAACTAGATTGTTTAATATGTTTTCATCTATAATTTGGCTAGTCAAATGGTGCCATGTGTCCCAGTAACGAAAGCTACTTCAAAGGATCAATGATTGGTATGAAGGCCTAGAAGGGTGCAACGAGTTGGAAACAATCCAATCTATTCAAAATTATATGCTCTCGAATAGTTTGAAATAATTCAATTTATTTGGAATATATAAAACGTATTTATGGAGAAAATATTCTCTATCCACTTTAGTGGGTATAATTTTAAATTATTTAAAATAACCCAATTTAATTGAAATGATATAATAATGGTCAAATGGTTTGAAACAATCTAATTTATTTAGAATAAACAAAATTTATTTTTGGAGAAAACTTCTTCACTCTAGGTATAAGTCTAAATTATTTAAATATCCCTAATTATTCAAAATGATCTATGCCCAAATGCTTTGAAAGAGTTCAATTTATTTCAAATAGAACAAATTTATTTTTGGAGAAAATTCTCTTCACTCCACTTTAGTGGGTACAAGTCATTTTTATTTAAAATAGCCCAATTTATTCAAAATGATCTATGCCCAAATGGTTTTAAACACTCCTATTTATTTGGAATATATGAAATTTATTTTTTGAAGAATTTTTTTTCCACTCCACTTTAGTGGGTATAATTCCAAATTATTCAAAATAGTCCAATTCATTCAAAATGATCTATGTCTAAATGGTTTGAAATAGTCCAATTTATTTGGAACATAAGACAATTATTTTTGGAGAAAATTTTCTCCACTCCACTTTAGTGGGTATAAGTCTAAATTATTTGAAATAGTCTTTCTAATATGTAGCACATGGTCACTTAATTTAAATTCATTTTATTATAAATATATCTTCTAACTTGAGATATGAATGCAATGAGCCACTGAAAAAATAGTGAAATCAATCTAAATTTTAACTAGTTAAGCTCTTTGGGATGTCTTAAGCATAATTTTATCTTTAGTATTTTATTTTCCCATAGAAACAGCACAAATATTAATATGTAAGAAAGGATGATTACTCCCATAAAATAATGTAAATAAAATAATTACGAAGTCATGGGATAGTTGTGAACTGAGGATCTTACTTACTATGAAATTACTATGTATAACATTAGAATCAACCAAAGCATAGTATTATTTTTTTTCTAAAGAAAGGTGATGTACCTTTTGTTTCAAGGCACCTTTGACATGCATTAAAGCTATAACTTCTTGTGAAGGTATGTTACTATCTTTAAGTGGATCATTCAATGGTTTAATTTTATTATTGATGGTTTCCATAAGTACACTATTTATAAGGGGTTGGGAACATTCACTCATTGGTTTCATCTCACCCTCTATATTAGACATAGGTGTAAAATTTTCATCACATAGTTTTTTATTGAATTAATTATAATCATTATTACATTGCATAGAGACATCAATGCATTTTTTATAATTTTATTCACATTTATTTTTTATAGAATAAGAAATATCATCACATTTCATTTTTAGAGAATAAATTGCATCACATTATTTTTCAAGGGAAGAAGGAATAACATCAAATTATGTTTCTAGAGAAAAAGGAGTAACAAGATAAAGAGTACCACCACATTAACTTTATAGAGAGTAAGGAACAATAACACATTATTTTTTAAGAGAATAAGTAGCATCACATTCTATTTCACTATAAATATAATTTCATTTAGAATCATCATTGTAAGATATATCATCATGAAAATCTACATGTATATCCTCTATTCATTGCTTTATTATATCCTATATATTAAGTGAAAGCCTATTAGAACTAAGAATGTGTTAGTTTATTCATTTATTATTTCTTCCTTTATAATTGTATAATTAGTGGAATGATATTAAGAATGAGGAGACTTGATTTCTTGAATTAAAACATTACTTTTTTCTTCTTATGATTCACTATAATTGTACAAATATATATCACTAGCATACCAATCTATGATCATAATCAACATAGTCATCTCCATCAATCACATAAGCATATTTCTCTTCTACATAATAACAATCATTAGGCACATGATCGTGATCATACACACACATTTTTCCACTCATTGGCATAACTATAAGGCACAACATGGGTACATAACAAGGAATCTATAGCATGAGACCTATTATGGTTTTGAGGATGTACACTCATAGAAAGATTTACAAAACCTAATATGGAAATTAATACAAGAGAAAAAACTACTCTTAGGATAAAGGAAAACACATAACTCTAGGGTTTGAAGGATTTGGGATCAATAATTGAAATCCTATGAGAAAAAATACACCAATGAAAGACAGATTACAAATAACATATAAAAAATAGAATTTAATGAAAAAATATGAAACCCTAAGAAGGGTTAAATCCAAAGGGTAAATTTGGGTTTTTTACATTAAAGACAAAGCTTAGGTTCACTAGAATGTTCTACTTATATTAGATTTAGTGATCTAAACAAGTAAACAAATATGAATATTTAGATTGTATAAAATATGTCATTCAATAGGCAAATCTAAATGCAAAAATTAGATTATAGGGTACTTAGCTTATTTTTGTTTTGTTATGCTCTTTGTCTATGCATAGTCATACAAATAATTTACATTAGATCTATGGTTAGTCAGCTTAGGAGATTGACTGTCAAAATCTGCTAGCACATAATGGCAGGGCGTAGACACTTATGGCAACTAAATATTTTTAATGTTTGATAGAATTTCATATGTAGGTTTTTCTAGCCTAGTTTACAATAGATAATTGTGCCTACATATCAATATGTCATTTGAGTAATTTTAAGTCATTAGTCCTATGCATAGATTCATATTTTGTCTTCCTTTACCTTGAGACACTAGTTCCACTTTTGACACTTGCTTATCCTAAAAAAGGGGGTTATAAATATATGTGTACAACCTCAACCACACCCACTATGTGGTTGAGCATTTCCTAAATTAAAATACTCTAAATAGGTCTCAATTTTCATGTAGTTCTCCTACATATGTGTATGTTTACTCAATAGCGATCCACTAGAGCACAATGCAATGCTTTGCCTTTTAACACTTGGTAATATACAATTTGAACCTTATTTTAGGTGTTTAGACTTGGTTTAGGTACTATTGTATTTAAGTTTTTTATATTTTGATGCTTTAGGATAGTGCCTTAATGATGTGTAGATGTATTTTTCAATGTGTAAGTAGTTTTATCAGTAGTACTAGTGAGATATAGATAAGTGAAAGATAAGAATAACCTTAGGATTGATGTACATATTTATATGACTCTTTATGTAACTTCCCTATATAAATGACATGTAAAATGTGTGGGCCAACACAAGGGAAGGATTTAAATTTTAAAAATGGCCATTTGGAGAAATTGAGACATTTTTGATGAAGGTGGACACTACTAATAACTAAAAATGTCTGACTATTATTGAAATTATCCATAATGGAGGAAAAAATGACTTGAAATATTGAAACATTATGTATAACATAATAAATTATTCTAGCAATGATTCAGGAGATCCTGAATGATAGTGAATTTTTGAGACTGATTCCACAAAAAGGTGAATGGATAGGTGTAAATACTAAAATATGATATTAGGTTCTTGACAATGGTAACCTTCAATACATTTATCATTCATGACTTGTGTGCATAAATATGGTCCTAAATCACCATTATATCACACCTACATGATACCTTATGATTTTGACCCTTCCATATTAATGATACACATGTACATGAACCTCACTATTTATTTCAAACTTGCATACTATCCTACATATACATGCATAGATGATCAATTTATTCCTCCTATTCATGTGTTTCTAACATCAAACTAGGTTACTATCACCACTCGATAATTACTTGAGCCTAATATTAATGACCCTCTCCCAATAACAAATAATTTTAAAAATCAAATATTTACTTAAGGTTGGCCTATCTACCTAGAATGTCAGTGGAGTGAAATATTACCCAATTAGATTCATATATATATATATATATATATATATATATATATATATATATATATATATATATCTGTGTGTGTGTGTGTGTGTGTGTGAAGCCTCACTTGATAGAGGACTTGGAATTTGGTACACATATATGCACTATTGCACATTGAAAAAATATACCTTATTCATCCCAATTTTAAAATCAATCACTAGGAGTAGTTAAAAATCAAGTTTAAAACATACAAAATAAAAGTCAAAGAAAGCATTGTCAAGTATCAAATCTAAATCATTACTTGCACTCATATAGTAAAATATCACAATTACAAAATCAAACCAAGAGTGAGAACTATATTTATCTTGATTTCCCTCTTTGTATTATTAGATATGTAGAAAATTGTCAATCATTAATGAGGCTTATTGGGGTCAGCTCAATCCATTATATTTTCCTAGTTTGTTAGAGTTTTTATCCCTTACAAACACACCTAGGGTTTTAAGGTGAAGGAGGTTGATTTTTAGGGTTGTTCACATCATTAGGGTTTGACCTATCACATAATATTTCAAATAAATTCAAAGTTTATCATATGGTCACAAACCCTCTTTTTTCACAAGTCATTATCAACCATTATAAGTCATTATTGATAGTCGATACTGACCCAAAACTAATGAAATTGATCTTGTACAATTTTTTTTTATGTATTTAAATGAATCATATCCATAATTTAGTCTATTTTCCACTGCTAAAATATAGTCACTATCAAATAATCAATCAAAAAATATAAGTACTTATCATTTTTTTGTACTTACTATATTTAGCATATGCCACTTACCATATCATTGCAATCAATTTTAATATTTTACATTTAGATGTATGATTGAATATCATGTCTTATAATTTGAATTCATATACTAGTTTATATCCTATTAGGATTCTAAAACCAAATTATGGTAAAATATATTGGTGTACCCATACATTGCTTAAACCATGTCAAAATGTCTCCCTTAGGGTTTCATCCTTATAGGGTTTTAGATTTCAAATTTAGGGTTTTATTTTTAGACCTTATTTTTGAATGTCCATAATATACACATTACCCATGCATATAATGATTGGAAATTCTCTTTTATTGTTAATTTAAGTCATGAAGGGAATATTTTTATATTGTTCTAATTGGCTATGCTACATTTTGATCAATCATATAATCAAATAGATCAAATCTAAGAATAATAAAAAATATAAATTAATAATGAATAGTCTCAAGCCTTATTCAAATCATATTGTTACAACATATGATATGAGTTGCCTTTTTTTATGACTAGATGCCAAAGGGAATGCATCAATCCTTTTAATTCTCATCCCCCTAGAATTCAAGGTTGTACTAGCTACCATCCCAATTGCATTATTCACCCACATATTATTTTGGATTATATGGTTCATTTTGTACAAATTAGGGTGCCTCAACATGTGTGATAGAGTGAAGGTAGTCATCATGTTACTCCTCAACCCCTCCACCTCCCAAAAATCAAGACAATCAACCTAATGATATGAAATCATAGACCAACTAAAGAACACCCATGTAAAATTCATATCTTGGATTTACTCAAGAGATCAATAGTTTACAAAGACATCTTATAAAAGGCATTTCCAAACAAAACTCTCCCTAGTGATACATAACCTAATTCATTCATATCTATCATTAATACATTTAAGTATATATAAAAATTCATCACCTTTGACAAATAATACTTACCTACGTAACACACAATAAAGAAAAATATGCCATTATTCACTCAATTTCAATTAAAAGATAAAATGGTCAAACATGTGTTGGTAGATAATTGTTCTCAATGAAATATCTATAACATTTCCTTTTTATAATAATATGGGATCAATATAAATACTATTAAAAAATAAGATCAAAGAATAAAAGGATTTTAAAACATTCCATTCCAAGTAATTGGGACCACATCATTAGATGTAAAACTAGGTCCCAATATGGTACCTACTACCTAGCATATTATGCCTAATTAGTTACATTTCAACTTGATTTTGGGAGAAATTTAGATACATGTTATGGAATCAGTACCATCAACATTATAAAAATAGATCAACTTCATACATGAAGGTTATCATTATACTTAACAAAAAAATATGACTTTTTTAGTTATTATAAGGTGATTCAATCTACTAATGATAACCTATCACAATCAAAATTAGAAGATAATTATATTATTCCTCCATCACATCCTATTATAGTAGCTCAAATGCATACATATGAGGTGGGTGAATCAAGTACTGAAAAAGACAAGGTTGAACCAATCATGATATTCAAATTACTAATACAGAATGAACCACACATTAATATGAAGTAGTCAAATCCTATTCTTGATCTTCCTTTAGTAGTGAATTAATAAATACAAGATGGCATGGTCACACACTATTATGACAATGATTATGAAAATAAAAACATGTCAGATATGAAAAATAATAAACTACATAAGCTAAAATTCAATCCTTTAGATGAATATTTATCTCATACCCTATTCACACCAATTGGAGTTGGAGAATATTGAGATAACTCATAAAATTAAAAGGTATAAATCAAAACTTAATATTCAAGCACAATCTTCCAAGAGCAAAGGAAAGACAACAATGACATATCATCAATACATTTGAAATGCAAACAATAGTTATAATATTATTTTACATTAGGCATAAGTGACACTAAAGTCAAACATGACTTTGACCAAAAAAATCACACATTTCAATAAATAATGTGGAGATATCAAATACCAAAGCTATAAAATCATTACAAGTAACAACTTTAATATAAACCAAAAGCTATATTGTGAGTATTAATTGATCATAACCTCATCACATTATCATTTATTAAACATCAAGTATTTATACATCTCTCAAATCAAGAAGGTAAATCATATCTTGATTATCATTAAATCCTAAGACATGATACAACTCATTAAAACACATTAAAAAAATAAGATTTAATGATATAAGAATGATCACACCATTAAAGTGACACAAAATCATCAAAAACACTCACCACTAAGTTCTAATAGAATCAATACAAAAATGTTACACACAAATTTTACAAGCATCCATGATAAGATATAGTGACTATCAAAATGTATATAAAATGTGCTTATCAACAACATATTTAGATTAATTAATACCAATTCCCTAATATATTTAGTGTCACATTTAAAAAAAACTTAGGGCTTAATATTAAAAACCTATTTAATCCACATTGTGGACATTCCTTCAATATATTACCATATCAATTACTTGTGGTCCAAAGGTCATTGATACATGCATATGGGTGATACCTTTTAGCACCCAGCTGACACTCATGTTAGGATTATAATGTCTATTCTTGATGTAGGCCAAAAGAATAAAATAGATCAATATAAATCATACTTGAAGGAAACACAATCAAGAATCAACATAATGGCAATAGTACTCATTAAAATAATTTCTTTCAAAGATAACAATAAACACAAAATATGAACAATCAGAGACAATGGAAGAAGAGGTAATGTGATTACATAATATCAAGGCTAAGTAAATATATCAACTTTGATCTTGATGAGGATGACCTACTCATGATTTATGAACACTACTTTCAAATATTTAAAAATTACAAAAAAATAAAATAATTCAAAAACATTTAAATATTCTAAAAAAATAAAAATCAAGATCTGAGCATGACATGATTATTAGATTATACTATTTAAATATGTTATTTATTAAAATTTTATTAGATGACATGTTATTTTCATACACACATGTATTTCACTATATATGAGTGTGATTCAAGACATACAAGTTACATGTGGACATGTAGATGTTAGAATTTCATCTACCTAGTGGCCATGCCAATATTTGGGGCATCTTACTCCACTGGGTTCACTATCATAGGTTATACATTTATATGGCCCCTTTGCCATGTTGAGCTATCCATATTGCTTACACATGTATTTTTAGTTACTCATACCTTATACATTACTACATGGATATGCTATCATATTATGATGTGAAATTGATACATATGGATAATGTAGACTATTATTTACTTATTCTATGCTTTGTTGATGTTGTTAGTCTCTTACATGATAGGTAATATTATGCTTGTATATTGTGTGTGGCCCCTTAGCCTTGTTTAATATTTATGTCCCTTGTGTGTGAACCTTGGCATTAATTATTGTGACATATTTATATTCCTTGTATGTGTCCCTTGGCCTTATATGTGACACTAACTCCTGATCTTTTTGAACTAGTTGACATTTAATGGTGTCATGATCTATATCATGCACTTTTATTTCATAGTCTTATTCAGATATTTTTCAGTGAAGGCTTCTACTGTGTGCTTTAATGATACATATATCTAGACATGACACTTATATTCCTTGAAATACATATGTTACATACATGACATGATGACATATACATTATGTGATGACATACTCTCCACATGTTCAAATTATTATGCATGATGATATCTTTATACATGACATGATAAAAATAAATTTTATTTTGAGATGAGTAAATTATAGGACACACAGCTCATCTCAAAATGGGGTAATTATAGTGGTCTTGACATAGAGACTCAAGCCTCAATGAACATAAAATCAGATTTTGAAATCAGAGTATAAATTTCATATATTTTGAATGGTTTAGATATCAGATGAGCTCATGTGCATGACAAATATTAGAACATTAATACAAATTATGGGGGGATATGCCATGCATATACACTTACTTTAAAAATAATTTATTAAAAATTCATACACATTTGGGTACATATGCATAGGCATATGTACATAATTCATATGAACAAAAATTACACATTTCCACATATACATACATTTGAGATACATGATCTTAGGTTTATCATATAGATACATAACATTCTATATCAGTTGATAGATATTATGGGGGCATGGTACTAGTTCATTAATATATACACATTTTTATATCCATGAGACACAATTCTAAAGGGGAATGATACTGATTCATATACATTTACTCATTTTTAGCAAACACTATCACCATTGTTTATTTTCAAAGCACCTTTTTCAATCCACATCGAGTAGTGAGGAAAATTGAATCTATAAATCCATTTATATCATCTCATTCATGCTTTTATGGGTAACGTAATTTGAGGTTAAATGATTCTCAATGACCATGGAATTAATTATATCAAACCCATCATGTGGTTCTCATTATTTATTGGATTTGACTAGTTATTTGGGTTAGTACATCATGTACTTCTCCCATATTTATGAGGGTTTGGGAATGTTATATTTCAAACCTAAGGGATTTCATAGTTAAAAAAAATTGGGGTTTGATCACCCTAAATTTATCCAAGGTTAATTAGTAGGAACCATTCTAGAAGTGTTTTAATGAAAAACACCTTTATCTAATGCTTCAACAAAGAAACATCTTCTCTAATAAGTTGCAAGGGAAACATAGGTTTCCCAACACAAATGCGTACTCCTTAATTTCTCTTTAATTTTAAAATTTCATGTTCAAATTTATTTAAATTTATATACATTAAATACCATATGTTTGTTTTGCGTTTTGCTATTGAGTGACCTTCACAAGAGAAACTTCTTACCAAAGATAGAGTGTGTTGTACACAATCAAGTACTTTTTCATTTTACTCTATAAGTTTTCTCACTATAATAAAATGGGGCCATTTTTAGATACTAATATTTGGTATTAATTAATTGATAATATAAATCTTGCATACATTTACCTCTTATGACTTGTATTCACAAATATGATACCAACCTTCCATTCTATCACATCTACATAATACCTTATGAGTTTAACTATTCTATCCTATTGTTAAAAACCTATAATAACCTCACTATTTATTTCAAATAAGCATAATATCCTACATAGACATGCCCAAATAATAATTTTAGTCCTCATATTCATGGTTCACCAACATTGGACTAGGTCATTATTACTAGTTGATACTGACTCAAGCCTAACATTACTGACTCTCTCCCAAAAATGACTATTTTTAAAATTAAATATTTCCTTAGGGTCGACCCATATACCTAGTGTGCCATTGCTATGAGAAATTACCAAATTTAACTCATATATATACAAATCAAGGCCCTAATTGATAGGTAATTTGGAACTTATATGTTACACACATATATACCACTACACATCGATAAAATATGTTATACTCCTACCAATTTATAAACAAAAAAAAAGAGAAATAATAATCTAAATATAAATAAAATGAAAGTGAATTCAAATCAATCATTGTCAAGTATCAAATCTAAATCATTAAGTGTATTCATATAGATAAGGAGAATAATTTCAAATTCACACTAAGTGGTGATTTCCCTTCTTAGAGTATTAGATACATAAACAATGGTCAATCATCAATAGGGTTGATTGGTTTATCCTTCCAAGGTGAAAAAGGTTGATTTATGGGGTTACGTGCATCATCAAGGTTTGACATCACACATTTAGAGATTTTATAGATAGAAAAAGTTGGTCATATGATCACAAACCTAATTTTATACATAGGGCATTGTCAACCACTACAATTCAGTATCAATAGTTGATACTAAACCAAAGTTGATGAAACCAACCCTACATATATAAAAACATGGTTTTATATTTAAACAAATCATAAGTCTACTTCAATTTTTTGTCCACTGCCAAAATATAGTCACAGTCAAAACATTAGTAAAAAATCTAAGTACTTATCCATTTTTTGTACTTATTAAATTTAACATATGCCACTTGAAAAATAATTGTAATTAGTTTTATTATTTTAAAATTATATTAATACTCAAATGTCATATCTTATAATCTGAATTAATATGTTAGTTTTTATCCTATTAGGCATTCTAAAAAAATTAAGGTAATAACACTAGGAGGCATTGTGATCAAGAGTAAAATGTGTAAACATAATTAAATATGTCAAATATAGATTAAAATTGACATCATAAAATTTATAATACCAAATTTAAGTGTCTAAAAAAATCTAAATTAGCCAAAGTAGGGACCCAAAGACTTGACCATCTTATTGTTTTGCAAGATGATTTTCATTAAATGCTAAAAATAACTATAGTACCATGGAATAAGAATCCCTTTTAATGGTATATATGGTATACAAGTTATACGATTATATACTAGCCACACCATTCACATAATATTTAGATAATTAGGCCCTATTGTACCTATTCAACAAGCTCATCATCCAAACTCAGATAATCTAGTGGCTAATTTTGCTTCAAGAATTCACATTCAAAATCATAATTTAACTTGGAAAGATTCATGTTGGTGTTGATCAAATATCTCAGATAAGGTCAAGTGAACCTATAAAATGCGTTAATAAATATTTATTGTATGTTCACTTGTTTCAAATCACATTTTTACCTTCTCAATATGAGAATATGATGTTGTTTCTTGTACAACATGCCCTAATTCTTCTAAAATTAGGGAACCTTTTTTAAATTTTTGATTCAATTTTATTCATGCTCACGGCCCATTGGTCTCATCATTCTCAAGTTTACTTATTATCATACCTTGGTTTGTGTGTCAAATTTAGTCCCATAACCATCACTATTGGGTAGACCACATCCGTGCAAGAAAACTTCATATTTTACACCTAGTGTGAAAAAGACCCCTTAACTTGCATATGAAAATATTACTTACTTAGTTTCCCACTCAAATATGTATAACTTGTTTTTATACTATATATATTTGTGTGCATATTTGGGTCCTAAAAATACCTTCATTAGTTTGACACAATATTTACAAGAGACTTTCATGTTTGACACTTCACTAAAAAATGTCCGCTTGGCCTTTATCTATCTTATCTGGAATGGCCTATTCTAGGGTAAAATGGTTTTAATTTGTTTCTAAAATCATCCTATAACCATTAAATTAACCCTATTTTAAAATTAATTTTAAAATATCAAAAAGTATTTAAATCCCTTTTTCAAAATTTTATTAAAATTCACATGCCTTGTGGACTTTTGGTAATTGGGGGGAGGGGTTAAAAAGTCATGTTTTGAAGTGAGGAACTTATTTTAAGGGAAAAATTCATGGTTTTATTATTTTAATGATTCAATATGAATTTATTATTAAAAATAATAAACCTAAGGTTACACAGTCAAGTGGCTAGTTGGAAAACATGATACCAACCCTCACAACCCCCTCATTGGACAAATAAATCTAAGCAAGGGAAACAAACACATTCCCAAAAGATAACCATGATTATTGGGAAAGATATATAGGTAAAAAACAAACCCTAATTATCTATGAAACCAGATGGAATAAAGCAAACCCAGATCAATCCCTGAAACATCACAAACCTAAATGGTCACCACAAATAAAACTTAAACCATAGAAAATAGGCCAAGCATGGATACATATCAATAACTTAAGAGAAAATGATCAACATAGAAATAAATCCATGGAAATAATACCTATAAATTCCATAGCCCATAGGCTCCATCAATTTCCATGCTATGATAACTAATAAACTAATATCAAAGAGGACAAAGCTTAAATTACCATAAAACAACATAAACCATACAAACAACCACTGCCACCATATTCATGATCCTAATAAACCTCCTTAAGATATTTTTAAAATATTCCAAGATATCTTCTAGATGAGTGATCAGCCTAAATACCTCTATCCCCAACACATAGTACCCTTAATACTACACTCATTAGAGTTACGCCCATGTGGATCAAAACCTAACCCTAAGGTTTCAACATATGAAGGAAGGGAGATCATCTCCTCTGCCTCCATTTATTTAACCTTGTTATCTCAACAAAGTGCATGGTTTTAAATAAAAGGTGATTGTTTTTTTCTGGTACAAACCATCCCATGGCACTGGGTGACCACTCCATCCCTATTTATTAACATAGTTATATGAAATAAACATTGCCCCCTCACTCTCTTTGCTTTTTTATTTTTTATTTAATCATCATTATTATTTTTATTTATTCTTTTTAAATGGGTTTCTATTTATAATTTAATTCAATTATAAATCTAAAAATAAATATTAAATCAATTTAATTTTAATACAATAATTTTAAATTTATTAATTTTATATAAAATTAATATTTGGTCAAATTTTAAAATTTCTCATTTTGAGGCCCTAATCAATATGTGAGGACATTTTTTCCCCATATCTTGAAAATCATGAATCCATTTTTCAAATTGTCTATGATGTCGAGAAGCTGGCTTCAACATAGTTTGCACAATGTGATCAATTTATGAAGAAAAATTTCCAAACAAAATTTTATTGTGATTTCATAATTAAGTTCATGAAGTTTATTTTTAAATAACTTGAAAATTATTTTTTCTCAACTAAGCTAAAAGGCAACTCATTTTATCTATTTATAAGTGTGAAGGGAGCCAAAGTGGAAGGAGCTTGCTTTTAGGAGAAAAGTGAAAGTGAAGTTTGAACTAAAATAATTTTTGGTTTTTGAGGGAAAATTATTTCCCTCCACTTACCAAAATTATTATAAATATCTAGCCCATGGTCATTTCAAAGGGTTGGGTCTTATTTATTCTAGTTGAGGAGATATTGAACCAAACATATTTTTGCATTATAGTGTAATTTATCCCTCCTCTTTTTGACCTTACCATTATGATAACATATGTGATATCGATCAATTGTGATGAAATTGTAATGGATTATTAAAATGAACATCCTTGCTAATAGAAGGCTTTGAAGTTATGGTTGTAATCTAGAATTTTTATGGTGGTTGCTGCTCTTTCTATCATTGCCTTGCTTCCCTTAGTCATATGTACTGGCTTCATTTATGATTATGCACATGTTAATCAAGAGAGATATTAGTTTATGGAGTTCATTTGATCAAAATAATTAATTAATATTTGTTATTGCAAGATTTATTTCTTTTTTCCCTCTCTTTTTGTATTTTTTATTTAATCTATTAGCTGGTTTCAAATCTAAGAGTAATATGTTTATGAAATTTTATCTTGATTACTCATTCTATGTCATTACTATTTTATTTTTTCACTATTGAATGATTAAATGCAATATAATGAACACTTAAAATCAGCCATATGCTATCATTTCAATTTAAAATACTATTTGTTTTGGGCAAATGAATGTGTGTTTTGTCATTTTCATTATCTATTCAAAATCAATTTAAACACAACATAACTAAATTAACATTCCCTTGTTAAAGGACCACAAATATGTTAAAAATTTAAGAACCAATAGTCCCCTTGAACTAGAACCACTCACAATGATCGATTGTGTAAAACAAATACACCATGACCTAGTAGAAATAGCCCTTGGAGAGACCCTATGGGCCTCCTTTCAGGAGAGGTTGGATAGGCTAACCACCCTGAAATCTTAGCATTAATGAGCCATGCTAAAAATGTCAATATATGTGAAATTATATATCTATTATTTATTTTCGCAAATATATACATCTAGCCAACAATAAGAAAATAATCCTAAAAAAATGAATATTCAAATTAGTCAAGGATATTTTGTACAAGATGGGACATGACTAAGTCATGTAACAATGTGTCATGAAAGAAGAAATTTGAGATGTACTCTAAAGAGTACATAATAAAACTTTTATTGGCCACATGGTACTAAATGCTATTGTA
Organism: Torreya grandis; assembly: GCA_037957365.1. Classification (NCBI taxonomy): domain Eukaryota; kingdom Viridiplantae; phylum Streptophyta; class Pinopsida; order Cupressales; family Taxaceae; genus Torreya; species Torreya grandis. Next base: position 1,967,780 of record JARHVA010001913.1, read on the forward strand.
AGTAATTTACTCTTAGCTAGACTATGGTGGAAAAAATTATACCATGATGTAAAGGAATGGGTAGTATACAAGGAAATAATTGAAAATAGATATTATGACTATACGGACATCACACCTAAATAAATTTTCAAAATATGGGGACAAAAATTAATTGGACCTTTAAAATAGATTAAGGTTCACCATTATAAGTAAATTTTAATATCCATGGAATACTTAACTAAGTGGGTGGAAGTGAGAGCATTACTAAATAATAGTACACTAAGTACTTCAAATTTAAGCTATGAACACGTGGTCACTAGATTTATAATTATTATACAATTAACTAGTGATAGAGGTAGGAATTTTGTGAACCACATAATTTGGTTGATGAGTTTTGAGCTTTTCATTTTTCATTCTCTCTCTATCCCATACTATCCACAAGAAAATGGTAAGGTTGAGGATACAAATTAATTTTTAGCATATGTAATAAGTTATGTAGGATAGAGGATGGTGATTGGGAAGAAAATTTAAACACAATAGTAAATGCCTACCAAATAACATATAAAGTCACTACTAATCATTCACCCTTCCATCTAATGTATGGGTAGGACGTAGTGCTTCTAATGGAGTAATTCATGCCGAGTCTAAGGGTGGAAATGGAAAATAGACTCTCTAACTATGAAAGCCTTAAATAATGACTCATTCAATTGAATGGACTAGATGAATAATGGATAATGACACAATTTACTAATAAAATCATGTAAACAAGGATGAAGTATTAGCATGATATAAATCATTGTTGGATGAGATTTAAAATAGGATCCTTAGTCTTTAGTGTAGACACTCAATATTGATACAAGCCTTATTATTAAAATATCTTTGATACTAATTTTTAAATATGGGTCATCACAAAAAATTAAGGCCTTATTGGTGCTTGTTTGTACATCTTATTCTTCTTTGTGCAATCACCTGGTCCTATTTTGTTATGTTTATCAATCTATCACATTATGGTTATGCTCATGAGATTATTCTCTCTCCTCTCTCTATCTATGTTTATCCTATTTATTTCTTTGGTCCCTTATATTCATGGTCATAATTTGTTAGTGTTTGGACTTGTTTGTCATTGGTTGCCCTTTTCTTTTTTATGGTTTTACACAAAAATAGATATTTAAATTAAACCATGAGAAGCCTATATGTATACAAATAATCTCTAAGAATTGTGAGACATATTATAATAATTAAGTATCAAAAAATCAAATGAAAGAATTGATATTCCATAGAGGTTTCCAATCTATTTATTCATTTTCAAGTCTAGGCACACTCTACATTGATTTAAATCTACTCAAAGACTTGTATATTATATGTAAATTTACATATAAAAATTATGTGTGGTTGTATATCACACCTAGGGATATAAATTAGAGTTTCTTATCTCAAATTCTCCCTTCACACTCCAAATTAACTTTGAAGGGTCTGATTTTGACATGTAGGATACACATTGCAACCCCACCTTGGTGGCTACCCAAACCCCATACTTATTCTATTCTATTTTTATATAAAATATTAAATAAACATAGGTAAATCAAATTTAAATAAAAAATAGTTATTTATGTAAACCAAATTTAAAAAGTGTAGGTATAAGAAGTTATGACATCCAGTGGCCCACAAGCACAATAGAATCTAGAATTTAGAAAGTAATGATAAACATAATCAATTTAGTAGGACATGAATGGTGGTAAAACTAGGTGACCAATGATCCTACCATGAAATTAATGAAACAAGTGTCCAATCCCATTTCTACATAATTAGAGGTCCAAATTTTTTGTAAAGGTAGTTATAGACCTTTGTAGTCTAGATCTACACTATAAAATATAGAAAACATAAAGGTGTGATCACTCTATTGTCTTAATTTTTGTTTTATATGTTAATTTTTTTATTAATAAAGATAATAAGAAACTAATTATCTTGGGAAATATACCAATTAACAATGTAAAAATTACTTTCAAATCTACCATAGTGGTTAAAAATAGTAAACATGCAAATGGAAAATATGAAATTGACAATTGAACTTGAAAAGAGACAAAGATGATGGAATGATGAAAACTTGATGTTATCTATATTTATAAGTGTGAGTATGGAATATTTATGTATTTAACTATGTCTATGTCAAATTTAGGACTCTTACTATATATGGACAAGATTAACATCTATGTCCATGCATTAGACATGATCTTAAGTTACCTATTTTGACTTATGATTGTGTCGTGTTGTGCCAATTATGTCCTTTAATTTTTTTTATTATAAAACTATGATTAAACACCTCATTTATTTCTCTTTAATGTTATCACTATTCACTAAATCACATTCTCACATTATTATGTGGATTAACCCTAATTTATTTTGATCATCTAAATCAATAAATATGATCACCATTTTCATCTTGAATCTTGATAATACATCCCTAATCACATTAATCATCATAGTGGTCCACAATTGAGGATCAACTAGATAGGATCAAGTGTAAGAATAAAAACTTCATGGAGCAATGAAATCTAAAAACAACTAAAAAGGAAGAAGCTTGTCTTCATAAACAAAAGTTACATTAATAAGCATTTACTCATTACCCACAAAATCAATAATAAAGGTAAATATATAGTGAAATATAGACATGTCCCAACATACTCATACATGTGGGATTATATTACACTAATGACCTATAAGAAACCTAAGAAAGCTAAATAACACTAGGTAGGTAAAACCACATAGTGGGAAAAAGCCTACACTAATACCCCCCTTAATTGTAGCTGAGATGGTGGAAGAATTGGGTCCCAATAATGAGTCCACTTGTATAGATGTTAGGCATAGTTGAGAATACATCTTAAGCAAATTATGTGTATGCACAAAAAAATAGAGGAAAATTAAGATTTATCAATAATACATCTAAGAGGTATAATTTTTGAACAATATGTATCTATATAAGGCCCAAAATAAGGTCACTAATGTATAGAGCATGAAAAACTAGGTACTTTTGAAGAAGATGACACTCATAAAAGAGTTAATAATCAAAAGTTGAAGCCATTTTAATATTTGGGCTCATATAAAAATAATGATCTCCACCACTTTGCATAAAATTTAAAATGTTTGGATTGATTTGAGAATTGGTTGGGTGCTAAGGATAATCCCCTAGTAGTAGGAATCAAAATGTAATCCCCCTCCAAGGGACCATACCATATGATCAATGGGATAATACTTTTATGAGTTCTCCCCCTTGTTAATGTCACTTCACATTGCAATGTGGTTAGGGGAGTGATGTCACCCCAAATCTATCTCTAAATTATCAATGAATAGTGCCCTGATACACTCATTTAAAGTTAAAACTTGGATAAAAATCAACATGTACTTCAGGTGGCCCATCCCTAATGTAAGGACATGAGGGACAAATGTGCATAGGGGGCACGATTGGTCAGATGGAATCAAATTTTAAGTAGTCAGGCAGACAAGCTTGCATACAAGGGTCACCAAGAGGAGAAGAACATGTGCAAAGAGCATTGTAGTGAATAATTCATTTGGGAGGTACCGAGTGTATGGGCTCATGTTTTGAGGGTGCCATGGGGATGGTAGTGCATGTGGGAAGTACTGAGAAATATAACATAACATGGTAGGGGCCACAACATAGTGTAACATGACATAGAAGGAAGTCATCATGAGGCTTACATTAGTGTGGTTCATGGGGATGAATTGGCATGGATACCAAGGATGTATGATTATGGAGGAGAAAATTTTTTCTAAGTGTGAAATTTTATAAAAGTTAACTAACTAATGAAAAAAGAATGAAATAACTAGTAATGAAAACCTTAGATCTTGAAAAAATTGTATGGTTTCTTTAAAAACTAGTAAAGACGTACTTAATATTTTATAAAACCTATAAAAACTTAGAAATATTTTTCTAGTTTAGTTACCAAGTGGTAAAAAATCTATTGATTTCAAAAAAATGCCCTCCAAACCCTTTAAAAATGATGAAAATTTGATGTCACAAAAATTTGTCATGTTTACAACTATTCCTAGTGTTTTGACATCTTATTTATCTAATGGAACTATCCATTTTTCATTTAGAGACCCAAACTATATAGATATTCATGAATTTTATAGAAACCCCATTAAACCCTTGAAAATTGAAATAAATGAAAAACACTTGAACTAGCTAAAATGCTAAATATCACAATAAGAATAATGGCATTCAATTACTAGAAAAGATTTGATACCATGTTAGAGTGGACCAAAATTGAGGGTCAACTGGATAGGATTGAATGCATGAAGAAAACCTATATGGAGCAGCGAAATCTAAAAAATAACTAAAAAGGAAGAATCTTGTCTTCATAGACAAAAGTTGCATCAATAAGCATATACTCATTATCCATAAAAGCAATAGGAAATGTACATATATAGGTGAAATATATACATGTACCAACATCCTCATGTTAGAGGAACAATCACTAAGAGGGGGGTGCAAATCAATGATGCAAGAAATTCAATTCCTTTTCCAAAACTTCAAACTCTCAACCACTCAACATAAGCATTCATGAAACATATAAACTAGTTATTATAATGAACAAAGGAAAATATGAAATATCAACACTCATAACACATGGATTATGTGGGAAAACCTCATGGGGAATAAAAAATACTCTCAAGTATAAAAACAAGTTGACTATAGTCCTATAATGTATTCACAAACAAGAGACTTTAGTGAAACACCCACTTCACAAGGAACATCAAACCCTAAGCATGAGCAAGCACCCACTTGTCCTACATGTTGAGAACCTAAAAAACACCTTATGATATCAAAATATATATATCCCTGATTTAATTTCAATATGATGGAGAAATATTAAATAACAATTCACTTCAACACTTGACACTCTCTCAAACTTTCACACACAAACAATGTATCCAAAGCAACCTTTTGGATCACTCTACACCTCTTCACTCAATATCAATCTTCAACCCTAAAATAACACTATTATAACATAAAAATATTACCTTTAGTTCATGAATATATTCCTTAACCTATTATCTCTTAAATATATCCACTAAGCAATCTCATACTTCTCTTTTCTTTGCTCGTCAAAACCTAGAAACATTCATCTTTGTTTATGTCCTTTATAGAGCCTTCATGATCATCACCTTCTTGGTCAGACATAAGAATCACCTTAAATCTTAAGTATTATATTACATTTATAATAGGATTAATTTAATCTACATAGGTCATCCATATATTGGATAGATCACCCTTAAGCAACAACACCTTTCAATTAGGCCTAAGAAGCCCTTATAGGTCCATGGAGACCTATTCATCCTTTTATCACTTCACCAAGAAAAAATAGGAATATAAGACCAATTAAAAGCATGTAGGTCCACAAAAAATGACCCATAGTCCATCCTAAAATTATAACATTCATCACTACACACCTTTGCATATGCAAAACCTATCAATCATTTGCCTTGTACATGAAAACACCATGAATGAACCAAAAGTCAACTTGTAATTAGTTTTTAATATTTAATATGGATTGGTTAAACATCAAAAATACATAATAATTATCCTCATTGAGTATAAAACACTCTCTAATATATAATTTTCCTTGAAACATCCAAACATAATCAAGACAAACTCAAAAATCCTTCTTAGGTCATTTGCAGAAGAAGGTCAAACCCTTAGTCAACTTTTGACCATAATAAATGGAGGTGTATGACTATTCAAACCTCCAAATAATTTTTCCTATATTTCCCTTGAATTTCTCTACCAATCTAATTTTTATACCAGCATCAAATTTATTCATCATCAAAATTTATTCATAAAATATTTCAGACTAGTTTTCCTTTGTAAATTCAAAACTTTGAATTCCAATGGTCACTTTTTAATGCAAATTTGACTATGGAAACTAGTGAAATCTACTTTAGAGACCAATTTCACACTACCATAAATTTTGATAGACATAATTTCAAGACATAAAATTTTAAAAACATTATCTAGGCACAAATATAAATAAACCCATATAACCACTTTCTTTTTACACCTTCACATGTGTGAATACTGTCATCATCAATATGCTTACTTAGGAAGTTTTGCCAAGATGACTATAGAACCTAGACCTTCACAAGAGTATTCAAATGAATTATTTTCACTTCCAAAATTACATCAATAAATATTGACCCATCATATGACACCTTAAACATGGTCAACACATGACCTTGCCTAATCAAAGTAAACACAATAGGGTCCATGCATGATCACTATGGCATATTTTGTCATTGAGAACCATATATTCATATAAACAAATGAACACACTTATAAAACTTATGGAAATAATTGAAAATACCTTAAAAGTCTCACCCTTTATCATTGATGTTTGTTTTCACTTGGATTTGTACCCTTTGAGGAGATGTCTCATCTCTCTTCATCCAAGTGGCAAACTTAAAACACCTCTAAGATATGGGTAGCCTATTAATGAGGTGAATCTCTAGATAGGGATAACTCACTTGATGTAACACTTGTATACCACTACTACACCTATGCTTGTGAGATAAAAGGGAGAACAAATAAAAGTAAATTATCCTAAAGGAGGTGATACACCAAATTGATTGATGACTACCAACTAACTAATGTTACACATGAGAACAAGGGACTAACTAAACATACACTTCTCCAATTTGACTCTTCTCACATCAATGTTTCATTACGAGGTTGTGATTAATGTTTAGGCTAGGAGGACTAGACAAGAGGCCTATAATGGCGCTATTTGAATAGACTAACTCAATCAACCTTAACACATCCTACAACACTTCATATGACCTATAAGAAGAAGCTTTCCAACTAAAAATAGGTGAGAGAATGAAACAAAAATGCTAAGGAAACAACAAGTCATCATTAAGAAAAAATAATAATCTAAGTGAACACACTATGAATAGTCATATAAGAGGTAAAAATCAGTAGTATTTATTGATCCATGGTATGAAAATGAGCAGGGATTCACCATATTCAAGTGGAGCATAGTTTACAAAGGCCAAAATCACTAATTCTTATAGAACTTAAGAGAGAGAGGAGAAGAGAGAAGTCCAAAGGTCACAATGACACTTGTAAAGATGATAAAATGAGTTACATGTGTATGAGAAGAGGATATGAAATGGACCATGCAAAGTCAAAAGAGACAAGTGGCTTCCCAAGTCATTAAATCATGAAAAGTGGTGTGAAATTCCCTTTACTAGCTCAGAAAATTACCTTCATGATTTAACATTGTTTAAACATCCCAAAACTAACTAGGGATAGATATATTTATTGGAATGAGAGGGAAGGGTTTTAGACATTCCTTTCCATGCATTAGTTGTAGTCCTAGTCATCTAAAATCTTACCAAAATGAGCTATCACCATTTGCAGTCAAAGTAACTCTTCTTTCACATATACTACACACTTGTCCTCAAATTATATTTAATTTACCATGAAAATCCATAAAAGGGAGTGGATTACACTTTTCAAGACCCTATATGGCCTTAGAGGCATCATGTATACCTTAAAGGATATCTTCTTAAAGTTTTCACACTTCTCACCATCTTGTTCACTATGCTAGTTCTGACTGGCTGAGATGGATCTATTTTTTGAGGCACCTAAGATATGTTATAAAGTAATAAATTATCATGAGGAGTTATAATAAGTCTCAATCTTCCCCTCCATGTGATTGACATCTTTAGAATCCTTCTAGAACCTATAAAACACATAAAAAGGTTAATAAAACCCTATTTTGTACTCCATCCCTATAATTTTGTATAGTTTAAAAGTATGGGGAGTATATTGAGAGAGTCTCATACAACATCCAATCATAATTATTTTCAAACAATGCCATTAGAGTATCTTTCCATCCTCATTTCTTTTATCAGGTCATTTCAAGGGTTTAGCAAGGGTTTAGGCCTATTTTACCCTCTTAACCATTGTTCATAGAGATTTATAGTTAAAATTTAAACTCACTACCACAAAATGGTTTATAATTACCTTCTCCATCTCATCCAAGCTTATTTAGTCTCCATGTAAAGCATCAAAAGAGGTGTGAGCATCCAAATTACCCATTTGAGCTTGTTTATCCAACTTACATAGGATTTAGGTGATTTTAATCTCAAAAATGGATTTATTGTGGGATTTTATTCATAAAAATATATTTATGACATATAAAATGACCCTAAAAACATATTACAATCCATTATAAATCTCTTCCAAGGTTGTAAGTTGAAATGACCTTTCGTTTGGACTCTAGGTCTAACTATGCCTTATAAGCTTGTCTGCAACTTTGAGGGTCTAGACCTCCAAGATGTGATTCATCCTTATATATGATATTTATCATGTTTTTTTTATGTTATTCAGCTTCTCACACATTATATCAAGGTTAAAATATCTTATGGTCATCCTTTTATCCCCTTTTCCTAAAGACTAAAAGGTTTGCACATAAGGGGAGTGCCCTCTGTTTGAGACAAAATAGAGGGAACTCCCCTATTTTATAAAATAATGGTGATTGTTTTATAGGATTATATGAATTTTAAATATGTCTTATACAATTTTTTCCCCCTTTATTATGCCATTAGGCCCCTCAAATTCACTAAAAACCCAAGACAGACTACTAGGCAAAAAGACTATGTGTAGGGTTTCACGCTATGGGCTATGAACTGTATTATTAGAGTATATTTCATACCTTATTTTAAAGGCATGGAGATAATTAAATATATATATATATATATATATATATATATATATATATATATATATATATATATAATAATAATATATAATATTTAGGTATATTAATCATTTTAACCTTTCTCATGCCTCTCATTGCATAACCCTCCACTTCACTATCTTGGACTACAGACTATATCTTACTTGAGAAAGACTCCTAAGGATGATCCTACATAGTTTGACCTTGAGAATGGTGATAAAATACCTCCTTTAAAATTTAAAGGTCGTTAAATAATGTTTTTTACCTATTCACTCATGTTTGGATAATATCAACACTAAGAATCATCACCTTTTATGCTCATTGCCTCTCTCAATCAAACATAGTCAACTATGTTGAAATAAGTAACACCCTGTATATGAATCTTATTTTTGGAAAAGGTTTTACATCAACATTGAGTCTATTTAGACACTTGGAATCATATTATATATATCATTATAAGTGTTTTCCTACTTAAGTCCTTGTTATGGATGGTATAGAAGTGGTTTGTTATAGGTGAGTGACTTTCAAAAGAAGGGACACCTGTAGGTGTCCATAGGACCTAAAAAAATATTTATAATACCTTGAAATTATCATTAGATCAAAATTTATAAATTAAAATATATATAAACTTCAAAATATGAAGGTAAGGTCCAAAACTACAACCTTAGGTGAAGAGTCCCTTTGGAGTTTCAAATCCTATAGGTTTCACTGCCTATTTTTAAAGCATAAGAATGCAACTTTGGACCATCTAAAAACCTTCCTCATTTTTTAATCTATCCTCCATATATTTTAAAGTGATATAAATAATTGGAAACTTGAATACAACTACAACTGGATATCTTATAAACTAATGCAAATCTATTATATGACTTTCACCAAATGGCCTAGACATTTATTTTGTGTTTTTAGGGAAAGAAGCCCTGAATACTATCATCTCGTTTTTTGAAGGTAGTCTCCACTTTAATCTAAAAAATTAGTCCTTAAAAAATTATATCATGGTTAACACCACATGTTAGTTTTTCTAAGGAAGGTTTCATCACTTGTTTCAAAGCCTAAAAATAATTCCTCAACTCTCTGCTAACGCATGTAGGTGGCCATTTTCATGTTTGTAGATAGTGAATGGAATGAGAGCAATGTACTTGGTTTATTTTTTATTTTTATGAGTTTTAGGATTTTCTAAAGGATTTAAAATAAACTTTATTGATCATGAAAAACCTTATTTGGTTCATACACTGCCTTTTAAAATGATTGATCTTCTTATGGGATACCTGTAGATGAGCATTTTCATATATGTAGACAGTAGTGTCAAATTGAAAGTAGTGAGAAAGACATGTATATTTATGATCAAATCTAGGTATTACAAAGGTATAAATTATATATGATGATATAAAATATATTTATGCAAGAATCCACACCTCACTTCAATGTTTAAAACCCTCCGAGCACTTGTGTATGCTCACTCATGGTTGCTTTTATATAGCTATATCATTGAATATATTTAAGGTCCTTTTGTACTACTTTGGGTGTCTATTCTTACTGTTCACACAATAAGAACATGATGAAAAATTTTTAGAGTCTCCATTATTCATCTATACACATGATCAAAGCTGAAACCTTATGACTATAACTGATATCAAGCATATAGTTGACTGTGAGCTTAGAAAGACTGAGTGTAGAAGGCAAGGTCTAATTTTTCAAGGAAAAAAATGAAATGGAAGTGGAATTTATTGAATTATAACATATAAAACACCATATACTAATCATATGAAGTCCTTTCAAAGAATATAAACTTTTGTAAGTAGTGTACTTGACTACCATTCCACTTGGATCATCAACTTTCAAACTGAACTAATTAGTCCATGAGATATTTTCAAAACATGAAAATAAGAATGTAAAGCATATAATAAGAGATTAAAAATATTTTAGAGTCAAAATTACCAATTGTATTGTATGTACCTTTCCAAAATAGAGTAAAACCTATAGGGTGCACATATTAGCAAGCAAATTAGATAGTCTAACTTCCTAAGAATGGTTCATAAAGCACATACCACCATTCCTCTACAAAATAAAATAAAATTGAAATTGAATAAGTTTATTATACATCCCTAGGATCATTTTTATTGAAACATCTCTTGATGATTATACCAAGTACAAACCTAAAGGCCATTCTTGGTTGCCAAGCCTACTAGAAGAAGAGAAAAATGGTTTTCTTCATTTATTAAAGATTATGATCAAACTAATCACTGGAGTAAGTGTATGGAAGACCAAGGGACACTCCTAAAACATAATAAACTATAGGGTTTTGTAAAATTCTTTAGACCTCATTAAATGCTCATTTTTTCCAAGAAAGCCACCTTTTATTTTAAATAACCTACCACTTTTAAGTTACAAATAGATGATTAATACATATGAGGACACATAGGTCATGAAATTATCCCTTAAAACCTTAAAATTTCCTAAGGATGCCATACAAGTCATTTAATGCTCTATTTTGACCCCCAAAGTGACCCAAAAAGACATAAATATTAAAAATGACCAATATCAAGGCTAATGTGACATGAAATGAAATAAAATAACCTATAATACACCTTATGACATAATATTAGACCCATAAAACACCTAAAACATAAGTTTTTACCTATAAGGGTCTCAATTTGACCTGTAGGGTCAAATTTGGTCAACAAATTGGTGACTCATAGGGGTAGCATGCCTACTATGCTAACTAGACTAGTAGCCTTATCAGTCCACTGGGCTTAGAGAGTCATATAAATTTTGAAACAAACCAAGAGGACTTTGAAAATTGACAAAAAGCTTTGATCAAGACAAGACCAATTGACTACCTCAACCACACAAAACAAATCAAACAAGCCAACAAGACACACACACACACACATGTGCTCAAAGAACTTAGGAAAATATAAAATAAAAAACTATGCACAACTAGAAACTAAGCATACCTCCTTTCCAGGATCAAAAAGAAATTTTCTTGCATCTTCTTCATAATGAGATGAATCATACTGCCAATCATGTTTCTCCTTGGATTGGATGCTTTGTGGATCAGACCCATTCCTTTTCACTTCAATTGATTTTCTCTTAAGAAGATTATCCTTAAATAGGTCTAAAATGTAAATATATTTCTCTTGAAATTTAATACATACCTCATACTATTTCCCACTCTTCATTTCACGATCAACTTGTATCTCCTTAGGAGGCATGGCTTAAAGAGGATTAGTTTCTTGTTCCTTAAAAGATTGAGGCCAATAAAAGCTTGTTCCATCCTTCAAGAGCTGATGTGTTTCTCCCAACTAGTTGAGAGGATGATAACCCATTTTGATGATTTTGAACATATCATCATTAGATGCATATGTCTCTTGAAAGGATATATTTGAAAATTTGCTTTTTCTTTGCATACTTACTTGAGTGTCAAGGCTACCTTCTTCACTTTTGATTAGATCATAGCCCCCTTAAAGAGAATTATAACCTACTATAATAATTTAAAATAAGTCATCCAAAGTCTTATTAGATATTTGTTCTTGCCCATATATGATTTCTTATATAGTGATATAAGAACCAATTATGATTTCCTCTTCTTTGGCAAAAGGAAAACATTCTTTAATATCAACACAATTTGAAAACTAAACACAAGAAATAACCTCTTCTTTAAAACTTATAACTTATTTAGGACTCTCAATTTGTATCTCAACTACTATAATTTGAGTTTGCTTCTCAAGGACTGTAAGATCTTCCATTTCCTCCTCCTTCTTGGTAATACCAAGACTAAGCGTCTTGTAATCATGTGACTTAGTCCAATGAGGCTACCAAGGATCTATATTTTCTTCAAGAAAGAGTTTATAAATTTTATGAACCAACTTATCATCTTTAGGTTCCCATACCATAATTATATCAAGGCAAAGGGTGATGGGGTGAGTACAAGATGAACTAGTTGGTGAAGGTGGTACATAAAACTCAACATCAGATTGAGAATGAATTGTAGGAGATCCTTTTGGAAGATCTTGAGGAAGGGGAGGAATACCTTGGGCTAAAATAGATTGGTGTTCTTCCTAATATTTGAAAATCACTTCATTTCAATCTGATTGAGCTTGAACACTCTCTCGAGGAAGGTAAGATGGGATGTGTTTAGGCATAAGATTTTCTTTTGGCTCTACCTTCCATCACACCTTGACTTAACAATTTCATTCTCAACTCTAACTCTTCAATTTTATTAGTTAGTTTCTCTTTGAAAAGTCATTCTTGAATTTTATATGCATCATCATGAGTATAATGAGTATAGGAGAGTTGACATGGAAGAGGAGTTTCTTGAGGAAGGGTGAGAGGGACTTGCATAGGATCAAGCTCTTTCTCAAATTCACACTCTTTATCTAGGATTTTATCTCCTTTCTTTCCCATTGATTACACTACCTTATTCTATATTATGATGTTAGGATTAGGAGTATATTCTTGAGGTATTGATGTAATTTGAGGAGTGTATGAATTATTCAAGAAACTTGGGATCTCTTTAGGCTTGATTCTCTGCCTTGTCTCTAACTTAGGATTTCATATCTAGGAGTCTCTTCTTGAGGTGGGAATGTGATGGGAGAGGGAAATGAGAGTTTATATTCAAATTCCTTTGTTGTTAAGATGTATTGATTCATCTTCTTATTGGCCAACTCAGTCTTCCTATCAAGATTTTCTTTAAAAATAAGGGTTGTCTTCCCAACTCTCTCTTCCAGCTGAATGGGAAAAAGATGACTTTGATAAGCTTGATTGGGATCATGAGTATGGATCAAGTAGGAATTATAACACTCTTGGAGAGGTGGATATGAGGGTTGATAAACTTAGTGAGGCTGCTCCTAAAAAACTCTTAGCCTATCTTCTAAAGATGTAATCAAGCCACCCACATCTAACATCTCCTTTGGGAGCCTTTGCCAATCTACTCTCTAAATAAGTACCCACTCTCTTTTCACCAACTCTAATGAATCTATAAAATTATGAATGAAATGACTAGGAACATATTGACCATATACCCTTAGTGTATCAAGCTCTATCATGTACTTCTCATAGCCCAAGAGAGTTTGCTTAAAAGTGGAAATGAATTAATTTGAGAAGTGACTAGGTTAACTAGGAGGAGCACTATATTGAGAAGGATGGTTATAAGACTGATACAACCCATTGCCAAGATATTAAGGATCATGTTGTAATTGGTAAAGATCATATTGGAGATAGTAAGGATCATGACAAGGTTGATAAGGAATGCCATAAGCTTGATAAACCTTACCAACTTATGTAAAACAATACTCAACACCAAATTTAGCCATGTAAATTTATTAGGAAGCAAGAACATAAAGAATGATTATCAAAAATATTCAAAATGAATAATTAGGCTACTTGACTAATTGATGTAACTTTAGAGTTACCATTGATGCTTAGATAGATACCTCTAAAGGTTGATGTGTTGAAAGACAACACCAAAAATCTTTCAACTTCTTGGACTAAGAGTCACACTAAGCATACCAAAAACATTTGTCACTTAGATTTTCACCCTTTAAGGACATGTCTTAGCTCTCCTCATCTAAGTGGCATAATTAAAACACCTCTAGGCTATGGGTAGCCTAAGAATGAGGTGAATCTCTAGATAGGGATAGCTCCCTTGATGTACCACTTATAAACCACTACTACACCTATTATTGTGAGATAAAAGGGAGAGAAAATTGAAAGTAAACTATCCTAAAGGAGGTGATACACCAAATTTATTGATGACTACCAACTAGCTACATGTTACACATGAGAACAAGGGACTAACTTAACATACACTTCTCCAATCAGAATCTTCTCACATCAATGTTTTATTATGAGGTTGTGATGAATGTTTAGGCTAGGAGGACTAAACAAGAGAACTATAATGACACCATTTGAATAGAATAACTCACCCAACCTTAACACATATTATAAAACTTCACATGACCTGCAAGAAAAATCTTTCTAACTACAAATATGTAAGAGAATGAAAAAACAATGCTAAGGAAACAACAAGTCATTACTAAGCAAAATAAATCATCTATGAACACATAATGAAAAATCATTGAAGAGTTAGAAATCAGTAGTATTTATTAATCCATGATATGATAATGAGTATGGCTTCACCATACTCAAGTGGAGCATAGTTTACAAAGGCCAAAATGGCTAGTTCTTATAGAACTTAAGAGAGAGAGGATAGGAGAGAAGTCCAAAGGTTACAAGGACACTTGTAAAGATAAAAAAATGAGTTAAATGTTCATGAAAATAGTATGTGAAATGGACCATGTAAGGTTATAAGAGATAAGTGGCTTCCAAAATCATGAAACTCATGAAAAGTGGCATGGATTTCCCTTTGCTAGCTCAAAAATATGCCCTCATGATTTAGCCCTATTTGAACATCCCAAAAATAACTAGGAATATTATAATTATTTTAATGATAGGGAAGGGTTTCATAAATTCCTTTCCATGAATTGGTTTTAGTCTTGGTCATCTAGAATCTTCCCAAAATGAGCTATCACCATCTACAATCAAATTAACTCTTATTCCACACGCCCTACACACTTTGCCTAAAATTGTATTCAATTTACCATTAAAATACATAAAAGTTAGTGGATGAAACTTATCAAGACCATCCATGGTATTATAGGCATCAATTATGTTGGTTGAATATTTTGTCTATCAGCGTACTGGTAAACAAAATAGGTCTTATCAACCAAATTAAGAAGATTAGTCATCCTAATGTGCAAGTTTATCACATTCGAAGGAGACTACTCTCTCCTCTAATCAAGGGGAGGTTCCCTGTGGATATGCTATGTATATGTATAAACATAAAATAATACTCAAGGATAGGACTAGACATCCATCTCTCTTTATTCAGAGATGATGTATACAAAACAAAGGAAAAACTCAAGGGAATGATAGACAACTCTCCTCTTCTTTCAAAAGAACTATTCAGCCAGCCACAAGAATACTCCTGGAAATAAAAGTAGAATGTAACTGAGAGTATAGTAACCAACAAATTGAGACAAAGCACAAAGTCTCTACTTGAAATGCTTAAGATTAATATACAAAGGGAAATGAAATCTCAAAGTCTTCTCAAAGTCCTTTACATAGCAATATAAATAAAACACACTGAAGGCAGCTTGTGGTAGCACAAAGTCTCTCCACATTTAATTCTTCAAGACACCTTCCTGACTAATTTTACTAATCCTGCTTATTAAGTTAATGAAATAGAAAAGATATCATAGCACAAAGTTTGAAAAAATCCCTTGCTTTCATTAACAAAATATGATCAACAGACTGAGCACAAAATCTCAATGATGCCTCTCAATTTGGGCAAAGTTTCATTTAGATTGTCAAAAAGAAGATCCAATTACAATGAAAGAAAGTCCCTTATATAGCCACTTGAAGGACTCGGGAAAAATAATACATCATGATGCATTGGGAAATGTTAAGAAGACAAGATTGAACTTTGGGGCCTTTTATCTATTTGATCTTTTCAATGTAGATAAACAAGCTGTGTAATTGAAAGATTACAACTTTCAATGTCCACCTGGCAGTCTGATCTTGTCTTTATCGTTCCTCCTTTCCTGATTAATTGAATTGGGTCCTGGATTCATCCATTATTCTATCTTTCCTCACTTTTAGCTGGTTTTTGTCTTGAATTTTGGAAATGCATTTGGGTCTATAAATCAAAGGATCAATGGCTATTTTACTGTCTTTAAAATTGACATTTACATGCCCATCAATTTGATCTCAACGGCTAGTTCATTATACTAAATTTGACATCTTTGTGGGCATCACCCCTTGGTATTATTTTGGCTTTGCCTTTCTGGATGGGACTTACCCTTTCAGGCATTGAGAATTGATCTATGTCAAGTCGGAATAGCCCTCTACTTTGGCCACCGAGAATCCCTCGCAAGGGCACCTACCCTTTAGGGTCCTTCGGCAGCCCCTTTTGCTTTGACAGTCCCCACAGGCAAATATTTCCCCAGGATTTATTCTTTGAAAGCTCTCCACAGACATTTATTTCCCTAGGTGTTTTCTATTTGAGTCTCTTGTGGGTAATTTCCGTGGACATTTGTCCCGCAGAAAATTCCCATGGACAATTTGCCCGGGGAAAATTTTTTGTTTGCAAAAATTTGTTCCATAAAGTCTTTTGAGCCCTTTATTTTAATATGCCTTAAACAAATCCAAAAGAATTACCTTTCAGCTTACTTGAAAAATGATCCTCCAAAAATGTGATTTTCTTGATTAAGTTCCCTCTACAAGGGCACTTGTCCTTCGAGAAGTCTTCTTTTGTGTTGAACCGCCCCTTTGAACCTTGATGTTGAACCAATCAGTTGAACCATTTCATTGAACCAAATGATTGAACCTATTTGTTAAACTAGTTCAATGGTTCAATGAAGTGCATTGAGCCCCTTTGAACCAAAAGCCGATGAACCGTTCAATGAGTCAAGTGGTTGAACCAATTATTAAACCAAGACGTTAAACCAAGTTTTGGTTCAACGGTTCAAACAAAGCTTTGAAAAATGTCTTCGAACCTGCTATTGAACTTGTAGATGTTGAACCAAAGGATGAACTAAAAGAATGAACTAACTGAGTGAAAATAAAGATTTGAACCACTTAGTTAAACCGAGCCATTGAATTGTCCCTTTGGTTGAACCTACCATTGAACCTTGAACTCATTGAACCTTTGAACCAAAAATGGTTCAATGGTTCAAGTCTCCTTATTTTGGCCAAGTGTCTTGAAGCTGATGAACCAATTGAAGTGATTGAACTTTGAACCTTGATGAAGTGCTTAACTCTTACCAAAGATGTTGAACTTGTTGAACTTTGAACCTATTGAACCTTTGAACCAAAGTGGTTCAATGGTTCAACGGTTCAATGGTTCAGGTCTCTTTTTTTACTTAGATGCTTGCTGATGAAGATTTTCAATTGAACCAAAGATCTGGACCAATTCTAGAGAATGACCAAGTGTTGAAAACCATATTTTTATTGAAACCACCTGTAGAAACCTTTGAACCTATATAAATGAACCTGCTTGTAAAAATTGAAGATACAAAGTCTGTAGAAATCAACATGTAAAATCCATTAAAATTGACTTACAAAGTCTGTAGATTTTCTGAGAAGCTTGGAAAATGAGGAATCTGAATGTCTAAGATAAATTTTTGAAAATGGAAGATACAATTTTGGTCTGTAAGACAAAAATAGTTCAAATGTTGTCCCAAAAATGAATGCTACTTTTGGGGGACAATAGCTGGCTCCAGTTGGGGAACTTTTGTCAATTACAAAATGAATTGAAAGGAGTAGAATTCAGAATCTCCAATGTCTTCAAGTGTACCATTGGGATTTAGAGTCATGCTACCCAGAAATGAAAGGCATCAAAAAGAAAAACAAACAAAACAAAACATAATTTAAACTGTACAAATATACAGAGGCAATGATCTGATACTTCAAGAATTGAAGTGTTTCAGATGTTGCTAATTATGGGGCAGAGAAAAAAGTGTGCCATCTTAGTATTTCAATAGAAATTTGTTTTTTCCCATGTGCTGATGAATTATAAATGGACCTCTCTAAAGGGAATCAAACTTTCCATGCATCCCCTTTGGTTCTCTTCTTTTGTCCCACAATAGGACTTGATCCCCAATCTAGAAATCATGATTTCTGGCCTTCTGATCAAAAATTTTCTTTACCAGACTTTGATGAGTAGCAATTCTATCTACTACCATGGTTCTTTGTTCTTCCAATTGAGTCAGGCACATGATTCTTTTGTCAAGATAACTCTCATATGTCTGATCTTCAATGGCCTTCACCAATTTCAAGGCTGGTAACTCTAAAGTGATTGGTATCTCAACATTAATACCGTAAAGAAGTTGAAAAGGAGACATACCAATTGCCCTCTTTGGCATGATCCTGTCAGCCCATAGAGCATCAACCAATGCTTTGTGCCATGTCCTTTGATTATCATCTGCTAGCTTTTTGATAATAGTTACTAAATTCTTATTGCTGGACTAAGCTTGTCTATTCCCTTGGAGAAAATAATTAGAAGAATGAGAGAGCATAATTCCATAATAAAAATAGAATTACATAATTTATTGAGAGGTGAAACAAGCTGCATTATCAGTAACTATTTTAAGTGGAACTCCAAAATTGGAATGCTATTCTCTTTCAGGAAGTTGCATACAACTTCTAAAGTAACATGCTTAGTTGGGATTGTTTCTACCCACTTGGTGAAATAATTAGTTGTTGTAAGGACATAATCATGTCCAGCACTTGAAGATGGATTTATTGTCCCAATAAAATCTAGTCCCCATTACTGGAAAGGTTCCTCTATAATTACTGGCTTGAGAGGCAGGGCAGCCAACTTGGGTCTTCCAACAAATTGTTGGCAAAGTTCACATTTCCTCACCCACTTATGTGCATCTTGGAAAAGAGTCAGCCAATAATACCTGGCTCACAAAATTTTGTGAGTAGTCACAGGGGCATAAAAATGTCCTCCATAGGTTAAATTGTGGAAAAATTTCAAGAGCTGGGTCTGTTGTTCTTTATCTACATAGCGAAGGAATACTCCATCTATGCTTCTCTTGTACAGGGCATTATCTCAAAAGATGAAATTGGTAGATTTCAACCTAATAGTTCTCCTCTCTTTGTAAGACAAATGAGCAAGACATTCACCATAAGTTAGAAAATAGGTGATATCTGAATACCATTCATTAGTAGTGGATACAAAAAGGACTGTTGGCATATTTTTCACTTCAACTTCTTTATGCTATATATCTTCTGGCTTATTGTCAGCCATTAATTAGCAAAGGCCTTTACCTCTGACCAGCTTTGTCAGATTGATATCCAAATCAAATTCTTGGATCTTTGTAATCTAATTACCTCTCTTTGTGCCAAACTTTTGCTGAGTTAATATAGACTTGACTGTACTATCAAGAACTAAGGTTGTAGTATGTGAATTTAGAATATATAAGCAAAAATGTTTGATTGCTTTTACCAAGGAATAGGTGTGCTTCTCTATATTTGAATACTTCATTTCATGATTTTTGAGAGGGCAACTCATGAAAGAGATGGGGGATTCCATACCTTCTTTGTCTTGTTGGACAAGAATCACTGAAAGAGTATGCTCAGACGCATAGCTATAAATGATGAAATCCTTGTGGTAATCTAGACAAACCAAGGTAGGGGCATGAGCAATGGTGACCTTGATATCTTGAAACATTGATTTACCTTCTTTATTCTAGCTAAAGATAGTCTTCCCTTTCATCATGTTCACAATGTGTCTTGTCTTCTCAGCAAATTCAAGAATAAATCTCTGTAAGAAATTCACTTTTCTGAAGGAGTGAACAACTTTTTTACTTGTAGGAAAATTCAGCCTTGAATAGACTTGACTCTGTTCAGGTTAATCTTTATGCCTTCTTTGGATGCAATGTGTCCAAGGAGTTTTCCCTCTATCACTCCAAAAACAAACTTTTTAGGATTCAAGGAAATACCATTCTACTGGCAGTGCTCCAACACTTGTTGCAAGTGATGTACATGATCAGATCGATGATTTGAAAAGACAATTAAATCATCAAGATATACCACTATGAATTTGCCAATCTCATCTTTGAAATCCATGTCCATAGCTCTCTGGAAGGTAGCACCATCATTTATTAATCCAAAAGACATTCTTTTATTTGCAAATGTACCCCAAGGTGTGATGAATGTATTCTTGTGTTGGTCAGCTTCAGCAACTTCAACTTGGTTATAGCATGAGAAGCCATCCAGCATTGATAACATTTTTGATCTTGTTACTGTTTGAAGAATTTAGTCCATGATTGGCAAAGGGTAATTATCTTTTAGAGATGACTGATTTAGATTTTGGAAATTTACACAAATACAGATTTCACCATTTTTATTCCTTACAGGTACTATGTTAGCAATCCATGTAGAATGATGGATTGGGAAGATAATTCTAGCATTTAACATTTTCTGAATCTCAGACATAATAGTACCTAAAATTTTTGGATTGTATTGTCTGGATTTCTGCTTGTAAGGTGTTGAATCAGCCTTGAGAGGAATATGATGGTAGATTTCATCAGGTCTGAGAGACTTCAGGTCTTCATATGAATACACCAAGACATCAATGTATTGATGGAATAAAGAAGTAAATTTGAATCTTTCTTCAGGTGTGCAACACTTATCAATGTTGACCATTTTAGGATTTTCTTTGTTGGTCAGATTTACTTGGTCAAATCCTTGAGAAAAATTCAAATTTGTCTACTGTTGTTTGACGAATCTATCATGCTTGTCAAACAGGTTCTCAAGAAAAACCAGGCCTTTAGGAATTTTGTTTCCTTTCAGCTATAGGAACTCTTCATTTACATCTGAATTGGATTCAAAAATTAATTTAGACTTCTGAGATTTGCTGCCTTCAAAATACAGTTGTTCAAAATTGTCTTTTTGCTCCAAGAAAGCAATGATCTAATGATCATCATTGAATATTTGCCAATGTTCAGCATTGTCAGGAACACTTGGTCTATAGACCAGCTCAATGATATATTTGTCTTCTTTAAAATCATAATGAGGAATTAAAAGAGTTCCTGAAACAACAAGTGCATCAACTCTATCATTGGACTCTCTTGGAATGGCAGAAATGTTGAAAGCATCAAAGTTTTCAATTTGGTCCCAAACCAAATTACAGTAGTGGTGTAGCCTCTCATTCTTGGTTTGATATAAATTTCTCACTTGACATACCACTAATTCAGCATCCCCTTTAGCATGAAGAAACATGACGCCTCTTTCTTGAGTAGCCTTCATGCCCAGCAATAGTGATTCATATTTACTTGTATTGTTTATGTTACTGAATTGTAATTTATAGGATGAAGGAAACAAATCTCCTTGAGGAGATATCAAGACAATCCCAACTCTGAAACCAGTAGAAGAATAGCTACCATCAAATTCCAGAGTCCAAATCTCATTAGAAACTGACTTTACTTCAGACTTTCCCTCATCAAAAATGGAGGATCTTTCTTTATGATCTATATATAAAAATTAATTACCCATACATGCAGATTTAAAGAGGATTTGAGCTTTAGGAGCTGATGTCTTGGTAACTACATACTTTGCTTCCTTTTTAGGAAGTAATCTTTTCATCATGCCTTGGACAGGGATCCTTGCCTTAGATAAATCCATGTTTAGTTCTCCTCCCATGTCTTTATAGAAATTTCATCCAAGCAAAATTCCATAAGATGCTGGGATGTCAGCCACTAAGACAGTCATTTTAATTCTCTTGTCTGAAAAGGCTGCGAATGCAAATTGGGCATCTTTGATTTGTCCTAGCAATGGTACTTGCTTGTTCTCCATGGAAAAACATCTCCCAAATGTCTTGGTAAATGTGAGACCAAGAGACTCAGTGACTTTAGCAGGCATGACATTATCAGATGCACCTGAGTCTATTATACAATTACTCAGCTTGTGGCCATTGATTAACAGAGAAACATAGAAGGGTTCTATTTTTCCAAGAGCAGCTGGAGGAGTAATAATCAGATTATTTGGAATAGGCATATTATCTGGAGAATCAAAAGTTACATTTTTTGCCTTTTGTCCTATAGGGATGGTCTAATTTTTAACATATTAAACTAGCTTGTTTAATTGATTCAGATTAGACTGCAAGTATTCAAATTTAGACATCTATATTTTTGTCTTTTTGACATGGTCAATTATGTCAAATGGCTGAATCGAGCTAGGTATAGAAAAATGTACTTCAACTTTCTAAGTTTTTAGAGGGATGGGAGGTGGGTTGGTTTGAAAATTAGAAGTAGAAGGGGAAGACACAATGGATGTATTTACCTTTTGAGTGAATACTGGATCTTTTGGTTGAAAAGGTAGATTAGTTCCACACTTGATAATTGTGACTGCTGGCTATGATTGCTCTTTTGTCTTTTCTTTATCAGCCTATTGGACTAATTGGTTCTTAGACCTGGTAAACACTGTGTATGATCCATCTGAAACTTCTCCTTGGCTTTTGAGTTCATCCTGGTAATTCAAGAAACCACTATGGGAGTCACCAGCTGATTCTTCTTGACTGTCTTCAATGATATCAACATCATTTTCTTGATTTAATTCAGGCTGGAAAGAAAATTTTGATTCTGTTTCAAGATATCCCATTGCTAAGATGAGATCATCTTCTACTTCAGTGGCTAAAAGTTGAGTTGTAGCGAGATCTATTTGACCAACATGTCTTAAGAGGAAACTGACTTCAGGTAGCTGAGAATTAATAAAAAAGCATTTGAGATTCTCAGCTGTAGGTTAAGCAATGACAGGAATTTTATTTCTCAATTTGTCAAATTTAGCTATGAAGTCTCTCATAGGCTCATGAGGTTATTTTTTCATTTGTGTAAGTTGAGCCAGAAGTGTATGTGCATCTTCTACAGGTTTGAATCTGGCTTCAAACTTAGCTTTTAGGGTATTCCAATCAATCACAGATTGAGCCTGTAAATGGTAAAACTAATCTGCATCAGGACCTTGTAGTGTTTCAACAAAAAGCCTGACTGCTACATCTTCAAACTCTACTCTGATTACTCCACAAGCTATATTGAATGCTGCAATGTGTTCATCAGGATGAACTTTGCCTTCACCATAGAATTTAGGGAAATTCTTCTTAGAACTGCATGAAAGCTCATGTAAAGGAGGAGTAAGATTGAGAGGACCAAAAGCATTACCCCAGGGGCTTTGAATTTCCATTATAGGATTTTGAAAAGGAGGGATAACAAATCTCAATGGGGTAATTATAGGCACAACTTTATCAACAGCAGAAGTAGATACTTCATCTGGTAATGGGGATCTAGCTATAGTAGGAGGAAAGCTCTTGGTTCGTTGGAGATGAGATGGTGAACAAAATAGATCAAAATCACTTTCCTGTACCAGCTTGAACATAGGGTCAATGACACCTTTAGCCCTTTGGCTTCATGTATACCTTGAATCTGCCAGATTGTAAAACAAAAGTCGAAAAGACTTGACTTTGCTTTAGTTAAAGCTTGAGGCTTTAAACTATGCATTCTTTCTCTGTGAGTGTGGAGGTGAATGAATAGGCT
The DNA here is from genome assembly GCA_037957365.1 of Torreya grandis. Lineage (NCBI taxonomy): Eukaryota > Viridiplantae > Streptophyta > Pinopsida > Cupressales > Taxaceae > Torreya > Torreya grandis. Next base: position 1,991,613 of record JARHVA010001913.1, read on the forward strand.
ATAAATGGATAATGGGTATATCCCCAGTGGAGTCACCAAAAATTGTTGGTTGAATATTTTGTCTATTAGCATACTGGTAAACAAAATAGGTCTTATCAGCGAAAGCAAGAAGATTAGTCATCCTAATGTGTAAGTTTATCACATCAGAAGGAGACTGCTCTCTCCTCTCATCAAGGGGAGGTTCCCTATGGATATGCTATGTATATGTATAAATAGAAAATAAAACTCAAGGATAGGACCAAACATCCATCTCTCTTTCTTCAGAGATGATATATACAAAACAAAGGAAAAACTCAAGGGAATGAAAGATAGCTCTCCTCTTCTTTCAGAAGAACTATTCAGCTAGCCACAATAATACTCCTGGAAATAAAAGTAGAATGTAACTGAGAGTATAGTAACTAGTAAATCAAGACAAAGCACAAAGTCTCTACTTGAAATGCTTAAGAGTAATATATGAAGGGCAATGAAAGCTCAAAGTCTTCTCAAAGTCCTTTACATAGCAATATAAAGAAAACACACTGAAGGTAGCTTATGGGAGCACAAAGTCTCTCCACAGTTAATTCTTTAGGACACCTTTCTGACTAATTTTACTAATCCTGATTATTAAATTAATGAAACAAAAAAGATATCACAACACAAAGTCTAAAAAAATCCCTTGCTTTCATTAACAGAATATGATCAACAAATTGAGCACAAAATCTCAATGATGCCTCTCAATTTGGGCAAAGTTTTGTTCAGATTGTCAAAAAGAAGATCCAATTACAATGAAAGAAAGTCCCTTATATAGCCACTTGAAGAAGGACTCGAGAAAAATAATACATCATGATGCATTGGGAAATGTTAAGAAGACAAGCTAGAACTTTGGGGCCTTTTACCCATTTGATCTTTTCAATGTAGATAAACAAGTTGTATAATTGAAAGATTACAACTTTCAATGTCCACCTGGCGGTCTAATCTTGTCTTTATCGTTCTTCCTTTCCTGATTAATTGAATTGGGTCCTGGATTCATCCATTATTCTATCTTTCCTCGCTTTTAGCTAGTTTTTGTCTTGAATTCTAAAAATGCATTTAGGTCTATAAATCAAAGGATCAATGGCTATTTTACTATCTTTAAAATTGACCTTTACATGCCTGTCAATGTGATCTCAATAGCTAGTTCATTATCCTAAATTTGACATCTTTGTGGGCGTCACCCCTTGGTCTTCTTTTGGATTTGCCTTTCCGGATGGGACTTACCCTTTCAGGCCTTGAGAAGTGATCTGTGTCAAGTCAAAATAGCCCTCTACTTTGGCCGATGAGAGTCCCCCGTAAGGGCACCTACCCTACGGGGTCCTTCAGCAGCCCCTTTTGCTTTGACAGTCCCCACGGGCAAATATTTCCCAAGGCTTTATTCTTTGAAAGCTCCCCACGAACATTTATTTCCCCAGGTGTTTTCTATTTGAGTTTCTCATGGGTAATTTCCACAGACATTTGTCCTACAGAAAATTCTCGTGGACAATTTGCCTGGGGAAAATTCTCGAAGACAATTTGCCTGGGGAAAATTCAAGTAGACAAAAGTCTATAGAAATTTGTTTCACAAAGTCTTTTGAGCCCTTTATTTTAATATGCCTTAAAAAAATCTGAAAGAATTACCTTTCGGCTTACTTGAAAAATGATCCTCCAGAAAGGTGCTTTTCTTGATTAAGTGCCCCTCGCAAGGGTAGTTGTGCTTTGGGAAGTCTTCTTTTGTGTTAAGCTGGCCCTTTGAACCTTGACATTGAACCAATCGATTGAACCATTTCATTGAACCAAACGATTGAACCTATTCATTGAACTAGTTCAATGGTTCAATGAAGTGCGTCAAGCCCCTTTGAACCAAAAGCCGATGAACTATTCAATGAGTCAAGTGGTTGAACCAATTGTTGAACCAAGATGTTAAACCAAGTTTTGGTTCAACGGTTCAAACAAAGATTTAAAAAATGTCTTCAAACCTGCTATTGAACCTGTAGATGTTGAACTGAAGGATGAACTAAAAGAATGAACTAACTAAGTGAAAATAAAGAGTTGAACCACTTAGTTGAACCGAGCCATTGAACTGTCCCTTTGGTTGAACCTGCTATTGAACCTTGAACTCATTGAACCTTTGAACCAAAAATGGTTCAATGGTTCAACAGTTCAATGGTTCAAGTCTCCTTATTTTGGCCAAGTGTCTTGAAGATGATGAACTAATTGAAGCAATTGAACTTTGAACCTTGATGAAGCGCTCAACTCTTGCCAAAGACGTTGAACTTGTTGAACTTTGAACCTGTTGAACCTTTGAACCAAAGTGGTTCAATGGTTCAACGGTTCAATGGTTCAGGTCTCTTTTTTTACTTAGATGCTTGCTGATGAAGATTTTTAATTGAACCAAATCTCTAAACCAATTTTGGAGAATGACCAAGTGTTGAAAATGATCTTTTGACTGAAATCGCTTGTAGAAACCTTTGAACTTGTATAAATGAACCTACCTATAGAAACTAAAGATACAAAGTCCATAGAAATCAACATGTAAAATCCATTGAACTTGACTGCAAAGTCTGTAGATTTTTTGAGAAGCTTGGAAAATGAGGAATCTGAATGTCTAAGACAAATTTTTGAAAATGGAAGATACAATTTTGGTCTGTAAGACCAAAATAGTTCAAATGTTGTCCTAAAAATGAATGCTACTTTTGGGGGACAACAAATTACACCTTAAAAGGACATCCTCTTGAAGTTTTCACACTTCTCACCATCTTGTTCACTATGCCAGTTCTGACTGGCTGAGATGAAGTTATTTGTTTAGGTACCTAAGAATTATTTTGAAGTAATAAATTTTCATGGGGAGTTATATTAAGTCTCAATATTCCCCTTCATGTGATTTGTATCTTTAGACTCCTTCTATAACCTATAAACACATAAAAAGGTTAAGAAAAGACTATTTTGTACTCCATATATATAATTATGTATAGTTAAAAAGTATGTGGAGTATCTTGAGAGAGTTTCATAAAAACTAAAATCATCATTATATGAAAAATATTCCATTATATATCTTTCCATCCTCATTTCCTTCATCGGGTCATTCCAAGGGTTTAGGACTTTTTAACCCTATTAGCCATTATTCATAGAGATTTCACTTTCAAATTTAAACTCAATTCCAAAAAATGGTTTATCATGACCTTCTCCATCTCATAAAATATTATTTAGTCTCCATGCAAAGCATCAAAGGAGGTGTGAGCATCCAAATTGCCCATTTGAGCTTATTTCTCCAACTTGTACAGGCCTAAGGTGATTTTAAGCTCAAAAATGGATTTATTATGGGATTTTATTAATACCAAGAGATTTATAACATATAAAATGAACCTAGAAACATGTTACAATCCATTTTAATTCTCTACCAAGGTTATAAGTTTAAATGACCTTTCATCTAGACTCTAGGCCTAACCATGCCTTATAAGTTTGTCTGCAACTTTAAGGGTCTAGACCTCCAAGATGGTATTCCTCCTTCTATAGGATGTTTCTCATGTTGGTTTGGATTTAATTAATATTCCCACAACTTCTATCAAGGTTCAAATATTTTTTGGTCATATTTTTATCCCCTTTTCCTAAAGACTACAGGGTTTGCACATAAGGGGAGTGCCATCTATCTGAGACAAAATAGAGGGAACTCCCCTATTTTCTTAAAAAAATGTAAATTTTGGAAAGGATTATAAAAATGTTAAATATTTATTGTACAATTTTTTCCTCCTTTATTATGTCATTAGGCCCATAAAATGCACTAGAAACCCAAGATATACTGCTATGCAAAAAGACTGTGTGCAGGGTTTCATGTTATGGGCTGTGAAATGTACCATTAGAGTCTCTTTAGTACCTTATTTTTAAGGAATGGAAATAATTAAATATTTATATCATCATAATATATATTATTTAGGTCTATTATTCATTCTAACATTTCTCATGCATCTCATTGCATAACCCTCCACTTCACTATCTTGGACTGTAGATTGTATCTTACTTGAAAAATACCCCTATAGATGATCCTACATAGTTGGAACTGAACATGGGGATAAAATATATCATTAAAATGTTTAAATTCATCAAATAATTTTTTGTACCTATTAACTCATGTTTTTGTAATACCAACACTAATAATCATCACCTTTTATGCTCATTGCCTCTCTCAATCAAACATAATCAACTGTGTTGAAATGAGTAGGACCTTGTATATGAATATTCTTTTTAGAGAAGGTTTTAAATCACCCTTTAGTATATTTAGACACTTATAATCATATTATATATATCGATGTAAGTTTTTCCATACTTAAGTCCTTGTTATGGATGGTATAGAAGTGAAGGCTTGCTATATGTGAGTGACTTTCAAAAGAAGGGACACATGTAGGTGTCCATAGGACCTAAAACACTATATATCATCTCTTGAAATTATACTTAGATCATAATTTATACATTAATATATATATATATATATATATATATATATATATATATATATATATATATATATATATATAACTTTACAGCTATGAAGGGAAGGTCAAAAATTACAACCTTAGGTGAAGAGTCCCTTTGGAGTTTCAAATCCTATAGGTTTCACTACCTATTTTCAGAGCATAAGAATGTAACTTTGGACCATCTAACAAACATCCTCCCTTTTCATATGTCATCCATATATTTAAAAGTGACATACATAAGTTTAAAATTAAATACAAGATCAATTTTATATCTTAAAAACCAATTAAACTTTGTTATATGACCTTCACCAAATGGCCTAGACCTCAATTTTGTGTTTTTAGGGAAAGAAGCCCTGAATATTGTCATCTCATATTTTGAAGGTAGTATCCAATTAAATTTACCAAATTATCCCTTAAAAAATCTTGTCATGATCAACACTACATGTTAATACTTTTAAGGAATATTTCATAACTTGTTTCAATGCCTCAAAACAACTCCTCAACTCTCTGCTAACCCCTATAGGTGGCCATTTTCATGTCTACAAATAGTGAAAAGAATGAGATCAATGTGCATGGTTTTTGTATTATTATGAGTTTTATGATCCTTTAAAGGGTTTAAAATGGAATTTATTGATCATGTAGAACCTTATTTGGCTCATACACTCCCTTTTAACATGACTAGTCTTCTCATGAGATACCTATAGATGAGCATTTTCATATATGCAAGCAATAGTGTAGAATTGCAAGCAGTGAGAAAGACATGCATATTTATGATTAAATATAGGTATTCCAAATTTAAAAATGGTATATGATGATATCCAAGATCTTGTTTCAAGAATCCACACCTCATGTCAACATTTGAAACCCTTTAAGCACCTGTGTATGCTCATTCATGGTTGCCTGTACACAAATATATCATTGACTATTATTAAGGTATTTTTGTGCTACTTAGGGTGTCAAATATAACTATTCACACAAAAATAACATGATAAACACCTTTTATAGTCTCCATTTTTCATCTATACATGTTATTAGAGCTTAAAACTCATGACTATAACTGAGAACAAGCATAAAGTTAACTATGAGCTTAGAATGACTGAGTATAGAAGGCAAGTCTGATGTTTCAAGGTCCAACATGAAATTTATGTGGTATTTATGGAATTAAAACATGGAAAACACCATATATTACTCATATTAATTCCTTGAGGAGAATACCACCTTCTGTAAGTAGTGAACTTAACTGCCATTCCACCTAGATCATCAACTTACAAACTAAACTAATTAGTCCATGAGATGTTTTCCAAACATGAAAATAAGCATGGAAAGCATCTAAAAATAGAGAAAATATCCTCCGTATTTAACATTACCAATTGGATTGTATGGACCTATCCAAAATAGAGAAAAACGTATAAGGTGCACAAATTAGCAAACAAATTAGATAGTCTAAATTCTTAAGAATGGTTCATAAAGCAAAAACAACCATTAACCTACAAAAAAACATAAATTAGAATATAAATGAGTGTATAAGACACTCCTATGATAATTTTTCCTAAAACCTCTCTTGATGACCATACCAAGTACAAACCTGAAGGCTATTCTTGCTTGCCAAGCATAGTGGAAGAAGATAAAAGTGGATTTCTTAATTTCTTGAAGATTATAATCAAAATTATCACTGATTTAAGTGTATGGAATACCAAGGGACATACCTAAAATTTCCTCAATTTTAGGAGTCTATACAATTCTATACACCTCATTAAATGCTCATTTTTCCAAGAAAACTACCTTTTCTTCTTAATAACCTACCACTTTTCAATTAAAAATAATTAATTAAGACATATGAGGACACATGGGGTATGAAATCATCCCTTGAAACCTTAAAATTTCCAAAGGAGGCCATAAAAGTCATTTAATGCTCTATTTTGATCCCCAAAATGACCTAAAAAGACATAAATATTGAAAATGACCAAGACCAAGGCTAATGTGACATGAAATGACATAAAATGATCTATAATACACCTTATGACATAATATTAGACCCCTAAAACACCTAAAAAATAATTTTTTACCTATAGGGGTCCCACTTTGATCTGTAGGGTCAAATTTGGTCAATAATGTCAACACTTATAAATTTTTTCAAAGCTAACAAAACTATGCACATACTCTTTTTCCCTTTACAAACACTTTCTCCCCCTTTGACATAATGACAAAGTGAGATTACCTGATGATCCTAAGGACTTGTAAATGTTTTCAAATCCAACATCAAGAAGATATCTCCTCTAAGAGATGATAGAAAATCCCCTTATCACTGTACATACCATTCCTTACCATGACTACCTCAAGCCTACCCATTGACAACATTCTTCTTTGACCATGCATTACTATATGAACAATAAATGAAAAATATGAATAAAATATGAGTTATCAAACCTTGAGAAAACTAAGAGGGACTCCCCCTAAGTCACTTTGGCTTAGGCACCCCTTGAGCAACTTCAAACCATCTCCAACCATGATGAAACTTCATGGTTGCCTTCAAAATTTATCTCACAAGCCACCTATAAAATGAAGAGTGGACATCCAAGATATTTATAAAACATATTTTATGCATAAATCAAACTTAGAAACATATTTAGGGATAACCATACCTTTTTATTTTGAATAAAATGACAAAAAATCACTCTTCTTCAAACTAGCCTTGCCTAGAGGCCTAGTAACCCTACCTGAACCTTGCAGAGCCCATAAATTTTAGTGTATACATCATAATGAATTTAAACTTTGTATCTATAGTACACTAATATTACACCTCATTCATGCTAAGAATAATGACCCAAATATTCATCTACACTATAGCTCCTTCATAAACTAACTTGCCAATTAGCCCTCAATTTGCACAAAATATCAACCATAGGTCAAACTATACAATTCTAGATGAATTTAATAAAAATTTTATCACAATTTTGGAAATTTAAATATATTAACCAGCCTCATGCCTCAAATCATTTTGTAAGGTCACTAAGTCACATGGTGAAAAACCTAGGGCATCAAAAAAGAGCAAGATCAACTTTCCACCTTTTGATCAATGCCAACTATTGAAACTTCCCTAAAACCTAGAGGTAAATAATATACACTTTTAAATAAAATTTTGAGGTTTAAATCCTTTAGTAACCCATATAAAAATTAAATTGTTTTTGACCTACTAGCCCTTAGGTAAGGACTACCATACCTAAGAGCCTTCAAAAATCTTCAACTTGCTCTCAAAAGACCTTTAAACCCTAAAAAACACCTAGATAATAAATGTATGAGGTCAAAAAACCTTTATAATCCAAAAATTAATCTTGAACACTCACCAATATTCATTTGTAACTTGGAACCAGTCATACTATGCATATAGACCATGTTTACACAATAATCACTATGCCAAAACACCTTAGAATGATCATGGGAACCTTATAACATATCCTAAACACCTTTTACACATGTACACATAAAATTCAGCTTGCATACTCCCTTGTTTAACCTTATGGATCTCAAAAGCACTAATTTTTCATGAAGAACACTCGCTAGGTAGTGAATACTGAGCAAAATGATCAAATTGAACAAATGGTCATTAAAGTTACATGAGACCAATAAAATGCATGAAACCCCATGTATTTCACTTAAACACATCCTCTTAATCCTCCATATCAACCTTAAATTCATACTTCATTATTAGGCCTTCCAAACTAAGCATAAATATTTGACTAAAACATGCCTTTAGGACCAATGTCCCTGAATAGAACTCTTTAAGCATTATATCATGAACCTAAGGAGCAAGCTTATGAACTTGTTTTTCCCCCTTAACCAATGACCATTTAAGTACAAACACAATGATAGATAACATAATTTGATCTATTCTATACCAAAATGACATTGTTCTTAAAGACCAATTAGTAACTCTGCATACCTCTATACTTTTTTTATCACCTAGAGTACACACATGTGCTTCTACATATGAAATATGTCTCCTAAAAATTAAAGGTAGAGACACCTACTTTTCATAGAGGGACTAAAGGTTCCAAAATTTAGGACACTCCCACATATCCATGATCTCACTTGACTTGTATTCCTACCTCATCATCAAAGTGACTTTGACTGGGCTCTTAACTTCATTGTTTCCTTTTGACTCAGAATCTTGCTTGATCTTCTTGTTCCCTTAGGAAGATAAGGCTTGCTCTTTAAAATTTAAACTTGTACCTTATTCTATCATGACAACTAGTCCATTTTAAACCTATTTTTCATTCACCTTCTTGGGTCTCCATTCATTATGGATCCTTTTCTTCATGTTATGATGGTCATTATTTAGAGTAGAATTTTGACCATTCATGAAAAACCTTGTTATGTGACATCTCTTGACATTTGAAACAAATTAAGTTTCTTTGATTATACATAACTTGTATATGGGACATATGATGACTCATTGATGTTTCATTATCCCATTTATGTACCTGATCATTTGGTCTCCTGATGAAGGCATTGTAAAACCTTGTAATATGACCAATCTTTTGACCCTTGTAACACAAGATGTCATGCTTTCCTTATAGATCTGTTGACTGTCTTGAGTGATGATATTATTCTTGCTTGTCATTATCTTACTCATAATTCCATGCAAATTTCTTCCTAGGAGATTTTATTTTTCAATCAATGATCCTATGACCAAATTGATGAAAAGAATAATAGTAGCCATTAAAGGAGTTATCATACCTTAATACATTAGGTTGATTTATTTGATTTGTAATTTTTTAGGTTTTTAAGTTGTCCTTCTTATTCATATTATAATTCTTCTTTTCTTTACTAGTAATCTCCTTAGCATGATTAGTCTCTTGATTTGTGATCGCTGTCTTCTCAATATTCTTGTAATTTTGAACATCATCATGGAATCATAGGCCTAACTTGTCATTTGAGACCTTTTGACTACTCAACAAGTCATTCAAATCAACTATAATTTTCTCAAAATTTTGATATGTTTCAAGCTTGCTCATGACTCGATCTATTTTCTCCTATAAAGACTCTATCTTTGATTTATATTTAACATATTCTTCATCTTTACTCTTTACCTCTTCAAAAAGGGTAAAAACCTAAGTTTCAAGATGTTGAGTGATATCATCATGATCCTTGACTTCATTTCTCAATCTTTATTCAAAGAACCCAATTTTCTCCTCATAGGTCTTATTCAAAGATGCATATTTTCTATTCTTACCTTATAGAAGATTTATATCTTCTAAGTTATTTAGATATTTGTGTTCAAGAGTGAATTAATCCTTTTCTTATCCTGAGCTATCTCCAACAAAGAGATCTCTCACTATAGAACATTCACCTTAATCATCCCCAAGATCTATGAATAGTGTCTCTTTATCCTCATCATGAGATAAATCATCAATGTATAATGTGTTCCCTTCTTTAGTAGATGAGTTACTATCTTCTTCATGGTAAAGGCTCTTATTGCCTTTGTATGACTCTTTTCCATTTCTCTTATTGAAGAACTTTCTATACTTTCTAGGACCCTCAGATTTTTTGTGCTCATCATCATGATATTTATTATGAGATTCCTTGTGTTTAGACTTACCTCTATCTAGGCACTTAGTTGAAAAATGACCAAATTTACCACATGAGAAACATTTGAAATAAATCTTCCCTTCATATTTACCTAATCCCACATTTAATTTTATTGAAATCATGGCTTCAAGTTGATCATTAATATCAAAGTCTTCAAGACTTAACTTTCTCTTCTTGCCTTTTGTCTCCTTGATCACATTGAAGGCAACTTCCTTTTTTTTGGTTTATCCTCATTGACTCTCATATCATAGGTAGTAAGGATGCCATGTAATTTATACATCTTCATCTTGGTGAGATCATGACTCTTTTCTATAGTATAAATATTTGAATCAAACTTATGGGTGAGAGACCTTAATACATTTTGTACAATAGTAGCTTCTTCAATATCATCTCTAAGACCTTTGATCATTTTTACCACCTCATCAAACCCTAGAAGATAGGATGCCACATTATCTTATTCCTTCATTTTTATGACCTCAAATTACCTTTGTTAGGTCTATAATTTGTCCAACTTAATCTTTGAATCTCTTTCATAGATTATCTACATCTTATCCCAAATTTCCTTGGTAGATTTTCAATGGATTACCTTGGTGAAATCATCCTCTGATAGGCCAAAAATGGTAACATTCATAGCTTTATAATTATTCTCACTCAACTTCTTATTTTTTATACTAGTTAGAGGAGTAGGGGGTATGAAACAACCACCCATAATAGATTATGAAATGTCAAAACCTAGAGACATGATTTAGGTACTCATCCTTGCACTCCAAAAATCATATTTATATTTATTTAATAGTGGTTCTTGCTTCTTATAGAAACCACCTTTTATTTTATGACTACCCATTGTACCTTTGATCACCTTTAAGTGGTTAAACTTACAAAGAAGGTGTGTCTCTAATACCAATTATTAGAGGTAAAATAATTGAGTGGGGGGGGGGGAGAATCAATGATACAATAAATTTAATACCAACTCTAAAACTTCAAACTCTCAACCACTCAACATAATCATTCATTAAGCATATAAACTAGTTATTACAATTAACAAAGGAAACTATGCAAGATCAAAAATAATAACACATGGATTATGTGGGAAACCCTCATGTAGGATAAAACCCACTCTCAAGTCTGAAATAAAAGTGGAATATACTCATATAATGTATTCACAAACAAGATACTTTACTCAACCACCCACTTCACAAGGAACACCAACCCCTAAGCATGAACAAACATCTATTTGTCTTAGATGTTAAGCACCCACACAACACCTTATGATATCAACAGCTCCATAAATTTGATTAAATTTAAATCTAATGGATAAATAGTGAATATAAATTATCTTCAACCCTTTACACTCTCTCAAACCTTCACAACTAAACATTGCATCCAAAACAACCTTTTGGATCACTCTACACCTCTTCGCTATTTTCAATCTTCAACCTTGCAATAACACTATTATAACATCAAAAATATGAAATATAGGCCTTTAATATATTACTCAACCTGATCTACTATTTAATGTATCCACCAATCACTCCCACACTTCTCTTTTCTTCACTTTTCAAAACCTAGAAACCTTCATCTTTGTTTATGCCCTTTATAGAGGCTTCATGATCATCACCTTCTTGGTCAGCCATAAGACTTGCCTTAACCTTTAAGGATTATATAAAACTTATAATAGGATAAATTTCATCTACATAGGTCATACATAGCTTGGATATATCACCCTTAATAAAAAATACCTTTCAATTAGGCCTAAGAAGCACTTATAGGTCTATGAAGACCTATTCATCCTTTTAACACTTCACCAAGAAAAAATAAGAACACAAAATGACTTCAAAGCACATAGGTACACAAAAAATGACCCTAATCCATCCTAAAATCATAAAATTCATCACTACACACCTCTTCATATGAAAAAACTATCAATCATTTGCCTTGTATATGAAAACACCATGAATGAACTAAAAGTCAACTTGTAAGCAGTTCTTCATACTGAAGATGGATTGGTCAAACCTCTAAAATCCATATAGATCATCCTTAGTGAGTCTAAAAAAATCTCAAATAGATAATTCACCTTGAATCATAAAAAAACCATCAATTAAAAATTGAGCATCCTTCTTAGGTCATTTATAGAAGAAGGTCAAATCCTTAATCAACTTTGGATCAAAATAAATGGAGGTGTACGACTAGTAAAACCTCCAAATCATTTTTCTTGAATTACCCTTAAAGTTATACACCACTTTTATTTTTATATAATCATAAAATTCATTCATAATCAAAAGTTATTAAAAAAGTATTATAGACTAATTTTCCTTTATAAATTCAAAAATTGAATTCCAATGGTCACTTTTTAATGCAAATTCAACTAAGTATGGAAACTAGTGAAATCTACCTGAGATACCATCTTTGCACTACCATAAGTTTTTAAAAACATCATGTCAAGACCTTAAATTTTAAACACATTATATAATAAAAAATATCAATAAACCTATGTGACTATTTTTTTTAATACCTTCACATATGTTAATTCTAACATCATCAATTTGTTACTCAAGAAGTTATGCCAAGATGACTAGGAGAACCTAAACCTTCACAAGACTATTCCTTTCACTTACACAAGTACATAAAGAACTATTCAACAATAATATGACCCCTTAAATATGGTCAAAACATCACCAACAACCATCACCTTACCTAATCAAAGTAAACATATCAGGGTCCATGCATGATCACTAAGGCACACTTTGTCATTAAGAACCATGCATTAATATAAACTAATGAACATACTTGGACACCTTAGGTAAATCATATATAACACATAAAAACCTCATTAATATGATATTATCTTTCACTAATGACCTATAATAAACCTAATCAAGCTAAATAACACCATGTAGGGAAAAGTACATAGTGGGAAAAAAGCTTACACTAACATTAATCAACTGCATAATATTCCTAAATTTGTCTAACACATCCTTGGCTTACTTATCCACTTTACACATCAACCCCAAACCAATTAATTCAATCTTACATAATCATATCCAAACCCAAAAAATACATCACATCAATTAGTTAATTAACATTTGTTAATTAGTAAATCTCATCAATAATGGAAAATTATGTGGAATGCACATTTCCTATTGTTTATCTCAAATCCATGATGCCATCCAAAAAATACACTTGCCAATTTAAAAACCATATATATTTCACAAAATATAAATTCATGGTTTATTTTCTAAGACAAACCCAATGCAAAGAGAAAGGTGTGAAAATGAGGTCTATGACATGTTATTACTCACTCTAAATCTTCTTTATGAATTATTTTATACACTCCAAACTTTCATGAATGGATTTATTACATTTTATTACACACTCCAAACTTAGAAATAAATGAAATATAGAACCTCTGCTCATCCATTGGTCTTAAATCTCATCTAATGGTCCACATTAGTTAGGACAATCTATAAATAGAGGGATTTCTCTCCATTATAAACAATATTATTTGTGCAACAAAGTGATGCCAATTTCTCAAATAAAGATTCAATTCACACCATTACTTACCCAATAAAGACATCCATTTTTTATGGGAGGTACTATCAAATTGACTATATGACTTGATGAACCTTTGTAACTACATCCATTTGATTATAATCCAATCCAAGCTAAGAGAATAGTTTATCTAGGGTAAGATCAAGGTATACATTTTTTTATAAAAATTTCCTTGATTTGATAGCTCTTCTAAGGTATCTCATTTTTTAAATTTTCCTAGTATCTTGTATGTATTTTTTTTCAAGTCTTTCTAATGATTGCATTTTACTAACAAGTTTCCTCTTGATATATGCATATGACATGCCCAGTGCGACCATTCACACCCCAAAATCACTTTTGAAGTTTTAAAAGCCTAATTATCCAATAATTTAGTTCTATTTTTATCTAACATTCTTCCAAATTTCCTAAAAACCATTGAAATCTTCATTCCCAAACTTCTAATGGAATCACTCTATGTCTTAGCAGAATCATGAATGAAATTGTTAGAAGATTTCTATTAATTGGATAAATTGTGTTTGGCATATAAAAGTAATGTTTTGAAAATTTAGTGGAATCAAAATAAATTTAACAAAAACATGTTATATTTTAGCAAAAACACTTTTGTATGTTCTACTTGTGTTTGTAAGGAACATGGTAAAATTGACCGAAGTTCAGAAAAATCAACCTGATTTTAATGAAATCACTTTTTATTTTTATAATAGTCTATGTTTGTAGAGTGGTAGAATTGACCTAATTTTAGTGAAATCATCATGATTTAAATGAAATAAATTTATATTTTTCTAATATCTTGTTTTTTTAGAGTGGCAAATTTGACATAAATTTAATGAAATCACCTTGATTTTAGTGAAATTATTTTATGTTTTGATAGTTTATGTTTTACAGAGTGGTAGAATTAACCTAAGTTTGGGGAAATGACCCTGATTTTGATGAAATCACTTTCTATTTTTATGATATTTTATGTTTTTGGATCACAATTGAACCAAGTTCAGTGAAATCACCATTATTTTGGTGAAGTCATTTTTTGTTTTTTGATAATGTGTTGGTAGAGGGGTAAAATTGACATAAGTTCAATGAAATCACCTTGATTTTGGTGAAATCAATTTTTATTCTAATAGTTCAAATTTTACAGAGTGATGAAATTGACCTAATTTTGGTGAAATCATTTTATATTTTTATGATAGTTTATGTTTATAGTGGCAAAATTGACCTATGTTTGGTGAAATCATCTTAATTTTGGTGAAATAGATTTATGTTTTTCTCATAGTTTATGTTTATAGAGTGGTAGAATTGACTTAAGTTTGGTGAAACCACCTTGATTTTAATGAAACCAGTTTATTTTATGACAGTCTATGTTTTGGAAAGTGGTATATTTGATCTAAATTTAATGAAACTACCTTGATTTTAATGTTCTATTTTTTGACAATGTGTATTTTTAGAGTAGAGAAATTGACCTAAGTTCAGTGAAATCATCATTATTTCAATGAAATAATTTTATGTTTTCTGATAGTGATTGACATAGTTTTAGTGAAATCACCTTGGTTTTAGAAAAATCATTTTATATTTTGATAGTATATGTTTTGCAGAGTGGTAAAATTGACTTAAGTTTGGTGAAGTTGCCTTGATTTCAATGAAATTATTTTCTATTTTTTTGATAATATATGTGGGAAGAGTGGTAGAATTAACCTAAGTTTGAAAAAATCACTATTATTTTAGTGAAATCATTTTCTATTTTATGATAATATGTTTGTAGAGTGGTAGAATAGACCTGATTTTAGAGAAATCACCTTGATTTTAGTGGAATTACTGACAATTTATGATCTAGAAAAGTTTGTGAAGGATTTTATGCTTATAAAAGGGAAACACACCAAAATACTAATTTATATTTTGTATGTTTTTCATGTCAAATTATAAATATCAATAAAAAACACAAACATTTGGTTTTAGTGCTAAAAAAGAATCCATATTTCAATTTGGTGCATGAATTTTTTTTTACATGCCTAGATTACTTGCATGTTTTTGTGTGTGGTAACCAAAATGTGTATACTCTCCTCTTGGCATTTTTATGACCCTAAGTGATAAAAAATTTGGTTATCATTTGTCATCTCCCATCCTAAAATGAAGCTATGTATGCTCTTTTCTTGTCCCTTGTGGGAACCTAAGGATCATAAATAAACAAGTTTCCTTTATTTTATTTTGGATATGTGACTTTAACCTTGATCCCAAATTACAATTTCTTAGGGTTTAGTGATTTATATTTCATCCTACAACATTAAAACCAACCCTATGTTCTAATGGGGTGTAAATTGTGAAACAAGTGTCATTACCGGCTAAGCAGTTGCATGTTTTAATCACTCTATGAAGTGAGGGGATTTCATACTCTAATACACATGTACTATAAAATACTCCCAAATAATGATTTTATAATGTTACTCTACTAAAATTATACATATGGAGTGGCCATGAATGACTATACTATCTTATGCATTATATTAATCGACCTCTTCTATAGACTTGGGCCCCATCATAACACAAAGTATATATGGGATGCACTTATAAATCCTTATTTAATCCTAGTCTAAGACCAATAAACCAAAAATAATTAGTAGTGTGAGGGAAACACAACTCCCCTAGGATACTCACAACATATTTCCATGGAGTGAGGGTTGGGATAAAAATCTATTCATTACTTCATATAAGTAATGTGTGGGTTGTTAGTTGTATTGCACATATTTTATATAAAACATAGGGATTTCCATTTGATTGCTTTTGTTTGATTATTGTTGAGACCTATATTGATTGCAAACCCTAAACATTCTAAATGAAGTCAAATCCATTAAAATTTATATGTCAAACATCAATAATTCAGGTCCAAATATTCAAAAGTTAGACATCAAGTCAACCCTATAAATTCAAATCAAGTAAACCTTAAAAATTCAAATCAAGTAAACCATCTAAATTTAGACACCAAGTCATGCTTATAAAGTCAACATTAAATCAATTTTCCAAATTCAAAACCAAATCAAATGTCCAATTTAATCCAAAGTCAAAGTTAACCTCCCAAGATCAAATGTTAAAGTAAAAAATTAACAAATAAAGTCAAACATCCACATTTGACTCATTCAAATCAAATTTAAAATTCAAATATGATCAAAATTAAAAGGTGAACTCAATTCAAATATCCAAAATAAAGTCAAACTCCCAAGAACAAGTCGAATACTGAAGGGTGCCTTGAGTCAAATATCTTAAAAACACATCAAACATTTCCCAAAACCAAGTCAAAGATCACATCAAACCTAAGTCAAACATCCCAAAAACTAAAAATAAATAAAAATTATTCAAAGGATTTAAATCCAAAAGGTGAATCAAAATTAATACGTCAAAATAACCCACTTCCAAGAAGCTTACAAGTTAAGATTAAATGAGACAAGTTAACTAAAATTTGATTCTAATTAAAAAGTTAACTTGAATCTAATTAAAAATTCAAGTAAAATTAAGATAATCTAACATCAATCAAAATATAAAATATGACTTTGATTCACATCAAACATCAAGTTAAAGTTAATTTAAATCTTAATCCAACTTCAAAATAAAGCAAAGAAAATTTAAACATCATGCCTCATTACACGCAAAGTGGAGTTAGATATAATCCTAATTTTGATGATGATTAGAGTCAAAATAATTTTTTGTTATGATGAAAATACAGAAGATCATACTTAACATGACTTTGGGGTTTACCAAATTGAGTACAAAACTAATCCACCTAGAATAGATCAAAGAAGAGTTAAATTTTATCATGACCTCTTTAAACATAAGGATGATGACCTTTTACAATAAGAGGTTGTACAACATCAACAAAAATAGAAGGATACTTCTAGTCAAGGTCAAAACACCATTGAAAATTTGCATCCAATTCCTAAGTCTTCTAGCAAAGGGAAATAGACTAATTTAGAGCCACCATTACAAACTAACAATAAGTTCATAGTTGATCAACTACATCAAGTTAGTAAAATTATGGACACTTTGGCCTCTACCTTAACTAGTAAGCAATATAATAATCCCCTATCATCTGATCAACAATAACAAATCCCATTTGACCAAAAATAACAACATATTTTCAATCAACAACAAATCCTAGCCAATCAACAACAAATCCCATCCAATAAATAATAAACTCATCTAATCAAAAAATCCCACCTAAACAATAATAGATTATTTCTAATAGGGTGTTTATTCCCACTAGATCCACCAATAGGGTATTTATTCCCATCAAATCTAGTTCTAATATGATAATCAATCATAATACACCAATATATCCTTATCAACATGCATCACACTCATCTCAAAACACTTTGACATCTTGGGAGTGGTAAGAGATTAAGTATGCTATTCAAGGACTAAAAATAGGGAACCAAAGTAAAAAATTCAATTTTGAGGAACTATGTCATTACCCTTTTCAAAATAGCATTATACAATTCCCCTTCCCTTTTCATTTTGAGGCACAAAAATTTTATAAGTATAAAGGAAAAGGAGACCCAAAGGAACACATAAAATAATTATTCATGGATTGCCAATAAGTAACATTCAATTATTTCCTTAGAGCTTGGGTAGCCAAGTTTTATAATGGTTCCTACATTTTCCCAAAGGATTGGTCACTATTTTTACTAACATATTAGAGTGATTTTTTAAGCATTTATTATACAACATGGAACATGAATTGAAAATGGTTGACCTCTACAACTTAAAACCATAAAGTGGGGAAATATTTTTAACCTTTTTACAATGATGGAGAAACTTGGCTAGTAGGTTTCCACATTCTTTCCTTGAAACACAACTAACTATCACCTTTGATTCTAACTTAAATCTAGAAATCAATTTTCATTTGTGACTGTATTATTAAATATATTTGATGAAATCATCAAAATGATGTAGATATTTAAAAATCCCTTATTGAGAAAGGACTGATCAAAATATACTCTAAGGACTCTCTAAGTCAACCCCAAGTTAATGTCTAATCACAAACAAAGAAACTTATATATTTCAATAATAATAAAAATGTCATGGGTTATGGAGTTACAAAGTCCAAACATGTGTAAACTATTAAACAAAAGCATGTCCAATCCACACTAATAGTCACTCTTTAAAGAGCACCACCTAGGTCATAATATCAAAAAGGACATTCAACCCTCTTATGGAACAATTAGAAGATGTATTTCAAAATATAACTACTATAAACATGGTTATATGGCCTAACACCAAGTCTTTTTAATAAGTTCAATCCAAAACAACATGGTACAAATACAATGAATACTATGATTATCACAACATCAAAGGTCATGCTACATATATATGCATGCAACTCAAACATTATGTTCAAGATTTTCTTGATTATGGGTAAGTTGAGTTTGATAACAATGCATCATCATATAATTAGAACATGGGAATATTTAAATACCCATTCTTAAATCACAATCAAAATAATCAAAGTAATCCAAATAATTAGGGTGATCAACTACAATAACATCATGATAAAAATTAAGGTTAAAACTCCTGAACAAACCACATTGATATTACACATCCAACACAACTATGATAATGGTGTGGGAAGGATCATATATAATTATCCTCATAACACCAATCAACTCCCATCATCCTCCTAACACCAATCAACATGCTAGTACCACTATCTCAAGACATCTTCTATCTCATCGTGTTAAGCACATTCAAGGTCGAGAATGTGACATTACTAATCGGTGCTTTAAGGTTTCCATCCAAGGTCCTTCCACATCAAAATAAAATAATCAAATCCTAGCTCCCCCTCCTAAATGAAAATTGTCCACATCCTCAGCTAAAAATTCATATTACCTTATCGAATAATTGGAGCAAAATACTACACAAATATCCATCTTGGATATTCCACAAACATCCAATATCCATAAGTATATTTTATATAATCTCCTTCAACAATATTATATCCCCATAAATATTGAACCCACATAGTGTCAAGCACTTTTAGGACATTTATCCTCAAGGGAATAAATTACCTTTTACCCCAAATGACATTCCACCTGAAGGTCCTTCCCATAATGACCCCCTATATATTGAGGTGATTATTATAAGGCATAAAGTTAAAAAGGTGATAATAGGAAATGGATCTAGGCTAAACATTTATACACTTAAGCTGGTCAAACACCTAGGGTATTTAGACTCAGATTTATAAGAAAACATACTTATAATTAAGGCCTATAATAACATAAAGAGAGAATCAACTAGCACTATTTATCTGACTACCATTATTTGGAATACCACTCATCAAATATTTTCCATGTTATTGACATATAAATATTTTATAAACTCCTTGTAAGTCTATGGATTCATGACATGCACATAGTTCCATTCACTTTTCACCAGTGCATTAAATTAACACATGTTAGCATGGAGGTCACAATCCTTAGCGATACATAACCTTATCATTATTGAAATATGAGCAAAGATAAATATTGTAACACCCATCATTGTCCCATCATGGAACATTCCCATAAAAAGGATGAAAATGTGCTTCTTGAAATTCCTAAATCATTGTACATGAATCTTGATAACCTTGTGTCCACATCGAATAAACCTCCTCCAAAGGCATCATCAAAATTCATAATAAAAGATAAAGGTTGTGGAGAATATGAGATTAAAGATGATTTCCACATCACAAAACTTCCCACATCCCAAAAAACCTATGGTAGATATTTGGCATAAGAAGGTTGATTCTTGTAAAGTGGGAGCCCTCTCCTTTGACAAAAATTATCTCGTAAATAAATAAAATATCAAAAATCTTGGAGAATCCTAGTTATAAAGTGATGGCATTACATCATGTTATCAAAGACAAAAATCTCATTCCAAAAAAACTATTAGATCACCTAACCTACAAAGGTAAAAGCATGGGGGAAAATGAACAAGGAATTATTGAGCCAATTCCCCCTACTAAACTAAAAGGAAAATGAAGCATTACATTTAAATAGCCTAGAGGTGACCCCCAATATCAAAAGTGATGACACTATGATGTCTAATGAAGAATTTCCTAGTAGAGATGCAAATTCCTTATATAGTATTTATGATGAGATTTTTGACACTAACCTCTTTAATGAAAATGTTGTCTTGTAGTCATGTAAAATGCAAAAAATGGAAACTTGAGCATGGATAATGACACCCAATCCTTAGGTCCATCTTGATTTATATCATAACCCTCTTAGGCTTGTTTTCAATTATTCCCAATCATTTTTAGCCTTCTAGACTTGATCTCAGTTGAGCTAAGACCCTCTCTTCATGACTAATCCATTCCCCTAGGTCCCGTTTGCTTAGGATAATAGTGCCAAAGTTGGAATATAGCATTGGACCCTAGAGTGTCCCATTTCTAGTGCTCTTGTATAATAGATTACCATTTTCCCCTAATTCTTCTTGTTCATTATGTCAACCTAATCTGGTTTCATCTAACCCATGACAAATAGATCCATACAAAAGCCCATTCAAAGATCATTTGGAAAGGGTTGGAAAATATCACTCAAGAAAGCAAGAATACAAGTAAGACCACTCAAGAAATCTTCCCTTTTATTTTCATATAACCAACCTATACACTTTCAAGCCAATTCAAGTCCTTACACTAGCCCTTAGTCATCTCAAGCACACCCAATTTTTATATTTATTATATTTTCATTCACTATTGCACCAAGAACTCTCAAAGGGAGAACTAAATATGGATTAATCCATCATAAAAGTATTATTATGTAGGAAATGTGCCCACACATGGGGTGTGAAGCATGTCCAGTGCATATTACACACACTAACCCCTTTTCCCTATTTGCCAAATTTTCTATTCAGGTGCATAAAATACATAGACATAGAAAATCATCCCTATTGGGAGTTTTATTAATATTAAGGCTTAAAAATTTGGTACATAGGCTCACACTAACTAGGTGAACAAAACCCATACATCCATAGGACAACAACATCAAGGAAAGACTATAGAACCAGAGCCTAGGGTGTCTAATTTTAATGCTCCTATCCAATCAAGAAATGAAGTTTAGACTATTGTTTGTGATAGTGTCCCAGGCCTACACACAAATTTTTATACCTTATCTTAATTGGATTAGTATATAATAAGATAAGTTTAATTTTCTCTCTCTCACTATTATTTTTAGAAAAGGTCAAATTGCAATTAAATTTCACAAATAAGTATCTTTAATTTGGAATATTATTTACTGATTTTCTCCTACTTAGACCCTTTTATTATTTAGGAATTAAACACTAATTTCCTAAAAAATAATAAATCATGTCCTTACCATCCACCTAGACCCTTAATACCTTGAACTCATCAACTGGGACCAATAAGATTGCATACCATTAGATGTATTCTAGAGTAATTAGGACAATACATAATTCTTAGGAATTTAAGATAGTCTCATGCTTGGGAACCATAAAAAGGTATTTGAAGTCAATTTTTTATTTACTACCTAATTTTTGGATTAGGTGGCATTCCTCAATCATAAGAATCAAGAAAATCAAGAATTAATGTCCTATAGTGAAAACCTCCGTAATGTGCTATTGGAAAATTAAAAAAATGAAAACAAAGATATGTTCATCGATAAAAACCTATTTGAGGTGCCAATGGATGGAGAAATCCACTCTCTCCATAAGGAAGCACATAGTTCTAATAGTCCAAAAATCATCAGCTTTAGAGTAGGTATAAGTCCTTCTGAGAAGAAGACATTTGAGGAATTGGTACAAGAATTTACAAATACATTTAAAAGATGGCCTTTTCTTGAGATTAAGGATTCAAATTTTTATTTTATTGGTTAGATAAATGATCCAATTTAGTATCAATCAGATGAATAATATAAAATTCCTTTGTTTCCAACATTGTTAGAATATGGTTTCATGCTACTTTAGGAAGACACCATTAACATCAACATTAGTACTGAAAACAATATTCACATCAATAAGATCAATATTTTCTCATAAAGAATGTGAGTTAATCATTTCCCTCATCAAAAAGTTAATTAACACATTTGCATGGTCATATGTAGACTACCTAGCTTGGATCCATCCATATAATAAGTATCAATAATGTGTTACCTTACTAACCTTAGTGTAACATTCTCCTCCCATGCAAATTTTCACCTAACAATAAAAAAGAGCACACACGGACTTAATACTTCCACTTTTCTGACATTTCACTCAGTTTCAATATGTAAATAACCATTTATTCATATAGAAACTTTATTTTCTTAGGATATAATGCTCATACATGTTGTATACTTCAACAAGTGTACATTCGATAAAATAAATATGTATAATCAGTCTTATACATACTATTTTTGTTTCTAAATAGTTTTTAAAGTCAAAATTCATATAAAGTGGGGGTATATTACTCATACTTGGCCATGTCATCACTCTTAGTGTATATTTAACATTGAAACATCATGGATTGTTCAAATATTTCTCATTTATTCTACTTTTGACATCTCTCTCATTACTAGTTTATATTAGTTATAGTTGAAAAATTATAAAAATCCAAAAAAAATTCAAATATTACTAAAGTAAAAAATATTCAAATATTCTAAAAATCTAAAATCAAGACTTGAGAATGATTATACATTTAGTTTACATAATTATCATATCTTATTTATCTCATGATTAGTAGATAACACACACATGCACACACACGCACACACACGCACACACATGCGCGCGCGCGCACGCGCGCGCACACGCACACACACACACACACACACACACACACACACACACACACACACACACACACACACACACATTTTAGATTGATAGTCAAGGTTTTTGGGTCCCTTACCCAAATTAATAAAATAAAAATAATTAAATTGATACCACCCATTACAAATTCTCGATCTATGTGAAAAACTAGGAAAACAAGCCAAGACACCATAAAAGTAGGATAAGTAAAACCAAAAAACCAATTAAAAACTGTAAATCACCTGATTGCACTAGTCCATGACCCAAAAAAAACTAAATATAATCAAGACCAAAGGAAAAAGTGATAAATTAGTCTAAGACATAATAGGGGCCCATATCCTCAAGTGAAAAACCACCCAAAGAGCAAAACACACTTACTATAGAGAACCATAACAAGCCCAAAAGTGGGACATACTCATGAATCCAAAAAATCAATACAATCCTAAAATGACTAAAAACCAATAGACAAATAATAATTACACCCTCAATATCCTCTTACACCATCCCTTCTATGGGAGTGAAGTGTCATTGAGGAATAATTTGAAACCACCTACCCTTTCTTATTTTTCGCACCCATAACCATCCAAGCATCCCTTACTCCTAAATCTTGGCCAAAAGGTTTGGCTAATTTTACATCTTTTCCAACATACCCACACCCTCTAATAATGGTAAGAACCTTTGTATCAAGACATATTGAAGGATAGAAAACCATCTTTGGGAGACTTTATCCCCACTTTCAATGAGATTTACACCACCACATTTTTTGACAATATATGAGTCTCACCTAAAAACATTGAGATGCTTGGGGAGAGTATCCTTACACTAATAGGGTTCACCTTTCACTTAAAACTATGACATATTGTATCTAAATGGATTATTTTAAAACACCAATGGTAATAGAAAGGAATCCCCTCATAGTCAAGGGTTTGGGTCCAAGAATAACCCTTGACTTTTAGCTCAATGGATGCTAAAAGATCAAGATAAGTATTGAAGTATACTAGAATCTAAGCAAATGTAGTGTGAGAGAAAATTTTGGTAGACACATCCACTATCATTAACTGACCCAATGTATTCCCAATAATCTAAAGATAAGAATTAGACTAGAACTATAGAAGAAGATGTAAGAGATGAATCTAAATAGGCTTAATGTTAAGAGCTTATGTATGCAAATTAAAAATTGGAACATAGGCTTCATGAACAAAAAAAATTGATCAAATGACTGGGTCTTATAAAGTAAAATGCTACTACATTCTTTCAAGATCTTGAAAATCACAACAACAAAAAACCCTTATCATAGGGATAAATCTTTAGACTAACAACCAATATTAGTATCCATGAATTAGAGATCCATCTATGGAAGGTAGGGAGGCTTGGCCATAGGAGATTAAACTTGGAAATGACTCCCATGGCCATAAAAAAATCCTCATTCTATAACACTTTCTCAAGTTCTTCCAATTTAAACAAAATAAATGGTGAGCAATTTGATGCCACTAGAGGTTTTACCTCCGCACACTCCAACCTATTGTCTTAAAAACCACCTTCAAAAATAGATCAAATATGGATTGGAAATGGATACTAAAAGACACCTAAGTCATCCATAAAGCTTTGAACAACCCTGCTACATCTGTCTCAACCACCCACCCTTTCTAATCCACACCTATAGTCTTCCCTACTATTGTTACTAATACTTAACCCTTATGTGCCACCCCACTTGCACCCTCATCTTTTGGAAAACTTGTAATGAATTTAAGCTCTATAAATGTATCAGATCCATTCACCTTTATAACTACCATCCTTGTTATGCCTATTGTTACCAAGACATCCCACTAAAACTAAACCCTAGAGATATAATATCAATATAACATTACCAGACATTCCCTCTAGTAGATAACTTATTATTTCTTTATCACACATGCATTTGATTGGTATTCTTGAGTGTTATGCAAGACATCAAAAAATCATATGGATTAATATGTTGGTATTTTGTATACCTAATAACCTTTGTTATTGGTCTTGCTTATACCTAATAGCCTTTCTAACCTAGGGGCATCTTATTTGTAGGTTAAAATATGTACAGGTTTTATCATTCCATGACTCATATGCTATTGAGCTATAATATATACAAATGACTTAATAAAATATCTTACATTGTGTACATATATATATTCTTTTTTTTAGGATATGTTCACATTACATATATGGTTAGACTAAATTTCTAGTTCTATATTTCATTGATGCCATTAATTATATATATTACATTACATCTTGTTTGTCTATTGTGTATGGCCCTTAGCCCTTGTGTGCAAAAAATTATTGAAAATATCTATGAGATCTTGTTTGG
This sequence comes from Torreya grandis, assembly GCA_037957365.1. NCBI lineage: Eukaryota > Viridiplantae > Streptophyta > Pinopsida > Cupressales > Taxaceae > Torreya > Torreya grandis. The sequence goes on from JARHVA010001913.1 coordinate 2,017,311, forward strand.
TATGAAAGATATTTGAACATGCCCATTCTATTTTAGACCTTGATCTTTTTTTGTGTGTGACATTTGAACATGTCCATTGTCTATGACATTATTCATGTCATTTGCATGTGGCCCTTGGACTTGTATGTTTAATTTGAACTTTATGACATATGTCCCTTATATACAACCCTTAGCCTTCGATTTTGACATTGTTATTGTAGTGTGTGCTTGTTAATAAGTTCGATAAATTCCATGATACTGAATTTACATTCTATTACTACAAGGTTCACTTATTATGAGCTTCAGTTGATACATTTATATAGGCCTTGTCTCATGTGTTACCTATAAAATTCAACTGATAAAAAAATTACCATGGTAACATATTTTTCACATATGCTACATTATTCAATGATTACATGATCCTATGCATGTTATAGTTAAATGCTTTTGGAGATGAGTGAGTTTTAAGATCAATTCCCTCACCTCAAAAGGGGGTCATTTCAGTGGGATTTTCATACATGAGATAAGACTTTTCAAATATAAAAATAATTTTTGGCACAAAATTTAATTTCAAAAGATCCAAAATAATCAAAATTTAGTAATTAACATAGAGCATGGGGTATATACTATGCATATGCACTCAGATTTTAGGAACATAATATAAATTTATATATTTTTGACTACATGATATAGGTTTATGTAAAATTTTCAAACAAAATTGATAATTGGCATCTACATACAGTTATAGATTCTATAGTTATTAATGAGGGCATGATACATATTCATGCACACTATGTTATTTTTGAAAATTTAAAATACTCTTTTATATTTATGAACATGGTATAAGTATGGGTGTACTCTATTCTCTATTGATCATGAATTTATGAACAAAGACATAATTGAATAGACAAAGCCATCTACATTGATTGATTTAGTTTAAGTGCATAATGCATAACTTAGAGGTTTAGTGCCAATAGGTTGAGGAAATTAATGATATATATACCTATTATAACCTCTTTTGTTGACTTCCTACTATCATTTCAAATCATATAAAGTTATCTTTTTTACTTTAATTATCAAATAGTAATAATGAATATGATGTGTATTTATTTATGTTTTATGACTAAAACTATCATTTTATGAATAAATATTGCATCATGTAATTTTATTATTGTTTTGGATTTAATATTAATTTGGTGTGTTTATATAGTAGGGTAAATTTATGAGTTATGAGGGACACAACCAAATTATATCAACTAGGTAAGCGAACCCAAAACAACTGGGTAGGCTAACTAGTAGCAATCATAGTAGTTAAATGTTGTAACCCATATAAACTATGGGGTTGATGATTATAACCCATAGTAAACATTGATGGATCTTTTACCAATTGGATACATAATGAGGAAATGTATAGCCATCAATACCATTACTGATGCAATGTATAACAACTAAAAATACTAGTGGACCAACCCATAACAATTAGGTGATTATTATTATAGCATGCAAGATAACCATAATGGAATATTGTTATTACTGATAAGCTATGGTAGTTAGTTTAATATGTATATGGATCCTATGATTTGGAAGGAATAAGTTAATGACCAAATATGCCACTATTAGTTCATTCTCTATGGACCATGTTTCTCTATTATTGAAACCATGTAATTGATTACTTTGTTCTTTCCTGAAACCAATTATTTTTCCATATAGCATGAATAAGTTGTCTCCATATTTTCTATTTTAAATATATGTGTAACAATAAGCCTACCTCCTTTATTTAAGAGATGATGGAAAAACTCAGGAATAATGAATTTTTTTATATTGAAAGCATATAGAAGATAGAAAGTAGAATCTGAATTCTTTGCAATCTTTTACTATAACAATACTCACATTGCTATAAGATCCGTTAATGAAAGAAGAATTGGTTTGATGTAAAGTAATTTTTTTCAAAGGAAGGATTGGAACTTAAATTTTATCGAGAAGGCCCCCCTCATAAATAATTTTGGTAAATATATTAATATTTTAGTATTATTTGTTATTTATTTTGTTCTTGTTAAAGTTTATGTGTGTGTTCAATTTTTTAAACTTAATTTAGTAAAGGTATTTAGTTCTCATGTGAATGTTATTTATTTTCCTTAAGAAGCTTCTAAACTATAAACCAACATGTTAATTTCAATTAAAACAAGTGTGATTTCCTTTCCAACACTTTACTTTCATGCAATTTATTTTATGTAAGAGTTTTCTATACACAACCTATGTTACCTCAATCTATGGAAATAGATGGTGTTATATATTCAATGTTGATACATTGCCAAGTATATATATTCTAAATTTATAATTAGTGAAATTTTCATAAGAAATAAACCAAGTGGTTGCCTCAAGAAATACATCTCTTGGGTTGAATGTGAGTGATTGGTCTATTTCAACTTAATTAGGGAGTTGATTTTTCTCATCAAGTTCCATGTCTATGAGTCCATTAGGATTTTAACGCATTTCACATCTTGGGGATATAAACACAACTAATATAATTTTAGTTTCCTCCAATGGGTATCATTTATTACACAAATGCATATTTAATTTGGGGCTTTATCACCCTTAAAATCTCCATTGGTTTTGCTAAGGAACCAAACTCTCCAATGCTTTAAGAAAACTTCATTTCCAAGAAAATTTACAAAAGAAACACTTATTTCACACATACAAGAGTATTCATCCCTTGTTATCTTTTTAAATTCCATATTTCAAGTTCAATTAAAGTTCAAATTTTAGTTTTCAAAAGAACAAAGTAACTATATCATGTGTTTTATAGGGTTTGCCAAAGATTAGGTATCTTGCACAATTGGAGTATCAACTCAAAGATGAAGTGTGTCTTACACACTAAAGTATAAATTTATTTTAATATATTAATTTAATTTTTAAACTAGGGGGGAAGGTAGGGAGGGAATGTAGACACCTAAATCTAGTCACAAATATTTGATAATGTCAGTTTTTGACCTATTTTAATTTAATTAACTTATGCACTTAATCAGGACCTATTTTACCACTTCACACAATCTTAATCACTTAAATTGAACTATTTATTCAATATATTACTATCTAACATGTATATAAATATTAATATACATCTTCTTGGATAGATCCTGACCCAAATGCCACATGTTTATTAAAGGTAAATAGAAATATAGTAGTGGTCAAGAGTGGTAGATGTTTTAGACTGCTATGGGATGTTTATGCCCTTTATCCTCTAATGGTCAAATTTTAAAACTAAATCATATAATATCACCTTTTATATTATCATCTATGTTTTTAGGCTTCCTAGTGTGTGGGTTCACCTTTTATATGTTTATAAAGGTACACTTAAGTCATCTATTCTATCACTTAGAAATTTCAATACATAGGAATAATTAAACTATTGCACATTGAACAAATCTTACCTATTCTTCCTAGTTAAAATTATAATCATTTGAATTATTCCTCAACCAAGTCAGAAGCCTATTTTATCCAGTCTAAATTAAAGCATGATTAAGTATTCATTCCATCCCTAGATGTATTCATATAGTCAAAGGAGCATAATTACATAAAACACTCTAAGTGAGAGAATTATATGGGCTTGATTTCCCTCCTTGGAGTATTGAATAATGTTTATTTGAGTTTTATACACACATAGATAATACATACGAGGTAGCCTCTAATGTTTTTGGATCTCTGTGAGGGCTAACTTCAATCTGGTACATGATTTTTAGGTATTAGGTCTTGAAATAACTAGTGGTGGAATAATGGTGAGTAATGCAACTGCTAACCTAGTCAGTTTGAATATGGATATGAATCTGAGATCTAATTGAATGGAATGGCGTGATGATGTATTTATTCTAATGTGGATTGGACTTAAAGAAACTAAAAAATAGAGGGTAAGGTAAGGTAGGAAAGGGGATTTGAAGACATATAACATGAATTCTTTCTAATCAACTCTAAGATAAGGATAAATGCCAAAGAACTAATGCCTGTAGATTGCTATTTTATCACAAAAAACTAACAAACACAGTGAAAATTTTTTAGGGATACAATCTAGTTAGATCTAAGTAATTAACTAAATATTGATTATTATCAAGACTATTATAATATATCTTAAATTCAAGATTATATCTAATATCAAAGAACATATTAGACTAGTTATGGATCCATTTAGGAAGTTTCACCAAATGGCATCTATACACAAATTCCAAAGAGTAACTTCGCCAGCTTATTACCAAAAAAAAGATATATCAACCTAAATTTCTATTGAATATTCTAATTGATAAAAATTTATTAATTTATTACAAGATACTTGAAACTACTATTGTATATATCATAAAATACTAAGTTACTAGTTAGATCAAAATTCATAAACACTATAACATATAAATGAAAGAGACATTCATACAACATAGACTTGAAAAATAACTTGAAGGATTTCTTATCTATATTGATATGTCAACATTTATTCTCCATTTAGAATTTAGGAGATACATGTATATATAATATTAGGATGGGGGTGCCTCATCAGTTAAGTTATTCTCAAAGTTTACATCTACTTTAGATAATATCTCCCAAAAGAGAAAATAAAGGACACTTGTTAAAATATGCCACCAATAGACAAAACTTTTTAAAAAAATTTATGATACCACTAACTAACATCATTCTTCCTATGATGAAGTAATTCTAGTGGTGGACACATGTACTCTAGTGGTTATTTCCATTGAATTTATTATGAGCTCGACTGTTGAAGATGTTAGTGTAGTCAAGATGGTTGGTGGAAGTGACATGGCCTAAGAAGCTTACTTACTCACTTAAATTTTTGAGTAGAGAGCATGGCTCACCTAAAAATAATTATCTATCATCCTAAATTCTAACACGGGTCTCTTAAAGAGCTGGGGGAGTTTGTCCATTAATTTTTTGTGTGCCTTCAATGCAGTCTTGATCCCACATAAAGGGTCTCTATACTAAGTACCCTAATTATAGAAAAATTTATCAATTGTTATCAGTATTCATGGGTATTATATATTATTCCCTTGACCTCTACTCTAAATTTATTTACAACCATTCAAAGGAGGTCCTCAAAGATGGTTTTAAGAACTAATTCTCCACTTTGGTTAATTAAACCATCGAATCTCATCTCCCCTAGAATGGTGATGGCTTACCCATTATAACTAGTAAGTTACCACACTATATTTTTCATCTCTTGATGCCATTCAATAAATTTATCTCTCTTGGTGACCACATAGTTTTGGGCCCATACAACCTCTGGGGTAGTTATTAAATTTAGGTGACTGTAGGCCTTATCACTAGTTTCTCTACCCAAAAAATAAAGCTTAGCCTCCATTTTATTCATGTCTTCTAAAAGGGAAAATACATCCTCCTATTTGGGTTGGGATTCCTTCTTTGCAGGACATCATATAACTTCTGGGCTACTCCTTCCACACTGCCTATAAGGTCCCTTGGAGTTTGAATGGTGATACTTTCCTATAGGGCCTCCATATATTGATCATAACCCCAAAATATCTCCTTTATTAATCCCCATATAGAGTCTACAAAAGTATAGGGGTCTTTCATATGACTACCTAAGTGAGTGGAGAGAGTTATTTATTTTGAGTCAGTTGGAACACATCTTCTCTTTGTTCCACCTCCACTTGTTGTCCTTCATATATTATGTTTTTTTATTTATCTTTGTCATAGTCTTAGTTTCCTTGTCAAAGTGATACTTGACTATGGGATACTTCAAAATGACTAAGTCCTTCCTGCCCACCTCAGCTTGTTGCATCTTCTAGATCCACTTCGGTATATTTAGAGAAATTAGTTTTTGTGAAGGTTCTGCCTAGTCTATGGGAGTGGAAGAGGGAGAATATATAGGGGGAAACATGGGCTTAGGAGTAGATTTTCTTAGTTGAGGGAAAGGAAGAATGAATCTTATCCATTCAATGGCCTTATTGGGAGCCACTATTTCAACTATTATCCTTCCCTTCACTAATCCCTTTGATGCTATAATAGTGATGGACTATACTTGGGCCACTTGGTCAATTATAAGGTCCAATTGCATGGATGGATGGGAAGGAGTGACTTGAGAAGTGAAGATGGTGAAGGAGACTAGATTATTGAAGTTCTCCTATTTATGAAATCTAGAGAATTGAGGGCTAGAGGTAGAAAAGAATGAATAGGTAATAGGGGTATTGAGAATAGTTTATAAATAATCAATTATGGATGTATTGGCAACCCCAATAGGTCCTTTTGAAGTTTGGTTGGGGGGTGACACAACCTAAAATATGGGGATTTGGGTTATTATTTTAAAAATTGGTCTTGTAGTTACTTGGGCCTTATTTATTTGGGCCAACAAATTTAAAACATAGGAATACTTGCTATAGGACTAAATGGGACATAAGAAATTATTACAATAGATAGGGAATGAGATGCTTATGTATTCACCCTTTATGTAGCAATGATATACAAAGTTGTTACTGTAGATACCACTATTGTGTTGGGAGGTATTGAGGCTAGAGATATACTTACTGACTTACCTTGTGTTGGATTTGGAGGTTTTGACTCTACTTCAGCTCCTTTATCTCCACCTTGGTCCTGAACTAATTCTATGGAGCTAGAATTATTATTCAAAATCACAGTGTCCCCAAAATGAGATTCTTTTGAAAACTATTCATCCTTTGGGTCACTCTATGTGGTCTCACTAATGGTTTTAGACAATGAGGTTTAAATTTTATCTTACCATTTTTATTCAGTGAACCATTCTCCCTCTACAAGCTTCTCCTTATCATCTTTACTAATATTCAATATTTCTAGGGGTTTTTCTTCCCTAGAACCTTTTCTTCTCTATTTTTTTCTTCCTCACTTCTCAAAGGATCCATTTACTTGAGTGCCCTGAGGGGAAATGGAATGGGTCTTCACCTTTCCTTGGTACACAAGAGGTGGCCCATTTAGAGTAGTAGATGCTATTGATGGAAGGGAAGCAACAACAAGTAAAATCAGAGGGGTTGTGGGTGGTGATGAGGTGATGGTAGTAGTGGTTGATGGAGTGAAAGTGGGGAAGTAGGTAAGCTAAAAACTAGGGGGAGAAAATATGGGAGGCTTATTATTGGACTACCATGAGTGGATGGAAATGCAAAATATAAAATAACCCATTAGGCTAAGCTATGCTTATACTATTTGATGTAATGGTAATCAGGTGAGGGGGAGTGGACACTATGGTGGTTGATTCTATGGTGACCATTAGGATGGGATGATGAGGATGCATTTGAGTGATTATTTATTTACTCCCCATAAAAACATTCTAAGATGGTCCAACCTACTCCTGTCCTTAAATTTTAACCTATGAGAGGTTTGAGAGAGGGATTTGAGTCCTAATGATCTTTCTCAATTCTTTGAGCATACTCCTTCATGTTATTAGGGTTGTATTATATATGCCTGGCCACCACCATCAAAATATTTACTAATTTCATCTTATCTTGAACCTCTATATAATTTAGGGCATCCAAGAACACCTCATCATGGGGGTATGACTCATGACCATAGTCAATTTTCACCCTATATTTGAGTTTATCTAGGTGTTTCTTGAACCTTTTTCTTGGATCCCATTTCCTAAAGGGTACCCATTTGAAATCATAAGATGCTCTAGTCTTGATCACTAGGTGGAAATGTGCCTATTTAGTGTATTGAAATTTGCCAATGCTGATAGGCATTGGGTGGACCGATCCCTATCTAGCACTATTTAAATTGAAATATACAAAATCTACCAATTGATTTATAATTTATTACCCTACCACCTTGTCTGAAACCAATTGAGGAATATACATGGGAGGGGCCTTGTTTCCCTCTACTTTGATGATTGTGTAGTTTTATTAGATCTAATAACTACTAATCATTTTGAGAGTCCTTTTAATATGATCATATAATCTGGGGATATCCTTACCATAAATGACTTGGTACACCATTGGATAGAAGATCTCTATTAACCTAGTTATGTTGTTCTTGAATATATGGATGTGTATGAGATTTAACTCATCACAAATTTTTTTATTGGGATATTCAAGAGAGGGTTCCTTGGGTTATTTGAAAGCAAAGTGGATTGTTCTAGTTATAACATCCACTAGATAGGACATCATATATAAATTATCATTTGTCTAGTTGTTTATACTAATAACTTGTTGAATCAAATCAGCGGTGATGAGTTACCTAATAGAAATGACCTTGGTGGAGGTGAGGATGGTGTCCAATAGTGGAATGTAACCCTCATTGATGTAGGTTATGGTTAGGAAACCATAGATTGTATTTAACAGGGCCATGAAAATACTAATTCTTGGCTTAAAAGTGGTAATTAGGATGGCAAAGATGAGTCCATTAACCTTTGAGGTGGTTGGGTCATGTGCCCACCCCCACACTTGATGGTAACATTGTTGGTTAACATCTATTGTTCAAATAGGGCTTGGTCATAGGTTTCCTCTAGGTTGAGAAGTTGATAATAATTCTCAAAATCACACCCACTAATGTAGGCCATAGATGTGTTATTCTATTAAACATGTTGAATTTTGCCAAAAATTTGGCTTTATAATAGATCATAAACTAGGTCTATGTAGGGAATTACCTCTAGTTTTGCTACTACATCATTTAGGATTACTAACTTGATCACCACCAGGTCCTACTTGTACCTTTGTGTAAAGGTCAAGAATTTCTCCTTAGAGTGACAAGTCTCTACTACCTCAACTTCTTCCTAGATGGCTGAGTAGTGTTTAAAGTCATGATTGGGAGCCACTTTGTTGAATTTTATATTTGTGTATTGGTCAGACCTTAAAATAGAACATGTAGTGGGGGGGTGGCATATTTAAAAATAAATCCATTTATATGCACTTAAGATCTAGTTCTTCAAAATTGTGTGAATATTACTTAATCAAGCTAGAATTTGATTTCATACTTGTAACTATTATTTTGATGGAAATGTGATTGCAATTGACTTGGTTAATTACATATATTTTCCTTTAGATTCACTTGCTTTGTTGAATTTAATGAAGTTAGCTAATTTGTGCAAATTAATGGCTCTAATGGTTATGGATCCTTTTTAATTTTAATTTTTCATATTTTAATTTATTTTGTGATGCACCATCATTGATCTCTACTTCTAAGTGGTTTTTCCCTAGTTGGCCCAAAGTCCTTTATCACCTTTCATTTGACACTCGTCAACTTCCTACTCTTCTTGAAATTATTATCTTATCATTACTAGACTTTTATATAATTTTGGGGACACATGGTAAAATTTCTCCTCCCCACTACCTGTTGGTTCTTTCTCTACCTTATATGATTATTACTATCTCGAGCCCTCAGGATGGTGACACTTGGTGAAATTTATTAAACTCACTCTCCCTAGGGGTATTATACTAACCTTCATATTTTTATAGGCTTTGGGTGAATAAGATGAGGACATTTGGTAACATCTCAATGTTGTGCTTCCCCAAAAGTATTGTACCCTTCCTTTTACTATTCAAACTCCAGATGAGTGGGATTATGACATGTGTCATCATCCAAGAATTATACTTATTCAAAATACTTAGAAACATTTTAGAATGCTTTAATAATAGTTGGCCTATGGGATTGGGACACATGGATGGTTGTCACTACTTCACTTTCTCAAAACTTTTGTATATTGAAACTTTGATCTTGTTAGTCATTAGGTGAGTGAGATGATGACACTTACCAACATCTTAGTAATTCACTTAATCGAAAGACTTAAAAACTTTTATAAGTGTTTGAATAACTATGACTTATAAACTTACCATAATAATGAAAGCAACTTCCCCCTTATGACACTTAATGTCATCTAAGCTAAAAATACACATGTTGCTTAAATCCTTCATGTCCTCATAGTGTCGTTTTTCACAAAAAAGGGATAAATCATGGTTTTTTAGTCTCACATTCATTTCAAGGAAAGTTAATTCAATTATGTTTGGAAGAATTTGAAGGGAATCCCTTATATCATAAGCTTTAGCTATTTATCTAGCATCTAGAACCCTTGACCCACTCCCTCTAACCTTGCAACTCTTGTCAACTAGGTGGTGATAGAGATAGAATGAATCCAACATCTTGAAAAGAGCTTTGTGAAAATAAAAAGGTGTGGAAAAATATCAATAAAGGTGGTCTAAAAGAGTATATGGAGTGTATCATCTAGCATAATCCTCATGTGGTAAGAGATTTCATTATGGATTGGTTGAGAAGGAAGGTTTCCATGAGGGGGATTTCCATTAATGTTTCAAAGGAGTTAATATGAGAAGTCACAGGCATGGATTACATAGGAAAAAAAGAATACAAGGATCAATCAAAGAAAAAAGAGTTGCTATAGTTATTTTTTTGAACCAATGAATTTATGTAAACGGAGAAAAAGGGATTGTCCCATGGCAACCTACCTAAATATTGACCCAAAGTCTGCTTATAGGTCATGTTGTAATTTACCATCATAGGTAATTATATCTTGATATTTTTTCACCATTTCATGTTTCTCAATCATTTCATTGGTTTTAAGATTAGCCTTCCCTATATTCTCTTGAAATCCCTAGAAAGCACAATCCTCCTCCATTAGGTTAATATAGCTAACCTGATCTTGCATCAAGGCCTCATCTTTTTGTTAGTGAAACATGGTCATACCTTGATTGGTAAAAAATTCCCCTTGAATGATCCTCCTCTGAGGAAGACTCTCTGGAGGGCCCCTCAGAGGGGTATCACTTCGTGAGCTCCCTCCCCACCATTGATCTTTCTCCTCATAATAACTTGCCCCACTCCCCTCTGGATGACCTTTCCTTGAAAATGCTTTTCATCCCTAAACCTAAACCCATCACCCTTAGTTCTCCCTCTACCTATAATCATAAATGTATGGTAACTATATTAGAGGATCATGAGAAAAATAAATTAATGTTACAAAATTTCAACATAAAGGTATAACAGGTAGGTTTTGGTTTGGTGAAAATGATCCAGGATTGGAATGAGCTTCACCAGGTGGTGGAGGACACAACCCATGGGCTAGTTTAGTCTACCCTACCGCATCCCATTTCCTTGATTCTAAAATCCCCTAAGGTCCCCAAATCCCACCAATTGGGGTCCCTTAGGGGGGTCCCCCCTAAGAATCCCTTCCCTTAGGTGAAAGGCAGGAAGTACTTGAGGATGATTTTCCCTTGTGAATGAGCTGAGGGTCCTAAGAATTAAACTAGAGCCAAAGCCTTGAAAGACAAGACCAACTTCCCATAAAAGGAAAATTATGCTATAGAGGATACCTAGGAGGGTCCCCCCAGCTAACATGTTTTCTATGTCTACTCTTATTTTTGATGTTTAGAATTTATCTTTTTGTTCTTTCAACCTTGTAAGGCCTAGTTAAAACTCTTTATTTCACTTTTGTGGTTCTGGGCTCTTGTAAAACCTAGGTTTATCTTATCTAATAAAAACTATGAGTTAGTAGGATGTCGATGTGTAGCACCAATTTCTTTGAAGATCAAAGTGTAAAACTTCACCAAGTTAAAAAAAGACTATGAAGCTCTAGGATATTTGAGTTTTCATAGAATATCTGATGGATAAAAGCTTCAAGGAACTTGTTTGATAAAAAATAATTTCAAATAAAAAAGATGAACATAGGAATGCCATACATAACCTTGAAGAATATACACACTTAGGAAACTATTAAAAACCATTAATAGGCTAGCCTGAGTATAATAAAGAATGAAAACTTGGATATCTAGGACTAGAATTAAGGAAACTATTCTTAGTCAAAAACTTGGGCATAAAAATTCTCAAGAAATCCTATTATTATTAAGCACATAATAATCATGAATAAGTGACTCACCCACCATAGTTGGTTCCTTTCAAGCTAAAATGGGCCCCTACTCATTTTTTTTGAAAGTGGGGTATGTTTGACATAAAAAATGAAAATTTATAGGGGAAATACTTTAGAGTATTCAAGAACCCATAATATTTGATTCATAATTACAAAGTGAGTACAAATCATATCTTAGAAAGATAATCAAGTCAGATATATGAAAGAAACTCCCAAAACTTCATGCAACATACTAGCCTTGCCCATACCTTAGATATGTGTGTGAAGGAGTGATTTTATTTTATCCTCATATTGAGGATTTTAGAAAAGACTTAGAATAAAATGTAGTTTTTAAAATGGTTTCATTGAAGTATAAATAAAAAATTTAGGGATATTGAGCATTGATTTTCTATTAGCCAGATGTTTATAGTCCCGAAAGAGATACCTTTGGTTCCCCCTTTTCTCCCTTTGTAAACCTACATGATGCATGATACATTGATCTTATTTCATCATGTGAGTCTTGATCACATTTAGATTTCCTTATAGATTTATTTGATCACTCTTTAGGATGCATTGATTCCCCCCCCCGCCCCCCCCCCCCCCATTTTTTTGGAATGCATAAGGAAGAGAGGGTAGGGAACCATAATGAGCTGGTGTAGGTATAAGAGTACAAAATTCAATTTACCAGGATGTCCCTACTATCAACATCTATATTAGTGATTATTATCTCAAAAAGTATTATAATGGAAGGTGATTTTAACCCAAGGTATGGGAAACCTTTCTAAATTTTCATATAACACTGAGAGTAAATTTTAAATACTCGATGAAAGTATTTAACTGTGATATGACCATGGTTCATTTTTCACTACATACCTAAATTTTTGAAATATCAATAACAAGGGTGTAAACTTTGAAAATCAACCAATTTGTGCATTCTATTATAGGCTCCTTTCATGATTTTAGTACTCTGATTCAAGCAGGTATAAGAAGCTCAAAAGATTAAATATCATTTTGATGATTTAAAAGGGAGAAAATTAGGCTTTTATAAAATAAAGGACAACTATTCTAGAAAATAAGGATATAAAGGAAATGAAATATAAAAAATACGAAAGGCTAAGCTAGAAAGCATTAAAACCTACTATAATGAAAGCTAATAATAGAAAATAGGAAATCTATCTATGAAATAAGTAAAAAGTAATCTAAATTTTAGCTCTACCATAACCCATTTATTCAAAAATGTCCTCAGTGGGGGTAACATTGAGATAGGGATTAAAATATTTCCCATTGACTGGAAAGGCCAAGCCCTTACCTTCAAGGTCTCTCAAACAAAAAACATTATCACCTAAAAATTTAGACACTTGATATGGTCTAATCTACAAGGGAGTGAACTTGTCATGCTATCCCTTCTTCTTATGGGCCTAGTCCCATAGAAGAAATATGTCTAAGATTCTAAAGGCTTTGATTGTTTCTATACGATTTTTGCTTTCACATTCAAAAGGGAATAAGAAACTAAAAGAAATGGTCTAGGGTTAGATGATACCCAGATGAGGTCTGCGCACTGTTATCCAGACATTGTAGGGACTCCTCTTTGGTTGTAGAGGATGACACCTATAGAATAAAGAGACTCAAAGACTGAGGTTGTTAGATAGGTAGATGGTGGGTTGCCAAGCAAAGCTTGATCCTAGAAGTGCAGAGACTTCCTTGAGGGATGACAACCCACTAGTAAATAAAAAATAATGTTTGATAAAGAGCAGAATGTTGCTAGAAACAGAGATGATAAAAGACTAAATAAAAGAAATGAAAGCAAATGCATACCTGTAAGCAGCAATCTATCTTCCACAGTCGCTGACATCGGTGGCTTTACCAGCATCGATATGTCAAGGTCACCAATTTCGATTAGTCTACCGACGTCGGTAGGGGCAATGGTCGATGTCGGTCAGGGCAACGGTCTTCGACAGGGTCTGGATGGGTTTATAGTCTGCAGAATGGTTTGAGAGTCTGTTTGGATGGTCTGAGAGTCTTTTTGAAGCTCTGTACAGGGCTACAGGGCAGAGAGTATGGTCTAAAAGTGGGGGCAGGTAGAACACAGAGGCAACAGGGAGATAAGGGTGAGAGATGGCTCCCAAAGAATAGGTTGGGTTGTGGTCTGGTTGACAGTTTGGTTGATGATGTTAAGAAGAAGCAGTAACTAGAAAACTAATTACTAATAGTCTAAATAATTGAAATGAAAACACAAAAGAAGTACTTACCTATGGCTTGCTAAAGAAAGAGTGTTGTAGACTGGTTGCCGATACAGAAGTCTTCCTGCAAAGTGAGCTCCTGTAGCCTATGGTATTTGTTGTGTGCCTGAGAGAGGAAGGGAGTCCAAGAGAGAGGTCTGATTGAAATATTGGTGGATTGTTTAGGGGATTCATAGATTGGAAAGAGATTGAAGATCATATTATTGAAGATTGAAAGATCCAAGATTGAAGAAGATTAAAAGATCAGATTGTTAAAGATTGAAAGGTCGGATCTGAATTCCAGACATAGAACACAGTTTTAAAGGCAATTGAGGCCGACAATACCACCAACGTCAGCCGACTACTGACCGATGTTGACAGCTAAAGAATAGGAAAAAGGGATAAAAATAGCCTTTTATCCATTCTTTCTTCTACCGAGGTCAGCTGGTCATGGGAAAATGGTCGAAGGTGGTTTAATAGGCGTGGGAAATGAGTGGGATAAGGGAAATGGGGTGTTAATTCATTTAAGACTTGGCATGGGGTAGTGGAGGGCATCCAAGGAAGGGTATCCTAGGAGGGGTGAGGTGTCAAGGAGAGAGAGAGGGAATTATTAATTCAAAATAGATAATTATTTTAAATTAATAAGACATAGGTGGGTTAGGAATGGTTAGAAGTTAGAAAGGGACCAAGGGGGGAGGACGACCAAGGAGTAGACACGATTTCAGTGTCTACATTTGCCCCTTTTTGTCTTGTTGGTTGTTCTTGATGAACTGCAAGACAAAAATAGGAGTTGGTTGCCCCAGGTGTGGGATAAGGTCGTTTCTATCCTATTGGTTGTTTAAATGAACTGAAAGACAAAAATAAGAGGAGTTGGTTACACCAGATGTGAGATGAGGTATTCCCCCTCAAAGTGGGAGTCGAGGGAAGGGAACCTAAAATTGGGTGCCAATTTGATAGAGAGTGGATGGATAGGGTGAAAGTGTGAGTGTGAACACTGTAAAAGTTATGATTGCGCGTATACCACTTCATGAGATGGTCAGGTCAAATTATTGCAAGTCAAGGTCAAGGAGTGCTAAAATTGAAATAACCAGGCCCCAACATTTAGTCATAGCTAATTGGGTTATTTGATCCAAACTGTAGCTCTAATGGTCATCATGTTCCAAGTATCCTAGGCTCAGGAAGTGCTCATGGAAACATGAAAATGTCACAAGTATTATGGATCAACTTGCTCACGATCCTATACTTGTGAGGGTCAAAATGGGGGTTGCAGACAATTTTGCTAACCATTCATGAGGTAGCATACATGCAAAAACAACCAAGGCAATGTTTGTCTTAGAAGTGGTTAGAGTCTGAGGAGATAGTTGTGATCTCCAAGGTTAATGGTCGAGGTAGGCCGAGATAGATAGTTGGTCTGATGAATGGATGGATAAAGGAATATGGCTGAGCTAACCTCAAAAGACTGAGTGCTGCCTACATAGCCCCTGTTGAAAGGGACTTAGGCCAATGTAGTTCTCCCCAAAAGGGAGGAAGGGTCAAAGTGGTTGATGATTATTTTGGTTAGGTTGAGGTCATGATTAAAAGAGAGAATGGTTTGTTCATTATGTAGATGAACAAATGAGGGTGGTTGAGCTAACCCCAGAAGACGTTGTGTCATCTGAGTGCTGCCTACATAGCCCCTGTCATTTAGGGCCTCAGACCAATGTAGTTCAAGCTAGGAGTCAAAGTTGGTTGATAGATTGGTTGATGATCAGTTTGGTCATGATGAAGATTTAGCACTTCCCATGTCTGAGGGTACGTACTTGAAATGATGAAGGGAAGATGGTTTGTCCATCAGATAGATGAAAAAATGGATGTGGCCGAGCTAACCCCAGAAGACATCATGTCATCTGAGTGTTGCCTACATAGCCCCGGTCTTAGGGCCTCAGACCAATGTAGTTTAGACTAAGAGGCAAAATGGTTGATGACTGGTTTGGTCATGTGTTACAATGATGAGGATAAGATGATGTTATAGCCTTTTCCATATTGCGTGATGGTGTATTCTGTAACATTGGTTGAGGGGTCTTTCATCCCTAGCAATTTTCCATATTCGTGATGGATGTATTCTAAAAATGAATTGAGTCTATTTATGCTTCAACAAGTAATGGTTTACGCTTAACATAAATTGTGTGGTCGATAGTTTCCATGTGTATTGGTTTCCATAGAAACTATGTGAAATGGACTATGATGATGTTGGTGGTCTAAAAATGTTGGGTTGGTTTGGTTTGAGAAAATTATTTGGTTGAATGTGACCAAAGTGTGAAAAAAAAGTGAAAGGCAAATTGCTCTTTCATTGACACAGACCAAAATGATAGCATAGATAGGGGTTGTTAGAACTGAGAGCGCCATTCATGCATTACATCGTTGACCATGGGTTGTGTTAGAGAGGTAATCGAATCACTTTGAAATTTAAGTGAGCTCAAAGTCCCTTGAGCAGGTGATATGATATATGAGGATAGGGTAACCCCTTTTAGTAGGGGTAACTTTGCCCCTTTTTTATAGGAGACCCTGAGACAACTACAAGCCAAGTCCATGACCCTCTTTTTTTTTTGTGAGTAGACTGATCAATGCGGGAAGTCTACATTGGGATGTCATTTTGCTTTGTGGTCACTTGTGAAGTTGATCGATGTGGGAAGCTTCTAAGAAAGTGTTGTTTGTAGCAAGATTTAGTCATAGCCATCCTTTGAGGGAGTGGTCTATATTTTTGCTTTATATATATTTGAGGGCTTTGAATAGCTGTCCTTAAAGGGAGCAGTTTATTAGCTACAAAAATGATAGTACAACTGTCCTTTGAGGGAGCAGTCTACTTTTAGAGTTTGTGACCTTGGATATTTTGACATCTCGATTTATTTTTGACAGAATTTTGAGTCATGAACAAGACTATAGAAGTGTAAGGCCTCCCTTTTATTTAGACAAAGCATCCATACTTATAAAAGGGTTACATAGGATTTGTTTAGGGGAATAGGGTTGAAAGGAATGAGGATTAAGAGGATGGGGATTGCTCAAGGGACGAGCTCAAGTTAAATGTCAAGTGAACGATTACTCGACTTACAATAGAATGGTCACAGATGCAAGGCATTAAAGGGCTCAGGTTCTAATAAGTCCCTGGTCCATGATTGTGCATAATGATGTAAGGTCCAAGCCAATTTGGAGCAAACTTGTCTTTGTTTACTTCTTTCCAAATTGGTCACGTGTTGGTTGATGTTAGACATGAAGCTGGTTGATGTGTTGTTGGATTGTTTGGTTGATACTTGGTCGAGGCTTGGTCGATGTTGGTGTTTGGTTGAGGACGTGATTAAAAGGTTGGTTGATGTTTGGTCATTGTTTGGTCGATGTCTGGTCGGTGCTTGGTTGATTGATATTTGGTCAATGGTCGGTTGAATGTTTGGTCGAGGTCGGTTGAGGTCATGATTAAAAGGTTTGGTTGATGTTTAGTCAAGGTTTGGTTGATGTTTGGTTGATGTCTAGTCGATGTTTGGTCATTGTTTGGTCGAGGTCATGGTTGAGGTCATGATTAAAAGATTTGGTTGATGTTTGGTCAAGGTTTGGTCGATGATTGGTCGAGGCTTAGTCGAGGCTTAGTTGAGGTCGGTTGAGACTTGGTCGATGTGTGATTGATGTTTGGTCAAGGTGTGATTGAGGTCATGATTAAAAGGTTTGGTTGATGGTTATGATAGTCAAGATAAGGTTGAATTCCCCTAGTTTCTAGGGAGAATGTTTGATAGATTTAGTTTGAGAGGGAAAGATCCTGATCTGCCAGGTTGGAGGCAGGAATCTCAAAATCACAGATGGTGGTGGAGGCAATGGTTGGTAATGATTTGATTAAATTGGCCAGAGGTTGGGGGTCATTAGGTTGGACCTCAATTGATTGTAAGGCTTTGATGAAGGTTCGATAATCCTGTGGAGAGCTTTGAATGAGATCATACAAATACATCTTCACAGGGGTCATGTGGTGAAGTTGTTTCACCATGGAGTCAAGGATAGTCTTTGAAGATGTTGGTCGAGATAAGCCCAAGATAGTAATCTTGGGTTTTGGTTGTGGTGAAGGTTTGATGGATGGGGATGTCCAAGAGATAGAAACATTTCTTTTCCCTTTATCCTTTGGGGTCGGTGGGCTGGTGGTCAGATTGACTGTGTTGATTTCAAACAATGGGGTTAAAGGTGGTGGAGGGACCATGGTCTGATGAGGGGATCCTAATTTAGGTGATGATGTTTGTGAGACATGTGATGGTGTCAATGATTTAGTTAAAGGGTAGTCAATAGGATCCTTGATGAGAAGGGTATCCTTTTTTTGGTGTTGATGAATGACAGCTTTCAGAGCACAACAATGCTCAGTGTCATGTCTCAGTGTGTGATGATAGTGACAAAATTTAGTGGTGTCGAACCAAGATGGTCTTGATCTGAGAGTTGATAAGTGTAAAGGTGAGGAGGTATGGGAAGCGTGGGGTGATGTTGAAGGTTTATTGATAATATGGTCAAGAAGAAGGGTGTCTTTCTCCAAGCATTTGCAAATGACAACCTTGAGGGCACAATAATGCTCAGTGTCATGTCCCGGCATGCGATGATACGCACAAACTTGAGTGTCGTCAAACCAAGGGGGTTTTGGTCTGAAAGATAGATATAGCTTAAGAGGTGGGAGACTGATGTGAGAAGATTGCAACAATTAGCACAACAGTAAGGCATAAAAACCTGTTAATGGGTCTGGGCATTTTGTTGCAGTAGGGGTTGATGACTTTTATTCTAGAGTTGTAGGAGGCGTTGGTTGTTTTGGAGGAAATATATGTTTAATGGGTTGAGAGAGTAATGGAGGTGACTTGCCTTTATGAGGTATTAGAGTAGGAAGCACTCTTATTAAGGTAGATGGATGTGGGCCCAAAATAGAGGGCAATGATGAAGGTGGGAGAAGAATTCTCCGGTGTGGTTTAGTGGCCTTATTTGGTTTGGTTTGAGGGCCAATATGGTGTGAGGTAAGGTTAGAGTCTACCCTCACTTTTGGGTGAGTGAGGTTTGATATAGACTGAATGTTAGGAGATTTAGTCTCTTTTGGTTTGATGGATGCCTGTGCAGATTTGGGCTCAGTTATGGACGGGGGTGAATGAGATGTAGCGATCTCAGACAAAAGACAAGAGAAAACCATCACTAGGTCTTCCTCGATCAAAGTGGGTGAAGAGATAGGTTCTTCTCTTGGTGGAGAATAAATTAGAGAATGTGACTCCTCAAGAGGGTAGAGGGTAGGGATGATCGTGCCTTCTACTTGTGGTTGAGGAGTAGGAAGGGTATGGTCCTCCATTGGTAGGAGGAAGGATGAAGGTGGGGCTAATGACATTAGTATGGTCGAAGCATCCTCTAATATAAGAGAGGTTGATGGAGAACTAATAGGAGAAGAATGCTCTTCTACTTGTGGAGGAGGTTGGTCAGGGACAAGAGGCGAGACCATGTTGACCGTGCGTATATCATGCTCTTGGGAGCTATCGGCCATGGTCTGGACATTGTTTTGATTAGGAGGATGGTTTGGGAATGGTTGTCTAAAGATGTCAATGTTTTGATTGGGCGGCGCATTTGGGTTATCCAAGACAAGATCCCCCTTATCTATCATGTCTTGGACAATGTTCTTGAAGGTTCGGCAATTGTTGATGTCATGGCCTTGGACATGGTGATAGTGACAGAAGTCATTTTCCATATACCATGTAGGGATGGCTTTTGAGGAGTTGAATTGAGGTGGTTAGATTAGAGGGAGATTGAGGACCCCCTGCTTGATGAGTTTTTCCAACACGGAAGCGTATGACTCTCCAAGTGGAGTGTATTGACGTTGTATGTACCATTGTTGGAATTGTTTGGTGATGCTTTGAGATGTTGAAGGTTGAGATTGATTAGTTGTTATTGAGGACAATTATCTAATGACCACAGTGTTTGCCACTCCTTTGGGCTTGGAGTGGGAAGAAGAAGGTCTAGAAGAAGAAGGGTCATCAGTTTTTGCATTGGTATTATGCATTTTGACCTTGTTTTCTTCAATAGCGTGGAGTTCAAGCTTTTGAGCCATGGTGAAAGCTTTGTCAAAAGTGTGGAATGTTTGAACCCGCAAGGTGGATGAGATGTGCTTGGCACATGCTCGAGAAAAGAGGATAATGAGCTCAGGTTGAGGTAAAGGGAAGGAGAGTTGGTTGATTAATCCTCTCCAACGGGCGACAAAATTGATTATTGATTTGTCGTCAAACTGTTTGATAGAGTAGAGGTCTATGATTGAGAATTTTTTGGTGATATTGATTGAAAAATGGTCAAGAAATAATTGGGTGAATTAAGTGAATGAAAAGAGGGAGTGACTAGTAAGAGAGCTGTACCAATCAAGGGTAGGGCCAGAAAGCGACATGGGGAACATGCGTAATAGTAACGCATCATCATGGGCTATAAGATAACAAGCATGTTTGAATTCTCATAGATGTTGTTGTGGGTCTTCCTTACTCTAGAAGTGAGTAAACTTAGGAAGATCCCACTAACTGGGATACGACCAGATTGGGACGGAGGGATGGATGGGTTTGTTGCAAATTTGGTCATGTGAAAGGACATTGCTTGAACCAAAAATAGAATCTTCAAGACTAGACATCTTATCTATCAGCATCTTGATGAGATCGACTGACGGATTGGTGGGAGGGGTGCCCCCTAGGTTGTCAGGTGCTTGGAAGGTGCTAGAAGAGGTGTATGATGTAGTCGGTTGCACTTGTATAGGTGCAACATATTGATAACTAGTCATTGGGATAAGTGTGGAAGCCAGGGGTGGTTGTGCCATGGAGGTAGAAGGCATAAGTTGACTAGATACCACCAAAGGTGGTTACATGGTGGCATTGGCAAAAGGGGAGGTAGACACTCCTGCATTTATGGGTGTAAGAGTGTGTGGAGTTGAGACAATCAAGTTTTGGTATGATGTAGAACTTGGTTGAATTGCATGTGGTTGAGGGGGTAATGGAACCCCAATGGAGGTCGGTCCAAAAATAGATGGGGAGGCCAAACTTTGCGTATTGGCCATGGTCGAGTTAATGGTTGAGGCAATAGTCTGAGTCATAAAAGGCTGGGTAGTGGATGGTGTTGATGCCATCGCCACTTCACCTAAAAGTTCTCACATTTGGTTTCTTGCGAGATAGTGTTGGAGAGCCTTGACGTTGTGGTCAAGGAGTCTCTCAAAGTTTGGGTCCCCTTCGGGGACAATTGAAGGTTGATTGGGAGTTGGTTGGGTAGGAGTTCATTTAGTCTCTGAATGATACTCCATTAGAGGACTAGGCATAGATGGCAAAGGTGGGAGTAGTCGTTACCCTGCATGGTCAAGAAGAGTTTTGGTTTGACTGCATGTCAAAACCATTCAAGGCAAGAAGGGTCAGGTTCTAGAAACTATGTTTTTCAGTCTCAAAAAACTAGAATGGGTGTTGGACAGCAAGAAAGTCGGGTTTTAGGCTTGCTATTTAAGGAAAAGAATTTTGGACAGTGATCGACGTTGATATAAAAACCGATGTCAGTGATATAGACTGCCGATGTCAGTCAGATGACCTATGCCGACAAAGAAAGTTACCGACATCGATGGAAAAACTAATGTTGGTTACTGTGTTTTCCAAAAACTCATAAAATTTGAAAGTTTTTGGAAAAAAAGAAGAAAACATCCTCACTAGCTCAAAAAACTAGATAAGAATAGAAAAATAGATGGAGATAGGTAGACCCTAAGCGTTAAATCCTAAGAATCAACTTTTAGAATCATGTTGGCTTATGCCTTAGTGTGTTTGGAAAGTTGGCTTGTAGAGCAGGTCCAAGAAGAGGTAGTCTAAAGATGGTTTTGGGTCATTTTCAGTGCTCAAGAGTCTGTGTTAGGTTTCGTACATGGCCTGGTGCTAAGGAGCAAGCTCCCCTCACTTCACGAGCCCAGTGATAAGCTAGTCTTGCTTAGCCAGTATATACTTCCCCTAGAGATTATCCTCTGCCAGAGAATAGAGTGGGCTCTCCCCTTGGTAGTGAAGTCCAAGTGGGATTGCCAGGATGGGTAAGGTATCCGCTAGGTGATGAAATCCTAGTCGGACCTTGCCTCAGGTAAGTTAAGATGTTTGATTTGTGCAAGTGGTTTGGTCATGTAACATGAGTGTGCTATGATTAATTCATGATGTGATTTTTAATTACTAGATGTGTGGACTAAATATGCATTTAGGAAGAAATGAGATACAATAGATTTTAAGCCCAAATAGAAATGTGTGTTCAGATGAAAACAAGTTGAGAAAGGGTTGAAGAGTATGAGTTGACTAGTCTAAGATGCAAGAAAGAAAGAAGGGTTCTTTTTTAACCTTGCTAATGGTGTCTTTTGGAAGAGATAGAAGAAAGAGATGTAAGGAGAAACCTAATGCACCTATATGAAAAGTAAGAAAATGAACTCAAGGAAGACCCTAGGGTTCCACTGGGCATGCCAGAATGTTTCTATATGATTTTTGATTTCACATTCAAAAGGGAATAAGAAACTAAAAGAAATGGTCTAGGGTTAGATGATACTTGGATGAGGTCTATGCACCGTTATCTAGACGTTGTAGGGACTCCTCTTTGGTTGTGGAGGATGACACCTGTAGAAGAAAGAGACTCAAAGACTGAGGTTGTTAGATAGGTAGATGGTGGGTTGCCAAGCAAAGCTTGATCCCAGAAGTGCAGAGACTTCCTTGAGGGATGACAACCCACTAGTAAATAAAAAAGAATGTCTGATAAAGAGTAGAATGTTGCTAGAAATAGAGATGATAAAAGATTGAATAAAAGAAATGAAAGCAAATGCATACCTGTAAGCAGCAATCTGTCTTCCATAGTCATCGATGTCGATGGCTCTGCCAGCGTCAGTATGTCAAGGTCATCGATGTTAGTTAGTCTGCTGACGTCGGTAGGGGCAATGGTCGATGTCGATTAAAGCAGCGGTCTTGGACAGGGTTTGGATGGGTTTATAGTCTACAGAATGGTCTGAGAGTCTATTTGGATGGTCTGAGAGTCTTTTTGAAGCTCTGTATAGGGCTACAGGGTAGAGAGTATGGTCTGAAAGAGGGGGAAGGTAGAAGATAGAGGCAATAGGGAGATAAGGGTGAGAGACAGCTCCCAAAGAACAGGTTGGGTTGTGGTCTGGTTGACAGTTTGGTTAATGATGTTAAGAAGAAGCAATAACTAGAAAACTAATTATTAACAGTGTAAATAATTGAAATGAAAACACAGAAGTACTTACCTGTGGCTTGCTGAAGAAAGAGTGTTGCAGACTGGTTACTGATGCAGAAGACTTCCTACAAAGTGAGCTCCTGTAGCCTATAGTGTTTGTTGTGTGCCTGAGAGAGGAAGGGAGTCCAAGAGAGAGGTCTGATTGAAAGATTGGCGGATTGTTCAGGGGATTCGTAGATTGGAAAGAGATTGAAGATCAGATTATTGAAGATTGAAAGATCCAAGATTGAAGAAGATTGAAAGATTGAATTATTAAAGATTGAAAGGTCAGATCCAAATTCTGGACGCAGAACATAGTTTTGAAGGCAACCGATGCCGGTAATACTGCCAACATCGGCTGACTACTAACCGACGTCGGCAACCAAAGAATAGGAAAAAGGGCTAAAAATAGCCTTTTGTCTATTCTTTCTTCTGCCGAGGTCAGCTGGTCATGGGAAAATGGTCGAAGGCGATTTAATAGGCATGGGAAATGAGTGGGATAAGGGAAATGGGGTCTTAAGTCATTTAAGACTTGGCATGGGGTAGTGGAGGGCATCCAAAGAAGGGTATCCTAGGAGGGGTGAGGTGTCAAGGAGAGAGAGAGGGAATTATTAATTCAAAATAGATAATTATTTTAAATTAATAAGACGTAGGTGGGTTAGGAATGGTTAGAAGTTAGAAAGGGACCAAGGGGGGAGGATGACCAAGGAGTAGACACGATTTCGGTGTCTACATTGATCTTGGATCTTTTATCAAACTATATTTTAACAATGTCTTGGTGCCTATTGAAGCTTTGTAGTGTTTTAATTATTGTATCATTTAGTTGGACTATTTGCAAAAATTTGGATTGAATCCTTGGATATTATGCCATATACTTCTACATAAAATGATAGGTTGGGATCTTGATGGAAACGGGGAAGATAGGATATCATCTGTATACTAACAAGAAGGTTGAGGTCTTGAGGGACCATTTTTGTCTTGTTCTATCTACCTATATTGCATAGTTTAACAATAGGTGCCATTCTCTTAGTTTTTCCTAGGCAAACTTATTTATTATATCTATCACGTTCTTGTTTTTAGACTCAACCACTCCATTCCCTTGGGGATAATAATTTGAAGAAGAATTGATTGTAATCTAGTTATTTTTAGCCCACTTAGTGAATTCAACTAATTGGAAAGCTAGTCTATTATCAATAACAATCTAGTCAGTATATTCTCTTCAAAGAATTTGATGACATCTTGATCTCTATAATTCTTGATGGCCATAGCTTTAGTTCATCTAGTTTAATAATATATGGTAGTGAAGATGAATTTGTGCTCTGTTGATGAGTTGGGATTGATTACCCCAATAAAATTAAGGCCCCATTGTGCAAAAGGATGACATTCAATGATTGAGTGTAGGGGTATATTAGCATTTACCTCCCTTTTATTGAAGACTTAGCATTCATGGTAGGTCCTAACATGGGAGTGGGAATATTTAAAAATGGTGGGCTAGTATTACCCCATTATTAAGATTATGTGGGTTATGGCTATCCTATAAGGGTGTCCATTGCCCAAATTTTGGTGTAAGTTGTCCAATATATCTACAACTTCTTCTCTTGAGACACATCTTAGGTAGATGCTCTCATAGTTTTTGCAGTATATGATTTCTCCTTTTAGCATGTAGTTGGTATATTTGAGCTTTAAATCTCTCCTTTATTCTCTATTTAACTTAGGGGGCATGATCTTGTTAGCAAATAGTGAATGATTTGATCATACCACTCTCCTCTAACCATTTGAACATAATTAAATTACTTAACTCTAATGTGTGGGTTTGCCTTAGTCATTATCTAGATTATCCCTTGGCCTCTTACTATTTTGGCTAGTTTGATTTTTAGGTCAAATTTTTTCAACTTGGCCATCTATTTTCCTCTTCTTTCACAAAGTTCATTTTGGCTGAGAGTGAGCTTGATTGTACGATTTAGGACCGTGGTAGAAGTCTTGTTTCTCAAGATATAATGCTTGAACTTATTTACATCTTTGATCAATGCATAAATTTGCTTATCTATCATTGAATATTTTATCTCTACCTCTTTCAGATTAGTAATCATGAAGTCAATTGGGCATTCATTACCATATACCTTTTGAGTGAGTACTGTAATAATGATATGTTCTGAAACAAAGGAATATAGGTAGAATTCCTTGGTGAAGTCAGGGCTAATTAACATTGGGGCCTAAGCAATAACCATCTTGATATCATGGAAGGAACTATTTGCCTCTACTGTGCATTCTATTTTTGTGTCCTTCTTCAACATAAAATTCAATGGTTTGATAGTCTTAATAAACCCAAAGATGAATTTGTGCAAAAATTTCATTTTACCAAAGAATGATTTCATTTCTTTTCTACTATTAGGAGATGTCAACTTTCAAATGGCTTGAACCCATTTCAGATCGATAGAGATTCCTTCCTTAGTGATGATGTGGCTCAACAACTTTCCCTATGTCACCTCAAATATGCTTCTATATGGGTTGAGGGGCACTCTATATCTTCTACATCTATCAAACACCCTTTGCATGTGGTTTACATGATCTACCCTATTCTTAGATAACATAATGAGGTCATCCATATTAATAATGATGGAGTTACCAATAAGTCCTTGGAACACATGGTTCATGGCTTGTTAAAATTTTTACCTAAAATTGATTAGGCCAAAAGGCATCCTCTTATAAGCATATGTGCCTAATGGTGAAAGTAGTCTTCATATGGTTGTGTGCTTCTACCAGCACCTGGTTGTATTAGGAGAAACCATATAGGAAGGACATCATTTCAAACACATTGATAGCCTAGTTTACCTCATCTAAGGAAGGTAGAGGGTAGTTATCCTTCTATAAAGACCTATTTAGGTTATTGTAGTCAACGCATAACATTATCTCACCATTTTCCTTCCTAATGGGTACCAAGTTCACCACACAGGTAGAGTGTCTGATAATAAATATGATTATGGCATCTAGTAGCTCAAGAACTCTACTCTGAATGAGAAGATCTAGGATGGGATTCAAAAGCCTCTACCATTATATGAAGGTTTTGTTACCCATACTTAAGGGAATAGTATGGGTGATCACCCTAGGATTAAAAGTCCTTAAGTCTTCATTGGTCTAAGGAATCACATCCTTGTAATACATCAATATTTTCTTTAGATTTTTATATTCATCATGAATATAGGCTATAATGATGTTAACATATTAAGGGAATTATGAACTTCCTAAATTATCTTTATCAAAGTCATATTGGTTTGTCTTTGGCTACCTTTACCTGTCAATTTGTGGATCTATATCGAAGATCCTTTCTAAAGATGTCATCCTCATGGGGATCCTATTTTCTTTGAGATTTACGATACCATCCTCCCTAAGGCCCTCTACTTCCAAAAATTCAAAGTATTTTTCATCTATGATTTTGTCTTCAAAGGATATCAAATTATTTATAAATTGGATGATATATTGATCATCCTAAAAAAATTGGAAATTTTCTATGATGATAAGGACTAAAGGGAAAGGTACCAACTCCACAAAAAAATATGCATTTTAGTAATTGGGAGTGGTGTTAAGTTGGAAACTGAGGATGATAATGAATCTACCATTTGGTTTACTTCCCTCAGAAAAACTTTGATGTTGAAAGCCTTAAAGGGTTTAATCATGTCCCAAGATTAGTGTTTGTATTTCATTAGGTATGCCAGATTGCATTGATATTTATTTTTAACTTGGTTGACCACCATATTTGAATTATCAAATACTTACAACTATTTGACATCATGTCCTATGGTAAATTGTAGGCCTATGATTAAGGCTTCATACTCAATATAGTTATTAGTAAAAGGGAACTACAATTTTTATACTACTGGGTACTGCTTTCCATAATGATCCATCAAGGATGCATCGACACTAGGTCCTTATTTCAATTAGGCACCATTAAAATAAAGGGTCTATAGTTGTTAAGGTCCTTTGAAATTTTGGTGCTAAGGCCTCTATTTGGTAGTGAAGGTGTAGATACTAGCATGTGAAGATACAAAATTGACCTTATCATTATTAGCATTATATTATATTATCAAGTACTTCATCTTATGCTCCCTATCAATCATAATTTTCTTGGCCACACCCTTTCAAAATAGCCACATATGTGAAAAATTAGTGGATACATATCTATTTAATGTTTTTGACCAATCCCAACTGAGCCATAAATCATTGGCCTTTGGGATATTGACCTTTGATATATCAACAAATTATACATGTAACTCAAAGGCCAAATGTATGTATACATTCATTAATTCCCTGACACAAGGTACTTAAGATTTATCTAGTTACAAGACTAACATTTTATACTTATTTGGGTTAGTCCCAATTTTTTGCATATGGATATAGGAATCATAGAGGATTTAGATCATGAACTAACTAGACAATTTTTAACACTCTTCCCAAACATTATAATTGTTAGTAGGAAGGGTAGAACCTCATTTTTTTCCTTATAGATCATTACATTTACTTAGGCTATCTTAGATTTGTCTGTAGAAGATCTTTTGATCAAGGCTTTCAATAATAACTCCTTTTGCTCAGTGATCTGAGCTAACTCATGTAGGTTGATATTATATTTAGTCTTATTCATATCCTCCATGATATTGTACCCCACTTTGTTTGGTGATTTTTTGGGCTACATTTGATCCCTCTCTTTTGGGAGAGGTAGATTATTACTGCTTTTTATATTTGGAGGAGTGCTATCACTATTATTTAGAAGTGTAGATGTAGTAAAAGGATGTTTATTACTTATATTATAACTATTTATTTATAATTGATGGAAAAAATGGAATTTATATGCAACATCCTTTGGTTCATTATCTTCTTCTACTAGAAATGGAAAATCATATGTATCAAAGACCATAGCAGTGCTGAAGTGGCTTAAAGCATCAAGAGGAGTTGGCTCAGGTGGATTTACCATTATTTATTGTCTATACATTTCCATTTAAAAAATATCAAAGGAAACACAAAATTCTTTTCAATCTAACTCTCTATGCTTGGCTATACTGTAAACCCTACACCAGTTAGGTAACACAGCTTCCATGATGTTCATCTCAAGAATCTTGTTGGGTACTTGCTCAACATTATTCTTAGGCTTGTTAAAAGGCTACTTTCATCTCTAGTATCTAAAACTATAGTTGGTATTATGTCCATCAATATTCCCCATACATTTTTGTATAGTTAAGAATTCATTACTTAACCTTTTTACCTTCCTCTTGATAGAATCTATCTCAAACTTGTTAGAATCAACAATAGTACCTTGAGTAGTGGAAGTGTTGACTAGGATAAGAGCTTGGATTTTATGAGGATCATCTATTTGGATAGGATTATTCAATAAACCTAGACTTTGGTTAGGTGCAGTATGAGACAAGGGAAATTGCATATGGGTCTAAGTTTGATTACGAGCCACATCATTTTGATTAACACTTAGGACTGGGTTTAACATTGAATAGGCTTAATAAATATTTGGCCTTACTAAGTCTTGTGACTAAGGGTTCATCTATTTTGTAACCTATATAGCTTTGACATATGCATGGGTCAAGTCTAAGACACTGACTAACCTATGTACAAACACTACAATTTTAGGATCTAAGGTATTTTTGTACATCTCTAGATTTAAGGTAACATCTTGCTTATACGTAGTGTTTATCTAGCTATATATTTTCTAGAATATAATTAAATGCTATTATAGGTTCATTAGGTTCCCTTCTCATGCTAGCAAAGAGTTGGTAGATAATACTAAGGCTAGTGACTTGGCCAAACTATCCTAAAAATTTGGTCTAAAAATCAGTCTGGGATGTGATGGAACCCTCAGTAATATTTAGTAACTAATTTTAGGCAAAATTTTGCAATGTAAATGGGAAAAAATGGTAAGCTACATCTTCATGGACTATATTTAATTTCCCTAGAGTAATTTTATAGCCTTTCACATGTTCTTTGGTGGTTCTGCCCCATGAGGGAGAAACGGTGGGAAGGTATTTCTTGGGATTTATGAGTAGGTAATGTATACCTCCTAGAATATTAAAGGTATAGCCCATCAACCACGAGTGGTCCATTGGATGTAGAAGTGGTCCTCTATTTGGAGAATATGACCGAGCCTAAGACCTCCTTAAAATACCTTTAGCTGACCTAAATTCCCTATGGGCCTGTAGGGGTGGATGTAGTAGGTTATTGCTAGAGGTAGACCTGGTTATTGCTAGAGATACTCAAGTCTAGATATCAAAATAGTCCCTCTGTATAGTGCCATATTTTGTATTGATTTGAGTTTTACACATACATAATTAACACAAATGAGGTAGCCTCTAATGTTTTGGGATATTTGTGAAGGCTAGATTCACTTTGGGGCATGAGTTTTAGGTATTAGATCTTGCTATGACTAGTGGTGCAATAATGGTGATTAATGCAACTGATAACCTAGTTAGTTCAGATAGGATATGGATATGGATCCTAGCTCTACTTGAATGGAATGGGGTGATGATGGATTTATTCTAAAGTGGATAGGACTCAAAGAAACTATAAAATAGAGGGTAAAGTAAGGTAAGAAAGGGGATCTATAGACATATATCATGAATTATTTCTAACCTGATCTAAGACAAGGATAAATGCCAAAGAACTAATACTTGTAGACTACTACTTTATCACATAAAATTGACAAACATAGTGAAAAGGTCTAAGGGATAGGATGTAGTTAGATCCAAGTAATTAACTAAAGTTTTCTTGTTATTAAGACTATTATAACATCTCTTAACTTTAATATTATATCTAATACCAAAGAGATTCTTCGACTAGCTATGGCTCAATCTAGGAAGCTGCACCAAATGGTGTCTCTACACAAATTCTAAATAGTAACTTAGCTAGATTATTACTAAAAAAACAAGATCTATAAACCTAAATTACAACTACACATTCTAATTGATATAAATTTATTAATTGATTATAAGATACTTAAAACTTCTATTTCATATATTAGGAAAGACTAAGTTATTGGTTAGATCAAAATGCATAAACACTATAACACATAAATGAAAGAGACAAGAATATAACACAGACTTAAAGAACAACTTGAAGGATTTCTTATTTATATTTATATGTCATAATTTATCACCCCTTATAAATTCAAGAGATACATGTATATATAGTATTGGGATGGGGGAACCTTATCACTCAAGTCATTCTCAAAGTTTAAATCTATTTTAGAAAATATCTCCCAAAGGAGTATATATAGGACATATGGAAAAAGATGATGCCAATAGAAAAAAATTATTACAAAATTTTTTTGATACCACTAAATAACATCATTCCTCCTATGATGAAGTTACAGTGGTGGAAACCTATGCTCTAGTGGTTGTTACCATTAAAGTTATTATAATGGTGGGCCCAAACATTGAATATGATGGTGTAGTCAAGATGATTGGTAGGAGTGAAATGGCTCGAGAACCCTATTTACTCATTTGAATTTGCACGTAGAGATGATGGTTCACCTAAAAATCATTCTCTATCATCTTGAAGCCCTGTTTCTATGCTAAATCGCTTTCTAGATTCAAAGAATAAATTAAGAAACTAGAAGAAATGGTCAAGGCTAGAAGATACCTGATTGTAGTCATGCGCACCAAAATCAGACGTTGGAAGGTACTCCTCTTTGGCTGTGGAGAAATGACACCTACAAAGAAAAATAGACTAAACACAAAAACACGTTAGACGAAGAGATGGTGGGCTGTCAAGCAAATGCCTGATCCCAGAAGTACGAAGACTTCCTAGAAGGATATCAACCCACTAATAAAAAAAATAGAAATATTTGACAGGAATGGAAATAATGAAAAGAAAGAATGAAAGTAAATAAAAGATGAAAACACAAATGCGTACCTGATATTTAGCAAACTATTTTGCACAGTCACTGGTGTTGATCTCTGTGCCGGCATCGATCAGGGGAAGGTGCCGACGTCGGTTAAGGTGCTGCCGTCGGTCAGGGTAATGACTGGTGTTGGTTGGGGCAACATTTCTAGATAGAGTTTGGGCGGGTCTAGTCTAGTCTGGTCGAGTCAGGACAGGGTCTGGTCTAGTCTGGTCGAGTCAGGACAAGGTCTAGTCTAGTCTAGACAGGGTCTGGGGGTTTGTAGAAGGTCTATTGTTTTGTTTGGGGTTTGTGCAGGAAGTCTAAATAGAGTTACAGACTATGTAGTCAGGGGATAGTAGGCAGAGGTGTAAAGGAGGAAGTCAAGTCTCGGGGCTACAGTCTGAAGATCCAGGGTGATAGCAGTAAATAGAAAACAATAACCAGAGAGAAACAAAACACAGAGCAAGATACTTACTTGTTATACGCTTGAAGATGAAGTTGGAGACGTGATTGACATTATCACTGTGCTACCAAATGACTGAAGCAGAGTTCCTGTACGCAAAAGATCGATTGCAGGTTGGTGGGATGTAAGAGATGGTTGATCGCCAGAGTTGATCGATCGTAAGAGTTTTTTGTTGAATCAATGAACTGGTTGGTTGAATAATGAATCTAGTTGATCGAATGAAGAGGTTTCAGATGAAGGTGAGGGATGGTTCGATAACCAATTGGGAAACTGATTGGGAACTGAATGGATAATGGGTAACAGAATAATGGTTCCTGCATTCAGATCGAGAATGTAGTGCTAAGGAGAACCGACGTCAGCAGAATCACCGACATCAGCCGATAAGTGACCGACGTCGGTGACGTCGGTCAGGTGGTGATCGTGGTCAGCAGATGCAGAATGGGGGTAGAGACTAACTTTAGCCTTTTGCTCATTTTGACATGCTGCTAGGGTCAAGGCTAGTGGGGAAAATGGTTGACAGGGGTTAAATAGGCAAGGGAGAATAAAATGGGGGATGACCAGGGGAGTCGACACAATTTTGGTGTCTACATTTGCCCCTTTTTGTCTTGTTGGTTGTTCTGGACGAACTGCAAGACAAAAATAGGAGTGATTGCCCTAGGTGAGGGATAAGGTTGATTTCATCTTGTTGGTTGTTCTAGACAAACTACAAGACAAAAATAGGAGGCAGATTTCCCTGATGATGGATAAGGTATTCCCCCTCAAAGCAGGAGTCGAGGGAAGGGAACCGGGAATCGGGTGCTGATTTGACAAAGAGTGGATGAAAAAGAGGGGTGAGGGTGAACGCTGCAAAAGTCATGATTGCATGCATACCACTGCACGAGATGGTTAGGTTAAAGTGTCACAGGTCAAGGGTCGAGGAGTGCCAAAATTGAAGTAACCGGGCCCCAGCATTTAGTCATCTACTGATTGGGTTATTCAATTGAAGCTGAAGCTCCAATGGGTCGTCGCGTTCTAGGTATCCTGGGCTCAAGAAGTGCTCCTAGAAACACGAAAAAGTCACAAGTAGTGTGGATCAACTGGCTTGCAATCCTATACTTGTGAGGGTCCAAAAAGTCTGTGCACAAGTCTGCTAACTAGTCATGAGGTAGCATACATGCAAAAAAAACCAAGGCAACATTGTCTTGGAAGTGGTCAAAGTCGGAGGAGATGGGCATGATCTCTAATGGTTGTTGGTCAAGGTGGATGGATGGATGAAAGGAAGTGGCCGAGCTAACCACAGAAGACCCCATGTCAACTGAGTGATGCCTACATAGCCCTTGTGTGAAGGGCCTCAGGCCAATGTAGTTCTCCCTAAAAGGGAGGAATGGTCAAAGGGATGGAATTGGTCTTGGTCGAGGTCAAGGTGAGGAGAAGATGATGTTACAGCCTTTTCCAAATGGTGTATTCTGTAACATTAGTCGAGGGGTCTTTCATCCCTAGCAATGTTCCATAGTCGTGATGGATGTATGCTAAAAAATGAATTGAGGTCTATTTATGTTTCAGCAAGTAATGGTTTATGCTTGACATAAATTATGTGGGGTTGATAGTTTCCATGTGTAATGGTATCCATAGAAACTATGTGAAATGGACCAGATCGTGTTGATAGTCTAAAAATGTTTGATTGGTTTGGTTTGGGTTTGAGTTTGGATAGACAATGATTTGGTTGGAGGCATGACCAAGATGTGACAAAAGCGAAAGGCGAATTTCTCTTTCATTGACAAGGACCAAAATGACAGCATAAATAGGGATTGTTAGAACCAAGAGCCCCATTTATGCATGGCATCGTTGACCATAGTTATGTTAGAACGGTAATCGAATCACTTTGACATTAAAGTGAGCTCAAATTCCCTTGAGTAGGTGATAGGAGGAGGAAAAAGGGTAACCCGTTTTAAGAGTAGAGATAACTTTGCCCCTTTTTATAGGAGACCCTGAGACAACTATAAGTCAAGTCCATGACTCATTTTTTTTTTTTTTTTTGAGGTGCAGACTGATCAATGCGGGAAGTCTGCATAGAGATGTCATGTGCTTGGTGGTTAGTTGTGAAGCTGATCAATGCGAGAAGCTTCTAAGATAGTGTTGTTTATTTCCAGATTAGTCATAGCCATCCTTCGAGGGAGTGGTCTAGATTTTTGTTTAATATAAGGGCTTTTGAATAGCTGTCCTTCGAGGGAGCAGTCTATTAATTATAGCAATGATAGTACAGTTGTCCTTCAAGGGAGCAGCATGCCTTTTGATTTGATATTGATATAGTGACCATGGATATTTTGACATCTTGATTTGTTTTTATAGAAATGTGAGTCATGGACAAGATTATAGAAGGTCAAGGGCTCCCTTTTATTAGGACAAAGCATCCATACATCATAAAAGGTTTATAGGAATTGTTAAGAGGAATAGGGTTGAAAGGAATTAGGACTAAGAGGATGGGGATTGCTCAAGGGACGAGCTTCAAGTTAAGTGTCAAGTGGATGAGTACTCGACTAGCAGTAGAACGGTCATAGATGCAACGCATTAAGAAGCTCAGGTTCTGGTCATCCATCAAGAGAGGACAGACGATAAGTCCCTGATCCATACTTGTGCGTGATAATAAAAGGTCCGAGCCAATTAGGATCAAACTTGCCTCGTTTACTTCGCTCCATATTAGTCAAGTGTTGATTCTCTTTGAGGATGAGGTCTCCGATGTTGAAATCTCATTCTCACAGATTTTTGTCATAGGCACGCTTGATGCGATGTTGATAGACATGGAGATGATTAAGGGCAGCAAGACGGCACTCATCAAGTAACTCAAGTTGAGCTAAGCGATCTTGATGAAAGTCATCGTTGGAAAGGATATTATGTAGAGAGATGCAGAGAGATGGGATCTGTACTTCGAGAGGTAGGACAGCCTCTATTCTGTATACGAGAGAGAAATGGGTAGCACTCGTAGAGGTTTGGATGCTAGTGCGGTAGGCCCACAAAGCGAAGGGAATGTGAATGTGCCAGTCCCTTCCTGTGTTGCTGACCACTTTCATGAGAATTTTAGTGAGAATTTTGTTGGAAGCCTCGGCCTGCCCATTTGCTTGTGGGTAGTAAGGCGAAGAGAAACTGAGCTTGATGCCAAATGAGTCGCATAGCTTTTGGACAGTCTTGTTTTTAAAGGACTTGCCGTTATCGGTGATGATTTTATGAGGGACACCAAAATGACAGATGATGTGGGTGTTGATGAAGTCGATGATCTTGTTGGCTTTTGTGGAGATGAGAGGAATGGCTTCCACCCACTTGGTGAAATATTCAGTGGCTGTGATGATGGATTGATGACGAAGAGACGAATGAGGGTTAATCTCACCGATGAGATCTAAACCCCATTGAGAAAAAGGCTAGAAATCTTGAGCAATTTGTAAGGCGTGACTAGGAAGATGAAGCAAGTTAGAGTGCTGCTGACACTTGATGCAACGCTGAACATAGTTGCTACAGTCTTGATGAAGGGTAGGCCAATAATAGCCTAGATGAAGGATGCGCTTGGCAACCGAATTCCCACTGAAATGTCCACCACAAATCCCATTGTGGACTTGCTGAATGGCTTGAGATGCTTCAGTGGAGGTGAGACAGCGAAGAAGGAGGCCGTCAAAGCCTCGCTTATAAAGAAGACCTCCTAGCATGGTATAGCGAGTGGTATGCTTGATAAAAGCTCATCACGCATTACTAGAGAGGTCTGGAGGAATGATAGAAAAAGATAAGAAGTCCACAAGTTACTTATACCAAGCATCTCATGGGCTAGGGTCTATAGTGTTGACATGATTAATGTGAGAAGAGATATATGAAGGAAATGGCACACGACGCACCATGACAAAAAGTCTGGATGTAGATGAAGAAGATGGGATATGCAAAGCAAGAGAAGCCATGGTGTCAGCAAACTTATTCATGGATCGAGGAACAGTCTGCAGGAGGAAATGGTCGAAAGATGCAAGGAGAATGTCAGCACGGTTTTTATACCTTTGCAAAATTTCATTTTTACAGAGGTATGAACCGTTGACCTGATTGACGACGAGCTACGAGTCGCCGAAGATGTTGATGGACTTGATGCTGAGAGAGAGGGCGGTCTGAAGTCCCAAATTTAAGGCCTCGTACTTGACCATATTATTGGTACAATCAAAGTCGAGTTTAAAAGACAGAGGCATGGGCTCCCCTTCAAGTGGGATGAGAATGACCCCAGCACCCCCACCTAGTTGACATTTGGAGCTATCAAAGAACATGGTCATCTGATAGGTGGTGTCATCGATGGAAAGCGCAGCGATAGATTCGTCAAGAAACTCACACTGCAAAGGTTGATTGTCAGGAAGAGGGGCATCTGCTAGTTGATTAGTGATGGTTTGCCCCTTGATAGATTTTTGTTGGATGAATTTGAGATCGAACTCAGTAAGCAGCATGAGCCACCGAGCCATACGTTGATTCTGATATGGCTTGGAGTGCATATACTTGAGAGGGTTGGTATGGGTGATGACAAAGGTCGTGTGATTAAGAAGATAGTGGCGGAGCTTGGTAGCGGCAAAGACTAACACCAAACAGATTTTCTCGATATGGGTATACCGAGTTTCATAGTCAACTAGTGTTCGGTTGATATAATAGACTGCTTGCTCATGGTGATGCTCATCTTGATGTGCGATCATGGCACCTAATGAATGATTAGTGGCTGAGATATAAAGGTAGAAGGGTTGGTCATCTTTAGGTGGAATGAGGATAGGTGGAGAGACTAAATAGCGTTTAAGGGATTCAAAAGCCTCTTGGCAGTCCTTATCCCATGTAAAGGAGACATCCTTCTTAAGGAGATGATGAAAAGGTTGGTAGTGGTCAAAAAGCTACGAGATGAAACGGTGAATGGACTGGAGCTTGCCTTACAAACTGCGAAGCTGCTTGAGATTGGTCGGGGATGGCATTTTGAGTATAGCGTGAATCTTGGCGGGATCTATCTCGATACCACGAAAGGAAATGATGAAGCCGAGAAGCTTACCAGAGAGGACCCCAAAGACACATTTCTTGGGGTTAAGACAAACATTATACTGAAGAAGATGAGAGAAGATGATTTTGAGAATGGTCAGATGGTCACGACGAAGCTTGGACTTGCCGAGCAGGTCATCCACATAGTCCTCCATGATTTTGTGGAGGAGATCATGGAAAATGTAGGTCATGGCACACTGATAAGTGGCACCTGCA
This sequence comes from Torreya grandis, assembly GCA_037957365.1. NCBI lineage: Eukaryota > Viridiplantae > Streptophyta > Pinopsida > Cupressales > Taxaceae > Torreya > Torreya grandis. The sequence continues at coordinate 2,054,129 of JARHVA010001913.1, forward strand.
TTCTTCAAGCCGAAAGGCATGACTCGATAGCAGAAAGTCCCCCATGGGGTAATGAAAGTGGTCTTGTGCTGATCTTCTAGAGCAATCAGGATTTGATTGTATCCTAAAAACCTGTCCATGAGAGATAGCATCTCATGGCCGGCCATAAGATCAACAAGCTGGTCAATGTTAGGAAGAGGAAAGTCGTCTTTGGGACAGGCTAAGTTAAGGTCATGATAGTCTGCACAGATCCGAATCCCCCTAGTTGCCTTGGTGACTGGGACGATGTTAGAGACCCACTGTGGATAATCGATGGGCTGGATGAAGGAGACAAAAAGGAGGCACTAAAGTTCCTCTTTGAAAAGGAGGGCAATGCAAGGATGCATCTTTCAAAGCTTTTGCCTGATAGGCTTAGCCTCTGGTTTGGTGACAATGTTATGGGTAACGATGGTGGGGTCGATGCCAGGCATATCACTGTAAGTCCAGGCAAAGGCCTTGCTATGGTCAGAGAGGAACTGGGTATAGTCAAGCTGCTCCTGAGCATCTAAAGATTGGCCAATCTTTAAGACATAAGGAACATCAGAATAAGGAAGGTTGATGTCAATGGTTGATTCATTTAACATAACCTAGGTCTTAGAAGGGAGGGAGCGCTGGATGAAAGAATCGTTAGCGCCCATGTAAGAAAGAATGGCATCGTCGTCAACGCAGTGGACAGTGTGAATGGTTGCCGACTCATCTTTGATCATGCTGGGAAAAATGAGAGGGAGAGACTTGGACACCCCATTAAGCTGATAAGTCAAGGGTTCCAAGCGGATGGTTTTTATGCAAATAAAAACTAGGAGGAATGGAAACCACTGACTCCGTAGGTGAAGGGGGAAGAATAGGCGAGTGTGGAGGAGATTGGTCAATGATTGGTTCAGGACAAAGGTCTACATGGTCTTGAGTGGGGTTATGATATCCCAGACCATACTATTTCTTGGCATCGTCATCATTGAACAGTTGGATAGGCTGATGGGAGCCCTGCTCATAGCGTCCGAAACCAAAACCCTTCCATGCACACCTGTAAAGGTAAGTGTGTGCAAAGGCGGGGTTGCCAAGAAATGAGAAGTCTGATGTGAAAGGTTGGGGTGAAGAAAGAGGATTATCGTCAGTAGGAGCTTTATTGAGCCCCCCATAAATGAGGTTGGTGCGGAGGTGAGGAGGACCATAAGGTACGATCATCCCGATCCGATGGTCGTAACTAGGGCTGTGATGAAGGTGTCCATACTCTTGTGGAGTTTGGAACATGTCTAAAGTCAACAAGTGATACTCCCCTAATGAAAGTCTTTGGAAGATGTCTTCCATGGGGTCTGTAGTCATCACTTGAAGGGGAGGTGTAAGGGCGACTACCTATTGTGAACTAGTCGAAGCTTCCACGAATGGAGGCAGTGCCGAGATTGATGGCTTGATAGGAATGAGGACGTCATTTGGATGGTAGGTGGTGTTGCAAGTTTTGAAGGGTGAAGGGTCAGCGAGAATGGTGTGGACTTGTCTGTCATGCTCAAATTTCACACAATGGTGCAGGGTGGAGGGAACACAGGCCATGGCACGGATCTAAGGTCAGCCTAGCAAGATGTTGTATTGAAACTCTCCTTCGATGATGTAAAAGAGCTCCAGGACTGTGCGTGGACCAACGTGAATATGAAGGACGACTGTGCCAATGGTCATGGCAGTGGTGTCATTAAAAGAGCGCAAGATTGCATCATTTTTAGAGACACAATTCTTGGGAAGAGCCAACTGATCAAAGGCATGGGTGGAGATAATGTTGATGCTAGTGCCTCCATCGATCATAATGCATTTAATGCATGTCCGATCGATATAGGTAGTGATGAAGAGGGCGGCATCCTGATCTTCCATGTTGGATGTGGGAATCTCAGAATCGCTGAATGTGATGGAGGCAATAGGGGCTAAGGAGTGGACAAGGGCAGCAAGTGGCTGGGGGTCCTTGGGTTGGACCTCCACTACCTGCAGGGCTTAGATGAGGGCCTGACGATGCTGGGGTGAGGTTTGGATGAGGTCATAGAGGGACATCTTCATAGGCGTCTGGTGAAGCTGTTTCAACATGGAGTCATGGATTGGTCCTGAAGAGGAAGAAGAAGAGGAGGGTTGAGGTGCGCCAAGGATAGAAATCTTAGGCTTAGGCGGTTGAGGTGGATTGACGAAAGGGTAGGTCCAAGGAATGGTGGCTTTTTCTTTTGTCTTGTCCTTTTGTGACCTAGTGGTTATGTGAATGGCATTGATTTCAAAGATGGGAGGTGAAGGAGATAAAGAGGTTGTAACCTGTTGATGAGATGTGGATGGGTTTGAAGAGGTTGGAGGGTTATGAGAAGGAGTCAGGGGTCGGTCGAAAGTGTCCTCAAAGAGAAGAGTGTCTTTCTCCAAATAACGATGAATGACAGCCTTGAGGGCACAACAAGTCTCGATATCGTGTCCTGGTGTACGATGGTATAAGCAAATCTTCGTGTCGTCAAACCAGGAGGGCTTAGACCCGAGGGGTTGGAAAGGCTTGATGGGTGGAAGAGTTATGCTGGAAGTCTAAAAAATTTGTTGCAAGATCAAAGAGTATGAGCCCACTAAAGGGTCCGTGCTCATCGATGTATGCGATGCCAGTGACTTTTGCTTGGGCGATGTTGGAGGGGGTTTTCGTATCACCTTCTGGGTTGATGGTACGGTGACAGGCAGAGATGGTACATTCTTCATGAGAGGTACCGCCCTTTTGGGAGAGGGTAGGCTAGCGGTAGGCAAAGGAAGCAAAGGAGGCAACCAGTTTTGATTAGAGGTTGAAGTGGGAAGGACTCTGGTTAGGGTTGAAGGATGGGGGCCCAAAATGGAGGGTAATGGTGACAGAAGAGGAGGCATTCGCTTCTGTGGTTTGGCAGTCTTCTATGATTTGGATTGAAGACTACTATTGGTTGAAGTTTGGTTTAAGTCCACCTTCACTTGTGGATGAGTGAGGTTGGAGACGGGGAGAACGCCAAGTGACTTGATAGGTTTAGATGGGGTAGATGTGGGTTTTGGTTTTGATGAGGTCGGTTGAGATATAGACGGTCTTGAAGTGGAAATTTGATTTTTGTTGATAGTCTTGGGAGGTTCTACCATAGGAGGATTAGCAGCATGAGATGAGAGGGCACGGGCTTGTTAAAGAGCTGTGAGACGCTCCCACAATCCCTGATGCTCCACTTTCCTAGAAGGGAGAAGTTCGAGTTTCTCCACTAGTCGAGAAAATGGATGAGAAAATGTGGGATGAGGTTTGGGTTCTTGAGAAGACGTCGACGGTTATGGGACTGAAGGTGTGGTAGTCTCGACCCCAAGGCATGATGAAGTCGTGACAGGTTCGTCCTTGGTTGGAGACGAAGGAGAGATAGGTTCTTCCCTGGGTGGAGAAGAAAATAGAGAATGAAGCTCCTTAAGCGGCTAAAGGGCAGGGATGATAGTGCCCTCCACTTGTGGTCGAGGAGTAGGAAATGTTGGGTCCTCCATGGGCAGCAAGAAGGAATATGGTGAAATTGGTGGTGCTGGCAAGGTTGAGGCATCCTCCAAGATGAGAGAAGTTGACAGAGAACTAACCAGAGAAAGAGGTTCATCCACATGTGATGGACTGATGGATGAACTCACCTCTTGAGGTTGGTTAGAAATGAAGGGCTAGACCGTATTGACTGTTCGAATGTTATGTTCATGAGTGTTGTCAATCAAGGTCTGGACATTGTTTTGAGTTGGTGGATGATTGGGGAATGGTTGTTTGAAGATATCGATACCCTGATTAGGAGGGGCATTGGGATTGTCGAGGATGAGGTCACCCTTTTCCAGCATGTCTTGGATTATGTTTTTAAGGGTTTTACAGTTTCCCGTGTCATGACCCTTAACACGGTGGTAGTTACAGAAGTCATTTTCCCTATACCACGCAGGGATGGCGCGTGAGGGATCAAATTGTGGCAGTGGTCAGATCTGGGGGAGATTGAGGGCCCCTTGTTTGATGAGTTTTTCCAACACAGACGCGTATGATTCTTTGAGTGGAGTAAACTGTCGCTGTATGTATCTCTGCTGAAATTGGCGAGTGGCATTCATAGATGTGGATGGCTCAGGTTGATTAGTTAAAGGTGAAGAGGAAGAAGATCTAACAACCACAGCGTTTGCTGAAGCTTTAGATTTAGGATTGGACAAGGAAGGTTTAGAAGAGGGGTCATTGGTTTTGGAGTTGGGATTCTTGCTCTGTAACTTGAATTTATTCTCCTCGATGGCATGTAACTCAAGTTTATGGGCCATCGTGAAGGCTTCCTCAAAAGTGTGAAAGGTCTGAACCCTCAAGGTGGAAGAAATATGTCTAGCACAGGCTTGAGAGAAAAGTTCAAAAAGCTCAGGCTGGGGTAAATAAAATGAGAGTTGATTGATAAGGCCCCTCCATCGAGTGACGAAATCAGCAATGGATTCATCCTCGAATTGGCGGATAGAATAGAGGTCTGTGATGGAGACCTTCTTAGTGATGTTGATAGAGAAATGATCGAGGAAGAGCTAGGCCAACTGAGTGAATGTGAAGAGGGAATGGCTAGCAAGGGAGCTGTACCAGTCAAGTGCAGCACCTGAGAGAGACATGGGAAATGTGTGTAAAAGCAACGCATCATCATGGGCGATAAGGTAACAGGCATGTCTGAATGCTCGTAAGTGCTGTTGTGGGTCTTCCTTGCTTTGAAAATGAGAAAACTTAGGAAGTTCCCACTGGCTGGGATATGGTCTGATAGGGACAGAAGGATGAATGGGCTCGTTACAAATTTGTTTGTATGAGAGAGTATTGCGTGAGCCAGAAATGGAGGTATCTAGGTTAGACATTTTATCCATCAACATTTTGATGATATCTATTGACGGATTGGCAGGTGGAATGCCTCCTAGATTATAAGGCACTTGAAAGAGGCTAGAAGAGGTATACGACGTAGTCAGTTGTACCAGTAAGGGTGCAACGTACGTATGACTAGTCGTAGGGATAGAAGAGGTGACTAAGGATGGTTGGGTAGAAGGCATGGCTAGGTTCAACGTTGTTACGGGAGGTTGGTTAGAGGTAACATGGGCTAATGGATAGGTAGCTACCCTAGTGTTGATAGGAGCAAGGGTAGGTGGAATGGAGACGACGAGATTCTGAAAGGGGGTAGAAAGTGATTGAGTGGGCTGAGATTGATAGGGGGCCAAAACCCCAGTGGAATTGGGCCCAACGATGGAGGGAGAGGCCACACTTGGATGATTGGTCAAAGACTGGTCATTGGTTGAGGCAACAGCCTGGGTGTCTAAGAGTTGAACTATGGACGACGTTGATACGGCCGCAGTCTCGAGAAAAGAGGTCGGCATTCCATAAATTGGATTGCCCAAGGGGTCTCGCATTCGGCTATTCACGAGATAGTGTTGTAAGGCTTTTACGTTGAGGTCCAAGAATCATGCGAAATCTTGGTCCCCTTCTGGGATAATAGGCGTTTGGGTCGGGGATGGTCTAATAGGAGTTCTTTCGGTTTTCAAGTTGAACTCCATTATAGGGCTGGTTATAGGCAGGGTAGACGGAAGAGGATGATGCCTCGCATGATCGACTAGAGCCTTGGCTTGGCTACGAGTCAGAACCATTCAAGGCAAGAAAAGAACGTCCTCACAAGCTCAAACAAGCAGATAAGAACTAAAAAGATGAAGAACACAAGCAGATCCTAAAACCCTAGAAGTAAATTATTAGGATTATAGTGGCTTATGCCTTAGAATGTGTGTAGAGGAAGATTGGCTTTTGAGTCGGGTCCTAGAAGAAGCAGTCTATGGGTGGTTTCGGGTTAGTTATGGTGCTCAAGAAATTTGTGTTAGGTTTCGTACAAGGCCTGGTGCTAAGGAGCAAGCTCCCCTCACTTCACGATTTCAGTGGTTAGCTAGTTTCACTTAGCCAAAATATACTTCCCCTAGAGATTAGGCTCCGCCAGAGAACGGAGTGGGCTTTCCCCTTGGTGATGAAATCCAAGTGAGATCGCTGGGATGGGTAAGGTATCTACTGGGGGATGAAATCCCAATCGGGCCTTGTCTCAGGTAAGTTAAGATGTTTGTTTTGTGCAAGTGGTTTGGTCGTGTAACATCAAGTGATCTAGATTAATTCAATATGCGTTTGTTAATTACTAAGTGTGGTCTAAGAGATGCAAGCAAATAGAAATGAATGCAAAGTGTTTTAATGCCCAAGTTGAAATGTTTGTTTGTATGAAAATGAATGGAGAAAGAGTCGAAGAATATGAGTTTTGATTAGTCTAGAAGTGCAAGAAAGAAAAGAAAAGTTCTTTTTAGTCCTGCTTATGATGTCGTTAAGAAGAGACGAAAGAGGCAAAAAATGAAGGAACCTAATGCACCTATATGAATGAAAGAAAGAAAGAACCCAAGGAAGGCCCTAGGGTCCCACCGGGCGTGCCAGAATGTTTCTATGCTAAATCGCTTTCTACATTCAAAGAAGAAATTAAGAAACTAGAAGAAATGGTCAAGGCTAGAAGATACCTGATTGTATTCGTGCGCACCGAAATCAGACATTGGAAGGTACTCCTCTTTGGCTGTGGAGGAATGACACCTGTAAAGAAAAATAGACTAAACACAAAAAAATGTTAGACGAAGAGACGGTGGGCTGTCAAGCAAATGCCTGATCTCGGAAGTACGAAGACTTCCTAGAAGGATATCAACCCACTAATAAAAAAATAGAAATATTTGATAGGAATGGAAATAATGAAAAGATAGAATGAAAGTAAATAAAAGACGAAAACACAAATGCGTACCTGATATTCAGTGAACTATTCTGCACAGTCGCCGGTGTCGGTCTCTGTGCCGGCGTCGGTCAGGGGAAGGTGCCGACGTCTGTTAAGGTTCCAGCGTCGGTCGGGGTAATGATCAACGTCGGTCGGGGAAACAGTTTTGGACAGAGTTTGGGCAGGTCTGGTCTAGTCTAGTCGAGTCAGGACAGGTTCTGGTCTAGTCTGGTCGAGTCAGGACATGGTCTGGTCTAGTCTGGACAGGGTCTGGGGGTTTGTAGAAGGTCTGTTGTTTTGTTTGGGGTTTGTGCAGGAAGTCTAAATAGAGTTACAGACTATGTAGTCAAGGGATAGTAGGTAGAGGTGTAAAGGAGGAAGTCAAGTCTCGGGGCTACAGTCTGAAGATCTGAGGTGATAGCAGTAAATAGAAAACAATAACCAGAGAGAAACAAAACATAGAGCAAGATACTTACTTGTTATACAATTGAAGATGAAGTTGGAGATGTGATTGACGTTGTCGCTGTGCTGCCAAATGACCGAAGCAGAGTTCTTGTATGCAGAAGATCGATTGCAAGTTGGTGGGATGCAAGAGATGGTTGATCACCAGAGTTGATTGATCGCAAGAGTTTTTCATTGAATCAATGAACTGGTTGGTTGAATAATGAATCTAGTTGATCGAATGAAGAGGTTCCAGATGAAGGTGAGGGACGATTCGATAACTGATCGGGAAACCGATTGGGAACCGAATGGATAATGGGTAATAGAATAATGGTTCTTGCATTCGGATCAAGAACGTAGTGCTAAGGAGAATCGACGTCGGCAAAATCGCCGACATCAGCCGATAAGTGACCGATGTCGGCGACATCGATCGGGTGGTGATCATGGTTGGCAGATGCAAAATGGGGGCAGAGACTAACTTTAGCCTTTTGCTCATTTTGACATGCTGCCAGGGTCAAGGCTAGTGGGGAAAATGGTCGACAGGGGTTAAATAGGCGAGGGAGAATAAAACGGGGGATGACCAAGAGAGTCGACATGATTTCGGTGTCTACAAGCCCAACAGGGGTCCATTGAAGATTTTGGGTAATTTGTCTATTATTTTTTTGTGTGCCTTCAATGCAACCATGATCTCTACATAAAGGGTCTCTATACTAAAGACCGTGATTCTATCAAAATTTATAAATTATTGTAGGTCATCGTGGGCCTTATATATTTTACCCTCAACCTCTAGTCTAAAATTATTTATATCTATAGGAGGTCCTTAAAAATGGTCTTAAGGACCAATTATCCACTCTAGTTAATCTCACCACTGACTCTCATCTCCCCTAAAATGTTGATGGCTTTCCCCTTATAAATAGTGAGTTTACACACTAAATTTATCATCTCATGATACCATTAAATTAAGATATCTCTCTTGGTAACCACATAATTTTGGGCCCATTTAGCCTCTGGTGATCTGGGCAACAATTCAGGTGACAATTCAAGTGATGGGCCTATTCCAATTGATGACAGAACTTCTAGGAGCCATAACTTTTGCACCATAGCTTTAATTGACTCACCGTTTGAACCATTGGAAAGCTAAGAAAGAGGATAACAAAGTGAGATGGCATGGAGCTCTAATTGATGAAGTTTGAACCTATAGAACCCAATGGAAGTGCCCCAAATTTCAATTTTAGTAATGCAAACTAAAAATAGTAAGTTTCTAAAAATAGTAATTCCTCAAATTCTGTATTGTTGTAAATCATGGAAGTTGAACCAATTCATCTCTCTTGAGATTGGTGACCTTACACATCCTCCCCCCACCTTCAAAACAGGTATAAATGAATATGTAACCCAAAATTTAAATTAGACATCTCTTCTTAGAGATAAGCATATGTTTGGGTCTGCAAATTTTATCAATAAAACATCTCTTCTCAGAGATAACATTATTTGAATTGTCTTGTTTTGGTTTATTGAATTATCTTTAAACCAAAGCTTTCAAGTTTTGGATCAGTGGTATCAGAGTGGTTTGTCTTTAGAGTGTATGATCTTGAGGATGAGGTTAGATTACAAGAAGCTTGGGTGGAAAATAGAACCAACAAACTATCCACCTATTCACTCCAAATGACTTCAAATGGAAGATAAAAATGAGACATCTGATCCTTTCAAGGAAATGGTGAATGAAGCCCTCCAATAGTAGCAAGCACAAATCTACAAAAATTTACTCAAATTATCCAACATATCTTGATGGGAAATTCTAGCTCCTCATCCACACCCTTACATCCTTTCAGCGCCCAACACCCTTCAAGGTTCAGGTAAATTTCGATATCCCTACATTTGAAGGAAAAATCAATGCTGATGTAGTAGAAAATTGGTTGGATCAATTGTCATCTTATTTTTTTATAAAAAAATTCACTGATAAAGAGAAGATCAGTTTTGCTCTTTTGAAAGCATCATTGCCTATCAAAAATTGGTGGGAAGTGTATAAAAAGAGATTCACTTTAGATGATATTGGCCTTGAGATGAAACCTACCTAGGACTATTTCATAAAAGCTGTAAAGGAAGAATATTACCCCATTAGAGCATATGATGATCTATATATAGAGTTGTAACAACTTTAACAAGGTAAGGAAAAGTATGTTCAAGATTACACTGACATTTTTCATTCTCTATCTGTAAGTTTAGGCATCCAAGAAAGTGAGAAACACAAGGTTCTCAAATACCATGGTGGACTATAATGGTACATATAGGGAGAAATGGAACTCTTCAATTTGGAAACCCTTGGTGAAGCATACAAGTTTATAGTAAAGATTAAGCAGAAGCATGGAAGAGTGAATATAAAGAGTCAACCTTCAAAATGGAAAAGTGAGAAAGAAGGTCAAACACAAGGCCAAAATTGGAAGTAAAAGGAAGGAAAGACTGGGAAGTGGTGTGATTATCATAAATCTGGAACTCACTCCAAAAAAGAATGTTGAGCCATCAAGTCCCTACTTTCTGAGTCATATTCCTCAACATCCACTGCTCTACCTCATATAGACCCTACAGTCGAAGAGGTTAAAGAAGAGATTATAGATGATGAGCCCGAAGCCATTGTTGCTTTATCATAGACCCATGAGGAGAGGCTAGATGACAAATAAATTTTATTTCACTCTAAATTATGGGTGAAAGGTAAGCCTCTGCATTTCATTCTTAATAGTGGAAGTCAAAAGAATTTAATCTCTGCTAATGTTGTGAAAAGCCTAAATCTATCCAAGAAGCCACATCTAAAGCCATATAGTATTGGATGGTTGATTCCAGGGAGAAACCTTTGTGTCACCCACCAATTTATTCTCTCATATGCAATAAAACCTTTCCAAGATGAGGTCTTATGTGATGTGGTCAATCTAGATGTTTGTGATGTACTCTTTGGTCAGCCATTCATGTATGATCAACATGGAATCTATGAATCAATAACTCAAAGGATTACTCTCACTCTTGTAACATAGTGCTATAGGGTACCAGAGGTACCACATTCTACATTTATCTCTCTGATTAGTGCCAAGAAATTTGTTTTCATGGTGGTCAAGCGACAAGAATCCAAAAGGGATGATGTTGTATCCTTGACTACATAAACAACACAATAATAGAAGCAAATAGATACCAAGCTGAATAAGTTCATGACCTTCTATCTATAGATTGATGGATAGACAAAAATGGTGAACAATCGAGCCCTACACAATTCCATAAATCATAGTCCATTCCAAGTTTGCATCGAGAATTAAATAAAAGTAAAACTACCACACTTGATGACAAATATTGATGTAATGGGGACCATTGCTTCTCAAGGAGGGAGGAATGATCTGAGCAATAATTCAAGTAATGATTTAGGTGATGGGTCTATCCTAATTGATGATGAAACTTTTGAGAGCCATAACATTTGCATCATAGCTCCAATTGACTCACCATTTGAATCGTTGGAAAGATAAGAAAGAGGAGAATGTGGTGAAATGGCATGGAGCTTTGCTTAATGAATTTTTACCCTCAAAAACCCAATGGAAGTGCCATAAATTTTAATTTTAGTAGTGTAGTCTAAAAATAGAAAGTTTCTAAAAATAGTAATTCCTTGAATTCTATATTGTTGTAAATCATTGAAGTCAAACCAATTCATCTCCCTCGAGATTGGTGACCTTACACATCCTCCCCCCACCTTAAAAACATGTATAAATGAATATGAAACCCAAAATGGAAATCGGACATCTCTTCTTAGAGATAATCATATGTTTGGGTCTGTAAATTTTATCAATAAAACATCTCTTCTCAGAGATAACATTATTTGAATTGTCTTGTTTTGGTTTCTTGAATTATCTTTCAACCAAAGATTTTTAGTTTTGGATCAGTGGTATCAAAGCAGTTTGTCTTTAGCATGTATGATCCTAAGGATGAGGTTAGATTACATGAAGCTAGGGTGGAAAATAGAACCAATAGACTATCCACTTATTCACTCCAAATGACTTCAAATGGTAGACAAAACTAAGACATCTGATCCTTTTAAGGAAATGGTGAATGAATCCCTCCAACAGTAGCAATCATAGATGCTATAAAAATTCACTCAAATTCTCCAACAAATCTTGATTGGAAATTTTGGCTCCTCATCTACACCCCCACATCCTTTCAGTGCCCCAACACCCTTCAAGGTTCAAGTGAATTAGTTAGATCAGTTGTCATCTTAATGCAATAGAAAATTAGTTATATCAATTTTCATCTTATTTTTCTATAAATAAATCACTAATAAAGAGAAGATCACTTTTGCTCTTTTGAAAGCATCATTACCTATCAAAAATTGGTGGTAAGTGTACAAAAAGAGATTCAATGTAGATGATATTGGCCTTGAGATAGAACCTACCTGGGATTATTTCATAGAAGTTATAAGGGAAGAATACTACCCCATTGGAGCATATGATGATCTGTATATAGAGTGGTAACAACTTCACCAAGGTAAGGAATAGTTTGTTCAAGATTACACTAACATTTTTAATTCTCTATCTGCAAGATTGAGCATCCAAGAAAGTGAGAAACATAAGGTTCTCAAATACTGTGGTGGACTACAATGGTATATATAGGGAGATATGGAACTCTTCAATTTGGAAACCTTTGGTGAAGTATACAGGTTCGTAGTAAAGATTCAGTAGAAGAATGGAAGAATGAATATGAAGAGTCAACCTTAAAAATGGAAAATTGATAAAGAAGGTCAAATACAAGGCCAAAATTGGAAGAAAAATCAAGGAAATAATGGGAAGTGGTGTGATTATCACAAATCTAGAACTCACTCCAAAGAAGAATGTTGAGCCATCAAGTCCCTGCTTTCTGAGTCACAATCCTCAACATCCATTGCTCTACCTCATACATACCATCAAATCAAAGAGGTTAAAGTAGAGATTATATATTTTGAACCTAAAGCCATTGTTGCCTCATCACAAACCCATGAGGAGAGGCTAGATGATAAGGAAAGGTTATTTCACTCTAAATTATGGGTGAAAGGTAAGCCTCTACATTTCATTCTTGATAGTGGAAGTCAAAAGAATTTAATCTCTGCTAGTGTTGTGAATAGCTTAAATCTATCCATAAATCCTCACCCAAAGCCATATAGTATTGAATGGTTGAGTCCAAGTAGAAACCTCTATGTCACCCACCAATGTCTCCTCTCATATGCAATAAAACCTTTCCAAGAAGAGGTCTTATGTGATATGGTCAATCTAGATGTTTGTGATGTAATCTTTAGTTAACCATTCATGTATGATCAACATGGCATCTATGAATAAAAAATTCAAAGGATTAATCTCACTCTTGGAACACGGTGCTACAGGGTACTAGAGGTACCACCTTCTACATTTATCTCTCTGATTAGTGCCAAGAAATTTGTTCTCATGGTGGTCAAGCCACAAGAATCCAAAAGGGCCAATGTTGCATCCTTGACTACATAAAACATACAACAATAAAATAAAATAGATACCAATCTAAAGAATTTTATGGCTTTCCATCCATAGACTAATGGACAAACAGAAATGGTGAACAATTGAGCCCTGCACAATTCCATAAATCATAGTCCATTCCAAGTTTACATCAAGAATCAAATAAAAGTACAACTACCACACTTGATGAAAAATATTGATGTAATGGGGACCATTTCTTCTCAAGGAGGGAGGAATGATCCAAGCAATAATTCAGGTGATAATTCAGGTGATGGGTCTATCCCAATTGATGATGAAACTTTTTGGAGCCATAACTTTTGCACCATAGCTCCAATTGACTCACCATTTGAACCGTTGGAAATCTAAGAAAGAGGAGAACTTGGTGAGATGGAATGGATGTTTGATAAATGAATTTTGACCCCCAAAAACCCAATGGAAGTTCCATAAATTTCAATTTTAGTAGTGTAGTCTAAAAATAGTAAGTTTCTAAAAATAGTAATTCCTCAAATTTTGTAATGTTGTAAATCATGGAAGTTGAACCAATTCATCTCCCTCAAGATTTGTGACCTTCCACATCCTCCCCCACATTCAAAACATGTATAAATGAAGATGTAACCCAAAATGGAAATTAGACATCTCTTCTTAGAGATAAGCATATTTTTGGGTCTGCAAATTTTATCAATAAAACATCTCTTCTCAGGGATAACATTATTTGAATTTTCTTGTTTTGGTTTCTTGAATTATCTTTCAACCAAAGATTTCAATTTTTGGATCATCTAGGGAAGTTATTAAATTTAGGTGACTATAGGCCTTGTCCCTAGTTACTTGGCCTAGAGAAGAAACCTTAGCCTCCATATTCTTTATATCCTTTGCAAGGGAAAAGACATCCCCCATTTGGGATAGGATTCCTTCTTTACATCTCTTAATAATTAGAGGACATCATATAGCTTCTAAGATGCACTCTACACACTACATATGAGGTCCCTTTGAGGATGGATGGTGCTCATTTCTTGTAAGGTAGAGGACATCATATAGCTTCTAAGATGCACTCTACACACTACATATGAGGTCCCTTTGAGGATGGATGGTGCTCATTTCTTGTAAGGACTCCATAGATTGATCATAGCCCCAAAACATCTCTTTTATCACTTCTCCTATAGAGTATACAAAAGTATAGGGATCTTCCATATAACCACCCAAGTTAGAGGGGAAGTTTATTTGTTTTTATTTAGTTAGAACAAATATTCTCTTTTTTCTAACTCCACTTATTATCCTTAAGCCATTATAATTTTTCTCTTTATCTTTCTCATAGTCATAGTTTCTTTGTTGAAGTGAAGCTTGATTATGGGTTGATCCACAATGACCATATCTTACTTGCCTACCTCTACTTGTTACATCTTTTGGATCCACTCATGTATATTTAGGGAAACTAATTATTTTGAAGGTTATTCCTAGCCTATGGGAGTGGAAGAGGGAGACTAACCAAGGGGAAGCATAATATTAGGAGAATATATTCCTAGCTAAGGGAATGGAGGAATGGCTCTTCTCCATCTAGTGACCTTATTGGGAGACATTATTTCATCTATTAACCTTTATTTATCTAATCCCTTTGCTCATATAATGGTAGTGGAATCTGCTTGGGCCACTTGGAAAATTAGAAGGTTCAATTGTGTGGAGAGATAGGAAGGAGTGACTAGGGAATTAAAGATGGTGGATGAAACTATATTCTGAACTGCTCTTATTTATTAAGTCTATAAGACTAAGGGTAGGACACAGAAAAGAATGAATAGCTAGGAGGGGTATTGATAAAGTTTTTCAATTAATTAAATATGGATGTATGGGAAACCCCAATAGGTCCTTTTAAAATTTGGCTGGGGGATACCACATCCTGAATTATGGGGTTAGGGTTAATGTTTTCAAAACTAGCCCTATATTTGCCTAGGCCTTATTTATTTTCACCAAAGAATATAAAACATGAGGAAGATCTACTATAGGACTAAATGGGATAGAAGTAGTTATTTAAATACATGAGGAATGAGAAGCTTGTGTGCTCAAACTTTATGTAATAATAATCTAGGAAGTTATTATCATATATACCACTATTGTGCTAGGAGGTAATGAGGATGGAGATATACTTATTGACTACCCTTGTGTTGGATTTTGAGGTTTTGAATATGATTCATATCCATTATCTCCACCTTGGTCTTGAAGTAATTTTGTGGAGCCTGAATTGGTCTTCAAAATCATAGTGTCCTCAGACTGAGCTTCCTTTAGCAACCATTCATCCTCTACATCACTCTTTATGGTCTCACTAATGGTTTTAGATAAGGAGGTTTCCATCTTGTCTTATAACTATTCTTTAGTGAAACATTATCCCTCTAGAAGCTTCTTCCTATCATCTTTACTACCATATGGATTTTTTAGGGGTTCTATTTCCCTAGAGCCTTTTCTTCTATCCTTTTTTCCTCATAACTTCTCCTCAAGGGCTCCCTCTGTTAGAGTGTCATGATTAGAAATAGAAGGGGCCTTAACCTTTCATTTATACATAATAATTTACCTAGTGGGAGTAGTAGATGATTTTTATGGATAGGAGATAATAACAAGTGAAATCAAATGGGTAGAAGGTGGTGATGAGGTGATGGAATGATGGTTGATGGAGGTGAAACTTGAGAAGTAGGTAAGATAAAAATTAGGGGGAGGATAGATTAGAGGATTACCTATTGGGATACTATAATTAGAGGGAAAGGAAACATATAAAATATCCCACCAGGCTAAACTATGTTTATAGTACTTGATGTATTGGTAGTGGGGTGGGGGGGAGTAGACACAATGGTGGTTGATGATATGGTATAAACTACTCTTTTCCTTGTATTTCAACCTATAAGAGAGGTCTGGGAGGGGGATTTATGTCCTAATACTCTATCTTAATTATTTGACCACCCTCCTTAGTGGTATTAGAGTTGGATTGTATATGACTTGACACCAAAATAAACATATTTACCTTGTTAATATTGTCTTTAACCTATATATAATTAAGAGTGTCTAGAAACAAATCATTGTGTGGATATGAAATGTGGCCATCGTAAATTTTAACCCTATATTTGAGTCTGTCTATGTGGTTCCTAACCCTTTTTATTGGATCCCATTTCCTGTAGGGTGCCCATTTGAAATTATAGGATGTTCTAGTCATGCTCACTAGGTGGAAATGTTCCCAATTAGTGTATTGAATTTGACCAATGATGACAAGAGTTGGGTGGAATATTCCCTATTTGACACTCTTTAAATTGACATCTATGGAATCTACCAATTGAGATGAAATTTATTGCTCTACCACCTTATTTAACACCAATTGAGGAAGATACATGGGAAGGGCCTTGGTTCCATCTACTCTAATGAATGTTTAGTTTGGGTAGAGCCAATAACTACTAATATTTTTGAGATTCCTTCTAATATGATCAGATAATCAGGGTATATCCTTGACATGAATGACTTGGTACACCATTGGATAGAAGATCTTTGTTAACCTAGATATGTTCTTCTTGAATCTATGGATATGGATGACATTAAACTCATCATAAATTATATTCTTAGGATATTTAGGGGAGGTTTCCCAAGGTTCTTTGAAATTTGATTGGATTTTTCTAGTTATAACATCCTATAGATAATACATCATATAGAAATTTCCATCTGGCTAGTTAATTGTGTTACTAACTTGGTGATTCAAATTACCACTAATGATTTCCCCAATGGAAATGACCTTAGTGGAGGTGAGGATGGTGTATAAGAGGGGATTAAAAACCTCATTGACATAGGTTATGGTTGGGAAACCATAGGTTCTATTTTAAAAGGCCATGGCTAATTCCTAGCTTTTAAGTTAAAATTGGGATGGTAGAGATGAGTCCCTTGACATTGAAGGTGGTTGGGTCATGTGACCACTCTTAAAAATTACTGGTAACATTATTTGATGACATATATTGGTCCAATAGGGATTATTAATAATTTTCCTATGGGTTGGGAAATCAAAAATACTTCTCAAAAACACACCTACTAATATAAGCCATAAGTGTGTTGTTCTAACAGACATAATGTTTTTCCAAAAAATTGGCTATTTGTAAACAAATCATAAACTAGGTCTATATAGGGTATTACCTCTAGTTTTTCCACTATGTCATGTAATCCTATTGACTTGATAACCACTAGGTCCTACCTATAACTTTGTGTAAAGGCCAATAGTTTTTCCTTAGGACCACGGGGCTTTACTGCCTCAACTTCCTCCGAGATGGTTGAGTAGTGTTTGAAGTTGTGATTGAGAGCCACTTCATCTAATTTTGTATCTGTGTATTAGTTATATCTTGTAATAGAATATACAAAGGGGGGAGGTAGAAACATTGAAGAGGAATCCATTTCTATACACTTAAGCTCTGGTTCTTTAGAACTATGTAAATACTACTTAATTAGGCTAGAGCTTTATTTCACACTTGTAACTATTAATTTGATGGAAATGTGATTGTAATTAAATTCATTGATTTCATATATTTAACTTTAGATTCATTTGGCTTGTTGAATTAAATGTAGTTGACTAATTCATGTGGATTAATTATTCCAACAACTTTATGTCCTTTTTACTTTTGCTTTTTCATATTTGAATTTACTTTGTGACACACCATCTCTAATCTCTGTAGTTAGGTGACTTTTTATTAATTAGCCCCATGTGATTTTTCAAATTTAATTTAACACTTTTCATCTTCTTACTCTTCCCATAGGCATTACCTTATCATTACTATACCTTTATATAGTTTCAGGGACATGTGGCAAAATTTCACCTCCTCATTGCCTCTTGGTTATTTCTCTACCTTGTTCTATGATTATTACTATCTTAAGATCTTGTGATGGTGACACTTAGAAAAATCCCATAATCTCAATCTCCATAGGGGTATCATAATTCCTTTCATATTTACATAGGATCCAAGTGAGTGAGATGATGACACTTGGCAACATCTTGATGCTCTACTTCCCTAGAAGTGTCATACTCTTCCTTTTTCTATGAAAACTCGAAATGAGTGGGATGATGGCATGTGTCATCATCTAGACATTCCACTTGTTTGGAAGACTTAGATTTTTTTTAGAATTATTTGATCATAGTGGGTCTATAGGATTGAGACACGTGGATGGTTGTTGATGTTTTTCTTGCTTGGAACTTTTGTATACTAAAACTTTGATCCTGCTAGTCATTGGGTGAATGGGATTGTGACATTTGGAAACATCCCTATACTCTTCTTACCTGTAAGAATTATATATTTTTTCTTAAGTGTATAAATATATTTGGGTTAGTGGGATATTGTTCATGTGGCACTAATTTCTTTGAAGATCAAAGTGTAAAACTTTACCAAGTATAAAAATAGACTATGAAGCTCTGGGATGTTTGAGTTTGCACTAGACATTTGACAAATAAAAGTTAAGAGGAACTTATGTGAAATACAAGAATATTGAACAAAAGAGTCAAACATAAGAATTTTAGGTGAAACTTGAATGAACCTTCACATTTAGGAAACTTTTAAAAACTATTAATAGGTTAGCCTAAATATAATAAATAATGGCAACCTAGATATCTAAGGCAATGACAAATCTTATTAGCATTAAAGCAACTATTCTTAGTCAAAAACATGGGAATAATAAAGCTTAAGAAATAATATCACTCTTAAACATACAATAATCATAAATAAGTGAGTCACCCACCAGAGTTGATTACATTCAGGTTGAAATGGGCTCCTACTTGAAAATTTTGAAAGTGGGGTATGTTGGACACAATAGATACATAGGTAGTGTCTAATCATCATGGGGGTGATTGGGGTTAGTTCAACTAATTATGATCTAATATTTTCCTATTTATGAATATTGGGGATTCTATTTTTAGGTCTTCCATACACTTCCAAAAGTCAAAACATTTCATACACACCTAATTCAATCTACCTCAAATGATCATGAGTCGAGTTTTATTTTTTTTAGCCAGGGTTAAGACAAACTAGTTTAGGTCAAAAGTGATAGTAATTATTGACTCTAATGTGATTTTATTGACATTATTTACCATAAATTATAATTTTTAGACACTTTCATATCATAGTTCATGATTCCTATTTTATCTTCCTATGAGTCAACATAATAAAATATCAAACATAAATTGCTAATTTTTTTCATTTCATTGCATAATTAACCTCTTTTCAATCATTTTCACTTTGTAAAATTAATTAACTTACATTAATTATACTTGTAAAAATATTTTTTTATAATATATTTTTTATATTCCATTCAATTTATCAGAATTAGGGTTAATTACCTTTTAATCCAAATTTAGACAAACTAACATCCCCAACCCTAGTTATATGAAGGCTATATATGAGCACTCTAAGATGTGAGGGTGACCAAATCCAACCCAATGTGGCTGATTTGGCACCCATTAAATTTATTAAGGTGGACCCTATTATGTAGATTGTATATGTAGATGATGGTGGGTGTATTATAACATATACATGATGGTGGATGGCACACATGTGGGCCATTTTATTTCTTATTGTAGTAAAGGGTTCCCCTTAAGCATAGGGTGGAGGAGATGTGGGTGGAGAAATAATTTTTGGGGTAGAGTATTCTCCTGTGAGTATGTATATATATATTTTTAAGAGTATTTACATGGTTATTAGATACTTTGATAGATTTGATACTAATATCATGTGTGTTTGTTTTTTAGGGGATGATGAGTATTGGAATACTATAATAGAGGCATCCCTTCAAGTTTTTATGTGACATGTGCCATGTGAGGTAGTTCTTGGTGGGATATTAGATAATTATATGTATATCATGAGTAACCATATCCTCCCACCCCATTTTATAAGGCAGTGATAGCCACCGATGCATATGTAGTAGCTACATCATTGTGTGATGATTTAAGATCCCAAGAAGATGTAATTATCATTGAATGAGACCATCTTAGGGTAAAGTTAATGAGAAATTAGATGTATATATTTATCTATATGTGTACTTTGGTCAAAGTCTATTGGAAAAATATTTTTAATTACACCTTGAGCATGTTGATTTACAATAATAGGTGGATGTATGTGAGGATTATGAGAGGAGGCAATCCTAATCATGGTTGTAATAGGATGATAGTGGGGTTTCATCTTCAAAAAACTCATTATTTATTGAGAGAGATGTAGATATGGATGTATCTATAGATGTAACTATCAAGGGTCCAATTATTGAGTGACTTTACATATGTTGTAATTATGATATGATGTTTAAACATTTGATGTGTGTGTGTGTGTGTGTGTAATTTTATGAATTCTTTATTATATTATTCTTATGTGTCATTGATATTGCATATTATTTTAAGAGTTATTTCATTTTATAATTTGGATCATGTTATGGCATTATGACTTAGTGTTATTTTATTTTTTTATTATGCTCTTGTATCTGAAACAATGTGTCAATGTTACTATATTTTAATTTTTGACACATGTGTAATTTATTTTAAATTAGAATCATAGAATGAGTTTACCACCATGATGGAAATAAAATTTTTGTGCCATATTGATCATAATTTTTAGTTGCCTTATGACATGAAATATGTGGCTATGTATTCATAGATATAAACACAATTATATTAGTTACATGTGATACTTATGGTTTATATTGTTGATGCTCGTTTTATATCTTTGAATTATGCATTACATGTTCATATCTCTGATCTATATTTTTATGATTTTGATTTAGTACCCTTGTTTTTGTAATTATAGATGTAACTTTATCATGGACCATAGTGTCCTTCATGTTTTGGAATATTAATAACCCACCTTCAAAAGTAAGATATACACTCGTATTATCCTTATTCACTATTACATTCATTTTTTGTAACCATGAATGTCCTAAAATAGCATTTATTTTTGGAATAATATGATTTAAAACCAATAATTTATTCACTATCTTGAGTCACAAAGTGATTGGTAAGAAAATATGTCCCACATTCTATCCATGTGTATGTTTTAAAAATTTCTCCCTATATCATTTCAAATATTTCTCACTACATTCTAAACTTTGAAAAATAATTATTATGCATATATTATGTTATTGAATTTTATTTACAAAAGTGTATTTCTTGTATTTTCTATTATTTAGAGCTTAAATGACCATTGGTTCCTATTTTTGAATATTTTAAGATAACTTTATCTTCATAGAAGATGAAGAAATTGGGGTTTTTGTCTTATTTTCCACTTTTATGAATGTAATACTCATTTTATTTATAATTTGAGAAATATTTTTAGAAAATGCATAAAAATCATTATCTTGATATCTATTAATGCCCTGATTAGTGTAAAATGGATTTACTTTTATGTACTCAAGACATTGATAATGATGGTGGTAATTAGAAAGAAGAGTGATTAATTGCTTATCTAAACATTTCTATAGAATATCATGTGGTTGATATTTGAATATTTTAAAATGAGTGGTTTTATCTTAGTGAAAGTAGATTTATTCACATTAGGTAGTGCTTTATAAACTAGTTTCTTTCCTTTATTGAGTACCTTAACTAGTTCTTCCTTGATTTTAACTATTTCCATTGAATCATACATCATATGAGAGACTTTAATTGGAATATTTATTTAATATTTAAAATATGATTCCATTATTTTATTGGTTACTTCATTTTTAAGTAAAAATGGCCCTGATTCATTTGTATTAGTATCTTTATGTGCTACAAAATTAATATCACATACATATCTGAATACATTCATGTGTAATTGTAAAAAGAATGTAGTCATATAAAATTCAAAAAATGGTAGCTTGAGTGTGGCTTGTGACACCCAAACCATAGGTCCCTCTTTCTTTCTCTCCTGACCCTCACAAGTAACTTTTCACTAATTCCCAATCATCCATAGCCTTCCAGACTTGATCTTAGCTAAGCTAGACCCCTTTTTCCATGACTAATACATCCCCCTAGGTCCCATCAGCTCAGGACAATAGTGCCACACTTAGACTATAGTGTTGATGCCACTCTTATCTACTTTTAGTTCTCTAATCCAAGTGTATTTTTGTCCCTAATGGTTAGTTTTTTTTAGTTCCCCATCCTTTTCCTTATCGGCCTAATGTAAATACATTCAACCCATGACCAATAAATCCCTATAAAAGCCCATTTAGATATCAATTGGAGAGGGTTGGAAAATATCACTAAGTAAGAAAGAATACATGTAAGCCTACTCAAACATATCTTCCCAATTCTTTACATACAACTAACCAATACACTTACAAGCTTATCTAAATCCTTACACCAATCCTTAGCTACTTTAAACACATCCAGTTTGGCATTTTGCATCTTCATACACACTATTGCACAAAGCATATCAAGTGGGAGAACTACATATGGCTTGATCCCTCTTCAGAGTATTGGTATATAGGTAGCATGCCCACACAAGGGGTGTGAATACATGTTCAATGAATATTACAAACACTAACCCCCCCTCTTTCTTAAAATTAATAAAAGCATAATGGAATATAGGGTTTGAAGATAAAATCTACTCTACAGGGAGCTATACAAAATTCTAACTACCAAAATCTCATGGACAGGGTCACATAGACCTAGCAAACAAAACCTAGAAAGCCTAGATCCTTAATACAACAATGACAGAGGTGGAATATAGCACTAGTGCCACTCTTGTCCACTTTTAGTGTGCCTCTTCAATCATAAAATACATGTTATATCTTAATTTATAATAGTGTCCTAGTCTTGCACAATGAATATTAGCTAGTTTCCTACTAAGTCCTTTTTTCCATCTCTTATTACTATTTTTAGAAAGGTCAAAATTGCAATCTAGTTTACACAAAGTACTAAATTAATTATTGCATACTTATTTACTAATTTTACTACTTAGACCCTTTAACTAAATTAGGAATAATACACAAATATTCTTAAAATTGTTAAATCATTTGGTGAATTTGACTTACTATGTTTACACATAAAAACCCTATAAACCTTAGGGTAAATTTCATACTGATTATTCCTATATTTTTTTAATTTTTTAATTTCATATTAAAATAAAAAATTATCATGAAAATTTAAAATTTTGTAGTAATTTTAAAATAATTTTGTTTCAAGCCCTAGTTGTCCATACTAGGTCCCAGTATTTTCTTAGTAATTTTCCAATAATTTTCCAATTTTTTACTAGCATATTAAAATCATAAATTCACTTCAAATTTCAAAATGAAATAGTAATTTTTAAAAACATTTATTTTTAAAAACCCTATTTGCATCTTCTAGGTCTCTTTAAGTCACAAATTTTCCAATAAAATTTTGATGTTTTACTCACATATTTCACTTAGAAGTTCACTTTAAATTTAAAACTTTCATATTACATCTCAAAATAATCATCTTTCAAACCCTAGTTGCATATACTAGGTCCCATTACTTCTTAAGGTATCACCGTACATATTTGTGAGCTTCATATCCTTTTATGCGTATTCTAGTTCCTTTTTTAGATTATATCTGTTTAATATTTTCTACTATTATCCAATTTGTTTTCGTTATGCCACCTAATTTTATTGCATCTCTTCCTTTGAGATGAAGTGAAAGGCTTAGTGGCAATCCTCCTACATTCACCTTGATTTTTGTAGCTCGACCATATGCCATAGATAAATAACCAACTCAGGTTCTTGTTATAGATTCTACACATCTAGATTACACCAATTTCAATGAGGATAATTTTGACAAAGAGTAATATGAGAATATAAATGATGATACAAACATAGATGTTCATGATCCACCACATCAGATTCTTGATTAGCTTCCACCAATTATTAATAATGAAGTTGTCCTCAACAAATATTTGATCCTACAAAGTTTTTGAGAAAGACTCTAGGACCAACCCTGAGATCTTCCTCTTATTTTACAATCTATCATGGAAATCAAAAAGGCTAAACAAGTTGATTCTTCCATTCCCATATAGAAACCAATTATAAATGACATTACAGGGGTAACTATGTCTCAACAACCCCCTATAGTAGCCCAACCTGCCTCTATACCACTAGCTATAATTAGTAAATCTTTATCTCTTGATGTGGTAGTCCTTGTGCAAGAGATAAGATCTCTTCAATCCAAGGTGCTATATCTTGAGCAAGGTGATTCTAGACCTACATTGGCTTTAGATTCTTTTTCTATACTGCATACACCATTGGCACATCACATTTCTTCTACACCCTTGCCAAAAGATTTTATTCAACCCAAGATTACTTTATATGATGGCAAGGGTGATCTAGAGACACATTTGAGAGCTCTTGACGTAACATGCTTGGACTATGTACCAAAAAACTAGCTACTTACCAAATTATTTCCATAGAGCCTAAAGGATTATGCTTTATAATGGTTTTAAATTCTACTAAATCAGTTGATCAATGCATTTAATCCTTTATCCAACATGTTCTTAGCTCATTTCAGTATTATCATTGGTGATAAGATTTCTTATGCCCAAGTTGCACAACAAAAACAAAGGTCAAATGAGCATCTCATAGATTATGTTTTTTGATATAAGACTATATTAGTTAAGATGACTAGCCCCATGGCCAATCAAGAGTTACAATATCTCTTCAAACAAAGTCTCCTACCAACTTTACATGAATCAATTATGTTCAAAATATTCTCTTCCTTCACTGAATTGTGTCACATACTAAAGGAAAGATAAGTTAAACTAATTTCAATGGGAAAACTTGAGCACACAAGTATCTCAAAAACAACAAATAATAGTAACAATAAATTCCCATATAAAGTCAAGGTCAATGATAGAAAGAGTCAAAATCAATTGATAGTTAATGTGGCTTTAGAGCCCCCTCAGTGAGTGGTTTTATCAACACCTCCTAAGTGAACCTTCACCAATCTACCAGTTTCTCCAGCTAGATTTTTATAGTAGCTATTGGAATGTAACATCATATCTCTCCCTCCTATTCAAGAAGTTGACCCAAAAAATCCTATTCCATGGGGACATTATCAACATGAATTTTGTGAGTTTCATAGGGAACTAAGACATACAACATAAATGTATTAGTTTGAGACACAAGATATAGGATTTGATAGATGACAATCATATTGATCTTGGCACTTCAATTAAGCATCCTAAGGAAAAGAAAACATAGGATAAATATTTGAAAATATTCTTATACCCCTTTCCACAACATTCTAAACAAGAGGTAGAGGATGCATTAGGGGTTCAACATGCGTATCATGCACATCCACCACCAGATACATACAAGTCACCTTTAGTTGAGATACATCCTTTGAGAAACATGATTGGTGTATATAATTTTAGAGTTCAAGTTAGACCTTCCATATCCTTCTTAGAGAAATATATAGTTGAGGATGATTCAAATTATCATGCTCTCTTTATCAAAGCTTACATTCACAATCATCCTATTCATAATGTTCTCATAGACAATAAATCCAATGTGAACATGTGCACTATGACTTTATTACAACATTTGGGGTATTTAGAGCAAGAAATTACCCCAATGGACATAATTATCAGTAGATTTAATAGGCACATACAAATTTCATTGGGTGAGATTGCACTTCCTATACAGGTTGGTCCAACACATGTGGCCACACCATTCACTATCGTTCAGAGTGCAGGGGTTTTTGATATGTTACTTAGCCTACCATGGAATCAAAAAATTTGAGTAGTACCTTATAAAGTTTATATATTCATGAAATTAATTCACACTAATTAGGTTGTCATAGTTGGTGGAGTTCCATATGAGTTATAACTCCCCACTTCAGAGCCATCTTCTACTTTATAGTCACTAGTTTTAGTTCATCCTTCAGTTCTAGTTTCTCCACCAGTTATAGTTCCTCCTATAGTTATAATTCATACATATTTGAGGCATCCATCACCAGTATAGTGAGTTCATACACCTCCATAGCTTCAATATTTTAGATAATTTCTAGCTATAGTGTTCACACCTATGGTAGTATCATTGATATCTCTTGCATCTGCTCACATAACACATGTTTAAAGAGCATTTATTAATACCAAATGGGTCCCTAAGAGGCTTAAAATTTCATCCAATTCTTAGATTTATAGGGGGACCCCAAACTCAATTTCTACTTTAGAGATTTTAGAGCACTTATAATATATACATCTTTTAGAGCCACAGTCTCAGCATTTTCATCATGCTTCATGATCATGCATGATTTCTCTCCTTGATACAAGACACCATGAAAGAGAGTTTCCCATGAAACTCATCAGTTAGTATCATCCTTTCCTAGTTTGCTTGTACATAGTTTATTCAAATTTCTTTTACATAATTTCATTTTGCTTGTACATAGTTTCTCATTTTTTCTTGTACATAGTCACTTTATGATTGACTGTACATAGCTTATATCAAAAATACAAAAACATCCAAATATTCCAAAAATATAAAAACATTTAAATATATTTAAAATAAAAAAACATTTTGATTGTATGCATTATCCATGCTTTAAATTTATACTACTATGTTATACTTACATTTTTTATTTTAAGCTATTGTTTATCAATCTATCTACATTACCATGCTTCACTTGATCTTCTTTGAGAGTGTGCAAAGACATACAAATCCTTGATTGCTTCAATATACCCATTGAGGGGGCATCCTAATTCTACATCAATATATACATCAATATACATACCCACTAGGGGCATCTTCTACATGACTACACCACCCAAGTTATGTCATTCCTACACCACACACTCTAGTTATCATGTTGATGTACATTACTTACTAGCTTACAAAGATTACTCTATCGACCCTCACTAGTATATAACACATGTATTTTTTTTATCACATACCTAATTTTGTACTAACATGTCTTGCATACTTTAACTTCTTGCTTTGATTAGTTAGGTGTGATTGTATTTCTAGTAATTAAATGCTTTCCTTTCTTTTTTTGTATAGCTAGATGCTATTGCATTTATTAATTCCTATTTGTCTCATGTATGTCCCTTAGGACATTTGGCAATTCCCTTTGCTTCTATTTATTGTGTGTGCCTTAGGACATTTGCCAATGTCCTTTACTTCTATTCATGTGTGTGCCTTAGGACATTTGTCAATGTCCTTTACTTTTACTCTTCTATGTGATTGTGGCTTTCATGCCAACCTTGTTTGTTTTACGTATATGTGTATGTGGAATTTGCACATGCCTTATATGTTTATTTCTAGTTTGAGTGACATGTGCCCATATACCTTGTTTTCTTGGCCCCTTGGCCACCCTTGTACACTTATTGATTCTTACCTTGTGTGCTTGTTGCTTGTTTGCTTCTCATTATTTTCAATGCCATGATCTACATCATGCATTATCTTACTTTCTTGGATGCCATGGTGGACATCATGATCCATCCCTCCATGACAATTGAAAACTAACAACTAATAATTAACACTTGCTGTTCAAATTTAGTACATTTCACATATTAGTATATTGTTATATCTATCTAGACATACCCTTATTGATCTAACAATCTCTCAATACAAACCATGCTATATCTTGAGATATCTTGTCAATTATCATTATTATATCATGTATATTTTCAATATAACATACTTTTAGGGATCTTTATTATGAGGGAAATAATTATAAGGACTTCATTCCTAGCCTCAAAAGAGGGGGAAGTAAATAAGGGTTTTGTCATAGAGATCAAAGCTCATAATGGTAACAAATCTAGCTTTCAAAACACCCAAAACAACAACCAAACATCAAAAAAGTTAGAATAAACCAAGTAAATAGTGAAAATGTCAAAATAGTCATTAGATTTAGCCTAGGACAATATCACCAATATTGGAATATAGTGATTATGCCACTACTATCTAGTTTTAGTGCTCCTATTCAAATAGTAGAAAAACTAAACTTTATAAAAGCAAGCAAAAAAGTAGGTTCAACTCTAATTTTGCACAATTAGACTAGTATAGAATCAATAGTTTTTAGTACACCTTTTCTCAGAGAATCTAGATATAGGGGGAATAATGCATGGCATGATGGATCTCACTTCTATTTTTAGATAAAATAGTTGATATAACTTCTATATCAGAATCCATTTTCAGACATGAGTGATTGGGGGCAATGTGTATGACACATTTCTTTTCTTTTCTTTCTAAATTTAGCATTACCCAAGCATTATAAATAGTTCTATGACTTATTCCATATATAGGTCATTGGAATCATTTTGAAGTTGCTTTCATACAAGACATCCACATTTTGAAGTGGATTTCAAATAAGCCTAGTACACTAGTTTCAGAGTGGCTTTCATATAAGCCTAACCTTCATCTTTTAGAGTGGTTAAGAGTGGCCTAATTTTCATCATATATTTGGCTATCCAAAACAAAATTGTTAGATTATAGATCATTCATGGGATTCAAGATCAATCTCATTAGACACACATTACATATCGGTATCAGTTTATAATTTCACTTCATAGGGCAACAATGGAGCCAAAGGACTAGCTAGCCTTTGTATTCTTGAGCCACCTATTCAAAGGGATTAGACACATAGTCCAAAAATTAATTAGCACACTCATGATCACATAGATACATTTAGTGGATGATGATGGAGCTAAAGGGATAGCCTTTGCATTCTTGATCCACTTATAGGGAATTGAGCACTCAGTTTCATTTATGATATTAATCTTGGTACAACATCATCTAACATTACTCAGCATCATCCAACATCACTCATAATCATAATAGGTTTAGTATTGGTTTGCATACCTAGTGAGGAGTATTCATTCCTTTTTCTTCCTCTCTCTCTCTCTCATCCAACTTTATACATTCTTATTTTAGATACATCATATCTAATAAGAACTGATATACTCTTTGTATTTCATGTAGATTCATACTTCAAAACATGCTCTGTATGCACACCTAAAATCACAAAGCTTCATGAGCTTCACCCTTATAATTAAGTTTAAGTACACTTTAAATTTTTACTTTATCTTAGTATTTCATTTTGCTACATCACTAGAATAAAGGAGGGGAAATGTAGTCATATAAAATGTAAAAATTGGTAACTTGAGTGTGGTTTATGACACCCAACCCATAGGTCCCTCTTGCTTTCTCTCTTGACCCTCATAGGCATCTTTTCAATGATTCCCAATCATATGTAGCCTTCTAAACTTGATTGCAGCTGAGCTAGACCCCATTTTCCATGACTAATCCATCCCCTAGGTCCCATCAGCTCAATAACATATAACCACACTTGTATTATAATGCCAATTCCACTCTTTTTTGTTTTTGATTTTTTTATCCAAGTACATTTTTTGCCCCAATGATCAGTTTCTTCCAGTTCCCCATCCTTATCCTTGTTGGCTTAATACGAGTATATTTTACCCATGACCAATAGATCCCTATAAAATCCTATTTAAAGATCATTTGGATGAGGTTTAAAAATATCACTAAGAAAAACATAATAAAATCAAGACTACTCAATAAAATATTCCCTATTCTTTGCATACAACTAGATAATACACTTATAATCTTATCCAAATCCTTACACCAATCCCTAACCACCTCAAGTACATAAAGTTTAGAATTTTGAATATTCATACACACTATTTCACAAATCACATCAAGTGGGAGAAATAAACATGGCTTGATACCTCTTTAGAGTATTGGTATGTAGGCAGTCAAAATTGTAATCTAATTTACACAAATCAGTAGCTTAATTATTGTATATTTATTTACTAATTTTAATACTTAGAACCTTTAACTAAACTAGGAATAATCCACAAATATTCTCAAAATTGTTAAATCAAAGAAGTATAAAGTTTATGCATGGCTATTTCTTTGAGTGGATACAAAAGACCTCTATTGAAGATTCTTTTTTTTTTTCAAATCTAAGTGTTGATAAGTTATAAAACATAAATTATGTTTTAAACCTAAAATTTAATATTTGATAAGCTCACTATGGCCCTATTAAAAACATTATATATGTTCTAATGTGAATTTAGGTACCATTTTTTATCATAATATGATAAGAACACATCTTATAATATTTTAAAGTTAGGTAATGAGCCACTAGGTAGACTATAAATCCAATTTGAGGCATCTCTTATGTGGTTTATATGAAAATATTTTAGTGTATTGAATCCATCATTACCTCATTCTCTAAAAGAAATTGTACATTGAGTTAAATGAATACAATGATCTCTATGACCTTCAGATAAGGGTAGTATAGGCATAACATTATTCTTTGGATATAGATCTTTATATAAAACTCATGCAAGGGGTTGTCTTATAACAAAATTATATTTAACATTAACATAACATGATATAGTTTGTAAAGTGAGATCAATTAATTGTCTTTGAAGATCACCAAAAGCGTGCTTCATAGACATAATATGACTAGTATAGCTATTAATGGCTTGGAAAGGCTCATTCATGGGTTGTGATTAATCATCTAATTTAAACATTGGTATGAGAGGATCATGAAAAATATCATTAGATGGTTTAAAATCATTCTAAGACAAAATTAGTATATACTTTAGAATAATTTCATATCATATCATATCATATAGACGTAGAAATATCACATTGATTCTAAGTAGATTCTTGAGACTAATCACAAGTATTCTTATCATGATATTGGCACTGTATGGGTATAATATGTATATATTTATAATTTTAGCATAATGTTACAATAACATCAATTTGAAAATTTAAATTAATGGTATCAATATTTATTTGTACAAAATACATTACATCACATTTATTGCATCATTTTATATTTTAGAAGAAGGTAAAGAAGTATCAATATGTGTTACAACATTATTTATCACTTCTAAAGGAGGTTAAATACTATCAAAATCTTGTATACTATTATCCATATTTGAAGGAGAATGGGTCATGTCATAGGAATTTACATAATCTACCTTTTTTATAGAAAGATAAGGAATAACACACTCATTCATATCATTTATCTCTTATATGCAAGGTCTATGTTTTTGTATTTTATATTGAATAATGCAGTGTAGTATAGTATTAAACTTAAGAGGTAAAAAAGGTGCGATAATGATTTATTTTTAAAATTTGGATTCTTATGAGAGATTAATGGAAAGAATATATTCATTATCAACATGTTGTATTTGTTATTGTTTATGCAAAAATGAATATAAATGAGGAAAATAGAACATTGGTTTTTCAATTTTTAAATTAGTATGATCACTTACCCCTCACTATATTATTCACTCTTGTACCAGTAAAATTTATTTTAGTTAGTTTAACCATACTCATAATTATTGAGTATTATCATTGATGTCAAAGGTGCATCTTATGAAGGTTGATGCCAAAGGTGACTAAGGATAGTTGGTAGTGTGTGATATGATAAGGTACATGGAAGAGTTTTTTCATGAGAGAAAGAGAAAGATAATTTGAATAAAAGTAATGTCTTATGTTTTTCATGATTTATATCATTGGTAATGTCATCATGGAAGGTATAGGTAATTGATGTCAAGTGCATATGAAGCATAATCATGACATAAAGAGGTATGTGAATGGTGAAATGAATGAAAATAGACATGTGAAGGCTGTGTGGAATTATTTAATCATGTGAGTAATGTATAGAAGCATTCATGAGAGTTTTAGGATGAGCCTATAGGGGTAGAACATTCAGTTTAAGTTTACATCCAAACCAATCCTAGACCTTGCCTGGCTTAGTGACGTATGAAGATCAGATTTCAAGGAAATTATGCACATGAGAGTATGGAAAGAGGTGAGATAAGTTTTTTTAGGTATTATCACAAAGTTTTAGGTCAATATTTAAAGTAAAAGTGCACGAATCATTATTTTAGGCCTTCATGAGCTCACATAACGAGGTACTCAAAAATTAAAAGCACTTTCAAGCATTTGCTAGCATGTGTAACCTCTACATGGGAGTTTGAGATATTTAGGAGATATAGGGAAGGGTCCTAGCTTATATCTCTGGGAATCCATTTTGGATTCAAGTGGTAGTCCTTTATGAATAATCATTAACACTAAAACATGTGTTAAAACTCCCTAAAACCCTAATAAGGACTTGATGTGAAATATTTTGTTAAAATAGACTTAGAATGGATTAAAATTCATAGATAAGATATTTTATAATGTATTAAACTCTCAAATATACCTCTATGTGGTGGTGGTTAGTTAGATGAGAGAGGAAATGTATAGGTACATGACTATTTGTCAAGAAATTACTATAGCTCTCAAAAGTTGAATTGGTCAAGAAGAGTAAATGGATGGAAGAAGAAGATAGAGACTAATTTTAAATGTCCATGATGTTTTTTTGATAGGTTTTAGCCATAAATTTCTCTAAATTTGTCATCCAAGTAAGCCAGTCATAGATAGACCTAATGGTACAGATAATGTAAAACCCAAGCAGAGATGAAGAGACATATTTGAGGGTCTATGCATGATATATTGATGCAATATAATAAAAGTGAATGAATAGGATATATATTAATTTTAGTTCATGATAATTATTTGGATAATATTTATAGGTTAGTGTATGTTGTGAAAATGTTGTTCACAAAATGGTGTGTTTGGTTCAGATAGGACTATGAGACATAAGGTCAAGAAATTGGTATGTAAGACTAATATTTTCTATTAGACCATATGAATTTTATATCTAAGGATGTTATAGAGATATCATATAACAATTTTTATTCATCAAGAGTCATGAAAAATGTCTACACAGGTGTTGGATTCTTCATGACTAGTTTTTGAGGTGATTTGTCAGTTCTAAGAAACGAGTTACAAAGATGTTCTTGAGCCCTTATTTCTTGAGTGAAGGTATTAAAAGAATTTGGTGATGAAATTGAGGTCATGAATATTTTATATTCATGTTTATTTTTTCATGGTTGAGTATCTTAAGGGTGTTTAAGATTCATTATTTTAGGATAGACTTTTAAGGTACATAGGCCTAATAGGGTAGTTTGTCTTAAAGGAGCTTCCA
Source organism: Torreya grandis (assembly GCA_037957365.1). Taxonomy (NCBI): domain Eukaryota; kingdom Viridiplantae; phylum Streptophyta; class Pinopsida; order Cupressales; family Taxaceae; genus Torreya; species Torreya grandis. Next base: position 2,086,798 of record JARHVA010001913.1, read on the forward strand.
TGGTATGAATGAAGGATGAATGTCTAATAAATCATGGAAGAGGTTATAATATTTCATTAGATAAGTGTTTTAATTATTATTTTATTATTTTAGAAGGCCATTTGGGCCCAATAAGACCAATTTTTAGCATTAAAAGGGAAGACCTAATGAATTAGGTCTCCATGAGACCTAAAAGAGGAGGAAGGTGTAATTGAGTTATGGAAGAATAAAATGGGTTAAAATTACAATTTAAACATTTTAATAAGATGTCATAAGATATATTATGTGTCTGACCTAATAGGTTGAAGGTTTTTAGCCAACCAAGTGATGTGTGATGATGATACTAGTATATATAAGCCTGTTTAGGCCTATTTACATGTGAAAAAAGAAGCAAAAAAATGATGCATGGTTGAACTGAAGGAGGTCTTAAAATGAGTTATAGATCATAAAATAAGATCATAGGTGTGGTCATAATTTATTTATTGAGTAAAAAAAATTATATAAGGTTATCAAAATTTAGAGGTGGTTGAGTTGGTGCAGAGTCACTTAGGGAGTTGGTGCTTCCTTACAAGTAGATGCTTGCTAAAGCCTAGTCAAGTGGGTGATTGACTTTATTGGGGTTGTTGTTATAAGTAGATTTAGTGCTCAAATTAATTTGGTATTTTTTCATAGGACAATATTCCATTTACAAATATCATAGTGGGTTTTCTTCTCTTTGAGGGTTTCCTACTCATATATGTGTTCTCTTGTTTCATGCTCATATGAATGGTTCTTTATGCATTTCTAGATCACTATCTTGATTTCATGGTTAATTAATGTTAAAGTATAATTTAAAGAAAGTTTTTTATACATAAATTTACCCTCTTCTTAGTAATTGTGCTTCTAATAATTAGTATCAGAGCTTGGTCCTTTGAAGTAGGCCTAATAAGTTAAAGGAGATCTGAGAAACACAAACATGTCTAGTCATCAAGTATAAGGAGATTTATCAACCAACAAGACCCCTCTCTTCAATGGGACTAAAAATATTTTTTGGAGAATATTATTGAAGATGTATCTAATGTCCTTGGGATATAACATATGGAAATCAATTGTTGATGGATTAACTCCACCTCCTAAACCACCAAATGATGTAGTAGGAAAGTGTAAAAAACTATAAGGAAATGAATGACATCATATGTGGTATTTCAAAGGTAGAAATGTAAAGGTCATGAATTGTGATTAAACCAAAGAAATTTTAGAAAAGTTACAAACCATCCATGAAGGAGATACGAGAGTCAAGTTGTAAAAATTACAGACCCACCAAATTTAGTTTGAAAGTTTGAGAATGAAGGATGATGAAAAAATTTCATCCTATCTATTAAGAGTAGATGAAGTGGTAAATGTCATCAGAGTTCTAGGAGAAATTTTGAAAGAATATATAGTAGTAAAAAATGTTTTAATATCACCGACATTCAAGTTTGATTTAAAAGTCTCTATTGTGGAGGAGATCAAAGATCTCAACAAACTACAAATGGAAGAGCTTCATGGTATCTTAACTACCTATGAAATGAGAACAAGTGATGGAAGACCTTTCAATAAGGAAGATGCATTCAAAGTTGAGAAAAATTAACAAGGTAAAAAGGTCAAGGATGATGTTGATATAGACATTGATGGTGATAATATAGAATCCATGATTGTTAGAAAACTAAGGAAAGGATCATGTAAGTATAAGGGAAAGTTGCCATTTATATGCTTTAACTATGGTAAAATTGGTCACTTTGCATCCAAGTGCCCTAATAAAGATAATAATGATCATGATAGAGAGAATGATGAACATCATGGTGAGGATAAGAATTTTTATAATCTTGAAAAAATAAAAAATATCTTCAAGGAAGGTAATAAAGGGTCATTTAAGAACAAGATAAGTTTCTATACCAAAGAAGACAATAGCTCATCTAATATAAGTGATACAAGTATATCTGATAGTGATAATTATTGGAAATATTATCATTGATGTCAAAGGTCTAGTATTGGTGATAAAGGCCCCATAACATTTAATGGTGTTTTTAATATTCATATCTTGGATAATGTGTGTTAATATTTATTTTATATTAATGAATATATTTTTGGTTGCATAAAAGTTAAAAGAGGGCCCATAGAGAAGTCAAAGAGTCATGGGGTAAAGACAAAAGAGGAATGGGATGAATTTTCCCATGAAGAGTCATCTTGAGGAATTCTAAGAGTCACCAAGTGAAGACAAAAGAGGGTATGGCATATTTTTCCATGAAGAGTCACCTTAAAGAATTTTAAAGTTCACCAAGGTAAATTTAAAAGAGGAAAAGATGCATTTGCTTATGAAGGGTTACCATGTGACTTTTAAAATGCAAGGATACAAAGGGTCATGCCAGTTTGGCACCGTTTTATATGAGGATTGAAGGGTCACAAAGGGTGAATGCCAAAGGTCATTTAGAAAACTATAAATAAAGGCTTGAAAAGCCATTTGTAATATGTAAGAGAGTGCATGGTTTTGTAATTTTTTTAATATAAGAAAAGAGGAGAGAAAATCAAGAGATATTATAGAGTTCTATCATTTTTTGAGTAACCTTGAGAGATAGTTATGTTTTACATACAAGAGGGGTTGGTATTCCTGTGGGTTAATGATCACAAATGTTTTTAAGGGGTTGGTGCTCCTATGGGTTAGTGCTCAAAAATTGTTTCTATGTTGGTGCTTGACAAAGGGGTTGGTGCTCCTATAAGTTGGTGCTTTCAAACTTTGTAATTTGAATTGGTGCTCATTCATATACTTAAGATTTTTCTCCATGGTTTTTTCCACTTTAGGTTTTCACATAAAAATATGGTCTCTCTCTCTCTCTCTCTCTCTCTCTCTCTCTCTCTCTCTCTCTCTCTCTCTCTCTCATGTGGTGCATGTTATTGTTTTAGTTTTATTGCATATCTTGAATGTATGATTACGTGGATTAAATAAAAAAATTAGATTAAGTAAAATATATATAATATACTGAGTCACCCCCATCTTAGTATTTTTCATGCTTAAAAATTGGTATTAGAGCACATTCCTTTTGAAAAAAATTTAAAACTTGAAGGTAGATCGGGGAAAGCATGATGGTTGGATCACATGAAGGTTTTTCTATAAATAAGGCACCTTTGTTTGATGGAACAAATTATGGTTTTTGGAGCATAAGGATGAGGACTTATTTGATGGCCCTTGGATTAGACATTTGGCAAGTAGTGGTGGAGGAATATGAAGAGCCACATACACTTATAATTATTCCAATAGAAAAGAAGGCAAGTCAAAATAATGCTAAAGCTTTAAATTCTATTTTATGTGGTTTATGTGAATCAAAATTTATTAAAGTTATGAAATGTAAATTTTTGTATGAAACTTGGGTAAAGCTTGAGAATATTTACAAATGTGATGGAAAGGTTCAACAAGCTAAGATTCAGATTTTCAGAAGATAGTTTGAGAGTTTGAATATGTAAGAGGAAGAAAATATAGCAAGTTACCTTTTATAGGTTGATCAAATAGTTAATCAGATTCAAAGTCTTGGAGAAAAGATAGAAGAATCAATTATGGTATAACAAATTTTGAGATCTCTACCATTGAGATATGATGTAGAAGTTTTGGAAATTAAAGAGATGAAGAATTTATCCAAGCTAAAGATGGATGAGATACATGGTATTCTTACAGCATATGAGATACAGACTGAATAAGAAAAACCCTCAAAGAGAGAAGCTACTTTCAATACATCAAAGAAAGAGAAGGATAAGATTAAAGAATCAAGTGATAGTTATAGTGATGATGAAGATGACAATGGAGCTCTATTCATTTACAAGATGAAAAAGGGCACATGTAAATATCAAGAACAATTACCTTTTAAATGTTTTAATTGTGGAAAGATTGGACATTTTGTATCTAAGTGCCTAGATAAGGGTAATGGTGACAAGAAAGAAGGAAAGTATACATACAAAAATAATTTCAAAGGAAAATTCAAGAAGGGATTCAAGAAGAAGAGTTTGTATTCTAAATATCTTAGTTTAGTTGAAGATAGTGGAGTCAGTGATTTAGAAGAAAAAGAGATTATATTCATGGCCATACATGAAGATGCCTATGCAAGCAAAATTATAGATGATCAAGAAGAAAAAAAAGATGAAGCCAAAGTGAATCTATAAGGAGAACTCATTTGTGCCATAGAAGAGTTAAAATCACTTGAGAAGAAGAATCAAAGATTAAAGCTCCAGATCGAGAAAAATGAAAAGGAGTTAAAGGAAATAATTAAAGATCTAATGACATAGTTGTAAAAAGTAAGTGAAGAATGTGAAAGGTATGTTATTGAAATTGATTTTTAAAAAATAGATCTTGAGAAAACAAATAAATTAATTAATGATATAGGCACCAATGATTTAAAATTTGAGAATAACACTAATATGTTGAATAAGATATTAGAAAGTTAAAGATCAATGTCAAATAAGACAGGTATTAGATTTGAAAAAGAGAAAGGGAAGACCACTACTTTCACAGATAAGGTTAACATAGAAAAAAAATAACTATGTTGAAGCTCTTACAAAAGAAGAAATAAAAAGGGAAGAAGTTAAGACTATAGAGGACATCTCAAACATAGAAGGCTGGAAGGAATAGAGATACAAAAGGGAATTAGGTCAGAGATACACAAATAGGTCCTATTTTTATGGTTACTATTTTTATTGTAATGGATATGTTCATAATAAAATAGAATGTCAAAAAGGGGATAACAATTTTAGAAATAAGGAGAAGGAAACTCATGCAAAGTCAAGCAAAAGCCACAACTCTTTTGCTCTTATATCAATATTTAATAAAGAGGCCATAATATGTTACAAGTGTAATAACTTTGAACACATAGCCTAGTATTATAGAAGCATGTTTGATTTAGTCAAAAAGGACCAGAGTTTCAAGTCTCTATTCATCAAGAAGAAAGTTTAGATCGGTTAATGGTAGAAGAAACAACCTAAAAAATCTATGTTGGTATAGAAAAATTTGCATGTAAGAAATAAAGAAAATCTATGGTTCATTGATAGTGGATGTTCAAGGCACATGATAGGAGACAAGATTAAGTTCATAACCTTAAAGAATATCAATGGTGGCATAGTGAAATTCAAAGATAATACTACTACCAAAATTGCCAAAAAAGGTACACAAAGTTTGGATAATGGTAGAACTAAAATTGAAAATGTTTTGTATGTAAAAGGTCTTAAGCATAATCTTTTGAGTGTAATTCAAATGTGTGATGAGGGGCACACATTAAATTTTTATGCAGAAGGTTTTGAAATTAGGAGAAAAGATTTAGATGTGTTGGTTGTAGATGCTCAAAGAACATGCAATAATTTATATATGTTATTAGATATCAAAGGCCAAAGATGTTGTTTGAGTCAGGTTGAATAAAGTTGGATATAACACAGGAGAATGGGACACATAAATTTTGACAATCTTATCAACATCAATAAGAAGCAAGTAGTCAAAAATCTTCCAAATATTATAAAGCCATCTAACACACTTTGTGAACCTTATCAGCATGGGAAGCAGGCTAGAAGGTGGTTCAAAACAAAAAAAATTAACCACTTAGATGTTAGAGCTTGTTCACAATAATTTGTGTGGACCTATGAGAACTCAAAGTACTCAAGGTGAGAAATATTTCATGTTTCTTATTGATGATTTTTTACGTATGACTTGGTAATATTTTTAAAGAAAAAATCAAAAGCTTTCAGACATTTCAAAGCATTCAAAGAATTAGTTAAGAATGAAACCAATTTGAAGATTAAGTGCCTAAGACTAGATCGAGGAGGAGAATTCATGTTAGATCAGTTTATTAAGTATTTTGAAGACCATGGAATAAAGAGACATTAATCAACAGCTAGAACTCCACAATAAAATGGAGTAGTTAAATGAAGAAATAGAACAATTTAGGAGATGACAAGGACAATGCTAAATGAATCCAAGATACTAGATAAATATAAGAGAGAGGCAATTGGTAAAATAGTGCATATCTAGAATAGAGTATTACTGAGACTCAATAGTGACAAGACTCCTTATGAGCTATAGAAAGATAAACTAGCTATAGTTGATTATTTTAGGGTTTTTGGTAGTAGATGCTTTATAAAGAGAACCGATGAAAAACTTGGTAAGTTTAAATCTAGAGTATATGAAGGTATATTTATTGGTTATTTTTGAAAAATTAAAGCTTATAAATGTTATAAAAAAATAACCAAGAAGATAGTTAAAAGTGAAAGTGTCAGGATAGAAGAAGATGGAACGTAAAGAATCAGTGATCTAATAGATATTCTTGAAATTATTGAAGAGGAAGATTTTGAAGAATTAGATGAAGATGAGAAGGAGAAAAAGAACATGAAAACCCCATTAAAATATGTCTAAATAAATCATAATGAAAGTGACATCATTAGGGACATAAATGAAGGAATTTACACCATAAGAATGATGGTAAGTGAATATGAGCAAGTTAATTTCTCTTTGTTGTCCAAAATTTAACCTAGAACTTTTTTAGAAGCTAGACATGATAAGTATTGGGTTAAGACAATGGATTAAGAATTAAATCATATAGATACTTGGAAATTAGTGCCTAGACCAAAATATCACAATGTGGTAAGAACAAAATGGGTTTACAAAATTAAGTTGAATGAAAATGGAGAAGTGACCAGGAGTAAAGAAATATTAGTATGTAAAGGATATGCTCAGATTGGGGGAATAGATTTTGAAGAAACTTTTGCACCAGTGGTAAGGCTAGAGGCTATTAGAATGTTTCTTGCATATGAAGTGTTTAAAAATTTCAAAGTGTTTCAGATAGATGTCAAATCTACCTTCCTAAATAGGTATCTAGAAGAAGAGGTCTACATTGAGTAGCTTGAGGTATTTATTCTCTCAAATATTAGTAATCATGTATGTAGATTGAATAAAGCACTGTATGGATTGAAATAAGCTCTTAGAGCTTGGTATGCAAGACTTGATAAGTACCTAAAGGATCAAGGTTTTAAGAGAGGATTTGCTGACATTAATCTCTATATCAAAATAGAAGGTGAGCATCAATTGATTATTATAGTATATGTTGATGACATCATTTTTGGAGGAAACATTGAAAAGATGACAAATTTTTTTTTGATAGTATGAAAAAATAATTTGAGATGTCTATGCTTGGAGAATTGTCATTTTTATTAGGATTGTAAATATTTTAGTCAGATAAAGGAATTTTCATATCTCAAAGTAAATATGCCAAGAAAATGTTGAAGAAATGTGGTTTTGAGGATTTTTCACTAGTTGGCACACTAATGAGTACAATAAATAAGATGAGCAAGGATGAAGATTCACTTATTATAAATCAATCTTTGTATGGATCTATAATTGGTAGTCTTTTATATTTGACATCATCGAGGCTACACATCATGCATGCAGTAGGTATGATTGCAATATATCATTCAACTCCAAAAGATAGTCATGTTTAGTTGGTGAAGAGAATATTTAGATATATCAAGGGGGCATTGGATTATGGATTGTGGTATCCCACAGATAGAGATTTCACTTTGGTTGCTTATATAGATTTAGATTGGGTAGGCTGCTTGGATGATAGAAAGAGTACAAGTAGAGGAGATTTCTTCTTTAGTGATAGCTTAATATCATGGCTAAGCAAAAATAAAAATTTAGTATCACTTTCTACAATTGAAGCAGAATATATTGTAGTGGTATTATGTTGCACTCAAGTACTTTGGATGAAGCAAACTTTGGAAGATATCAAGATAAAATATGATGAACCTATTTCTATTTTTCATGATAACACAAGTGCTATTAATATTTCTAAAAATCTAGTGATGCATTCGAGAACAAAATATATTCCTATCAGATATCACTTCTTAAGAGATCAAGTTATAGATCAATAGGTTAAGATGGAATATATCAATACTACAGAGCAAATTGTAGATATTTTCACAAAAGCACTACTAAAAGACACATTTGAGTATCTATAGGAGAAGTTGGGAGTAATTTATTTTACTTCCTACCATTGAGGATCAACATCAGTTGAGGGGGAGTTAAGTGTTAGCTCTAGGTTAGGCCCTTTACCATTGATGTTAAAGGGAGAAAAGAATATAAATAGGTACAAGAATAGGTATAGGTGTAGAAATAGGTACAAGGAATAGGTACAAGTTGTTAAAATAAGGGGGAGTTACTGTATGTTTTTTAGATGACAGTATGTGTAGGTTGGCATGTGTAGTGCAGGTTTCAGGATGTGACAATTTTAGTTTGAGGTTTCCATCAATGACAAAGGGGGAGATTATTGGAAATATTGTCATTGATGTCAAAGGTCTAGTATTGGTGATAAAGGCCCCATAGAATTTAATGGTGTTTTTAATATTTATATCTTGGATAATATGTGTTAATATTTATTTAATATTAATGAATATATTTTTGGTTGAATAAAAGTCAAAAGAGGGCCCATAGAGAAGTCAAAAAGTCATGAGGTAAAGATAAAAGAGGAATCGGATGCATTTTCCCATGAAAAGTCATCTTGAGGAATTCTAAGAGTCACCAAGTGAAGACAAAAGAGGGTATGGTACATTTTTCCATGAAGAGTCACCTTAAGGAATTCAAAAGGTCACCAAGATAAATATAAAAAGGAAAGGATGAATTTGCTTATTAAGGGTCACTATGTGACTTTTCAAATGCAAGGATACGAAGGGTCATGTAATTTTTGCATCATTTTATATGAGGATTGAACGGTCACAAAGGGTGAATGTCAAAGGTCATTTGGAAAGCTATAAACAAAGGCTTGAGAAGCCATTTGTAATATGAAAGAGAGTGCATGGTTTTGTAATTGTTTTATATAAGAAAAAAGGGGAAAAAACAAGAGATATTGTAGAGTTCTATCATTTTTTGAGTAAGTAACATTGAGAGATAGTTGTGTTTTACACACAAGAGGGGTTGGTGCTCCTGTGGGTTGGTGCTCACAAATATTTGCAAGGGGTTGCTACTCTTTTGAGTTTGTGTTCACAAATAGTTGTTGTGTTAGTGCTTGACAAATGGGTTGGTGCTCCTATAATTTGGTGCTTGCAAAATTTGTAATTTGATTTGGTGCTCATTCATATACTTGAGATTATTCTCCATGGTTTTTTCCACTTTGGGTTTCCATGTAAAAATTTGCTCTCTCTCTCTCTCTCTCTCTCTCTCTCTCTCTCTCTCTCTCTCTCTCTCTCTCTCTCTCTCTCTCTCTCTCTCTCTCTTGTGTGGTGCATGTTATTGTTTTAGTTTTATTACATATCTTGAATTTGTGATTAAGTGGATTAAAGAAAATAAATCAAATAAAAGATATATAATATACCGATTCACCCCCCTCTCAGTATATTTCATGCTTAATGATGATAATGTTAATCATGATAGCAATGAAATTCTATTCATGGACATAAAAATAGATAATGAAGGTTTTTTAAAATGGAAAAGTCTTATGAAATATTAAGAATCAAACAAAGAAGAGGCTAAAGTAAACCTTGAGGTAGAATTGGTTAATTCCCTATAGGATTTAGGGTTACAAAGAAGGAAGAATCGTAAACTGAGTTCATTGGTTAAGGGTTATGAGGAACAAATCAATTTATTTGAAGAGAGACTAAGTAACAACACCAATGAACATGAAGAGATCATTAAACAGTTGTAAACTTAGATTGAGATTATCATTGTAAGTCTTAAGACCAAGGAGGAAGATTGCACCAAGTTTAGAATACAAATGGAGTCCTTGAAGGTAAAATTAGATCAGTTAACAATCAAATTAAAGACAAATCAAAAATTTGAAAAGAGTACTAAAATTCTTAGTGATATTTTGAATAGTCATAAGTCTCCACATGATAAAAAAGGTATAGGGTTAAAATAAGACCAAAAGGAAAAAAAGAAGAGTTAAACCTAAAAATGCAATGGACTATCAAGAAATGCTGGTACTAATAGAGTGAAGGCCTATGCATAAAATCTCAAATCAAAGATCTAAATTAACCATCAACAAGTCAAGAAGAATATAACTCCTTCAAGAGACAAAAAAGGTAGAAGTGCATCATTCAATAATCATCAAAAAATAATTCCTATTAGATAGACAAGGTATGTGAATTCTTTCAATGATTATTATTTATCATGTAATTAATATAGACATAGAGATGTGGATTGCATACATCATGATAGAATCAATTCCTCATGGAAGAATATGATGAATGCTCATTTCAACATTAGAAGAAAAAATAAAAAATATTACTATAATTGTGATTAGAGAGGAACTATTACAAGGGATTTAAAGATGAGGCATATGATGAAGATTAGTAAAGACAAAAAAGTATATAGTCATACCACTAAGAAGTGGATCAAGAAGTCAGATCTTATGGACAAGGTGAAGGAGTAAAAGACTAAAGGAGAATAATCTATGCTAGCTTAGACTACCTTTCATATCCAAGATGAATACATGAAGTGGTATATATATAGTGGTTTCTCAAGCCACATGATAGGGTACAAAAACAAGTTCATTTAATTGAAGAAGAATGTTTTAGGGATAGTGAGATTTGGAGATAACACAACTATCAATATTGTTGGCAAGGGTATCTTGAGTTTAAACAATGGTAAGACCAAGATAAAGAATGTGATATATGTGGAAGGCTTGAAACATAACTTATTTAGTGTAAATTAAATGTGACATTAAGGACACACACTAACCTTTCATGACAAATGGTGTGATATAAGGAAAGCCAAATCAGGGGGGATAATTTCTAATGTTAAGAGGACTAATAATAATTTGTATGTCTTTGATGAGATCAAGAAAGACAGATGATTTATGATCAAGATGGATGAATGTTGGCTATGTCACAGAAGGTTGGGCCACCTAAACTTTGATAATTTGGTCAAGATCAACCCTAAGAAATCATTGAAGAATATATCTAAAATTACCAAACCTAAAAATACACTTTGCAAGGCATGTCAACATGGTAAGAAAACTATAAAGAGGTTAAAGTATAAGGAGTATTCTACTAAAATACCTTTAGAGTTAATACACACTAATATATATGGACCTACAAGAATAAAAATCATTTAAGGAGATAGCTATGTCATGTTACTTAAAGATGACTACACAAGAATGACTTGGGTAACATTCTTGAAAGAAAATTTAGAAGATCTTGATAAGTTCAAGCCATTCAAGGCTATAGTTAAGAATGAAAATGATGTAAAGAACAAGTTATTAAGATCTGATAGTTGAGGAAAGTTTTGATCTAATGAATTTGATGACTTCTATGAGGTCCATGGGATAAGGAGACAGGTCTCAGCAGTTAGGACACCTCAACAAAATGGGGTAGTGGAAAGAAAGAATAGAACAATTCAAGAAATGGTAAGGACTATTCTAAATGAATCAAGATTATCTAATGGATATTAGAGAGAGGTATTGATCATTTTAGTCTACATTTTGGATAGAGGATAGATAAGTTTTAATGGAAATAAACCTCCTATAAACTATGGAAAGGCAGACCTACTAATGTGGAACAATTTAGAGTGTTTAGAAGAAAATGCTTCATCAAAAGAGATGATGAATTCTTAGGTAAGTTTGATTCAAGGTTTGATGAAGGAATATTCATGGGATACTCATCACTAATATTAACCTATAAATTCCATAATAATAGGTTGCATTAGTAAAGTTAGACTTCAATAATGAAGAAGAAATAATAGATATATATGAGCAATAATAAGAAGTTGAGGAAAGACAAGATTTAAAATGTCCTTGAAGATAGGTTCAGAGAGACCATCTTGAATCATAAATCATTGGCAATAAGTATGCAAGTATACAAATAAAGAAAAAATTGGTAACCTAAATTGAGAGAATGTTTCTCTATTATCTAAGGTTGAACCTAATAACCTTATAAAAGAAAGTAAAGGCAAGTTTTGGATTAGTGATATGAATGAGGAGTTGGACCAAATAGAAAAGAATAAGACTTGGAAACTATTTCTTAGGGCTATAGACAAAAATGTCATTGGTAAAAAAAGGGAATTTAGGAACAAATTGAATGAAGATGGAGAAGTTAATAGGAACAAGGATATATTAGTATGTAATGGGTATGCACAAGTAGAAAGGGTATAATTTGAGAAGACCTTTGCTTCATAGCAAGATTGGAGGCTATTAGATTGCTTCTAGCATATACAATCTTCAAAGGGTTCAAGGTGTATCAGATAGATGTCAAATTAGCTTTTTTGAATGGGAAATTAGAAGAGGAGGTGTACATAGAGCAACCTAAGGGTTTTTCATTATCAGGTAACAAGGATTATGCATTTAGATTTAAAAAGGATCTTTATGGTCTAAATCAAGATCTTAGATCTTTGTACACCAAATTTAATAAGTGTCTATTGGACTAAGGATTCGAGATATGAGTTAAAATTAATAATATGTACATAAATACATAAAATTATCATCATTTGATAGTGGTTATCTATGTGGATGGCATCATATTTGGTGGAAATAGTGAGATTATGACTAAGGCCTTTGTATATGTGATGAAAGAGTTTGAGATGTCCATGTTGGAATAACTATCATTCTTCCTTGGGTGATAAATAATTCAATCAAAAAGAGGTGTATTCATTTCACAAGATAAGTAAATAAGAGAGATGTTGAATAAATTTGAGATCGAATATTGCAATCAAATTATCAAAACTATGATCATAAGGTGTAAGTTAAGAAATGATGATGAATATCTAAAGGTCAATCAGACATCATAAATGTCAATAATTGGAAGTTTATTGTACACTACTACCTTTAGACCTAATATCATGCAAGTAGTAGGTATTATGGGAAGATTTCAAGAAGACCCAAAATAAAATAATTTGAAAGTAGTCAAAAGGATACTTAAGTATATCAAGGGTACTATAGAGTTTGGATTATGGTATCCAAGGAGCAAGGAGTTTAACTTAATAGCCTATACAAATATAGATTGGGCAGGGAGTCTAAATGATAGGAAAAACACTATTAAAGGAGATTTCTTCTTAGGAAAGTGCCTAGTATCATGGATAAGCAAGAATAATCCATTAATGGAATTATCTTCTTGTGAGTCTGATTAAATTGTAGCATCTTCATGTTGCACTTAAGTCTTATGGATGAGGTAGACCATAAAGGAGTATAAAGTGGAGTATGATAGTCCTAATCTTATATTTTGTGATGATATAAGCACCATAAGTGTATGAAAGAATCCAGTCGTGCACTCAAGGACTAAGCACATTCCCATTAGGTGTCATTTACAAAGAGAATAGGTAAGTGAACAAAATGTCAAGCTTGAGTATGTATCTACTAAGGCTCATATTGCAAATATTCTAACCATGCCACTTCCAAAGATAACATTTGAACACCTAAGATAGGAATTAGGTGTAATTCCTACCCCTAGTAGTCATTAAAGAAGTAAATTTCTTAGGGGGATATAATCAGGTGATTCATTAGCTCCAATAGTAGGTGATTAGTGCTAAGAAGGTATACAGAGACATGACGACATGTTGAAGAATATGGCAAAGGTTGGAAGCATGGTGGATGTTTGAAAAGATTAAGTAGGGAAATGAATATGGATATTATCCATTTATATGGCATCAAGGTGCATGAAATAAGGTGAGTAGTCTTGTGTAACTGATTCCTTTTGAAGTAGGTATGTGTGGAGATATGGGAAGCATGTTTGTATGATGCTTTATATTCATAATCCTTTGTATTGAGATTTTTTTTGGTTGCAAGAGGTGTGATCTAAGAAGTTACAGGTACCTCTTTGTCATTAATTTAAAAGGGGGAGAAATTTTAGAATGAGGGAGGAATAGTCTATTGAGAGAAGTTTCTGAGAGTGGTTGCTATCAATAACAAAGGGGGACATTGTTGAGTATTGTCATTGATGTCAAAGGTGACTAAGGATAGTTGGCAGTGTGTGATGTGATAAGGTGCATGGAAAAGTGTTGTCATGAGATAAAGATAAATAGAGAATTTGAATATGACTAATGTTTTATGTCTACATGATTGATATCATTGTTAATGTCAGCATGGAAGGTACATGCCATTGATGTCAAGTACATAGTAAGCATAATCATGACATGAAGAGGCATGTGCATGGTGAAATGAATGAACATAGGCATGTGAAGTTTTTATGGAATTGTTTGAACATGTGAGTAAGGTATATAAGAAATCATGTGAGTTTTAGGGTGAGACTATAGGGGTAGGAATTTTAATTTAATTTTGAAACTAGACCACTCTTAGACCCTGTCTCACCTAGTGAGGTATGAAGATTAGATTTAAAGGAAAGTATGCACATGAGAACATGGATAGAGGTGATATAAATTTTTTTAGGTATGATCACAAAGTTTGAGGTTAATATTTGAAATAAAAGTGCATGAATCATTGGAATATTATATTTGAAGGAAAGTATGCACATGAGAACATGGATAGAGGTGATCTAAATTGTAATAGGTATGATCACAAAGTTTAAATTTAATATTTGAAATAAAAGTGCATGAATAATTATTTTAGGCCTTTTTGAGCTCACAAAATGAGTTAATCAAAATTGAGAAGCACTTTCAAGAATTTTTTGGCATGTGTAACCTATACATGGGAGTTTGAGATATTTATGAGAGATGGGGAAGGGTCCTAGATCATATATTTAGGCATTGGTTTTGGATTCAAGTGGAAGTCCTTTATGGACAGTCGTTAACACCAAAACATGTGTTAAACCTCCCTAAAACTCTAATAAAGACCTGATGTGAAATATTTTGTTCAAATAGGCTCAAGATGGATTAAAATGCCTAGATAAGATATTGGATAATTTATTTATCTCTCCCATGTACGTCTAAGTTGTGGTGGTTAGTTAGATGAGAGAGAAAATGTATAAGTACAAACCTATTTATCAAGAAATTATTGTAGCTCTCAAAAGTTGAATGGGTCAAGAAGAGTAAAAGGATGGAAGAAGAATATAAATACTCATTTTAAATGTATATGATTTTTTTTGGATATTTTTATCCTTAAATTTTTCATCCAATTAATCTAGTTATAGATATACCTAATGGTGCAGATAATGTAAAACCCAGGTAGAGATGAAGAGATAGGTTTGAGGGTATATGCATGATATATTGATGTAATAAAAGTTTATGAATAATTTAATTATGAATTTTAAGTCATGATAATTATTTAGATAATATTTTGAGGTTAGTGTATGTGGTGAAAAGGTTGCTCACAAAATGGTTTGTCTGGTTCAGATAGGACTATGAGACATAAGGTCACGAAATTGATTTGCAAGACAAATTTTTTCCATTAGACCATATGATTTTTATATCTTAGGATGTTATGGATATCTCATAGAACCATTTTTATTCATAAATAATCGTGATGAGTTTCTACACATTCATTGGATGTCTAATTCTTCATGACTGGTTTTTGAGGTGATTTGGCAGTTTTGAGTAAGCAAGTTGTAGAGATGTTATTCAAACCTTATTTATTGAGTGAAGATGTTAAAATAATTTGGTGATGACCCTAAGGCCATGGAGAATATATATTCATGTTTTATTTTTCATTTTTGAGTATTTTAAGGGTGTATAAGCTTCATTATTGTAAGACATACTTTTGAGGTACACATGCCTAATAGTGTAGTTTGTCTTAAAAGAGATTTCATGATATGAATGAAGGATTTAGGGATAATAAAGCATGGAAGATTTTATAATATTTCATTTTATAAGTGGTTGAATGGTTTTTTTATTGTTTGATAAGTCCATCTGGACCCAAGAAGATCAAGTTTTAGCATTAAAAGGGCAGACCTAATGCAATTAGGTCTCTATGAGACCTAAAGGAGGAGTAAGGCCTAATTGAGTTGTGGTAGACCAGAAGGGGTTGAAATTATGATTTAACCATGTTAATAATATTTCCTAAGACCTATTTTGTGGTTGACATAAGACGTTGAAGGTGTTTGGCCAATCAAGTGATGTGTGACCATGAGACTAGTATATATATATAAGGCAGTTTAGGCCTATTTACATGTGTCAAAAAAAAGAAAAAAAATGATGCATGGTTGAGAAAAATAAGGTCTTGAAATGAGTTATAGAACATAATATAATAATTTAGGTGTGGTCATCATTTGTTGATTGAGTAACAACAATTTTAGACGGTGATCAAAATTTTGAGGTGGCAGAGTTGGTGTTGAGTCACTTACGGAGTTGGTGTTTCCTTGCAAGTATATGCTTGATAAAGAATATTCAAGTGGGTGCTTGAATTTATTGGAATTGGTGCTCCAATTTGAGTTGGTGCTCAACTAAATTTGGTCTTTTATTTCATAGGAAAATAGTCTATTTTCAAAGATTAGAGTGGGTTTTATTCCCCTTGAGGGTTTCCCACTCTTATATATGTTCTCTTATTTCATGCTCATATGAATGGTTCTTTATGCATTATTAGATCACTATGTTGCTTTCATAGTTCATGAATGCTAAAGTATAATTGAAATAAAGTTTTTTAAACACTGATTCACCCCCTCTTAGTAATTTTGCTTTCAATAATAATTATAATCATATATATCACAATAACATTTATCAATGATAAAAGAAGCATAAATAATTATATAAGTGTGATAATTAGTCCATTCATTATCATAAACATAAGGTAGAGCACTGCTAGAGAGAAGAAAATATAAAGGATAAAAACCATTAGGAATTTCATAATTATATATATTTTTTGAGAAATAATAGATAAAATATGAAAAAAATGAACCCTACTATTAACAAACAATCAATAATACCAATAAATAAATGATATCAATAGTTGTGATTAGGCAAGATGTGTTTGATTTGTAGGCTTTCAGATATACTAATCCTAGGAATAAATAGTGCATAAATCCCAAATAGAACTAACTATGGAGAATTACACCATACCATTATTTCACAATATCATGTTTGGGGTATGTTGAGAGTAACTTCCCAGGGCTAATCATTTATTGGTGCAATATAGGGACAAATGATTGGAAGGATTCCTAAAATTGAAAAGTAAAATTTATACATTTTGGATATACCATGAGGTACTAGAAACTATATTTCATATATAGTGTTGTATAATGTCTTGAGCATTATGTAAATACCCTTTAAACTATGGAATAGATAAAACTAAAGACTTATTTTCCAAGAATGACAACTCATATGAATTTTACAACTACCAAAACATAATTCTATAAAAAGCAAGCAAATGAAAAAAATGAAATTTGAAAGTCAACAATAGAAAATAAATGATCAATAAAAAATGGATTCACGAACATGTTTTCCCCTATTTTTTATGTAAAAAATATAATAATCATAAAACTATTGAATAAGAGTGTTAAAGGTGTATGATTCACTAATAAATTTTGATTGTAATTTGAGAAATATCAGAATATGCTATTTTTAGAAAATATTAAGTTGAAATGTACCTAGATCAGATCCATAATTTTTTTGACTCTTTATAATGTCTAATAGTGGGAATACATAGAGTATAGGACTATAACTACACATGAGCATAAACATAATTTAAAAATATCTTTGGATAGGTGCACACTCCTTGGATAATAACACAAGCATGTCATGTCCTTTGAATACATACTTGTCCATATTGATTATGATTGATATCTAAAAGTTAAAAAAAAGTGAGAAAAAATATAATAGCTCAGATTCAAGAACCAAATCTGAGGGTAATCTAGGACATGGTCGCATTCCATGGATAACAACATAGGCTAGTCATGTACTTTGACCAAATACTTGTCCACATTGATTATGATGAAATTTTTACTATTTCACCACCAAAACCTATGTTGGTTGAAAATGTTAATGTACTTATAGATCTAGAATGTCTCATGGAGGTACCTATAATTAAAAACCATAGTTACTACACACAAACCAAATTATTATCAAATAGGGAGGGTGTTAGGTCAAAGGGATTGAGTTGGAATGATCTTGATCAATCCCCATTGAATGAACAAGCATTACATTACATTTCCAATAATATGAAGAGGGACAAAACTCATATTTAGTTATCCAACTAATGTATATGTGTAAAATTTTGAGAGTAAGTCTTGATTCTCTTTATCCTATTTTACCCTTGGCATAATTATGTACAAGTGAATTCATCCTTTGTTAACCTTGAATCTTGTTCAATAATTATATAGATAGAATATGTAATAATTATATATATTTTAAGAGTGTGGAGTGTCATCTTTAATACATTGTAATAGAATTTTATTTATATAGCTTTTAATTTTTAAATAAGAGTACTAGTGTCACACAAAATTAAACTACATAATATTTGATGAATAAAAATAATGACCCAAATATATTGTGCCAAAATAAATCTAAAAGTTATGACTGGACACATCCATGCTTCATAGAGATGTATATGGGCCCAAACTTGTTTGGAAACAATTTTTTTTATAAAAAGGTAAAATACTAGAATTGCAAATCCATATGACAAATTGTAAAGATAAATAAAAAATGGACAAACACATTAAATATATAAAAATTACCCAAAGAAATGCACTAATAGATACTTTATTCCTCATCAATAGTCTATATGTGGAAAGTTGCAATAAAAGATATTAAATATGGGTTTTTATTAAAATTGGGTGTCTACAACTATAAATCATTCAAGTGATTCCATCATTTTTAAATATTTTAAAGGCCTATTATCCATAGGACATGTATATAAACATCCACATAGTACAAATTTTAAGAATCAATGTAGGATGGATGGGACAACATCCATAACATTAATCTAAGGTCTACAAGTAAAATATTATAATTTAGATGGTTTTACATTACTTTAAATGAATTGGATAATTCTTTAGGTCTGAGCGTTAAATAAAACATAATGGTACCCATTTCTTGATGAAACATGTTGTAAAAACCCTTGATTTTCATATCATATTTATCAATAAAATATGTATAAATACTAAGTGTTTTAAGGAATTTAATTCTTCAAATATTTATCCCAAGCCTGTTATCTATTATCAGCATATTAACCCCATTATTTATGATTCATACTTTAATATAGTAGGAGGTTTTGTCCTATAACCTATTAAGTGCATAAATATTTATTTTTGAATAAAATTGTATCTTCACATTCCTATAATGTCTTAATAATGGATGCAAAATAAATAGGTTCCATTTTAACTTGTAAAATATTATCAATGGTTGATTTCATTAACAATTACAATATTTATATTTTTTCATGAGTATTCTTAACTTTATCTATGATTGCATAGTCTATAGTTGTATTATCTGATAATTTAGGTGGTGTAAGGAGATTAATGGAGATATTTTTATTTCCTCCACTCTCCACACTAGGATTGTGTATCCTACCTATACATGTTCTAGCAATAGTTACGTTTATATAATATACACATAATTATAATAATAGTTGAATTTTATTGGTTATTATGATCATAATATTTTGAATAAAGAGAAGAAAAAGAATTCATACATTTTAATTTCTTAAAATAGTTTCTAGAAAAATACATGATTTAATATTCATGTAAAATGTGTTATACAATAAAGCTAATGATTATTCATGTATAGTAGCATATCTAGATGCATTGTAATTTGAGTCATCAATTTATTTTTTATAAGAATGAATATTTGATGGTGTAGACAATCATATTTAAATATTTAACATACTTGAATTTTTCTCACATACATGAATATTGTGAATGTTCTTCCTTATCCATTCATCAATATATGGGATTAGTCTTCCCAAATTAATATAAATGCTTCACATAGTTTTCCCAGCCTCTACCTAAATAACTTAAAATCATTTTAAGTCTATCTCTAGATGTCGTATAATTATTATTGTTTTATTGATAGGTCCACACTTCCTCAGACAATTATTTCACTATGGACCTCTCCACTTTGGTAAAACCTACTTGCATGTTATTTAATGACTATCTTACCAAATTTAAATGGTTCATATGGGTCATGCCATATATTTTTCATGTTTTTTTAGAGTAAATTTAAAAATATTCAAATATATTAACATATTAAGCCTAAGCCTATTAAAATATAGCCTTTTAGATACTAAAATCTGATTTATATAACATCTTAATGTTGTGCACTTGAAAAATACCTATTAGGGCTCTACCCTTCACTTTTAGACATTTTGGTTGCTGAAAGACTTCCATTCACCTTCTCATTATGCCTAATCGATTAAATTTTGTTTTGACCTATCATTATGATGGCCCAATTCTCATGTATAATAAAAAAAGTTTAAAACCTGATATATATTTGAAAATATTTCAAATCCTTTGGGTCAGCTGATTTTTTTAATTTAATCCTTATGTGAGATATTTTCAAAAAATGTGTATAAATACAAAACAAATACCATTCATCTTTAATAGTTCATATTCAAAAATATTACCAAGCACACATCTAACAAATCACCTTTCAAGTATTCAAAATTGCCTTGTTCTTCCTTATTTTTATATCAGTCATACGATTAGTCATATTATAGGTTTGAAGCATTCAAAGAGTAGTCCATGATAATTATTTTTAAAGTTACAAGCAATATCATTGAGTGCCCTTGCATATAACATATTTCACCCTTGTGTACACACAAGCTAACACTTAAAATAGAACTACATATGTATGAGGCCCTATTCAAAGTAGTAGCTATGTAGGCAGAGCTCATTGACAAGGGATTCCTTGAGGTCAACAATACTTCATGAACCCATTGTCCCATTTTTGGTAAGGTAAAAAGACCTAAGGTGAAGATCTAGGGTTTAATCCATAAATAGTCATCTACAACCTATGCATGTGAATACAATATATCACCAAAAAGGAGATAAAAAACCTAGAAATCTCTAGGTGGTCACTTTACAATATAATGAGTATTATGTACTAGATAGTTTCATTGATATCATTATAATTGTGTTGACGCAAGTGTTCTAAGGCTGATGCAAGTGTCCAAGCCTCTAGAAATAATATTTATAGAATCTAATGATTGGACCTTCATCTTATTCCTACTTGTTTCCACCTATGCATATCTCAGATCTACCTATGTATTTGAAGATAAGCTAAGTATTATCTCTTCTTAATATTTATGCAATCAAATTACTATTTTGATTGTACTTTAATTTTTGGCATAACTCAACATTTTAATTCAAAATATTCATTTTATTTGAGTTATCAATTAATTGTCCTACTTTAGAATAGTTCTATTCATCCTTGTGTTTAATCTATTCTACCCCTTAAACCCACTACCACATTTATCAATTAATGGTTAAACATTTGGTGAACCTGACCTCTATGTCTTCTTCTGCAAAACTTAGCTTGCCTTAGGGTTTTTTGATTTTTTTATTATAGTAATTATTTAATTATACTTTCCTTATCATGTTGGAGTATTAACTAGCATATGCATATCTCACTTTTATTCTTCTCATCTTAATCTTTAGAACATTTAAAATGAATAAAAAAGAACCTACTCTTCACCCTAAGGATGGTGACAGTTACCATCCATCTAACCAATTACATGTTATGACTGATCCAAGGGGTAAGATATCCCATCTTATGATTTCAAATTAAGTTGAATAAAATATCCTTATTCAAACCTCTCCATCTTTCACATATCATCTAGATGTATGTGTATGCATATTCAATCTGAATCACCTAGGGTTTGTGCTTGTGAATCCCTAAAAGATCAAATCATCACTATGATCAAGATAATAGAATAATTTTAAATAATTTTAGTTAAAATAGCACCTCACTGGAAAATAAAATTACATACCTATAGAATCTGAAATATGCTAGTGTTAATCATATGTTTACATCTTTATCCAACAATGTTGTGCCCAACAAGGTTTCATATCAGAATAAAAAGATAAAAGAGAATTCATCTATAAAATGTGATTAAAAAAGTGAACAAAAGGCTAATAAGTGATTAAGTGATATTATAAGAAATATAATAGAAATAGGTTGATCAAACTACCTCCTTTATATCCTCTAAGAAGATCAAAATACTATTGTACTTATCAAAGAATGCATGGGCATAATATAAATTATTATTTGGATTTGAAAAAAAAATCCAAAGTATAAATTATAGTATAAATCCTATAATAGATACTTAAATAAATCAACCCACTCACCTTATGAGTACATCTCCTAAAGCACAAGTGAAAAAAAATATAGCTACCAAAGGACAATTCAAAACAAAAACAATTGAAAATGAAAAAAATAGAGCAAGAAAATATTCAAATGATAAATCTAGAGTAATAAATGTTACAAATAGATCAATATGAAAAAATTAAAATTTCAAAAGGCACAAAGTGAAAGGGAACAATTATAAAATCAATGTATTACAAAGGCAATGTTAAAAAAAGATCAAGAACATATGTTGATAAATCATACTCAAGATAAACAAACAAGCATTCTAAAAAGAGGGTTAATAAAAAAGGACTTTTCAATGAAATATATGCATACAAAATCAAATTATACAAATATGATAGCTAGGGATCCAAGCATCATATGTATTTGATATATAGACGCTCAAAATGGTATATCATAAGTTCAATAAAAAAATTAAGAGGTTAACTCTCTCCTATGATAAGGATTACATTGATGTTTATGATCTTAATAATATAGAAGATTGGCATGATCCTCATGATACTAATTATTAATAATATGAATATGACACCCATTATACATGGCTTTCATAGAGGCATCCTCTTGATGAGATCCTTAGCTTCTAGTAGCACTTTTACCTTGTCCATAACACCTTTTCTAATCAGACTAATATTTAAAAATTAAACAAATTAAATATTCCAATAAAATATAAAAACATTAAAATAAATCAAAAATTTAAAAATTATTTAACATACACATGTTTATTAGCTCATTGGCATCTATTTTGTTTACTTTATCTTAGTAGATAACATATAATTTTTTCTATAGACACATATGTTTCATGTATATTTGAGCATGATATAGGCATACACCAGATCCATGATACATGCACATATAGATGTTGGACCTTCCCTCTTCCCATGTGACACTATGTTGGTAACATCCACTTATTTGATCATGATCGATACATGGCATATTATTTTATGATCACTTTTACATTATCATGTTGATATTATATACTAACAATTATACATGTATATAATCATGTTTACATATTACACTATGTAATTTATATGTTATGTTACATGGCATTTTTTTGCTAACACATATATACAAGGACTAGTATGAAATGTTTATGTTGGTTGCTTATACTTCATTTATTCACATTGTCACTTCCTTGAGTGTACTCATTTTTTGATATTATCTTGATTGTGGAAAATTTGAATATGTTCCTTGCTTATAGGACCCTTTACCTTTAATTTTTATATATTTATTCATGGATATTTTAATATATCCTCCCTTCAAGTGCGTGATATTTGAACATGCACCTTGTTTGTAGTTTCCTTAGACATCATTTTGTGTGACATTGAGTGCTCTTGTGTACATGTTTGATTATTTGTGGAGATTTTAGTGTTAATTTAAAGACATTTAAATGATCCATATCATGAATTTTAGGGATTATTGTGATCACATACTATGATCTTCATTGGTATATCTATTTAGACATGCTACTCCTATATGCTACATGATTCATACAAAAATAATACTATTATCTTATCATTTTAAGGTAAGGTGACTAATATATTCCCTCACATCAACTCAAAAGGGGGTAGGGTATTATTAGGGGCATGTAATATATACATGGATCCACACATACATAGTTGGTATAATTTGATACAATTTACATGATTCATATACACACTTGGGTCATATTCCTATACATTAACACCAATTTTTATAGATTTGGGATAATTTTTTTTCCAAATTTGTGACATATATTATACATAATTATAGATAAAATGTTGATTTTTGATAGATAATTCATCTTGAGACACATTAGAGGTGCATATTACATATAATTTCACGAAAATTTACAAATACATATTCAAATTTATTCACTAAAAAACACTATTTTCACCAGGAAGCACTATTTTAAGCCTTTCATGTCTATAACAGTTGGATCCTTTTAGTAGTGTGGTTGAGATTAAGCACACTAAATGGAATAACACTATTTCCCTTTTATAGTTTGAGTTAATTATACCATTTAGCTTGGTTTTATTATACTGTCATTTGAGTTATGCAATTAATATTTAATGATCTCAATGGCTATGCCATATCTCACTCTTACACCAGATTAGGGGCATAATTACCCTAAGATACTCATCTTAAAATATTTAAGGTTTAGATTTGAACCTCACTCATATCCAATGCTTCATAATGAAGCATATTTAAAAATCAAAGTACTAAATGAAAACATGGTTACATTGACACATGTGTATTCCTTTTATGTTATCTTTACCTTTCAAGCATCTCAATTATTTGAAATTTTAGATGATATGAATTGATTTATACTATAACATGATCTTGTTTATAAGTCATACACCAATAAAACACTCAAATTAGGCTCAAGTAAAGGTAATGTATTTTATACACACCTAGGTACACATTTATTTCTTTTATACTAGGAATTATATCCTTATGGATTACTAGATTAAGGGGGCAAATGTAGATACTATAATCTAGTTTATATATAATCTAACTTGTAAAATTGACAAAATATCTATCAAGAATCTACCCTTTAGATCTAGACCTTATTATTATTGAAAGGATCACATTTGCCATCTCACTTTACATAATTTCTTATCTTTTTGTCTGACCTTATTATTATGATGACATAGATCTCTTATATAGGAAAAAAATCCTAAAATATGATATGCAATTAGGTAAAGTGAGATGGCAAATGCAATCCTTTCAATACATATATATGTGTGTGTGTGTGTGTGTGTGTGTGTGTGTGTGTGTGTGTGTGTGTATACATATATATATATATACATATATATATATATATATATATATATACATATATATATATATATATATATATATATATATATATACATACACACACACACACACACACACATATATGTATTGAAAGGATTGCATTTGCCATCTCACTTTACCTAATTGCTTATCTTTTTGTCTGACCTTATTATTATGATGACATAGATCTCTTATATAGGAAACAAATCTTAAAATATGATATATATATATATATATATATATATATATATATATATATATATATATATATATATCCTTCACTATCAGCTTTAGATCCTTAAAAAATTCCTAGCCTATTAGACACTTGTATCCCATATAGGGACACACTTGTATTGACATAATTATCTAAATTCTTATATAGTGTCCATATTTCAAAAGTCATATAATTTAAAAATATTTAAATCCTATGGGCCAACCTATTTGATTTTTATAACCCTTTTGTGGATATTTTCAAAAGATGTGATATAAATACGAATCTAATATGAATCATTACACATCTAAAAAATACCAAGATATCATCTATTTAAGATCATTCAATCAATTACACAACTGAGTTATACCACACTATTCCTTCTTATTTTCATATCAATCATAAGAGAAGTCATATTACATGTCTCAAATACTCAAATAACAACCCATGAGAGGTATTTTTCAAGCTACAAGATAGATAATTCCATGCCCTTACATATAAAATTTGCACCTTGTGCACACACAAACCAACACTTAGGGGATAACTAAATATGTTTGAGGTACTCTTTGAAGTAGTGGCTATGTAGGCATAACTCATTGACAAAGGGGTCATTGAGGTTAACTCAACTTTGTGAGCCCATTAACCTATTTTTGGAAAGGTATAAAGACCTAATGTGAATATCTAGGGTTTTAATCCATAAACAATCATTTACAACCTAAGGACATGAATAAAAAATATTAATAGAAAGGCAATAGAAAACATAGAAAGTTCTAGATGATCACTCTATAATATAGTGAATATTTTTTATTGGAAAAATTCATTAATATCAAGATACCTATGTTGATTCAAGTTTATTAAGGCTAAAGAAAGCGTCTAAGACTCAAGAAATAATATTTACGTAATTTTACAACTGGACCTTGGTCTTGTTCTTTCTTTTTTCCACCTCTACTTATCTCAAATTTACTTACACATTTACAGATAAGCTATGCATTAGCTCTTCCTAATATTTATGTAATCAAATTATTATTTTGAATGTAATTTATATATTTGGCATAACTCAAAATTTTAATTCAAAATATTCATTTATTTGAGTTTTCAATTAATTAGCCTATTTTAAAAAAAAATCTATTCATCCTTTTATTTAAGCTATTCTACCCTTTAACCCTATCTCCACATTTATCAACTTAGGGTTAAACAAGCCTTTATTTATATATCATTATAAATCATTCTAAACATTTAGATTAACTATCATACATTTTCCAAATATTAAACCCCTCAAAGGAGAAATCCCTAAGATAAGTATGAATACCTTTGCAAGGTCAAACCAATAGGTTATCAAGTGTTGAAAGCTATACACATGATTGCACTGCATGTAAGTATTAAAATAATTTCACATAATTAAATAGGTTGGATAAATACATTGAGTTTGAATTCCCTCTTTGAAGTATTATGATGTAGGAACATCCAAAGACTTAAGCAAACTTGCATCACCAAAAACTGAGTGCATATTTTCTTTTCTATTGTTTACTTTGTCCTGGTTTTGGTGTGATTTATTGGAGGAGGTTTTCTTGGTTTCCATGTTGGTTTTCTCTTTGTACTTTTCAAGTTCATGTTGGCGATGTCAACATTCACTTGTAACATTAATCTATAAAATTTGTTGGTTGTCTTGGTAGATTTTTATGAACTTCCATGTGGAAGACATGTTATGATATGAATAAAATCCTTTAGAGTGTCCAAGTGGAAAGAATATTATGGGCCAATTAATTTTAGTATGGAAAGGATATTTTATCAAGTGGGGGAAAATATAATTAAAAGATACATTTAGCCAAGAAAATGTTTGAGGAAGATATTCATTTTTATGTCAAAATAATGAGCATATATAGGTGATGGAATTTTGGTAGAAGTTTAATAGACAAAAAACAAATGGGATTTGTTTCTTTATTGAAATGTTTGGTAAATGGAAATGGCTAGGATGAAGATGAAATGTATAAAGAAGGAAAATATTCATTGGGAGAAGACCATGGGTTATTCCATTCACACCTATAAGGAAAAATGACATTCATTTTCAAATCTCTTGGTTGGCTATTTACTGGAAAAGAATAAAATTGTCTTGTTTGTGTTTTACTGATATGCAAGTTAGCCATATGTTGTCAATGTGAGGAAAAAGGTATCTATAATTTAATAATGTAATGTATTATTTACTCATTATTATTTTAAAATAACCCTAATTATAGCATGTTTTTCTATTTAATTCCACTATGTTAAAGCAATGAACTTGATATTTAACATAATATAACCAAGTATATGAAAAAATAACTATTATACATAAGTATTTTAAAACCCCTAAAACATTGGATTTAGATATAAGCCTTAAATGGTCTCCCCATTATTATGATTTCACCAAGTGGTATCGGATCAAGGTAGTGTCCTTGTGGTTATTTATGAGAAAAATCCTCATTATGGTTGTATGCTATGAGAGAGATGTTTACTAGTAGTTTTCAAGTTGTTGAGAAGATTGCATAAGTGGTTGAAATTGAGTGAGTCATACAAGAGTGAGGGATTTTTAAAGAGACTCAATTTGGAGTCCATTTCATGTTATGAAATAAGATTCTATTGATTCATAATGAGATATGACACACAAGAGAAGGGCACATGAGATGGGTGAGTTGATAAAGATGCTAAAATTATTCCATGTAAGGATGGACATGATGGGAAGGACCATACATGGTGATGAAGGTGAAACTAAGTGTGATGTTGATTAGGAAGAATGGATGGTGGGGTTAATTTCCCTACAAGTGTGAATAGATTCTTTGGATAGAGTCCAGACAAGTACAGGAAAAGAGACTAGAAAATTAAAGAGAACAATCGAGGTGATGGTGAAGAAAAGATGTAATCCTTGAAAGATATTTTCTTATTTTATGGAAATGAAAATCTAGAACAACTCATGACTTGGGTAGTTTATCTTGAATTTTATTTTATGATTGAGATGATTTTTGACCCCATGAAGGTGAAGGTTTCAAGAAATAGGTTGAGAGGAATTTTACAAGTGGATTGGAAGGATCTCCAAGTGAGGTGATAAGGGAAAGGTAAGAGGAAATTTTGTGATTGGGAATAAATAGTTTATAAGATATTAGGTTAATTTGTGCACCCAAAATTATAACTGGGATGATTGAAGAAACTTTGTGTGAAGAGACTTGAGAGTGTTGGTTGGAATCATATTACCAAGAGGGGAAATATGGATGGGGATTTTTCATGTGAACATCTATAGAATACTTTTAAAATTAGTATGGAGGTGCATAGGTACACCAATGAGTAGGTTGACTTGGAAGGAAACGCAGAGAGGCTTCTATATGTAGAGATTGGTTTTAATTTTATGAGACATGTGATACACTCATTGATGGATAAATAATTATAAAGGATGATGGACATGTGATAAAATGTTTACTAGAAGTTGGAGACACATTATGTAATGATGGGAAAATAGTTATGGAGTTTCATGAGTGGGAAAATTATAATTTTTCCTTGGTTAGAGATGGTAATGAGCTTACCAATTTTTAATTGGATGGTAGTGAGATCGAGGAAAACCAAGCTATGATGCATGTTTATATAAATTAAATAATTGAGATGAAATAAAATTTCATACATGAAGAGTTAAATGTGAGTGAAGGGAACTACCAAGTAGAGTTGTAAGTTTCCATTATAGACTATTTGGATTTGGATGTTGTGAAAACAAGTGCACACAAAGAGAAGATTATGAAGTTTCAACCATGTGTAGAATTTGAAATTAGAGGTATAGATTAGAATAAAACATCCATGAGAGTTGTGGATAATGATCCATTAGCAGCCCATGTTTTGGGTGAAATATATGAGAAGCATGCAAGCATTGGAGAAGGGTTAGATAACATGTCTTTGGATCACGATGAAACAATTGTTAAGGTGATTAAGGGAAATCTTATTTTCCATAATGTTTTTGTATAAGTCCAAATATAGAGAGATTAGCAAATAAAATGACTAAATGTGGTGTAGTATAGCATGCTCATATGTATGAGAGGTGAAGTGAAGAGGATAAACAAGATATGGATATGGAAGTAGTGGATGAAGAGCTAATCAGTGTTGATGTTTCAAATAATGTAGAGTGCCTTCAGGTTAATATGGAGATAAGGGATTGTGATAAATCATGAAAACAAGTTGGTTATCAAGAATATATACAAGTATAGACTCATTTTTAATTATGTGTGGAAGGAGAGTTGTCCCTAGAACAACTGAATATTGTCTTAGAGAGTGGGAAAAATGATGGTGAAGGATTTGAGAAAACTAATATTGATATGCATTATGGAGTAAGATTACATCATAGATATGGATGAATTAGAGTGATTGACCTTGATATCAGTGATAGTACATGTTAAAGAGCTTAATTTTGTAGGTATGTAGATCGAGTCTCTTGAGCTCATCAATTGGAAGGAGTTTCTAATGTGTATGACAACCTAAGCATACATTTTAGGTGTTGAATTTGTAACTAATATGGAAATATTGATTAATATATCAATGTAGATAATTAAGGATGTGAAGGTAAATATTTTCCTTGAGGTGATTCTTGATGTTAGGGTCTATCACTTGAATGCCCTAGTGTATGTTGATTCAATTATGTTGAGATTGGGAGTAAGAGATGAGATTGCATCCATAAAATAACAATTGCAAACATGGATATGTGATGTTTTAGAGGATCTAATAGTTGGTTGGATAAGGTCTGAAAAAAATCAAGTGAGATTTAAGAGGATGTGGATGGTTTATGGTGGGCTTGAGACCACATGGGAGTGTGTGATACATGAGAGAGAATCTTGGTGGTGGTGTATGGATGAGAGTGGGTTTCAGCCCATATGTGAGTTGAATGTAAGATTGATATTCCTTTGATAGAGGAGGATGAATGATGGTGGGTCAAAGCTAAAAAATAAAGAGATTGGTGTCGATAAAAACCCAAAAAGAATGAAAGAAAGAGTATTATTGTGAATAGAATATAAGGAAATCCAACAAGTAGGAATTGGAAATGGTGAATAAAAGCAAAGAACATTCAAGTGATTTTATTGGTATGTTGGAAGGGGATGCCATGGTCACTTTGCCTCATGATAAAAATAGTATAGTTTTTACTTATCCCATCAATGTGAGATGGATCTCACATTTTAAAACCTTGGGTGTCTAATGTAGGAGCATCCAAGGACCTAAATAATCTTACATCACAAAAAATAGGGTGCATATTTTCCTTTTAGTTTTTTTATTTTATTTGTCTTATTTTCAGTGTGCTTTGTTGAAGGAGGTTTTCTTGGTTTCCATGCAAGGTTGTTTTTTGTACTTGGTAGGTTAATATTGTTGATGTCAACTTTAAACTACAACATTCATATCAAAAAGTTTTTAGTTGTCTTGGTATATTATTATGAAATTCTATGTGGTAGACATGTTATGACATGAATAAAATCCTTTGGAATGTCCAAGTGGAAAGAATATTATGGGCCAATACATTTTAGTATGAAGATGATGTTTTATCAAGGGGGGTAGGACATAATTTAAAGAGATATTTAGCCAAATTTTTTTTTGAGGAAGATACTTATTTTTAGGTTAGAAAAATGAACATATACAAGCAACAAATTTTTTGTAGAAGTTTAGTTGATAAAAAGTGAATGGGTTTTGCCTTTTTATTGAACTATTTGGAAAATGGAAACACTTGGGCTAAAGATGAAACATATGAGTAAGGTTAAAAGACATTAGAATATTAACATGGGGTAGTCCATTCATTCATACAAGGAAAAATGGGATTCATTTTTGAATCTCTTGGTTGGCTATATGCTATAAAAGACCAAAATTGTCTTATTTGTATTTTATTGGTTTGCAAGTTAGTTATATATTGTTAATGTGAGGAAAAAGTTTTATATAAGACCAGTAATGTAATGTATTATTTGATACTTATTGTTGTTTAAAATAAGCTTTATTATGGCATGATTTTCTATTAGGAAGATAACTAATTGTTTGACAAAATGCCTATGTGTTCATGAGTGTTTTTAAACCCATAAAACAAAAGAGTTATAGGTAGGGATTAAATTGTCTCCCTCTCCTTGTGCTTACACCATATTGGATATATAGGAAATGCTTAGCCATAGGGGTTGGATGAGGTTATCTTATCTCTTCCCTTTCACTACTATCCATATTTTATGTTGGTCCTACAATGCACAACTAGGGTTTGAATAAAGGACAAGGATAAAAGAGTTTTTTTGGGGATAAAAAACATATGCATAACATGGAATCCATTATCAAATGAAATAACATAAGTTATAATTGTCATATATAAACACAAACATGTAGGATAATTTTGCATCCTGGAAGATAGTGTCACACTACAAAGGTAAAGTAGTACAGACTTGTCTAGTCTCACATAATCACTTAGTTTATATATCTAATTATTCATATGATAATTCCAAATTTTTTTTGATGAGTGCAACTTTTAATAGACTTACCCACACTAAAATTAGGCTAATTACTCAATTTCATTAATGTTTTCTATAGATAGCAAGTTTGTATATTATACTAGCTACACTCATATTATGTGTATTGAATATCTTATGTAATATTAATTTTACATAATTTTATATTATTAGGGTTTCAATAATTATAAAATATTTAAAAATATTGGTGAACCCGATGTGAAATTGATACTTTTTCTATCTCAAATAATGAAGTTCCTAGAGAGTAAGAATAGAAAGAGGAAAAAATTCCTTCAACAAATACTCAAGAAAAATAAATATAATGTAATAATAGAATATGAACATGATACTCATATCATATAACATATTTTTAAAAAGTGAGAGTAATAAATCAATTCCACCATATGGTGTAGTTTATTTTACATACCCTACTATAGAACAAAAGATGTCTGGAATGACATGTATAAATTATAAAATTAACATGGAAATATGTTGTAATATTACAACATATATGATACAATACACATAATTTTGATTGAATCATTGGTTAGCTAAAACAAGTGTACATATTCTATTGCATTGACAATTCTTCTATCTCTTAAATGTTTTTCCAATTGTCCCTAGAATTTTTATTATTTATCTTTATTTATACATCTATGACATGTATCTTATGATGATACATATTTTGTAGTAGATTCATCCCAATGCACATTCTTTACAACATGGTACATTTCTCACCCCCACATATTGACTAACTATATATTTTATGAATTATATTGAGATTTAATGATCACACAAATTTATATATACATATTACATGAACATACATTTATTATTTCTCACTATGGGCATGATTATTTTTATCTCAACATACTATATTGAGATGTATTATTGTGATTCATATATACAATGCTTGAATATTTCTTTCCTTGACTTCCTCCAAACTTAAATATTACTACACTTATTTAATATTATTCCTTGACACATGTAAAAGGTTATTTGGATCCCTTACAATATTACATTATTAATAATAATTACACTTAGATTTTCTTGACTACACATATTAATCCATAAACTAGGTGGATATTCCACTCTAAGTTTCACCAACATAGGCCCCTTTCAAGTCAAGATGTTTCCCTCAAGTTCTATACCACAAAGAAACACCTAAGATGCATACCAACTCTTACAAATTTAATCTACAACATAAAAAATAATATTCAGCACCTCACATACAATATTCACATGCCACATACATTACATATATTCTTCCAATCTCTAAACATCCTACCACTCCATATATGATTGTAATCAACATGCTTGCATAGAGGTGTAATAAAAAATGTGAAGATATTTAACCTTTAAGGATGAGTATTAAGATCTCTTAAATGTTTGTGTATTATCCGATTTTTAAGGATTTTGAACATGTAAGTAAATGAAAGAAACACATCGACCACAAAGAGAGATAACACAAAACCTACTTTGGATAAACTCAATGTGAGAAAATTTCAACAAGAGTGAAGCCACACTTCCTCATATCCACTATGTTCTACAATTTAAAATATTTTTGACTTATTAGGATTATAATGAAAAACCAACCTTATAGATCCCATACTTGTAATGATATCTACAAAATGTAGTGGAAGACCTATCAAGAAAGGAAAAACTACTGAACTTAGTGATCTCAGTTGTGTGGTCTTCACATATTGAACTCATCTATCTCAACTATGTCCTTTCCAACAACTAAAATTAGATATATTAACTATGTAGTCCTCCTTAATATATGTATGTATTTGGATTTATTTCTGATGTCTCCTCTTATTTCTCTTCTAATTATCTCAGCCTTTCCAAGACTTGTATATATCCTTTCCTAGCCTTAGAAATCATCAGTACTCAATTGACCCACCAAAATAAGTGTAAAGATAAAAAATGTTTCAATACATATGGAATAAAAGGTCAATAGTTGGGCTATAGATATTACAATTTGGGATCTATAGGTCATTAGTCTCAACTCTTGAGACCAACCATACATAAAGTACGCTAACTTTAGAATTCCATAACTTTTGCATACAACTTTGAAACAACATGCCACTTTTTTGTAACTTATTTAATTTTTTATGCCAAACATATGCTAATTTATATTGTACAATAGAAAATAAAAATTTATAGGTCTTTAGATTTTATAAATTAATCATGTTTGACATTTGATTGTTTTACCAACTGAGTTGGATGATATACATGAAAAAATTTATGATCACAAGCCCAAAATTTAAAGGATTTTGGGTCCCACAAAATATGTCAAAATAAGATTAATATTTACCTAGTGTCACCCAAGTGACTTACCAAACTTATTATCCTCTTGAACAATACCTTACTAAGGTTCCAATATAATTAGCTCTTGGATAGTGCCTTACTCAAGTTCCAATATGATCAATTCTTGGACAATGCCTTGCTCAAGTTTCAATTTGATTAATTATTTGACAATACATTTTTTAGATTCCAATCTAATCATATTTTGGACAATACCTTTTTTAGGTTTTAATCTGATTAATTCTTAGGCAGTACTTTGTTAAGTCTCTAATCTGATTAACTCTCCAATATATAGGCTTTCAGTGCCAAGTGGTGAGGAAAATCCTTTCCTAATTTATTTTAATTCCATTTGGAATAAATTTTATCTCCCCTTCTTTATGCCCTTTCCTTAATCTATAGTGACATCTTTATCCCATTCCTCTTGTGAAACATGAGAAAGGATCTACACTTAAAGGTACAAAATAAATTATTTGTTTCACATATAAGGCTCAAATAAACACAAATTTTAAAATAAAAAGGAGTCGTATCCAAGTAAAAACATTCTTAATTTTTTTTGGTTACCTTTAGAGTCTTTCTTCACTCAATCAAAACCATACCCTAATGCCACAAGGAAACTTTGCTGAAATCCATGTTGAACATGTATTGATCTACACTTTTCAACTCTCTTAACCTTTATTTCTTTTGAAGAGTTATTTTTTATCCAAGATAAATGTTCATCCTTTTTCATGTCACTTGGATGGTTGGTCAATCAAAGACTTTGGGTAGATACCACATCATAAAATCTGACAATGTCTTACAATAATAATAGTAATAGTGCAATTTGAACCCACCTTGCTACCAATGAATAAATACAATCTCTCCACTAAAATTTTCTATCTGAGTAATGGGAAACATCTTAAAAAATGGTCATACCAAAAAAACCACCATAATAAAACATAAAAAAACCTAATACAATTGTGTAAATGTGTTATCAAACATTTTACAGCAAAAAGATAACCTTCTGTGATACCAATATGATCTATAAACTAGGTGGATATTCATCTTTGAGTTTCACCAACATGGACCCTTTCAAGTCAAGGTGTTTCCCTCAAGTTCCATACCACATAAAAAATCTAAAATTTTGTTTTAAAATTTGCATTATAGCTCTTATGATTTTCATATATAGAATACAAAATAATATGCAACCCTTCACATGTAATATTTGCATACTACATATATTACATAAATCACTTCACACTTTAAACATGCTACCACTTCATACATGATTGTAATTAATATGCTTACATAGAGGTGAAATATAAAATGTGAAGTTATTTAAATTTTAGGGATATGTATTGAGCTCTCTTAAATTTTTTTGTATTAGCTCAATTGCAAGGAATGTAAATATGCAAGTGAAGGAAAAAAACACATCAACGATAAAGAGATATAACATAAGACATACTGTATATAAACTCAATGTGAGAAAACTCTAACAAGAGTGAAGCCATGCTTCCTCATCTTCATTATGTTTTATAGCTTATAAGATTTTTGCCTTCTTGGGATTATAAGGAAAAACCAACCTTATGGATCCCATACTTGTAATGATCTCTATAATATTTAGTGGAAGACCTCTCAAGAAAGGAAAAACTACTGAAATCAATTATCTTGGCTATGTAGTATTCAACTACGAAAAGATCTCAGCTATGTAGTCTCCAACTACTAAAATCAACTATCTAAACTATGTAGTCCTCCTTTTTGGATGGATCTCTTTGTATTTATATCTTATGTCTCTTACAATTTCTATTTTTATTATATCTACCTTGCCAATACTTGTATTTAACCTTTCCCAACCTTATACACTACCAAGAACTCAACTAACCTGCTAAGATAAGTGGAAACATCAAAATTTATTCCAATACATGTGGTTCCATATGTCAATATTTGAGATCTAGAGATGAAAAATCAAGATTTGGAGATCATCAATCATATCTCTAGAATTCATTAGTCACAACTACCGATACCAACTAGAAAGAAGGTCTACCAAATATTAAAGGCTACAAATTTTGCATATGACCTCGAAACATGTCATTGTTATTTAATTTATCTAATTTTTCAAGAAAAAATAAAATATATAATCAAAAATTTATTTTTATGCCAAAATAAAATGTTTTATCCTATACAACATAAACTAACATTTTCTAGGTCTCAACTATTGGAAATAAGGAAACTAATGTGAAGCTCCTGAGTACCTTAGGAGCTCTTGGAGTAAGTAAGGTATTATACCTAACATAAGATATAAATTAAAAATAAATAGGGGTGATATACATTATTTGAAAATTGTATTATATTGAAATTTTTTTTTGCACGTAATAGTTATATATATATATATATATATATATATATATATATATATATATATATATATATATATATATATATATATATATATATATATATATATATATTCATTAGACTCATATTCAAAAACTTCCTTCTATTATAGCTATTTACAAACAAGTATTCTTATTTAGAACTAATGATACTTTATTTTATGTTCTAATTCAACTAATGTTCATACACACTCTTCTCTATACATTATATTTTTGTTATTCTCTATTATTTTGTTCATTATACTCTATCTCTTGATTATATTTGGAGTTGACTACTACTATAATATGTTATTCTTTTATCTTGCTATTGCACACATTCTATTTTTAAGGCTACTCTATTTCTTTTATACTGATTGCCATTCTAATTTTTTCATCTCACTTATATTAATATGGTTTCCATGTTATGAATATATTATTATTCTATTCATTTTGTCTCTTTTATTCAATTGTGTTCTCACATACTTCTCTATTTTCCTGCTCAACTCAAATGGCTATGAAAATTTAAAAAAATCAATTTTTTTTACTTTTAATAATTTGTTTTAAATTTAGGTGAGGGAGGTCAATTGTATTATTTCAACACTCATTTTAATCTTAACCTTACTACTATTTTCTACTGAACATTTTTTCAACCCATAAATTGTCTTGAAATCTACCTATGAACTATTTGTGTGCCTCCAGAGCTGACTGTGGATCTTCAAAGCCCTTCTGTGTACCTCTAAAGCTATACTTTGGACCTCCAAAGCTATACTTTGGACCTCCAAAGCTATTTTGTATGGATAAAAAGTTAATCTAGAGATGATTGTATTGAAACATGTATGGCTCTAGAATTACTCCATAGCTACTTGTATGGATCCCTCTAGAGCTTAGGGATTATTTTATATTTATTTTATTTCCTAATAAGAGGGTCTCCTTTAGTTTTATTTCATTTTATTTTTTGGTTCAAGAAGACAAACTAACATTCTTGTAATGTCAAACATAAAAAAGTAAAGACAAAAGTCTTATAGGTTACAATATAAAAATGTAAAGGTTATCACCTTATGACTATCAAGGGAAAGGTCCCTATTAAAGTATTAAAAAAACTTATCTCCAAGGGAGCACACAAATAAAGGAAGTTTACATTATTATTTTCATGTCAAGGGAAAAAAATATTAACACACTAAACATCATGGTGGGTTCAATAATATTCAAAAAATAGATTAATAATATATTTTTTATTCAATTATAATATTATTTATCTAGCAAAGAGTCATAAATAAACATGAAGACATATGTGAAAGCCACCCTAATCTAACCTATGACCTAGGTGATGTAGGGGCATCACCCTATTTGATAAATTTGGCTTGTTATTATAGTTATTGAGTATTTAAGGGGTATTTTTAGTCTTTAATATCCTTTTGGAATAATTTATAGGTCTTAGGAGTGCACAAAATTTGAATTGGATCTCTCTAGGTATTTTCCCACCAAAACTTCCAATTCAAATTTTTAAATTTCTTTCTTTGGTTTTATGGTCTAAATCATGTTTATGATAGGATAAAAGGTTAGATTTTGGTTTGTTTATGGGTATATTATTTTTCAAGATGATTATTAGTGGTTTACCACCTTTTTGGTCATATTTGTCATGTTAAACCTTTTGTAATGTCTGAAAAGACTAATTGTTCAAGTAAGAACCTATATTAGAGGTAAACAAGATTAAGTTAAAGAATTTATAGGAACTTAAATTTCATGAATATGTTATAGGGAATTAATTATAAAATGTATAGTAAGCTTTATTTCTCCAATAAACAAAGAGAAGGTCCAATTTTGCAAAGAGAATGTTTCTTTCCTCAATTTTCTGTGTATGACCATTTTAGATCAATAATACTAATGAATGAAGAAAGTTTTAAAGAAAA
The DNA here is from genome assembly GCA_037957365.1 of Torreya grandis. Lineage (NCBI taxonomy): Eukaryota > Viridiplantae > Streptophyta > Pinopsida > Cupressales > Taxaceae > Torreya > Torreya grandis. The sequence continues at coordinate 2,124,957 of JARHVA010001913.1, forward strand.
TTGTGAATTAATCTTGAGACTCTTGGTAAGTGTGATTATGTATATTTTGATTTATTAGTTTATTTTGAGTTACATCATTCATATATAGGTTTAAAAGAGACAAATTCAAGCCTTAAGAATTTTATGTTCGACACAGTCAAGACCCTAGAGAAGCAAGGTGTCTTGTTAGCTCATTTTAAACACTTTGATAATTGGAATGGTGTTGGAGATTTTTTATTAGTTTAATGAAACATATTTTATTCTTATTAACCCCTTATGAATACTAAACCTTATTCAAAATTCAAACTCTTTATACATAGTCCAATATTTTATATTTTATGTATAGTCCAGGTGAGTAATTAAGATTTATAAGTTTATTTGTGATTGAGTAGAGTTTTATTTAAATTATAACAGTTGATAAATGTTGTAAAACACTTTATTACATTTTTTTAATCCTTTGAAACATTCATTTGAGTTTGAAATCATCAAATTCTAACCTCTCAGGTCTATATAGAACCCTACCTAGGGTTTTTGGCCATTTTGTGGTTAAGCAATATAGACAAATTTTCAAACATTAAAATTTAACATAGATATTGAGTTTATTTTAATAAAATTGAGTCAAGTGGTTTCTTTTATTATTGGAACATGTGGAGTATTTTTGAGCCTAAACTCAGTTTTACAATCCTAGAGACCTAATTAAGGCCTAGTTTCAAGAAGGTCTAGCTAAGTTAGTACACCTGCAATAAGAGTTAGATAATAATTTTTTTTAAGGAGATGTATAACCTTAATAGGTATCTAAAACTATGATTTTTTAATCTTGAAACCATATTTATTTTCCAAACCAATTAAATAAGTGATTTAGGAGGGTTACTTAGAAAGAAAGCAAATATAGACAACTTGCATTTTGTACTGGAAATATCTCTCCCTATGCATCACTAGGAATTAATTAATATATATGTATATATTTTAGCTTACATATCCACTCCTCATAATTAAGGTCAGATGTAGTTCTTCACTTGAGCTTATGAAGAGTCTCCTCCATGAGACATCACTGAAATTAGGTTTAAAATATAATTTCATAAAAAGTAAAAAAAATATCACAAAACAAAAGAGATTATATAATATCCATAAATAAAACACAAAACATAAAATATTGCTCTCGATAATCATTTGCTTAAGACAAATCAACATCATAAGGTCATTGTGTTGACGCAAAACCACTATCTCCTACAAATACATAGAGTGTCAATAAAAAATAAAGTAACATATATTAATTTTTTATAATTAAATAAGAAGTACCAAAAAAATTCAACCTCACACCATTCATAGTAGATCCGACTCTCAAGAGTGTCTATGGTAACGACAAAGACTTAATAAGATTAAGACATATTTTAAAGTTTACTAAAATTAATGAAATAAATCAAATCAATACATAGATAAAAATGATATCCATATATTTATTAATATTTATGTTTGAAAAGATTACCAAAAATTAAATTACAAATATCACATAAGGAAAGACACCCTAAGGTTAGTGACTAGAGCCTACAATAGGGAAAAACACTATAAGGTCTAGTAATTATTTATCATGCTTGATTCCTAACTTGAATACATATATAATATGACCATTTCGTATGCAAAATAAGAACTAGATATAATTCACCCATTATAAAAACAAGTGTTAGTTCTACTATGAAGGAAATTGACCTTCGCCACTTAGCCTTACAACTAATGATTTCATAGTTACCCGTATGGGTAACTCAATGGTTACTAACTCCCAAAAATAATTATATGATACCAAGGATTAATATAAGACACTCTTGCATGTGAAATAAGTTATTCAGACTATCCACATTTGGGCATAGGTTTAAAACAAGATTACAATTTACTATAATGATATCCAATAGATTCTCCAGAGCTAAGTCAAAGCAATTAAATTAATATTTAATTGAGATATGTTAAGGTCATTTAAATTTTATAGGGTTTTGAAATTATTCCCAAGGATATAAAAAGTGTAAATGGTGACCAAATTCCTTTACTATGTCTTAACACAAAAAATCACATATGTATTCTAGGCTAGGACAAAGATAGAGAAAGGACATGAAAATAAACACCTAAAAAGTTTATTTAATTAATTAAAATATTATACCTTAAAATTAATAGTAATAAATCATAATGAAGTCACCGATACATTTTATCGATGAAGGGGAATGCAAACATTCATAGTGGAAAATAATGGTTTCAAAACAATATTTTTACTATAATTTTAGGTTGATAAAATGGGTTTAGAAACACCTTTAAATTAATTCATGAGAGCAGTGATAATTTTTTGATATATATGAGGGAAAATATGCCCTCTCCTAAGTAAAAAGATGATAACCAAGGATTAAAAAATCACTAGACAAAACATGGTAGCAACCAACAAGAACAAGCCATAATGAGCAACCCAAAATAAGAGGAGGACAAGAAACCCTAAACTTGAAAGATGAGAGGTAAAAACCCATGAATCAAAAAAAATAAATAGGCCACATCTGTAACAAAAAACCTAACCTGAGAACCTCTATTAGACTCCTTTTCACCCCTCCCAGCCTAAGGAAAGACACCATGATGGCCAACAAAGTCCACCAATGATTGCAAGTGAAACTACTAGGACTTGGTGTTCACTTGCCATGGTAAACTAACAACCTTGACCAAAGAAAACATTTTCTCCCTATACCATGGTAGAATAGGCACTAGGGATGAAATATAAAAGTACCAAGGTTTGAGTTATAGACATCATATTAGTGGAATAAAAGTAGTCTAGCAATAAATTCAAAGAAGGATGTGGTTCCAGCCAAACATTCACTGAGACATTATGAGGTGGAAATTTGGGAAAGGGCTCAAGAGCTGAACTAAAAGCATTTAAAAGATTCATGAAATGTAGCTCTAAGTCATAGAAAACTACCAAAGGGATCAAACCAAGATAATTATTACCTATGAAAGGAATATAAGGTCTATAAACTTCTAGTAATTAGTCCATCCATCACCATAAATCACTAAATAATCTTGGTCAGATGAGAATGAGGACCACCTTGGAGACCTTTTCAAAACTCAACATCACCCCAATAGGTTATTAGTGAAAAAAAATATCACTTTAGAGTTGGTTTTGTTATGACCATAGGACTGAAATAAATCCTCCCCATTTATCTCATGAACAACATCAAACTACCAAAATATGAGGTGAAGGTGATTATCAGACACTACATATGGAAAATCCATTTTGTGTTTAGAAATAGTCATAAACAGAATAAGGGAAAGGATAGCTCAAAATATATTATAATGGAATTACTTAGATGATTCACAATAAGATAATTATATATCATATAATTAAGAACAAAATAAGCATATCCACAACAAAAATTGGTGAAAGAGAAGAATACTTGAATATTATGACCAATCCACTTCAAGGGGGTAACCTACACAACAATGCATTAAGAACATAATTATTAATATGATGATAAAATACTAAATAATACCTCATATATATAATCTAATTAATCATGGTTATTTTTTAGGAAAACCATACTAAGACATTAAGAAATGAAATAATATAATATGAAGGTATGTAATCCACAATTTGGCCACACATATCCCTAAAAACGCTATAGGTAAAGAGTGTTGTATGCCCTTCCCATTTATAACATCATTTTAATAAATTTTGAATCAAATTATGATGTATTTTTAGTAATTATTCATCCTCCCATGTTTCATCTTTAGAATGCAGGTTCTTCCATTTGATCAAATACTCTTTAATATCTCTAGTCTATAGTTGCTTAGTATGTTTGTGAAAGACCTCTTCAAGGTCTCGAATGACTTAGTATTATTCATAAAATTATGGTAACTAATTTTTAGTGTAAAATTCATGTCTAATTCCCTTGTTTAGGTAAGATACATGGAAAACTAGATGTATGAAAGTGGATGGGGGTAATTCTAATTTTTAAGCCACACTACCAATTTTCTACATGATTTGATATGGCCCATAATACTTAGGTGAAAATTTTGTATCCTTTTTATATTTATTTAGATACATTGGCTTATATGGATTAAAATGAACAAATACCCAATCACCTATTTCAAAATTCCTCTCACTATGGTGTTGATCTCTTACTGTTTCATTCTATTTTGTGTCATTGCTAAATTATCTCACAAACTCACTAATACCTCCTATTGATGGTGAATGTGTTCTTCAACACCTCAAACCTTGGGATGTACCATCAATCAAGAAGTTATGGATGGGGTTTTATACCCATACAATGCCACAAATAGATATATTTTGGAAGAAGGGTGAAAATAATTGCTATACCACCATTTAGCAAGTGGCAACCAATGAACCCATTTGTCCTGTTTATTAAAAATAAAATAACAAAGATGTATTTATAGAAATTTTTTGAATACATATATTTATCCATTATATTTATGATGATAGGATGAGATATGAGTAAATTAGGTGCCCAAAGATGCAAATAATTTAGTGTAAAAATTACTAGTAAATATGGGATCTCGGTCACTTACAATGATCTTTGGAGTACCATGTAGTTTCTAAATTATATTGAGAATAGTAGAAGCTACTGTACTAGAAAAAAATGGATATGATAAGGAAAAAAAATGAGCATACTTGGTGAGTCAATCCACAACTACCATGATAACATTTTTACCCTCAAACCATGGTAACCCAGTTATGAAATCCATGGAAACCTCCTCCCAATGTTGGATAGGGGTGGGTGGAGGATGTAAAAGACTTAGGGTCTTAATTATTTCATATTTTTTCTATTGACATATCATGCATTCAACCACATATTTATGGACATACCCCTTAATTCCTTACCAAAAAAAAAAAAAAAAAAATCTTTATTATATGATATGTTTTCAAAAATCTTGAGTGATTTCCTAGTGGAGATGCATGAAGTTCTCAAAGGATTTTATTTTTTAGGACAAAATTCTTAAAAAGATATCTATATTTATACCATAATGCATTCCCCCTTCCATGTAATTTTTAAAAATCCCCTATAACCCTTCTAAATATTTTGATTCAAATCATGTGTAGCACTATCATTCTCCCATTCTAATCTTGTTTTCTCTAGCCAACCTACCTACCAAATAATCATTTCACATAAAAATGCCTCAAATAATTCATCCCTCTGAGATAGTACATCTACCACTACATTATCTTTTTATTTCTTATAGACTATTTAAAAATCATAGACTAACATTTTAGTGACCCATTTTTATTTTCTTCAAATGACAATCATTGTTCTAAAAAATATTTGAGGTTGTCATTATCAATCTTTACCTAAAAGTGATGCCCCATTAGATAAGGTCTCCATTACTTGACTACATGAAGAATAACCACCATATATTTCTCATAGATTGGTTTAATTCTATTTTTTCTCTTCAATTGGAAAATTTCAAATGCTAGTTGTCTATCTTAGTGCATGATTATAACTCCCATGCCAAATCTTGATACGTCACATTATATAATAATTTTTTTTGAAAAACTTGGAGTAGCCAAAAATGGAGTTGAGCACATAGACATTTTAAACCATTCAAATGCCTTGGTAGCTAAATTATTCCATTATAAGGAGTCTTTCTTCAATAAAGATGTGAGTGGGGTTGTAATGCTACCATAATGTTTGACAAACATATGATAGTAACCAGTTATCCCCATAAATCCTTGGAGGTTCGTAAGGGACATGAGAACCTGCCACCCCATCATCATTTATATTTTTTAGGATCAAATTTCACTCCTTCATTTGAAAAAATATGACCCAAGTACTCAACCTCTTAGACACCAAAAGCACACTTCGAAGGTTTGACATAAAGTTGATGTTTTTCAATAACTAAAATTCCCTATTTCACATGCTTCAAATGGTCATCCTAATTTTTATTGTAGATGAAGATATCATAAAAAAAACACCAATATAAAATTTATCAAAAAAGGCCTAAAAATAATATTTATCAAATTATAAAATTAATATGGTGCATTTTTGAGGCCAAAATACATGATCATAAAATCATAATGGCCTTCATCAGTTTTAAAATCTATTTTAGTTATGTCCTCATTACAGATTCAAATATGATGATACCTAGAACAAAGATATAACTTGTTATATTAAACAACAACATGAAATATATCTATCAAATCATCAATTATTGGAATAGGAAACATATCTTTGATGGTGTACTTGTTGAGTTCTCTATAATCTAGGCACATCTTCTAAGTGTCATCCTTCTTACAAACCATGACCATAGGGGAGGAATATTCACTTTGATTTTGTTAGATGATTCCTACCTCCAACATATTTTTTACCATCTTTTTAATTTCACTATTTTGGGCATAAGGATACCTATAGGGTTTGATTTTGGTGGTATACTTCATAAAATGATCTTGATGGCATGATCATGTGCATGATTTGGAGGAATTCCTTTTGGCATGCCACCAAAAATAATGGAATGGTCATCCAACACCTTTTTTTAAATTAGGATGTGTAGATTCCTCAGTTAGTTGAATCTATATAGAAAATAAGCATGCCACAAATCCCTCAGCATCTTTTTAAAGAATTTATCATCTAATGAGAACTAACCAATTGTGGATATTTAGCTCCTAATCCATGTAGTTCAAAGGTCCTACCTTCTAAATATAAACTCATAAATAGTTCTTTGAAATTCATCTCAATAGTACCTAAAGTTGTGAGCCACTAAACTCCCAAAACAATGTCAGATCCACCCAAAGGAAAAAAAATAATAAAGGAATCTTACAAGTAGTCTCCAATAGCAAGATTAATGCTATGGAATTTTTATAAAAAAATGACTATGCCACCATCTACAATAATGACCTAAAATTTTAGAGTTGCTTAAGTGAAACAGTTCAAATGAGTAGCTAGCTTACCATTGGTGAAGTTATGTGTACTTCCAAAGTAATTCAACACACTCACCTTCTATTTCTTTAGGAAACCCACCACCTTAAGATTTTAAGAATTATTAATGCCTAAAAGTGCATGATAGTAAATATAGGTTGAGAGTCTTTAGATTCATCCTTGGGTTATTCCAAACCTACATCTAAATCCTCATCATCATATTCCTCCTCATTGGCACCTTCAATGTGAAATAAATTATTTTCAACACATCGATGTCCTTTGATCCATTTGCTATCCTAGCCATAAAATAAATTTTTTTCACATTTTTTTCAATTTTTTGAATGGTCAATTTGGTAGGTTGTGGAAATGATGGTGCTAGGAAATTGCATTAGTGAACATTAGTAAAAGGTCTTCATCAGTTCATCTATTTTTTCTTAGCCATGTATTCCCTTAATGTGGCTTTAGATACACTACTAGGATGAAACATGCGAACCTCCAATTGGATTTTATCTTTGAGGCCACTAAAAATAGGTCAATCATATTTTATTCAATGATGTCCATCACACATAAGGCAAGATTATGACATTTATGAATATAATCCTTTACATTCCTAGTTTAACATAGCTTGGCTAGCTAGTTGAAGTAGTTTTTAGAGACATTGTTGGGATAGTGGATTTGTAACTCCTCAGAAAATACTGGCCATGAAACTAGGACACCCTTATTTTTATTTTGAGTAAACAACCAATGATACCAAATGAACTACTAAGGTTCCAAATATAGAGAGGCCATGACCACCTTTTATGAATAAAGAGTCTGATATAGATAAAATAATTTTTCAATTTGAGTAAGCCATATGAGTAGATATTTACCATAAAACTTTAAAAAATCCACTTTTGACAACTTCAACTTCTAAATTAGATTGGAGTTATCACTGTTTGGATTGGGAGACCCAAAAGGGTATGGTGGAGAGTTATTTTTCAAAGGCTAAGCTACAAGGTTGGCCAATTACCCAGTGAGTTATTGAAATTTATCCCTCAAGCCATTCATCTCCCCTATCATCTCCATGACTTCCCCTTGGACCTCATGGAGATCATGTTTTCTCATTATGACATGTAACTCTAATTGAAGGTGTTGAACCACCACTAAAATAATCAAATCCAAAGTTTTAGACTCCATGTCATCTTAGTGAGTAGTTTTAGGCATTTCTTTCCCTTTCCCACATCCACAAGTATTAGGACCAGCCATGGAAAAAATCTAGGAGGGTTACAACCCTAAAAAAAGTGTATTGGAAGATGATATCATTGTGATCACCTCACCAAGATAAATCCAATGAATGCTAATGTGCACCAGGATGTAAATTTTTAGCCCAAAAAAGTATATCAGTAGAATATGTCATTTTGATCATCTCATAGAGATGAATTTAACAATTTCTAATTTACACCATGTAAAACATTTTAGACCTTTTTAAATCATATATATATATTGTAAAAAACACACATAAAGAAAATTACAGTGAAAAAAAATCTTCCTAGATCACAAGTTATATTTTTTCAACCTTTTAGTGCTCAAGATAATAGATCTAAAAAAATTACATTGTAAAAACTTTCCCAAATCGAAGCTCTGATACCACTTGTAATGAAATTATTTAGATGATTTGAAATAATAAAATTATATATCATAAAATTAAGAAAAAAATTAGTAGATACAAAATAATAATTAGAAAAAGAGTAAAATACTTAATATTATGACTGAGCCACTTTGAGGGAGAACCCTCCACAATAGTGCAATAAGAATAGAATTAATAATATGATGATAAAATACTAACCACTACCTCCTATATATACTCTACTTATCCATGGCTATTCCATAAGATGACCATACTAAGACATTGAGAAATGTAATAAGATAATATGAAGGGATGTAAGACACAAGTCAGCCACACAAATCCATAGACACACTATTGGTTAAGGGTATAATAGGTAATGTAAAATTCATTGTGTTATGAGAAGGGAAGTGACACAAAATTTGAGAAACTAAGCACTTAACCATATGAAATCAAAATTACAAGAGATAAATCAACCCTAAAATAGATATATCCAATCAAAACCATAACTTTTACCATCCCACAACCATAATAGAAATCTCACCAAAGATGTGAAATGTGTAGGATTGAAAGGTGACATAATGAAAAAAATCACATTTATCATATATGATTAATAAAAATGAGCCTCAATCACCTTGAGATAATATTATCAATAATCAAATACTCCATTTGGTCAACTCCCCAATTGGATAAGAAATACTCAATTTTGTCTACTTCCCTAAAATAGTGCCTAACAAACTAGGTCTTCAACTCTTCTAAAAGTGGCCAAAATTAACTAAGAATATTGTTTAAGCACTAAGAAGGGGTATGCTATTTATGAATGGACTCAAAAAATACCATTAAATCACATTTAATAATCAAAATTTTAATGCCATAATGGTAGATCAACTAGAGACTTAAAACCTACTCTTGAGGCCCTAGGGTTATGCCACATTGCTCCATAAAAAATTAATTTGAAAAATCCAGCCATAGGTGGAGTCCAAGAAGACCCTAAGTGAGTCAAAGACTTGTTTTGAAAATATCTCAAACGATTAATATGATAAATCTTAAGCAACATCCACTTGTGATGAATTAACAAATCCTAAGTAGATAAATTATCACAATATATAGAAGAGTGAGAGGAAATAACTTCAGATATAAATATTTCAATTTTTTACAAGAAGGCCTCTAAAGGAATATTTTTTCACATAAAATACAATTGTTTCTTTCTTTCTAAATTGACTAGATAAGAATAGTAGGGTTGGACAACTAGAGATCTCAAAAGGTATCATTATCATGACCTAAAAACCATGAAGAGAAGACCTAAGAGATAGTTGGGGCATGGTCCCATTGTCAATTGAGTTTATAATTGAGCCAATCCCAACATAATGAAGCATAAGGACCTATGAGAAGAAGATGATTGATATTTTCCTCATCTTGTCCACACATGCAACATCTAGAAGGGCCAGTCTAACCCAATTTCCTTAATTGATCATGTGTGAGAATTTTATATTAAGTAACAATCCAGGCAAAATCCCCAAATTTTAAAATAACTTTATTATTAAAACACATGATATTAGTTTAAGGACAACTCTTAGTCTCCAAAATAACCAACATGTAGCCCAAATTAACTTTCTAGTTTCCTAAAGTTACACCATTTTAGAAAAAAATATCTTCCTTAGTATTTACAAATACCTTACACAAGCTTAAAATGGAAGATAAAAGTGCTTTATAATTTTCTAAAATGGGAACATTGTCAATGGCTTTCTAACAATCAAAGATCCATATCTCTTACCTACTTGGATCCAAATAGTCACTAAATTTTGTGTCCCAAGATTCATAGAGCATAATCCTAGATTCCTCTAATTATTTGACATCTTTAAGAGGTTTATGACCATTATAATAATCATCTTAGAAGTTATCCTTTCTACCATTTTTGATGATCCATGAAACATGATTGGAAATGAGTGGGAGGCAATGCAAAATAAAATTCCATATATGTGAACCCCATGGAAGTGACTCATGGATGAGTATCATCAATAGATCCATAAAGACCAAATATTTTTGGAGTATAATTCTATTGATAAAGGCTTTGAGGTTATTTAGGATGCCCTAGACAAGCTTGGATCTTAAAGCCTAATTTTGAAAAGTTGTTCTTTTAAAACCACCCCCCTAATTTTTTTAGAGATACACAATTTATTCCAATTTACAATATAAATGTTCCTTTTCTCTTCATTACCTTGACATAATAAATATCTACAAATCTTTTCAATGCTCTTTAGTATCTTAGGATGAGGTTTGATAACCAAAATAATGTAAATAGGGATTGTTGAGAACATTGATTTGATAAGGGTTAAACATCTAGTGCAAGAGATAAATTTTCCTTTACATGAGTTCAACCTATCCTTGAGATATCTCAATAAATTATTCCATAAGTTTGACTTACTTGACCTGAAAAAGAGAGGGATCCCAAGGTACTTAGTGGGCAAAATTCCAATTTTAAAATTTTAAAACTGAACAAGGAAAGCTTTCACTTGCCTATCAAAATTCATGAAATAGATTTCAGATTTACCATCCTTTACCTCTTTCCATGAAGCCAAAACATAACTATCTATAATGTATTTGAATGTGTAAGCTTCTCAAATGGATGTTTTACCAAGGAGGAATGTGTCATCTACAAACTACCAATGAGAAAGGTTGGAGATACCCTCTTAGACACCCAAACCCTTGATCATACCAAAATTTTTGCTGCACTAATGGGCTTATTAAAATATTATACCATTATAATAAACAAAAAGGGAGGAATAGTATCTCATTGTATGATTCCACAAATTGCCTCAAAAAACCAACTGGGCCTCCATTAATAAGAATGGAAAACTTAGTGGAGGAGATCCAACTAATCTTTAATAAAACTAAATCCTTCTAAAATTTTTAATATAAATATCTAATTGACCTTATCATAATACTTTATGATGTCTAATTTAATAAGCATTCATTTTTGATTATTATGAGTTAATGAATGGAGCAATGTATGCACAATAATAATACCATCCTAAATATGATGCCCTAAGACAAAGCCTCCTTGTTTGGGAGAGAGAAACTAAGAAATAAGAATTTAACCAAAATGAGATAGCCTTTGTGATAATTTTGTAGATGGTATTACATAAAGTAATAGGTTAAAAATCACTAAATGTAGGCTAAGAGGCACCTTTAGGGATTAACAAGATAAAAATGCAATTAATGCATGTACTTACTTTTTTAGACAATCTAGAAGATTACACAATTGAAGTAAATTTCTCACTAATAATGGGCCAAAAAAATTGGTAAAAGGCAACTATAAAACCATATAAACTAGGGTTTTAATAATATTTCATTGCAAATAAAAACTTATTAAACTCCTCCATTGTGAATGGAGCCATCAAAAGATCATTTTATTACCTGGTTACAATGTTCAGGATGCATATGAGAAGAATCTCTTGGGAATTAAAATTAGATACATCATTTCAAGCTATAAGATCTAAGAATAAACTAATTACCTCAAATTTGATACTAGATAAACACTCCAACTCATTACCTTCCCTATCTTGGATCATTATCATTATCTTTCCACTTATTTTGGCTCAAGTAGCGTTGTGAGAAAAAATAGTATTTTTATCTCCCCTTTTAACCAAAATTATTTGGATTTATACTTCTAGTAGATTTCCTCTTTGATATAAAGTTATTCAAGATTAGACAAGAGAGATAATTCCTTTAAAAATAATTTCACATCCATACCAACATTTAGAACTATCTCATTTAAGGCATCAAGCTCTGATTTTACTCTTTTGGATTCATCAAAAATGATTTTAAAACGAGAAACATTCCAATATTTAAAGTAGTTCTTGATAAAAAATAGTTTTTTTGCAAAATATTTAATGCAATTACCTTTGAACTTGAGAAGCACCTTCCACCACAAGTTCATTAAATCAAAAATGTTGGGATCTCTCAACCACATCAATTCAAATTTAAAAAGAGTTAAATGGGCTACGTGATATTCAATAATAACCTAATCAACCAGAGCATGATCAAAACTAAAATAGAGATAGGAATAGACTTTAACAAACCTAATTCAAACTCAACCATTACTAAATTTAATATAAATATATCTAACCTTTCCATAATGTTTATAAATCCTTTCCCATAGTTGGTACAAGTATATTGGCCCTTTTTTATAATCACATCCATTGATTCCAAAGAGTCCACAAAGGAGATGAAATCCATCTAAGATTACAAAGGTTGCCTACACCACCATGTTTTTCATCTGGTCCCAACATTTCATTAAATTCACCTCCAAGAGAAAACTTATCCATTGGGTGATCTCTAATAATCAGATAAATTTCATCCCAACATTTTATTTTTATCTATACACTATTCGGGCCATAGACTTTTAAAAAATTAAAGATATTATCAAAATATAAATATTTGATAATACACCATTAAATGTTACTTTGAAAGTATTACAAAGTGTGGCCATCCCTCTTGATGCACCATCATATTCACTGAACTAACTTTTCCAATATTTCCATTCATAGGAAATTAGTCTTTTTACCTCCTCTTTGCAAAGTTTGGTCTCCTAAAAGATGATAATGTATGGGTGGAGAGGAAATATTTGATGATTAATCAATAGTATCTCATTATGGGAATTTATTCCCATAACATTATAGGATATAAGATTCATGGTACTTGTGAGGGGATTTACACCCCTCACAGTCTATTGAAGAAACCAATGATTGTCATTTGATTTTCTAAGAGTCCTTGGTTAATAATTTTGTAGATTTGGGTTCACATCCTCTCTTTCAAAATTTTCCACAAGTAGGAGCTATGAGAGGGAGAGTAACATGAGATGATGACAAGATTTACTTAGATCCAATTCTTCATCTGAATCACTTTCAAAATCCATAGGACTTGTTTGTTCATAAAATTGTGGAAGGAGAGACTCCTTGTCCAAATCCACCAAATCCAAATCCACTTTAATAGTTTTGGGATTTTGGGGATTTACTTTGATCATGAAATTATGTAAATTGGTAGAAACAAAATTATCCATACTATGTATTTTTGTTTCAATTTTTGAACTATAGTTGTATTGACCATGGACCAAGTACTTGATGAGCTAAAAGACTGGTCCACCAGTTTGGCCATGGATTCCGCCATATTTTGAATGGAGGAGGGATCTAATTATTCAATAATGGTTTTCTTAGAGAGATTTAGGATAGGTTCCACTATAAAAGTGGGGTTATGACTCCACGAATAACCATAATTCCTTTTAATGAATTGCTATGAGGGGATAAGAATTTTAACTTTCTAGATCTACTTAACTTTTTAAAATCCCCTCTTGACTAGATTTTGTAATATATTGGGCATGCATAATTTATATGATCAATATTATGATAACCATAACATTAGAATGGAATCCTTTCTAGGTCAATCATCTAAATCCATTCTTTGCCAAAGTATTTAAAAATAATAACTTTAGGGATCTCTGCTCCAAGATCCACAGTTACATAGATTTTGGCATAAGTGACTAAGGATCCATCTAGGGTAGCATGAGCAATGGAAATAAAATCACCAATCAGGTTGACTATTATTCAAAAACTTATTTCACCCCAATATTCTAAAGGTAAAACATAAAACCTAATCCAAATTGGAACCTTGGATGGTCTTTTTTTTAATAGGCCAAAAGTTGGGCTCCAAGCTTAAGCCTCAATAACCACTCCATTCATGAACCATGGGCCTCTCAAAATAACATTGTTTCTAGCAGCTCCATTAGGATAAAAAACTAGAAAAAAAACATTTGGAAAAATGCTTATGCCTAGGTCTTCACCCTAGTTCATGAATACCTAAGATTTGATTTCATCCATAGTCGACCATCTTCCAACTGCCCTAGAAACGATACCACAATCTTCAATATTTTTTATTTTTAATTTAATTTCAATATCCTCTAAGATTATATCCTAACTCTATCCAATGATAAATGTTGAATGTTATTTCTTAGGCATAGGTTCAAAAACATTCTTGACTTTAACCAAAACTTACTTTTCCTCGACTATAACAATAGGCGATCTTGATCTACACTAATACAAAATTTATCACTTAGGGTTTGATTCACTATTGGTTATTTAATTTATTCATGGAACCCTTATACATTTTGATATTTTTATCATACCCATTCTACTTGTTTGTGAATATCTTAATGTGCCTCATGTTGATGCCTCTCCCATTCCTTGCTAGTTTACCATGATTAACCTGAATCACCTACTTTGTTTCCCCCAAATCATTTCTCATGTGAGCCATTTGTTTTTGAGTAGTGATAAATTAAAATTATAGTTTTAACATATTTAATAAACTATAGAGAATATAATTTTAGCATCAAATAATTTTTATGCAAGATTAATTATAAAATTAACCTACCATTTTGAAATGGTTTAAAAAGCTAAAAAGTTCCCTAGAAAATTTCATTTACAAAAATCATTTAATATCTATCCAAATTTAATTGAAATTTTCAATAATAAAATTACTTATTGATTGACTAAAAAACTTTATCCATTTAAAATATGTTTCAATCCTTGGATATGATAAATTTTATTTGTATGTATTTAATTTGTCTATAATCCAAACTAAATTTAATGACATAGGAAAGGTATCAATAATTTACTTATGAAAAAGTCCTCTAGAATTGACCCAATTTACTAACAATAGTTCATTATAATTTAATTTGTTATCAATTTGATATTTATCATCCATTTACAAGGTAGTGTAAGTCCCAAATTTAGATAATTTTGATAGTAGGTATTTATTTTATTTCAATTCTAAATGACTATTATTAAGTGGTAAAATACTAAAAAATTATTTTTTGATGGAAAAATTTAAAATGTATTTGTTTTATTACTTTAATTTAAGCACATAATTCATTTCATAAAACCAAGGGCTATAGTATAATAACATATTAAAGTTGGAGATTTAGCCTGACAAAAAGATTTTCCTTTTATTTACAAATCACATGGGTCCCACTAGAGTCTCTTAATTGTACTCAAAATTAATCTATACATGGGAAATTATAAATTTTATGATAAAACTAAGTTGTAGTCAGAATGAGGTTAAGTTATTCAAGATGATTTGCAAGGTTAGATACTTCACAAAATACAAAGTTTTATGTTTATACAAGGGCGACTAATTGAAGTTGTGATTTACCTTTGTAAAACTCAAATATTAGTTTAAATTAATTTTATAGGTCAAAATGTCATTATAATAGGGATAAGAGGTTCACAAGAGGATCAAATTAGCTTTATAAGTCAATATTGGAATAAATAGAGCAAATGGCCCTAATTGATAGACCCATTAAGTTTCCACCCTTGTATTGTGACTTAAACACAATAGATAACAAATTTCACTTCTAACTATCATTTTATTTAATTTGGACACATGCCCCTAAATCGAGACTTAGAGTATCACTATAATGATTTTATAATTGGTGAAATTGGATTCTAATATTGCTACTATTGGTTTGTAACTAGTATGATATTATATTTCAATATTTATATTATTGGTTTTTAACTAGTGTGACATTAGATTCTAATATTGTTATTATTGGTTTTGAATTAATGTGATATCAGATTTATTTCCAATCTCTCTATTATTATTTCTAAGTAGTGTGATATTAGATTCTAATATTTATATTACTATATTATAACTAGTACAAAATTAGGTTCTAATTATAGTATTGATCACATAATACCCCATAGTTGTCCTAATACCACCTATTAATGCTACTTGTGTGCAGCACACCCCCACCCGGGTAAATCTTTTTAACGTGACCGGCGGAAACGAGGTGGGGACGCACCGTCGGTACCACGGGGGACGAGGGGTCTTGAACACGTGACCGGCAGAGCACGACGGAAATACCTAACCAAATGAGCTACACCCCCGCCCCCTAATACCACCTATTAATAGTTTTCAAGTGACACCCCTAATTTTAGAAAGGTATCTCAACATAAAACAAAACTAAGGTGCATAACTCAATAAATAATTGAGTAAAATTAAAAACACTATTAGATTCTATCAAAACCATTAGATTTAGAAAACCCTAAAAGTTTCCTTAATCCATATCAAGGATACATCACATAAAATAAAACCTAAGATTTATAGGCTCATTTTAATCACAAACAAAGATGGGAGGAGGAGAGTGATAGAGGGGGAAGGATTGTCCATGCCTTGTTCCTCCTCCCCCAATTTAACTCCCATAAAGCCTCCATGGTCCCTCTTTCCATGGTTGACTTGATATATCATAACTTTCTAGTGTAGATCTATTTTTAAAAAATGCATTTTTTATTTTTCTTATTTTAATATTGATTTACAAATTCATACATCATGTACAATGAAGAGAAATATTTTATAACAAGATTAAGTCTAATAGTAATAAATTCATCCACCATGTTTTAGGTCTATATTTTTTTCTTTTATATTTTATACTATATTTTGTAGGTTAACAAAAAATATATTAATTTTTTTTAGCATCATCCATCTTTCATCCTACAAGTCTCAAATGTACATGAAAAATAAAATAGCCATAGAATGTAGTGACTATTTTTTGACCACATATATTATTCAATATATTCTATATAGAAATAAGTTTTCACTATCAGTCATTATTCCCCCTCCCCTTGCATAATTCAAAAAACACAAATAGGGATGGATTTTTGTATGGGATTTGCATTTTTCCTAGACACATGAAGCATTGATTCAAAGTTCACTAAATGAGTTAAACCATTCATCAAAATACCCTCA
The DNA here is from genome assembly GCA_037957365.1 of Torreya grandis. Classification (NCBI taxonomy): domain Eukaryota; kingdom Viridiplantae; phylum Streptophyta; class Pinopsida; order Cupressales; family Taxaceae; genus Torreya; species Torreya grandis. Next base: position 2,142,231 of record JARHVA010001913.1, read on the forward strand.
ATCATCTAATTTTAGACCATCCTCTCACCCTATTCTAAAATGAAATAAAATAATAAAATTATTAAAATAACCCTTGAATTGAACCAAACAAGTTATATCACCTTAAGGTTTGAATTGGGTTGAACCTAGTTTAGGTTTGACTGAACTTGATAACTATAGAATAAAGTCAATAAATTTTTGTTAGACTAAATGAACTTGAAGATAGTAATAATAATAAAAAATGTATAAATGATAAATAATTCAATGAAACAAATATTAATCTTCCATTAATATTAAGCATTGATAGTAAATTTATTATAAGTGATTTGAGCAACATTTTAGGTGACAATTCAGGTGACAGTTCTACCCCAATCAATGGCAGAACTTCTGGGAGCCATAACTTTTTCACCATAGCTTCGTTTGACTCCTTGTTTGAATTGTTAGAAATATAATTAATGAGGAGAAAATTGTGAGATGACATTGAGCTCTACTTAGTGGGTTTTGACCCTAGAAAAGTAAATGGAAGTGCCCTAAATTTTAATTTTAGTAGTGTCGTCTAAAAATAGTAAGTTTTTAAAAATAGTAATTCCTTAAATTTTATATTGTTGTAAATCATGGAAGTAAAACCACTTGATCTCCCTTGATATTTGTGACCTTCCACATTATCTTGCTACCTTAAAAATGTGTATAAATGAAGATGTAATCCAAAATAGAAATCAAACATCTCTTCTCAGAGATAAGCATATGTTTGGATCTACAAATTTGATGAATAAGACATCTCTTCTCAGAGATAACATTATTATTATGTTATTCTTGTTCTTGAATTATATTTCAACCAAAGTTTCTGAGTTTTGGATCAGTAAGGTATTATTGGAGTGTACTTTATAATAATAAACCTACATCTCAAGCCAAGATTATAGCACATATTAATTTTTGATCTTCAATAATTTCAATTAGTAAGATAACATTCATTACCCAATTAAATAAGTTTAAGGTATTATTTAATGGCCTTATGTCCTTTATCAGGTATCTTAATCGATCCTCCTTTCCATGTTTTGTTTGGTATCCATGCCCAAATGATACTATCCACATCAATCTCTTATTTAATTTCATCTAATTTGGTCCATGCTTTATTTTGCCTTAAACAAACATGATATAATTATGCACTTTCTGCTCTCCCCATAGGTTTTTAATATTCAATCTTGACCCTTTTAGCCACATTCTCACATTTTGATTTAAGGTAAATATCCCCATCTCTGAGAGGTAAATTTAAAACTAAAAAGTATACATAGGTTAATTTTCAATCTAGGGTTTGATAAATGTAATGAAAATAATTAGAATTTAGATGTAAAATAATTAATATCATACCTTAAGGGGATGGGTATTATGAACACTAGGTTAAATGATTGCTAATATCAGGTTCACCAAATTATTTTAAATATTTTACTCACAATAATAATTAACCTATGCACAATAGTAAAAATATTATACAATAAATATTTGACTAAAAATATAGTAAATACAACCATACATGTAGATCCTAAATGTTCTAGAATAGAAAACATAAGTTTTAAATTTTGGCCAAGATGACTGATATAAAAAAACCCAAATTTTGGCTTATGTATGAAATTTTAGGAGATGTCATTAGTATGAAATTTGATCTAGATGAAAATAAAAAATTAATAAGAACCATCTCATGTTATAATAACTATTATATATGGGTCAAATTCATCAAGGGATAGATTTGATAAGAAAATTTTCAATAGGAATGGAAAGATCCAAGAGATTACTTCCAAGCCAACAATTTAAGGGGTTGGTGCACTATTTGATGTTGATTAAGGTTTCACCTATACATAAATGATTTGGTAGGAATAATAATTTTTTTAATTATCCTTTGATATTTGAAATATTTCACAACAAATGTGTAAGATTAATATAATAAAAGTATTATCTAGCTTGGGCAACCTCTTAAGGAGTTTCAACTAGATATAATGCACACCGAAATCAAAGCAAATGTAGTTCTAGTATATTATAAATGGAACCTAATCTAAGTGAGAGAAATGGCTTCAACTACTCTCCTAGATAAATTAAATGAAATTACGTGATACCTTATATATCTTATTTTGATACATGACCTTGGCACTAGAAATATGAGGGAAAAATTAAATCAACATGCACACACCTTGATGTGTTGTTTATGAAATGTTGATATAATAGGCATGATAGACTCAAAAAATAAGAGGTTTGGATGTGAATGTAAGATAATGAAATAAATAAGGGTACACTTATATATATAGGATCCTCGAAGGCACATCTACACATGGGCTAAACCCAAAATATATGATAAGGTGACAATCAAGACATAATTGATCCACAAACCAATGAAATAACTACATGGGCCAACTAGGAGTTAGGAAACTATCATAAAATAATGTTTTTGGACCTTCCAAGAGCATATGAGGATATATGAATGAAAATATATAATAAATATATATGTTTTAAGAAATTATCCATTAAATAGATAGGTGTTTTATCCTAATTTAGATTAAGATGACTCAATTATTATAATTCATATAAAAACCTTGTATATTATTTAGATATTAAGATATGCCATTAAAACATACATTTGAATGTAAAATACTAAAATTGCTTACAATGATTTGAAAATTATAATATGCTAAATATAAGAAGTATAACGAAGGGTTGAGTACTTAGATTTTTTGGGTGATTTCTAATTGTGATTGTATTTTGGAAGTAAAAATTAGGATACATTAAGCCTATAGTTTGTTTATTTCTAAAACTAATTTTCTATTTATGCAAGGTCATTTCTATTGGATGGGGTTGGTATCACTCATTGATAATAACCTGTGTTGGTTGGTACTTACTTGTTTAGGAATGATAAATAACCATTTTATGGTCACATGCATCTATCTTTATATGCTTTATATTTTGAAATTTGAATCTTGATGATGCATGTAACTCTAGAAATCAATCTCCTTTTCCTTGAAAACCTAGGCATACTTATGATGGATAGAAACATAAAAATATGGGAAAGTGTAATGCTCTGAGCTAGACCAATCATCTCTATTTGATGATTTACATCCACCTTCATATCCAATACTTAGAAGAAGGAAACCAAACTACATATATTTCTTCCATCTAGTGTGATTATGAACTTATGATACTTCACTATATTTATGCAACTAATGATTGGGATTTGATACTTGATAATGCTTTCTTTGACTTAGATTTGGTGTACACCAATATTGGATTGTGACTTCTCTTAGTGATAGGATTGAAAACTGGGAATAATACAATATATTTTATCATATACGATAGTGTATATATGTGTTCCAAATAAGTTCTAAACCCATTTTAAAATGAGACATTCATTTGTTATATATTAATCCAATTGGGTAACTTATCTCACCATTAACACACTAGAAAAATAGTCAAGATTTGATTTTGAAAAATAGTGTTTGTTGAGAGTGGATTGATATGAGCCAAATTATGTTAGTATCAAATGGTGATACTGACCAAATATAGCAAAACTAACTTGTGTATAGGGAGACTGATTTAAGAATTTATAAATGTTTATGAAAAATATTTAGTAGGTTTGAAACATGTAATGAGGTTCTTATAGGTGTGTAACAACAGAAAGGATTGACTCATAAGATAAATTACAAGTGTGAGAGATTGGCATATTAAGACCTTATTTATGAGCTCAAGTCATGCATGGTAAATGCACATCAAGCTTGTCATTTTAAAGTACCATAGACCATATTTTAGTAACTACAATAGTTAATATTGATTAAAAATGAAAAAAAATATTTTATGATGAATTCTAAAATTAAGGGATGATGATATGAAACCCAAAACAAAGGGAAAATGTATGAAAATAACCAAATGTGTACACGTTTACCAATTATACTAAAACATGTAAAAAATATTGTACTAAAATTAGGCATTTATAATAATATCTCTGTGATGATATAAATATCAATGAGTATGTACACACTACAAAAACAAAAAAGAAGTTAAATTGTATCAAGCTACTTACATCATTAATAATAAATATCATTACCCTATTTTACTATTTAAACACTTCAATATAACTTTAAAATAATAAAAGTAAATAAAGTTAGATAGAAAGGTAAAAATTTACATTACACTATTTTTTATGAAAGTTAAAAAGCTTAAAATATATTCTTCATCTTAAATATAGATCTAGATCTTGGAATAAAATCTTGGAAGATTACTATTTTAACTTGGTATTGAATCTAATAAACATCACCATCATTTATGGTGGGAAAGGATTGATATATTTTACATAACCATTGACCCAAAAAAAATTATAACCAAGCACACGATGATTAAATATTATTTTAGCATTTATCTTGATTGCTTAATTAACTTTGTTTTTGTTCAAATAAAAAAAATCATTTCCAAATTAACTTTGTTCAAGTTTCCAAAAGAAAAAAATTATTTCCAAATTACCTTTTGTATTTTGGCATTCACCAAAATTTTATATAAAATAGAAAACACCTTTTGTTAAATGTTTTACCTGACATAGTTATTTGGTGTAGATTTATTTAAAAAGAATTAATTTGAATTGAGAGAGACACCTTTTTTATAAGGAAGGAACTAAGAAAAAATAAAATTATAAAATTTACTTGCAATGACCTTATGTATGTATGTATGTATGTATGTATATTCAGAAGAAAAAATAAATGAAGATCCTTCAAAATATAAAAGTTAAAAGATTTAAGTGTTGTAAAATATCATCATATGGTTTATTATATAATAAAATTATTATTTTTTCATATGAAAAATTTTAAGAACAAAATATAAATTCTATATAAAAATAAGATGAGAACTTATTCATCTTCAATGTCAATTAACCTTTCAAAAAACTATCTTCAAGTTATTTTTCTAGAAGTTAAAAATCATGTTTTATAGAAGATATTTTCTTATTATTTTTTTAACAAAATTAAACAAGATTTCTTTTCATTGAAAATACAATAAATTTTCTCTTCATCAAAAATATCCCTTTCTACCTTATAATTGGTCCTTACTTAAGGTTCCCAATAATAACTTTGATGTTATACTCATAAAGCATAAAATAATAATTAAATTCTTTTGAAATTAGATTTATAATTAACATAATGTTGATTTTAATGTTTTCCACATCCATAAACTTAAACATCCTAACATGATTACATTCATAAATATGAACCTCAAAAGAAAAACTAGAATCAGTCTGAAGCTTCCTTGAGCTTGTCTCTTTAATAGAGAATAACATAATTTGTTAAATAGTATATTGATATTCTTTAACATGTGACTTAACATCATTTCCTATTCCATGCCTAAGTATTTCATCTTCTAATAATTAATAGGCATTCATGTAGTCACAAGGATAATTTTTTGGTATTAATTGAAGTAACATCATTCCTTGATTTTCTTCCATGGAGCATGTTCAATCTTTAATTTTGCCAAGAACTTGAGATATTTATAAAAGGAAGCCCTTAATTAAATATAATTGGCAATAACAAGCTTCAATATATTTATACCCTTCTTAGTTTCTACCATGAAACATTCATTAAAATAATGAGTTAATGAATGATAAATCATGTATTATATCAAAACAATGAATATACATGTAACTTGCGAAGAGTTTGTTTATAATCCTATCCAAACCTATGACTCTTAGACATCAATTATCTCATTATATATTTTCAACACAACATTTAAGGTGCTTTAACAATAATTTTTTTAAGATGAGTGGAAAGCATTTGAACATTTATAGAGACCCTTACAATATTTTGTGGTGAAAAAAGGAACAACAATAAGAAAAAGATAAAAAAATAATATCTCATAAATATTAATTTAAAAAATGAAAATTCATAGATATGGGCTCACTACAATTAATTAGGAGTTTAAATTTCTAAGTTTTGTGATGTATTTTCTTAAAATCACTTGTGATGTTCATGTGAAGGAGTTCAAATTATTTAAAATCAACCATGTAATGAATAATAAGTTATTTCTTACAATACAAATTTATTTGGAGCTCTTTGTTACAAAGGTCAAAATTTTAAATCCATATTATTTATAATTTATTTATTTTTTCCTTTATGGTGGACATCCACACATACCATATGGAAAGAGTTACTTTTATATGTCCCCTTTTGTAGGTAGCTTGAACACCTCTAGGATGTATTCAGGAATATCCTATCCAAAAAAATGTATATGAATGCCTCTCCATATTTTTAGAATGTTTCTTAATCATATTTTTATATCCCAAATACATAGTAAATGTACCCTATATCTATAGGTGCATCCCTATGCTTATTCAAATATAATGATAACGAACCCTTAACATCACCCTCCAACTATAATGTGTCATCCTTGAGGTAGATAAACTATCATGTATTTATTTCAACCACCTAATTATAAACATTACTTAATTAAGATCTTTTTTACAACCTACACTCATCTCTTTCATCTATCTACTTATCATTAGTTAGTTGTACTCCTCTTACATATTTTTTTCTCTTATTTATAAATTTTAAGTGTTAAAAATAAACATTAATCACCTTTTTTTATATTATAAACGATGTACATAATATTGATGTCTTGAAATATTCATCATAATCACTTGATAATAATGATCACGATTCATTAATAATTATGAAGTTATTTTTTAGTATTTCTATGTATACCGTTTGTTAAACATAAAATATTCAACTATTTTTTTCAATCATCAACTGATATATGGTTTGAGATGTGATCATATCCACTATTTTATCAAGTTTTAAATTGATCCCTTAAATTTATATTGACCTTATTTCATTAATTATAATCTATAATTTATACATGTGTGTAAAGTGTACATAAATAAAATTGATCCTATTTTTTTTTTTAAATTACTCAAGAAGGCTTGACCTTGAAGGAAATTTGAAATGATTATAATCTTGTCTTGAGATAATCAAACATGATTGATCCCTATCCAAAATTTTTGGTTTCATAATTATCCTTTATCACTGATATCTTAATTAGAAACAAAAATATTTTTATATTTATCAAGTTAAGTCATATTATCTACCTATTTTTAAATGTGTTTATCCAACATCATACATGTTTTCATCACACTATAAATGAAATTAACTTTGTCAAGACCTGAAGATCTAATTAACATAAAAAATCTATAAAATAACATCAAGAAACCCTTATGAATCTTAGCTACCCAATCATAAATAAAATATATTAGTGCCCTATGAAAAAATGTTCAATTTAGTTAATTTTTTTGGGAAGCTTATTTCTTAAAAAAACATGTCAACCTCAATTACTACTATTATGGCATTGGTTGATATATTCCATAGTCCAAATTACATTTTTATATGCACAATTGACATTGATTCATTACATTTTCTTATGTTTTGGTATGATTGGTATTTTACTTTCATTCCATTAATTTTTTTAATATATATTTCTCATGGAGCTATTTTTTTGATGCAAGGTCATAAAGTGCTCTATAAATACTTATAATTAAGAATAAAAAGAAGAAGACATTGGTATAATTATAATTTTTTTAAGTATAAATACATTAATGATAATAAGGTTCATGTTGCGGTTAGTCACTGTCTTTGTATTGTAAATTGTTTAAAATTGAATTTGCATGTAAATTTATAATACAAGCTCACTGTCATAACAAATAATATGCAAAAATTAATAATAGTAAATAGAGAAAAAAGTTTGCATGTAAATTTGCAATGTAATTTTACTACAATAATAAATAATATGCAAAAAATAATAATAGTAAATAGAGAAAAACATTAATGATGAGATTTAGGGATACAATGTTTCTATAGTCTATGTCATAGAAGTAATTTAGTCTTATCTATTCCAATAAATGTTAAGTAGTGGTTAGTCTCTACTTTTGTATTGAAAAATATTTGTTATTACATTTGTGTGTAGTTTTACAATGTATGGTTGATTTAATAATTTAAAATTGAAAGTAAAAAATTAATATTGTGTTATTTGTTATTGCAATTTTATTTTGATTAGTACTTTTACTGCCTTTGTTTTCTAGCTTTAACAATATATATTGATGTCATATCAAGGTAATAGTATTGACACATTTACCATAAAATTTTAATATAAAATAATGTATACTATATTGATTTAGAAATTATTTAAGATTAAATATTATTATATGACTCAAAAATATATATATTACATGTATAAATATTTGACTATAATACTCAACATCTATTATATCACAGCCCTTGCTATGGTGATATGAATTTAGGTATAAAAATATAAAACTATAATCCTTGTCATTGTCTCGAGCATAGATAGTGTAGCCCTAACTATGTTTGTGTGAAGTGGGCCAATAATTTTGGATTTTATTTTACAAAGGTAAAAAGCTTTATTGATAAAGAGGTAAGATTTAAAAAATAGAATCTTAAAAAAATGTTTATCAGCCTTTAAAAGTCTATAACGTGTCATTTTTGTGGTGTATATGATGCACAATGATATGGGATTTCTCCTTGGATCTTAGGGACTTGATCATCTGATCACATCAATATGCATTGTTTGAGCTACAATACCTTTGGACCTCTAAACTGGCTAGTGTAGGAATGATTTCGGTACTGCAATGGAACATAGGAAAAAGTCAATTATATATATATATATATATATATATATATATATATATATATATATATATATATATATATATATATATTGATTTTGGTAACTAGGTTTTGATCAAATGGTAGGTAAATGCATTGACATGGAAGGTTCATGGCTAAATTCAATATTTTTCTAGTTGTCTGCTTAGTTTACTGATGAATATACTATTATGTGAGCTTGATTGGTGCCCAAATGGATAGCGTACATAGACAGAATAAGTGGATATTTCATCATAATAAATTGGTATTTCTATCTTACCCATAAAACAACATGAATTATATTTCCATAAAATTAAAAATATACCATAAATCTCAACCGTTGATATCATGCTAGTTATTAATAAGGTAGGTAGTGTATAAATCATATTAAAAATGAATGACAATCACATATATTTTACTATTTACAAAATTATGTAAATAGTGTGTTTTTCAAATCATATGAAAATATAGGAGTAAAGTATTACTATCAAATTAGCTATTTATTAGTTGTAATTTTTTGGGTACTTAGTAGTTAATTTTAAATATATTTTTATAGTTTTCAAAATTAAGTGCATTTAAATATACATTAAATATAGTGGAATATGTTCTAATAACACTTTAAAAATATTTTTTATTTATATTTTAAACTTTAAAAAAAAAATTATTTTAATTATAATATATTTTCCAAGCAATTTGATTGGCTGAAAAAATTAAGTAATTGTAAAGTGTTTTTTATTAGTCCTTAGCAAAGCAGCGACTAATAACCTTAAAATTGATATATCTTGACATTTTTCAAATATTCATATTTGATACTATTAGATATATTTAATATATTTATTCTAGTAAAAGAGATATATAAATATAATTAAAAAACTATGAATAATATATAATACTTAAAAAATATGCATTTACATAATTATTAATAAATATTTGGGACATTTAAATTAAAAAAAAATATAAGGAAAATATGCCACATATTTACATTGGGAATTGATATGTGTTTACAATAAACCCTAGTACCTATTATAAATAAATAAATTAGATTGGATTACTCTAAAAACTTAGAGGTGTAATAGTAATTTCCAAGGAAAAAATAAGAGAGGCAACAAATTACCTAAGGTTGTTAAGAATTTTGTTGAAGAAATCCTCTTATAAATAACAAACTCACAGATGCAAAGCAAACCTAGATTTATAAGGGCATAAATAGAATTGGAAAATTTTCATTAATAATCAATCAACGTGGCATATGGAACATAGTATGAGTGCTGCATTGGGAGAATTATTTGATAAAATTTTGCATATATACATTTGGATTAGTGTTATTGCACTATCATTTGTTTGAAAAGGTGCATAATTATTTTTTCTTGACACTCGTGCTTTATGGGGTAAATGTGGGAATGTATAAATTTTGATGGTGTTCAGATTATTTTCCTTTAAATGGGCATGAATTACCCTAGGCACACACTTAAGTGATAAGATTTCAATGTGTTAGCATGCTACTATTTCATGTAAGAACAATTTTGTGTGTGTTCACTTAAACCATGTGGTGAGGGACCAGTTCTCATTGGTTTTGTCATGCACGGGTGTGTTTGTCTAATTTATTAGACAAGGGAACTCAAACATATACATACTACTAAACTCATTCTATAGTCCATATCTAATTTAACACACATTCATTACTCAATGATAAAAATAAAAAGATGGCATCAATGATAACTAGCAACATTAACTCAATAAATAACTTAACATCAGTATTAAGTCAACATAGGATTCATTCATCATATAAATAAGTGTTATCAAAGAATACACTGATCTAGAGTTAAAATTTTAACCAATTCATATAAACCTATCAATAATACCAATTCAACAACAAAATTACAAAGTACATCATGGGGGTATTTATACTTGGTTTTCCCTAAACAAGTAGTTACACAAATAATTACAATAAAAGTGACTCGCCAATGATCATCAATACATTTGATTCATGTAATCCATTTACATTAAGTTCTTAAGGACCTGGGCCTTTCTGCTCCTATATTGTTTCTCAATGTTGGATCCTCATCACTAAGCACCTATCTTCCCATGGGCTTGTGCTCGATTCATGTTTGATTTTTTTTTTTGTCCCTATGAATCACTCCATAACCATTATCTTCTTTCCATGTGCTCCCCAAGCCTTCCACTAAGTTCCAAGTCCTTCATTCTTAGGTTCTCCATTTAACATGCTCATTTATTCCATGATCCTTGATCTTTTTATGCCATGGATTCCCATGCCATAGTATTTTGTGTTGTGCCTCTTCATGTCGGTTATTACCAAAAATTACTTATCCAAAAGTGGGGGCCCAACATCACGACATAGTAAGGCATTAGTTTGTTCTAGACTAAGTATTACTCTTAGGATCCACCAAAAACTTAGGCCTTGTCTTCTCAATTTTATTTTTGATGCTTTCCCAATGGTTTAAGGCATTCTAAAACTTGGGAATTACCTATACAACCACTTTGAATTTCTTCATCTCCTTGAGCTGTTTGAGACATTCACCTAATTTATTGACCAAAATATCAAGGGATGTGGAAGCATTATTATGAATGATATAAAGTAAAGTGATCTTGGTGACAACCTATCTTAAGAGTGATGAAAAGTTTACATTTATTTCTTGATGGTGAGAACTTATTTTGTTCTCCATAGCCTCCACATTTTTGAATAATTAGCACGATCTATGTGGAATTTTATTACTAAGTTATTATCTTCCAACTATTATCATTGAAGATATTTTTCTTGGAGCCTAGCTTCCAAAATTTTTATGGGCCAATCTAGCTTTTCAAAAATCCCATCTAAGATGGGACTCGTGTCTCCACCTCTATTCAAGAAGCTTTTGCACACATGTACTACTTATTAAACTACTTCATTTCTAAAGTCTAATCATTTTGGGGACTGAGATGGTCTTTGCATCACTTCAACATAATCTCTACCAATGTTTTTAGTTTATCTATTGCCTCACCAGAAAGGGGCACTTCATTTTCAAGAGCTAGTTCTTGGTTCAAAATTTTCTTGTAGATGTTTAATGTTTTAACCTTGGTTGTTGTTTCAATCTCTAATTGGAACTTGACCTCGACTAGTTATTCTTCAAGTTTCATTCTCATGGTACTCTTTTTTTAATGTAAAAAAACCATTTTTACATGATATTTTTTAGTCATCAGATATTATACTTAGATAAGACATTTTAAATTATAAATTCATTTTCAAATTTTAGAAGTGTTGTGTTAGCATGTGCTATAGTAAACTACTAGGGATATACTCAAATGGTATCTAAAAGTGTTACCACCTCTGGGTCTAATGCTATGTTATCTAATGGAATATAAAAATGGTGTTATTCCTTATAAATATCATGGGATAATGACAAATCTCATCAAGTCTACTTAGATTCATCCTTTGGTTTAAAATGTGAAAACATGTACAAGTGATTCTATGACACTCCCCTATGATATTGGGTGCTTAGGGTTGTGGTTGAATCAATTTTCTTTGGCCATTTTTGGATGGAGTCATAAACCAAATCTTTCCCCTTAGATGGATCTCACTTGATTATCTCAACATCCACATCTTTACTCTATTAGTTGGCCTTGACATCAAACTCACTCTTTCCCAAGGCCATGTCAGAACCATCCCTCTCTTCACCAGTGATATATTCAATTTACACTTGTGCCTCCTTTAGGGTGGTTTCATCACACTACAATAATGAAGGTGTCTTTTTTAGGTTTGGGGTAATTTTTTATTCTTCTTCTATAATAATTTATTTTTATGGTGTCTCCTCCAAAACTTTTATCTTCTCTTCTAAGTCACCATCATTAGGCACTGATGTTTCATGTTCCAAAGGAACAATTTATGTTGTTGGATTTTTGACTTCGAGTTAAATTACTAGTGGATTTTCCTTTGGTGTATTGGGTTAGTCCTTGGTTGCTTTACACGCTCTAGTTGGGAGATGGTACTGATATCAAGCCCTTGATGCTTATGCTTCTTCCTTTCTAACACTAGTAGAGGTGGGTTTATCTTCTTCTCATGTTTTGTGATCCCTAATGATTTATTCCTTGGATTCAACATGTAAAACAAAGAATGAATTGAATTTCCAACCAAAATTTACTATAATTTGATGTCAGTTTTATCATATTCCAACCTTTCCCTATACATATTCTTCCTAGGGTATATATATAATTGGTAGAGGATGTGAGTCTTCGCATCAATATTCTTAGTAAGAATGTTCACTATGTATATGCTGTAAATTCTATTTAAAGTGTTCATGAAGTATCACATAGTGAAAGCTTATGGTAATTTTAGCCATCCAAATAATTATTTAGAGGGGACCATCTTGATGAGATTTAAGGAATAGTGTTACTTCACTACAAACTTTGCTTACTCCCTGAATTTTCCAAGTAAGTCCTTTAGAATTCACCACTCGTTCCCAAAGGATTCCTTCATCTCATCATACCATCCATTCATTTTGATCTATTTAGAGTGAATTATTAAGCTAGGGCAAGTAAATGCTTTAAACTTATCTATATGTGACTTGTGCTCTGGAGGGCACACCCATTTCAATTTTCTAGTGGTGTATTTAGGTACATCAATATTTTTAAACACTAGTAACAAAAGGGAAGTACCCCATGCAAAATTTTGGTTTAGTAGGTGGTGGGCTTTCTCTACATTTATGATAATCTTATCAATGAAGTACTACACCCAATTGTAATTTACTCCCAACTTAACTTGTTTGACAACATAAAGATGGGCCATATCCACCTCTTTCCATCTATTAATGCCTCCAACCTTGGTCATGATGATGCACATGACCACTCAAAGGGTGGGATCTTAGAGACTTGTAATATGCATAGCATGGCCTTATTTTTGATACTCAAGCACCATGATAATCTTTTCAATCTCTTATTGGTCCTCCAAGTCATAAGCAAGGTCCATAACTGAGCATTTAAATGTTAAAACTTTGCTTATCCACTATGATGTAACCCACATCTGGTACCCAACAAAGTATAAATGGTCTTCATGCACTCAATAAAATAAAAACTTGATTTCTTGTATCGGCTTCCAAAAATATAAAAGATTAAATAATTAGAAGAATCCTGCATCATTGAGAGTATTTAAAATACTCAAGTTAAATACCAACTCATTCCTCATGTTGTGTTATTATTATCAGTCAATATTTCACCCTAGGGAGGTTGTTCACACCTTCTCTAGACTGAGTGAAACATTGGATTACCTATAAGTCTGTGAGTTGCCTATAGTAGAGTTAAACCTCTAGGTTAAAATGATAGCTCCATTAATTTATCTCTTAAACTCACACACTACACTATATTAGTCACTTAGGGGTGAAACGGGAAGAATGAAATAGAATGTAACCTATACCTTTGGAGGTGATACACCAAATATTATTCCACAAACACACGTGCATATACACTAAGAATAAAGACTACCAAAATCGACCTTAACTCATTATCCTTATAGCATAAGTATTTTTCATAGAGGTAGATTGATATGCACATATAGTGGTGGGTGAAAATAAGGTTTGATACTAGACACTACTATTCCCTCTCACACTTTAATAAAAATTTAACAAACACATGCACTTTATGAAACCTATTAGAAGATATGTCACTCACATAAAACATGCCAGGGCAGTATGGAATCAAGGAGAAGGCATTCACCACTTGTCAACCCCATACACCACTTAACACACTTAGGAAATATAATTTAGATATTAAATCAACTTCATAATGTTATTCAAAGGCAAAAAAAGGTGCCAAATGAATAGGGATTTTCCATACTAGGTGTGTACTAGATATAATTGCCAAAATGGCTTGCATAAATAGAGTATGGGAGAGGAAATAGAAGAAAAGAAGTGGAAGGGTCACAAAGAAAGTGTAAAACTATGAGAACCAATTAAAATGAAAGAGAATGAATTTTATAATAGGTCAATAAGTTTTCTTGGATAAGTGTCCATCATAAATGCATCATTATCCCTCAAGGTGGCATAGAGGCTCTTCATTTTCTTCTTTAAAACTTCCCTTTAGTGATGAGTCCACTTGGCTGCTCAAAAATGCCATATGGATATTTAATAAATTTTCACTATCATGAGAATATGGAAATAATATTGTAACATCCATCATACACCCTTCAATTGATAGTATCTTTACCACCACTTATCATTCACTATCTAGAAACTACACACTAACCTTCTAGGTCTATCTTCAGACTTGTCACCTAAGTGACTTGTAGTTATTCCTGGATATGTGTTGAAAAGGTGTGAAGACACCTATTGAAGACCCCTTTGTATTTTATCTATCATAAAATTCAAGAAGATTCAGCATTACTCGTATCATCTTCACACTTAGACAATCACTTCTCCTTCTCATTATCTATCCAATGAATGTCTGCAGTGATCAAATCAACAGAGGAACCTTCATATATCAAAGAGATTATAAATGAGTCTTAGGAGTTGGTAAAAGTCTCTAAATCCCTCCCTCAATGACTTTATTTAACAATTCTCTTCTGTGCCTATAAAAAACATCAAAACTTATTAAAAACCCTAAACTAGATCTATCCGTACAAGAGACAGTATAGATCAAATGGATGGGAAAGAATTTGGGAGAGTAATAAACAAGTTTAGAACAATTTTCAATCCATTTGACCACCTTTGAATGCATTTATATTCATTTATTTTCCATCAAATCTGAGTAAGGGTTTTAGGTTTATTGGACTGTTAACAATGGATCATAAGAACCATATACTAAAACTCCAAACAAATTCCATTAAGGATAAGATAAGGATCCCTCTCAACTATACCTAACTCCTTGAAGTCTCATGCACACCCTCTATACAAATATGATTGATTGAAACTGGTCCTCAAGCTCATTATATGCATTATGAGTAGGTGTGATATAATTTTAAGCCAAATTTCCATTCTTGTGATTCTTGTGAAAGTCATATGGTCTTAGGCCATGAGGGCTTAGGCCTAGTTCTAGGTCTAACAGATCTAACTATGTTTGACTAACTTTTTCACCAACTATAGGTTTCTAATGTATTTATTTATCTTTTAACCTCAAAAAAAAATTAGATATCACTCCATGATTAGTTTAATACTCCTCATTCATCATTTTCACACTTATGCACTCTACTTGAAGTTTTGTTGCTCATGGAGTGATCTCTATCTAAGATAGAACAAAGAGTATCTCCCCTAATAATCTAACTCAAGTGATTATATGGAGAGATTTATTAGGTCATGAAGACAATATACATAAATTTTCAATGATTGATAATATCTATATAAGTCTCAACACCTCAAATCCCTCAACACAGGCTTCTAAGTCTGCAAACTATGCACAGGGTTTAGGTAGACTGCATGTGAGGTTTAATCACCATAGATTAAACATCCTACATATTGAAAAAACCTAGGAGAGTATATTTACCACTATGATAGTGTTTTCAACATGATCCATATCTCTTAAACATTTTTCTATCAACAAAACCTATTATCTCCTACTATCTTAAACTAGTCTTCAGACTATGTCACAACTATAGGTAGCCACTCATAATTCACAAGGTTCCTGTAGGTGTTGATGCTTGTTTGATTACCACATGGAAGGGTGAGTTTATCCATTTAAGAGTGATCATTCCAACTCATAACTTTATTATACCAACCAAGATTGCCTTTTCACTAGCCTAACTAGTCTGTTGACTATGTCACAACTGTAGGTACTCATTTGGAGAATCAATAATTCTTGCAGGTGTACATTTTCTTGTTTGAGCACTGTGATTCACTCCCTTGGTTTCATATTAAATTTATTATGGACATTTCACCCTTGAATTTACTTGTTTCTTTCCATGAGACCATACAACCATTCTCACCATCAACACACCTAGGTTTGAAAGTTATAAATTCATGTGTCCTTTTGACATTGTGTTTAATGAGTACTTATAATGTAAACTTTATGGAATTGAATGTACCTCAATCTTCATTCTCTCTTTATCAAACAACTCCCTCTCATGTTGAGATGTGGAATTTAGGTCTAGAACACAAGGGAAACACCATTAGGATTATCTATAAGTCAAGACACTTCACTATGAGATGGCACATTGTATGAACAAAACCTTATTTAGATAATTTAAGGTAGTTGTTCCCATTGAGTAACTTTACAATTTTGGTTCATTGTAAATTTTGCAATGACTGCAAGGTCTACACTATGAACCCTTAATAGACTTTAGAAATTCCATTCAAGTCTTGGAAATGTTCATAACCTATTTTTTTGGTTTTATATGGTTTTTATATTCTTTGTGCATGCCTACATGTGGCTGTAATTGATTGTGTATATTGGAACTTTGACCAATCTTCACTTACTACATTAGAAACTCATCTCCATCAACATCCAAGTTTCTCAATACAAACCCTTTATGTGGAACATGAATTTACATGTTTTAAGAGTACAAAAATAGGTACATTACCTTGATCTAAAGTTACTCATAGAAGACAAAACACTACTATTGATGAAATCACTATCCACAATATGAGTGGTGGTCTCTTCTAGCATAGTGAGATGTTTCTGCTAATCTCTTCACCTTCACATGTGTAAACCAAATTTAAAACCACATTTAAAGTATGAAAAAACTCTATAAGAACACATAAAACACTTAGAATCATCAGATTAATCCAAGAAAATAAGAAAACCAAGGTGTTGGGGTTATGTAGGTAGCTAAGAATCACAAGCAATCTTAAAGATGATTCATGAATCACTGACCACCAAATTGAAAAACATTGCCATGGAATTGAAGTAAAAAGAGATTAATTTCATCCACCAATTTCATTCATCCTAACTTTTCCTAACCTACCCGTATTAGAGGAAAATTGATGAACTTACTTGACTTGCATAAGAGAGTGATATGGAAGATAAACTAGTTTTTGCCAAATTTGGAACTATTAAAGCTTATTAATCCTAGAAAAGACTTGTGTGGGCATATATATATCCTCATGAAGCATCCCCACATGCACAATGGTTGTCTTTATTTGTAAAACTTCATAAAATCTCATTTTTGTAGGTGATATCCTTGTTTTAGCATTGAATCTACAAGTTTTTAGTTAAAAAATAGACAATTAACACTTAACTAACACCTTGGATGTTATATCACCCTTTAACACACACACACACACACACAGATATATATATATATATATATATATATATATATATATATATATATATATATATATATATATATATATATATATATATATATATATATATATATTATAAAACTATACAAGTCACCCAGAGTGAAAAAAAGGTGACATAAAGGAAATATTAAGACAATAACACTGATGACCAAGGTTTATAACACATTAACTAACTTTTATGACCATGTTATGACTTATCAAGACCCTATAGAAAGTTTGAAATTTTAAGGGGTTGACTTATTTGACCAAGGGGTCAAATTATTCAACATGCACTCTACTCAATAATCACACTATAGTTCTACTTCATTATTAGGCTTGTGATGATTATAATAAAAAATGTTACAAGTGCACACATTTGACACCCAATTATTTACGTGTAGCACCACCTCTGGGTATTGCATTTCCTCAACCAATATAAGGGGTGGAGGGGGTACTATGTCCTTCTTGATTTTGTGTTATGTTCCTTGATTTGTTATGAAAACTCTTCTTCACAAACATGGGACTCTTTAGGTACTTCCTCCCTAATCAACACTAGATAAACACCCACACTCACAAATTCCTCTTCCTTTGGTATCATATGTAAAGGCTCATTACACTGGTCTTTTTTCTTTGACCACATCACCCTTCTAGAAGCCTGAAGGTTAAGGCATGATCATCTGATCCTCCTCAAATAATATGTGGTTATTTTGTTAACCCAATTGAATTTCCTTCTTCAAAAACTTCTAATGGTAGATGTCAACCTTTGTAACCTAAAACTCTATGAACCTACACTTTTTCAATCACCCTTTCAATGCTCTACCTATTTACCATAACTAATTCACTTCATGATGCTCTAAATAGTCACAAATAATCAATTTTCACTCATTTAGAAGCTTTAAAACACTCTTTTTACAACTCAATAATGTTCTTTTGGCTTTGTAATTTTACAAATGTGATAGTATTAAAATGTGAATTGACCTATATTTACCCTTTTATATACTTGAGGGGGTAACTCACATTTACTACCCCACTACCTCTTCTATCGCTTCATACAATAAATTTTGTAATGATATTGCCATGATGCTTACTTGGCACACTTTCCATTACCACCACTTGTATTAACATGTCTCATGTCATGCTTTTCATGAAGTTCATGATAAGTATAAATAATTTCAAAATTTTCCATTCCAAAAGTGGGAATATCACTTCTTTACCTTGACTTAGATTAGTGGTTGTATGACACATTATTTTATCCTTACACACTTGCACTTGCATGCCTTTGCTCTAGCACGTATTCCCATTGACTATTGCCTTGGCACTCCATAAATTTTACTTATTCTACCCTTACACCACACTAAAATTTGTTTATGATCCTCCAAAATATTATAAAGAAATACAAAAACAAAGAATAAAGTGTTGATCCTAAACTACTCAAGGTGCACAATCAGTGCCACACTTTATTGAAAACAACCAAAATCCTATACTTAGTGGCATATACCTTATTACTTGAAGAAGGAAGACTATTCAAAATAGTAGGGCCACAACTAACTACCATTGAAATGGCCAAGAAGGAATTAACCATCAAGTCACTTCAATCTACACATACCAATAGGATGGATACTATGATCAATGAATATGATATCCCATTAGACATGAAGCTTTCCTGAGTGGCACATTAACTTGGAATCATATACCCAAAACTGCACACTTGGAGAAAAGTTCTTGTTCTTTAAATGGTAATCATGTTAGGCCTTTTGTTTGGGCTTCTTCACTATTTGAATCCAATGTGTGAGAAACTAGGTCTCATCTAGATGAAATATAGCATCTAGGCATGCTTTTAAGGAATATTCATCATCTAGTCAACCAACATGCATAATTAAAAGAGAAGGAATAAGGAATTCAACTAGAATAATGGCTTAAGTACCAAATATTAAATTAAATGGTGTGCTCTCATTTAACTATTTATAATTGATCTAATACACCCACCACACTATAAAAACATGATCATCCCAATCAGTGTGTCCAATATTACATATCTTAGTCAAGGTATTACCCATGATCTTATTGAATGCTTCAAATGTACCATTAGCTTAAGGATGATAAGGTATGGTTTTATGGTGTGTGTTCATGAATTTGACCAAGAGGATGTAAATGGTCTCATTAAGGAAATGGGTTCTTTGGTCACTAGTTAGACCTAACGAACATACAAACCATGTAATGATATTATCCCAAATTAAAGTTACAAAATTGGTATTAGTACAATCCTTGGTTGGTATAAATTCATCCCAATAAGTAAGATAATCAGTACTTGTGATAACATAGCATGTATCGATATGTCTCCCTATTAGGTTAATGGGGCTAAAAAAGTTAATATCCCACTTTTCAAAGGGTTCATGTGCAAAGATAGGATGAAGGGGCATAATATCCCTTTTATTTATCTTTCCCATGTGTTGGAAAATATCACACTAGCATGCATAAGATTTATTATATTTAAATAAGGTAGGCCACCATAATCCAACCAAAAGGACTTTCTACAATGTAGTGTTATCAACATAATGTCCTCTAATAACACCCTCATGAACTTCCTAAATAAATTTAGCATGTTCATGTTGCATGATGTAATGACATAACACTTTATCTCAGCCAATATTATAAAGGCCACTCCTTATAAATTGGAATAGAGCTAAATGAACAAATAGTTGATTCTTTTATTGAGTGTTGAGGTGGGCTAGTGCTAAACCTATATTAAAAAATGTGGTGATATCTTCTGACTCATTAGGCACATGCGTGATTTGGAAAATATAAATACTAGGCTATTTATCTTTAATTTTTCATGTTGGTTCAATAGATTCAATGCATAGTATATTATTAGGGCCATGATTTACCTTACTAAGTTTCAACATCATTGAGACTAGAAATTCCTAAAACAACATAATCCATTAATAAATGCATCCATGCAATACTAGATTATTTACTAGGAATTTCAACACCTCATGGTATAGGAAGAAGATGAAAGGAGTGGCCAAAAAGTATTGATAAATTTTTTGAAAGGTGTAAACCATGGATAAGGCTTCACACTCTATAGTCATGTACTTCTATTCAGCAGAAGTAAGTTTCCTACTAACAAAGTAGATAGGGTGGTCAAGGTTGCCTTCACTAGGTTGAGTAAGGATAACACCTAACTCTATTCCTGAAACATCAAATGTACATGAAAAGTCTTCATCTAATCTAAAAAATAGAGAATAAGGTAAATAATGAGCTTATCCTTGAGATCAATAAATGATTACTAGTGAGCATTGGTCCAGACAAACTGACTATTCTATTTCAATAATTCCTTTATTGGCACAATGATCTTAGTATACATGCGAATGAATTTACTATAATATCTCACATGTCCTAGGAAACAACATACCTCTTGTTGGGTGGTAGATGTTGGAAGGTAAAGTATAACAACAATCTTGGTTGGATCTACCAATATTCCATCATAGAAAATGACCTGAACAAATAAAATGCTAAAGGGAGTAACAAACACACATTTCTTCAAATGTAAGGAAATCTAAAAGTTCTAACAACATTAAAAAATATTTAGATTTTTGAATAGTGGTCCCACACTAATTTATAAATAATCTAGTCATAAATCTAGACTTGAAATAACTTATGAATAAAGTCCTTGACCACAATATGTGAAAACACAACATGAGCATTTTTCAACCCAAATGGTATTATGTTGTAAGAAAATGATCCCCAATCAATTGAAAATGTGTTCTTAAACTTATCCTATTCCATGATTTGGACTTGATTATATCCATAGGCCATTTGTAAAAGTATAGATTTCACACCCAACAACTCCCTCAAGTATCTCTTTAGTGAAGGGCATTAGAAAGGGGTTGATTATGCAAGTAGTGTTAATTAAATGACAATCCACATAGACCTGAATACATATATCCTTCTTGATATTAATGACCATGGGGCTTACCCATTTAGACTTGTCTATAGGAGTGATGAATCCCATGTGCAAGTTGGGATTCATATAATAGGGTCTCTTCTTGATAGGTCAATCACCCTCTCCTAACTTTATGTGTATCTTTCTTAAGGAAGGATGCACTCCTTTCATTTTAGTATAGTTTCATAGGAAGAAATCTTGATACTTTTTTAGTAATTATAACACCTTAAAGATATTTGTATCAGACCAATAGTCACCCACAATATCCATCTTGGGTACTTCTTCTATGCCAATATTTCATTGGATAGTCTAAAGTGGCTCTAAGTATGGGTGTTGTTATTATTGGGTGGTGTCATGAAAATTACACAAGTTATACTCTATATTCAAAGTAAAATTATTAGTAGATAGGTTAGGTAGATAAAAATCGACACCTTCATCAACTTAGTACATGAATTTTTTCTTACCTTTCTTGATTTTTTCTCTTAATGCATGGTTTAGTTTAGGTTTAGGTAATGGAGATGATGCCTCATCAGGTTCTTAAAAAATAGTCAAGCTCTCCTCCTATGGACCATGTGTGCATCTAATGTGATATTTAACTAAGGTCAGGTCGTCGATAACAGCTTGATGCATGGCTTGAAATATTGGGTATAAGTCCATCCATGGATACAAATGAGATAACACCAAAAATATATTACTCTTAATAAAATGCCAATAATTTATTTTTAGATGGTTCTCTTCGTGGACATACCACACTCTAGCCCAAGTGCATAGAGTGCCATAGAATGTGTGAACCCAGAGTTACTAAAGCAAAAATGTTTCATCTACCTTATACATAATCTCATAGTCTTCAAGATGATATTCAAGAGATTTAATACCATTATAACTTATGGTTACACAAATATTGTTATCATGGTGAAAGCTATGGTATATATCAGAATGAACTTGGTCCCAAATAAGTAGGTTTGAAAGATGACTTCTCCACCACTGAGTGGTTGTGCCATTGAAGATATAAAGAATTGATCATACCTAATCAATTTTATAGTCATAGAAGGCTTATAACCACTACACAAACTTGTAGACTTACATCTAACCATGGAATCTCTAATATTTATCTAAACTCACTAGTGACATATCCATAATTTGTCCATGAAGGAAATGAACAAATTTATTACATTTTTTTTACTTTTATGGAGCATATTATCGACTACCTATAGCACCAAAAATACTTATAATAAGGTCATATTAATAATGATACCAATTATTATAGGTGTTACTAGTGTGAGATATATATTGTGCATCTTCCTAACACAAGATTCCATCCAGAGTGAGATTAAGGCATTTAGTACCCTGAGTGGTGACATTATAGATGTGTTTAATGTCTTCACCAACATTTAATAACTCAATAAATGGAGGTACTTGAGCATGGTCAAAGGGGATGATAACACATGTCTCATCATTCTAAAAATATAATATATCACTTCTTGAAGCTCAAATGAACATTATTTTCATAACACCATGGGTGACCCAATAGCACTGGGAAGTCATCAGCGTTAGCCAACTCTATGAATTCAAAGTTATCTTTAAAATTGACACCTAGGATATATATGGTGGCATGTTTAAGTAATATAATAGTCAAATCATTTATATTATTGGCAATAAATAACACATGGGGACAAAAATGAAAAGCATAACTTACCATCTTCCTCCATGCATCTTTGGTAAGGACATTTACTTTGGTGCTGTTATCAACCAAGATATCCTAAATAACCCATACATCAATAACAACATTTACCAATATCTCTTTATCCCCCTCTAAACTAGGTTGGCTATGAGTCTCTTGTATCCATTCATGGTTTGACCAATGATTCTTGGTAGGACTAAGCATATGATGCCTTAGCTGATTTCACAATAGGGGTATAATATATTTGTCAAGGAGTCACTTGCACAACTCATAGAACTCATCACACACTATGTTGTGAAGGTCCATAGATTTATACATGTCAACATGTGTAATAACATCTCAATCCTTGTAGAATTGGATCTTTCCTTGTAGTTATCTCACTAGACTCATTATGTCATGGAGCACTTCCTTCTTTTACTAAGAATTCAAGTAATGAGTAGTGCAAGGCTTCTCTCATTAAACCTTTTCAATGGGTGGGTTGGACATAGATTGGGACTAACCACCACTTTATGTTTTAATATTGACTTTAGGACCAATTAAAGAAGCATGGTGTGGTCTCCATTGTGTATTTTTAATACGTATCATTCTAGCACCCTTTTCATTTATCTCCTTTGTAATGGTAGTATACAAGTTAGGGTACTCTTCCCAATGGTGTTCATTTTTTAAAAAGGCACATGTAGGATACACCAGGCAATTGCATTAGTAGTTCTCTAGGGAACCATAATTATAATAGGTTATTTGTGGAAAACATTCACCTCCACATCCTTGACCTTGACCATGACCAAAATATCCTCCTTCATTATGTTGATTATTAGAAACATATATCTAACACATACCACATGTGTGCACCTCATGTATTTAACTAACAAGCTAGAAATCATTGGTATCATGAGTGTATGAATCACATATATTATAATATGTAGATGCCTTTGAAAGAGTGGCACATTGGAGCTAATGACAATCCCTTACATCATGATTTTCTTGGAAAATCTCATAGGATTGTTTTATTATGGCTTAAATACTATTATGAGGATAATTATTTCAATCTCATAGTCTACACATTATAAACCATTGTGAGTGTCATGAGCATTATATGCAGTGAGATTTTCAAATTGAGATGCCATAACAATGATCTGAGCCTTCATAAAGGGACTAATCTCTATGTTGATGCTTCTAATAGCTTTGAAATAAAGGGTAGATTCTAAGGCCTTGAACAAGTTGGTGAAAGTCTTTTGTGACATAGTGAATATAAAGGGAAGCAATAAACTAATATAAAACACTAGGTATGTTGAGTGAATTTGATCTCAAAATAGATATTAGATAGAAGCATCTTGATATACATATCATACTCAAACATGCTCTTAGTTATTTCTTACTTGATGTCCTTTAAGGTAGTTATGATTTTCTATTCAAACTCTGGGATATCAAATTCTTAAAATAATGCTACTTTAAATTGGTCACAACTCACCATAGCCTATTGTGGATCAAACTTTTAGTACCAATTGTGCATGTAATCTAAAAGGGTGGTAGAAAATTATGTTGCCTTTCATTCAAAAGAGGTAATGTTACACGCTCACCAAATAAGTTCACACTTATGAACATCTTTTAAGATGTTATACACACCATGATACTAAGGCAAATGGAGTTTTATCTCATAGTACATAGTGGGTAGTTTAGGAGTTTGGAAGGGGGTCTTCTATAAGGAACTTCTTTTCCCTCTTGGACCTTGTGGAGGAGGTCCACCACTACCTCTTGCTCCTCTAGTTATTCTAGCTAAACCACCATCAGTACCACCTCCACACCTTCTATAGTAATAAAATCACCTGATATGTTGGGCACTAAGGTAGGATGATTAACTATAGTGAAGTTGATACTCTACCCACTAGTTATGCTTGGTCCACCAAGCATTCCAAATTGGGCCATATAATTATCTCATAACAAAAAATAAATGGATAATAAGCTATTAGCTAAATCTTGGTCTATAAATTCATCTCTAATAGGTTTAGTTTATAATTCTACACTATCTATATCCTAGTTGCATAAAAATATGTCATTTAACTCAAGAGCATGAACACATGTTATGGGTGGAGAACTTAACTTCTACATAACTTACTTCTTTTGTGCATAATTATGTTAGTTTCAAGTGTGGTCCTATGGTTGAGGAGTCCTCACTATGTTCTTATGCTTCCATACAGACCCTTAAAACATTTATTTAGTCCTCCCATCCCTTCCCTAGATCGCTTCCACTCATAACCCTTCACTGAGATTTATCATATTTTCACTTATGTAATTCTTGATTACTAGCTACCATACTAAACTTAAAAATTTACTTCAAAATGTGCCCCTCCATTTCCCCATTGACTGCACTACTCATGTGAGAGAGAGTTTAGAAATCCATGGAGAAACTTTCAATTCAAAAATCTACAAAGAGTTTCTTAATATATAGCAAAAAGTGTTTGAGATATCTACCACATAGTTCTTAGAGGAAGTGAAACTAAGCTTCCTCTAGATAGGAATATGTTGATACTATGTATTCTAAAATGTAACTATTCAAAGTTTCATGCCACCAAACATAAACAACATGCATCTGAGGTGTTCCCAATCATGCTAAAGGTGACTAACACTCTAGTGACCAAGTTGTCTTCTATCGATAATTCCTCAACTGATATTGTGCATATGTTGCAATCCAAACATGAAGGTGAACATGCACTTATAAAAAGAACATCTCATATAGGGAATCATACATTTTCTATTCTATCCATGTGCATAGAAATATTCCCTAGTTTAATAAATGGTAATACAAAGTTATCCTCTACATTAGCAAGCCATTGTTTAATATTCTCCAAAGACATTCATTCGAGCATCTTCCACCATTGTGAAAAAAATAACTACAATTCCCGTTAATGGAACTAAAATGTTGGTATTATTTTCCTTTAAATGGGCATGACTTAACCTAGGTGTGTGCCTAAGTGATAAGAGTCTAGGGTGCTAATGTGCTATGATTTCATGCTAGAACAGGTTCTTGCATGCTTATCTAAAGCATACAATGAGGGACCGATTCCTATTGGTTTTATCATGAGAGGGTGTGTTTGTTCAACTTCTTAAACAAGGGTGATCAAACACATACATAATAATAAACTCATTTTATATTCCATATCTAACTTAGCACATGTTCATTACTCAATGATCAAAAGTAAATGGTGGAATAAATGATAAATAGAAATATTAAATCCATAGATAAATGAACATTAATATTAACTCAACATAGGTTTCATTCATCATATTGATAAGTGTTCTCAAAGAATACATTGACCCAGAGTTCCAACATTAACCATTCATATAAACCTGCCAATAACATCCAACTAAACAAAAACACTACAAAGTACATCGTGGGGGTATTTATACTTGGTTTTCCCTAACCCAAAAATTACAAAAGTAATTATAATTATGGTGACTCACCAATGATCATCAATACATTTGAGTCATGGTAGATGTTTACATTAAGTTCCTAAATATCTAGGCTTTCTTTCCCTATATTCTCTATCAATGTTGTATCTTCATCACTGAGCACCTATCTTCTTACGAGCCAGTGTTAGATTCATACTTGAATTATTCTATTTGAAAGATTTCAACCCAAGAATTATCATCAATGACATAACATTAATGTGAGATAAAAATAATAATGCACAAAATCAAGTTACCTCTCAAAGGCAAACCATAGTGATAAGAGTTTAAAAGTGAGAAATTAAATGTATCGGAGAAAACCCCACATGATCTTATTAGAAAGATTGCAATAAAAATCTTCACAAATACAAGATTTAATCAAGAGCACAAGAGAATAATATAGAGAGTTATAATATTCTTTGTGAGGAAAAAAGGAGAGGAAGGCTATTTTATAGAGTTAGAAGAGGAAAATGGGAGTTACATAGAATCCTATTATGACCTTATAATCCCCTTAAGTATGTGCCACTTGTGTCATAGTCCCTTACAAAGATAAAGGAGGTGTGTTCCATGTGGAAAAAAGAGTTATTCATGCCAGTAAATCCCAAATCCTAAGGGAGCACAAAGAAGTGAGTGACACCTCATGGAATCTAGATTTATGTGAATTAATAATTCACATAAATATAAATTTCTCATACATGAAAATAAAACTTAGGATAAAATAAACTATCCTAAAAAATGGTAAATCTAATACTCCCCCTTAAACTTTATTTAAGGGTTTAAAAACAAAAAAGAAGGGAGGAAACATCACTAACTCTCCCCATTGATGAGAACTTCTTTCAATCTTAACTTGTTAAAAAAGAAAACAAACTTGTCTTTTCATAGTGGCTTAGTGAAGATATCAACCATTTATTTTTCAATAGGATAGAAAGAGAGAAATTTTTTATTATATTCAAGAAGTTCACATTGAAATTGATGTTAAATATCAATGTGATTATACCTTTCATGAAAAATTGGATTTTTTGCTAAGGCAATGGCACTTTGATTATCACCAAAAATTTGAATATCCAAATGTTGTGTGTGGCCCAAATCTATAAGAATTCTTCTAAGCCAAATAGATTCCTTGACAACATGATTACAAGGTTTATACTGAACTTCTATGGAAGATAGAGATATAGTAGTTTAATTTTTACTATTTCATGAAATGGTACCATAACCTAAAGAGAAGCAATAACTAATTATGGATCTATGATCATTAAGATCACCAACCTAATCAAAATATAAATAACATATCTAAGAGAAACTACTATTTGGGGTATAATCAATGCCAAAAGTTAGAGTACCTTTAATATAACAAAAAATTATTTTAGCATATTTAAAATAAGTAGCCTATGGTTTAGACATAAAGCGATAAACTAATTCAATAGCAAAGGAAATATAAGGATGAGTATGAGTAAGATAATTCAACTTACCAACTAATTACCTATATAGAGTTGGATCAATAGTTTTTGTTTCCATGTCATTAAGTAATATAACACCAAGTTCATAAGGAGTAGTAACTGGTTTGTAATCTAACATATTAAACATATAAAATAAATCATATGCATATTTATATAGAGAAATAGAGATTCTATCCTTTTCTTGCCAAACTTTAATGCCTAAAAAGTAATGTAAAATACCCAAATCAGTCATTTCAAATATATTCTTCAAATCATTTTAAAGAAATAAACCATTGAACTATTACTATCAATTATGATTAAGTCATCAACATAAAAAGCAATGATAACTATGCCATTTAGAGTTTTTTTGATAAAAAATTAGGATCGTTAGAACTATGAGTAAAGCCTTGAGCTAAAAAAAATTGATATATTTTAGAGTACCATTCTCTAGAAGATTGCTTTAAACCATAAATAGATTTATTTAACTTCCATATAAGATGTTCGCTGCCTTGATTAATAAAACCAGGAGGTTAATACATGTAATTTTCTTCATGAAAGTCACCATTTAATAAATCATTCTCAACATCTATTTGATAAATGGGCCAATTCATGTGAGTAGATAAATCTAAAAAATCTTTAATTATGGGCATCTTAGCAACACGAGAAATTTTTTCATTATAGTCAATTCCTTCAATTTGAGAAAAACCTCTAGCAACTAATCTAGCTTTATCATAATTGAACTTAGTTTTAAATAACCATTTACAACTTACTAAATGATGTCATTTAGGTAGTAGAACCAAGTCCCAGGTGTTATTATAAATCAAATACTTATATTCATCATGCATTGCTTTTTATTAATGAGGGTGACCTTGAGCTTGTTTTAGATTTTAAAGATCATTATTGTGCATAAGTTTAGACATCAAATCATAATTAAAAAATTGTTGCCTAATTCTATGAGTATTATTAAGATCTATATGAATTTTAAAATATTCTATAGTAGTCTTGGTCCATTTAGGCATATATTTATGTAGAACAAGACTAGAAGAAAGAGAAGGAATTGGAGAAACAACATAATTATGCAACTCATCATTATGATCATCACTAGTTTCAAAAAGAAAAGAAACAAAAACTATATCAAAAGAATCAAAACTAGAAGCACAATCAAGTACACCATTTTAAATAATATTAACATCCATTTTAATCTTGATTTTATTATTTTGAGGATCATAAACCCTATAATATTTAGATGGTTCATCATAATCAAGAAATATAAAACTACCTACTTTATAATCTAACCTCGTATGCTTTTCAATTAGACTATGATCAAATGCATCACAACCAAAAATATGTAAATGTTTAAAGTTAGGTTTTCTACCACTCCAAGCTTATTGAGGTGTAATATTAAAAAAAATTAGTGGGAGTCCAATTAATGAGACAAATAGTAAAATAAATGTCTTCAACCCAAAATTTATAATGTATATTTTTAGCATGTAACATACACCTAGCCATTTTAGTGATAGTTCTATGTTTAAGTTCAACAATATCATTTTGCTCAAATTATAGGAAACAAATTTCTCATGCTTAATTCCATATTGCTTAAAATATGCAATAAAATAATTGTTAACATATTTAGTACCATTATCAGTGCATAATATACGTAAATAATAATAGATTATTTTTCAACAAAGGTATGAAACTCAATAAAAGTGTCTAAATCTTAATCTATAGTTTTCAAGAAATAAATCCAAACTCACCTAATGTAATCATAAACAAAAGTTAAAACATACTTAACACCATTAATATAAGGATTTTTCATAGGTCCTAAAAGATAACTATGAACTAAATGAATATTTTCAGTAGCATGCCAAGAGTGATTTTTAGGGAAATATTCTTCATGAATTTTATCAACCATACAACCATTACAAGTAGAAGTAGTGGAAGACATTTTAGGCAAACTTTGCACCATATTAAGTTTGTTCATTAGTGAAATACTTTGGTAATTAATATTTCCTAATATTTCATGCCACAAGTTAGCATCATTAGAAACAAGCAAATCATGAGAATATGAGGGAGAAGAGAATCTAATAAATTTGAATAAATTATTATTATCTAGAAAAGCAGTAACAATTACTTGAAAATCTTACTTAGTAAATTTAACATAACAAATATCATTAATAAATTATACCTTATATTCCTATTTACATAATTGAGGTATGAAAAGTAAATTTAATTTCAAATCAGGAACAGGCAAGACATCATGCAATTCACCATTAGGGATTTTAATATTTCATATAGCTTCAACACTGTAAAGAGCATGATTTGCAAGACTTAAATAATTTTTATAAAGATCTAGTTATAAATAAGTAAATAATTAAACATTATATTTCATATGTTGAGTAGTAAGAGAATTAACAATCCATTAAATGAGAAAAGCATGCAAAACATAAGTAAAAATAACTCTAGTATTAGCCTTTTGTTTTGTTTGAGTCTTAATGTTACTAGTGCTAGTATTGTCTTTAATTTTGAGATTTTCAGGTGGTAAGAGATTTCATTGTAGCTTGGTCGATAAGGAAATTTTTCATGAGGGGGATTTCCATTAATGTTTTAGAGGAGTTAATAGGAGAAGTCATGGGCATGGCTTTGACAAGTGCAAAAGAATACAAGGATCAATCAAAGAAATAGGAGTCACTACAGTGATTTTTTTGAACCAATGAATTTATGTAAGTGGAGAAAAGTACATTTCCATACACTGACCTACCCAAATATTAGCCTTAATTTTACTTATAGGTCATGCGGTACTTGAACCTCGAAGGTAAGTATACCTTGATATTGTCACACCATTTCATGTTGATCAATAATTTCATTGGTTTGAAGATCATCTATCCTTATTTTATCCTAAAATCCCTGGAAAGCATAGTCTTCCTCTACTAGGTTGATACAACTAACCCGATCTTACATCAAGACCTCATATTTCTATTGGTAAAACATGGTCATACATTGCTTGACAAAAAATTCCCTTCTAAAGGATCCTCCTCCAAGAATTTTTAGAGGGCCCCCAAACGGGGATCCCTCTACAAGCTCCCTCCCTGCCACTGATCTTTTTTCTTGTAACATCTTGCCACGTTCCCCTCTAGATGACCTTCCTTTTGAAATTATTTTTCATCCCTAAAACTAAACCCATCACCCTCAGCTCTCCCTCTACCTATGATCAGAAAGGTATGGCCACTCTAATATAGGAGTATGAGAAAAATAAAGTAATATTTTAAAATTTTAACATAAAGGTGCAGTAGGCAGGTTTTGGTTTG
Organism: Torreya grandis; assembly: GCA_037957365.1. Lineage (NCBI taxonomy): Eukaryota > Viridiplantae > Streptophyta > Pinopsida > Cupressales > Taxaceae > Torreya > Torreya grandis. The sequence goes on from JARHVA010001913.1 coordinate 2,173,891, forward strand.
GTGAAATTGATCTAGGATTAGAACAAAATTCACCAGGTGGTAGAGGACATAAACTATGGGATAGTGTAGTCTACCCTACCCCCTCCCATTTCTCTAGTTCTCAAATCCCCTAAGGTCCCCAAATCCCCCCTAGGGTCCCCCAGGGGAGTTCCCCCTAAGCATCCCCTCCCCCAAGTAAAAGGTAAGAAGTACATGAGGATGCTTTTCCCTTGTAAACAAAGGGTTCCAAGAATCAAACTAGATCCAAAGCCTCAAAAGACAAGACCAACTTCCTGTCAAAGGAAAATTTTATTGTGGAGGATACCCAGGAGGGTCCCCCCATTTAACATGTTTGTTATGTCAGCTCTTGTTTTTGCTATTTAGATTTTATTTTTTTATTTGTTCAACCTTATAAGGCCTAGTTAAAACTCTTTATTTCAATTTTGTGGTTCTAGGTCCTTGAAAAAGTTGAATTTACCTTATATGATAAAAAAAATTAAGTTTTTTATTTTTGATATCACGTTTCTTTTTAAAGTATCGATCTTCATCATGAGTGTTTTTGTCATAATATTTACACTCTAAATTTTTCTTAGGTTTAGAGTTAGATTTTTTATCCTTATTTTCATGCTTATTATTGGGCTTAGCATTACTTTTCCATTCTTATGTTTGTGTTTAAAAACAAAATCATGTTCATTAGTCTTAAGACTACCACATTGAATCAAATTTTGTTCTTCTTGACTCAACAAAGAATAAAATAATTCCAATATCAACATAGCAGATAGAGTAGGAAAAGCTAGTTATGAATAAATATTAGTAATAAATTGATGAAAAGGTCAAGGCAAACAAATTTTTATGATAATATGAATCAACTTTAAATCATACAATTTAACACTTAAACCAATAGTTAAGAATACAAGGAATGAAATTTAATCAAGAAATCATCCATATTTTTGATGTTATTATACTTTAAATCAGACAATTGATCTTGAATTTGAATTTTACAAGATTCATTCACAACATCATAAACATATTTAAGTTTATACCAAGCATTGGAGGCAAGAGAATAACCATCAATATGGACATGTAATTTAGGGGTCATGACCATCCCAATCAATCTTAAGAACTCATTATTTTTTGCTTGCCCTTTTTCTTGAATTTTGATAGAGGTAATCTTTTTATATAAATGGTAATTGGTGGACATGAATTTAAATTTGGGAAACAATTGAGTCATTGTGCCTTGAAATCTCACCCAATGATTGAAAAATAAACAAGCAAAAAAATCACTTAGACAACAAAAGACATAGGAGGGGAAAGAAACCAAGGGAATGACTTTGTTGAAATGCAAAAGAGATAGTGAAAAATAAATAAGAGCCAAAAAAGGACATAAAATTATAATAAAATTTTCAATTTGATACAAAAGAGATAATATCAACTAAAAAAAAGTCTATTTTAGTTAATTCAAAGCGAAGAAAAAAAATGAAATGTCACCCTAAACAATGAATTGAAGTTGAAAGATTCCTTAATGTAGGATGCAAATAAAAAATATTATTGCTCTTAGATAAAAAAACATTAAATGATTTGAAGAGCATAGATTTGTGTTTTTTTTTTGTTTTTATTTAATAATTATTAAAATCTAAAAAACAAAAAAGATTATCCATTAGTGCACCATATAAATAAATGTCATGGTGGTATTTTAACAACTTATATTGTGAAGTATTTAAACTTTGAAGAAGTTAAAATTGCATTAGAAACTAATGGAGGATGAAAGTATGATGTATATTTGATTTGAGAGAAAATAATTTAATAGAAATAAAATGTTAGAAAAAGAGAACAAATTCCATGCATAAATAGAAAAAGTGCCACTTGGTAGCCTCACACTAAACTAGAAAAAGGCATTAGACTAATCAGAACTTAAAGAAATTGCATGAACAAAAAGAGATAAGAAATGTTTTAAAAATACTAAAGAGAACTATGAGATAAGGTAGCGAATAAATACGAGGAAGAAAGGCATAAAATGATAGAGTAAAGTGCTAAGGAAGCGAAACAAAATAAAACAAAGAAAATAATATGGTGAAATAAGATGATCAACAAAAAATGTAGAGTGACAAGAGTTTTAAAAAGCAAAAAATAATAATTAATGTCAAAGAAGATAATAGAAAGAAGGGATGTCACAATAGAGAAGAGACACTTTCAGTTAGAAAGGACCAAAAATTGGTAGGGGTGACTTAAGACACATAGAAATAGAAAAACAAAATTAAATAAGGTCTTACTTGGTGCCAAATATGATGGATCTTTGAAGAGTGTCTATATTTTCTTCTTTCTCTCTCTCTGTAGAGGGCTAAATTTTTTTTGAAAAAAAATAGAAGATACAAACTCAAGGTAAGCAGAAATTTAGTATGAGAAGATTGTTGAAATGAAAGAATCTCTGTAGCAAAAAAAAAGATTTAAGTAAATTAATGAGAAAAATATTATAATATATTTATATAAAAATAGATATATTAAAAAAATTTAATGCTCATTAACTAACTAAAGACTAGTAAAGAAAGACTAAAAATCTATTTTTGTAAGAAAAACTAGAGGGTTATTTTTTTTTAAAAATTTGAAATGGCTAAAAATTTGCAAAAAAAAATTAGAACCCTTAATAATTAAATAGGGACAAAATAAGGGATTTAAATAGATAGCAAGGGTTAGATCCCTTGAAAAAAAATCTGAGTATGATCCTTAAAAATATGTACATTTTTCAAAAATATATCATTAAGATGACCATAACTCTAATACCATGAAGGATTTTAACCCAAAAATTATCATCAATGACACAACATGAAAGTGAGAAAAAATAAGAATGCATAAAACTAAGTTACCTCTTAAGGGAAAACCATAGTGACAAGAGTTTTAAAGTGAGAAACTGAATGTATCAGATATCCACATAATTTTATTAGATGGCTTACAACAAAAATATCCACTAGTATAAGATTTGATCAAGAGCATAAGAGAAGAATAGAGAGATCTATAAGATTCTTAGTGAGGAAAATAAGAGAGGAAGGGATATTTTATAGAGCTAGAGGAGAGAAATGGGAGTTACATAAAATCTTATTATGACCTTATAAACCCCCTAACTGTGTGCCACTTGTGTCCTATTCCCTTACAAAAATAAGGGAGGTGTGAACCATATGGAGAAAAGAGTTACTCATACAAGTAACTTTCAAATCTTAAGGGAGCACAAAGAGGTGAGTGACACCTCATGGAATCTAAATTCATGTGAATTAATAATTCACATAAATATAAATTCCTCACACATAAAAAATAAACTTAAGATAAAATAAATTATCTCAAATGAAGGGTAAATCTAACACTCTTCCATCCATGTGAATCACTCCATAGCCATTTTTTTTTTCCATGCACTTGTCAAGTCTTCTTATAAATTTTGAATCCTTCATTCTTGGGTTCTCTATTTAAAATACTCATTTGTTCCACAAGACTTGATCTTTTTGTGCCATTGACTTATGCACCATGGTCTTCCATGTTGTGCCTCTCTATGCCAGTTATTCCCAAAAAACACTTAGCTAAAATTGGAGGCCCAACAGGGGGATACACTATCACATAAGCTAATGTTCATGGCTAAATGTAATCA